>CM056057.1:200609045-201900339 GCA_029574335.1 Rana kukunoris
CAGCACGGAACACGGGGGGAAGAGAGGACAGCACGGAACACGGCGGGGGGGAGAGAGGACAGCACGGAACACGGGGGGGGGGGAGAGAGGACAGCACGGAACACGGGGGGGGGGGGGAGAGAGGACAGCACGGAACACAGGGGGAGGTCTGGTATGAATTTTGAGGGGGACCCCTATGTCATTTAAAAAAAAAAATTGGCCCAGGGTTTCCCTTAAAGTGGTAGTAAAGTTATTTATTTTACTTTTACCTACAGGTAAGCCTTTAAGGCTTTAAGGTTTAAGAGATATTCCCCTCGCAATGAGCCGCTGAATGCAGTGGCGCATACGCACAGGGTATTCTCAGCTCAAGGCCCGGCAAGCCGCCGGACCTTGCCGGAAAAAAGTCTTGTGCACGCAATGCGCGGGAGTGACAACATCGCGGCTCCAGCCACTCACATCGCTGGGGCCGCTATACCTGAAAGACACGCTGAGGCGAAATGTCAGCTGCCTTGGCGTGGACCGGGAGGGACACCGACGCCTCGTTCTAAGGTAAGTATTTCATAATGAGCTTGTATATGGTGCATACTAGGTCATTATGCCTTTTCCCTTACAGGTGTAAAGAAATAAAAAATGCGGGTTTACTACAGCCTTAATATTCATACCTGAAGGGCCTGGTATGGAATTCGGGGGGGCTGCCACGCAATTTTTTTTTTTATTTTGGTTCGGGGTTCTCCTTAATATTCATACCAGACCCAAAGGGCCTCGTAATGGACTGGGGGGACCCCATGCTGTTTTTTTCAATGATTATTTTCTGTTTTGGCGAGACCCGAAAATTTATTATAGCCGCGAGTAGTTTTAAATTACTTTTTTTTCCTTTAGAAATGTAATTTTGTGCAGAGACTGTTGTAAACATGGGAAAAATGCGCCACTTTACAGGTGTGAAATTTAAGGAATATTTCACTTTTATTGTTTCGCTTTAAGCATTATTAAAATCACTGCTCCCGAATAAACGCCCATTTTTAAAACTTTTTTTGCATTGATACATTGTACATGTCCCCTGGGTCAGGACCCGGGTTCCCAAACACTTTTTATGGGAATAACTTGCATATAAGCGTAGCACTTTTGGTTTTTCATGTTCGCGTCCCATAGACTTAAACAGTGTATTTTGCCTGTTTGCAGGTTCTGGTGCGATCCGAACCGGGTGGGGGGGGGGGGGGGGAGAGGGGGTGTTCGGATCATCCTTAGGTATAAGTAAGTGGGACAGCACCCCCTTTAGTTGAAATAGCTTATATCAAATGTTGATGTTTATTTAGATAAGGAATTGCGAAATCACTAAGGCCGCGTACACACGGAGGGACATGTCCGCTGAAACTGTCCGACGGACCGTTTCCAGCAGACATGTCTCCTCCGGATTTTCATCCGACGGCGTGTACACACCATCGGATCAAAATCCCCGCCGGTAGACAGCGCGGTGACGTGGCAGTGACGTTGACGCCGTCACGTCACCGCACCAGGAAGTAAAAAAACTTCCACGCATGCGTCGAAGCATGTGCGGGCAGATATGTCCACTGGTGAGTGTACTAACCAGCGGACATATCCGACGGACATGTCTCCAGGCAGACAAATTTTAAAGACATGTCCGCTAGCCCATACACACGATCGGATTTGTCTGCTGAAACGGTCCGTCGGACAAGTTTCAGCGGACAAATTCGATCGTGTGTATGCGACCTAAATTATAGCACAATTTGGCCTGGATGTTTTTTCCGGTTCAAATACTTTTATTGGTAAGTAAGTATAACATACAGAAAATAACAGTTTTCAAAGTAACCCCAAGGGAAAAGGGGGTAACACGGGATGCACAATACACATCAAATGTAATGGGACACAGACTGACGATGAAGCACCCCAGGACCGGATAAGTATCTGTTCATATTTTATCTTGAAGGAAAATTGACTGTGTAACAACTTACTTAAGCCTCGTACACCGGATATGATTGTTGGCCAACCGAACATCTTATTTTTGTCAAAAGGGCGCGTTCTGTGATCTTGTCTTGCATACTAACGGTACACAATTGTTGTGCCACAAATACGAACGTAGTGACGTACTACAAGGTATTTCAGCTCTTGAGCGCAACCCTTTGGGTCTCTTCTTCTAATTTCGTGGTTGTGAGCAATGATTCCGAGCATGCGTGTTTGTACTTTCGATTTTTGTGTGACAGATTTGTGTACTGTCCATACAAAAATCTGACGTCAAACCGAAAATTTACTAGCCTGTCATCCACCATTTGTTGGCCGATAGTTGGACAACAATTGTCAAAAATAGCGTACTAACAGTAAGATTTTAGGACAACAGTCTGTCAACAGACAATCCCCTGCCAAGAATCAAACGGTGTGGCTTTAGTCCAGATTATGCACTCCAAAGGACTCCACAGGAATCTTATTGACAGCCTAGTGCTCTACATAGACGGTGCATCTATTTTTAGTGCGAAGGAGGGAGTCTAGGATACAGAGTGATTTCACAATTGAATACATGAATATATGAAAGATACTTCACTTTCACATCTTGTTCCTGATATCTGAACCTCCTCTAGGCCACTACTACCAGCCTCCAGAAACATTCAATCCAGTGTTTGGCTGTCTTCACCATTTGCCATAGGTCTGTGTTCATCTGGAGGTGGGATTTTCGTGCAACATCTAAGCTTTCTGTGGTTCATCTTCCTTCCTTTACCTCACAGGACAATTTTGCCAGCTACCAGGGTATACAATTCCATTTATATTTCTTCTCTTAGTAGCTTAGTGCTAATATAGAGGACATTATATACAATATATACAGTTGAACCTCGGATTACGAGCATAATCAGTTTCAGGAGTATGCTCGTAATCCAAAATACTTGCATATCAAAGCATTGAAGTCAATGGAAACGAAAATAATTTGTTCCGCATTGACTTCAATGGAATGCAATACCGCATGCGACCAGAGGTGGAGGGTGTCAGAGAGCACTGAAAACGGCCGAAAGAACCCAAGGACACTTTGGCTCGTTTCCTGCGCCCCTGTACCTCAGGCCAAATGAGCTACTGCAGGCCTATGTTCGGCTTTTCTCGGCTCTTGCGTCCACCTACCTCAGGCCAAATGAGGTACTGCATGCCTATTTATCTTGAATTCTGCTCATCTTGCGAGTCAACACTCGCAAACCGAGTCAGAATAAAAAAAAAAAGTTGCTTGCAAATCAAAACGCTCTCAAACCAAGTTACTCTTAAACCGAGGTTCTACTGTCACTTATGGTTCTACAATACAACTGTGTAGGTGGCCACATTTTTTTACTAATGTATTTGTCTTGTCAATATTGGCATAAAATTCATCACACAATACATATTTACAACTTGTTGGGGGTGCTTTGTGTGAGTCTGGTGTTCCGGTGGATTTCAACACCTTGACACAGTGACTCTTGCATTCCAGGATCACTCGGGTTCAACATTCAATGGGATGTAAGTTTGTGGATTAGACCATCTATTTTAGAAAACTTTTTTACATATAAACTTTTCCATAACATGGGTTTTTTATTCAGACCATTTTTTATTATCATTTATAGATATTCCAACATCCGCTCCTGATGAGTCGGATTATTGACGAAACGCGTCTATGTCTTGACGATGCAGTCCCCGTTTCCATCATTGTTTTTATGGACAGTTTGTATATCACAAGGTTTATTCCGTCACACGCATTTACTATGTATATTTGCTTCCCTGTTATGGCAATCATGTTTTACATTATGGTTACATGTGTGTAGGCATTACACTCATTATTTTAGGGTGTTTGTATATGCTTTGAGCATTTACTTTACATGCACAGTGTTGCGCATCTTGACACTTATGCCAATAAATTTTTATTCCCACAGGGCCAGATTCAGGTAGAGTTATGCCGGCGTATCAGTCATATGCCGGCATAACTCTGAATCTGCGCCGGCGTATCTTTTTTCTGTATTCAGAAAACAAGATACGCCGGGTTGCAGCTAAGATCCGACCAGCGTAATTGTATTACGCCGTCGGATCTTAACTGCAATTTTAAAATGGCCGCTAGGGGCGTTCCTGCTGATTTACGCCGAGAATATGTAAATCAGCGAGATACGCCAATTCACGAACGTAGGCCCGCCCGACGCAGTGACTTTACGCCATTTCCGTAAGGGGTTTCCCGGCGTAAAGATAAACCAACAAAAAGATGGTCAATCCTATGTTAAGTATGGACGTTGTGACCGCGCCGAATTTGAAATTTTTTACGTCGTTTGCGTAACTCGTCCGTGAATGGGGATTTACGTAATTTACGTTGACGTCAAACACCGTCATAATTTGGAGCATGCGCACTGAGATACATTGTCGGCCGGAGCATGCGCATTACGTTCGGCGCGGGATCGCACCTATTTTAAATACTACACGCCCCTACCCGCCGCATTTGAATTACGCCGGCCCATTTATGCTACGCCGCCGCAACTTTACACGCAAGTGCTTTGTGAATACAGCACTTGCGTGTAAAGTTGCGGAGGCGTAACGTAAATGAGAAACGTTTCGGCCGCCATAAAGATCCGCTCTCCATCCTGAATCTGGCCCATAGTGTGTTTCAGCCTGCCTCACTCAAGGTCCCATACTTTTTTCTTTTTGGTGTTCTGTCATTCGTGTGTTTTTATATGTAGCTTTCTCTAACTTTTTCATACCATTAACCCTTTGGAGATGTATGGTAGGCTATGAGAGTTTTTGTTTTGTCCAGTGTGGAGGCCATTGAGCTAAATTCATTTTTTTTAAATCTTGAGTTACACATATATGATTTTTGTCGAAAGCTCCTTATCCTTTTTCCCCCTTCCTCATCCATTTGATGAAAATACACAAACCTTTCTAGTTTATTCTCATTTGTATTAGCATATATAGGCTTTACTTTGAGGGTTCTTTCTTTTTTAAGTGTTGCAACCCCATAAGCCCAGCTGAGTTATGGAGGGCAACGAGGAACACAGGGAGAGCCACCCATTGTAGCCAAACCCTTTGATAATATCATGGCTTATAGTCCTATGGTGCACCATTGGTGGAGCAGTAGCCATCATAATAAATTAAGTGCTGGGGCAGTAGGTGGTGCAAAAAACTTGGTAAGCTACTCAATGGGAGTTGAGATTCAGGACAGGTTTGTAATTTTACAGGTGCAGTTGACGTCCAGTCTAATCATTACACATAGAGGGACTATTCTAACACATTGATGTCCCTGGATAAAGGGGGCTTATCAATCTAAAAGGGGCTTATTAATCTAAAGGGGGCTTATCAATCTAAAAGGAAGAGAGAAAAAAACAAAAGGGGTGGGGTATTAAATTCAAATAGAGCCCCTATCCTATTGAGATCTTATTTACACACCAAAAGTAGGGCATGCACTACTATTTTTTAAAACATACAGCAAGTGGATCGCACGGTTCTACTGTACCATGCGATCTGGGGCATGGCAAACACACTGCTTTTGCGACCAGTGTTGGGAATGTCATTAGCTTAACATTGACACCTGCTGCAGATCGCAACTGCAGTGCTGTTTGAACACAGCTTGGGAAACATGCATGGAACACTAGTTTCCCGCATTACATTCTGGTGTGACTGGGTCCTTAACCACTTCCCGTCCGGTCAATAGTAAATTGATGTCCGGGAAGTGGTTGTGTTATCCTGACTGTACGTCTATTGACGTCCAGCAGGATAAAATGCCGCAGCGCAGCGATCGGTGATGCGGCGTGTCAGTCTGACATCCTGCATCTCCGATCTCGGTAAAGAGCCTCCGGCGGAGGCTCGTTACCATGTGATCAGCCGCGTCCAATCACGGATAATCATGATGTAAACAGTAAGAGCTGTTGATCCGCTCTTCCTCACTCGCGTCTGACAGACGCGAGTAGAGGAGAGCCGATCTGCGGCTCTCCTGAAGGGGGGTTCGCGCTGATTGTTTATCAGCGCAGCCCCCCCTCGAGTGCCCACACTGGATCACCAGGGAAGCCGCCAGGTCCACCAGGGAAGGGGGCAACATGTTTGTGGATGGCCAGGTACATGTAAAAAAATAAGCACAATAGATGCCAATCAGTGCCCACAAATTTGTAAATAAACAAGTGATGCCCAGCAATGCCATCAGTGCCCCCCCTCAGTGTCCATCAGTGCCACCTCTCAGTGCCCATCCATGCCCAGTGCCCACCTGTGCCACCCACAAGTACCCATCAGCAGTGTTGTAAGTAACGGAGTTACAATAAACGCAGTTACCTAATGCAGCCCCTTTTGAGGGTAACGAGTAATCTACCTGATTACTCTTCCCCTCACAGTAACGTAGTTCCCATTACTTGGGCGGCATTACTGCAATTACATCTACCGCCACTAGATAGCAGCAGAGTTATTGCTTCTCCCGGCGCTGTGAACATAAATATGGGTGGAATTCCGCTTTAGAATCATGTGACCGCTGTGATGGCCTGTCACAGCGGTCTGAAAACTCCCAATCGCAAGGAGCCCTGGATACAATGAGCCCCATCTGCCTCACACTGACCTATCACAGGGGAACAACTCACATAGATCACACACACTGTGTGCGCAACCTGATCAATGATCGGAGGAACACATGCCCGGAACAAAATGTTCCACAGAACAAACGTTCCCTATACAACACAGTGTACACAGCGACATCTAGTGGTCAACATGGTAAGTGCAGGACACCTATACAGACCAATGATCAGCAGGTTATTTTTGGTCAGTGATTTCATCTCCTCATCAGACAACAAAGAAAAATCTGACATCCCCATTCCAGATCCCTTGCATCTAATAAAGCTTATATAAGATAAATAAAATAATAAACAATAAACTATAGAAAATTCTAATAAAGCCTAATATAAGATTTTAAATTACAGACTGTGTAAACGTCAAGGAAATGTATATTATAAACATAGGCCCAGATTCACGTACATCTGCGCATGATTGGACCGGCGTAGCGCACCGCCTTTACGTTAGACGCGTAATCACCCTATTCTCGTAGCTTTTGCACAGAAAATTGCGCATGCGTAACGTTATTTCAGAGGCGTAAGGCGGAGTAATACAAATTGGGAAGGACGTGGGCGGGTTACATTGAAATGAGCCGTGACCCCATGCAAATGAAGGGCCGGCCGGCTCGCGCATGCGCGCTTGAAGCAGACCATGGTCAGCACCTCTGTGCGCATGCTCACAACTCGGCGCAATCAGTGAAATTGGAAGTGGACTAGGGCAACTTAGTGAACTACGCAAACAGCATAAATAGACAGACACAAATGCACTTCCTTTGCAAAAATACATCCCTTTGTATCCCTTCCTATACAGCAAGGTGCTTTTGTTTATTAGCGTTTGTTTGTTTGTGACGTGTCTTTGAGATATTTGGGGACTGTTTTGCAGAGTGATTTTTGTCTTTTATGTGTTTTCTTTGTTGTTATTTTGTTAAAATTATATTTTTGCTGGTCATTTTTTATTTTTGCTCGTCATTTATTTTATTTTTTTGGTTTACAAAGTTTTGACTACAAATGCACGCCCCAGCAGGGAAGCAGAGGTGACGCTTGAGGAAGATACTCAGTGAGAATGTTGGAAGAGCTCAGGAGATCCAGTGGTAGTGGATCAGCAAGTCTAGTGAAGAGAGACTGGGAACTCAGTGGAGTAAAGATCTACAAGAGGAGATTGTAGAGGAAGCAAAGACTTTCGTTACAACTTGTGTTAGAAACTGTTATAAGACTGTTGCCATAGGAGACAGCGCTCCTACACATGCAGATGTGGTCTCCTGCTGGGTGCCTTTCCCTGCATGGCTGTCTGCCTATAGAAGTCTCTTAGTCTGCTAATTACCATTGTAATTACTAAAGGGTGTCCTGGCCCCAACCCTCTCTCCCACAGTTCTGTTCAAGAGAAAATAAATCTCTTTGCATTGAAGAAGTGTCTGGCGCCCATTAATCGACATTGCATTAAGCCCACCATGCCTTGTAACCCACTCTACATAGAATAATGTCAGCTGTCCCTAACTTTGGAGGTTCTAATAAGACCAAAATGGAAGCGGGACCTCTGTGGGTCACAGGAGGGAACTTGGTTCTGCACTCCTGTGATCCAGATTCAGCTAAAGCTTGCCATCAGCTCCAGGCTCTGCAGAGATCCCAACAATGTCAGGATCTGCTCAGATGACTTGATCGGCAGCTTGCTCAGCCTCTCAGCATGCTGCTGAGAGCCTGAGACAGCCATTTCCACCCACTCCACAGCCTGGTGCTCCAGTAAGTGCTGGAGGGGCAGAGCATAGAGCTCAGGACTGACAGTCCCCACTCTCTACTTACTGGGAGAACGAGAACTGAGCGATCAGTGGTCATGTTATCTTTAAATTCTCAGTCTTAGAGTCGGTGGGGGACAGATGCAGCATCCACATAGGTGAATATAAATGTTTGTTTTTTCGTTAATCCCACACTAAGGGCACTTTCACACTGGGGCAGGGGGGCGTCGTGGTAAAGCGTTGCTAGTTTTAGTGGCACTTTACTGACTAGAAGGCTTGTACTTCAAATGGACACCATCCCTGAAAAAGCCTGGAATATGGGCAAAACATGTTGGGAATTTCATTAAAAAGTGTTGTGTCTATAAAACTGACTTGCCATAATTGTTTTTAAAAAATGTTTAATTCTGTCTTTAAATAAAACTTTTTACATTATATCTTGAGATCACTGTACCTCATTTTGCACCTTAAAAATCCAATAAAATCCCCCTATACAAATGGTAATGGATATTTTTCTTTATCCTAAAAGTAAAACTGGCCAAAATAGCAAAAAAAATATATATATTTTTTTAGCTGTGTGTGTATATATATATATATATATATATATATATATATATATATATATATATATATATATATATATATATATATATATATATATATATATATATATATAAATTTTTTTTATTAAACACACTTTTGTTTGTTTACCTCTTTCTCCCCTGAAAGGAAAGTTAGATACAATGGCCCGGATTCACATACCTGGGCGCATCTTTATGCGAGCGTAGTGTATCTTCTTTATGCTACGCCGACACAACGTGAGAGGCAAGCATGGAGTTCACAAAGCAAATGCTCCAAACGTTGCGCCGGCGTAGCGTAAATTCGTCGGTGTAGGCCGACGTAAGTCAAAGTAGGTGGAAGTGGGCGTGATACATTTAAATGAAGCGTGACCCTATGCAAATGATGGTCTGAGCTTCAAACGAGTACTAACGTCGTACCTTGGACACATCCCAGTGCGCATGCTCACAGTCACGTCGAAATAACTGCCTACGACATGAACGTAACCTACGCCCAGCCCTATTCACGTACTACGTAAGCGACGTAAAAATTGACAGCGTTCGTTCCCTGGTCCATACCTTTGCATGAGTTGTGACTCCTATATAAGGAATAACATTACGACGGACGTAACCCTTATGCAAATCGCTTAAAACATGCGACGGGCGCAAGTATGTTCGTGAATCGGCGCATCTTACTAATTTGCATATTTAAAATGGGAACGCCAGATGCGTTCAGCGTAACTATGCGCCCACGATACGCTGGCGTAGGCAAGTTACATCAGGCAGCTGATGCCTTATTTTTCAACGTATCTAGCTTTGGGAATTGGCGCATAGATACGGCAGCGCACATTTGTACTTACGACAGCGTATCTCGAGATACGTCGGCGTAAGTGCTACGTGAATCCGGACCAATGTATCTGTTTCGCCATTCAGATGAGAAAGAGAACACATGGGCAGGCTGCATAGTGACTGATCACTGTGATAGCCAATCAGAGGCTATCACAGCGATCAGGTGATTTAGAATCGGGAGTCCCGGGTCCCAATCATTAGTACCAGACTCAGGTCTCTCAGTGAGACCTGGTCTCTGTTCTGGGAGTGCACTGTGCCATACACTACGAGCACAAAGACAGGTACACATATAAATGCAACTCCACATATAAAGACCCACCTCAGTGAGGCCGGATATCTGCATAGTGGCGGTGAGGAGAGGTTGAGAAAAATTGTGATCAGAATTTGTTTACTATGCTTCATTTAAGAATGACTACAGGAGCGATCGGTACAGATCACACACAGTGTTAATTTAGAAAAGGAAGGGGCTGGTAAATGAAATATTTATGGGCCCCTTCCTTTGCTCTCCATCCTGAAACATCAGTGAACAGCGGACTTCCTTGCTTTACTTACCATGGTAATAAATTGTATTTAACATACTACACTCAGGTGGTGCTTCCTGTGTCCCCCCTCACACCCTGTGCGCACACCTACATTACACTGCTCCTTTTACAAGGTAATATTTGGGTTTGTGAAGGCATTTGGGGCACACAAAGTGGATTTAAATCCTTCGTGGCTATTAAGGAATATATTTAAATGAACATTTTTGTGACCAGAGTTCAACTTTAAAGGTGGTGATTCCAATTCTGTGAGCTCCATTCTAATAGGATAACACCCGGAGTACTGAATGATACACATCGGTCGATTTATTTACTATTCATGATTGCACAAAGGGATACTGACTATTTGTTCATGCTTTACTTTGCTTGATGCACACGTTTTATTCTCATACGTTGTTTTTATATGCATTCATAGTGCCCCCTAGTGGCAGGCTGTCTAACCAGTTCCTGTGCCAGACCTTCCGATCACGTATGCAGGCATGTTAGAAAACTCTACCATTGCTCTGGCTCACGCTTCTCCGCCTACAGGCCTTGTCAGGAAATGTACTTGTCATGACTTTAGCTTAACACAAGCATTGCAATATGATTGTACAATCTCCCAACAACTACGTAGTGCAAGGACTGGCCGACTGTAAGAAGATGTTTATATTGCAAAGTTTTGGTAAATATAAAGATAAAGTTTATTGTACAGAGATTGTATGGTCAGATTGTAGGGATAGAAAAATACCCCAGCGTTTTTTTTTGTAGCAAGAAGTAGTTCTGTTATATCAAAAAAAGTATTTTTATTCAAAAAAGTTTTCATAAGGAGAACATCTGTTTAACCACTTGACTACTGGGCACTTAAACACCCTTAATAACCAGACCAATTTTCAGTTTTCGGTGCTCTCTCATTTTGAATGACAATAACTCAGTCATACAACACTATAACCAAATGAAATTTGTGTCCTTTTTTTCCCACAAATAGAGCTTTCTTTTGGTGGTATTTGATCACCCCTGCGATTTTTATTTTTTTCGCTATAAATGAAAAAAGAATGAAAATTTTGTAAAAAAATGATTTTTTCTTCATTTCTATTATAAAATTTTGCAAAAAAGTTAATTTTCTTCATAAATTTGGCCTAAAATGTATACTGCTACATGTCTTTGGTAATAATAAAAAAAAAAAAATTGGGATATTATTTAGTCTGGGTGGAAGTTATAGGGTCTACAAGCTATGGTACCAATTACTGAAAATTTATCAATTTGATCATACCTGATGTACTGACAGCCTCTCTCATTTCTTGAGACCCTAAAAAGCCAGTAAAGTACAAATACCCCCCAAATGACCCATTTTTGGAAAGTAGACATTCCAAGGTAGTTAATAAGAGGCATAGTTAGTTTTTTGAAGTTGTAATTTTTTCCCACAATTCTTTGCAAAATTAAGATTTTTTTTTTTTTTTTTTTTTCACACCATATTGTCATTATAACAGGTTATTTCTCTCACATGGCATGTATATTCCACAAATGACACCCCAAAATATGTTCTGCTGCTCCTCCTGAGTATGGCAATACCACATGTGTGAGACTTTTACACAACCTGGCCACATACAGAGGCCCAACACTGAAGTAACAACTTCTAGAAGCATAAATTACACATCTAATCTCTCAACCACCTATTACACTTTTGAAGGCCCTGGAGCACCAGGACAATGGAAACACCCACAAAGTGACCCCATTTTGGAAAGCTAACACCCCAACGTATAATCTACGAGGCATAATGAGTCTTTTGACTACACCCTAAAATACATTCTGCTGAGTAATGGGTAAAAAAAAAAAAAGATTACCTGTGGTTTTAGTAGTGCAATTGTCCACAGGAGGAGAGCCCTGATCCAGGCAGCAGGCAGAGACGTGACCACTGGTCAGCGACAGTGAATGGAATTGTCCAGGCAGCAGGCAAGAATATTGTCCATAGTCAGTACAGGGATACTGTCCATATACAGTCCAGGGCCAGTGCAAGTAGAGACATTGCCAGCAGTGCCAAAATCGTCCTGGTAGTAATAAGCAGGAACATGGTCCAAGTAGTGGGCCAGGAAAGAATGGGGACAGGGGTAGAGGCTTCTCCCACCCAAATCTCTTTGAAGCCTCCGGGCAACCAGACCCTAATCCGGGAATGAGAAAACTAAAAAATTAGTTTTTTCATCCAGAAAAACAATTCTGGAGCCCCTCACATATGCGAGACCCCTGTGTTCCCACTAGTATAGCAGGGTAAAAGATCAATCCAAGGGGCAGGCAAAAAACGTGGTCAAACAGTCCAGGGTCAGTTCCAGAGCAGGCAGAGGTAGGTACAGTTTAGCGTTGGGCAGAAGCGTAGTCGTATAACAAGCCAGGGTCAGTTCCAGAGAAGGCAGAGGTATGTTTAGGGTTAGGCAAAAGAGTGGTCGTATAACAGGCCATGGTCGGTTCCGGAGAAGGCAGAGGTATGTTTAGGGTTAGGCAAAAGAGTGGTCGTATAACAGGCCATGGTCGGTTCCGGAGAAGGCAGAGGTATGAACAGTTCAGTGCAGTGGCATAAGGGATGTGGAGGGAAATTACAGGAAATGAGAATTGCGTTTACCATACTTCCCTAATAATGTAGAAACGTATGGTAACGGCGGAAACATGCACCTATACAGAGGCCTGGTTGGGAAGGGCAATCGGGACAATAATAAACAGTGTCTCTTCGAATTCCTTCTCTGGAGCACACTCGGCATCTTTTCTGGCGTCTGTAGCCTGTTTCACGGGCGACGGCTTTCTCAGGAAAGTGACGCTCGTGTAGTCTGCTCACAGAATCAGAGCGAATATTCTCTGGTGGGTTTTCAGGGTACAAAAGGGCGGTGATGACTTCTTCTTGATAGGACAGATAGGATACGGGGTTCTCTGATGATTTTTTGTATATAACATAAGAGTTATAGAAGGCCAGACTGAAGAAATAAATGGACACTTTTTTTTATACCAGGTTTGTTATAGGGCTGACATCGAAATGTAGGACAAATTGAATAAATCCGAGTACACCTGAATCCTTCAAAGGTATTGAAATAGAAAGATTACCCATAAAACAATGGGATAGGGGTTAAGGATTCTCAATGGTGTATCGGAAATAGATAAATCTATGAGTCTGATCAAGTCTCAGTAAATATTGGTTCTTAGACACGTTCAGTGTTTTTGAAAAAATGACAAAGATTTATTTATACAAAAAATACAAAAGCATTGTACAAAATTGTTAAAAAACATTAATATTAGGAGAGAAAGTATATTAAAACTGCAGAATAACTGCAGACCATCTTCTGAGGTCCAAGCGTGTTTCAGGTTCAACTAGTTTCGCCCATAAGAGAGCTTCGTCAGGAACCCACGATTGAATGTACTTTCTATGTGAATACAAAAAAGTACAATGAGCTAACATATCAGAATAATAGAGAGAATGTTACATAATATAGAATATACATAATTACTGGTCTCTTGGCAAAACATATAACAGGTGGTATATTTGATCTTTAAAGAATTTATTATACTAAAGTGAGGTCTAGGCGCAATTATGTGGAGCGGGAGAGGGCACATACCTGAGACGGCTGAGAGGGTGATCTCAAGGAAGGGATGTCCACGGGGGCATAATCTCTGCGATTAGAGAAGAGGCCACCACGCGGGCGAGATGGATTATAGTCGCCCGGGTGGGGGTGACAAAGACAGCTGTGTTGCTAAGTGCTGATGATCTAATGGAGAGAGAGTATGATATGTCAGAAAACTAATTATCTGGGTATATGGTTCCCAAACACTTCTGATAAGTCAGATAAGAAATCTCACTTACTGGTGCCTGATGGTAAAGGGACTGACTTGGACTAGATCTATGCTAAGTCCAAGAAAAGAGAGGAGGTAGGCTAATGCTGGCCAATTGTAGTGGCTGCTAAATTGCTATCATCGAGTCCTATGTGTAAAAAAACAGGATAGATGAGAACCAGTTAGTGGCCAAAAAAGATGAAAAAAAGATAAAAATAAATATAAAAATGAAATATGAAAAGTAATAATAATAATATAATGAGATGAAAAGGTAGATATGTAGATGGAAATGAAAATAAAAAATAGAAAATAAATATACATATAAATATAAATATAAGTATAAATATAAATATAATTATAATTATAACAATATATAAATATGTGTAAATAATTAGAGCTGGGAACTGTTTGTTAGTAAATAGATATATATATAAGTAAATAAATAAATAAAGCAACACTGTCCATGCATGGCTATACTGAGCCTTCTAATGCAAGAGCAAGGGCATAGAGCCTCATAGTTGCTGATTACCAACATTGTTAATAAGTAGCAGGAGACGCCTATAAGGGCAAGTCCATGTGCAGCTATTGCTACAACTGATTAAATCAGGTTGGCCTGATGTAAAGAAATAAATGAAAAATGACAATCAATATTGAAAAAAGGAAAAATAAAAATAAATATAAAAAATAAAAAATAAATAATAAGGTTCTTATTAAATTTCTATGTGCCATAGATTAGAATAACTACATGGCAGAGTGAGAAAATAAACAAAAACCAAAAAACAAAAAGTGTATCTTAGAGTATACCTGTAGGGAATGATGTTGTCAGCAAAAGGAGTGAGCAGCTTGTCTCTACCTGAGCGCTGCACTAAATGATGGCAGCTAACAGGGCTGTTAATATACCTCTCTCCATTAGGTCAAATACGCCTCAGCTGATAGCATGAGGCGGAGATCTGATTCATGGTGGGCGGAGAGATGACGCGTCACTAGGATTCCCCCTGTGAGAGGCATGAAGCCGCTCGTGCGTGATGACACGCAGAGCGGGTTGCTCAGCTCACGGAGACGGAGGAAGCCGTGGACATCCCATGGGCGGAGCGGACTGCCGCTCGGCCAATGGGATTTGTCAGATTACGGACCTGGCCAGCACCCGAGCCTCCGCTTGGATTCGATGCTACAACTATGTGCACATAGTTGTAGCATCGAATCCAAGCGGAGGCTCGGGTGCTGGCCAGGTCCGTAATCTGACAAATCCCATTGGCCGAGCGGCAGTCCGCTCCGCCCATGGGATGTCCACGGCTTCCTCCGTCTCCGTGAGCTGAGCAACCCGCTCTGCGTGTCATCACGCACGAGCGGCTTCATGCCTCTCACAGGGGGAATCCTAGTGACGCGTCATCTCTCCGCCCACCATGAATCAGATCTCCGCCTCATGCTATCAGCTGAGGCGTATTTGACCTAATGGAGAGAGGTATATTAACAGCCCTGTTAGCTGCCATCATTTAGTGCAGCGCTCAGGTAGAGACAAGCTGCTCACTCCTTTTGCTGACAACATCATTCCCTACAGGTATACTCTAAGATACACTTTTTGTTTTTTGGTTTTTGTTTATTTTCTCACTCTGCCATGTAGTTATTCTAATCTATGGCACATAGAAATTTAATAAGAACCTTATTATTTATTTTTTATTTTTTATATTTTTATTTTTCCTTTTTTCAATATTGATTGTCATTTTTCATTTATTTCTTTACATCAGGCCAACCTGATTTAATCAGTTGTAGCAATAGCTGCACATGGACTTGCCCTTATAGGCGTCTCCTGCTACTTATTAACAATGTTGGTAATCAGCAACTATGAGGCTCTATGCCCTTGCTCTTGCATTAGAAGGCTCAGTATAGCCATGCATGGACAGTGTTGCTTTATTTATTTATTTACTTATATATATATCTATTTACTAACAAACAGTTCCCAGCTCTAATTATTTACACATATTTATATATTGTTATAATTATAATTATATTTATATTTATACTTATATTTATATTTATATGTATATTTATTTTCTATTTTTTATTTTCATTTCCATCTACATATCTACCTTTTCATCTCATTATATTATTATTATTACTTTTCATATTTCATTTTTATATTTATTTTTATCTTTTTTTCATCTTTTTTGGCCACTAACTGGTTCTCATCTATCCTGTTTTTTACACATAGGACTCGATGATAGCAATTTAGCAGCCACTACAATTGGCCAGCATTAGCCTACCTCCTCTCTTTTCTTGGACTTAGCATAGATCTAGTCCAAGTCAGTCCCTTTACCATCAGGCACCAGTAAGTGAGATTTCTTATCTGACTTATCAGAAGTGTTTGGGAACCATATACCCAGATAATTAGTTTTCTGACATATCATACTCTCTCTCCATTAGATCATCAGCACTTAGCAACACAGCTGTCTTTGTCACCCCCACCCGGGCGACTATAATCCATCTCGCCCGCGTGGTGGCCTCTTCTCTAATCGCAGAGATTATGCCCCCGTGGACATCCCTTCCTTGAGATCACCCTCTCAGCCGTCTCAGGTATGTGCCCTCTCCCGCTCCACATAATTGCGCCTAGACCTCACTTTAGTATAATAAATTCTTTAAAGATCAAATATACCACCTGTTATATGTTTTGCCAAGAGACCAGTAATTATGTATATTCTATATTATGTAACATTCTCTCTATTATTCTGATATGTTAGCTCATTGTACTTTTTTGTATTCACATAGAAAGTACATTCAATCGTGGGTTCCTGACGAAGCTCTCTTATGGGCGAAACTAGTTGAACCTGAAACACGCTTGGACCTCAGAAGATGGTCTGCAGTTATTCTGCAGTTTTAATATACTTTCTCTCCTAATATTAATGTTTTTTAACAATTTTGTACAATGCTTTTGTATTTTTTGTATAAATAAATCTTTGTCATTTTTTCAAAAACACTGAACGTGTCTAAGAACCAATATTTACTGAGACTTGATCAGACTCATAGATTTATCTATTTCCGATACACCATTGAGAATCCTTAACCCCTATCCCATTGTTTTATGGGTAATCTTTCTATTTTTTTTATACCAGTGACGGGATTTTCTTGTGGGAAGGTAGGGTTCGATCATCTGGTCGTTGAAGTCCACTCCCCCCATAAACAAGTTATTGTCATAGATGCATGCTGGTTTTTGGATTGAGCCATTTCTTTTGGGGACTTCCACGTAGGTGTCGTTGTGGATTGATGTAAGCATGTGGACGTTCCGTTTGTCCCTCCACCTGACAGCCAATATCTCCTGGTTCCTCAATGCTGCTGACTCCCCTCGTCTGAGCTTTTCATTCACCAATTTTTGTGGGAAGCCTTTTCTATTGGCCCTTATTGTGCCACATGCTGGGGTATTCCTAAGGTACAGATTTCTAAACAGGGGCAAGCTGGTGTAAAAATTATCCACATAAAGGTGGTATCCCTTTCCAAATAGAGGATAGATCAGATCCCAGACCACTTTTCCGCTGACTCCGATATACTCTGGGCATTCAGGGGGATGCAGTTGGGAGTCCTTCCCTTCGTACACCATGAAGGAGTAAATGTACCCTGTGGCTCTGTCGCATAGTTTGTACATTTTGACCCCATATCGGGCCCTTTTGCTGGGGATGAACTGTTTGATGCCCAGCCTGCCTGAGAATTTTACAAGGGACTCATCCACGGATATGTTCTGTTCAGGGGTATATAATTTGGGAAATTTTTGCGAATTTTTTTTTAGGAGTGGCCGAATTTTATAAAGTTTGTCAAAAGCAGGGTCATTTCGGGGAGGGCACTGGGCATTGTCGTTAAAGTGGAGGAACCGCATAATTATTAGGTATCGGGATCTTGTCATAAGGGAGGAGAAGAGTGGCATGTGGTGGATGGGTTTGGTAGACCAGTAGGAGTACAATTGTTTTTTTTTTTGAAAGTCCCATAGTAAAAGTTAGGCCTAAGAAAATTTTGAATTCCTCCACGGTTAGTTCTCTCCACTCAAAGGGACGGGCATAACTAGAACCAGGGTTGCTTTCTATGTACTGCTGTGCGTAGAGATTGCACTGGGCCACAATGAAGGATAGCAAGTCTTCGTTGAAAAGTAAATTAAAAAAATCGAGCATGGAAAAATTGTCGGTGTTCACCTGGACACCTGGCTGGGCAGTGAAAGGGGGGATATTTGCTGCTCCGGAATTAGGGGGAAGCCACAGGGGGTTTTGAAGGCCATAGGGAAGGCTGGCATGGCCCCTATCCCTTTGGGGCTGAGATGACACCCTACTGGTGCCTGGCCTTTGTTGCAGTGGCCCTGCGCTTGAGGTGGACGGCCCTGCGCTTGAGGTGGACGGCCCTGCGCTTGAGGTGGACGGCCCTGCGCTTGAGGTGGACGGCCCTGCGCTTGAGGTGGACGGCCCTGCGCTTGAGGTGGGTGGCCCTGCACTTCTGGGAGTAGGCCGCTTCTCCACGCCAGCACCCCTTTTTTTCACGGGCACACGTTCCCCTTCAGATTCTGAATCAGACCCACTGTCTGTAACGGGTTCATAGGCCGAATCTGAATCGTACAGAGACTCCCCGCTGCTCTCATCGCTCATGATTAGATGCTGGTAGATCTCCTCATCGGTTAAGAATTTTTTTGCCATACTGGTGGCTGGTGAGGCTGCACTGCACTGCAGATCACTGTGGTGGCACTGGTGGACGCAGGTGGCACTTATGTGCACTGTAGTGGCTCTGGTGGGCACAGGCGGCTCTGGTGGGCACAGGCGGCTCTGGTGGGCACAGGCGGCTCTGGTGGGCACAGGCGGCACAGATGGCTGGGGTGGACACCAGCGTCACTGGTGGGCACAGGCGGCACTGGTGGGCACAGGCGGCACTGCAGTGGCGCAGAAAGGACTGATGGGCACAGATGGCACTGGTGCGGCTTTGGTGAGGCACTGGTGCGGCTCTGGTGACACTGGTGCGGCTCTGGTGACACTGGTGCGGCTCTGGTGACACTGGTGCGGCTCTGGTGACACTGGTGCGGCTCTGGTGACACTGGTGCGGCTCTGGTGACACTGGGGTGGCACTGTTGGGCACAGATGTGGCACTGTTGGGCACAGATGGGGCACTATGGGCACAGATGGGGCACTATGGGCACAGATGGGGCACTATGGGCACAGATGGGGCACTATGGGCACAGATGGGGCACTATGGGCACAGATGGGGCACTATGGGCACACTCTGGGCACAGATGGGGCACTAATATTCACTTTAGGGCAATGCAATTGCCAGGGAAAACTCACAGATCTCTCCTCTCACGCTGATACTGTGTGAGGAGAGGAGAGAGATGAACTTTCCCTGACCTTCTTTGTTTACATTGTGATCGCGCCGTCATTGGACGTCGCGATCTTGTGGTAAAAGGCCGCTGTCATTGGCCAGTCACCGCGATTTGTGTTGCGCCGGGTCTCATAGACCCGGCGTGCACGAATGTTTCTGTGTGCGCGCCCGAGGGGGCACGCAGGAACGATTCTCTGGGATCACGTTATATAACGTGATCCCAGAGTTAAGCAACCACCTTGCCGCCGTTATTTTTCGGCAGGTGGTTGCTAAGTGGTTAAAGGGGAGTTCCACCCACAATTTCACTTTTTAAATATAAATACCTCTGTAATACACAAGCTTAATGTATTCTAGTAAAGTTAGTCTGTAAACGAAGGTCCGTTTTGTTAGGTTGTTACAGCATTTATATAGTTTATAATCTAGAAATAGACCGTGGCCATCTTAAGTGTGGGCATCATGAAGCCAGACTGTATGACTTCCTGGATTTCAGCTTTGCATATCTCGCACAAGCAATGTAATAGGTTTCAGTCAGGTTTCCAAGGACTACTGGGAAAGATGATGCCTATCCCAGAAACCCTTGCAAATAGCCTTGTGACTTAATAGCCTAGGCTAATAAGGAGGAGGAAGTAATGAAGGACTACAAAATAAAGGTATTTTACAAGCAACAAAATAAATAAAAATTGTCCTTTCTGAA
The DNA here is from genome assembly GCA_029574335.1 of Rana kukunoris. NCBI lineage: Eukaryota > Metazoa > Chordata > Amphibia > Anura > Ranidae > Rana > Rana kukunoris. Next base: position 200,629,044 of record CM056057.1, read on the forward strand.
CACTATGAGATTAGGGCATGCGGCACAGACAAACAAAAAAATGGGTGGAACTCCACTTTAAGTCAAAAGTCCACTTTAAGTCATGAGCTCCGTAATTTGAAGTATTTATTGGGGTATTGCGCGCTCCGGAGTATAGCGCGCACCCCTAATGTGGACCTGTAAAACATTTTTTTAGTACTTACAGTTTTGGTGTCTTGCACGGCATCCATCGGTGGCCATGCCCGGTCCGGCGTCCGTCTTCGGTGTCCTCCCGGCTTTTCCAGCGATGTCTCGAATTGAATCCCCGCTTCCTGCGCTCAGTTTGAACGTCTCCACCGACATATACCGAGTGCAGTACACTCGGGTACATTCGGCCAGGCTCAGCTTCGCTCGTGCTCATGCTTTGTGACGTTTATGCGTAAGCACGAGCGAAGCCGAGCCTGGCCGAATGTACCCGAGTGTACTGCACTCGGTATATGTCGGCGGCTCAGTTCAAACTGAGCGCAGGGAGCAGGATGATCCTATATAAAAATAATACTAGAAACACCAACGCGTTTCGACCTTGTCAGTAGAGGTCTTCTGGGGGAAAGAGAGGAGAAGCTCTAGGAAAAAACACATTGTACAGGTGAAATTGTTCAACAGACAAGAACACTCTCGACAATTGGTACGTATACAGTAATTACAATATTCTTATTAACCACTTAAGGTCTGATTCCTGCACATTTACGTCGGCAGAATGGCACGGCTGGGCAAATGCACGTACAGGTACGTGCTGTGCTAGTACCCAGCTGTGGGTCACGGGCACACGCCCGCGACCCGGTCCGAAGCTCCGAGACCGCGGGATTCACAGACCCGATCGCCGCTGGAGTGCGGCGATCGGTCCCTGGAGCTGAAGAACGGGGAGAGCTGTGTGTGAACACGGCTTCCCCGTCCTTCACTGTGGCGGCAGCATCGATCGTGTCATCCTTTTTATAGGGGGGACACGATCGATGACGTTACACCTACAGCCACACCCCCCTACAGTTGTAAACACACACATTAGGTCACACATCCCCTACAGCGCCCCCTGTGGTTAACTCCCAAACTGCAAATATCATTTCCACAGTAAACAATGCAATTTAAATGCATTTTTTGCTGTGAAAATGACAACGGTCCCAAAAATGTGTCAAAATTGTCCGAAGTGTCTGCCATAATGTCGCAGTCACGAAAAAAATAAAAAACGCTGATCGCCGCCATAAGTAGTAAACAACATATTTTTTTTTATAAAAATGCAATAAAACTATCCCCTACATTGTAAACGCTATACATTTTGCGCAAACCACTTATTGCGTTTTTTTTTTTTTTTTACCAAAAATAGGTAGAAGAATACGTATCAGCCTAAACTGATGACATTTTTTTTATATATTTTTGAGGGAAATTTAATATAGCAAAAAGTAAAAATATGTTTTTCAAAATTGTTGCTCTATTTTTTGTTTATAGCGCAAAAAATAAAAACCGCAGAGGTGATCAAATACCACCAAAAGAAAGCTCTATTTGTGGGGAAAAAAGGATGCCAATTTTGTTTGAGAGTCACGTCGCACGACCGCACAATTGTCAGTTAAAGCGACGCAGTGCCGAATCACAAAAAAGGGCCTGGTCCTTTAGCTGCATTTTGGTCCGGGTCTTAAGTGGTTAATAGTTATATTTACCATTTAATGGCTGATAGAGGGAACTGAGCCTAAAACTGCCCGAGGACCTAATTGCCGTGACAGGCACCCGTAAAGGCCTCACATGGGAAGGAGGGAGGGGGCAAAGAAAGATAAAAACCAGGCTGCAGGTGAACGAATGCCTTCCAGGCTTACGAGAGGTCGCACTGATGCCCCCACAAGGAGGGGGGGTATCGAAGAAGGGGGACCGGAAAAGAGAGGCGGAGACCAGGAACACAAGGCCAGCCTAGAAACCCATTACTGTGGAAATAAAGAAATTTCAACAATATTTGTGTATTCATAACTAATTGTTTACGTGAGGTGTGTGAAGGTGATGTGACAGTGATAAAATGCAATAAATGAAAATGAAAAAAAAAAAAATATATAAAAAATAATAAAATAAAATAGAAATAACATTTTAAATAATAATAAAAAAATAAATAAAGGAAAAATAATAAAATAATACAATTAAGAATACTAAAGATAAAAATAAATAATATAAATATGAAAAATTAAAATGAATATAAGTAAAAAAATTAAATAAAAAGTTCAATAAAAATACTTTTTTTGATATAACATAACATACTACTTCTTGCTGCAAATAAAACCCCCTGGGGTATTTTTCAATTTCTATGACTATTTGGGGTGTGCAGCGCCTTTAAAGAGGAAGTAAAGCCTCCTGAATAAATACATAAAACCTGCAAGACAAAAGGCATAATGAGCAAGTATGCATAGCATACTTGCTTATTATGAGGTATTTACCTGAGATCGAATCCCCGCAGCGCCCCTCATTCACCTCCTCCGTCGCTGCCATTACTCCCGGAGTGACTTCCGAGTATCGCGAATTGGCGGGAGCCACGATGACGTCACTCCCGTGCATGCGCGGGAGCCGCCAGTGATGGCACGATCGCCTTCACTAACGGCACGCTCAGTGCGCCTGTGTCGTTGTCTACGGCGCGCATGCGTCGTAGACATCGGTACAAACTTTTCTGCAAATATCTCCTTAACTGTGTAGGTTATAAGATATTTTTTGTACCTACAGGTTAGCCTCAATCTAGGCTTACCTGTAGGTACAAGTAGTCTGTAAGAGTTTACAACCACTATAACTCACTATAGCAGGGCTCAAGTCCTGCGGGAACGTGTGGGAACGGAGTCCCTGCACTTTTTTCACAGCAGGAATGCAGTTCCCTTTGCAGGACTAGAGAAGCCGAGAGCAGCCGAGCTGCCAGAGCCAATCCTTCACCAAGCGGCGATGCCCAGCTCAAGTCACTGCTTAAAGTATCTCCTGGGAACAATGACAAAAGCTCCCAGGAGACATTGCGGTATTGAGGAAGTGACGGAATACTCGCACACTACCCGATGAATCCATATACAGGAAGCGGCAAGTAACGTAAAGGATTACTAAGGTACAGTGGATCGAAAAAAATTATGCGGTTTAGTAATTATGTATATGAGCGTATCATTTTTTTTTTTTGGTGGGGGAGTATATCCCACACTTTTTTCCCCAGGACTTGACCCCTGCACTATAGTATCGCTTTTCCATTGCTAGTATGGTCAGATTGTAACCCTTATGCCCCATACACAGGATCGGTCAAACCGATGAGAGCGGTCTGATGGACCGTTTTCATCAGACCAAACCGATCGTGTCTGGGCCCCATTGGTTATTTATCCATCGGTTAAAAAAATTCAAACTTGTTTTAAAATGAACCAATGGATACCTAACCGATAGTAAAAAAAACGATCGTCTGTAGGCACGTCCATCGGTTAAAGCGGATGGTTCACCAAAAAAATATATTAAAAGCCAGCAGCAACAAATACTGCAGCTGCTGACTTTTAATATTAGGACACTTACCTGTCCTGGAGTCCAGCGGCGTCCGCAGCAGAGGACGATCGATCGCTCGTCTCCCTGCTGCTCCCCCCTCCATCCACGGTGAGGGAACCAGGAAGTGAAGCGCTCCGGCTTCACTGCCCGGTTCCCTACGGCGCATGCGCGAGTCGCGCTGCGCCCGGCGATTGGCTCCCGCTGTGTGCTGGGAGCCGAGAGTTCCCAGCACACAACGGGAAAAGCCCGTCTTTTGCCCGAGACTGCGGGCCGGAAGTGGGTGCAGATACCTGTCTTTAGACAGGTATCTGCACCCCCCTCCCCCCTGAAAGGTGTCAAATGTGACGCCGGAGGGGGGGAGGGTTCCGATCAGCGGATCTTCACTTTAGGGTGGAGATCCGCTTTAAAAATCCACACATGCTCAGAATCAAATCGACGCATGCTTGGAAGCATTGAACTTCATTTTTTTCAGCACGTCATTGTGTTTTACGTCACCGCGTTCTGACACCATCGGTTTTTTAACCGATGGTGTGTAGGCACGACTGACCATCAGTCAGCTTTATCGGTTAACTGATGTGGAAAAATCCATCAGACCGTTCTCATCGGTTTGACCGATCGTGTGTACAGGGCTTTAGCGGCAAGCTTTGGTTGCAGGCCAGGAAGCCAGGTCCTTTGGGGCTCATGAGAAACACTTGGTCCAAATTACATGAGGGTCCGGGCTATAAGTCACGGGATCAAGACCTTCCTTCTCCTTGCCCTCATCATTTTCCAAGTCCATCGTGGGTCACCAGCCCAAATGACACAAGGATCTCAGGCTATAGGGCCTGCAGTCCAAATGAAGAGCTTATCACCATTGCAAGCTGGATGACCCTCCTTCTCTTGGCCACCCCCAGTATCCTAAGGCTCCATTTACACCTAGGCGTTTTTACGCCTGAAGCGCGACGCTACAATACGCCGGAGGGTCGAAATTGCATTGTTCTCTATGGAGACTGTTCACATCTCCTAACGCAGAACACCGTACGTCGATAGAACGCCGAACGACGACTTTCAAACAAGTCCCGGACCCTTTTTAGACGCGCGTATCGGGCGGCTTCGGCGTTCGGCATAGCCGACAATGAATGTAAAAAAAAAGTGGTTAAAGACGACGCGTTTTGTCGCCGCAAATCGCGGGACAAAAACGCCTATTTTTTGTCGCCGCAAATCGCCTACGCAAAAGTATGAATGCAGCCTAAGGCTGCATTCACACCTATGCGTGAGCGATTTTGGGCGTATTGGGCGACAAAGTTTAGGCGTTTTGTACCCGCGATTTGCGGCGACAAAACGTGTCGTTTTTAAACCCAATCTATTTTACAGGTCATTGTCTGCTATGCCGAACGCCGAAGCCGCCTGAATACGCGCGACAAAAAAGGGTCCGGGATTTTTTTTAGCTTCACGCGATCGGCGTTTCGGCGTTCGGCGTGGAGATGTGAACCATCTCCATAGAGATTAGTGTAATTGCTCCCCTCCAGCGTATCTGAGCATCACGCATCACGCTTCAGCCGTTTTGTCGCTCAGGTGTGAATGGAGCCTAAGTATGCCAACCTCTGTACGTACACCCAGGTATAGACCCATAGCTCCCAACTGTCCCTGATTTCAAGGGACCGTATTTAGTTTGGAAGAAAGTCCCTCTGTCCCCTCTTTCCTCCATTTGTCCATTCGTACCTCCCAACTTTCTGAGATGAGAATGAGGGACACCCTTTTAGCAAAAGCATGCAGGCATAGGACACACCCCCTACCATGCCCCCTTAAAGGAGAATTGCACAAAGAAAAGATTGGTTAAACCCACAATTGTTTTTTTTTTACCACTACTATTCTTTCTATTGGCTCTTGGAATTTACAAATGCAGCAATTTAGAAATTAGGTTAAAGGTTTAGCGCTGCAAAACACTTTCTTGATAGATAAATAGCGCATATTATTTAGTCTGGGTGGAAGTTATAGGGTCTACAAGCTATGGTACCAATTTCTGAAAATTTATCAATTTGATCACACCTGAAGTACTGACAGCTTCTCTCATTTCTTGAGACCCTAACAAGCCAACAGGCCGCACTGGTTGGCACAGATGGCACTGGTGGGCACATATGGCACAGATGGCACTGGTGGGCACAGATGGCACTGGTGGGCACAGATGGCACTGGTGGGCACATATGGCACTGGTGGGGCACAGGCAGCACTGGTGGGGTGCAGATGAGCACTGATTGTCACTGATGGGCACAGGCGGCACTGGTGGGGCACAGGCGGCACTGGTGGGGCACAGGCGGCACTGGTGGGGCACAGGCGGCACTCGTGGGCACAGGCGGCACTCGTGGGCACAGGCGGCACTGATTGGCACTGATGGGCACAGGTGGCACTGATGGGCACAGGTGGCACTGATGTGGTAGTGTTGTGGCACAGGTGGGGCACTGGTGGGGCACAGGTGGCACTGGTGGGGCACAGGTGGCACTGGGTGGGGCACTAATCTCTCTCCTCTTCTCTCACGCTGCATTGGTGTGAGGAGAGGAGAGGGATGACCTACACTGCCCCGTTTGTTTACATTTTGTGATCGCGCCGTCATTGGACGGCGCGATCACGTGGTAAGGAGCCGCTGCCATTGGCTCCTTACCGAGATCACTGACGCTGCGGGTCCCGTGGACCCGTCGAGCACTGTGACTGCGTGTGCGCGCCCGCTCGGGCGCGCGGATCTGACACACGCCGGGTTTGTTTACACACGTGGTAAGGAGCCGCCGCCATTGGCTCCTTTCCGCGATCACCGATGCTGCGGGTCCCGTGGACCCGGTGAGTACCGGTGATCGCGTGTGCGCGCCTGACTCTAACAGAGGACGTCCATGGACGTCCTGTTAGAGTACAGGAACCGCCTTATTGACGTATTTCGTCTATAAGGCGGTGATTAAGTTGTTAAAGTGACTGTAAAGCTTCCGTTTTTTTCACCTTAATGCATCCTATGCATTAAAAGGGGTCATAAAGGTTTTTCTTAATCGGTTCCTTAAGCTAGTGCATTGGTGGTTCACTTACCTTTTCCTTCCATCTCCCTTCTAAATTTTTTTTTTCTTTGTCTGAATTTCTCACTTCCTGTTCCTCCTCAGTAAGGTGTTCTAAATGACTTTCCACCACTCGGATGATGGTGGAAAGCTTACTGAGGAGGAACAGGAAGTGAGAAATTCAGACAAGAAAAAAACATTTAGAAGGGAAATGGAAGGATAAGGTAAGTGAACCAACAATGCACGAGCTTAAAGGAACCAATTTAGAAAATAAAAAACAAACCTTTACAACTCCTTTAAGGTAAAAAAAAACATCTGATAGTTACCGACCCCCCCCAAGCCCCCATTTTACTTACCTGAGGCCCCAATCTCTGTGGGCGTGATCCTGCGTTGGTTTGCCCCATCTCTGTGGCCTCTTCATTGGATGATTGATATTATTGATAGCAGCGTTGCCATTGGCCCCTGCTACTGTCAATCAAATCAATGATGCGGAGCGCTGGGGGGCGGGGCCAAGTGATAAAATTGGCGTCTAATTGGCGTCTATGGCACAGGAGCGCGCCCGCAAGCTAACCCCCTTGGTAGAGCGCTTCCCAAAAGGGGGTTAGCTCTTGCAAGACAGCCGCCGGGGGACACCAGAGGACGATCGGTGCAAAACAAACTGCACAGCGGAGGTTAGTATGACATGTTTGTTATTTACTATTTTTTTTTACCTTTACAACCCCTTTAACTCATTCTTTTTTGTATAATTCTCCTTTAAGGGGGCGTGACAGGGGGTGTGTCCTATGCTTACATACTTTTTCAAATAAGTGTTCCTCTGTCCCATCTCAAAAAGTTGGGAGGTATGGATTAGAAAGTGGTTTTAGGTGCGATTATGCAGTGCAGATGCTGTGCGATTGTTGTGCAACTGTATTGTGATTTTAGTGGTGTGTGTTTTTGGCCACGATTTTCTGACTACTACTGGAAATGAGGAGAATTGAGGGAAAAAAAATGCAACACAATCACATGAAAAACACATTTCTAATGCATTTCCATTGAAGTCTATGGGCCACAAAATCGCACTGCATTGCACCAAAGTAGCACAGAACCTTTCCCCAAAGTCGCATTGCAGCTGCACTGTGAACGCCCACCATTTAAACCAATGTTATTTTCATTGTCAAGGGACTCAAGCCACATCAGAAATCGCATTCGTGTGAACCAGGTTTCAATGAGAATTTTTTATTTTTTAACACAACAAAGAAAAATATGGATTTGGCAATAAACACCGTACCCTGCAAAACACAATCTGTTCACAGTTTTCGATGTTGCTTTGCGTGCCAGCTAAAGACGATCTCATTCTCTTCCTCTTACAAAAACCTGAGTTTCCTTTTAAAAGACAGTAAATAATTTAGAACTTTCTACTCTTACTGCATTCTGCATGAGGAAGGAGTTTGCAGAGTTCCCTGTATAACACTTTCAGAATTGTCTCGCCATTTGTGTGAGTTTTTCTGCAATTTTGTATTTTAAATGGCCATTTTTATGCGAGGGAGAATCGTATATTACAAATGTACAAAAAGCATGATAAATAAATGTGCCCTTACTGTAAGTGTATGTAAAGCTAAGGGCCCATATACACTGTGGGCCAGATTCTCAGAGGCGTTACGACGGAGTATCTCAGATACCCCGTCGTATCGCCTTTTTTTTTTTACTCGTATCTATGCGTGTGATGCTGAGCATCACTTTGGCATAGATACGCTTCTACATCCGACAAGTGTAATACAATTACACTTTCGGATCGTAGGTGTAATGACAACTCCGGCCACTAGGTGGCCTTTACGTTGTTTTTTCATTTGCATATGCAAATGAAGTAGTACGCCGATTCTCGATCGCTTTTACGCCGCCCCGTCGTCGCGTACGTCGTTTACGAACTCGTAAGGTTACCCCAGCTTCTATGTGGAGTAACCTTACGAGGTCCCATCGGATGCCGTCGTGTCCCGTCGGACGCCATGTTAAGTATGGCGTCGGGTCAGCGTCGGCTTTTTCCGTCGCTTACGTCGTTTTACTAACTCGTTCGCGAATAGGGACTTGCGTAAATGACGCTCACGTCGTTTTGACGTCGGTTTCAACGACGCTTCCCGACGTGAGCTGGAGCATGCGCACTGGGCTTTTTCCCCGGCCGGCGCATGCGCAGTTCGTGCGACGCGGGGGCGCGCTTAATTTAAATACAAGCCGCCCCATTTGAATTGCGTGGGTTTACGCTTGGCGATTTACGAGACGCCAACGCAAACTACGGAGCAAGTGCTTAGAGAATAAAGCACTTGCTCTAGTACGCAGCGGCGGCGTAGTGTAAATGGCTTACGCTACGCCGCCGCAAATATATGAGAATCTGGCCCTGTGGCAACTAAACATGTGCACTAGACATGTGCATTCCTTTTCGTTAGAATGTATTTTCATCCGAAAATCTGTTTTTTTCGTTATCGTTTTAACAAACGATAACGAACGTGCAAGAAACGAAAACCAAAAGTTCCGAAATAAAAAATGCTTTATTTTTGTTTTCGTTGCAGTAAAAATTTGATATAGAGAGATTCGACATTATAGGGAAAATATTTGACATTATAGGGCAAAGATTCGACATTATAGGAAAAATATTTGACATTATAGGGAAAAGATTCGACATTATAGGGAAAAGATTCGACACTATAGAAATAATAGATTCGACATTACAGAGAATAGATTTTGTTTTATGAGAAAATAGATTCAACATTATTACTAGTCATACAACATTAGAATTCTTGTAGGCGGAATATTCGAATGGAAATGTACGATTCGACATAAAGATTCGACGTTCGGTCGAATATTCTTTTGACCATTTGACAGAAACCAAGTATTATTGGATTTTCGGACGAAAGCTATTCCCCAACAAAAAACGAAATAGATCAAAACGATTTTCGGGAGTAACGAAATAAATTTATTTTCCAAACGAAAACAAAAAAACAAAACAAAATATTCCAGCCTGCACATGTCTAATGTGGACTGATGATTTTTTTTTTTTTTCGTTTCATATATATTTTTTCGTAAATTCGAAAATTTCTTAAAGGGGTTTTAAAGGTACATTTTTTTCCCACCTTAATGCATTCTATGCATTGAGGTGAAAAAACATCAGATGATGCCACAACCCCCCCAGCCCCCGTTTTACTAACCTGACCCCAGGGGTCAAGTCCTGCTAAAAAAAGTGTGGGAACTCCCACTCAAGATCCACTCCCCCACCAAAAAAAATAAAAAATAATACGTTCATATGCATTATTAATAAACCGCATGTTTTTTTTTTCAATCTTTAGTTCTTTCTAAATCCCGCGATAACTCGTGGAAGACCTCCGCAATGTCTCCTAGGAACAATGACAAAAGCTCCCAGGAGACATTGCGGTATCGAGGAAGTGACGGAATACCCGCACACTACCCGATGTATCCATATACAGGAAGCGGCCAGTAACATAAAGGATCACTAAGGTTTGTTCGCCTGTCCCTGACTCGAGCTGGGCATCGCCGCTTAGTGAAGGATTGGCTCGGGCGGCTCGGCTGCTCTAGTCCTGCAAAGGTAACTGCGTTCCTGCTGTGAAAAAAGTGCAGGAACTCCGTTCCCACGCATTCCCGCAGGACTTGAGCCCTGCCTGACCCTTCGAAAGTCCCGCGCTCGCCCCAGTCATCCTCCTCAAGTCGAAGCCCGGCTGTTGATTGGCTGCAGTGGATGGATTGAAAGCAGCACAACCATTGGCTGGCGCTGCTGTCAATCACATCCAATGACGTGGCACGCCGGGGCCGAGTGATATAGCGGCGGCTATGGCCACCGCTGTATCACAGGAGCGCGCCCGCAACAGCTACACACCATGTCTGTGTGTAGTTGTTGCAGGGAGGAGCCGTGACAGCCGCTGAGGGACCCCAGAAGACCAGGACCGGCCGGGGCCATTGTGTGCAAAACTAACTGCACAGTGGAGGTAAGTATAACATGTTTATTATTTAAAAAAAAAAAAATTTACTTTACAACTCCTTTAACCGATACAGACCCGGACCAATGTGCAGGTTAAGGACCAGGCCCCTTTTTGCGATTCGGCACTGCGTAGTTTTAACTGACAATTGCGTGGTCGTGCGACGTGGCTCCCAAACAAAATTGGCGTCCTTTTTTTAACACAAATAGAGCTTTCTTTTGTTGGTATTTGATTACCCCTGCGGTTTTTATTTTTTGCACTATAAACAAAAATAAAGCGACAATTTTGATAAATATTCCCAAAAAAATATATTTAAATACATTTTTTCCCCCTCAGTTTAGGCCGGTACGTATTCTTCCATATATTTTTGGTAAAAAAAAAAAAAAAAAGCAATAAGTGTTTATCGATTGGTTTGCGCAAAATTTATAGCGTTTACAAAATAGTTTTATGGCATTTTTATAAAAAAAATGTTTACTACTAATGGCGGCGATCAGCGATTTTTTTTGCGACTGCAACATTATGGCGGACACATTGGACATTTTTGACACATTTTTGGGACCATTGTCATTTTCACAGCGAAAAGTGCTATAAAAATTAACTGATTACTGTGAAAGAGACATTGGCAGAGAAGGGGTTAACCACTAGGGGGTGCTGTAGGGGTTAAGTGTGACCTCATGTGTGTTTCTTTCTGTAGGGGGCGTGGCTGGACATTTGACGTCAGTGATCGTCGTTTCCTATATCAGAGAACAGACGACCACTGACATTGCCACAGAGAGGAACGGGGAAGGTTTATTTACACTCACCTCTCCCCGGTTTTCAGCTCCTGTGACCCAATCGCGGGTCCGCTAAAAACGGCATGGTAATTAGGGGGGTAAATCTTCTGGGGCTGGAGTTGTTAACTAGTGATTGCGCTATCATGCAGCTCTGTACCTAAGTAAAATGTATATTATTTTTTTTACACAAATAGAACTTTCTTTTGGTGGTATTTGATCACCACTGGGATTTTTCTTTTTAGCAATATAAGCGAAAAAATAACAAAAATGTGGGAAAAGAAAACAATGAGCTAGATTCAGGTAGGAGATACGACGGCGTATCTCCAGATACGACAGCGTATCTCTGCCTCTGAGCCCTCCTATCTATGCGCCTGATTCATACAATCAGTTACGCATAGATTTCTATTAGATCCGACTGGCGTAAGTCTCTTACGCCATCGTATCTAACTTGCATATTTACGCTGGCCGCTAGATGGCACAAAATATGCAAATGAGTGTAATTCGCCGATTCCCGAATGTACGCCCGGCCTGCGCATTTGTTTTACGTCGTTTGCCTTAGCGTAGGTCCGGCATATTGTTACCCCTGCTATATGAGGCACAGCCAATGTTAAGTATGGACGTTCGCGAATAGGGCTGTGCGTAAGTGACGTTCACGTCATTTTCATTGACTATTTCCGGAGTGATTTGGAGCATGCGCACTGGGCTACGTTCAGGCCCGGCGCATGCAAAGTTCTTTTGGCGCGGTGACGCGCTTCATTTACGCTACGCCGCCGCAACTTTACAGGCAAGTGCTTTGTGAATACAGCACTTGCCCGTAAAAATTGCGGAGGCGTATCGTAAATGGGATACGCTACGTCAGCATACTTTTACACCCATCTACCTGAATCTAGCCCAATATGTTTTAGTTTCTGCTACAAAACATATCCAATAAAATGTTTTTAAAAATCTAATTTCTTTATAAGTTTCGGCCAAAGTGAATTTCTGGCACTTATTTTTGATAAAGAAAATCCCAATAAGTGTATATTGATTATTTTGCGTGAAAGTTATAGGAAGTTGTACTAATTTATTTTCTTATACTACTAATGGTGACAATCAACGACTTATAATGGGACTGCAAAAGTGTGGAGGGAAATCTGACACAAAAGCCCCGTACACCCGGGCTGAATGTCAGGAGACAACGGCTGGTTAAAAAAAAAGTGCCCAATATTCGGCCCGTGTGTATGTCTAGAGCAGGTAATCAGATGAGCTAGAGTCAAAAAGCCAGAAGTTAGCATAGTAAGGAGCTACAACAGGAATAGAAATCGGAAGAGAAGTCAACCAGGCCAAGACACAGGAACACACTGCAGACAGGGCTGTCTTAATAGCATCATGGGCCCCTGGGCAAAGTAATGCTCTGAGGTCCCTACAATGATGACAGTTCAGGTAAACAGACATCAAGAAGGTAGGAGGCAGACTGCCTCCCCTGTGTATCTGTCACTCTAAGTACCATCATGGGGCCCCCAATTTCAGGGCAGCGTGGGCTCAAGGTCCAGCTGCTTTGGGGAAAATGCAGGGGCCCCCCATGCAGCTGGGGCCCCTGGGCAGTGCCCAGGTGTGCCCTCTCATTAAGACAGCCCTGACTGCAGATGTTGACCATGCAAGGGCATGGAGGAAATGAGCAATTGTTTAAATAGCTAAAGGGGGCTGGCTGTAGGCAGAACTAATGGGGCAGGTAATGGTAACCAGCCAATGGCAGAGAGCGCTGATCAGAGTGTTCTGGCGGGCGGGTCCCCTGTCAGAACACATCAGCTCACATGGTTAGTATAGCGGCTCCAAACGGAACTGTCGGGTTACATGAAAAAAAAAAAACCTGTAGCATGTACCTGGCTTAACTGAGGGGAGGGACTGACTAACTGCCACTGACATAACAAATGGCACTAATACAGTGATAATTAATAATTCTATGCACTGTCACTTTACTAATGACACTGGCTGGGAAAATGTTAACATCTAGGGCGATCAAAGGGTTAAATATGTGCCTAACAATGGCTAACAATGTGTAAAGTGTGCTGTTTTTACTAATAGATCTCCCAGTTTCTCATTATGGCTTTGCAGGGATGAGTATCAGGGGCCATAAACCAGGCAGAGACAGAAAATGCAGTTAAGATCATACTTTTAATAAAATAACAAACAATATCAGTTCAGGAATGTAGTCAAAAACTGAAGCCAGGGTTTGGATGCTAGAGCAGGTAATCAGGCGAGTCAGGGTCAGGAAGCCAGAAGTCAGGAAACAGGAATAGATATCGGAAGAGAAGTCAGCCAGGCCAAGACATACACAGGAACACACTGGAGATGTTGACCACGCAAGGGCATGGAGGAAATGAACAGTTGTTTAAATAGCCAGAAGGGGCTGGCTGTAAGCAAATAATGGTAACCAGGTCAGTCACTGTGGAAACAACGAGTGGCTGGTAATAACCTGACAGCTGAGCAGCCTCTATGCACTGAAACAAAAGAGCTGCTCATAAATAATCGAAGCCAGCCCTAATAATGAGAATCTGACAGATCGCTCCCTCTGTACAGAGCTTTGTGTTTACCAACACAGACCTCTAGGCTGTGATCGTACACAGCCAATCAGAAGGTACCGGCCATTAATCATTGTGTACAATCACAGTGGGTGCGGGTCAGGGGGTGCATATTCCCAAAACCCTACGGGTGCATCACTTTGCCTACAGTAGCCGCCTATCGGCAGTACATTGCAGGCCGGGGGGCGGGCGCTAAGTGGCTATATATTGTATATAAAATGCACGTTTTATCTTTCAAAAAGTGTTTCCCAGCGCTTAACCTTTCATCCAATTTATAAATTGCTGCATTTGTATATTTCCAAAGCCAATATAAAGGAATAGTAGTGGTAAAAAAAAAACGCGCTTGTGGGTTTACCTAATCTATCTAATTTTGTATAATTCTCCTTTAAGGGTTGTGTCCTATGCCTACATACTTTTACTAATAGGTGCCCCCTGTATTCAAAATTTGGGATTTGCTTTCACTTTCACTGTCAATGTTAGCGATCCCCCGGGACAATCTGAGCGAAGATCCCAACCTGACAGGTATTCTGATCCATCTCCACTCTGTCCGAAACTAAAAAAAAATCATTAATTTTTAGGGGAGCAGAATATTGGTTAGAACCTCTGTCAGGTTTTTATTTCTTGTGGAGGCAAGTCTAGCAACAGCTTAGCAAGTCATTTTCAAACTTGCAGCTCAATTGCTTGATGTCTGACAGTCTGGGGGGGGGGGGGGGGAGGAGTGTTGGATGTACTAGCAGATTTAAGCACACTAACAAATTGAAGCTGAACTCCCACTGCTGTCAATCACAGCCAATGAGGATAGAGCGGAGCAGGGCTGAGCTGCGCTCTGTGTGTCAATGGACACACACAGTGCAGCTCGAGAGTGAGCCTGCACGAGTGCCCCCATAGTAAGTGACTTGCAAGGGGGAGGAGGCAGGAGCGCTGGTGGGGGACTTGAGAAGAGATAGATTGGGGCTGCTCTGTGCAATAACATGTTTGTTATTAAAAAAAAAATGATGGGCTTACACTGCAGGGTTTGACAAATTTGCTTGGAATCTAGGAGCCAGATAAAAAAGTTAGGAGCCAGAAAACGCGCCCTGTCCTGCCGAGCTCCCGTGCAGAAGCGAACATACGTGAGTAGCGCCCGCATATGTAAACGGTATTTAAACCACACATGTGAGGTATCGCCGCGATCGTGAGAGCGAGAGCAATAATTCTAGCCCTAGACCTCCTCTGTAACTCAAAAGTGGACGCAATTTTGAAGCGTGACATGTTGGGTATCAATTTACTCGGAGGAACATTATCTTTTACAATATAAAAAAAATTGGGATAACTTTACTGTTGTCTTTTTTTTTTTTATAAAAAAAAGTGCATTTTTTCCCAAAAAAAGTGCGCTTGTAAGAACGCTTTGCAAATACGGTGTGACAGAAAGTATTGCAACAATCGCCATTTTATTCTCTAGGGTGTCAGAATAAAAAATATATATATAATGTTTGGGGGTTCTAATTAGAGGGAAGGAGATGGCAGTGAAAACAGTCAACACATTAGAACTGCTGTTTTACTTGTAATGCCAATGGCCACCACCAGATGGCGCCGGATCACAGAAGGAAGCTTGGGCCTTTAAAAGGCCTCAAAGCTGCGGCCTCAATTACCCGCCATCACGGGCCCGTCGCGGGGGCGGCCGATAATTCTTGTTGCAATTGCGACCGGATTTTGTCGAGCCCTGGCTTACAGTCACTTTAACTATTCCATATTATATCCAAAATGTATTAAAAAAATAAATAAAAATTTTTTAACCGCTTGCCAACCGCCTCACATAGATTTACATCAGCAGAATGGCATGAGCAGGCAAAGCAACGTTCGTCGCGGTCTCAGTCACTGTGCCCACGGGACCCGCGGTCTCGATGTCCACCGTGTCCCGCGATCGGGTCACAGAACCGCAGAACGGAGGGATGTCTTTGTAAGCAAGACGTCTCTCTATTTTGCCTAGTGACATGTAACTGATCGTCTGCTCCCTCTGATCGGGAGCAGCAATCAGTGACGTGTCACAGTAAGCCACGCCCCCTAACAGTTAGAATCACTCCCTAGGACACACTTAACCCTTTCAGCGCCCCCTAGTGGTTAACCCCTTCCATGCCAGTCACATTTACACAGTAATCAGTGCATTTTATAGCAGTATAAACGTGAATGGTCCCAAAATAGTGCTAAAATAGTCCGATGTGTCCGCCGTGGAGCCGCCATAACACGTAAAAAAAAAAAAATAATAATAATAATAATAATAATAATAAAAATGCCATAAATCTATCCCCTATTTTGTAAACGCTATAACTTTTGCGCAAACCAACCAATATACGCTTATTGCGATTTGTTTACCAAACATATGTAAAAGAATACGTATCGGCCTAAACTGAGAAAAAATTTGCTGTTTTAAAAAAAAATTGGGGATATTTATTACAGCAAAAAGTAAAAAAATATTGCATTTTTTTCAAAATTGTCGCTCTATTTTTGTTTATAGCGCAAAAAATAAAAAACGCAGATGTGATCAAATAACACCAAAAGAAAGCTCTATTTGTGGGGAAAAAAATGACGTCAATTTTGTTTTGGAGCCACGTCGCACGACCGCGCAATTGTCAGTTAAAGCGACGCAGTGCCGAATCACAAAAAGTGGCCCGGTTATTTGGCAGCCAAATGGTCCGGGGCTGAAGTGGTTAAAAAAAATTGTTTAACACATCTATGATATTGTTTGTATTTACATCCAGCCTTCGGACCTGTACATCACATTTTATGTATTTTGTTATTTATATGTCCAAAATCTCATATACTGCAGAGATGGCAAACAATGAAGTGCCTGAGATATGCAATTCCACTAGCGACCACTAGATGGCGGTATTGCATTACATAGTTCACATGTTTTTTCATGCAGACTACAACACAATTTTGTTGGAAGGGAACGCAGGATGTCTCCTTTGCAACAGTGAACTCTTCTCCAGATAAAGTTTATAGATTTTAAAAGTGTTTTACGTATAAATGTGTATAGGGGTGGCCTCTGCGAATAACATCCTCAAATAAAATGATACATTTTCAATATGTTCTTTTGCTATATAAATCTTTACATCTATTTGTAAAAATATACACTATGGGCCGGATTCAGGTAGGAGATACGACGATGTATCTCCAGATAAACCGTCGTATCTCTGCGTCGGAGGCGTCCTATCTATGCGCCTGATTCTTAGAATCAGTTATGCATAGATTTGCCTTAGATCTGACTGGCGTAAGTCACTTACACCGTCGTATCTAAGTTGCAATTTACGCTTGGCCGCTAGGTGGCGTTCCTGTCGATTTACGCATTGAATATGCAAATGAGATAGATACGCCAATTCACGAACGTAGCGTATTTTTTTACGTCGTTTGTGTAGGCGTAAGTCCGGCGTAAAGTTACCCCTGCTATATGAGGCGCAGCCGTTGTTTTCGTAAGTCGATTCAGAATGGGGCTGGGCGTAAGTTACGTTCACGTCGCTTTCATTGACTATTTGCGACGTGATATGGAGCATGCGCACTGGGCTACGTTCACGGCCGGCGCATGCGCAGTTTGTTTGGTGCGTTGATTACGTCAGGTCACGATTAGTTTGCATAAAAAACACGCCCCCTACATTGCCAATTTGAATTACGCGGGGATACGCCGGCCCATTTACGCTATGCCGCCGCAATTTACGGTGCAAGTGCTTTGTAAATACAGCACTTGCCCGTAAAAGTTGCGGCGGCGTAGCGTAAATAGGACACATTACCCCCGCAGATTTTTACGCCGATCTACCTGAATCTAGCCCTATATTACCAAAAGTATTGGGACGCCTTTAATGGCGCATGAACTTTAAACACCCAAAAATGGAACTTCCGCTTATCCCACTCCTTACCCCCTTACATGCCACATTTGGCATGTCATTTTTTTGGGGGGGAGTGGGGGCTTCAGGAGGAGTGGGACTTCCTGTCCCACTTCCTGCTTCCGCCGAGGGGCTGGTTAGGCGATTAAGCTTAGTCGCCTACAGCAGCCCCTCCCTGTAGGCGATCGCATGGGACACATGACAGGTCCCATGCGATCGTCTGTCTAAATCAGCGGCAAAACGCGCCGCGCTCGCATGCGCAGTGCGGCTCGCGCATGCGCAGTGCAGCTCGCGCATGCGCAGTGCAGCTCGCGCATGCGCAGTGGGTGCCCGGGCTGTGAAGCCGAAGGCTGTCATGGCTGGGTGCCCATAGTCGGGATGTAGACGCCGGCCGGGGAGGGGGGGAGAGGAGCGGAGCCCCGGTCGACGGGTCGCTGGAACGCAGGAGCAGGTAAGTGAGTGTTTATTAAAAGCCAGCAGCTACACTTTTTGTAGCTGCTGACTTTTAATAAACACAATTTTCCCTTATCGTCTTTCAGGACAGCACCTTGAGAGCGTGGCTCCACCCACTTGACAGGAAACACACCTCCACCAAACTTCTTAAAAGGGAGGTTCCCTCCACTTATCATCAGTTTTTGTGTTTCCTCCGGCGGGAACACATGTGGGGGTTAGGAGCTCTCCAGGTTTCCTGGAGAGGTTTTTTTCTTTCTATCTCCCTACTCCACCTTTTTTTCTACCTACCTCAGAGAGTCTGTTCCTCCCATTCACGGGTTAGAGAGTGCCTTGTGCATGGGCTCCTTCTCCCTCATCAAGTGCTCAGTGAGCCAGGACTGCTCCAGGACGCTGCCCCCCTGGCTAGGTACTCGCGCGGACGTTCCTTATTTTTTTCCCGTCCAAACCGACGCCGGCGCCATCTTGGGAAGGTCAGCTGGTGACTTCTTTACTCCAACTGCTTCCCCCGGAAATGAGGTAACCGGAAGGGGCGGGGTTCTTACGAGCGGGCGCAGTTCCACCCGGAAGCGCTGAGGGAGGAGGGAGGAACGGGTCTGGTGCCTTATTAGTCGGTTCTGGTCCGGTGCAGCGGCACTAGTGGAGTCCGGAACCGGCGTTCTGCCACCAAGCATCACGCTACTGCCCTCAAGCATGGAAGGGGGATCCGCAGCGAGTGGGACAGGCACTGGCACCAGCAAGACCCAGGTAAGGGGTAGACTTGGGTTCTACCCTTAGTTACTTGGAGGTCTCTCTCCAGCTCTCTCTCTCTCTCTCTTTTGGGGGGAGTGAGTGGCTTTTTTTCCCCCCCTGGTGGCGGGGGCCTGTTTGGGCACGTGAGTGTATAAGGATCTCTCACTGTGCACCTTTGGTGAGCACCTTGATGGGTTGTTCAGGTTATCTCACATGGTTGGTTTTTTGTTTTTCCCCTTTTGTTTCCTTTCCTTATCAGGCCAAAGGCTCTGAACCCGGAAACAAAAAGAAATGTCCTTCATGCAAGGCTAAACTTTCTGAAGGATGGAGAAAAGCTTTATGTCAATCATGTGTTGACTCCTTGGTGAAAGAAGAAGCTTCTGCTGCCTGCAGCGACATAATTGCTTCTGTAAAGAAGGAGTTGGATGCTACGATTCAATCCTTTAAATCTTCACTCATGAAACCATCTGTGAGCCAAGCCTCTACCTCACAATCCTCACAAGACTCACCTTTAGTTCCTGTAGTGGAGGCAGAAGAGAGTCCTCTGAACCAGGACGGTCCCCCTCCCTCACATTCCCAGGAATCGGAAGAGGAGGAAGACGAATTAGAAAATATATCTTCTAAATATAAATTGTCTTTGGACCAAGTGGATGACCTCCTTAAAGCTGTGCATGCAACTTTGGGCTTGGAGGAGGAGCGCAAAGAGCTATCCTTACATGACAGGATGTATGCGGGTCTCTGTGAGCCAAAAATACGTACTTTTCCTGTTCATTCTGTGATTTCTGACTCAATCATGAGGGAATGGGCTGATCCAGAAAAGAAACCTTTCTTTGCTAAAGCTCATAAAAGAAGGTTTCCGTTTGATGAGGATCCAGCAGCTCTTTGGAATAAGACTCCAAAAATTGATGCAGCCTTTTCTCAGGTCTCAAGGTCTTCGGACCTGGCGTTTGAGGACATGGGGATTCTTAAGGAACCCATGGATAAGAAGATGGACCAGCAGTTAAAGAGGGCCTGGCAATCCATCTTAGGCAACCTTAAGCCAGCAATGGCAACCACCTGCGTCTCCAGAAACATGGAGTACTGGCTGAGCCAGCTTAAAGCTCATATTGTAGCTGATTCCCCTAAGCAGGAAATCTTAGATTCCTTCTCTACCCTGTCTGCTGCGGTAGCCTATGTCTCAGATGCGTCTGCAGAGTCTATCAGGATGACTGCTAGATCTGCGGCCCTTACTAATTCAGTAAGAAGGGCCTTATGGTTAAAGACCTGGCCCGGGGACACAGCGTCCAAAAACAAACTGTGTGGAATCCCTTTTCAGGGGGATTTTTTGTTTGGTCCTGAGTTAGATACAGTACTCGATAGGACCGCAGACCAGAAAAAATCTTTCCCGGTCAAAAAGAAGGGTCAGTCGGGTAAAAAGTTTTTTCGTCCCCCAAGGGCTCAACAACAGAGTAAGCCTCAAGAGAGGAAAAAGGTCTGGTCAGGGCAGAGGGGAAAGGGCAAAAGCAATGTCCTTTTCAATCCTCCTGCGACAACCAGCAAAACCCAGTGACAGCCAGTTGCAGGTAGGGGGGAGACTTCAACGCTTCCTTCCTTTTTGGGCCAGCATAACAGAAAATCAGTACATTCTCGCTATGCTGTCTCTAGGCTACAAGATAGAATTCTCGGACCCTCCCCCAGAGAGGTACCTCCTGACAGACTTACCAGGAGATATTGTCAAGTCCCTAGCCATGAAGAGCCTTTTAAAGGATCTGAGAAAGCAGGGGGTTGTAATCCCAGTACCAGAGGGGGAGCTTTACCAGGGGTTTTATTCCCATGTATTTATGGTAAGAAAACCGTCCGGAAGCTTCAGGCTCATTCTCAATCTAAAGCCTTTAAACAGATCAGTCCTATACGAAAGGTTTTGCATGGACTCAATCTTTACGGTAAAAAACCTGTTAACAAAGGGTTGCTTTATGGCGTCTATCGATTTGAGAGACGCCTATCTGCATATCCCCATAGCTTCCCAATCCCAAAGATTTTTGAGATTGGCAGTAAACATGGGAAGGGAGGTCGTGCACCTTCAGTTCAGGGCCCTCCCCTTCGGCCTCTCCTCGGCCCCGAGAATTTTTACAAAACTCATGGCAGAGGCTCTTGCTCCGCTCCGCCTTCAGGGTATAGCGGTAGTTCCATACCTAGACGACCTACTCTTCTTTGCCCCCTCCAGGGAAAAATTACTGGAGGATCTCGGAAGAGCTCGCAGCCATCTAGAGGCTTTGGGTTGGATCATAAATTTGGAAAAATCAAATTTCAGCCTAACCCAAGAGGCACAATTTCTGGGGTATCGGATAAGCTCAGTAGAGCAAAGAATTTTTCTCCCAGAGGACAAAAAGCTAAAGATAAAAGGGGTCGTTGCCTCCTTACAGACAAATCTAGAGCTGTCCATCAGACAGGTAATGTCAGCCCTAGGAACCCTTACCTCATCAATGCCAGCAGTGCAGTGGGCAAGACTGCACTTCAGGCCCCTCCAGAGCTTCCTTCTGAAGGTGTGGGATCGCAGGACAGAATCTCTGGAAACAAAAGTAAAGATCCCCTCCAGAGTGAAACGGTCACTATGGTGGTGGAGAAGTCAAACCAATCTGTCAGCAGGCCTGTCTTGGTCATTCCCAGTAGAAAGAGTGGTAACGACAGATGCCAGCCTATGGGGATGGGGGGCACACTTGGGTCAGAACTATGTTCAGGGAGTTTGGTCCCAGTCAGAAGCAGGAAAATCCTCCAATTGGAGAGAGCTAAGGGCTGTGGCTTTAGCTTTAGATGCCTTCTCCGCAGACCTTCAAGGTGCCCATGTTCAAGTGTTCTCGGACAATGCCACTACCATTGCTTACTTAAACAGGCAAGGAGGCACAAGAAGCAGATTACTTCAGCTTCTCGCCTTGGGCATCCTAAACTGGGCAGAAAATCATTTGCTGTCCTTATCAGCGGTCCACCTCAAGGGCACTTCAAACATAGTAGCAGATTTTCTAAGCAGAAAACGGATTCAGGAAGCAGAATGGACCCTAAATCCGGAGATCTTCAGGTTAATCACCCAAGCCTGGGGCCTACCACAAATAGATCTATTTGCGTCAAAAGAAAATACGCAACTTCCAGCCTATTTCTCCATTTACAGAAACGACAGTTCCCAGGGAACAGATGCGTTAATTCAGCCTTGGAATTTCCAACTGGCGTACGCCTTCCCTCCTTTTCAGCTAATACCATTAGTGATAAGGAGGATTCAGAAGGAGAAATCAGAAGTAATCTTAATCACCCCATTCTGGCCAAAAAGGGCTTGGTTTACCTCCCTTCTTCGAATGGCGGTCAAACCACCTTGGCGACTACCGCTTCGACAGGACCTACTTCTGCAGGGGCCAGTGTGCCATCAGGGGGTGTCCTCTCTAAACCTCACAGCGTGGTATCTGAGAGGCAGTTATTGATACGGAAAGGTCTGTCCCGACCACTGGTGACTACCTTACTTACTAGTAGAAAGCTGGTTACCAGAAAAATCTATGAAAAATACTGGAAGGTTTACAACTCCTGGTGTCACTTGTCTAATAGAGTGGTAAAGAACCTAGTATCAGTGTTGGAATTTCTTCAGGTTGGGGCAGAAAAGGGCTTATCAAGCTGTACACTCAAAGTACAAACAGCCGCATTAGGAGTCTTTCTGGAAAGGCCGATATCCTCAGAACCTTTGGTTGTCAGATTTTTCAGGGCACTCTCTAGGTCCAGACCAGCTCCTGTACGACACTTCCCGAGTTGGGATTTATCAGTAGTTCTGCGGTCTTTGACGAAAGAGCCCTTTGAACCTTTACAAGATGTCTCTCTGAAGTACCTTACTCTCAAGACCGTATTCTTAGTGGCAATTACAACAGCCAGAAGGATTGGCGAACTGCACGCCCTGTCAATAAAGAAACCCTTCCTATCCGTCTTCACGGACCGGATTGTACTAAAGACTGATCCAGCCTTTCTACCAAAGGTGGCGTCAAGCCTTAATAGGGCGCAGGAAATCGTCATTCCAACCTTCTGCTCCAATCCATCAGGGGAAAGGGAGCGACAATTTCATATGTTGGATGTGAAAAGAACATTGCTACATTACCTCGAAGTGACCAAGGATTTTCGATCCTCAGACTCCTTGTTCATACTTTTCTCAGGAAAAAGGAAGGGCCACCAAGCATCTAAGGGGTCAATTGCTAGATGGCTAAGAACCGCTATTCTGGAAGCCTATTCCCAAGCAGGACTATCTCCCCCGCTGGGCATTAAAGCACACTCTACTAGAGCTCAGGCCACTACATGGGCAGAAATAGCTGGTGCCACCCCAGATCAGATCTGCAAGGCGGCTACGTGGTCAAGTTACCTTACGTTTGTCCGTCATTATAGACTGGATCTTCTGTCAGCAAGCGATCAGGCTTTTGGCAGAAAAGTCTTGCAAGCTGTGGTCCCTCCCTAGAAGTGGGTAAGTCTCTATTATCCTCTCAAGGTGCTGTCCTGAAAGACGATAAGGGAAAAGTCAAGTTAGTCTTACCGGTAACTTGTTTTCCATGAGTCTTTCAGGACAGCGGCAACCCGCCCTTAATGTTTTTAGGAATATTATACTGTGACTAACCATACTCTGTTTATGTGTTCCAGTTTGGGCCGGAGGTTTCTCTACTACTACTGATGATAAGTGGAGGGAACCTCCCTTTTAAGAAGTTTGGTGGAGGTGTGTTTCCTGTCAAGTGGGTGGAGCCACGCTCTCAAGGTGCTGTCCTGAAAGACTCATGGAAAACAAGTTACCGGTAAGACTAACTTGACTTTTTGGCTGGAACACCCCTTTAATGACACCCCCAGTCTTTGTCCCTAGGATTCAATATTACTTTGGCTCTCCCTTTGCAGCTATAACAGCTTCACTTCTTCTGGGAAGGCCATCCACAAGGTTTAGGAGGGTGTCTATGGGAATGTTTGACCATTTTTCTAGAAGTGCATTTGTGAGGTCAGGCACTGATGTGAACGAGAAGGCCTGGCTCGCAGTCTCCACTCTAATTCATCTCAAAGGTGTTCTGTTGAGGTCAGGACTCTGTGCAGGCCAGTAAAGTTCCTCCACCACAAACTCGCGCATCCATGTCTTTATGGACCTTTGCTTTGTGCACTAAGGCGACCAGATTTTTAAAATGAAATCCGGGGACATATTTTTTCTTTACTAGTAATGGCGGCAATCAGCGACTCTCTGCCCGTCGCCGCCCACCTCACAGCCTCTCCAGTCTTACTCTCCGGGCCCCTGGCTACTACTGGGTGGGGAGCGGAGGAAGATCACTCCCCCAGGGAAGGCAAGGAGATAGGCAGGTGCCTGGCTGGGATTTGAACCAAGGCAGAAGAACATGCGAGCGGAGCTGAAGAAATATTCCCTCCGCTCCGACCAGCACATGATCATCAGAAAGGGGCACAGGAAAAATACACCCCCCCCCCAGTAGGAGCGGAAGGGCAGGGGGGGCGCAATTTAGATTTTTTTTATATTCTGCACTGACTGTCTTTGACATTGCCCCAGCACCCGGGGACAGACTGTGTCTGGGGACAGTGTCCTCAATCCAGGGACTGTCTACGGAAACCAAACCGGTCGATGTCTGGTCACCTTATTGTGCGCTGGTGAGCAGTCATGTTGGAACAGGAAAGGGCCACCCCCAAACTGTTCCCACAAAGTTGGGACCATGAAATTGTCCAAAATGTCTCGTTATGCTGACACCTTAAAGGAGTTGTAAAGGAAATTATTATTTTTTTTGCTGAAATGACTGTTTACAGGGTATAGAGACATAATAGTTAACTGATTCCTTTTAAAAAACGATTATAAATAGATAGAAATCAATCACACAATGTACCTGCAGTTCTAGTTTCGTTTTTGCATGCTGTTTCCTGCCTGTGATGTACAGAGCCACAGAGCCAATACAGGGCAGTGATGGTGTGGAAAATGAAACTGATTGGTGCTGAGGAGTTTTAGACACACAGGGCCAGATTCAGAAAGGACTTACGACGGCGTATCTCCAAATACGCCGTCGTAAGTCCGAATGAGTGCCGTCGTATCTCGGCGCCTGATTTAAAGAATCAGATACGCCGGAATTTAGGCAAGATCCGACCGACGTAAGTCTCTTACGCCATCGGATCTTAACTGCATATTTACGCTGGCTGATAGGTGGCGCTTGCATAGATTTACACGTCAAATATGCAAATTAGGTAGATACGCCGATTCACGAACGTAGTTGCGCCCGGTGTATCGATATACGTCGTTTACGTAGGCGTTCGACCGGCGTAAAGTTACCCCTGCTATATGAGGTGCAGACCATGTAAAGTATGGACGTCGGAACAGCGTCAAATTGTACGTTGTTTGCGTAAGTCATTCGGGAATGCGGCTGTGCGTAAGTTACGTTCACGTTCGATATCAATGAATATTTCCGACATGATTTTGGAGCATGCGCTCTGGGATACGTCCACGGCCGGCGCATGCGCAGTTCGTTCGGCGCGTCATTTACGTGGGGTCACGATTAGTTTACATACAACACGCCCCCTACCAGCCTACTTTGAATTACGCGCGGTTACGCCTGCACATTTACACTACGTCGCCGTAACTTTGGGCGCGAGTTCTCTGTGAATACGGCACCTGCCTCTCAAAGTTAAGGCGGCGTAGTGTAAATGAAATATGCTACGCCGCCGGAAAGATACGCGATTCTATCTGAATCTGGCCCACAGTAATCACACCTCCTTGATTAGTGACCACAGAGAGAAAGCTCCCAGTACTGTGGTTATCAGGAAACAGACTTCGACCATATTCTCATAGAATTCCGGCGGCGTAGCGTTAGCCATTTACACTATGCCGCCGCATCGTACTAGAGCAAGTGCTTTATTCCCAAAGCACTTGCTCCGTAGTTAGCGGCGGCGTAGCGTAAATGGCCCAGCGTACGGCCGCGTAATTCAAAGAGGGCGGCTTGTATTTAAATTAAGTGCGCCCCCGTGCCGATTGAACTGCATGTGCGCCGGCCGCGACGAAATCCCAGTGTGCACATGCTCCAAAGGACGTCACATTTTCTCAATGTAAACAACGTAATCGTAGCGTACGCCAGCCCCATTAAGAATCGACGTATGCAAACGACGCACAACACGACGCGGTCCCGAGGCCATACTTAACATGGCATCCAACGGCATCCGACGGGACTTCGTAAGGTTACTCCACATCTTTGCAGGGGTAACCTTACGTGGACAAAAACGACGTTAACCACGACGGCGTAAAAGCGTTCGGGAATCGGCGTATTAGCCTCATTTGCATAGGCAAATGAGAAAACAACATAAAGGCCACCTAGCGGCCGGAGTTGTCATTACATCTACGATCCGCCAGTGTAATTGTTTTACACATGGCGGATCTTCACCTGTATCTATGCCAAAGTGATTCTAGGAATCACACGCATAGATACACGGGCAACAAAAACGGCGATACGACGGGGTATCTGTGATACCCCGTCGTAGCGCTTCTGAGAATCTGGCCCTTCTTGTCTACATCACCATGACCTGACCTCACAAATGCACTTCTGGAAGAATGGTCAAAAATCTCCATAGACACACTCCTAAACCTTGGGGACAACCTTCCCAGAAGAGTTGAAGCTGTTATAGCTGTAAAGGGCGGGGCCAACTCAATATTGAACCCTACGGACTAAGACTGGGATGCCATTAAAGTTCATGTGCGTGTAAAGGAAGGCGTCCCAATACTTTTGACAATATAGTGTGTGTATGTTGGAGCATATAGGCTCATTAGATATGCATTCTGGGCTTCCAATTTAGACCTTCTTCCCAGTGATTGCCCTTTCCTGCTCCTCTATCACTGATTGAAAACATAAGGTGGCGAACTGATTTTATCTCGGCAGCTGTTTAGCAGGGTTGGTTACCGTGATGCTTGATTGGCAGATAGTCGCTAGTGAAACTATAAAAAAAAGGAAATTACAGTCAATAATGTAGCAAGCGTTTAAAACAGGAATGTAGCCAAAACTTTACTGTTAGGGAATGTTGCAATAAAAACTCAAATGTAGCTTTCCTTTAAGGTCTGTCTAGATTTGTTTACTTGATATCAGATTCAGTTACTGGCTTTCACCATCTCCCTGGAATCGCAGCAGAAATATATCCCCCCCTCACTTATACTTATTTACTGCACTTATTATTGGTACATCAGTCATCCGGATACAGGCTTCACCAGAAACACAGATCTAGGGTTAAGCATGAAGAGACTTCAGCAGGCGATTTCAGTAGTGCCGTCTCTTAGCACTCATAGTGCTCTGGGAATCCTTTGTCATCTATGAAAGTTTTTGTTTATTCAATTACTAAAAGTTCACATGTTAATGTTGTTTCAAAAACTTTCTATAGCTTTAAATTTTAAGTGGATATAATGCAGGCAGAAGGAGGCAGATTACCGATTACGTTATCCATGTGATTGGCTGTAATAGCGGTCACATGATCGATCCATTCCAGTGGGTCGCGCAGTGAGCAATCTTCAGCACATAACCAGGGAGACCCACGGAGGCATGGCTGGGCGTTAAGGTTAATCACAGGCATACTGGGCACTTTTACCCCCTTCTTTTGCCCAGGCCGATTTTCAGCTTCCAGTGCTGTCGCACTTTGAATGACAATTGTGTGGTCATACAACTAATAATTTCACACAAATAGAGCTTTCTTTTGGTGGTATTTAATTACCACTGGGGGGGTTTTATCTTCTGCTAAGCAATCTAAAGACCAAACATTTTGAAAAAATTGAACTTTTTTCTTAATGCCTGTTTTCAAAGTTTTGCAAACAGGAAATTCTTACCCTTTACTGATGTGCGCTGATGAGGTGGCTCTGATGGGCACTGATTGGCAGCACTGATGGGTACTGATAGGCAGCACTGATGAGGCACTGATTGGCCCTGATTGACACTTATAGGCGGCACTGATGGGCACTAATTGGCAGCACTGATTGGCAGTACTGATGGGTGATGATTGACACTGATAGGCGGCACTGATGAGGAGGCACTGATTGGCAGCACTGATTGGTAGCACTGATTGACACTGATAGGCGTCACTGATGAGGAGGTACTGATTGACAGCACTGATGGGTGCTAGTTGACATTGATAGGCGGCACTGAGGAGGCACTGATTGGCAACACTGATAAGTACTGATTGGCAGCACCAATTGACAGCACCAATTTGCAGCACTGGTGGTTGCTGATTGACATGGATAGGCGGTACAGATGAGGAGGCACTGATTGGCAGCACTGATGGTGTTACGTACCTGGGTGTGAGCCTGAAGCGTGGAGGGAGACCTCCCGTACAACCCCGGCTCAGAGACCACTGGAGTGGAGACAGTGGTGGTAAGAGCACGGTGAAGTAAGGGTGTCAGCTCTGGTGTTATCGCTGATGAAGCTGGAACCACTGGACAGGAAGCCGGTGATGCAGGATGGCAGGCTGGAGAATACAGGTGCGGGTCAGCAGAGCAGCCGCAGTGGGTCAGCAGAGCAGCAGACGTAGGTCAGCGGAGTCAGACAAGCCGGGTCATACACTTGGAGCAATCAGCATAAACAGTAGGCGGAAGAATAGTCAGAGTTCAGGCCGGGTCCAGGCAACGGCTAATCAGGCAGAATACAAGCAGAGTCGACAAGCCGGAGTCAGGATTGGAGAAGGAAGCAGAGTCAGGAAGCCGGGTCAGATACTGGAACGGAATGCCTAATGCAATAACAGAACCACGGGGAACAAATGCAGATCAAGCCGCGATGTGCAGCATTCTGGCAGTGTCTTTTATAGGCAGCAGGACGCTGCGTATGACGTGCGCCTAACGTGCGCGCATGCGCACAGGTGCGAGCACAGACTGTGTTACACGCACGCGCCTAGGAAGCGGGCAGAACGTCCCTGACAGATGGGTACTGATTGACACTGACAGGCAGCAGTGTTGGGGCTGCATTGATAATCTGGACACTGGTTTTTACTTCTTAAAACATATTGTTGCTCTGAAGTTAGAAGTAAGAGAGATGTTTCTATAGAGAAGATGGAAGTCTTGGTTTAGTTTTGTCCTAACCACAAAACTAACGCCTCAAAGTGATGTGATAGCCGATTTATTGTTATAAAAACTGTCGGAACATTGACAGGCGAGAAATGCTAAGAATAGCTGTATGTACACGGAGGAGGTGCTTGGCATGGCTTGGATTGGTAATATCCCATTGGTATGCGGTATCTTGAATGTATACTATAAATATGCTGTACAAGGACCATTAAATTGAACAGTCATCTGTGTTGTGTCCCTTTTCTATACACGGTTTCCTGTGCAGATTCTGGGTGTGGGATCGGAAAAGTTCTGTGAGAGCTGTGAGAACCGGGCGATCGGTGGCGTTTGATCGCTCATTTCTCAGTGTTAAGGCTCGTACACACGCTAGGACATCCAACAAACTTTCCCTTGGATTTTTGTCCTAATTGATTTGTCCGGTCACACCCATACACAGTCAGACTTTTCTGCAAACTTTTCTAAAACTTTCCCATCACCACATGGTTTTTCTGCTCTCTACCGCCACCCTTTGGTTAACTTCTGCTATTGTTGGTTGATTTTAACATTGGTTCTGAGCATGCGTATTTGCACTTTGTACAAAAGTCGGTTGGATTACTGTACACACGGTCACACAAGGCACCATCGGACTTTTGTTGCCGAAAAGTTGGTCCGTTCGCAGACCCAACTTTTTGTCGGATGAAACCAGAAAAAGTTGGTCCGATGGCCAAATTTGAAAAGTTGCAGATTTTGAAGTTGGTTGGCCAAAAGTCCGACTGTGTGTATGGGGCTTTAGAGGTGCCAGGGGACAGATGCAGCATCCATCTAGATAAGTATGAATCTGAAAAAAAATACTTTACTTCTTTTTTTAAATAGTTGATCAATGTACCTTAGGGGAGCTATTATTTGGAGATGCAAGTGCTTATTATGTAAAATGTTGCCATTTCTTTAACCACTTGCTGACTGCTGCAAGCTGATATACGTCAGCACAATGGCAGTGGTGGGCAAATGGGCGTACAGGTACGCCCCCTTTAATTTGCTGCGCTCTCCGTGACCGTGCCCACGGAGAGGCAGAACGAGGAGATGCAAACAAGGCATTTCCCTGTTCTGCCTAGTGACATGACAGAGATCTACTGCTCCCTGTCATTGGGAGTAGTGATCAGTGACGTGTCACCTAGTAGCTCACCACCCCCCCACAGTTAGAATCATTCCCTAGGACACACTTAACCCCTTGATCGCCCCTTAGTGGTTAACCCCTTCCATTCCAGTGTAATTTACACAGTAATCAGTGCATTTTTTTTAGCACTGTTGCTGTATAAATAACAATGGTCGCAAAATAGTCTAAAAATTTCCGATTTTTCCGCAGATCGCCGCCAAACTAGTAAACAAATAATAAAAATGACATAAATCTATCCCCTATTTGGTAGACGCTATAACTTTTGCGCAAATCAAACAATATATGCTTATTGCGATTTTTTTTTACCAATAATATGTAGAAAATACGTATCGGCCTAAACTGAGGAAAAAATTGTTTTTTTTATACATATTTTTGGGGGATATTTATTACAGCAAGAAGTCAAAAAAATTGCTTTTTTTTTTAATTGTCGCCCTTTTTTGGTTTATAGCGCAAAAAATAAAAACCACAGAGGTGATCAAATACCACCAAAATAAAGCTCTATTTGTGAGGAAAAAAGGACGTCAATTTTATTTGGGTGCCACGTCGCACGACCGGGCAATTGTGAGTTAAAATGACGCAGTGCCTAATCGCAAAAAGTGCTCTGATCAGGAAGGGGGTAAATTCTTCCGGGGCTGAAGCGGTTAAATGATTATATCACAACATAATCGCCTTCCTCTGGATCAACTGTGGGTATAGGATTGGGTATATGGGATTGTTTAATATTATTTTTCATTTGTTTATTTATTTTTAAAGGGTAAGGTTGTTTCTTTTTTTCAGCCTGACTAACTATAACTATGTAACTAGGTTATATAAGAGATGCATTGTCCGCTGGTGCTGATGCATTGTACTGCTGAATGTTGAATGTTTCCAAGCTTGTAACTTGCATATAAAAAAACAAAAACAATAACAAGAATAAAAAATTAAAAAAAACAACAAGCATTTTCAGAAGGAAGTCAGACTTGTGATTGTAGCCGTATTAGTGCAATTGTGAAAGAGAAAACTGAGTACTGTCCGTGATACTTTTTTTTTTTTTTATGTAAAATTATTTATATTCAATTTTCCAAGACACATATACAATAACAGGCCACAAACGCGACCAACAATTACCGGTCAAAACACAGGGACCGGTGTATAAAACAAAACACAACCAAGAGAAAAGGGGAAAGAGGGGAAGGTGGGGGGGGGAAAAAAGGGGGAGGGGGGGGAAAGAGATGAGGTGGGGGGGGGGGGACAAATGATTGTAGTAGACATATTCAACATTGTTTAAATGTAATGAGATGGATCGTAATAAAATTAAGTCCAAGCATGACTGGTCCCCCCTACACAATATAAATAAAGCCTTCTTTACGACTCCCGACCCCAGTGCTGAGCTAAGAGACGGGTGCTCTCACTCCCTCCCAAAGAACCCAACCACAGTATAATAGACAACAACTAGTACCCCCTCCAAAATGGACAATTATCATGAGACATGTCATGTAGTGCTCTGTCATCCCCTCCAAAGATTTCCCTGACCTTCTCAGCTGTTGGACCACATATGCCTCCACCTACCTAACTTAATCTGACACCGTATCCACGGAAGCCATCCAGCCCCCCCCCCCCCCCCCCCCCATACCTTATCAAACTTGGTCAATGCCCCTCTACTCAAGTAAGTTGCCTTATAGAATGGGATGGCTTTCTTGACTAACACCTTCCAAGCTGTCACCGTTGGGGCTGAGGAGCTTTTCCATGAAAGGATGATTCTTTTCTTGGCATAAAAATGCAAAAGAATAAGAAGAGTCCTTATAGCCCTGGTCGTAGCCAGGGGTTCAACTAGCTGCAGATAAAAACACCTCAACAGTCATGGGGATCGAGATAGAAGTGACCGACCTAATGCAATCCACCACCGCCTGCCAGTATGCCCTGACCTGGGGGCAATCCCAGAAGACATGCATAAAATTGGCAGAGGGCATGGAGCACCGCCAGCAAGCTGATCCCTGACCTCCGAACATTCTAGCCAGTCTGGCCGGGGTCAGGTATATCCTATGTAAAAACTTGTAATGTATAAGTCTATCCCTAGTGGAAACCAGGGCCTGGAGTGCCGCCCCCCAGACATCGTCCCAGTCGTCCCTGTCCAGTCCCGGGGGTACAGCCACCCAAGCACTCCTGCAAGGCGACAGCAGCTTGGTAGTTTCCTGAAAAAGTTCCTGATAGAGGCTAGATACTGTCTTAGGAAGCGATTCGCTACGAGCCAGCGATTCCAAATCCCCGAATTCTAGAACCAAAGGAACCCCACTAAATTGAGCCAGGAATGCATGGCGCAACTGCAGGTATCTAAAGAAATGAGTATTGGGAAGGTCATAGCGTGTCTTTAGCTCATCGAACGTCATAAGGGTACCATTCACCACAATGTGACCACCACTTTATCCCATAGGCAGCCCACACCACCGGGTCCGGGTAGTCCAGAAAGTGTGACAAATTTGGATTTCTCCATAGAGGCGTTTTAGGGGAGAGGGTGAGGCGATCGGAAGGCCTCAACTCTTGTGCCACAGACCATGCTCTGATCACCGACCTCATGGAGTGCGTTAAGGGGTAAGGGGCCCTCGGGCCTCTATAAACTAAGTAGGAGAGTGCCTCATAGGAACCCACACACGTGATACTATTTTTATTTGCACTAACATATAATTTTTCAGGACAAGCTTTCGGGGTGTTACCCCTTCTTCAAGGTCCAAGCAGAAGGAAGTCAGCAAAGCCAACTTCAGTGTTTCATGACATGTTCACTTTAAATCAGCCATTGTTGTTTGGCTGGGAGCCAATCATGTAACTTCCTGGACGCGGTGCCCAGGCGATCACACGCTGTCACGCGAGCTCTTATTGCCACACTTGTTTGTTCAGAATAAACAATGTTCTTCCTTCTGTTTTCTGATGCCGGCCGGTGACTCATCTCACCCTCTGTATGAGAAGCAGCAGGATCCCCGATGGTCAGAATTAGGAATCGTTAAGAATCTGTGACGATTCTGATCGAATTTGCACAAATCACACATAATACTGAGCCACATATTCAGGATAGGGATATGAGGACAAGAAAAAATAATAATAAAAAAAAAAATCAGGAAATCTTTGCACTAAGCGAATTCCATGTTCCTGATGCCGCGTACACACGATCACTTTTTGTGATGAAAAAAAACGTAATTTTATGTGACGAAACAAAACAACGTTTTTCAAACTTCATTTTCCAAAACGACGTTGCCTACACACCATCGTTTTTCCAAAATGCTCTAGCAAAGCGTGGTGACGTACACCACGTTCGACGGCACTCTGTTCCGTTGAAAATCCGTTTCATAACTTGCTTCTGAGCATGCACGGGTTTAAAAACGTTGTTTTCAACGTCGTTTTGCCCACACACCATCACTTTTTATGACACAAAAAAGTACGTGTTCGAAAAGCATGTTCGAATTTTTTTTTGGTCGTTTTTTTGAAGACATAAAACGACATTTTGCCCACACACCATAATTTTAAACAACGTTTTTGAAAACGTTTTTTTTCATCACAAAAAGTGATCGTGTGTACGCGGCATTAGAGTAAGGTCTTGGTCACATGACTCCTGTCAAGGCACTGGTCATGTGATCACTGTCAAACAGGAGATGAAATACTCAGGCAAAGCTTCTAGATGGATCACTCAGTATAAATGTCAGCTTCCCCTAAGCCCCATCAGCTGATCCCATGTCAGCAATGCCCTGGCAATGGTCACATGACTAACAGATCACACACTCAGAGACCCTCTTTTTTGACATTCAAGCAGAAATGGACAAGCTAAATTCTGTAAAAGGGAAGAAGGGAAAAGAAGTCAATGGAGGAAAATATTTTTTATTACTAAACTGATCTGAAAGCTTTTCTTTCAAAGACAGAACAGAGGATGCAAAACATTTTTTTTTTTTTAAGCGTTCTCTTATTTTATCTGTATTCAATTTAAAATATATACATTTTTTTTTACAGAAAGGTAACTTTTATATTTACAATGATCGCTTACAATCCTTGGGAGCGTTAACCACTTAAGACCCGGACCATTACGCAGGTTAAGGACCTGGCCAGTTTTTGCGATTCGGCACCACGACGCTTTAACAGACAATTGTGCGCTCCTGCGACGTGGTTCCCAAACAAAATTGGCGTTTTTTTTCCCCCACAAATAGAGCTTTCTTTTGGTGGTATTTGATCACCTCTGCGGTTTTTATTTTTTGCGCTTTAAACAAAAATAGAGCGACAATTTTGAAAAAAAAATCAATATTTTTTACTTTTTGCTATAAAAAAAATCTCCAAATAATCTATAAAAAAAAAAAATCCTCAGTTTAGGCCGATACGTATTCTTTGACATATTTTTAATTTAAAAAAAAAATCGCAATAAGCATTTATTAATTGGTTTGCTCAAAATTTATCGTTTACAAAATAGGGGATAGTTTTATTGCATTTTTATTAATAATTTCTTTTTTACTACTAATAGCGGCGATCAGCGATTTTTTTTTTTTTTGTGACTGCGACATTATGACGGATACATCGGACAATTTTGACACATTTTTGGGACTGATTGCCGCTTGCACACGATCAGTCCATCCGATGAGAACGGTCTGATGGTTTTCATTGGTTAACCGATGAAGCTGTCTGATGGTCCGTCGAGCCTACACACCATCAGTTAAATAACCGATCGTGTAAGAACGCGGTGACGTAAAACACAACGACGTGCTGAAAAAAATGAAGTTCAATGCTTCCAAGCATGCGACGACTTGATTCTGAGCATGCGTGGATTTTCAACCAATGGTCGTGCCTACTAATGATCGGTTTTGACCTATCGGTTAGGAATCTATCGGTTAAATTTAAAACAAGTTGGCTTTTTTTTAAAGCGATGGTTAAATAACCTATGGGGCCCACACACGATCGGTTTTGACCGATGAAAATGGTCCATCAGACCATTCTCAGCGGTTTAACCGATTGTGTGTACGCTGCATGAAAATTACAATTGCAGTGTAGGAGTTAACCACTAGGGAGTACTGTAGGGGTTAAGTGTGACCTCATGTGTGTTTCTAACTGTAGGGGGGCGGGGCTGGAAGTGTGACGTCATTCATCGTCTTTCCCTATATCAGGGAACAGACGATCGCTGACTTTGCCACAAGGAAGAACGGGGAAGGTGTGTTTACACTTGCCTCTCCCCGTTCTTCAGCTCCGGTGACTGTTCACGAGACTCCGGCGGCGATCGGGTCCCGCAGGTGCGGTCAGGGAGCTTCGGACCGGGTTGCGAGCGCGCGGCTGGGCTTAAAGAGACACGTACAGGTACGTGATTGTGCCCAGCCATAGCATTCTGCCAACGTATATTGGCGTGAATGGGTCCTTAAGGCTCCATTCACATCTGAGCGACAAAACGCCGGACGCCCGTCGCGCTTGTCGCTCGAGATGTGAAATAGCATTGCGGTCTATGGAGACTGTTCACATCTCCACGCCTGTCGCCTGAAAAAAAGTCCTGGACCCTTTTTTTCAGGCGACATTGGCGTTCGCTCATAGACCGCAATGTAAAAAAAAAAAAAAAAAAGTTTAATCTACAGGCGGCAAGATAAGCCGCGTACGCGGCGTATCGTGTCGCCTAGGTGTGAATGCAGCCTAAGTGGTTAAGGGGTCTATTTATAAACTTTTCCCTATACAAAGGTGAAATATATTTTCATCCGCAACAGGAAATTGCAGTATTTTGAATATATTTCCTACGATCGTCAACACCATCAAATGGCCATAATGCAGTATTTTCCTGATTGAGGTACAGTAGTTGATCATATTACAGAAAACACAGAGATTTTCTTAGTTCGGCTGTACAGAGGTTTGCCGCATATGCGCAGCAATATTTTTTATAAATAAACCGCAAATATGCAAATATATATGTATATATTATATATATATATATATATATATATCCCATGATTGTCAACACCATCTAGTGGCCATAATGCAGTACAGTTGAGCATATCAAAGCGAGTTTTCCCATGGAAACTAAAATAATTGGTTCCGCGTTAACTTCAATGGGATGCAATACCGCATGCGGCCAGAGGTGGGGGGTGCCAGAGAGTGCTGAAAATGGACAAAAAGAACCGAGGACACTTTGGCTTGTTTCCTGCGCCCCCGTACCTCAGGTCATATAAGGTATATATATATATTGTATTAATATTTTTTTTAAATTTATATACATTTTTAAAAAAACAGCATTATATTGCGCCAACAATTTTTACAGCACTTTTACAAATCACATCTCCACCTATGGACAGCAGTTCCTAAAGCAGCCCATTAACCGCTTAAGGACCGCCTATCGCTTATATACTTCGGCAGAATGCCACGGCTGGGCACAATCACGTACCTGTACGTGATCGGTTAATGCCAAGCCGTGGGTCCAAAGCTCCATGACCGCGGTTGCGGGACCTGTGGACCCGATCGTCGCCGGAGTCCCGCGATCGGTCCCCGGAGCTGAAGAGCAGGGAGAGGTGAGTGTAAACACAGCTTCCCCGTTCTTCACTGTGGCGCCGTCATTGATCGTCCGTTCCCTGATATAGGGAAAGGCGATCAATGATGTCACACGTTCAGCCCCGCCCACCTACAGAAACACATATGAGATCACACATAACCCCTTCAGAGC
This sequence comes from Rana kukunoris, assembly GCA_029574335.1. Taxonomy (NCBI): domain Eukaryota; kingdom Metazoa; phylum Chordata; class Amphibia; order Anura; family Ranidae; genus Rana; species Rana kukunoris. Next base: position 200,665,717 of record CM056057.1, read on the forward strand.
CCCCTAGTGGTTAACTCCCAAACTGCAATTGTCATTTTCACAGTAAACAATGCATTTTTATAGCACTTTTCGCTGTGAAAATTACAATGGTCCCAAAAATGTGTCAAAATTCTCCGATGTGTCCGCCATAATGTCGCAGTCACGAAAAAAAACGCTGATGGCCGCCATTAGTAGTAAAAAAAAATATATATAAAAATGCAATAAAACTATCCACTATTTTGTAAACGCTATAAATAAGTAGAAGAATACGTATCGGCCTAAACTGAGGAAAAAAAATAGTTTTTTTATATATTTTTGGGGATATTTATTATAGCAAAAATTAAATAATTTTTTCAAAATTGTCTCTCTATTTTTGTTTATAGTGCAAAACATAAAAACCGCAGAGGTGATCAAATACCACCAAAAGAAAGCTCTACTTGTGGGAAAAAAGGACGCCAATTTTATTTGGGAGCCACGTCGCACGACCGCGCAATTGTCAGTTAAAGCGACGCAGTGCCAAATCGCAAAAAGGGGCAAGGTCCTTTGCCTGCATTTTGGTCCGGGTCTTAAGTGGTTAATCCCATTGAAATCCTGAGTACAGCCCACATCCTGTTTTTTTTTTTTTCAAATTGCATTATTTTGAATATATTTCCCATGATCGTCGTCGCCATCTAGTGACCATAGCACAGTATTTTCCCGATTGAGGTAGTTGATTAAATTACACAAAATACAGAGACTTTTTGTTTCGGCTGCGCAGTTTTGCCACATTCTCTATAAATTGACCCCTAATACCTCCACATTTGGACCGGGGGTTCTTAAAGCAGCCTATTAAACCCACTGAAATCCCGAGTACGGCCCACATCCTGTTTGTTTTACAGTAGAAGGGCAGAGGTAGGACATGTGCAGTATTTCCTCCTGATGATAAAACTTGTGTGCTCTTGGTTGGGTTCTTCTCCGGCAGTCACTAGGTGAGGTGTAGAAGATGCATAGGCAGCGGCACACCTTGTTTTACTGGCACTGCAACTTTCCCCTGTGTGTCTGACCTTGGAATGTGTGACGACTGCCTTCAAACATTCTATAAAGGAAACAGAGAGTTCCTTCACGCAATGCTGAAAGTTCTGTGGATATTCTGTACCTGGAACACATAATAACAGCGTGCTAAACCCCTTCTGATATTCGTACCATTCCTCAAACAGCACATTTGTTCTTTCAAGAGTAGTGCATCTAAAAACACAAAAATAACAATTTTATTTGCCCCTTACGAAGCCTTGGCTGCAAAAGCGTTCTTCTTTCTGGCTTTTTTTTCTTGGCGATCCTGCCAGAAATGCTTCCCCTATCCTAGGGTGACAACGCTCTCTTACTCTGTGTCTGTGGGGAGGCAGCATTGTCTCTCCGTAATTGGACTACAAACAACGCCTCCTCTCTTCATTACATGTGGGTAGGGCCACCAATAAGGGGGTAGCACCGGCTGGGGCCTGGGCCTCTTAAGATCAACCGGGGGGCCCAGACAGCTTTATCTTGCAGGCAGTCCCCACTCCCCCCAGCTTTTCTTCCTCTCCCTCTTTCACTCTGACCTAAGATAAGGGGTGACCATACCACCAGTGGCAGCTACTGTGCCCATCAAATGCAGCCACTGTGCCATGCCATCAATTGTCACCACTGTGCCATGCCATCAAATGCAGCCACTGTGCCATGCCATCAATTGTCACCACTGTGCCATGCCATCAAATGCAGCCACTGTGCCATGCCATCAATTGTCACCACTGTGCCATGCCATCAAATGCAGCCACTGTGCCATGCCATCAAACGCAGCTACTGTGCCATCATTTATCGCTACTGTGCCCATCAATTGTCACCACTGTGCCATGCCATCAAACGCACCCACTGTGCCATAAATTGTCGCCACGGTGCCCATTAATTGTCACCACTGTGCCATGCCATCAAACGCAGCCACTGTGCCATCAATTGTCGCCACGGTGCCCATTAATTGTCACCACTGTGCCATGCCATCAATTGTCGCCACTGTACTATCAATTGTGACCACTGTGCCATCGATTGTTGCCACTGTGCCACGCCAAATGCAGCCACTGTGCCACGCCAAAGGCAGCCACTGTGCCACGCCAAAGGCAGCCACTGTGCCACGCCAAAGGCAGCCACTGTGCCATGCAACACAGCCACTGTGTCATCAATTGTTACCACTGTGCCATCAATTGTCGCCACTGTGCCCATCAATTGTTGCCACTGTGCCCATCAGTTGTCACCACTGTGCCCTGTAAAATGCTGCCAGATTGCCCCCGTCTGGCACTTACCTTTCTGGGCTCAGCTTTCCTCCTTCCACTGTCCCTCGAAGTCTTCTCTCGCCCTTGATGTCGCTTCAGCCAATCAGGTTACCGGTAACCAGAACCGGTGAATCTGATTGGCTAAGACGCCTGTCAGTGTTAACCAGGGAACACACACCCCGTGCGCCCCCTGGTTAACTATTTGGAAGCCGATTACAGCCCTCAGGCTGTAATCGGAAAGCCTATTAGAGCCACTAGCTCTGATAGGCACTTCCAAAGCCAACCAGCTGGCGTTATTCAGATGGCCGGCGCTCAACAGGGGGCCTGCCATCTGAATAGTGTGCGGCAGCAACAATACATAGATTCATGCAATGCATGAATCTATGTATTGTTTTTCAGTGGCGGTGCAGGAGAGAGAGGGGGCGGCACTCCTGCGCTCTCTATGGACGCCACTGCATACCATCCTATATAACAGGGGTCTCCAAACTTTCTAAACAAAGAGTCAGTTGACTGTCCTTCAGGCTTTAGGGGGGGCGGACCGTGGCCAGTCGGAGTAGAAAATGTAGTGTTGGCGCCAAAAAACTCATCATTGGTGTCAGTGGAAGGAAAAGTGCCCCATCATTGGTGTCAGTGAAAGGAAAAGTGCAACAGCTTATTGGTGTTAGTGGGAGGAAAAGTGGCTCATCGTAGGTGTCAGTGGCAGCAAATATGCCCCATTGTTGGTGTCAGTAGCAGGAATTATGCCCCATTGCTGGTATCAGTGGGAGGAGTCGTTTTTTTTGTATCATTTGTGTCAGTGACATTTATGACCAATTGTTGGTGTCAGTAGGAAGAATAGTTTCTTGTATAAGTGAGAGAAATAGTGCCACAAGGGCTGGATAAAGACAAGCAAAGGTCCACATCTGGCCCCTGGACCGCAGTTTGGAGACCACTGCTTTATAAGAATTCATCCTATGGAAAGCTCACCTCACATTTCAACGCATTTCACCACATGTCTCAATAAAAAAAAATTGTCAGAGGTTGTAACTGTTTCATAATCCATCAAAAAATAAAAAAATAAGTTAGATACAGTATGCTTAAAGTTCCTGCCACTGTGCCCATCAATTGCCGCCACTGTGCCCATCAATTGCCGCAACTGTGCCCATCAAACGTAGCAACTGTGCCGATCAATTGTCGCCACTGTGCCATCAAATGCAGCCAATGTGCCCATTAATTGGCGCCACTGTGCCATCAATTGTCGTCACTGGGGCATGCATCAATTGTCGCCACAGTGCCCAACAATTGCCGCCACTGTGCCCATTATTTGCAGCCACTGTGCCTATCAAACGCAGCCACTGTGCCCATTAATTGTCGCCACTGTGCCATCAAATGCAGCCAATGTGCCCATAATTGGCCCCCCTGTGCCATCAATTGTCGCCACTGGGGCATGCATCAATTGTTGCCACTGTGCCATCAATTGATGCCACTGTGCCATCAATTGTTGCCACTGTGCCATCAATTGTTGCCACTGTGCCCTGCCATCAATTGTCACCACTGTGCCATCAATTGTCGCCTCTGTGCTATCAATTGCTATCAATTGTCGCCACTGGGCCATGCATTAATTGTCGCCACTGTGACATCAATTGTCGCCACTGGGCCATGCCATCAAACGCAGCCACTATGCCATACCATCAAACGCAGCCACTGTGCCATCAATTGTCACCACTGCGCCATCAATTGTCGCCACTGTGCCTATCAATTGTTGCCACTGTGCCATGCCATCAAACGCAGCCACTGTTCCACACCATCAAACACAGCCACTGTGCCATCAATTGTCGCCACTGTGCCCATCAATTGTCGCCACTGTGCCCATCAATTGTCGCCACTGTGCCATGCCACTAAATGCAGCCACTGTGCCATCAATTGTCGCCACTGTGCCATTCCATTAATTGTCGCCACTGTGCCCATCAATTGCCGCCAGTTTTCCCCCTCAAAAACCACCAGTTTGCCCTGTAAAATTCTGCTAGATCACCCCCTCAAATAACACCAGATTCCCCCCGTCCAACACTTACCTTTCTCGGGTCAGTCAGTGGGCGGCAATGCATGAATCTATGTATTGCTGACTTCAGTGGCGGAGCAGGAGAGAGGGGGTGGCGCTCCTGCGTCCACTATTGACGCACCGCCACTGCACTTAACCCTCCCTTCTAGACTGTAAGCTCTATCGCGCAGGGCCCTCTGATCCCTCCTGTATTAAATTGTATTGTGACTGTACTGTCTTCCCTGATGATGTAAAGCGCTGCGCAAACTGTTGGCGCTATTTAAATCCTGTATAACAATAATAATAATAATATCGTTCAGATTTGTATATGAGTGTAAAGTCAGGGGGTGAAGAACGTGTGGGGGAGAACAGGAGAAGGATAAACTCACTAAAACCGAGTTTTCGATGATTTTCTCTCTCGGGCAGTACTGATTATCGCCAGCAGCCGAGGCCGTTCCTTCTGCTGCAATGAAGCAGCTGCTGGGTAATTTTTATGTACACAGTAACCTATGACCATATTTTCGGCAGCTATTTATATGCACATTCCCTCTGACCTTCCCTAAGGAACAAATACGCACAATGAAATAACGAAGTCAGCGCTGGAGGCTATGTACATGAAGTTTCGAGGATGTGCTTCCAGGCTGCTTCCCCCATTGCAGAGGTCGGCTCCGCTCCTCCAAGAAAAACGAACACTCCATCCTCTTCGTCATGTTGTTTTTTTAAATGACTTGCAAATGCTATTCAGGTGGCTGACGCGTTTTGCAGGTGAACAGCATTTTAAAAAACAAAAAATTCAAGTGCCCTTAGGTTGGCTAGAGATTATGCAAATTGCTTTTCTTCAGCCACGTGTTGAAGGAAAGAAAATTGCTAGATTCCCTGATTGTGTGGATGGGGGAATCCCTCCCACTGCGCTATTCTGTTCTGACAGGAGGAGGTTTCAGAATCTAATGATCACTGCTGGCGGCTGTAGCCAAGAAAGAAAACCCAACAGGCTGGTTGTACTGCATAGCCCCCAACTGTCCCTGATTTCGAGGGACTGTCCCTGATTTGGAGAAATGTCCCTCTGTCCCTCATTCCTCCTCATTTGTCCCTTGTTTAGTCTGATCTATATAGTTATATATAAAATGCACTTTTTATCTTTCAAAAAGGGTTTTCCAGTGCTAAACCTTTCATCTGATTTCTAAATTTCTGCATTTCTACATTTGTGGGTTTAACCAATCTTGTTTTTTTCTACAATTCACCTTTAACCATTTAAAGCAGAGTTCCACCCAAGAATTGAACTTCCGTTTAATCCACTCCACACCCCATTACATTCCACATTTGGCATGTAATTTTTTTGGGGGCGGGAGTGGGGGCTTCAGGAGGAGTGGGACTTAAGCTTAATCGCCTAACCAGCCCCTCCTTGTAGGCGACCGCCTAGGACACTGACAGGTCCTAGACGATCGCCTGTCCAATCAGCGGCAGGCCGCGCCACGCGCGCATGCGCAGTGCCGCTCGCGCATGCGCAGTGGGTGCCCGGCCGTGAAGCCGAAGGCTGTCACGACCGGGTGCCCACAGTTAGAATGAAGACGCTGGCCGGGGAGGGGGGGAGAGGAGCGGAGCCCCGGCCGGCGCATCGCTGGAACGTGGAGAAGGTAAGTGATTGTTTATTAAAAGCCAGCAGCTACACTTTTTGTAGCTGCTGACTTTTAGTAAACTCAACATTTGGCTGGAACTCCCCTTTAAGGACCTTGCATGTTTTTCAGACTTGGTGGGTTTTTTTTGCTAGAAAATTACTTAGAACCCCCAAACATTATATATATTTTTTTAGAGAATAAAATGGCGGTCATTGCATTACTCTGTGTCACACCGTATTTTCGCAGAGGTCTTACAAGAGCACTTTTTTTGGAAAAAATTCACAATAAGACAACAGTAAAGTTAACCCATTTTTTTTATTTTGTGAAAAATAATGTTACGCCGAGTAAAATGATACCTAAGATGTCACGCTTCAAAATTGTGCCCGCTCGTGGTATGGCGTCAAACTTTTACCCTTAAAAATCTCGATAGGCGACGGTTGAAAAATTCTATAGGTTGCATCTGTTGAGCTACAGAGGAGGTCTAGGGCTAGAATTATTGCTCTCGCTCTAACAATCACGGTGATACCTCACTTGTGTGGTTTGAACACCATTTTCATATGCGGCGCTACTCACGTATGCGTTTGCTTCTGCGCGCGAGCTCGTCGGGACGGGGTGCTTTAAAAAAAATGTTTTGGGGTTTTCTTATTTATTTTTATTTGTTTTATACATTTTTACACAAAAAAAAAAAAAAAAAAGGGTCACTTTTATTCCTATTACAAGGAATGTAAACATCTCTTGTAATGGAAAAAAGCATGACAGGTCACCTTAAATATGAGATCTGGGGTCAAAAAGACCCCAGATCTCATATTTAGACTACAATAAAAAAAAAATGACAACAAGAAAATATGCCTTTAAGAAGCATGGGCGGATGTGACGGTTTGACGCTGCCTCCGCTCTGCAATTGCCTCCGCCCTGCTATGCCATCTCGCCCTCACTCGTATCCTAGTCGAGCAGGACACAGGACGCGATCACCTCCGCCGGCAATAACGGTGATCTCGCTGCGTTTGATGGGCACAGTGAGGCTGCAATTAATGTTTTTTTTTTATTTGTTTGCGCCCCCCAAAAATGTTGAGCACCAGCCGCCACTGGCAGCCACTTTTGAGAATCCAGCTGTGCTCTCCCAGATGATTCCCGTGCTTCTCTGATTCTGTTCAGCTGCAGATCATGTTGCACCTGTGCTTTGGGGCCACAACCTCAGAGCTGCCAGCCTCAAAATCCATCTCCACCATCAGGAGTTCTGATGAATATAGCAGGGCTGGTGCAAGGATTTTTGACACCCTAGGCGAAACCTAATTTTGCCGCCCCCATTGGCTCCACCCCCTTTACCATGTGACAGGAGGTAGCGCTATACAGGGATCATCGGCTTCCTCTAGCGCTGGTTTCAGTTCTGCAATGCGCCTCTAATTACACCACTGGTCGGACGGAGCAGCTGCCTGGGACTTATGCCCCGTACACACGATCGGAATTTCCGATGGGAAAAGTTCAATGGACTTTTTCCATCGGATTTTCCAATCATGTGTAGCCCCATCTGAGTTTTTTTGTCAGAAATTCCGATTTAAATCCATCGGAGTTTAGATATAGAACATGTTCTATTTTATATTACGATGTGATTTGGCAAGGCAAAAGCCAGGTCGTGTGTACGCGGCATAAGCTACATGCTGCAGCCTGCAGACGCGGATGGAAACCAGTGTCCCGGGTGCCCCTTGTCAGCAGTGCGCCCTAGGCAGCTGTCTAGTTTGCTTAGTGGTAGCACCAGCCCTGATATCAGGTGTTCTTTAGATTCTGCTCCCTGAGCACCCTGCAATCAAGTTTGCAAGCTGTACAGAGGGACCGTCCAACAGCCGCAGCCCGATTATATTGTCTGATTCTGTAAAAAAATCGCGAATGTCTGATTCTGTAAAAAAAATCGTCCAATCGGATCTTTAGGTGAATGGCCACCATAAAACCTGAATTGAAAAATATATTTTACAAAAAAAAAAACTTTTGCTTTAGTGTTGAGTTGATTCTATATTGAGTTCTATATTTCTGGAACTTGAGCTGCGAGATATTTACACCTGTGATTGCAGGCCTCCTCACCTGCTGCGGCCTTGTACAGTCACAGGATATAAAGCCTTGAAAGTAAAAGCACCTGCTACATGTTACACTGACAAGTTATATATGAATGATAGTATTGCCTGCAGGTATCATTAATGGCTACATGCTAAAATATGATTCATGCCTGCAAGTCATTGCACCTTGCTGTGAAGTTACACATTCCCGTGACCGAGCTTCATCGCTCACACACACGTGAACACAATACGCCGACGGGGATGTGTCACTAATGTGTGAAGCTGAACTAATAGAGGAGCGGATGTCAAAAGGGCAGCTGGGTTTGTATTCATACATCACCTGTACTGTACCGTCATTGCTGCCCCCCCCCCCCTTTTCAAAGTGTTAGTTGCCTGGGTGTCATGTTGATCCTCTGGTTTTAAAACGTAATGACCTGCAACATGCATGTAGGCAGTGACGTCACAAATCCCAAACAGAATAACAACACCCATGCCAAGTATCCAGGATCATGGCTCTAATGCTGCATACAAAAGACCATTTTTCATGATGTGAAAAATTACATTTTTTTTTAATGTCAACTACTTTAGCCCCGGAACCAATATGCTGCTAAATGCCCAGAGGCGTTTTTACAATTCGGCACTGCGTCGCTTTAACAGACAATTGCGCGGTCGTGCGACGTGGCTTCCAAACAAAATTTGCGTCCTTTTTTTCCCACAAATAGAGCTTTCTTTTGGTGGTATTTGATTGCATCTGCGATTTTTTATTTTGTGCTTTAAACAAAAATAGAGTGACATTTTTGAAAAAAAAAAAAACAATATTTTTTACTTTTTGTTATAAGAAAAATTGAATGAACTAAATTTTAGTCAAACATTTAGGCCAAAATGTATTCAGCCACGTGTCTTTAGTAAAAAAAAAAAATCGCAATAAAAATTTTTTTTGCTACCTAGTGGCAACAGCGACACTAATACAGCGGTCAGAAAAATGATCGCTTAGTGACGCTGGTAATAGGGGGTGAAAGGTTTAACTAGGGCAGTGATCAAGGGGTTAAAACTCTATTAGGGGGGGTACGGGGCTACCCTGGACCTAACACTAACTGCCTGTCACACTAACTGTCACACTGAGGCCGCGTACACACGATCAAATCTGTCTGCTGGAAACGGTCTGCCAGACCGTTTCAGCAGACAGATTCGATTGTGTGTACGGGCGGACAGACAGATTTGGCCAGCCGACAGATTTTAAAGCATGCTTTAAAATCTGTCGGCTGGGAATCCGCCCGTCCGACATTTCTGCTGGTTAGTACGCTAACCAGCAGACATATCGTCGAATGGATTCCACGCATGCGCGGAAGTGTTTTACTTCCTGGTGCGGTGACGTGGCGGTGACGTTGACAGCACGCTGTCTGCCGGTGGAGATTTTGGTTTAATCGTGTGTACATGATCAAACCAATACATCCCAGCAGACAAATCTGTTTAAATCGGTCTGCCAGATGTATTTTGTCGTGTGTATCCGGCCTGACACTAAATGCAGTGATCAGTAAATATATGATCACTGCATTCAGTGCAGTGATCACTAAATGCAGTGATCAGTAAATATATGATCACTGCATTCAGTGACAGTGTGACAGGTGGGTGGGGGGGTGATCGCAAGGGGTTAAATGTGCCTATGTGTACTGGTGTCAGTGTAGTGTTGGTGCGACTTACTGTGATGTCTTCTCTCCTCTCGGCGGTTTAAAAATGCCGCCGAGAGGAGAGCTGCATCACTTCCTCTGCCTGTGTTTACATTTTACAGGCAGAGGAAGTGACACGGCGGAGGCGCACTGGATTGGCTGGGAGCGATCACGAGGGGGCGGACAGAAACGAACAGCAGCCCCCTCAAGACAGATCACTCCCGCAGGTAAGCCGCCCGCTGCACGCAGCGAAGGGGGTCCCGATCAGACACCCAACTCGCTAGAAGGCAGGGACGTATATATACGCCCATCTGCCTGTACGTGCCATTCTGTGGATGTACATAGGCGTGCCGCGGGCGTTAAGTGGTTAAAAACGATTGTGTGTGTGAGCTCCAGAGCATTTTTCACGACATTAAAAATTTAGAACACGCTCTAAATTTTCACACAGTTTTTCACATTTCAGAAGCAAGTTATGAGACGGGAGCGCTCGTTCTGGTAAAACTAGCGTTCGTAATGGAGATAGCACATTCATCACGCTGTAACAGACTAAAAAGCATGAATCGTCTCTCACTAAACTTTTACTAACACAAAATCAGCAAAAGCAGCCCCAAGGGTGGCACCATCCGAATGGAACTTCCCCTTTATAGTGCCGTCGTACGTGTTGTACGTCACGGCGCTTTGCTAGAGCATTTGTTTTTTTTTTTACGCTCGTGTGTAGGCAAGGCAGGCTTGTCTCTAGCATTAGTAGGAGAGGGAGATTCAATCCAAATGTCCCAGATCTCATGATTTTTTTTGGGGCAACTAATGTCATTTTATACAATGGGACCACTAAATTAACCAGTTTCCAGCTCACCAAAGTTGGGGGTCTATCCGATTTCCGTGCCAAAACAATACATTTTCTAGTATAGAACAGAAGAAGATCCAACATTTTTACAAATAAATATGAGAAAAGTGTGGGGGGTACATTTGTATGGCGCCCCCCTGAGTCAATACTTTGTAGAACCTTCTTTCTCTGCAATTACAGCTGCAAGTCTTTTTGGGGGTGTCTCTACCAGCTTTGCACATCTAGAGAGGGACATTTCTGCTCATTCTTCTTTTCAAAATAGCTTAAGCTCCTTCAGATGGGATGGAGAGTGTCTGAACAGCAATTTTCAAGTCTTGACAAAGATTCTCAATTGGATTTAGGTCTAAACTTTGACTGGGTTATTCTAACACATGAATGTGCTTTGATCTAAAAAATTCAATTGTAGCTCTGGCTGTATGTTTAGGGTCGTTGTCCTGCTGGAAGGTCTCAAGTCTTTTGCAGACTAACAGGTTTTCTTCTAACATTGGCCAGTATTTGGCTCCATCCATCATTCCATCAACTCTGACCAGCTTTCCTGTCCCTGCTGAAGAAAACCATCCTCACAACATGATGCTGCCACCACCATGTTTCACGGTGGGGATGATGTGTTCAGGGTGATGTGCAGTGTTAGTTTTCCACTGGCCAAAAAGTTCAATTTTGGTCTCATCTGACCAGAGCACCTTCTTCCACATGTTTGCTGTGTCCCCCACATGGCTTCTCGCAAACTGCAAACAGGACTTTTTATGGTTTTCTTTCAACCATGGCTTTATTCTTGTCACTTTTCCCATAAAGGCCAGATTTGTGGAGTGCACCACTAACAGTTGTCCTGTGGACAGATTCTCCCACCTGAGCTGTGGATCTCTGTAGCCCCTCCAGAGTTACAATGGGCCTCTGGGCTGCTTCTCCGATGAATGCTCTCCTTGCCAGGCCTGTCAGTTTAGATGGACCGCCATGTCTTGGTAGGTCGGGGGGCAGGGGACAGTGTGCAGCATGTCTCTCACAGCCAACACTGGGCTGTGATCATGAGGGAAGGAAGAGGGAGCCGAGCGGACACACGGCTCTAAATTGTTGTCACTCCTGTTCTCTGGTCTTCCCCCATCCTGTACTCCCATTTTCAGCTCCTCCTCCTGCAAGCAGGCGGCTAGTGCGCCCCTGCTGAGCATGTCACAGCAACCCAGTGGCGGAATATGTTTAGACACTGGGCTCCATTCCAAGACTCCGACCTGATTTTCTGGGTCTAGAGACATACATCAATTTCCGGGATGGCGAATCAGGGACTGTTGGGAGGTATGTGCTTCAGGTGCCAACGTGCAATACAGTGGCAGACCCTTCGGACTGTAGGGATGAGCCGAACACCCCCCCGTTTTGGTTCGCGGCAGAACATTGCGAACGGACCGAAAGTTTGCGCAAACTTTCAAACACCATTAAAGTCTATCGGACTCGAACTTTAAAAATCAAAAGTGCAAATTTAAAAGGCTAATCTGCAAGTTATTGTCCTAAAAAGTGTTTGGAGACCCGTGTCCTGCCCCAGGGGACATGTATGAAGGCAAAGAAAAGTTTTAAAAACTGAGGTTTTTTCGGGAGCAGTGATTTTAATTATGCTTAAAGTGAAAAAATAAAAGTGAAATATTCCTTTAAATATCGTACCTGGGGGGTGTCTATAGTATGCCTGTAAAGTGGCACGTGTTTCCTGTAAAGCCTCACAGATACTTTTGTTGAGCGCAGGAATGGGCCCTGTTGAGAAATATTAGATCAAAAATTTTAATTACACACCTCTGTTAAACAGGGGCAGATAAATTGGGCCTTAGGCAGTGGTGGTGGTGTTACAACACTGCAACCCCTCACAGATACTCTAGTTATGAGCAGGAATAAGCCCCGCTACGAAATATTATAGCAAAAATTGTAATTACATGCCCCTGTTAAACAGGGGCATACAAATTGGGCTTTAGCCACTGGTGGTGGTGCTTAGAAACAAAAATGTTCTTAGAAGCTATCAACATGAACACTGAGGAGGAATAGGATAGTCACTCAACATAACAGGATAGTCACTCAGCATCAGCATAGGCAGTCTTCAAGGGATCTCACATTCATAGTAAGATTATTCAGTTACATCAGCATCAGGTGCTTGGTAGCTGGTGATCTAAGACAGCAGACCTCCAGCAGCACTGAATGTGCGTTCAGATGTTCTGCAACCTTACCCTTGTAACGGGGATCAAGAAGGGTTGCCAGCCAGTAATAATCCCTCTCCTTGATACCACAAATACGATGGTCCTTTCGCAGGTTTTGCAGGATCAGGGAGGCTATGCAGTGTAGGTTTGCTGAGGCATTTGGTCCGGGGGTTTTGGGTCACTAAGGATGACATGATCCACAGCCACCTCCTCCCAACCACGTACAAGTCCATGGGTTGCTGGGGACTGAAAACAATCCCTTAAAGACTGCTGCTGAGTGCTAGGCTACACCTGCATGCTGACACAATCCTCCTCTGTGATCGGCGGGCCTGCAGGAATACTGTCTGGATAAAGGGTTTTGAGAAATAAGGAAGTCCTCCTATTTCTCCCTCTGTTCTGCCTCAAGTGCCCTGTCCATTATTCAACGCAGCGTGTGCTCCAACAGGAAGACAAGAGGAACAGTATCACTGATGCATGCACTGTCACAGCTCACTATCCTCGTGGCCTCCAGAAATGGTGACAGGACAGGGCATGCATCTTTAATTAGTAGCCACTGGCGTGGCAAAATATAGCCAAGCTGCCATACTCGCACATGTACTCATTGATGGCCCTCTGCTGTGTGTGCAGCCGCTGCAGCATTGCCAACGTTGAGTTGGCATGAGGACGGCTTTGGGCACCCTGCCTTTGGCCAATCATGGCTCTCTTTGCTGATGGCGCTGTGATTGGCCAAAGCATGCGGGTCATAGTGCATGCTTGGCCAATCATCAGACAGCAATGCACTGCGATGTCGCAGTGCATTATGGGGCGTTCTGAGCCGCTCAAATTTGGCGCGGACGCCCCATACTGTTTACTATTCGGCTAACGGGCGAACAGACAATGTTCGAGTCAAACTCATGTTTGTCCCGAACATAAAGCTCATCCCTATTGGCCTGTATAGAAATTCCTCCAGTCCCAGCCCAGGAGACAGGTGTGAATAAAACATGGTATGGGTATAGTGACCGTGGTGTCAAATAAACTCCCCCACCACAAGAATTTCCAGCCCTTCTGAACTGCTACTCCAGGGCAGTGTTGCCAACCTACCACATTGAAATTCACTGACACAACACCCAAAATTTACTGGTACGGTCAAGGTTTTACTGGCATTTACAAAAGTTACAAAATTACAGTTTTAAGTGCAGATTTTAGTAATTAGGCTACAGACAAGTACAATATGCAAATGGAATGTGATTGAAGGTAGATATTAAAGGAACACTAAAGTCAGGAATATATATTTTTTTAAATAACAAACATGTTCTACTTACCTCCACTGTGCAGTTCGTTTTGCACAGAGTGGCCCGGAAAGCTGTCTTCTGGGGTCCCTCGGCGGCTGTCTAGGCTCCTCCTCGCAAAAGCTCTCTACCTTCATGCGAGGGCGCTCGCACGGTGGAGAGCTTTTGCGAGCGCGCTCCCGTGATACAGCGACTGCCATAGCTGCCGACTGTATCACTCGGCTCCGCCACCGGCCTGCCGCGTCATCCGCTGGCCAGGCTGGAAACCGAAGAGGATGACGTGGACGCGCCCGGGAGTTTCGAACGGTAAGGTAAGTAAAACTGTAAAACGGGGACTCGGGGGGGGGGGGGGGGGGGCGGTTCTGATGTTTTTTTACCTTAATGCATAGGATGCATTAAGGTAAAAAAAACTTTTACCTTTACAACCCCTTTAAGGTAAAAATAAAAAAATAAACATATTTCTCAGGGACAGAGTCAGACAGGAGGGCAAAAATTAGAATGGGCATTGGGCAGGCAGCAGGCACAGCACTGCAAACACATGAAATTGATTCTCAGTGACATGACAGACATGAGCAGCAGCTGCAGCAGCACATATGAGACTCTGGCTCTGGGGGGGGGTTACTAAAATTGCAGCGTGCAAAATCTGGTGCAGCTCTGCCTAGAAACCAATCAGCTTGCAGGTTTTATTGGCAATGTTTTATTGAACAAGCTAAAGTTAGAAGCTGATTGATTACCATGCACAGCTGCACCAGATTCTTTGTGCTCCAGTTTTAGTAAATCTCTCCCACTGTCTGACTCCTGACCTCACCAACACATTCACAAACGTCCCCTCCGGGCTCCGGCTCCTCCAGTAACAGTCTCCGGTCTCCCTTCCAGTCTCTCCATTCGCAAGGTGGTCCCTTCAGTCCAGTCCAGAGACTCCAGAACAGCAATGACAAGAGAACAGAGAGACAGTCCTACTTGCTACGTTCGTATGCGGACATGAGGCCGCTCGGCTCCTGGGTTTTTTATAGCGGCTGGCATGGTGGCGGTGGGAAATTATATCATCTCTGTTCACGCTTAGGCAGGGCCATCTTAATAGCATCATGGGCCCCTGGGAAAAGCAATGCTCTGGGGCCCCTACAATGAAAGGTAAACAGAAATCAAGTAGGTAGGAGGTAGGAAATATCTAGGGTGTAGAGGGGTCAGAGTGCTGGGGGGATATCTGGGATGTAGAGGGGCATCCCGGGCTGCCCCAATTTCGAGGCAGCCCAGGATCAAGGACCAGCTGCTTTGGGGAAAGGGCTGGGGACCCTGGGCAGTGCCCAGGTGTGCCCTCTCATTAAGACAGCCCTGCGCTTAGGCACGGGAGGCTTCCGCCAGCCCCGCCCACCTTCAGCACCACCTGAAGTAGTAGCACGGCACTCAGTCACACTCTCGGATCATCGGATGGTCTTAGCTGGCTCCGGAACTGCGCATGCACAGTTCTGAACCAAATGAGTCACAGCAAAGAGAGTATTTTATTTTTTACTGGCATGGAAAAAAATTGCCCAGTTTTTATTGGCTGCCCGTAAGTTGGCAACACTGCTCCATGGGTACATAAACCATGGGCTTTTCTCATTCCAGCCCCTGAGCAGCCCCATCCCTACCAGAAAGGCATCCCAAGCCAGAATCAAACCAGGAGGAAAAAGGCCTCCCACCTTATTACAGTGAGCAAATACTTGACAGTGACTTACCTGGCAATAAGAGGCACTCCGTTTTGCCTTTCCACAGTGGCGCACAAAAACACCTAAGTGTACAAAAAAACATGCATGAGAACAAGGAAAAGGATGCACTTAAAGTATTTGTAAAAGTTCAATAGAAAAAACAAACAAACATGTCATACTTACCTGTTCTGTGCAATGGTTTTGCACAGAACAGCCTCGATCCTCCTCTTCTCGGGTCCCCCGTCGGCACTCTTGGTCCTTTTGCTGCGTGCCCCCATAGCTGCTTGCTATGGGGGGCACTTTCTTGCTGCCGAACCTCCTCTGTGTGTCTATTAGACAGACAGAGCTTGGCTCGGCCTCGCCCCCGGCCCCCTCCAAACTGGGTATGATTGAAAATGATATGATTAAATGGCTCCTGCTGCTATGTCTAAGCCAATGAGGATCCATAGACCTGGGAGAGTTTTGCTCTCATGCACATTGCTGGATCAGGCTCAGGTGAGTATTAGGGGAGCTAAGGTGGAAGCTGCTCACTGATGTTTTTTTTTTAGCTTCATGCATGGAATGCATGAGGGTAAATACCCTTCTGCCTTTTAACCACTTTAAGGGCGAGTCTCTAGTCCACCTGCCAAAGAAGTAGAACTCTACCCTGACCCTTCAGGGGGGAAAGGCTCAACTTGGTCCACCTAGCCAAAAGGCGTGGCTGACCTCTCTGCCTATGGTCAGCTGAAGCCAACCAATGAGTATTAGGTGTACCAGGTGAAGGTTCTCTCGAAGAAAGACACCCCCTGGTTCAGGGGAGGAGGGAGCCTAATGGCCACACATCCTTTTCCCTAGACTTCCGGGTAGGACTGAGCACCCACACCCTCCATCCAAGTGAAAGAAACACGGACGGGTTCTCTGCCTTTACAGCCTATTGGCAGAACAGGAATGCACAACATCATAGTTGACAAGCAGGGGGGGGGGGGGGGGGGGCGGCGCCGGAAATCGTAGATGTTAGGTGGGGGTGGGTGCCGCCTCTTACCTGATTTACCTAATGCCTCCACTGGTTACTCTTTGTGTGCGGAAAAACTTCCTCTATCTGCGGGTGTCTATGCGGGAATATACCGCAGAATCCGTGCGTGTTGGGAGGTATGTTAATGGACACTGAAAAGAACAGATACTACACTTGACCTTAGCCAAAAAGCCAGAACAGGAATAGAGGGGAAATATTCCAATGGGGACACTAGCTCTATTGACAACCAGGGATTCCCTAACTTTGGAGGGACTTCCTATTACTTCCTGGTTTGGCTATAGGACAGGAAGTGAAGCGAAATCTCCCCAATGGGATGCAGAAGGCAAAATAAAACCTGACAGGCAATGCCAGGACAAGGTCATCTACAACCCAGAGCGAACATATCAAATTGCAGCCCCCCCCCCCCATATGTATGAGCATTAGATGTCAGGAAAAAATCCCCCACCCCCACCAAAAAAATTGAGCACTAATCTGCACCCCCTAAGCATAAATTCCCCCTCCACCTGGTACAAATCTACCCCCTGCTGAGATCGCCCCTCCTGGAACCAGCTTAAAGGGGTTATAAACGTTTTTTTTTTTTTAAATAACAAACATACCATACTTACCTCCACTGTGCAGTTCTTTTTGCACAGAGTGTCCCCGATCGTCCTCTTCTGGGGTTCCCCCGGCAGGTGTCTTGGCTCCTCTCCGCAAGAGCTAACCCCTTCTGGGAAGCGCTCTCCCAAGGGGGTTAGCTTGCAGGCATGCTCCCGTGTAATACTGTGGCGGCCATAGCCGCCAAGTGTATCACTCGGCCCCGCCTCCCTGATTTGATTGACAGCAGCGGGAGCCAATGGCTGCGCTGCTATCAATCTCCAATGAAGAGCCGCCTCAAGCTGGGGGAAACCATCCTGGGATTGCGCTCCACAGAGTTTCGTGGCTCAGAGAGTGCAGGGTGTTTTTTCACCTTAAAGGAGGAAGTAAACCCTCTAAAGTATTTCTTTAAAAAAAAAAACCTGCAAGGGAAAGACATACTAGGTAGGGCATACTACCGTGTTTCCCTGAAAATAAGCCCGGGTCTTATATTAATTTTGGCAACAAAAGACCCTGTAGGGCTTATTTTCTTATTTCCTTCCAAAGTCTCTGGTTGTATCATGTCATTCCTTTACACGAACGAACTGCGCATGCGCCTCCTTAAACGTAGGCCACTGCGCATGCTCCATCGTACGCCGCAAATACAGCAACGTAATTAACGTATAGGCCTATTTGCGACGAGTTACGCAAACAACGTAAATGATGGAAAATCACGACGCTGTCCCGACGTCAATACTTAACATGGTGTACGCCGGACCTACGCAAGGTTACCCCCTCATATAGCAGGGGTAACCTTACGCGTACGCAAACTACATAAACTACGACGACGGCCCGCAAAAACGTTCGGGAATCGGCGTATCGGCTCATTTGCATATTCGGCGCAGAAATCGACGTAAACGCCACCTAGCGGCCGGCGTATTATTGCATTTAGGGTCCGACGGTGTAAGTGACTTACGCCAGTCGGATCCTAGCGTAATTCCGGCGTATCCTGTTTTGTGAATACAAAACAATGATACGCCGGCGGGATATTCGAATTACGCCGCTGTATCTGTAGATACACTGGTTTAATTCTTTTGAGAATCTGGCCCTTGATCTTTAAGAAGCACGAAAAGGCGCCCTAAACGAGCGCACAATGACCGAACGCGCTAACACCCGCCAGGCTGTGTTTTATCCTGTCAGAAGACGATACGTGTTGGTCTTGGTCAGCACACACTGTCTCCCCCCAGGCACCAGGCTGTGTGTACTTGTACCTAGATGACCTCTGCACACACAATGGGGGAGTTTGTCTGACACAGCCCCCTCCCCTCATACAATGCCCCTCCAGCTTTATTACGTCTGAATTTCACCGTCACATTTGTTTTCTATTTTTCAGCACAAAAAGATAAACACAAATCTTTCCATATAAGGAAACCGGAAGCGCCGCCATCTTACTACTCCCAGACGCTCCCTCAGCCTGCCTTGTGACTGACGCGCTGCCATCTTGCCACACCCTCTCTCCTGGGGTCACGTCAGGTCATTGTCCAACCAGCCTTTCCATCTTACTACACCCGGTCGGCCGCCCCCTCTGACTGCTCTCCCGAACACTCTCTGCCTCTCCGGCCTTCGCAGCCGCCGGTTCACCGTCCCTGGCCTCTCCGTCCGCTTGGTGGCTAGAGGCAACGCCCCCTCCTCCTCCCGGGAGGCTGAGCCCCGTCTGGGGGTGTAGCAAGATGGCGGCTCTTCCGCTTCCGAAGTAATCTGGGGCCGAGGGGGGCGGTGGGAGAGTTGGTGGTTGCGGGCTGGCCGCGGGAGATCCCCCGGAGAAGGGAGTCGGCGGTGTCTAAACGCTGTGAGGCCTGGCTGGGCAATGGCCTGACCCCTGGAGGGGAGCGGGGAGACCGGGACTCTGGACGGTGCGGCTGGAGGGACAGACGGGCCTGGCCGGGATGGGAGACAGCCGGGGTGAGTGTGAGCTTTGTTGTCACCGGAACTACAACACCCAGCATGGCGCCTCGTTGTCCTGTGTGTGGTGGAGCCCCCTATGGGTGAAAATATGAGGGGTGCACGCTGTATATAGGTGGATACATGGGGGTAAAGAGTGCCTGTATGTGGATATCTGG
Organism: Rana kukunoris; assembly: GCA_029574335.1. Classification (NCBI taxonomy): domain Eukaryota; kingdom Metazoa; phylum Chordata; class Amphibia; order Anura; family Ranidae; genus Rana; species Rana kukunoris. Next base: position 200,684,972 of record CM056057.1, read on the forward strand.
GGGGTACATGGTGGATTTGGGGGGTATATGGTGCCTGTAGGTGGATTTGGGGGGTACATGGTGCCTGTAGGTGGATTTGGGGGGTACATGGTGCCCGTAGGTGGATTTGGGGTCTACATGGTGCCCGTAGGTGGATTTGGGGTCTACATGGTGCCCGTAGGTGGATTTGGGGTCTACATGGTGCCCGTAGGTGGATTTGGGGTCTACATGGTGCCCGTAGGTGGATTTGGGGTCTACATGGTGCCCGTAGGTGGATTTGGGGGAGGTACATGGTGCCTGAAGGTGGATTTGGGGGAGGTACATGGTGCCTGAAGGTGGATATCTGGGGGGTACATGGTGCCTGAAGGTGGATTTGGGGGGGGGTTAAGTGGCGCCTGTAGGTGGATTAGGGGGTATACGTGGCGCCTGTAGGTGGATTTAGGTGGGGTATGTTGCGCCTGTAGGTGGATTTAGAGGGGGGTACGTGGCGCCCGTAGGTGGATATGTGGGTAAGGAACTTCCAGAGGTGGGTATTTGTGGGGCAACCAGTGCCTATAGATAGATATTTAGGGGCACACGGTGCATATAGACTTGATTCCTGGGGGTATATGGTGCCTAGAGATCTGTGTATACAGTATCTCACAAAGTTAGTACACCCCTCACATCTTTGTAAATATTTTCTTCCATCTTTTCATGTGACAACACTGAAGAAATGACACTTTGCTACAATGTTGTGTAGTGAGTGTACAGCTTGTATAACAAGTGTACATTTTCTTTCCCCTCAAAATAACTCAACATACAGCCACTAACCACTTAAGACCCGGACCAAAATGCAGGTAAATGACCAGGCCCTTTTTGCGATTCGGCACTGCATCGCTTTAACAGACAATTGCGCGGTCGTGCGACGTGTCTCCCAAACAAAATTCGTGTCCTTTTCTTCCCACAAATAGAGCTTTATTTTGGTGGTATTTGATCGCCTCTTCGATTTTTATTTTTTGCGCTATATACAAAAATAGAGCGACATTTTTGAAAAAAAAAACAATATTTTTTACTTTTTGTTATAAGAAAAATCAAACGAAATTTTAGTCAAACATTTAGGCCAAAATGTATTCAGCCACATGTCTTTAGTAAAAAAAAAATCGCAATAAAAAAAAATTTGCTTCCTAGCGGGAACAGCGACACTAATACAGAGATCAGAAAAATGATCGCTTAGTGACGCTGGCAATAGGGAGTGAAAGGGTTAACTAGGGCGGTGATCAAGGGGTTAAAACTTTATTAGGGGGGGTACGGGGGCTACACTGAACCTAACACTAACTGACTTTTACACTGACTGTCACACTGACACTAAATACAGTAATCATACATATATGATTACTGCATTCAGTGACACTGTGACAAGGGGGGGGGGGCGCGATCGCGGGGGTTAAATGTGACTATGTGTAGTGTGTGTCAGTGTAGTGTTGTGCAGACTTACTGTGAGATGTGATCTCTCCTCAGCGGTGGTTGAAAAAACCGCTGAGGGGAGAGATCACATCGCTTCCTCCTTCCTGTGTTTACACAGGAGGAGGAAGTGCACTGCAAGGGGAGCGTGCGGATTGGCTAGGAGCGATCCGGAGGGGGCGGACAAAAACGAATAGCTGCCCCCTCATCCCGGATCGCTCGGTCAGCTTCGAGGACTGCCGCATGTATCGGGGGGGGGGGGGGGCGTCCCGATTGGACCCCCGACCCACCTCAAGGCATGTACATGCGGCGGTACTTAAGGGGTTAATGTCTAAACTGCTGGCAACAAAAGTGAGTACACCTCTAAGTGAAAATGTCCAAATTGGGCCCAATTAGCCATTTTCCCTCCCCGGTGTCATGTGACTCATTAGTGTTACAAGGTCTCAGGTGTGAATGGGGAGCAGGTGTGTTAAATTTGGTGTTAATGCTCTCATTCTCTCATACTGGTCACTGGAAGTTCAGCATGGCACCTCATGGCAAAGAACTCTCTGAGGATCTGAAAAAAAGAATTGTTGCTCTGCATAAAGATGGCCTAGGGCAGTGATGGTGAACATTGGCACCCCAGATGTTTTGGAACTACATTTCCCATGATGCTCAAGCGCTTTGCAGTGTACCAGAGCATCATGGGAAAAGTCTTTCCAAAACATCTGGGTTGCCAAGGTTCGCCATCACTGGCCTAGGCTATAAGAAGATTACCAAGAGCCTACAACTGAGCTGCAGCACGGTGGCCATACAACAGTTTAACAGGACAGGTTCCATTCAGAACAGGCCTTGTCATGGTCGACCAAAGAAGTTGAGTGCACGTGATCAGCATCATATCCAGAGGTTGTCTTTGGGAAATAGATGTATGAGTTCTGCCAGCATTACTGCAGAGGTTGAAGGGATGGGGGGGGGGTCAGCCTCTCAGTGCTCAGACCATATTCCACACACTGCATCAAATTGGTCTGCATGGCTGTTGTCCCAGAAGGAAGCCTCTTCTAAAGATGATGCACAAGAAAGCCTGCAAACAGTTTGCTGAAGACAAGCAGACTAAGGACATGGATTACTGGAACCACATCCTGTGGTCTGATGAGACCAAGATAAACTTATTTGGTGTCAGGCGTGTGTGGGGGCAACCAGATGAGGAGTACAAAGACAAGTGTGTCTTGTATACAGTCAGGCATGGTGGTGGGAGTGTCATGGTCTGGGGCTGCATGAGTGCTTCCGGCACTGGGGAACTACAGATCACTGAGGGAACCATGAATACCAACATGTACTGTGACATACAGAAGCAGAGCATGATCCCCTCCCTTCAGAGACTGGGCCACAGGGCAGTATTCCAACATAAGGACCCCAAACACACCTGGAAGACAACCACTGCCTTGCTAAAGAAGTTGAGGGTAAAGGTGATGGACTGGCCAAGCATGTCTCCAGACCTAAACCCTATTGATCAACTGTGGGGCATCTTCAAATGGAAGGTGGAGTAGCGCAAGGTTTCCCAACATCCACCAGCTCTGTGATGTCGTGGAAGAGACTTCAGTGGCAACCTGTGAAGCTCTGGTGACCTCCATGCCCAAGACGGTTAGGGCAGTGCTGGAAAATAATGGTGGACACACAAAATATTGACACTTTGGGCCCAATTTGGACATTTTTACTTAGGGGTGTACTCACTTTTGTTGCCAGTGGTTTAGACATTAACCACTTACCGCCTGGTCAATAACAGATTGACGTTTGGGAAGTGGTTCTGAAATCCTGACTGGACGTCTATTGACGTCCTGCAGGGTTTCATGCCGCGCACCCGTGGGGGAGCGCAGCGTGGCGATCGGTGATGCGGGGTGTCAGTCTGACCCCCCAACAATCCACCTACGGGCGCCAAGTACCCCCCACAAATCTCTGATCTCGGTAACGAGTCTCCGGCGGAGGCTCAATACCACGTGATCAGCCGTGTCCAATCACAGCTGATCACGATGTAAACAGGAAGAGCCGTTGATGGCTCTTCCTCACTCGCGTCTGACAGACGCGAGTAGAGGAGAGCCGATCGGCGGTTCTCCTGACGGGGGGTTCGCGCTGATTGTTTATCAGCGCAGCCCCCCCTCGGATTGCCACACTGGACCACCAGGGAAGCCGCCAGGACCACCAGGGAAGGGCATAAACAAAACAAAAAAAAGGGGCAATTAAAAAATAAATAAAAGGGCAGTAAAAAAAAATGCCAATCAGTGCCCACAAATGGGCAATGATTGGCAACCTGGATCCATCAGTTCCACCCCTCAGTGCCAATCCATGCCCAGTGCCCACCTATCAGTGCCCACCTGTGCTACCCATAAGTACCCATCTGTGCCGCCTATGAGTGCCCATCTGTGCCGCCTACCAGCGCCGCCCATCAGTGCCACCTCATCGGTGCCCGTAATTGAAAGAGAAAACGTACTTATTTACAAAAAAATTAAAACTATTTTTTTTTCAACATTTTCAGTCATTTTTTAGTTGTTGCGCAAAATAAAGAGGTGATCAAATACCACCAAAAGAAATCTCTATTTGTGGGGAAAAAAAGGACGCCAATTTAGTTTGGATACAGTTTAGCATGACCGCGCAATTGTCATTCAAAGTGTGACGGCGCTGAAGATTGGCTTGGGCGGGAAGGTGTGTAAGTGCCCCCCCGGTATGGAAGTGGTTATTGGCTGTGTGTTGTTATTTTGAAGGGACAGCAAATGTACACTGTTATACAAGCTGTACACTCACTACACAACATTGTAGCAAAGTGTCATTTCTTCAGTGTTGTCACATGAAAAGATAGAAGAAAATATTTACACAAATGTGGGGGGTGTACTTACTTTTGTGAGCTAATATAGTTATGCATTATACTGAATCCTCCTCCGTGATTTGTTGCAATAAAAGTATCAAAATAAATATGAATGTACATGTATAAATCCCTCACTATGATTTATTTTATGTATAGATATGTATGACGTCTTCTATCATCACCAGATGGTGATTATGGGGTATACAGGGGGTGCCTACAGATGGATATGTGGGGTATACAGGGGGTGCCTACAGATGGATATGTGGGGTATACAGGGGGTGCCTACAGATGGATACAGGGGGTGCCTACAGATGGATACAGGGGGTGCCTACAGATGGATACAGGGGGTGCCTACAGATGGATACAGGGGGTGCCTACAGATGGATAAAGGGGGTGCCTACAGATGGATACAGGGGGTGCCTACAGATGGATACAGGGGGTGCCTACAGATGGATACAGGGGGTGCCTACAGATGGATATATGGGGTAGAGGGGGGGGTTAGGCTCATTTAGACCGGAGGCAAGTGGGGGGGGGGTTAGGCTCATTTAGACCGAGGGTAGAGGGGGGGGGGGGGGTTAAGCTCATTTAGACCGGGGGCAGAGGGGGGGGGGGTTAAGCTCATTTAGACCGGGGGCAGAGGGGGGGGGGGGGGTAAGCTCATTTAGACCGGGGGCAGAGGGGGGGGGGGTTAAGCTAATTTAGACCGGGGGCAGAGGGGGGGGGGGGTTAAGCTAATTTAGACCGGGGGCAGAGGGGGGGGGGGTTAAGCTAATTTAGACCGGGGGCAGAGGGGGGGGGGGTTAAGCTAATTTAGACCGGGGGCAGAGGGGGGGGTTAAGCTAATTTAGACCGGGGGCAGAGGGGGGGGGTTAAGCTAATTTAGACCGGGGGCAGAGGGGGGGGGGTTAAGCTAATTTAGACCGGGGGCAGAGGGGGGGGGGTTAAGCTCATTTAGACGGGGGCAGAGGGGGGGGGGGCAGAGGGGACTTAAGCCCATTTAGACCAGGGGGGTGATTTAAGCTCATTTAGTATAAAGCTGAGTTGCACTAATGGAGGCCTGAGTACCTGAGGCTTAAGATGGTGCAAAGGCAGCTGTCAAATCCACTGACTGGCTCCTGCTGTAAACCCTTTTTTTTTTTACAACCTTATGCCAGGGCTTGACAAATTTGCTTTGAATCTAGGAGCCAGCTAAAAAAGTTAGGCGCCATTTTTTTTTTTGTATGACTCAGTGATGAGCCCCAGTGTCGTTACTAGGGTTGGTATCACCCCCCTCTCTCATTAAAGACCCACCCACTAAGTACAGACCCCCCTCCCACAGTATAGATCCCTCTCACTAAATACAGACCCTACTCCCGCAGTATAGATCCCTCTCACTAAATACAGAACCCCCCTCCCACAGTATAGATCCCCCTCACTAAATACAGAACCCCCCTCCCACAGTATAGATCCCCCTCACTAAATACAGAACCCCCCTCCCACAGTATAGATCCCCCTCACTAAATACAGAACCCCCCTCCCACAGTATAGATCCCCCTCACTAAATACAGACCCTGCTCCCGCAGTATAGATCCCCCTCACTAAATACAGACCCTGCTCCCGCAGTATAGATCCCTCTCACTAAATACAGACCCTACTCCCACAGTATAGATCCCTCTCACTAAATACAGACCCTACTCCCACAGTATAGATCCCCCTCACTAAATACAGAACCCCCCCTCCCACAGTATAGATCCCCCTCACTAAATACAGACCCTGCTCCCGCAGTATAGATCCCCCTCACTAAATACAGACCCTGCTCCCGCAGTATAGATCCCTCTCACTAAATACAGACCCTACTCCCGCAGTATAGATCCCTCTCACTAAATACAGACCCTGTTCCCGCAGTATAGATCCCCCTCACTAAATACAGACCCTACTCCCACAGTATAGATCCCTCTCACTAAATACAGACCCTACTCCCACAGTATAGATCCCCCTCACTAAATACAGACCCCCCTCCCACAGTATAGATCCCCCTCACTAAATACAGACCCCCCTCCCACAGTATAGATCCCCCTCACTAAATACAGACCCTGCTCCCGCAGTATAGACCCCCCTCACTAAATACAGACCCTGTTCCCGCAGTATAGATCCCCCTCACTAAATACAGACCCTACTCCCGCAGTATAGATCCCCCTCACTAAATACAGACCCTGCTCCCGCAGTATAGATCCCTCTCACTAAATACAGACACTGATCAAAGCCCAGGCGCCAGGGTGAAATTTCTAGTCACATTTGCGACCTGGCGCCTGGGATTTTTTGAGCCCTGCTTTATGCTACAGGTAGGCCTATATTAAGGCTTACCTGTAGCTAACGAGGAAATCTCCTAAACCTGCACGGTTTAGGAGGTATCTCCTGTTTCTTGCATGTGCTGATATCGGCACTGGGGCAAACTGAAGTGATGGCACTTATGTGTCGTTGCTACAGTCTCCGCGCCGTTGCCAGCGGGTCCCGAATGCATGCGTCGGAGTGACGTCATCGCGGCTCTGGCCAATTGGGCGACATGATGGCAGCCAGAGGGGAAGATGACAGCTGTGGGGGCTTCGATCGGATTTAAGTAATACATAACTAGCTCATTATGCATTTGTTTTGCAGGGGTTTGTTTTTTCAGGATTTTTTTTTTATTTAAGAGGGTTTACTTCCTCTTTAATAGTTAGACTGTGGTCAGCTATCTTGTAATAGCAATTGGAGAGGCTTACCAGCTGCTCGATTTGCTGTTGCAAGCAGTGGGAGGAGACACAAGCGACCAGCTTGACGCGTCTGCAGGCTGGCTGGGCAGCTAGATAAAGCAGGGATTGGCTGTTCATAAAAGGAAACCGGAAGCAATGAAATGACCTCACTTCCGGTTTACTTGGAAACCATCTTTACCATACTTTTTATTTATTTATTTTTTAAATATAAAGCATTCAGAAACAACAATCTTTGGGTTTTAAATTGGATTTTGGGGTCTTATAGACCTCGGATCTCTCCATAAAGCGTACCTGTCACATGCCTATTGCTGTCACACGGGATGTTCACTTTTATTGCTGCCACAAAGAATGTAAACAGTAATTTTTTTTAGCAACAGTGTAAAAATTTAAGTATTAAAAAAAGGCGCCACTGTCCTTCCACGCTGGCGTGCAAAGGCGAATGTGCCCTTTGGTCCTGCATGCGCGCAGACAGCAATTGTTTCCCACATAGGAGGTATTGCCGCGAACGTCCGATCACGGGCAGTAATTCTAACATCTAGAGTGGTAATCTGTAAAGGCTTGTCACTAGGGTTGTCCCGATACCACGTTTTTGAGACCGATACTTTTTTTCCCAAGTACTCGCCGATACCGAATACCGATACTTTTTTTTAATGTCATGTGACAGTATTTTATATATATATATATATATATATATATATATATATATATATATATATATACTATATATATATATATAATTATAATTTTTTTGTTTTTTTTGGGGGGATTGTCTGTGTGTTATTTTTTTTTTACTTACATTGTATTTTTTTTATATATTTATTGCAATTTTGGATTTTTTTTATCAGCCCAGTTGGGGGTCTTTGGAGAGATATCAGGGGTCTTAACAGACCTCTGACATCTCCCCTTTAAGACAGAGAAAGGGACTAAGGACACAGATTCCCCAGTCCCTTTCTCAGCAGCTTCAGCTAAGAATGGAGAGAAGCTCCTCTCCATTCATAAACTGAAACATCGTAATCACAGGATACGATGCTCAGTTATGTGAATGAACAGTTAGTGATCACTGACTGTTCATTCTGAAAAGGTAGGAGTCGGGTTTAGCGGCTCCTGCCTCCGCTCTCCATCCTGACAAATTGAGGGGGGAGAGAGGACAGCGCGGAACACGGGGGGGGGGTGGGGTGGGGAGAGAGGGAGCACGGAACACGGAACACGGGGGGGGGGGGTGGGGAGAGAGGACAGCACGGAACACGGGGGGGGGGTGGGGAGAGAGGACAGCACGGAACAGGGGGGGGGGGGGGGGAGAGGACAGCACGGAACACGGGGGGGGGGGGGGGGGGGGGGTGGGGAGAGAGGACAGCATGGAACACGGGGGGGGGGGGAGAGAGGACAGCACGGAACACGGGGGGGGTGGGGAGAGAGGACAGCACGGGGCACAGGGGGGGGGTGGCACACTGGAGAGAGGACAGCACGGAACACGGGGTGGGGGGAGAGGACAGCACGGAACACAGGGGGGGTGGGGAGAGGACAGCACGGAACACGGGGGGGGGGGGTGGGAGAGAGGACAGCACGGAACATGGGGGGGGGGTGGGGGAGAGAAGGACAGCACGGAACACGGGGGGGGGAGAGGACAGCACGGAAAACACGGGGGGGTGGGGAGAGAGGACAGCACGGAACACGGGGTGGGGTGGGGAGAGAGGACAGCACGGAACACGGGGGGGGTGGGGGAGAGGAGGACAGCACGGAACACGGGGGGGGGGGGTGGGGGGGGAGAGAGGACAGCACGGAACACGGGGGGGGTGGGGAGAGAGGACAGCACGGAACACGGGGGGGGGGGGGGGTGGGGGGAAGAGAGGACAGCACGGAACACGGGGGGGGGGGTGGGGTGGGGAGAGAGGACAGCACGGAACACGGGGGGGGGGTGGGGAGAGAGGACAGCACGGAACACGGGGGGGGGGTGGGGAGAGAGGACAGCACGGAACACGGGGGGGGGGGGTGGGGGAGAGAGGACAGCACGGAACACGGGGGGGGTGGGGGAGAGAGGACAGCACGGAACACGGGGGTGGGGTGGGGAGAGAGGACAGCATGGAACACGGGGGGGTGGGGAGAGAGGACAGCACGGAACACGGTGGGGGGGGGGGGGGGGGAGAGGACAGCACGGAACACGGGGGGGTGGGGGAGAGAGGACAGCACGGAACACGGGGGGTGGGGAGAGAGGACAGCACGGAACACGGGGGGGTGGTGGGGAGGGGGAGAGAGGACAGCACGGAACAGGGGGGGGGGTGGGGAGAGAGGACAGCACGGAACACGGGGGGGGTGGGGAGAGAGGACAAACACGGGGGGGGGGGGTGGGTGAGAGAGGACAGCACGGAACACGGGGGGGGGGGGGCGGAGAGAGGACAGCACGGAACACGGGGGGGGGGGGTGGGGAGAGAGGACAGCACGGAACACGGGGGGGTGGGGAGAGAGGACAGCACGGAACACGGGGGGGGGGGTGGGGGAGAGAGGACAGCACGGAACACGGGGGGGGTGGGGAGAGAGGAGGACAGCACGGAACACGGGGGGGGTGGGGAGAGAGGGACAGCACGGAACACGGGGGGGGTGGGGAGAGAGGACAGCACGGAACACGGGGGGGGGGTGGGGAGAGAGGACAGCACGGAACACGGGGGGGGAGGGGGGGGGGGTGGGTGGGGAGAGAGGACAGCACGGAACACGGGGGGGGTGGGGAGAGAGGACAGCACGGAACACGGGGGGGGGTGGGGAGAGAGGACAGCACGGAACACGGGGGGGGGGATGGGGAGAGAGGACAGCACGGAACACGGGGGGGGTGGGAGAGAGGACAGCACGGAACATGGGGGAGGTGGGGAGAGAGGACAGCACGGAACAGGGGGGGGGGGGGGGGGAGAGAGGACAGCACGGAACACGGGGGGGGGGGGGGGTGGGGAGAGAGGACAGCACGGAACGGGGGGGGGGGTGGGGAGAGAGGACAGCACGGAACACGGGGGGGGGGGTGGGGAGAGAGGACAGCACGGAACACGGGGGGGGGGGTGGGGAGAGAGGACAGCACGGAACACGGGGGGGGGGGTGGATGGAGAGGACAGCACGGAACACGGGGGGGGGTGGGGAGAGAGGACAGCACGGAACACGGGGGGGTGGGGAGAGAGGACAGCACGGAACACGGGGGGTGGGGGATGGGGAGAGAGGACAGCACGGAACACGGGGGGGGTGGGGAGAGAGGACAGCACGGAACACGGGGGGGGGGGGGAAAGCACAGAACACGGGGGGGGGGGGGGGAAAGCACAGAACACGGGGGGGGGGGGAGGACAACACGGAACGGGGGGGAGAGGACAACACGGAACGGGGGGGGGGAGAGAGGACAGCATGGGGCAAAGGGAGCACGGGGGGAGAAGACATGCAACTCCCTTGCCTGCCCAGGTATCGGCTGAGGCATCGGAGCATTTCTCCCGAGTACAAGTGCTCAGGGAAATGCTTGGTATCGGGACAACCCTACTTTTCATCAGTGGTGATTCAATTCCAGTAAAAGAAAGCTCTGTCTCCAAAAAATGAGTACAGTGTTGCATGGCTGTGCAATTGTCATCCAAAGTGTGCACTGAAAGCTGAAATTGGGTCTGGGTAGGTAGGGGGTGAAAGTGCCCGATAGGCAAGTGGTTAATGCCATTATGTATGTGTGCTTGTGGTCCTAAAATACCCCCCAGGGTAAACATTGGTCAAACGTTTATCTTCCCCATGGATGCAGAATTTTCTAATTGTCAGATTGGCATTGCAGATTGAGACTTCTGGTTTGCAGAGTGACGGGTGGCCACTTTTATTGTAGAGAATATAATTGGGGCATTCAGCCACCTGTGTCGTATTCCATATAACTTGGGGAAGTGCTGGCATGAATCCAGGAGAGGGATCAGGGAGCCGTACATGTGACAGATTCCACAAGCCAGGTAACCATTGTGCCTCCGGAAACGATGCCTTGTGCCTAATAATGGGGTTGGCATGGAAAATGTAAAATATGAACATTAGGTGCTTGTGTACTTTGATCTGGTCTGTAATGAGCCATTAGGTAGCCAGGCAACGTGTCTCCATAGAGGAGAACCGAGGACATGCAGGAGAAAAATGAAAGGAAATGTTCTTGTTGACGTTCTTGTACATATAGAACATTACAGGGCTGCGGGGGAAGTACAAATTCATAGACTGATTCCCCGCCGAGCCGGATCTGCAGGGAAACGGATTATTCCCGGTGGGTGTCTGAATATAAAGCGATGTGTGTCCATTTAAATTCATTTACCGTATTTTTCGCCGTATAAGACGCTCTGGCATATAAACAAAAAGGCGAGTATAGCCTCATTTATAATTAAAGAAAGGAATTAAAAGCGAACCATCATCCCAGTTATAGTAGAAAAAGGGGGAGAGTGGGAATAGGGAATAGTAGCTGAAGCTAGACCCAAAGGGGGGAGAGTGGGAATAGGGAATAGTAGCTGAAGCTAGACCCAAAGGGGGGAGAGTGGGAATAGGGAATAGTAGCTGAAGCTTAGACCAAAGGGGGGAGAGTGGGAATAGGGAATAGTAGCTGAAGCTAGACCCAAAGGGGGGAGAGTGGGAATAGGGAATAGTAGCTGAAGCTAGACCCAAAGGGGGGAGAGTGGGAATAGGGAATAGTAGCTGAAGCTAGACCCAAAGGGGGGAGAGTGGGAATAGGGAATAGTAGCTGTAGCTAGTCCCAAAGGGGGGAGAGTGAGAATAGGGAATAGTAGCTGAAGCTAGACCCAAAGGGGGGAGAGTGGGAATAGGGAATAGTAGCTAAAGCTAGACCCAAAGGGGGGTGAGTAGGAATAGGGAATAGTAGCTGAAGCTAGACCCAAAGGGGGGAGAGTGGGAATAGGGAATAGTAGCTGAAGCTAGACCCAAAGGGGGGAGAGTGGGAATAGGGAATAGTAGCTGAAGCTAGACCCAAAGGGGGGAGAGAGGGAATAGTAGCTGAAGCTAGACCCAAAGGAGGGAGAGTGGGAATAGTAGCTGAAGCTAGACCCAAAGGGGGGGAGAGTGGGAATAGGGAATAGTAGCTGAAGCTAGACCCAAAGGGGGGTGAGTGGGAATAGGGAATAGTAGCTGAAGCTAGACCCAGAGGGGGGAGAGTGGGAATAGGGAATAGTAGCTGAAGCTAGACCCAAAGGGGGGAGAGTGGGAATAGGGAATAGTAGCTGAAGCTAGACCCAAAGGGGGGAGAGTGGGAATAGGGAATAGTAGCTGAAGCTAGACCCAAAGGGGGGAGAGTGGGAATAGGGAATAGTAGCTGAAGCTAGACCCAAAGGGGGGAGAGTGGGAATAGGGAATAGTAGCTGAAGCTAGACCCAAAGGGGGGAGAGTGGGAATAGGGAATAGTAGCTGAAGCTAGACCCAAAGGGGGGGAGAGTGGGAATAGGGATAATAGTAGCTGAAGCTAGACCCAAAGGGGGGAGAGTGGGAATAGGGAATAGTAGCTGAAGCTAGACCCAAGGGGGGGAGAGTGGGAATAGGGAATAGTAGCTGAAGCTAGACCCAAAGGGGGGAGAGTGGGAATAGGGAATAGTAGCTGAAGCTAGACCCAAAGGGGGGAGAGTGGGAATAGGGAATAGTAGCTGAAGCTAGACCCAAAGGGGGGAGAGAGGGAATAGTAGCTGAAGCTAGACCCAAAGGAGGGAGAGTGGGAATAGTAGCTGAAGCTAGACCCAAAGGGGGGAGAGTGGGAATAGGGAATAGTAGCTGAAGCTAGACCCAAAGGGGGGTGAGTGGGAATAGGGAATAGTAGCTGAAGCTAGACCCAGAGGGGGGAGAGTGGGAATAGGGAATAGTAGCTGAAGCTAGACCCAAAGGGGGGAGAGTGGGAATAGGGAATAGTAGCTGAAGCTAGACCCAAAGGGGGGAGAGTGGGAATAGGGAATAGTAGCTGAAGCTAGACCCAAAGGGGGGAGAGTGGGAATAGGGAATAGTAGCTGAAGCTAGACCCAAAGGGGGGAGAGTGGGAATAGGGAATAGTAGCTGAAGCTAGACCCAAAGGGGGAGAGAGTGGGAATAGGGAATAGTAGCTGAAGCTAGACCCAAAGGGGGGGAGAGTGGGAATAGGGAATAGTAGCTGAAGCTAGACCCAAAGGGGGGAGAGTGGGAATAGGGAATAGTAGCTGAAGCTAGACCCAAAGGGGGGAGAGTGGGAATAGGGAATAGTAGCTGAAGCTAGACCCAAAGGGGGGAGAGTGGGAATAGTAGCTGTAGCTAGTCCCAAAGGGGGGAGAGTGGGAATAGGGAATAGTAGCTGAAGCTAGACCCAAAGGGGGGAGAGTGGGAATAGGGAATAGTAGCTGAAGCTAGACCCAAAGGGGGGAGAGTGGGAATAGGGAATAGTAGCTGAAGCTAGACCCAAAGGGGGGAGAGTGGGAATAGTAGCTGAAGCTAGACCCAAAGAGGGGAGAGTGGGAATAGGGAATAGTAGCTGAAGCTAGACCCAAAGAGGGGAGAGTGGGAATAGGGAATAGTAGCTGAAGCTAGACCCAAAGGGGGGAGAGTGGGAATAGGGAATAGTAGCTGAAGCTAGACCCAAAGGGGGGTGAGTGGGAATAGGGAATAGTAGCTGAAGCTAGACCCAGAGGGGGGAGAGTGGGAATAGGGAATAGTAGCTGAAGCTAGACCCAAAGGGGGGAGAGTGGGAATAGGGAATAGTAGCTGAAGCTAGACCCAAAGGGGGGAGAGTGGGAATAGGGAATAGTAGCTGAAGCTAGACCCAAAGGGGGGAGAGTGGGAATAGGGAATAGTAGCTGAAGCTAGACCCAAAGGGGGGAGAGTGGGAATAGGGAATAGTAGCTGAAGCTAGACCCAAAGGGGGGAGAGTGGGAATAGGGAATAGTAGCTGAAGCTAGACCCAAAGGGGGGAGAGTGGGAATAGGGAATAGTAGCTGAAGCTAGACCCAAAGGGGGGAGAGTGGGAATAGGGAATAGTAGCTGAAGCTAGACCCAAAGGGGGGAGAGTGGGAATAGGGAATAGTAGCTGAAGCTAGACCCAAAGGGGGGAGAGTGGGAATAGTAGCTGTAGCTAGTCCCAAAGGGGGGAGAGTGGGAATAGGGAATAGTAGCTGAAGCTAGACCCAAAGGGGGGAGAGTGGGAATAGGGAATAGTAGCTGAAGCTAGACCCAAAGGGGGGAGAGTGGGAATAGGGAATAGTAGCTGAAGCTAGACCCAAAGGGGGGAGAGTGGGAATAGGGAATAGTAGCTGAAGCTAGACCCAAAGGGGGGAGAGTGGGAATAGTAGCTGAAGCTAGACCCAAAGAGGGGAGAGTGGGAATAGGGAATAGTAGTAGCTGAAGCTAGACCCAAAGAGGGGAGAGTGGGAATAGGGAATAGTAGCTGAAGCTAGACCCAAAGGGGGGAGAGTGGGAATAGGGAATAGTAGCTGAAGCTAGACCCAAAGGGGGGTGAGTGGGAATAGGGAATAGTAGCTGAAGCTAGACCCAGAGGGGGGAGAGTGGGAATAGGGAATAGTAGCTGAAGCTAGACCAAAAGGGGGGAGAGTGGGAATAGGGAATAGTAGCTGAAGCTAGACCCAAAGGGGGGGGAGAGTGGGAATAGTAGCTGAAGCTAGACCCAAAGAGGGGAGAGTGGGAATAGGGAATAGTAGCTGAAGCTAGACCCAAAGAGGGGAGAGTGGGAATAGGGAATAGTAGCTGAAGCTAGACCCAAAGGGGGGAGAGTGGGAATAGGGAATAGTAGCTGAAGCTAGACCCAAAGGGGGGTGAGTGGGAATAGGGAATAGTAGCTGAAGCTAGACCCAGAGGGGGGAGAGTGGGAATAGGGAATAGTAGCTGAAGCTAGACCCAAAGGGGGGAGAGTGGGAATAGGGAATAGTAGCTGAAGCTAGACCCAAAGGGGGGAGAGTGGGAATAGTAGCTGAAGCTAGACCCAAAGAGGGGAGAGTGGGAATAGGGAATAGTAGCTGAAGCTAGACCCAAAGAGGGGAGAGTGGGAATAGGGAATAGTAGCTGAAGCTAGACCCAAAGGGGGGAGAGTGGGAATAGGGAATAGTAGCTGAAGCTAGACCCAAAGGGGGGGGGTGAGTGGGAATAGGGAATAGTAGCTGAAGCTAGACCCAGAGGGGGGAGAGTGGGAATAGGGAATAGTAGCTGAAGCTAGACCCAAAGGGGGGAGAGTGGGAATAGTAGCTGAAGCTAGACCCAAAGGGGGGGAGAGTGGGAATAGGGAATAGTAGCTGAAGCTAGACCCAAAGGGGGGGGGAGAGTGGGAATAGGGAATAGTAGCTGAAGCTAGACCCAAAGGGGGGAGAGTGGGAATAGGGAATAGTAGCTGAAGCTAGACCCAAAGGGGGGAGAGTGGGAATAGGGAATAGTAGCTGAAGCTAGACCCAAAGAGGGGAGAGTGGGATTAGGGAATAGTAGCTGAAGCTAGACCCAGAGGGGGGAGAGTGGGAATAGGGAATAGTAGCTGAAGAATCTAGACCCAGTAACAGGATAACTCCAATCACTAGGGCAAAATCAATAGATTGAATCAATCGTCCATTCTAATATAGAAAAATGTATTTAAATATAAAATTGCAAAACAATTGTACAAATCAAGGATTGGTCACGGTCTACTAGTTTCGCGGGATTGCCGCTTCATCATGACAGCCAATCCTATACAATAAATGATCCAATAATAACATGTAATATACATCAGCAATGCATTAAGCAATAAAGAAGAAATATTATATATATAGGCGTACCCGATGAGTCAATTATTAGTGCAGAACCAGGCAACTGGGGGAATTCCCCCCCCCCCGCGGCGGACAGGGGGGATAATGAACCGTGGAGATCTGGAGGGAAACAAAGATTTGGTTGTGTGATACTAACCATGTATAAGGAGATATAATGTATGCCATATCTCGAATACGCATGACTTGAGGGACCAAGACAGGGCAGGGTACGGGGAACCTGTCTTGGTCCCTCAAGTATTTTATTCTCTAGGGCAGTGGTCTCCAAACTGCGGCCCCGGAGCCGGATGCGGCCCTTTACTTGATTTTACCTGGCCCTTGGGGCATCAGTTCATTCACTGACACCAACAAAGGGGCACAGTTCTTCTCAATGACACCAACAATGGGGCCCAATATCACCAATGATGTGGGACCATTGCTTCCACTGACACCAACCTGGGGTACAATTACTCCCAATGCCACCAAAGATGTGGCACAATTCCTCCCAATGGCATCAACAATGGGGCCAAATGACACCAGTGATGGGGCACAATTCCTACCAAAGACACCAACGGTGGGGAATAATTCCTATCACTGACCCTAAAGATGGGGCATTGTTTACACCAATTGATGTTGGAACTTTTTCTACTCCCTATGGCCACAGTCGGGCCCCCCTAAAGTTTTAAGGAGAGTAAACTGGCCCTTTGTATAATAAGTTTGGAGACCCCTGCTCTAGGGTGTTAGAATAAAGAATATATATAATGTTTGGGGATTCTAATTAGAGGGAAGGAGATGGCAGTGGAAAAACACATTAGTACTGCTGTTTTACTTGTAATCCTGTGTCTCCGTGTGCCCCCCGCCGCCCCAGCGCAGGTAATTGAGGCCGCGGCTTTGCCGTCTTCTGCAGGCCTAAGCTTCCCCAGGGGGGCAGGTCACAATTTCTTGTCACAAATGCGACCGAGCGCCCGTATTTTGTCGAGCCCTGCACTAACGCGTGTGAAAGGGCTCTAAAGCTCTCCATACACAATACCAGCTTTTATCAACCAGGGTGCCAGCTGAGGTCATCAGGGGTGCCGCGGCATCCTGGTTGTGAGGGGCTGGGGATCAAACGCCTGCTGTGCGGATGGTCTCAGCTCTGTATAGCTACATCACTGAGACCAGTAGAACTCCGAACTGTACATTAGCACAATGTGAGGAGCAGTAATAGGCAGAGAAGTGGAAGCAGGAGAGATCTTCCTGAGTCCCTGACCTGTGCAACCTCCCACTATAGTGCAGTACACACAGTTCATCTGGCAGTGTGCAGGTATAGTTCACTAGAACTTGACTGGCCTGCACAGAGTCCTGACTTAAACCTGATAGGAAACCTTTGGGATGAATTAGAGTGGAGACTGCAAGCCAGGCTTTTCATCCAACATCAGTGCCTGACCTCACAAATGCTCTTCTGGAAGAATGGTCAAACATCCCCATAGACGCACTCCTAACCTTGCGGGCGGCCTTCCCAGAAGAGTTGAAGCTGTTATAGCTGCAAAGGGTGGGCCAACTCAATATTAAACCCTATGGGCCAAGACTGAGATGCCATTAAAGTTCATGTGCGTGTAAAGGAAGGCGTCCCAATACTTTTGGTAATATAGAGTAGACTGTACTGGTTTGTGTCATCTCCTGGCCTCACCATCTGCTAATGGATGGGTCAGCCAGGGTCCCTCATTGCTTCATTGGAGAGTGATCATGTTAGAAGGTTCACCCAGAAGTCATATTTTTTTATGTAGAAGTTAAATTGGTTTTCTGAAGAAGGGCTGTGGCTGGGGGGGGGGGGGCTGAGCAGTATTACCAAAGCCGGTACCCCCAACAGCTTGGCTGCAGCGATTATAGCCGTAGTTGTGCATGGATTCTGAGCAGAACAGCCCGGCCAATCAGCAGCGGATATGCGAGGGTGGTGTGTGCGCTGGATCTCCACTTTCTCCAACTTTCCTATTTTTGTGACGAAGCCTTGGAACGTGCGGTTCGATTACTTGGCACCAAATTTATTATGTGCTCTACAGGGAGGCTGGGTGATGATACTGCTTGTGTCATTGAAGCACCCAAATACAATTGAAGTTCAGCTGTTAAAACTCTCAATTTTTTTTATTTCCTCAGTCCCTCCCCCCCCCCCAAAAAAATCTCATACACATACTGTAGCTGCAGACTTTGAACCATTTACCTACCGGGCACTTTTACCCCCTTCCTGCTCAGGCCAATTTTAAGCTTTCAGCGCTGTCACACTGGCGCGTTCGTGCAACACTGTACTTAGAATAGAACTTTTTTTTGGTGGTATTTAACCACTTCAGCCCCGGAAGAATTTACCCCCTTCCTGACCAGAGCACTTTTTTTGATTCGGCACTGCGTCGCTTTAACTGAGAATTGCGCGGTCGTGCGACAAAATTTACACCCCCCCCCCCCACAAATAGAGCTTTCGCTTGGTGGTAGTTGATCACCTCTGCGGTTTTAAATTTTTGTGCTGTAATAAATGGACACTTACCTGTTCAGGGTGCCCGCGACTTCGGCAGGCCGAACCTGAGCAATCGCTTGTGTCTTGCCTGCCCCCGCCAGCATCCTCTGTGAAGGAATCAGGAAGTGAAGCATTGTGGCATCACTGTCCGGTTCCCTACTGCGCATGCGCAAGACGCGCGGCATGTCCTTACTGGTTCTCGCTGTCTCCTGGGACCTGTGTGTTTCCCAGAAGACAGCGGAGTGACTCCCGTAAGTGGGTGCAAATACCTGTATTATACTGGTATCTGCGCCCCCCCCCCTCTCTTAAAGGTGCCAAATGTGACACCGGAGGGGGGAGGGTTCCCGAAAAGCGGATGTTCCCTTTTTGTGTGGACCTCCACTTTTAAGTAAATTACTGAGCGCAGGAGGTTGCTTGTTTGGTATCAACACCCTTCAGTGAATACTTTGCGCTTAAAATGCCACTGACCACAAATGATTGCAGGGGGGGGGGGGGGGGGGCATTTTATTGCTCCTTATAATGCTTCAGAAGCATTTATTGTAAACCCAATATTTTCTAATTTCTATAATAAAACATATATCTAATAAAAAAAATAATAATAATTTCTTCATTAATAAAAAGTGTGTGTGTGTGTATGTGTATGTATGTATATAATATATAATATATATATATATATATTACATGCTGAGTTTACACAGCTATAGACACCGTGCTGTAATGGCAGTGATCAGCGACTTATAGTGTGGTGGACAATCTGGTGCTAATAGACACTGGGGGGTCACTTACTAACACTGACATTGCTAGTGACACTTAAACAGTGATCAGTGATCAAACTGTACATTGTACTAATGACACTGGCTGGGAAGGGGTTAATATCTAGGGGCAATCAATGGGTTAACGGTGTGACTAACAATGTGTAATGTCTGTGGCTTTTTCCTTCTGATCTGGCTGCTATTTCTCCCTGCTTTTCTGGGAGAGGAAACGGCAAGATCGCTGTTCTTTGTACACAAGAGTTCTGTGTGTTTGTAAACCCAGAACTGTGTGCTGTGATTGGACACAGCCGATCAACTGATTTCAGCCAAATTCTTCTGCTGAAATCCACTTCCAAACTCATGCTCTGTCCAATTGCAGCACGGACCAGGCGGGGGGTGCACTCCTGAAACCTGAAAGAAAGGCTCGACGCACTGGTACGTGATTGTTCCTGTACCTTCCATCTGCTCAATGTATTTACTGTTGGTGGCAGAAAACGGATGGACGGCCGCACACCAAGGAACTCTTGAGTCTTCTTTATTGAAGAAACATAAGCAGACACCACAAATACACGGCAGGAATCATATACAGCCGACGCGTTTCACACTTGGTCAGTGCTTGAATAAGTACTGGCCATGAATAAGCACTGACCAAGTGTGAAACGCGTCGGCTGTATATGATTCCTGCCGTGTGTATTTGTGGTGTCTGCTTATGTTTTTTCAATAAAGACAACTAAAGAGTTCCTTGGTGTGCGGCCGTCCATTCGTTTTCTGCCACTTTTCATTGCCTAGTGCATAAGTGTCAAACACAAGGCCCGTGGGCCAAATCCGGCCCTCCAGGCCATTTCATGTGGCCCTTGCACCTCCAGCCCTTCTCTGGTCCTTACTTTCTGCTTTTAAGCAATGCATCCTCCAGCTTCTTCCCAGCAGCAGCATAAGGAAAGGGGGCTGTACTGTGATGTAAGGGGAGAGGGGGGGACTCAACTTCTGATGATGGGGGGGCTCTTGACGACATCTATTGTAAGGGGAGGCGCTAGACATCTAATCTTTCAGATACAACCGGCCCTTTGGAGGGCAATCATAATGCTGATGTGGCCCACGATGAACTTGAGTTTGACACCCCTGGCCTAGTGCATTGCCAGCACCCATATCCACCTGGACCTATCCACGATTGCCCTCGGGACCTCCCTGGAGCGGTGAACCCCATCTCGCTATTTACTGTTGGTGGGCGGCAGGTGGTAATTGGCCACAAAAGAATGCTCTGTCTGAAAATGGTGTAAAATGCATTTGGGCACAGTGTTGCATGCCAGGGTAATTGTCTGTCAAACGATCACAGCACTAAAATATGTTCTGGTAATGAAGGGGGTGTAAAATGCTGGTGGTTGTATTCCTGTATGGATCTATTAAGCCCAGTGTACAACGATCAGTCGTGTGGAGGAAAGCCCCCCCCCTATAGGTGTGTGTATGTCACCAATCACTCCGCAATCTTTACTGTCTGTCACCGTAATATAATCTTCTCATAGATGTTGTCTATTTATATTTTGGTCACATGAATGTCTTGTGTGAATTGCATGTGTTTTATTGCTGTCGATGTTTTCTTGTTTTGCAGTTTGCCAAAGCCCAGACACCTCATCTCTCAGCCCACCCCTCGGACGTTCCCTCAACGACACCCCGCCTCCTCTCAGTGCTCCTCTCCACCCTTCCATGATCGGATCCGCCATGACTTCCTCGGTGAACTCTCCGCTCGGCAGCTTGGGCTCCCCGTTTCCTGTCATCAACCCCTCAATGTCCCCTGGAATCCCAGGCACTCCTTCTATAGGATATGGACCCGTCAGCAGCCCGCAGGTAAGTCGTTTCAGAGGTGGACCTTTGTTTTATCTGCACATAAAGAAGATTACATTAACCACTTAAAGCAGAGTTCCACTCAAAAATTGAACTTCTGCTTAACCCACTCCTCACCCCTTTACATGCCACATTTGACATGTCATTTTTTGTGGGGGGGAGTGGGGGCTGCAGGAGGAGTGGGACTTCCTGTTCCACTTCCTCCTTCCGCCGAGGGGCTAGTAAGGCGATTAACCTAATCGCCTATCTTCAGCCCCTCCCTGTAGGCAATCGCCTGGGACACGTCACCGGTCCCAGGCGATCGCCTGTCCAATCGGACAGCGCCGCGCTGCTCGCGCATGCGCAGTGGGTGCCCGGCCGTGAAGCCGAAAGCTGTCACGGCTGGGTGCCCACACTTACAATGAAGAGGCCGGCCGGGGAGGGGGGGAGAGGAGCGGCCCCCCGGCCGGCGCGTCGCTGGAACCCTGGAGCAGGTAAGTGTTTATTAAAAGCCAGCAGCTACACTTTTTGTAGCTGCTGACTTTTAATAAATATAAAAATGGTCTGGAACACCCCTTTAAGCCCTGGACCATTTTGCCAGTCAATGACCGGGCCACTTTTTGCGATTCGGCACTGCGTCGCTTAAACTGACAATTGCTCAATCGTGAGACGTGGCTCCCAAACAAAATTGGCGTCCTTTTTCCCCCACAAATAGAGCTTTCTTTTGGTGGTATTTGATCACCTCTGCGGTTTTAATTGTTTGTGCTTTAAACACAAATAGAGCGACAATTTTGAAAAAAAATCAATATTTTTGACTTTTTGCTATAATAAATATCCCCCAAAAATATATAAAATAAAACATTTTCCCTCAGTTTAGGCCGATACGTGTGTGTGTGTGTATATATTTATGCTATATATTTTTTTTTTACTAGTAATGGCGGCGATCATCGATTATTTTATTTTTTTATGGAGAAATGGCGGACACTTTTGCCCCTTTTTTTGGGACCATTGTAATTTTTACAGCGATCAGTGCTATAAAAATGCACAGATTACTGTGAAAATTACACTGGCAGTGAAGGGGTTATGTGTGCCCTAGGGATGTGTTGTAACTGTAGGGGGGCTGGGCTGTGTGTGACACGACAGTGATCACAGCTTACGATTACAGGGAGCTGTGATCAGTGTCCTGTCACTAGGAAGACTGGTGAAATGCTTGTTTACATAAGGATTTCCCCCTTCTTCGTCACCGTGACACAATCACGGGACCCGCTGTCGGGGGGTCACGGAGCTCCCGGCGGCCGCGTGCGTGCCCACAATGTAGGCTTCTTAAAGGGGACGTGTATATGTGTGTGTGTATATGTGTGTGTGTAATATATATATATATATATATATATATATATATATATATATATATGTCCTTCTGCCTGTCTGTGCCATGCTGTCGACGTATATAGTCGTGCGCTGGTTGGCAAGCGGGTGGTCAGTTAGTCCACCCAAAACTGAAAATGTTAGTTCTGAATTACCCAATGCTTTGTGGCACGAAGAAAAAACAAATTAAAGTGGTTGTAAACCCACTTTTTTTTACTTTTACCTACAGGTAAGCCTATAATAAGGCTTACCTGTAGGTGAGGAGAATATCTCCTAAACCTGCACGGTTTAGGAGATATTCCCCTCGCAATGCACCGCTGATTGCAGCGGCGCATGCGCAGGGGGATCTACGGTGAAAGGACCGGCCGCCGCCGGACCTTGACGAATTTGAATCTCCTGCACACATGCGCGGGAGTGACGTCATCGCCGCTCCAGCCAATCACAGCGCTGGAGCGGCGTTACGCGGAAGACACGCCGAGTCAAGATGATATCTCGCTCGGCGTGGACCAGGTAAGTTCTACACACCTTGTTCTGCGAGGTAAGTATTTCATAATGAGCTAGTATGCTGTGCATATTGGCTCATTATGACTTTTGCCTCGCAGGAGAAAAAAATAATAATTTTAATGCGGGTTTACGACCGCTTTAATATAAATTCATACATTGGGGCAAATAATTTATTTGATCCACTGCAGATTTTGTAAATTTGCCCTCTTAAAAATAAATGAGGGGTCTAT
Source organism: Rana kukunoris (assembly GCA_029574335.1). Lineage (NCBI taxonomy): Eukaryota > Metazoa > Chordata > Amphibia > Anura > Ranidae > Rana > Rana kukunoris. The sequence continues at coordinate 200,707,824 of CM056057.1, forward strand.
TTTAAATGATAGACAGGATATCAACCAAAAATCCAGAAAAAAACACAATAAAATGTTTTATAAATTGAGTTCAGTAAGTAAAATATTTAATCCCCAAACAACAATAGTTTTGGCTCCCACAGTAAGTGCTCATGTGGTACACGAATTAGTCCTGTGAATGTAAAAAGGAGCTCCTAATGACAACTCGTTGTGTATAAAAGACAACTGTCCACAGAATCTTTTTTCTTTTCAAACTTCATCATCATGGGCAAGACCAAGGAGCTGTCAAAAGACGTCAGACAAGATTGTAGACCTGCACAAGGCTGGAATGGGCTACAAGACCATCAACAAAAAGCTTGGTGAGAAGGAGACAACTTATTGGAGCGATGTTTCACAAATGGAAGAAATACAAAAAAAAAACATCAAATGCCCTCGGTCTGGATCTTGATACAAGATTTCTCCTCATGGGGTGAGGATGATCATGAGAAAAGTGAGGGATCGGCCCAGAACTACACAGGAGGAGCTTGTGAATGATCTCATTGGCAGTTGGGACCACAGTCACCAAACACACCATTGGTAACACAAAATATTGCCGTGAATTAAAATCCTGCAGCGCCCGCAAGGTTCCCTCTTCTAGAAGGCACATGTATAGACCCATCTAAAGTTTTACCAATGAACATCTAAATGATTCGGGAGGACTGGGAGAAAGTGCTGTGGTCAGATGAGACCAAACATTTAGCTCTTTGGTATTAAAGCGGAGGTTCACCCTAAAACAACTGTCCCATCCCATCCAGCATACTGGCGTCAGCATGCTGTTTTTTTTATTTTAATCGCTCTACCTCCTGTGTAATGAATAATTTTTATTTTCTCCCCATTGCGGAGAATGGCGCGGCTATGGCCCGTCACGCCTTTCCGAAAATAGCCAAACTAGAACTCGGCTCTTCCCGGCGCTATGCGGCGCCTGCGCACAGACCTAGGAGCTGACTGCGCAGGCACCGTATATAGCCGAGTCCTATTTCAGCTTTTTTCGGAGGGCGTGACGCCATAGCCATAGGACTCGGCTATATACTGCACCTGCGCAGTCAGCTCCCAGGTCTGTGCGCAGGCACCGTATAGCGCCGGGAAGAGCCGAGTCCCAGTTCGGCTATTTTCGGAAAGACGTATATAGCCGAGTCCTATGGCTATGGCGTCACGCCCTCCGAAAAAAAGCCAAAATAGCATTTGGCTATATACGGCGCCTGCGCAGTCAGCTCCTAGGTCTGTGCGCAGGCGCCGTATAGCGCTGGGAAGAGCCGAGTCCTAGTTCGGCTATTTTCGGAAAGACGTATATAGCCGAGTCCTATGGCTATGGCGTCACGCCCTCCGAAAAAAAGCCAAAATAGCATTTGGCTATATACGGCGCCTGCGCAGTCAGCTCCTAGGTCTGTGCGCAGGCGCCGTATAGCGCTGGGAAGAGCCGAGTCCTAGTTCGGCTATTTTCTGAAAAGTGTGACGCGCCATAGCTGTGGGGAGAAAATAAAATTATTCATTACACAGGAGGTAGAGCGATTTAAAAAAAAAACAGCATACTGGCGCTGACGCCAGTATGCTGGATGGGATGGGACAGAGTTGTTTTAGGGTGAACCTCCGCTTTAACTAGACTCGCTGTGTTGGAGGAAGTAAAATTCTGACGATGAGTCTAGGAGCACCATCCTTAGTCAAGCGCAGAGGTGGAAACATTATACTTTGGGGCCCCTGAAGTCGTCACGTGGGTGAGACGAAATGCGTAGGATGTGAGCAGAGGTATTCCAGATATTACGTCAGTAAGGATAAGAGTTCGGGACTTGCGGCTTTTTAAATGTGAGCTGTAGCTGCTTTTATTTTATTGAACGTTATTACACTATGCGAGTATCTCTTTATACACCTTAACCCGGAGAACACAGGAAAGGACCCATTAGGATTACCATAGAATCCACACTTCTATAGCAGAGAACTGGGAGAGTACGCAGAGGACCCCCAGAGGCGACCCGATGGCAGAGCAGCACCATCTGAGAGATATCCTTAAAGGGGTTGTAAAGGAAACATTATTTTTTCATAATAAGCATCCTTTACCTGCAGACATTCCACTTTTCACTTCCTCATTGTTAGTTTTTGCTCAGAAGTTGCTCTATTTCTTCTCTGTTCTCTGTGTAGATGGATATGCTATAGTCCATATCAATTGTCCATAGGCCTGATGAAGGGACACGAATGTCCCGAACGCGCGCATCCTCCCGCGCCCGGAAGTGACGTCAGCTACGCAGAACACCTGGAAACCAGCTCCCTTCTCCTTGGTTTCGAGAGCGTTCGGTCCCCCGCCGACGCTGCCACTTGCGGCAAGGAAGACACTGTGATCCAGCGCGAATGATGATCACCACCACCCGGATCCCCGTGGATGACAGCACTTATACACCCATGCCTGATTTTACACCTTCTTTGTGTGTAGGTCTTTTATATAGCCTTATATGATTTAAATAAAAAACTCAACTGCTACGCTTAGAAGGCACCGCTTTGTGTTCCCTTTTTATGAAATACTATTATTATTATTGCACTTGCAGAGTTGACACAATTGTTCTTGACAGCGCAGAACCATTTATCGTATGCTTTGGGGCTGTTTCTCTGCTAAAGGTACAGGCCAAACTTTCCTGTATTGAAGGGCCAATGGACCATGGGGCCATGTGTTATAAAATCTTGGATTAGAACCTTCTTCTCTGAGCCAGAACACTAAAGATGGGTCGTGGATGGGTCTTCCAGCAAAACGATAACCCAAAACATAAGGCCAAGGCAACAAAGAAGTGGCTCAAGAAGAAGCACATTTCGGTCATGGAGTGGCCTAGCCAGTCTCCAGACCTTAATCTTAAAGGGAAAATTATGGAGGAAGCTGAAACTTTGTGTTGACAGCCAAGAAACCTTAAGGATTTAGAAAAGATCTGTAAAGAAGAGTGGACCAAAATCCCTCCTGAGATGTGCAAACCTGATCACCATCTACAAGAAACGTCTCACCTCTGTGCTTCCCAACAAGGGTTTCTCTACAAAGTCATGTTTTGCTTGTGGATCAAATACTTATTTTACTTACTGAACTGCAAATCAATTTATAACATTTGTATGATGTGTTTTTTATGGATTTTTGGTTTATATTTTGTATAATTTAAAATACACCCATGATAAGAATTCTAGACCCTTCATTTCTCTGTAAATGGGCAAACTTACAAAATCTGCAGGGATCAAATCATTTCCCCCACTGTATAGAAAATGTTTTATTGCTTGAGCTGTCATGTGGATATGGCAGATGCTGACTATTCAATTCCATGTTTTTTTTTTTTTTTTTTCCCCCGCAATCAAATTTATTTTCTTCTTTTGATTATAGAAAATGGTGCTACAGTTGTTTGAAACTATCAGGCGGTTTAGGGACCGCCAATATTATAAGTGAAATTCCTAACAACTGTGCTGGTTAACTTGTGTAGGAAAGCATATACTTATCATTTCAGCCTGCTAGGGTCCAAGCACGTGAACTGGCTCCTCTGTGTCAGCCACCAACAGCTGCAGGGGAGAAGAGGAAGTGGGGAACATCAACAATGGATGGGACATAGGAGCCTTTAGGTGACGTCATCGCTCCAGGCTTTACCAGCCGTTGTTGAGAGCTCTCTCCCCTCCCCTGTTGCTTAACGCAGGGGGTCACGTGAACAGACTGGTGCGAACTGTTAATATGTAGGCAAGTAAATACATTTACATATACTTGGATACAACGGCTATAAGAATACAGCCTCAGGTCTTAATTTGGCGGGCAAGTGGGTGCATGCGTTTGGCCCCTGAACACAGACCGTGTGCATTCAGGGCCACTCGTCTACACCTCATCTTCATACCTGTCAAATTAGGACCTGTAGCTGTGTTGGTACAGTTTCTGTGTCTCCCTAGAGCAGCGATGGCGAACCTTGGCACCCCAGGTGTTTGGGAACTACATTTCCCATAATCAACTACACTGCAGAGTGCATGAGCATCATGGGAAATGTAGTTCCAAAATATCTGGGGTGCCAAGGTTTGCCATCACTGCTCTAGAGTAACGGGTGGCTCCAGCCACACAAACTGTTCATGTGAAGACGTTGGTGAGCCCATCATTATTACTGCCAATAAATACGGTGGTATTATTATTTTATTTATTTATATAGGGGTCTTTGAGATGTTGGGTCTAAACAGACCCTTGATTTCTCACCTTTGTGACAGAAAAAAGAACGGAGGACTTAAATCCCCAAACCGTACTCTGCAGTCTCAACTGCACTGCAGATGACTGAATTAAAGGTGCTCTATATATATGTCTCTCTTGTTCGTTCATAACCTGAAGCATAATAAACATAGTTTACTGTGCTTCAGTTATAAATGAACACAGTGAGTGGTCGGTACTGATCGCTCACCGTGTTCATCTAGGAAATTAAGGGGCTAGAGAATAATTCTATATTTACCACCCCCCAACCCCAGTCATCATCCTGAACATACCCCTGTGTGCCCGCAACAGCCTGCAGGAGGGAAGCCGGAAGCGTTGCAGGGGGAAGGGGCGCACAACAAGGGGGGCCTGGGCAGCAGTGGTAAGAGGATGGAGATGGTGATCAGTGTGGTGTATGGAGGAAATGAATGGAACTGAACCCCCTGCAGCAGTTGAAAGCCGGCTTCTCTTCCTTTCCCTCCCACTGGCTTGCAGTTGCTGCAGGGGGATCAGTTCCAGTAACTTCCACCACACGCCTCACTGATCATACTCTCTGCCGACATCCTGGGCCCCCGTACAGGAGCACCAGTGGTACCCCCTTATCGGTGGCCTTGGCTAAACCCGATGTGCAAAGTGCATTTTCCCTGGTAACCAGAAATTCCGTTTACTGGACTCAGATTGGCTGATGATTTGTACGTGGTCAATATGGGTTTTTATTGGGACTGCCAATCAATGCCTCGGCTTTACACGGAACCAGGACTTGTGTTTGTTCCCAGACATAGTGGGGATTTAGCGTGACCGTCAGATGCTGGAGTTTGGTCCCGGCGATGGGTATGTCTTTGGCTGCTCTTGATTGATTTTGCACGTGGGGGCAGGCAGGTCCAAAGGTCGGTCCAGTTTACTTGGTGCTGAAATTGAGAGAAGAATAATTTTTGCTAATTGGCTTCTTTTCGCTTTCCCATTATGCACAGAAGTGGAGTTACTTTATTATTATACAGTAAAATCTTGATTTGCGAGCATAATTTGTTCCAGAAACATGCTTGTAATCCAAAGCACTTGTATATCAAAGCATTTTTTTACACAGTATAAAAGAGAAGAGAAGCGCCTCTAAGTGTAGCAATGTGTTGCTAAGGCTGCATTCACACCTGAGTGTCAGTCGTTTTTCCGGGCGTTTTTTGCCGGTGTTTTGTCGTGCGTATTCATGCTTATTTGCGCGTTTGCATACAGCGTCGTCCGACGTTTTTGTACTTCAACGTTTTTTATTTTAGCCAATAGGAAAAATTATCATCTTTTCATCACTTGTTGCTATGTTGGTAGATTTTTTTATTCTTCTGCCTGGGTGAAAAGTTCTATTGATTAGAGCGACAAAACGCCCGTAGCAAACGCTTGTTGTCGCGCAAGTCACTTGAATCGAGCGTTTCCATTACTTTCTATGGGAAATGGAAACGCTCAAATATGCCCAAACCGCCCGATACGCGCGACAAAAAAAGGTCCGGGACTTGTTTGAGCTTCACGCGACCGGCGTTCGGCGTTAAGATGTGAACAGTCACCATAGACAATGTTATTTCATCCCTCCGGCGTATTGTAGTGTCGCGCTTCAGGCCCTAAACGCCTAGGTGTGAATGCAGTCTTAATGTTGTACCTTCATTAAATGTAACCATATTGCTACACTTAAAGGCCCCTCTTTATTTTATACTCGGTTGTGACATGACACTACTCTTATATCAAGACATTGCTTGTATATCAAGGCAAATTAAAACATTTTGCTTATCTTGCAAAGCTCTCTCAAACCAAGGTTTTACTGTACATTAAGGCTGCTTTCACATTGCAGCGGAGCCGCGGTGGCGGTATAGCAGCGTGATTTTTAGCGCTGCTATACCATCGTATTTACCGTGGTATTCGGCCGCTAGCGGTGCGGTTTTAACCCTCGCTGTCGGCCGAAAAAGGGTCAATACCGCCCGCAATGCGCCTCTGTAGAGGCGCATTGCGAGCGGAATTACCACGGTTTCCCATTGATTTCAATGGGAAGGAGCGGTAAACACACCGCTCCTATACCGCAGCAAAGATGCGGCTAGCAGAACTTTTGGAGCGGTCCTGCTAGCGCACCGCTTCAGTGTGAAAGCCTTCTGGCTTTCACATTGAAGACTACAGGGCAGGTTTTTTTCATGCGGTATAGCAGCGCTAATTTTAGCGATGTACAGCGTAAAAAAAATGCCTCAATGTGAAAGGGGCCTTATAGCACCAACAGTTTGTGCAGCACTTTACAATATAAGGGGAGACTGTACAGTTGCAATAAAGTCCAATACAGAAGGATTATGAGGGCCATGCTCATGGAAGTTAGAATATAAATAGGAGGGGGAGCTGGTGCAAAAGTTAATGGCTACAGGGAATGAGCTGATGGTTGTGATTGACATGCAGTTTTCAGGAGGAGGCGGAGTAAGTTTCTCTGAATACATGAGTTCTCGTGGATCGCCTAAAGTTGGACAGGGTAGGAGATACATGGACAGATTGGGGTAGGGAGTTCCGGAGGATGGGAGAGGTTCTAGGGAAGTCCTGGAGGCGATCATAGGAGGAGGAGATGATGGAGCTAGAGAGCATGAGGTCCTGGGAGGAGAGGGCGCTATGTGGCAATGAGGTTGGTGATGGGTGTGGATGGCTTATTGATAGGGCTTTATGTCAGACGGAAGATCCATGTGTTGGAAATATGTTTGCACAGTCAAATGAGACAAATCGTTTAGTGCCGCCAATATTCATGAATCATTAGAATTCTCAAGGCTAAGCAAATAGTTCACCCCGCCGGCGGCTCATGTTAAGAGTTCTGTTAATTGTTTTGTGGGTTTTATTAGCAAAAGTAGCCGAGGCCAAATACAAAAGCTGCATTCATACCGATCCCGTCCTGCTAGGGACTCTGCGCTCAGATCATTGTGTTTCTCTATGTGAAAGCAAATCAGCTCCTTTGCTTGCGAGGATCTCAAATTGCTGGCTTTGTATTGCGTGGTGGGTGGTCACAGAAGCTCTGTAAAGTGTAGCTCCGGGCAGGTCTAAAAAAGCCCTTAATGCAGTTTTTATGGATTGGTCATGTGATATGTACAGCAGAAACAACTACCTTAAATGTGTGTTTGTATTGGCTGCCTGTAATCGGTGCCTGCTTGGGGACACTTACAATGATTAAAGGAGGAGCTGAAGTTTCTGCACAGAGAAGACCTCATCAATCTCTTGTCCAATACTGGGGATGGAGAGAAGATTAAAGTGAAGTTCCACCCAAAAGGTGGACCACCACTTCAAGGGTTTGTAAAGGTAAAACATTTTTTCCCTAAATAGCTTCCTTTGCCTTAGTGCAGTCCTCCTTCACTTACCTCATCCTTCCAATTTTGCTTTTTAAATGTCCTTATTTCTTCTGAGAAATCCTCACTTCCTGTTCTTCTGTCTGTAACTCCACACAGTAATGCAAGGCTTTCTCCCTGGTGTGGAGTGTCGTGCTCGCCCCCTCCCTTGTACTACAGTAGTGTCAGGACGCTCACTAACACACAGCTACTTTATCTATCTGCAACGTAGAGAGCGTTCTGACTCTCCTGCTCGTCGCCTCAAGGGAAAGCGCGAGCACGACACTCCACACCAGGGAGAAAGCCTCGCATTACTGTGTGGAGTTGCAGACAGAAGAACAGGAAGTGAGGATTTCTCAGCAGGAATAAGGACATTTAAAAGCAAAATGGAAGGATGATGTAAGTCATAGGTGGCAAACGCAAGGCCTGCGGGCCGTATCCGGCCCTCCAGGCCATTTCATGTGGCCCTTGCACCTCTCCTGCAGCAGCAGGAGAGCTCCTCCATTCCTACTCTAGACCCTTACTTTCTGCTTTCAAGCAATGCATCCAACTTCTTCCCAGCAGCAGCATAAGGAAAGGGGGGTGCACTGTGATGTAAGGGAGGGTGGGGGACTCAACTTCTGATGGTGGGGAGGGGATGCGCTGGACATCTAATCTTACAGATACAACCGGCCCTTTTTGGGGGCAATCTTAATGCTGATGCGGCCCGCAATGAAATTGAGTTTGACACCCCTGAGGTAAGTGAAGGAAGACTGCACTAAGGTAAAGGAAGCCATTTAGGAAAAATTGTACCTTTACAACCCCTTTAATTGACACTTTTCATGGGGGAGGGGGGAACGAGTACTTGTGTTTGACAGATACCTCTCCCCACTTCCAGGAGGTGGCGCCATCCCTCCGAAGTTCGTCCTCCATCGCCGGGCCAATTGGAAAACGCAGCGCGCTTCGCACATGCACAGTAGAGAACCGTCTGTGAAGCCGAAAGGCTTTACGGCCGCGCTCCCTTACTAGGAACGGTGGCGTTGGCATCCGAGAACCGATCTGAAGATCAGCTGTGTCAATGAATGCAGCAGTGGGGCTCGGGTACAAGTGTCCACAACACACAAGTGCTTCCCATGGGGGCACTGGACAGAGGGGAGGGGCCATAAGTGCAGACGGGGGACCCGAAAATGTGTGCGGCTGCTCTTCGCAATTCCAATAAAAAAAAAAAAATACCCTTTACAATCATTTCACAAATCTCCATAGGCGTCGCTTTAAAATGTTTAAAAAGTTAGAGGTCATCTAGTGCTGGAATTATTGCTTTCGCTGTAACGTTTGTGGCGATCGCTCACGTGTGGTACAAATGCTGTTTACGTATGTATATGTTCTCTTCTGCGTGCGAACACGAGCAGAACATATTTTGTTTGTTGTTGTCAAGACTGGCCTTTCAAATAAAGCTAATCAATGCATGTTAAAGCCGATCTTTCCCACGTTTCCCTTCTGGTTGGCGTGGGGAAGATGGAAGCTCTGTTAGGCTTTATTGCTGCCCCTGGAGGGATTTTCCCCTCGCTTCTTGTCTGACCGATCAGGAAGTGTGAGGAAATCTTAGGACAGATTACAAAACCAAACCACAGTGTCACAAGACCTCTTTGATAAGTCTCCGTCTGGAGGATCTGCAGTCCTGTCCTATGTCTGATCTCCTCTTCAATCAGGTACCCCACAGAATGTTATATTTGAGGGTTGCAGCACCCCAACATCTTTGCTCTGTGATGCATTTGTTACTGGATCATAGGGCATTGGGGGGTTCTTGTGATCGGCTTAACTCACTGATTGGAATGTACAGCCGGCTCTGTCACAATATTGTATTTTCTTTCTCGTACATCACGGGACACAGAGCGGCATATTCATTACTATGTGGGTTATATGGAGTACCTTCAGGTGTGGACACTGGCAATCTTCAAACAGGAAGTCCCCTCCCTATATAACCCCCTCCCCTAGAGGGAGTCCCTCAGTTTTTTCGCCAGTGTCTTAGGTGTTGGTCACGGAATAGCTTTGCTCCACATCCTTGGGATTAGGGGCGGGCTACCGGATCTGTCCAAGGAGCCTCAGTGCCAAAGTGGACAGTACCCGGGCCCCAAACCGTGGGGTTTTGCCTATAATGCTCCTCTTTGGAGGGCTGGACCCTGGGCCCAGAACTTGGAGTTTGCAAAAACCATAAAGTTCCTGTTTTGCCAGGGTGCTATATAGGTCCAGGACAGTGGGTACCTTCATAGGACCCCAGGGCCTGAAGGTCTACTACGCTACCCACGGAGATGGGAGAAGATTGGATCAGTTTGCTGGTCAAACATCCTGCAGCATGGAGCAGGTAAGGGGGAGCCTGCGGGACTTGGTTCGACAGCAGGCTCCCCGGGGTAACCTAAAAGGGGGGATAGCCTAAGTATGCTCTGCATGGGCAACCGTGATCACTATGTCTAAAAGAGACAGGATGACACCCTTTCTCCCCCCATCACTAGGCCCCCCTGTCTAGATATGTGTTGCTAGCTAACCTGCTGTTTCTTCCTAGGGCTAGTAAGGATCCCTAGGGGCCTTGAGAGAGTCCTACCTGGCCGGGGGTTTGAATCTGCCGCCTGTTTCTGCGTGCCTGGATCTCCAGCAGCGCGGCTCCTCCATGTTCCTCCTGTATCCGGCATACGCGCGCGCGCGCGCGCGCGCAAGTCTTATTGACGTTTTTCGCGCCGTCCAGACAGGAGGGCGGGGGGGGGGCGGGCCTGCGGCGTCATACAGGGGCGCGCCTTTGTGCTGTTATAGACAGCAGGCCTTGTCAGGGCTCAGTCTGAGGCTGATTTTTTCAAGGAGAGGACGCAGAGCGGCAGAACAGTGACTCCCGGTGGCGGAAGAGGGGTAGTACATGTGGACTTTGTTCCAATGCCTTTATTGTTAAGCCAAGAAATCCCCCTTATTTTGTAGCAGGTTGGAGGCTGGCAAACTTAAATTAGGGTCATTGTATGTTGTCAAATATATAATATATAATATATAATTATTTAAAAAAAAAAAAAAAAAAAAAAAAAAAAAAAAGACCAACATACGGGCCCATCAGTTTTTGGGGACACTAGTGATCTGTTCTCCCCTAAACTCTGAAATTTGTACTCCTGGCCACTACAGTCTGTTGTGTGGGCGGAGTCCCTCGATTTTGTATTATGGCTTCCAAGGGTTCGGGGTCAAAGGGGACAAAAAAGACCAAAAAACAAAAGGGGTCCCTTTCTGATTCTGATATGCCGATACTTTCCCCGCAGCTTATTAATTTAAGAAGCGCCTTGGATGAGCCATTAGGGGGATCTGGTGCGGAGGCTGGCCCAGATCAGCCCAGCCCTGTGTTTATCACAGAGGAGATGCTAGCCGTATCCCTAGGGGGGCTAGAAGAGAGAATAGCGGCATTGATCGCCAGAGCTATTCCTGGTAAGAAACGGGTTAGATCCCCATCACCAGGGGGTGTATCCTCAGATGCTGAGATTCTCTCTCCGGAGGAATTAGAATCACAGGAGGATCAACTGGACCTGAACCAAGAGGGTTCAGGGATGGAGGGGTCTACCTCTGAGGAACCATTTTCAGACTCCCAGACAGAGAGACTGTGGGTACAGTCTTTGACGGACATGGTCCGCTCGGCATTTAGTTTGCCATTGCCAGAACTTCAGGTTCCTCCGGTATCCTCTCTGGGCTCTTTGAAAGCCCCGTTAAGCAACGCAGTTTTTCCGGTCCATCCTCTCTTGGAGGAATTGATCTTTCGGGATTGGGTACGGCCGGACAGGGTTTTTCTGCCACCGAAAAGATTTGCGGTCATTTATCCCATGGAGGAAAAATTCTCCAAGAAGTGGAGGCTCCCAGTAGTGGATGCAGCCATCTCATGTGTGAATAAATCACTAACTTGCCCGGTGGAAAACATACATATGTTTAAAGATCCGGTTGATAAAAGATTAGAAAATTACTTTTAAAAGCATCCTTTGCTACGGCAGGAGCAGTGGTGCAGCCAGCGGTAGCTGCAATTGGAGTTTGTCAGGCATTAAAGGACCAGACAAAAGAGATGTTAAAGGACATGCCTACCCAACAAGCAGAAGAGTTTGCTGACATTCCCAGAGCTCTGTGTTTCGCGGTAGATGCTATAAAAGATTCCATCCAGCAGGCTTCTCGTTTATCACTATGTTTGGTACACATGAGAAGGCTCTTATGGTTGAAGAACTGGGCGGCAGAACCCCCATGCAAAAAGCTTCTGGCAGGATTTCCCTTCCATGGAGGACGACTCTTCGGAGAAGATCTGGATAAATATATTCAGACTATTTCAAATGGCAAGAGTACCCTTTTACCGGTCAAAAAGACATTCCGGGCTCCTACATTTAAAAGGCAGCTTTTTCCTGTCTCGGGGCCCTCTAATTCCAGGCAGTATCGACGGCCGCCTGCACGATCCAACGTTAACAATAGATCGCAGGGACAGACCCCTGGGGGTAAGAAGCCGTGGTATCGCAAGCCGTCAAAGACAGCCCCTAAGTCTGCCTTATGAAGGGGCGCCCCCACTCTCACGGGTGGGGGGAAGGCTTCGTCTCTTCTCAGAAGTTTGGGAAGCCAAGATCCCCGACAATTGGGCCCGGGCATCTGTAACCACAGGTTACAGATTGGAGTTTCTAAGATATCCTCCGCCTCATTTTCAAGAATCAAGGCTACCAAGGGATCCAGCAAGGAAGGCCTCAATGCTGGCAGCTTTGGATCACCTGCTTTGCCAGGACGTAATTATAGAAGTGCCAGCCCAAGAGCAAGGCCTAGGTTTCTATTCCAATCTCTTTGTCATACCAAAGCCCAACGGCGATGTCAGGCCAATCTTGGACCTAAAGAGGTTAAACGCTTATCTAAGGGTGCGGTCCTTCCGGATGGAATCCATCCGGTCAGCAGCCGCCGCGCTTCAGAAAGACGATTTTCTGGCCTCCATAGACATAAAAGATGCTTACCTTCATGTACCAATCTTTCAGTCGCATCAAAGGTTTTTACGCTTCGCGGTGGGGCAGCGACACTTCCAATTCAGGGCGCTCCCTTTCGGGCTGGCCACGGCCCCCCGGGTATTCACGAAGATCCTAGCCCCAGTTCTGGCCAATTTAAGGATCCAAGGAGTCACAGTCCTAGCATACTTGGACGACCTTTTAATCATAGATCACTCACGGACGGGTCTGCAAAAGGCAGTAAACCTCACGGTTCGGTACCTCGAAGAATTCGGCTGGGTCCTAAACCAGGGAAAGTCAGCATTCCAGCCTACAAAGCAGTTGGAATACCTCGGCATGAGGTTAGACACAGAACATCAAAAGGTGTTCCTGCCCCTTGTAAAGATCAAGGCGATCAAGGGGTTGGTTCAGTTGGTTATAAACAAGAAAAGACCAACTATTCGCCTGTGTATGCGATTACTAGGCAAGCTAGTGGCCACGTTCGAGGCAGTACCATACGCTCAGATCCACACTCGCGTCCTACAGGCAGCCATTCTAGCAGCCTGGGGCAAGAGGGCACATGCCTTAGAGTCCCCTTTGACGCTATCATCAAGGGTCCGACAGAGCCTGGCCTGGTGGTTGAACCCTCAGAATCTTCTAAAGGGAAGATCCTTCAGCCCTGTTGTCTGGAAGGTAGTTACCACAGACGCCAGCCTGGCAGGCTGGGGGGCGGTCTTCGAAGGGTTCTCCCGCCAGGGAACTTGGGTGAAAGCAGAGAGGCAGCTCCCCATCAATATCTTGGAAATCAGAGCTGCTCGCCTAGCCCTGTTGGCGTGGACCTCCAGATTAAAGGGGTTCCCGGTGAGAATCCAGTCAGACAATGCCACGGCGGTGGCATACATAAACCACCAAGGGGGAACCAGGAGCCAGGCCGCTCAAAGGGAAGTGAACTTGATTTTTCAATGGGCAGAGGTTCATGTACCCTGCATTTCAGCGATATTCATTCCCGGAGTGGACAACCTGCAGGCAGACTTCTTAAGTCGCCAGAGTCTGTTGCCAGGGGAGTGGTCTCTGCATCCCCAGGTCTTTCAGACAATCTGCCAGAGGTGGGGAACGCCAGACGTAGATATAATGGCATCCAGGTTCAACAAGAAACTAGACAGGTTCGTGTCGCGAGCGAGGGATCCTATGGCCTGCGGAACCGATGCGTTGGTTTGCCCTTGGCATCAATTCAAACTTCTATATGCATTCCCTCCACTACAGTTACTCCCCCGCCTGTTGCGCAAGATCAGAGTGGAGCACAAGCCAGTCATTCTAATAGCTCCAGCTTGGCCCCGGAGGGCTTGGTACTCACTAGTCCTGAATATGGCAGTGGGAGACCCTTGGACTCTTCCTCTACAACCAGACCTACTCTCACAAGGCCCGATCCTCCACCCTACATTACAGCGTCTAAATTTGACGGCCTGGAGGCTGAATCCCTGATTCTCAGGGGTAGGGGTCTGTCTAGGCAGGTAATCCCTACCCTGATTAAGGCTAGAAAGCCGGTCTCCAGGGTAATTTATTACAGGGTGTGGAGGAACTATATAGGCTGGTGTGAATCCAAAAGATGGAATTGCCGCAAATATACTATTGATAGGGTGTTAAGTTTTCTCCAGCTAGGAGTGGATAAAGGCCTGGCACTAAGCACAATCAAAGGACAGATCTCAGCTCTGTCAGTGTGGTTTCAGAGGCCGCTGGCCACCCACTCGCTGGTAAAGACCTTCTTACAGGGGGTCTTGCGTATTAATCCTCCTGTCAAGTCACCAGTTTGTCCTTGGGACCTAAATCTTGTCCTGTCCACTCTACAGAAACAGCCTTTTGAGCCTTTGGCTGAGATTCCTTTACTCTTACTGACAAGAAAATTGGTTTTCTTGGTCGCCATAGTTTCGGCCAGGAGAGTGTCAGAATTAGCAGCCTTATCGTGTAAGGAACCATATCTTGTTCTGCATAAGGACAGGGCAGTTCTCCGGCCCCATCCTTCCTTTCTACCAAAGGTTATATCCAAATTTCACTTAAACCAGGATTTGGTACTTCCATCCTTCTTTCCAAAACCTACATCTAGAAAGGAGGGGTTGCTGCATACCTTGGATATTGTCCGGGCCATGAAGGCCTATCTTAAAGCTACGGAAAAGATCCGGAAAACAGAGGTGTTATTCGTTCTACCAGATGGCCCCAAGAAGGGGCAGGCAGCTGCAAAATCCACCATCTCGAGATGGATTAGACAATTAATCATTCAAGCCTACGGATTGAAGAGGTTGCCCCCTCCGTTGTCGGTAAAGGCCCATTCTACCAGGGCCATGGGCGCCTCTTGGGCAGCACACCATCAGATCTCTATGGCTCAGATATGCAAGGCGGCAACGTGGTCATCAGTCCACACGTTTACAAGGTTTTATCAACTAGACGTGAGAAGAAATGCGGATACTGCCTTTGGTCAGGCAGTACTACAGGCTGCAGTTTGAAATCCTCGGGATCAGAAACACCCTTGGTTATATAAAAAAAAAAAAAAAAAAAAAAAGAAAAAGGTTCTTCTTTCTTGACTAATTTGGGAAATATTATTATGATTTGAGTTTAGCTCTAAAATTGAATCCTTCTTTGGAAGATGTCTCCCTCCCCTCATTAAAGCATTGCTTTCGGACATCCCACATAGTAATGAATATGCCGCTCTGTGTCCCGTGATGTACGAGAAAGAAAAAGGGATTTTTAAATACAGCTTACCTGTAAAATCCTTTTCTTGGAGTACATCACGGGACACAGAGCTCCCACCCCTCTTTTGGGTGACCATTTTGGGAGGTCATACTGCTTGCTACAAAACTGAGGGACTCCCTCTAGGGGAGGGGGTTATATAGGGAGGGGACTTCCTGTTTGAAGATTGCCAGTGTCCACACCTGAAGGTACTCCATATAACCCACATAGTAATGAATATGCCGCTCTGTGTCCCGTGATGTACTCCAAGAAAAGGATTTTACAGGTAAGCTGTATTTAAAAATCCCTTTTTTATTCGATTTTTTTACTGGCAGAAAGGCTGACGCAGTTGGCTGCACTTTGCATGTTGAGGGTTTTGTTTTGGTGCAGCGCCATCTAGTGGCCTCCCTGGTATGCTGATTGGTTTTAACCACTTCATTACTGGGCACTTAAACCCCCTTCGTGCCCAGACCGATTTTCAGCTTTCAGCGCTGACACATTTTGAATGACAATTGCGCGGTCATACAACACTGTACCCAAATTATATTTTTATCATTTTTTTTCCCACAAATAGAGCTTTCTTTTGGTGGTATTTTATCATCTCTGCGATTTTTATTTTTTGCGCTATAAACAGAAAAAGACAGATTTTTTTTTTTTTTTTAAAAACACTATTTTTTACTTTTTTTGTTATAATAATATCCCAATTTTTTTAAAAAACAATTTTTTCCCTCAGTTTAAGCTGATACATATTCTTCTTCTACATATTTTTGTAAAAAAAATCGCAATAAGCGTTTATTGATTGGTTTGCGCTAGGGTTGTCGGGACCTATACCGAGTATTTGCGGGAGTACTTGTACTCCCGCAAATACCCCCGATACCAAAATATAATACCTTTTCCGTCCCCCAAACCCCCCGCCGCCGAACGCCGCCGCCACATTGAAACCCGCCGCCGCACGGGTTAAACATTGTGCAGGAACATCACAGCATTCATTTGAATAGCTGTAGTGTTCCCGCCCGTATAGACACTCCCCCTTGCTCGGGATTGAATGGGTGATCTGTCCAATCCCGAGCAAGGGGGAGTGTCTATACGGGCGGGAACACTACAGCTATTCAAATAAATGCTGTAATGTTCCCCAGGCGGCGGTGGCGGCTAGGTAGGGGTGCCATGGCTGCATATATGGGGGACATGGCTGCATATATAGGGGACATGGCTGCATATATGGGGGACATGGCTGCATTTGTGGGGGACATTTAAAAAAAGGATCGGTATTCGGTATCGGCTACTACTTGAAAAAAAGTATCGGTACTTGTACTCGGTCCTAAAAAAGTGGTATCGGGACAACCCTAGTTGTAATATTTCATGTCGCACTGTATTTGTGCAGTGGCCTTTCAAAAAAAAAATTTTTAGGGAAAGAATACACTTTCATGAATAAAAAAAAATTAAAAAGTTAGCCAGATTTTTTTGTATAATGTGAAAGATAATGTTACGCCGAGTAAATGGATACCCAACATGTCACACTTTAAGATTGCGCACACTTGTGGAACGGCGACAAACTAAGGTACTTAATCTCCATATGCGACGCTTTAAAAAAAAAATTAACGGTTGCCAGTAGCATTACAAAGGAGGTCTTGTGTTAGGATTATTACTCGCCACGTGTGGTTTGAATAAAATTTACATTTGAGGGCGCAAATTGCTTATACGTTCGCTTCTGTGCTTTTTTTATTTATTTTTTTATTTTTTATTGGTCCTAAAAAACTGGTATCGGGACAACCCTAGTTTGCGCAAAAGTTATAGCGCCTACAAAATAGGGGATAGATTTAGGATTTATTTCTTACTAGTAATGGCGGAGATCTGCGTTTTTTTTTTTTTTGTCAGGCCTGCGATATTGCGGCGGACATATCGGACACTTTTGACACAATTTTGGGACCATTCACATTTATACAGCGATCAGTGCTATAAAAGTGCACTAATTACTGTATAAATGTGACTGGCAGGGAAGGGGTTAACACTAGGGGGTGAGGAAGGGGTTAAATGTATTCCCTGGGTGTGTTCTAACTGTATGGGGGGTGACTGGGGGAGGTGACCGACGCTGTGTCACTATGTACAAGGGACACAGATCGGTCTCCTCTCTCCCTGATAGCACGTGGAGCTCTGTGTTTACACACAGAGCTCTACATCCCTGCTGTCACCTGCTGGGACTGCCGATCGCATGTACCCGCGGACATCGCAGCCGCCAGGCACACGCATCGGCTTCCCAGCGATGCGACGGCACAGTGTTTACCCGCTGCGCGCTCCCCAGCGGCGCGCGCGGGTAATGCAAACAAAATACGTCCAAAGACGTCCACCTGGCACCTCGGGTCGGCGCTGTGGACGTCTTTTGACAATAGCGCCGACCTGAAGTGGTTAAAGGCCAAGTTCACTTTAAAAAATAAATAAATGCACGTGTTTTTGCTGATAAAAAAAACTGTGGGGACCCCTGATACACGAGTGCACGATCACTCAGGCTATTCATATGGGAGCCTTCGCGCAGCCCCAG
This sequence comes from Rana kukunoris, assembly GCA_029574335.1. Taxonomy (NCBI): domain Eukaryota; kingdom Metazoa; phylum Chordata; class Amphibia; order Anura; family Ranidae; genus Rana; species Rana kukunoris. The sequence goes on from CM056057.1 coordinate 200,725,533, forward strand.
ACAGAGCTACACCTGGCCTTGACTCAAGGTGGCGAGCACTACAACGAGGAATTGAATTTTTTTTATTTGCCTTTTTTTTTGTACTCTATTAGTTCCTTACCATGTAACTGTGAATGTATGTTGTTTGGGTCCCTGTGGGACGGCTGTCTCTCTGCTTTGAATGTGTTTTTTTTCCCCTAAGGAGCCAGCAGGGCATTGCACTTGCAGACTTTCATACCTCATACAGAGGTACCTCGTACAGACAGGCAGTTACCTGAGAGCAGGAAGATCGGTGAACTACGAGAGTGCCTACCAGCGCCCTCACAGCTCATTGAGATCTACAAGCCGTCAGCTGCAATGGCTGACAGTGCTTGTAGTCTATTCATTAACGGGAAACTGTGAATGAGTGTGTGGGGGGCGGAGGCCGCATGGCTGTGCCGTTTTCAATGTGTGATAGGGGTTGTGGGGAAATGATCCCCTGCCCGTTGTTACAGGAAGAGGGATCGGTGGGGGGGAGGGGAGGCTGCGGATACTGGATCATGTTGCACCCTAAGGCTCCATTCACACCTAGGCGTTTTGTCGCCTGAAGCGCGACGCTACAATACGCTGGAGGGGAGAAATAACATTGTTCTCTATGGAGATGGTTCACATCACGCCGAACGCCTGAAGCTCAAACAAGTCCCGGACCCTTTTTTGTCTCGCGTATCGGGCGGCTTCGGCGTTCGGCATAGCCGACAATGACCTGTACAAAACAACGCGTTTTTGTCGACGCAAATCGCAGTACAAAATGCCGCAATTTGTTGCCGCAAATCGAGGTACAAAACGCCGCAAATCGCTACGCTAAGGTGTGAGTGCAGTCTAAATACTGGTGGAACATGTCACATGTTCCAAAGTTGAACTTATCCTTTAACCCCTTCCCGCTTGACCTATAGCAGAATGCCAGTAGGACGGGGGCTTCGTTGTTCTGACTGAACGCTATATGATGTCCTTCAGAACGGCTCTTGCGTGACCCTGGGGGCTTGCAGCGCGGCAATTTGTGGGTTGTCCCTCAGATGCACAGCATTACCAATCTTGGTAAAGAGCCTGACACAGGTGTCAAACACAAGGCCCACGGGCCAAATCTGGCCCTCCAGGCCATTTCATGTGGCCCTCGCACCTCTCCAGCTGCAGAAAAGCTCCAGACCACTGATTTTAAGTAATGCATCCAGCTTCTTCCCAGCAGCAGCATAAGGAAAGGGGGTGCACTGTGATGTAAGGGAGAGAGGGGGAATTAACTTCTGATGGGGGGGTGGCACTTGACATCTAATGTAAGAGAGGGGATGCGCTGGACATCTAATCTTAAAGATACAACCGGCCCTTTTGAGGACAATCTTAATGCTGATGCGGCCCACAATGAAATTGAGTTTGACACCGCCTATGATGTCGGTAATTGTCTTCCCTCTCCTCACACTGAGAGATTGTGAGAAGCGGAGAGCCTGTCCATTCCTCCTCATCAGTGGTGCCCATTGTTGTTACATGTCGGTGCCGCCTCATCAGTGCACATTAGTGAAGGAGGAAAATTACGTATTTACTAAATCTTATAAAAGAAACGTTTTCTTTGTTTTTAAATTTTCGGTCTTTACATTTTGGCAAAAAAAATCTCAGTGGGCGTGGCCTGGACATGGCTGAGTGAGGCAGCTTGTTCTCTGAGCTCCCGGCCTGTCCGCCCAATACTCGGCTGAAAACACGATTAAAACCGGCATGTACTCTGCCAAAAAGTACAAGACCAGGGCTACTACACGGGGGACCCCGGCTGGAAAAATTTCGGGCGAAATAGAGAAGTATTTCAAGCTCTTACAGGAGATCCCCCCGGGAGGTGACCTACCAGCACTGCCAGGCTCCCCACGTGGAGCAGACGAAGAGGAGGCCCGGCCACTATCCCCTGGAGACACGGTCCCCGACACAAGCTACGCCTTACCCTCCTCTCCGGAGACACCCTCCCAGATGACGATGCCTTCCCCGGAGATGGGAGAGCTGGATCAAGATATTCGTACGCTGCTTCAGGCCCTCCCCACGAGATCCGATATCAAGGCCTTGATCCTACGTCTGGAGGAGACGCACAGACGCGACATCCAGGAGGTGAGAGGGGAAGTATCCACCCTCGCTGACCGGGTGACGAACGGAGAGGAGTCGGTTTCCTCGCTGGAGGCACGGGTCGCGGCGCTTGAACAAGCCCGCGAACAACATCGAGAAGCGGCGATCTCCCTACAGCTCCACCTGGAGGATGTGGAGGACCGGAGCTGCCGCAACAACCTGCGGATACGGGGGGTGCCTGAGTTGGATGGCCCGGAGGACGTTGGAGCACGAGTCACGGAGCTCCTCAGAGACATCCTGGGGGATCCAGAGGCCACCGTCGAACTAGACAGGGCGCACAGGTCGCTAGGCCCTAAGCCAGCAGATCCGGACAGGCCTCGTGACATAGTGTGCAGAGTCCATCGCTACGTCTTACGGGAGACCATCCTGCGCAGAGCCTGGGACCGAGAGGAGCTGGAGGCGGACGGATCGCGCGTTAAAATCCTACCTGACCTGTCTAGGGCGACACTACGCCGTCGGGCCTTGCTGAGACCGCTATTGGACCTCGCCAGGGAGTCAGAATTCACCTACAGATGGAGCTACCCCCTCGCTGTTACCTTCCGCAGGGATGCACAAGCTTTCACGCTCCAGACGCCGGCGGACCTACCAGCGCTGTTCCGGTTCATGGGGACTGACCCCATCGTGATCCCCGACTGGCTCCAGTTCTTCCCCCGCCAAACCGGACGTTCGGGAATCGCAGCCTATCGAGGTCCCATGCAGCCCCGACAGCAAAGAGGCAGAAGAAGGCGCCGTTCGGGCAGAGGAGAGGTGGCGCGTGAGTAGGCTCTGGGCCACACATCCCTATCCCCCCCCGCTCGCCCAGCCCCGTGACACTATTATTGTGGGTGATTAGCACCACCGATCCCAAGCCCTCCCTATGCTGACATCTACGCTCTGCGGGGGATTTGTCTTGCCCCCTGAATGACTTACCCCCCCCCTCCCCCATTGGGTCCATACATGCTGGTCGCCTGGCCCCCACTCCCTATCCCAGCGGAACTAACAACGGAGACTATGACCCCCCGGAGGGGCTGTGACTGCTGTGTGCAGACTATACTGCTCCTGTGCCCCGCAAGCTGAAACACCCTGCCTGCAGATACTTGTCCCCCCACCCGGATGATGCTCGGACCCAATAGGATGGCAGGGGATCACACCTGAACCAAATATGACACAATCCTGAGCCATCAGCGCATTGCTATACCCTAGGGGTGATACTCCACGCTGGGAGGTTTTGGGGCTCTCACATGCCCACGCAGTGGGAGGACACCCGTGTCTGGGGAGGGGTAGGTCTGGTCCTGTCCCGCAGCAAACGGTCCGGGTGTTATATACATCTCCACAGGTCCTAGCCCGGGTGGGTGGATGGGGCCCACGCAATACCAGGATATATCTAGGGGGGGACACGTAGCACGCAACCTGTACAGATACCCAGGAGGTGGGAGGGGACGAGCTACTTCTGGGGATATGGGTGAAGGCAGTGAACTGCCTGACCTTGAGGCATGGTGCTCACGAGAATATGGAAACCCATTTAGTGAGGTGGAGTGAGAGGAGGGGGATGACCCTGGGTTTCAGAGCCGGGCGGGAGACACCCTGCCTTGGGAACATCATCATGTGTGTCATTTGCACTTTCGTTTTGTGCCTTCTATCCTGTTATTTTTTCTTTGTTTTTCTTATACTTTTATAACAATAGTCTCATTTAATGCTGCTATTGCCGTTACTGTCTGCAATAATTGTGTTATAAGTTATGCCGTGTTATCTATTATTTACAGATGATTACTGTTTTTGCCGGGTTTGGGTGGGGGGCTGGGGGCTCGCTTCCTGGCCCTGTCTAGTTACTTCCCCACCTAGGACCGCGCTCGATTGCCGGAATCCCGGTGAGCGCCTTAGCCGTTATACTTGGCTATCGTAGTTGAACTTTGGCTACACACCCTAGTGTAGACCCTTTGCTTTTACTTTCTCACACTACAGTTCTTTCTATCTTTACTTCCCCCACCTAAGACACTTCTACTTCCCCCACCCCCCCCCCCCCCCGTTTTGCACGAGTATGGAGACACTCAATGTAGTATCACTCAATGCTAAGGGCCTTAATACACCCGAAAAGAGACGTATGCTGCTACACGACATGCGTGCCAGGAAAGCTGACATTGTAATGTTGCAGGAAACCCACTTCAGGGACAGCAGCCTGCCCCTCCTAAAAAACAGGAATTTCCCTTCTGCCTACCACTCCCGGTACACAGAGGCGAAATCAAGAGGGGTCTCCATTCTCGTCGCCGCGAGAGTTCCATGGAAGCTGCTCAGCGTTCAGACAGACGACAATGGACGGTTCCTGTTCCTGAAAGGCATGATAGGTGACAGGAAGGTGTCCTTTGCTAACTTATATGCCCCTAATGTCCACCAAGAGGGATTCCTTAAAAAACACCTCTTGAAGTTTCATCGCTTTGCGGAGGGCCATCTGATTATAGGCGGAGACCTGAATACCCCATTGATCCCGTCTGAGGACACCTCCTCCGGGAAATCATCCCTGACTCGTGACTCTCACAGACAGCTAGGTGACACCCTACACTCCCTGCAGTTAGTAGACGCTTGGCGTCTGCTACACGCGGGAGAACGGGACTACACCTTCTACTCTAGACCGCACCAATCCTACTCGCGGATTGATTACTTTCTGATACCACACGGACAACTCCAGGCAATACAAGAAGTCACCATCGGATCAATCACTTGGTCTGATCACGCCCCGATTGCCCTGAAATACACCATTGCTGACTCAGGGGGTGGTCATACACCTACATGGCGGCTTAACGAGAGCCTCCTGCAAGACACCGAGATAATGGCGGAGGTAGTCAGGGAATTGGGGCACTATTTCACCACTAATACTGCCCCAGATAGCACAATGGGAACCATTTGGGAGGCACACAAGACCGTAATCCGCGGGATCCTTATAAAGCACGGAGCGAGACTGAAGCGCGAGAGGACAGCACAACTGACTAAACTCCTTGACAAATTGCACACCCTAGAGGCTGCACATAAAAATACCCCTACTAGACAGACCGGTGCGGAACTAGACATGGTACGCTCACAGGTGAAGGACATCTTGCTCTACAGAGCTAAGTCAGCACTCCAGGTCTGCAGACAAAAAGCTTATATCTCCGGTAACAAATGTGGTAAGCTCTTAGCTAACACCCTCCGAACGCAACGACTGGCGTCCTATATACCCTGTGTCATGTCTAAGTCCGGGAAAAAACGTTCCATGCCCCAGCAGATTACACAGGAATTTAGAGACTTCTACGGCGCCCTCTATAATCTTGACAAAGCCCCGACAGACCAAGACTCAGTCGTGGACTATATCTCTACATCCCTAATGCCTTCCCTGACAGCAGAGGCTAGAGAGAGCTTAGAGGACCCTATCACCCTACCCGAGCTACAGACAGCCCTGAAGGAAGCAAAACCGGGCAAAGCCCCTGGACCAGATGGCCTAACTGTCGCCTATTACAGGGCCCTGCTTCCCTCTCTTGGGCCACATATGGTGAGGCTATTCAATGACCTGGGGACTGGGGAATCCTTTAACACTACCACGTTGCAGGCCCAAATCTCGGTAATTCACAAGGAAGGCAAGGACCCAACCCAATGTGGGAGCTATCGACCGATCTCCCTTCTGAATACAGATCTTAAATTGTTCACCAAAATCCTGGCGACCCGGTTGCAGAAACATCTCCCGGGACTGATCCATCTAGACCAGGTTGGGTTCGTGCCTTCCAGGGAAGCCCGCGATAACACCACTAAGGTCCTCAACCTGCTACACATGGCAACCGACAGTAAAACGCCCAGCCTGTTCCTGGGAACAGACGCCGAAAAGGCCTTTGATAGGGTGGGCTGGCAATTTATGCACTCGACACTGAGACATATAGGCCTGGGTTGCAGAATGCAGTCTTGGATCTCAGCAATATATAGAAGCCCGACGGCGAGGGTCAAGGCCAATGGGGTGCTCTCTGACCTGTTCCCCATTACCAATGGGACGAGGCAGGGATGTCCTCTGTCTCCGCTCCTGTTCGCGCTCTCTCTAGAGCCCTTCTTGTGCCACATTCGGCTGAACCCCGACATCACTGGAATACGGAACAGAGATAGGCAGTATAAAGTCTCCGCTTACGCAGACGACCTACTATTTACCCTCACCAACCCAGACATCTCCCTGCCGAACCTCATGCGAGAATTTGACATTTACGGCCAGCTGTCTAATTTAAAAATTAATCTCACTAAATCTGAGGCCATGGGAATAGAGATCTCGCGGACACGACTATCTCACCTTAAGGACAACTTCCGCTTTAACTGGACAGACGTGGCGCTGACGTACCTGGGGACACGTATACCCCCTTCCCTCTCGCAGGTGTTCAAGCTAAATTTCCCACCTCTCCTGAGGGAAGTCCAAAAGCTACTCCAGCAGTGGACCAGCGGCCTTCACTCCTGGGTAGGCCGCTGCAACATTCTTAAAATGACAATCTTACCCAAATTTCTGTATTTGTTGCAAGCCCTCCCGATCCACATACCTGGCAGTTATTTCAAACAGGTACACGCGGCATTTACCCGCTTCCTGTGGGCCGGGAGGAAGCCACGTATACAGAGGAAAGTACTCTCACTGCCAAAAAATCATGGTGGTCTGGCACTGCCGGAGATCAAGACGTACTATTGGGCAGCACACCTAGTGCGCCTCCTTGACTGGTGTCGCCATAGTGGCTCCAAGCTTTGGACTCAGGTGGAACGGGAACAGTCAGAGGTCATGCTGCGGAGGGCCCCCTGGTGCCTGTCGGATCTGCCGACACGAGTAACGAGACACCCGCTAGTAGGAACCACGATTGGAACCTGCGCCCGCCTTTTTTCGCAGTTCTCCCTATCTAGTTGCGACTCCCCCCTCCGACCCATCATCGGACACCCCAAATTTGAACCCGGATTGAAAGACAGACGTTTCATAGACCTCAAGGAAGCTGGATTTTTTCAAGCTTCCCACTTCAGTGATAGAGGCAGATGGAAGTCTGCCCCTGAACTGGCAGACCCCGCGGGAGCATATAGACTTGACTTCTTGAGGGCGAACCAACTATCCCACTTTTTGCATGACCTCCCGCCCCCTGCAGGGCCACAGACTCCCCTCACGACTCTAGAGACCTTATGTGTTGAAACTGGAGCTCTACCCCATGGACTCTCTCTGATGTATTCCATGTTGATCTGCCCCTCTGATGACTATTACATACCGGCTCTTACTAAGTGGGAAAGGGAACTGAACACTCAATTTTCCACTGCCAAGAAACTAAACATACTCGGGTTTACCCACAAATCCTCTCTCTGTTCCAAAGCGCAAGAGACGAACTATAAGATCCTCGTGCGATGGTACAGGACACCGGATCTCTTGAATAAAATTTTCCCCACCTCATCAGCTGAATGTTGGAGATGCCAACAGGCCAGGGGTACACTCTTGCATGTCTTTTGGTCGTGTCCTCGGATCAGGGGCTTCTGGGAAGAGGTGCGCCGCATTACCCAGACATTTACGGAAAGTGTGGTGCCGGATGACCCGGCGTACTTTCTGCTCCACGCAACAGATATGTCAGCAGGAACCTATAAAAAATCCCTGATACGTCACCTCTTGGACGCGGCTAAGGCCTGCGTGCCTCTTCACTGGAAGTCCCCTCAGCCGCCGACGATTGCGCTCTGGCTTAGGAAGGTCGACGAGATAGGCCGCATGGAGGACTTGGTCCTCTCTAATCAGCAGAGGCAGGAGGAATATACCAACACCTGGCAGATATGGAACATTTTTAGGTACTCGGGGGAGGGACAGTCGATGAGAGCAGCGGAGGGCCCCCAAACAGACATGCCTCTATAGCAACCGACCACATGCGATTAAACCTTGAGATATCCAGTGCGGTAACACATGCCCCTATGGGGCATCTGGTTAGATCCATGCTTGTGCAACTCCCCCTCCCCCCCGCCCCCCCCTTCTTCTGTCCTTCCTCTTTATTCTCTTTTTTATTCCTTTTCCTCTCTTCTACTCTACCTGCTCTAGTTCTAATCTACTTGGAAAAATGGAAAATGAGGGGCCAAGCTATCCGGGCCCAGACGCTGTCATATCCACCAACGTCCATAAGACCATACATATTTGTTGGAGACATGCAGGGTTCCACAGGATGACCTGCCATAGATCCCACACCCTGACCCTTATGGCCGCATACGGTCAGATTAACCCCTTAGGGACTCACTAGCTTCAGAGGCCGGAAATACATTTTAGACCCACATCTTGGATGTCATTGTCTATATCCCTCTGTTGTTTTTTAAGCCTGAACATGTTATTATTTTTTGGTTTCTGATTGCCTTTCTGTGCTCTGTGCAATGTATGGGATTTGGTCCGGACGGACTGGCCTCTCTGTTTATCTATAAATAAAGAAATTTGAAAAAAAAAAAAAAAAAAAAAAAAAAATCTCAGTGGTGATTAAATACCACCAAAATAAAGCTCTGTCTGTCTCAAAAAAAATAACAGTTTAGTTTGGGTGCAGTGAAAATATTGTATATAATGTGGATGCGCTAATGTTAACTTAAAGGTGTAAAACATACAAATAAATCAGGGAGGACCAATCTCCATAACTGTGATAATAATAAGTGATAAGTCCTTAATCAAGTGCACAGTGAAAAACAGAAAAAAGTTCCAAGCAGGAAAAAACATACGATGCCTTCCTTCACTATGTATGTAGATCTCAGCACTTCAGAGCTGTAATCCGATGACCAGACACTCATAGACAGATGAATATGAAAGGAAAGAGAAAATCTTCATTGCACAGACATCAAAAAACAGTCGGATAATGCAATCCAATCCATCAGCAAATGCACTCACGAATCCCCGCTTTGTAAAAGCATGAAAGCCACTCAGTGTGCAGTCTCCTCAATTCGATCCGATGGACTCGGATTCGATCGTAGGCTCCTCCCTACGCGTTACGTCACGGGCACGCGACTTATTCATGGTTCTCCCTGATTTATTTGTATGTTTTACACTTTTAAGTTAACATTAGCGCATCCACATTATATACAATATTTTCACTGTTTCTTGGATTGGTAACACTCGGATAGCAGCTGTGTTTAGTTGTTTATTAGGTGTTCCTGGGATTATTGATTTAATTAGCGCTGTAGTTCATTCTCACATATTAGTTTGGGTGCAGCGTTGCATGACTGTGCAATTGTCATTCAAAGTGAGAGCGCTGAACGTTGAAAATCGGCCTGGGCAGGAGGGGGGTGGAAATGCCCTGCAGGCAAGTGGGTAAAGGGATATTGACTCTCCGTAACATTTCTAGCATGTCTAGTGTTTGCTATAACCTCTGCAATCTGTTTGTGTCTCTACAGATAAATTCTACCGTTCTGTCCAGTCTGCACCCAGTCAGCTCCTCTGAAGATGTGAAGCCCCCGCTGGGGATGAGAGTCATGCAAGGACACCCCAACGGAGGAGGAGCCAGCGGGAAACGGCTGTGCGCCATCTGCGGAGACCGCTCCTCTGGTAAGTGTACAGATAGGTGTTCATCATCTGCAGATGTGTAAGAACTGCGTACAGTCTGCTGCCTGATGTATTCCAAGATTTAGTTTAGGAATTGAATGAGCACAAAGATAGACCTAATAGTTTTGCCCCAGAAGGCAATCTCACTTTAGGGCTGTGTTTTCCCCCAAAAATAAGACCTACCCCGAAAATAAATAAGACCTATTGCTATTTTCCAGGTCTGCAATGTAAGCCCTACCCCGAAAATAAGCCCTAGTTTGAGGTGCTTGTGTGCTTTTAGAGGAAACGTGGTATAATCCTCTGTTACGGCGGTGTGTACTGTCTCTAGTGGTGTCGGATGCCTTTGATACAGAGCAGTGCTCAGCTGGTCTCCTCTTCTCCTGCCTGTCTGCGGGGGATCTTGCGAACCCCCACCCCGAAGAGCTTTGGCAGGTCACTGAAGGTACAGTGTTTAGATTTTTTTTATCTTCACACGCTGGTGTGCTCTCTTCCCTGCTTCGAGCATTGCAGAGGGAGTAGAGCCCTCCCTCGCTGGCGGCTGGGAAAGGTGGAGGAGAGCTGAGGGGTTTGGCACTGTTGGATTGCGGTTGGCACACACATTGTGTATTACTGTAAAGGACAGGATTTGGGCATTTTAAAGCAGAGCTCCACCAAGAAAGGAAAAAAATATCAAAAATGCTGCAGAAAAAAAAAAAGTGTGTTTTGTTTTTTGTTTTTTTACATACCTAAAGTGCCTGTTGCTAGGCAGATCATCCTAATCTTCCACTTCCTGATCCGCGGTCCGTCGTCTTTCTTCTCCTCGGCTGCCTCCTCAGGAATGGGGAGTGGTGTCTTCTGGGACTTTGTGTGTGTCCCAGGTGACATCATTCATTCACGTTGTGCCGAGCAGCTCGCGCATGTGCAATAGAGATTTGGGCGGTGAAGCCACGAGGCTTCACTTCCTGATTCCCTCACCGAGGATGGTGGCGGGGCAGCCGAGACCCGAGCGTTTGCTCAGCTTCGGCTGCCGTCATTGCGGGCACCCTGGACAGGTAAGTCTCCTTATTAAATGTCGGCAGCTACAGTGTTAGTAGCTGCTGACTTTTAATCTTTTTTTATTTTTAAATCGGACCTCCGCTTAAAGGGGTAATTCCCCCAAAAACCTTTTTTTACCATTGATTGTGGCTCGTTATGTCAAGGGGAATCGGGTGTTTTTTTATTAGAAACGAAGCAATACTTACCGTTTTACAGATGCATCGTCTCCGTCGCTTCCGGGTATGATCGTCTGGTCTGGGCGTGCCTATTTGATTGACAGGCTTCCGACGGTCGCATACATCGCGTCACGAGTAGCCGAAAGAAGCCGAGCGACGGTGCGGCTCTATACTGCGCCTGCGCACCGTCGTTCGGCTACTTTCGGAAAATCGTGACACGATGTATGCGACCTCGGAAGCCTGTCAATCAAATAGGCACGCCTATAGTCGGAGCCCATACCCGGAAGCGTCGGAGACGATGCATCTCTAAAACGGTAAGTACTGCTTCATTTCTAAAAAAAAAAAACCTGATTCCCCTTGACATAACGAGCCTGAATAAATGTTAAAAAAAAGGTTTTTGGGGGAACTACCCCTTTAAGTTTAAACTGGGGATTCCTGACAGGGAGAGGGAGAGAATATGTTAAGACCTACCCGAAAATAAGCCCTACTGGGGTCTTTTGTTGCCAAAAGTAATATAAGACCCAGGCTTATTTTCGGGGAAACATATCACTCTGTTTATTTGGGGGGGGGGGGGGGATTAGATCTGGCAGTTTTTTTTTTTTTTTTTTTTTTAACAGAAACGTTTTTATTAATAAAAAAAGGAAAGGCAAACAAAACAAGAAGGGTTACAAATAAATCAGCTGAAAAATAAAAATACAAAAAAAAATTAAAAATTAAAAATGGTACAGAGGTTGAATCAGCAATACCATGGTACAGTAGAGGTTCAGTACAGAAAGGAGCTGTACTGAAGGAAAATTACGAAGATAAACACTGGTTGATATACAAAAGACCAAAAATCAAAACCTGTCAGGGTCAGGATGGGCAGCTGGGTACGGCAATCCCTATCTATCCATGTGTCGGGCATCAGGGCAAAAATCATCATTCCCAATTGGGGGGAGGGGGGGATGTGAGAGGCTGCAAAGGCTTAGAAGGGGCCTTGGGCTCCCGCAGTCTCTTGTGGCGTAAAGGCAAACAACTGACCGGAGCCCATTACTAGGAGGGCACAGCCGGCGTGGGCAATACATTAAACACTCGGGAGGCGGTGGGCATACCAAATATTGTCAGGAATCACCAGAGAATAGCTACTCAGTCACGAGGGTCATCGCAGAGTCCAGATCATCTTAGCCAGCGGTACTAAACAGGGGTCGCCCTAGCCGTCACCCACGACTTCCAGATCTTGTCGAACTTCTGGGGGCACTTACGGCCCATATACGTCAGTCTGTAAAGGGGTAGGTCGGAGTCCACCAACGCAAGCCATTGGGCCACCGTAGGGGGAGCCGCCAGCTTCCACTGGCACAGATCTGGCAGTTATTAGAATTAAATTGACCAACATATCTAGTTAAGTGTGTAGACTCTCAAATCTAGATGTGTGTTTAGTGTTTTACTCTTTTTTTGGTTTACCATCAAAGCGGTCGTAAAGTTTTGCTAGGAACATAAAAGAAATGACTCCCTCCTGCAGATTTAAGTCATAATGTACTAGTATGCACCGCATTTTGCTTCATTATGACAGACTTGTCTACAAACGGAACCCTCCAGCGATGCGCTGTCAGGGCTCTCTCCGGGCCCCGGTACTTCCATCTTTACCCGGTCATCCTTCCGGGTTTCACATATTTGGCCGCTCGATTGGTATTTTTTTTAAACACCTATATTGTCAAAAGTATTGGGACATCTGCCTTTACACGCATATAAACTTTTAATGGCATCCCAGTCTAAAGCCCTGTACACACGATACGATTGTTGGACAACCGAGCATCTGATTTTTGTCAAAAGGGCGTATGCCAGGGTCTTGTCTTGCATACTAACGTTACACAATTGTTGTGCCACAAACAAGAACGTAGTGACGTACTACGAGGAATTTCAGCTCTTGAGCACCACCATTTGAGCCCCTTCTGCTAGTTTTATGTTTGTTGAGCATTGATTCCGAGCATGCATGTTTGTACTTTTGACTTTTGTGTACTAACCATAAGAAAGTCAAACCATTGTCCGCCGAATATTTACTAGGCTGTTATCCAACATTTGTTGACCGAAAGTTGGACAACAATTGTCAAAAGGAGCGTACTATCAATAGACAATCCCCTGCCAACAGGCTTTAGTCCATTAGGTTCAATATTGAGTTGGCCCCCGCCCTTTGCAGCTATAATGGCTTCAACTCTTCTAGGAAGGCTTTCCACAAGGTTTAGGAGTGTGTCTATGGGACTGTTTAATCCATTCTTCTAATCTAGAAACACCTTTGTGAGGTCAGGCACTGATGTTAAATGAGAAGACCTGGCTCAGTCTCCACTCTAATTCATCCCAAAGGTGTGGGTTGAGGTCAAGCCAGTCAAATTCCTCCACCCCAAGCGTGCTCATCTATGGGCCAGATTCATATACATTTGCGGAGGCGTAGCGTTAGGCATTTACACTACGCCGCCGCAACTTACTAGAGCAAGTGCTTGATTCACAAAGCACTTACCTGTAAAGTTTCGGCGGCGTAGCGAAAATCCCCCGGCGCAAGCCAGCGTAATTCTAATGAGCCGGGTAGGGGGCGTAGACCGTTTAAATTAGGCGCGTTCCCGTGCCGAACGTACTACGCATGCGCCGTCCCAAAAACTTCCCGACGTGCATTGCGCAAAATGACGTCGCAAGGACGTCATTGTTTTCAACGTTTGCGTAAATGGCGTCCAGCCCCATTCATGGACGACTTAGGCAAACGACGTTCGATTTTAAAATGGCGACACGGGAACGACGGCCATACTTAACATAGGATGCGCCACCTAGGGGGCATGTTTTCTTTACGCCGCGTATCTCTTACAGAAACGTCGTGAATTGGCGTATCTCGCTGATTTTACATATTCACAGCGTAAATTAGCGAACGCCCCCCGGCGGCCATTTTAAAATTGCATTTCCGATACGATGGCGAAATACTATTACGCCGATCGTATCTGAACTAAATCCCGGCGTATCATGTTTTCTGAATACAGAAAACAGGTACGCCGGCGTAGGTTAGAAGTTCCGCGGCTTATCTAGAGATAAGCAGCGGAACTTCTACCTGAATCTGGCCCATTGTCTTTATCAGAATCCAACCCCGTCAGAACGGGGATCTGCCTTGTTTACATAAGCAGTTAACCGTTCTGTGTTCTTTACCGACGATCGGCAGGTGCTGGAGGACATGGAGTGCCCAACAACCCTAGATTGGCTTCTGTTGTGAATATTCACAGCAGAAGTGGGGCGTAAGCCCCCTGTCGGCATTGACAAAACACACGTGTGTGTATATATATATATATATATATATATATATATATATATATATATATATATATATATATATATATATATATATATATATATATATATATATAATTATGATTTGGTACACAGCTGTCACCCTGTAGCTGTAAAACTGCTATAGGGCGGTCAGCAAGTGGTTACTGTAACACGAGCTGTATTCTGATTTACCTGCTCTTGCTACTATCACTCTAAGGGTCTTTGCTTTCTGTGTGCCTCCTACTTCTAGGCCAGTAATGGTGAACCTTGGCACCCCAGATGTTTTGGAACAACATTTCCCATGATCCTCCTGCACTCTGAAGTGTAGTTGAGAATCATGGGAAATGTAGTTCCAAAACATTTGGGATGCCAAGGTTCGCCATCACTGTAAATCTAGGCTATTTCTCCATCAAGGAAAGGGGCAGCTCTGACGGTAAGCGAAGCCCTGTTTCCATTAATATGGCCGCCTCCACAAAGATACGTTATGGCATGGCAAGACTAGCAGGAAAAGATCAGCTGCAGGGATACCACAGCCAATACCAGTGACTACAAATTTGGCCAAGTTGCCTGCCTGAAATCAAAGCGTACATCTGGGGATCCTGGGTGACGTTATTGACCTCCTATGATCACTTGTTACTAAACCCAGGACCCTGCATTCCCTATATCTGGTCTCCCACAGTACACAGAAATGCAATTATTTTAGTAAATATAAACTGCTAAATACCCTTTCTCATTAGCAGTATATAGCAGTCTTATGACTTTTCAGTGTCTGGTTAAAGCTTGTAGGAGGAGTTTTCATTCTCCTGACTGTCCTATGAGTCTGCATGTCCACCGTCCCTCTGTCTGGACAGTGCTGATCACATGCACCCTTTCCAAGAATCAAACTTTCTAGCAGTACACACCAAGCTGAACATGTGCGTCTCCTGGCCCTGCCTTATCAGGAGGCGGCCTTTTTACACAATGCAGAGGATTAACCCCTTAGGTTCCACAGGGAGTATAACGAGCATCATTTACAGCATATACAGACTGATTTTACTGTTGTGGGTTTAGTAACACTTTGTCACTCAGGATCTCTGGCCCTGTGTTTGCACTATTGCTGCGCTGGGAAATGTCATTTCGGTCGCCATGATTGCTGAAGATCCATTGTCGGTTACAACAATCTGCTGCACAACTGTTTCCCCATGCTCTTGCCACTAAATGACAGATCCCCTCGCTACTGCGGTAATGTAAACACAGGGCTGTGGATTCTGGGTGACATCGACTCCCTCCTGGGTTCAAACTGATACAAGCCAAACCCAGGTGGTCATTCATCCTTACTGATGATTAGTTCTTAACTGTTTGCCGACCGCGCGCCGTCATTTTACGGCGGCAGGTCGGCTCTCCTGGGCGAGAGCCCGTAGCTCTACGTTGGCTCTTTTATCGGCCGCTAGGGGGCGCACGTGCTCGCCCTGAGTCTTGTACGCGATTGCTCGGTACAGAGGGGGGAATGCTGATCTTCTGTTTATACAATGTATGAACAGAAAATCTGTGATTTCCCCTAGTGAGTCCACCCCCCCATACAGTTAGAACACACCCAGGAACATACTTGACCCCTTCCCTGCCCCCTAGTGTTAACCCCTTCGCTGCCAATGGCATTTTTATAGTAATCCAATGCATTTTTATAGCACTGATCGCTATAAAAATGCCAATGGTCCCAAAAATGTGTGAAGTGTCTGCCATAATGTCGCAGTACTGAAAAAAAATGCTGATCGCCGCCATTACTAGTAAAAAAATATAGATATTAACTGTATGTGTATGGCCCGACTAAAGTTTTTCTGAACGGACAAATTTGCTGACCAGTTGTTAATACTTTCCTGATAAATTTTCTTGTTTGTGTCCCCCCAGGAAAGCACTATGGGGTGTACAGCTGCGAGGGCTGTAAAGGCTTCTTCAAACGCACTATCCGAAAAGACCTGACTTACACCTGCCGGGACAACAAGGACTGTATTGTAGACAAGAGACAGAGGAACCGCTGCCAATACTGCCGATATCAAAAGTGTTTGGCCACCGGCATGAAGAGAGAAGGTAAGTGCTCTTTTGTTTTATATTTGTAGAGTGCGCAATTTTTTCAGTTGTTAGAGTGTGGATTATTAAATGGATTGTAAAGTCTCCAGGTTTTTCACCTTAATGCATTCTACACATTAAGGTGAAAAACCTTTTGTGCTGCAGCAGTACCCCTTTTTGTTACCAGAACCCATTTGTTCCAGCGATGTGCATGAGCCCAGCGGCTCCAGCACCTGTCTTCACCCTCATTGGCTATATTGACAGCAGCAGGAGCCATTGGCTTCCGCTGCGGTCAATCCAATCCAGTGACACAGGAGCAGGGACGAGTCTGCTGTCTGCGTCAATAGACACAGCAGCGGGACTCAGAGCGTGACCGCCCAAGTGTCCACAAGGAAAGCAGCTCTCCGTGGGGGCACCCGATGAAGGGGAGGGGTAGGGCTGCGCTGAGAAAAATCTTTACACAATGTAGTTAAGTAAAACATATTTGTTTAAAAAAATAAATCGAACCTTTACAATCACTTTGTCATATGGTATCTCCTCCAATTCAAGAATAAACTGCAATATAATCAGTATGTAGCATGCACCGCCATCCTTTAGATGGTTTCTTTCAGGTTAACTGTATATATTTTAATGATCTTTGCTAACTTTATTACAAGTCCTTCTGTTCTGTAGATAATAAAGTGGACCTAGCATTTGAATGGTCTAGGACAGTGGTGTCACACTCAATTAATTTCATTGAAGGCTGCATCAGCATAATGGTTGCCCTCAAAGGGCCAGTTATATCTGTAACACTAGGTGTCCAAAAGACACCCCCCCCCCCCCCCATGATCAGAAGTCAACAGTCCTCCACCCTTATATCACAGTGCACCCCCTTTGCCTTGCGCTGCTGCTCCCTGGAAGAAGCTGGGGGCGGAGCTGGTAAGCAAAAAGCACAGGGTCTGCATGGAGAAGCGCAGCCTCCGCTGGAGGAGTTCTACTGCTGAGACGAGGTGGGACGGAGACGAGGAGTGTCACAGCTACAGGAGAGTTGTAGGGGCCACATGAAATGGCCTGGCGGTCTTGGAGGGGGTGTCGCTACAGAGCTGTCCTTAGAGCTGGTGTCTGTCGAGGCAGGGTTGTGATCTACCTGTTGCATGGCGACAATGGGCAGGTAGAGGCCTAGAGCAGCCTGTTCACTTCTATGGACTCCTCTAGGTGCGGCAAGCTTCTCGAAGTTGCTCCAGCACCTTTCCTGTCGTGGCACATCGGGCATTTCAGTCTGCTACTCGCACTTGGGGTCCCAACAACAAACCCTGTTTCCAAAAAGCGTGTTGAAAACACTCGTCTGTGTGTTTTGTAGCATGTTTAGGGAAAGCGCTGGTGTGAATGCTGCCTAAATGATCAGCCAGGGTATTTGTGCTCTCGTAACCATAGCAGTTATGGATTTGGCCACTAGAGGGTGCAGTTAACCTGTGCGGTATAGTTCCTTGACTACTACATATTGGGATTCTGTATGTGACTCTGAGGCATACAGTCATGGCCAAAAAATTTTGGCACCCTGCATTTCATTAAAATAATGCACCACTACTAAATTTTTAGGCATTCTCATGTTTGTTTTTTTTGTTTGTATTTGTATGACACAAAAAGTGGAGAACTGATAAGCCAAATCCGACACATTCCATGCAGGACTCCAAAAAGGAACTGTACAAAATTATTGGTACCTAATATTTGGTAGTGCATTCCTTGGAAAAAAAATGAAATCTGTTCGCTTTCTGTAACCATCAATTTGTTTCTTATACCTCTCTACTGGAATTTCGGACCACTCTTTTTACCAACTGCTCATGGTCTCTCAGATTGTTAGTGTAAATGTTAAAAATACCGTGCTGTCACTTTAAAAACAAAAACGTCAGCCAGTACAGCAAATGACAATCGCAAGTGAAAATAACAATGTGCAGCGCTAGTGGAATCGGTCACTGTAAAGTAAAACCGTGTAATAATGCAAGTTATAAGATCTGCATTAATGTGTACATATAAGTAAAATATATAAAATGCTGAATAAAAGTCCACAACGTGAAAACAGTCCACAGATGATTACTGGGATACTGGTGTTAATCCAGGTAAGTGGATGACCTCCTTAGGACATCATTAGGAGGACAAGTGTGAAGAATATTTATCAGAAGATGGCCACCACCAACATTGTGAAGGCTTACCAGAACTATCTGACTCAAAAGGGCATATGCCTGGTGAGGAGTCAAGTCTTGTGGTGAAGACACACCGGTAGATGGAAACATCCACGTCTGGCACGAGAAATAAATGAAGACCCTGTCCCTCAGATGGCTCACAGTAGAGTTAGGATCTCAAGGGGAAGTCCGCTGAATTTTTTTGTCGTAGGCTCACAACATGCAACCAAAAATGAAACAAAGTTCCACATAGTGTAAATCAATATAAAAGAGTATTTATTAGAAATTGGGAACACTCACATTTGAGCAGATATGAAAGCTTGTAAAAATGACTGAAGGGTAACACAATGGCATCAGCTAGGCTCGTCTTGACGTGTTTCGTCTAAGGACACTATCTGAGGTATGGGCCTGCCACCGTCGTGTGTTTGTTTTTTATTTTTTATAGCTGTTATGATCTCAATAATCAGACTCAACTGTGGTGCATTAACGTTCCAGTGTATATAATGCTGCAATCACTTCCTGTTTAACAATATGGTGTTGTCGTGTGCGGCTCAAGCCTCGCTTTGGGTAAGCAAAGCCACATGTGTGCAAACAGTCAACTGAATTATGTTGTGTTAATGTGTGCGAGCCAAGCCTCACTATCGGGCAGCCAGTGTCAATTGGGTGCGAAAGCATCAGGTGGTAGCCCGAGTCAGGTCACAAGATACCACGTCCTCAACCCAAGACACATGGACACATGCAGGTCAGGTCTCGCTATGAAATAGCCTGAGCAACCCCCACAGGCTGCGTCACTGGCTAAAACACCTCTGGCGAATCATATGGTAATGACACCATGTAGAAAAAATAAGTGAAGAAATTACAATGCTGGTGCAACACCATAAAAGCCCATCACACAAATATGTTTAATAAAAACAAATGATATACCACCACAGTGTTAAAGCTTGAATTTGGGTAGAACATGAGTATAATAAACGAATCAGACCCCAAAATTCCTGTACAATAATGTATGAGTTAAATTGTGCTTTATTGATGAAGGTATTTAATGTCCAACTCCACATTCATTCCGAATGGGACGGCAACGCATAGATCCTGAAGGTTTTGAGGCTTGAAATACCCCTGGTCATAGCACCACCCCTCCAAGGGGGAATATATTTTTCTACAACTAGAAACTCTGTCCCCCTCGGGTCACAGTCATGATGTTGTCGATAATGGTTAGGCATGCTATGTTTGGTGTCTCCCTTTTTGGTTTCGGCTATGTGCTCATTAACCCTTGTAAATGACCTAATTGTTCGTCCTACATATTGTTTGCCACAGGGGCAGGTAAGCAAATACACAACATTCTTAGTGGCACACGTGCAAAAATGTTTTATAGAATACACTCGATTGGTAAATGTGGACTTGAATGCCGTTGTTTTACATCTGACCTGTGTGTTATACTAGCAAATACATTTTTTTTACATGGGTAGTAACCTACCAGATTGTTAAAAAAAAGCTCAAACTGGTTAGTTAATAATATTGGGAGCAATCTTGCTCTGTAGAGAAGGAGCTCCCCCTATAGACCACTCTGGCCTGATGAGGCAATAACGTGTCCAAAACTCGCTCGCTTTTTAGTATATACCAATGCTTATTAAAAATGTATTTAATTTGTGTTGTACCGAGTACGTTGGCATTGACCATTTAAAAGATTCATTGGAAACTTGATGAGGCCTGTCGACAACAAGGAGCGTCTGTCTACTTCCAAAGTATTGCGGAACTTCAAATTGACTTCCACTTGGTCATAGTCCTTGTCCAGAAACCTCTGTCTTAATGACCATGATCTGTGGACTGTTTTTTTCAGACCATGGCCTGTGATCTATAAGTCTCAGTATCTGTACAATTTCTACGTAATCGCAGGAATTGGCTCAGACCATGATCTGTGATGACAGCTGTCCATAGGAATAAACCATTTTGATCTGTAGGTTTGAATTATGTTTTGAAAATTGAACTGGTGCTCATTCATTTCAATTTCCAGATCCCCCCAAAAAAATATTCTGACTAGATTCATAAGAAAAGAAATGCCTTGATCATTGCTATTCAAAAAGGTGAAAAATTGTCCAATGGACTCTGAACAGCCAACCTGTAGGAAGAGGATGTCATCGATGTACCTAGCCCACAAGACTAATTGAGGTTTGTCTTGGGCATAGAAGACATCTTCCTCCCACTTGGCCATATAAATAAATTTGCGAGGCTGGGGGAAAATTTGGCTCCCAAAAACAATTATTGAACCAAAAATAATTATGTTTAGTAGAAAACAAGTTATTCAATGATGTAACTACCCTGAGATTCAGTGAGGGAATGATCTTGATTTAAAAATGTCAAGCGGCCTCAATCCCTAATAGCAGCCCTCAAAATTTCCACTCGCCTACTAGCATTTGGCGAGTGGATTTAAGCTGGGGCGAGTGATGACAGGGCTGCATGACCAATCTCCCTCCAATCTGTGCCTACGCTTAGAGTCCCGATGAGATTGGCAGCCGAAGAGGAAATGTGCGAGAGAGAGAGGATGGATGGTCGTTGCAGAGGAGACTGCAAGAGAATGGGGAAGAGACCCATTTCTAGTGCCCTGTCCCTCTGGTCTGCCCCAGTGCCCTGTCTCTCTGGTCTGCACCCAGTGCCCTGTCTCTCTGGTCTGCCCCCAGTGCCCTGTCCCATTTTGTTAAAGTTGTTGTTGGTAATATTTAATTGTGTAACTTGATTCTGCATAAAACATTTAACAGTGTCATTCCATGCGATAATCTACGAGGGCGTGTTTACGGGTGCAATTAGGTGCTGGGCAGTGTATGAATTAGGTGGGGCAACTGGTGGCGAGTAACTCTTGAGGCCTGGCTAGTAGCTCAGGGCTTGAAATTTTGAGCCCTGCCAATAGTATCCTCTAATGGTATCCCCAAGATATACAGGGAAGCAACATCAGACGTAGCCATGATGTGGTCTCCCTGTATATTCACACCCTCCAACAATCTGCTGGTGTCTTTAAGGTATGAGGGCATTTGTCTCACTCAAGACTAAAGAAGAAAATCTATATAATAACCAATACGTGAAGTGACAGAATCAATGCCACTCACGATTGGGTGTCCAGGAGGGTGTGTTGAATCCTTGTGGATTTTCGGTAAATACATTTTGGAATTCTGGGTGCTATAGGAATTTATAAAAATGCTCATTCTTTTTTTTTGAAAATATGATTATTTAAACCCATACTGATGAGACTCGCTAGTTCTTTTTTTATAATTAGAAGTAGAGTTGTTTGGTAATTCTTTAAGTATCCTGATCACTCAGGATCCTGTACATCTTTCTCGTCGTCAGCCTTGTCCAACATGCCAATACCACCCCCTTTGTCGGCAGGGTGGATGACCAGGTTCTTCCTCTCGCATAAGGACCTGAGACCCGCATTGGGCAAGGAATGATTATAAACATGTTTGAGGGGTAACTTGGCAAGATCTTTAAGGACTAAATCCCTAAAAATATTTAGAGCTGGAGCCATCTGGGTTGGTGGGTTGGAGAGATGGATTACGTAATCCAGAATGCAATGTCTCAGAAGTGGCTGCGCTGGGTGGATACCTATAGGGATTTGTAATCGGGCACTGTTAAATGTAAATTTTTCTAATATACTTATGTATATCTATGAATGTGTTACATTTATCCAGTTTGTTTGGAGGGGCGAACTTTAAAATTAGGGCTGTTACTGATCAAAATTTTTGTGTTCGATTTAATCTTTTTTTTTTTTTTTTTTTAATCGATTAATCGACTAATTTCGATTAATTATAACGCACATACAAATCTGTGACAGAACCCACTGTCACTGTATGTCTTGGAAAGGATTGTGGGCGTGCCTCCTACCGACAGACTATGGGCCAGAAATATACTGGAGACCTGAAGCTGGCATTATTGTGATGTAATGTAATGTTACAGCCCTACACCCCCCACCCCCCCTCCTCTTGTTGCTGGACACAGACAATGGAGAGTGGACTGCAGACGTCTCTCCGCAGGGGGTGTGTATTGAGAAGCTAGGCTGCCTGCTTACCCTAATCTCATTAGGTTTCTGTACACTGTTTCAATGTCCAAATGTTCTGTTCCCATTTATTGTTCCTTGTCCCCCTCCCCTCAGACAAGGCAAAGGGGAGTGTCCCTTACTGTGTGTAAAACTGTATAGTTTGGATTTTAATAAACAGTTAAGCTCTGGATGTGTAGCCCTCAACATGTGTGGATTGTCTCGTGATTGAGGGGTTAAGGGCTGGTTATGGCGAATCTGCAGGCTGCGGGTGCGTTTGGAGGACAGGAGACACAGGTCTGGCGGATGTGCCCAGCAGGGGTACTTGAGGTCCGTCACAAAATCCAACTACTTTTAGCTGATCTCCTTGCAGGCTGGTTCCCAGTGCAGCTCCTAACCACTGTAAAAATGGATAGCAGGATACAAAAAACACACAAAAGCAGCAATCGATGGGAATAGCATTAAACTTTTATAGTCTTCATGTAGGTAACAAAATAAATATTGCACTGAAGATAAAATCGATGTAGCTATATAAACTGTAAAAATGGTGCGAGTAATACCAAACGGTAGCAAAAGCAGTCATCAAAACGTAGCTAAGTATGATACTGGTATAAAAATACGATACCACTGCTGAATCCAGATGAGGAGAGGTCAACATCAGTCTGTCGGCATGTAGATGTCCCATGAAGGGAACTATCACAACTCCCAGTGGATGGCTGTAGAATCCCAGGTTGATAGAGGGAAGTGCAACAGCCCTTGCGTGTGGCAGATGGTAAGGTCCCACCGGCATGCAGATATGAAGGCACAGCAAAGGAGCCCTTCGGGTGGACACGGCAAGCCCCGCTGGTGTCTGTGACGTTACCGGATCTCCGAAGGAACTCATTGAAGGCCCGTAAGCTGGCAGAGAGGTGAGTACCGATCAAAAGAATTTTTTGAACGATCAAAAGAATTTTTTGAACGATCAAAAGAATTTTTTGAACGATCAAAAGAATTTTTTGAACGATCAAAAGAATTTTTTGAACGATCAAAAGAATTTTTTGAACGATCAAAAGAATGTAAATTTCCACAGCCCTATTCAAAATCATTTGTTACTAAGGTTGGACACATCCTGGCCTGTTATGTTATTCTTTTTCCTTTTGCTTCCTTGTGTTTCTCTTGAATCTGGACCTCTTTTTCTCCCTTGGGAATCCTCGTTAAAAAAAAAAAAAAAAAAAAAAATTCCCTTGAGAATAAGGATTGGGTTGATTATACCTATAAGGGGAGTGATCAGAATCTCCTCCCATATATGATTGTTGGTCATTATTATAGGAATCACGGAGCGGGGATTATCTATTGTAAGTGGTCACCGGGGGACGGTTGTGATAGTAAGAAGTGTGATGGGCTGGATGATCATTATACCGAACAGATGAATCCCTCTGATATTGACCTCCTTGCTCCTGATGGTAATGGGTCCCTAGACTCCTTCTGTTGCAATTGTTAACTCGACCTCTATATGGATTGGTTGGAGTGCGCAATACTCTTTTGTTATATGGATTTACACACTATGCAGAGATGTTTCATTTTTGGTTGTATATCTTGTTGGCCTATGGGAAAAAAGTCACCCGACCTCCCCTTGAGAGCCTAACTCTACTATGAACCATCGGAGGGACAGAGTCTTCATTTATTTTTTGTGCCAGTGGTTAGACGTGGATGTTTCTATCTACCGGTGTGTCTTCACCACAAGCCTTGACTCCCCATTAGGCATATGCACTTTGAGTCCGATAGTTACAGTAAGCCTTCTCATTTTTGGTGGTGGCCATCTTCTGATATATATTCTTCACACCTGTCCTCCTATTGATGTCCTTAGGAGGACATGCACTTGCCTGGATTAACACCAATTTCCCAGTTTTCGTCTGTGAACTTTGTGTTTTCACGTCGTGGACTTTTATTCAGCATATTTTTAATTTGTGTGTTTTCACAGGTAATCAGTATTGATTAATGCATATCTTATAACTTACATCATCGCACAGTCTTTACAGTGACCATTTCCACTAGCGTTGCACACTTATTTTGTTGTTCTTAGATTGGAAGGGTTCCTTTTCCCAACTGCTGTTTTTTTTAGATCTCTCCACGGGTGCTCTATATGAGGCCAATAGTGTCTCCATCATTGAGGCCAGTCAGTGCCCATCAGTGCTGCATATTCCTCACTCTCATCAGTGCTGCATATTACTGCCGCCTCATCAGTGCCCAACAGTGCTGCATATTACTGCCTCCTCATCAGTGAAGGAGAAAAATAGCTTATTTACAAATGATAAAAAAATCCATATATGTACAGTGTTGCATGACTGCACAATTGTCATTCAAAGTGAGACAGCGCTGAATGCTGAAAATTGGCCTGGGCAGGAAGGGGGTAAAGGTGCCATGCAGGCAAGTGGTTAAATGCTTCATTTCTTTTTCTGAAAACCGTAGAATGATGGGCTTTACCAAAAGGCTGTAATTTTGTTTCGTCTGTCCACAGCACATTCCCCCAAAAGGATTTTGGCTTCCTCAGGTACGTTTTTGGTCCAATCTGGCTTTTTTTTATGTTTGTGTCAGCAGTGGGGGTCCTCCTGGGTCTCCTACCATAGTGTCCCTTTTCAGTCAGATGGTGATTGTACCCTGTGCCTGAAGGTCAGCTTGAATTTGTCTGGTTCTCGAGGTTCTTTATTGCAATCTATTGCAAAATCCTTTGTTGCAATCTTTGATCGTTTTTTTTTTTTTTTTTCCCTTTCATCCACATCCAGGGAGATTAGCTACAGTGCCAGTGGACACAGGAACATTAACCCCTTCACATCAACGTAATGCACATATGCGGCCTTCTGCTTCAAGTGGTTGTACCGGGATCATATGCAGCTGCAGGCATCACCCCAGTACTATTTTTTTTTTTTTAGAGCCGATGGTCTTCTTTCTTGTAATAACTGTTGCGACTAATCAGGTCAGCTGTTATTACAAGCGGTGGGAGGGGACATCCGTTTTGGTTTCCTGGAGCCTTAAAGGCGCCAGATTTAAGAAAAAATTCATTATTCAAACCAGCCAAACTTGGCATTTTGAATGATTTTCAGTGCAAAGGAGGGGATTGGGGTCTTATAGACCCCAGATCCCTTCAAACAAATACCTGACGGGACTATTACTGTCATAAAGAATGTTTTCGTTGTGACAGCAATACAAGTGATCAAAAAAAAAGCACAGAAGCGAACGCATAAGCAATTTGCGCCCTCAAATGTAAATTTTATTCAAACCACACGTGGTGAGTAATAATCCTAGCACAAGACCTCCTCTGTAATGCTACTGGCAACCGTTCATTTTTTTTTTAAAGCGTCGCATATGGAGATTAAGTACCTTAGTTTGTCGCCGTTCCACAAGTGTGCGCAATCTTAAAATGTGACATGTTGGATATCTATTTACTCGGCGTAACATTATCTTTCACATTATACAAAAAAATGTGGCTAACTTTTCAATTTTTTTTATTCATGAAAGTGTATTCTTTCCCTAAAAATTTATTTTTGAAAGGCCACTGCACAAATACAGTGTGACATGAAATATTACGACTAGGGTTGTCCCGATACCACTTTTTTTAGGACCGAGTACAAGTACCGATACTTTTTTTTCAAGTAGTCGCCGATACCGAATACCGATACTTTTTTTTAAATGTGTATCCAAATGCAGCCATGTCCCCCACATATTGAAGCCATGTATGGTCCCCCACATATTGCAGCCATGTATGGTCCCCCACATATTGCAGCCATGTATGGTCCCCCACATATTGCAGCCATGTATGGTCCCCCACATATTGCAGCCATGTATGGTCCCCCACATATTGCAGCCATGTATGGTCCCCCACATATTGCAGCCATGTATGGTCCCCCACATATTGCAGCCATGTATGGTCCCCCACATATTGCAGCCATGTATGGTCCCCCACATAATGCAGCCATGTATGGTCCCCCACATAATGCAGCCATGTATGGTCCCCCACATAATGCAGCCATGTATGGTCCCCATACCTGTATATATGATGCCACCGCCGTTAATCCCCTGCATTACAGCGTAGCGCCGCGCACGCATTACAAGCTTCCGTTGTGAATACTTGTAAAGCGCGCGCCGCCATGTATAGACACTCCCCTTCTTGGGATTGGAGGGATCCGTCCAATCACGACAAGGGGAGTGTCTATGCATGGCGGCGCGCGCTTTACAAGTATTCACAATGGAAGCTTGTAATGCGTGCGCGGCCCTACGATACGCTGTAATGCAGGGGATTAACGGCGGTGGCGGCGGCATCATATATACAGATATGGGGGACATACATGGCTGCAATATGGGGGGCAGGGGAAGTATTCTATTTTAGTATCGGGGGTATTTGCGGGAGTACAAGTACACCCGCAAATACTCGGCATCGGTCCCGATACCGATACTAGTATCGGTATCGGGACAACCCTTATTACGACTGCCATTTTATTCTCTAGTACTTCTGCTAAAAAACATATTCAATGTTTGTGGGGTTCTAAGTAATTTTCTAGCAAAAAAATACTGATTTCAACTTGTAACAAGTGTCAGAAAAGGGCTTAGGCTTTAAGGGTTTAAAGTGTTTGCAAGTCACTACATGACTTTACATGTATCCCCTCCCGAGTATGCTGCTATTAGCGATAGTGTAATTGTTTTTATTATTTATTTTTTGTTAACGAAAAGGCTAAATACCTTTTCTCACACCGCAGCTGTGCGGTCACGTGATTTCCCTGCTCTCGCCTTCCCCCATCTATGGAGAGAAATGGGAGGGGCTGAGATTTCCATGTTACTTCAGCCGGCCAGCACAGGGGGATCACGTGACCGCACAGCGGCTATGTGGGAAAAAGTATTTAGCCTTTTCATTAAAATTAAAAAAACAAACACATTTCCACTCTAGAGGAGATGCAAGTATATTTGCTACAAATTGCAGTTGAATAGTGGCGGGAGAGGCAGGGGGGGAGAGACAATTTCACGGTTATAGGGAGGGGGAGAGATGAAAGAGCAGAGCAGCGGGATGACGGGGGCAGGTAAACTGACCACAGGAATCGTGGCTCGGCAGCCATGATTATCATGGTCGGCACAGATGGGGGGGGGACACAGGATCAGGCAGGATCAACCAGGTATATTGCACAATAGGAAGGAAAAAATTACACAGCACAAACACCTTAAAGAAAAATTATCTTTTTTTTGTTTTTGTTTTTTTGTTTCTTTTGCTCTCTGGAGATGGACTTGTAACTTTGAGATTGTCCATGCTCTCCCACGACTTTTGTTCTCAAGTTCTCAGACAATTCTTTGCTACTCCTTTCTCTTCTCCGTTCTCCTTGTGGCACGCGGACACATACACACACACACACCAGAAAGGTTGTGTAAATTTTTCACCTTTTAAACCACCACAGCTCTGGAAAGGTTTACCCCCTTTTCATGACCAGGCCATGTTTTGCAATACGGCATTGTGTTATTTTAACCGACACTTCCGCAGTCATGCGACGCTGTACTCAAATGAAATGCAAGTCCTATTTTTCCCCACATAGAGCTTTCTTTTGGTGGTATTTGGTCACCTCTGCATTCTTTTTGCGCTATAAACCAATTTTGAATTTTTTTTTATTTCATTCTCCAATAAAACATCCATAACATTTTTCTTAAAAAAATCCTAATTTATTTATCAATTCAGGCCAATGTGTATTCTGTCACATTATTTTGGTAAAAAAAAAAAATCCCAATAAGCGTAAATCATTGGTTTGTGCAAAAGTTACAGCGTCTACAAAGTTTGGGATATTTTTTACTAGTAGTGGCGGCGATCAGCGACTTGTAGCGGGACTGGGATATTACGGCAGACAAATCGGACTTTAAGTGACACTTTTGGGGACCAGTGACACTTATACAGCTAAAAATATGCACTGTCATTGTACTAACGACACTGGCTGGGAAGGGATTACCATCAGGGGCGATCAAAGGGTTACATGTGTTCCTAGGGAGTGCTTGTACTGTGGGAAGGCAGAGATTCGTGTCCCTGCTTTGCAGAAACACTGGATCACTGCCTTCCCTTTCTTACAGAATGACAATCTGCTTCTCTTGAGAATGATCAGCGGGTCCATTGAGTCCGCCGGACCTACTGATTGGCTCCTGCTGTGTCCAATCACAGCTGGAGTGGGTCGCCAGCGGTGCACATGTGCGCCCCAGTCCTGGAAGTGCAAAATCACGTAGGTACGTAATTTTGCACAGGAGAGCCACGTCGGCATTGTGTGTGTTTGTTATAAAATTGTATATGTGTGTGTGTGTGTGTGTGTGTGTATATGTATGTATATTTTTATATATATACACATACATACATACATACATACAGTTAACTGGTTGATGGTGTGAGTTCTGTAGTGTCAGTACCTGTTAATTGATACAGGCGAGTTTAATTACCAATTAGTGGAACATCACGAACTTGGAATGCTATTATTTCTTACAATTGTGAGAGGGTGCCAATAATTCTGTCTAGTCCATTTTTGGAGTTTTGCATGGAATGTGTCGGATTTGGCTTTTTGTTTCTCCACTTTTTTGTCATACCAATACAAACAGAAATACATGAGAATACCTAAACATTTGTAATTGTAACAATTTTCTGGCCAGTGGTGCATTATCTGACAAATGCAGGGGTGCCAATATTTTTGGCTATGATTGTATATTGTGAACATATCCTGTAGATCGGGGATAATGAATTAGCGGACCTCCAGCTGTTACAAAACTACAAGTCCCATCATGCCTCTGCTTCTGGATGTCATGCTTGTGCCTGTCAGTCTTGCTATACCTCATGGGACTTGTAGTATATCCAACAGCTGGAGGTCCCCTAATTGCATATCCCTGCTGTAGATAGACTCTGTGAATAAGTATTTGTTTATTAAAATGGTACTAAAGTTATTTTTTTTTTGTTCTGATTGCGCCGGTATAAAGAATTGGGCCTCATTCACATGGACGGACCATTCGGGTCCGCCTGTCAGTTTTGACGACGGACTTGAACGGGCGCTCCATGCATCCCTATGGAGCGTCGGATGTCAGCGGAGATATGTCCGCTGACATCCGACCTGATCCGATCCGCTAAAAACAGACGTATGGGGGGCCACGTCCATATCCATCATATCGGATCTGGTGAGATCTGACGAAAACAGACATGCTGTCCGTTTTCATCAGATCGATCCATAGGAGACAGCGGTGCCTGACAAGCCCCTCCCCGCTCAGTGAGCAGAGAGGAGCTTGTCATCCATCGGCTCAGCGGAGATCTGCGGACAGATCTCCCGCTGAGCAGGTGGACTCCGTCGTGCCAGGGTCCGCCTTGTGTGAATGAGGCCTTAGAGTAGCAGGCAAAGCCAGAAACACTGCCAAATTTGTACGTTTCACCACAGCAGCCTCTGGCCGCACTTCCGGGTAACTGCCACTTCCAATCATGTGATCCTGGCCTCGGAACTGCATGTCGCTTCATCTTGCTGCTGCACATGCGTGTCCTGCTCACTCTTGTGTGGACTTGGCATGTGCAGACATGCACTGGCATCTTGAAAGGACAATTAAAAGACATGCTTATGCCTTCTGCTCAATGATGGCACTGCTTCGGGAGCCGCTATCAATCCCTTCCATTGGAGAAGCTGAGGCGTGTCTTTAGTTTAGTGTCCTTTCAGTTTGTCTGACCTAGGGATGTAGTCCTCTTCTTAGAAGGGTGGCTCCAGGCCTATAGTTTGGTGTCCTTTTCAGGTTGCCTGTTCATGTAGGCGCAGACAGTCCCGACCTAGATACGTAATCCTCTTCTTAGAAGGGTGGCTCCAGGCCTATAGTTTGGTGTTCTTTCAGGTTGCCTGTTCATGTAGGCGTGGAAAGCGTCCCAACCTAGATACGTAGTCCTCTTCTTAGAAGGGTGGCTCCAGGCCTATAGTTTGGTGTCCTTTTCAGGTTGCCTGTTCATGTAGGCGCAGACAGTCCCGACCTAGATACATAATCCTCTTCTTAGAAGGGTGGCTCCAGGCCTATAGTTTGGTGTTCTTTCAGGTTGCCTGTTCATGTAGGCGTGGAAAGCGTCCCGACCTAGATACGTAGTCCTCTTCTTAGAAGGGTGGCTCCAGGCCTATAGATTGGTGTCCTTTCAGGTTGCCTGTTCATGTAGGCGCAGACAGTCCCGACCTAGATACATAATCCTCTTCTTAGAAGGGTGGCTCCAGGCCTATAGTTTGGTGTTCTTTCAGGTTGCCTGTTCATGTAGGCGTGGAAAGCGTCCCGACCTAGATACGTAGTCCTCTTCTTAGAAGGGTGGTTCCAGAACTTTAGTTTGGTGTCCTTTCAGGTTGTCCATGTAGTGCTTTAATCCTCTTCTTAGAAGGGTGTCTCCAGTGTTTTTAGTTTGTCCTTTCAGGTAGCCGGTTCATGTAGGCGTGGAAAGCGTTCCGACCTAGATACGTAATCCTCTTCTTAGAAGGGTGGCTCCAGGCCTATAGTTTGGTGTCCTTTCAGGTAGCCTGTTCATGTAGGCACAGACAGTCCTGACATAGTGATGTAGTCCTCTTCTAAGAAGGGTGGCTCCAGGCCTATAGTTTGGTGTCCTTTTCAGGTTGCCTGTTCATGTAGGCGCAGACAGTCCTGACATAGTGATGTAGTCCTCTTCTTAGAAGGGTGGCTCCAGGCCTATAGTTTGGTGTCCTTTTCAGGTTGCCTGTTCATGTAGGCGCAGACAGTCTTGATATAGGTAAGTAGTCCTCTTCTTAGAAGGGTGGCTCCATAAGGACCCTGCAAGCAGTACCAGGACAGGGTCCTCCAGCGCCCAGAACAAAGATCCAAAATGGCACCCTCCTCCCCTACTAATACATGCCTTAGAATGGGTGCACCACCATGTGTCTTTTATTTGCCACCTTGCTCGTCTGTGCCCGGGGCAACTTCCCCTATCGCTTTAAGGGAATTGGATGACTGTGATCCACTTTTGGAATGGAATGTACCAGTAGTAGGTTTTAATAGTATACAGAGCAGGCTTGATGTTATCAAGCCTTTGAGAAGCTTTTATTGCCAATAAAGTCAGGTCACAGCATTAAATCAGGTAATGATTAAAAGTTTCCAAAGCAATGTTGGCCTAAAGCCGAACCCAACCAAGTTTGAGTCTGAGTGAGGAGGAAGGGGAGCGATTGCTAGACGATTTTCGAAATGTTAAGATCTATTTTACCAAAACTGAAGAGTGCAAAATCTGGTGACGCCGTGTATGGTAGCCAATCCGCTTTCAACTTCAGCTTGTTCAATTAACCACTTAAGTGGTTGTAAACTCAACCACACAACTTGCACCTACAGGTAAGCCCAGATTAAGGCTTACCTGTAGGTGCAAGAAATATCTCCTACGGTTTAGGAGATATTTACATTAATTACAGGCGCCGACATCTACAGCGCATTCGCCCGTAGACAACGGCGCAGGCGCCCTAAAAGTATAGTTTTCACAACGACATAACCTGGGTTAATGCAGTGTTTTCACACATGCACGGGGATCTGCCGGTCCCACACGCAGGAGTGACGTCATCGCCGCTTCAGCCAATCACGGCACCGGGTGGCGAAACAAGGAAGTATCTGCGAGGGGACATGGCGGCGAACGAGGATGACTACGGGGTCTTTGATTTTAGGTAAGTGGCACATAATGAGCTATAGCATACTAGCTCATTATGCCTTTCTCTTGTAGGATTAGGTTTTTCACTGGGCAGTTTACTTTTGAAGGAGCGTCCCATAGCACATTTACTGCTACAGGGCTGCCCTCCTGTGGAGAATTGCGTGTCTGTATATGTGATTATACACTTCCGCCTAGGGCGTGCTCACATTCTACCGGCTTGGCTCTCTTCTGCCTTGTTAATCACAGCAGATCTCCATTCTGACAGGGGAAAATAATGGAATTTATGTCCCTGCAAAGCAGGGAATAAAAGCCATCACTTTCCTGAGTAAAAGCAGCACTCGTAGTACAGCAAAACACTGGCTAGGTACACATTTAACCCTTTGATTGCCCTTCATGTTTAACTCCTTCCCAGCCAGTGTCATTAGTACAGTGACGTTGTGTATTTTCAGCACTGATCACTGTGTTGGTGTCGCTGATTCCCACAAAGTATCATTTAGCATCCGCAATATAGTTGCTGATTGCCGCCATTACTAGTATAAAAATAAATATAAATTCCAGTATGCATCCCATAGTTTGTAGACGCTACAACTTTTGCGCAAACCAATCAATATACACAAAGTAATGAAGTAAATTTTCTAGCATGTTAAACATAAAATTTAATATATATAATTTATTATATTTTTTCAAAAATGTCGGCCCGGTTTTGTTTTATAATGGGGGGGGGGGGGGGAATAAAAACCAGAGCAGATGTGATCAAATGCCACCAAAAGTAAACTCTTATTTGTGTGAAAAAATGATTTTATTTGAGTACAGCGTTGCTTGACCGCACCAATGTCGGTTAGAATAACGCAGGGGCTTATTGTAAAGTAAGGCCTTGTCACGAAGGGGGGTAAATCTTCCGGAGGTCAAGTGGTTAAGCTTTGACAATAAAAACCTGGAAGCTGATTGGCTACCAATGCACAGTTTCAACAGATTTTGCACTCTCCAGTTTTAGTAAATCGACCCCCACTGTACAAAAGTGCTCATTTCATTTTTATTATATGGTGAGCTGTGCTTTACAAACTCATTGTATAAAATTAAAATGTATTTATTGAACAGAACACTGCTATTGTGTTGTAGGGTTTTTTTTTTCTGTGTATTTTTGTAAAAACCTAAAAATAAATATTTGATTAAAATTTTTAATTTTTTTTTCAAATTTCACCTCACTTCCTGTTTGTATGACACCTGTCACCTGGATAGGAAGTGAGGGGAAATGCCCCAAAATAGGGATACAGACGGCAGGACTTTTTTAACACTGGTCTTGTGGTCATCTGTCTTTTTTTTATTTTTTATATATATATATATATAATCTCGCTCTCTCTCTCGCTCTCTCTCTCGCTCTCTCTCTCGCTCTCTCTCTCCATCTCTATATATATATATATATATATATATATATATATAGATATATATCTATAAAATATATATATATATATACAGGGAGTGCAGAATTATTAGGCAAATGAGTATTTTGACCACATCATCCTCTTTATGCATGTTGTCTTACTCCAAGCTGTATAGGCTCGAAAGCCTACTACCAATTAAGCATATTAGGTGATGTGCATCTCTGTAATGAGAAGGGGTGTGGTCTAATGACATCAACACCCTATATCAGGTGTGCATAATTATTAGGCAACTTCCTTTCCTTTGGCAAAATGGGTCAAAAGAAGGACTTGACAGGCTCAGAAATGTCAAAAATAGTGAGATATCTTGCAGAGGGATGCAGCACTCTTAAAATTGCAAAGCTTCTGAAGCGTGATCATCGAACAATCAAGCGTTTCATTCAAAATAGTCAACAGGGTCGCAAGAAGCGTGTGGAAAAACCAAGGCGCAAAATAACTGCCCATGAACTGAGAAAAGTCAAGCGTGCAGCTGCCAAGATGCCACTTGCCACCAGTTTGGCCATATTTCAGAGCTGCAACATCACTGGAGTGTCCAAAAGCACAAGGTGTGCAATACTCAGAGACATGGCCAAGGTAAGAAAGGCTGAAAGACGACCACCACTGAACAAGACACACAAGCTGAAACGTCAAGACTGGGCCAAGAAATATCTCAAGACTGATTTTTCTAAGGTTTTATGGACTGATGAAATGAGAGTGAGTCTTGATGGGCCAGATGGATGGGCCCGTGGCTGGATTGGTAAAGGGCAGAGAGCTCCAGTCTGACTCAGACGCCAGCAAGGTTGAGGTGGAGTACTGGTTTGGGCTGGTATCATCAAAGATGAGCTTGTGGGGCCTTTTCGGGTTGAGGATGGAGTCAAGCTCACTCCCAGTCCTACTGCCAGTTTCTGGAAGACACCTTCTTCAAGCAGTGGTACAGGAAGAAGTCTGCATCCTTCAAGAAAAACATGATTTTCATGCAGGACAATGCTCCATCACACGCCTCCAAGTACTCCACAGCGTGGCTGGCAAGAAAGGGTATACAAGAAGAAAAACTAATGACATGGCCTCCTTGTTCACCTGATCTGAACCCCATTGAGAACCTGTGGTCCATCATCAAATGTGAGATTTACAAGGAGGGAAAACAGTACACCTCTCTGAACAGTGTCTGGGAGGCTGTGGTTGCTGCTGCACGCAATGTTGATGGTGAACAGATCAAAACACTGACAGAATCCATGGATGGCAGGCTGCATGAG
The DNA here is from genome assembly GCA_029574335.1 of Rana kukunoris. Taxonomy (NCBI): domain Eukaryota; kingdom Metazoa; phylum Chordata; class Amphibia; order Anura; family Ranidae; genus Rana; species Rana kukunoris. The sequence goes on from CM056057.1 coordinate 200,760,137, forward strand.
TGTCCTTGCAAAGAAAGGTGGCTATATTGGTCACTGATTTGTTTTTGTTTTGTTTTTGAATGTCAGAAATGTATATTTGTGAATGTTGAGATGTTATATTGGTTTCACTGGTAAAAAGAAATAATTGAAATGGGTATATATTTGTTTGCCTAATAATTATGCACAGTAATAGTCACCAGCACACACAGATATCCCCCTAAAATAGCTAAAACTAAAAACAAACTAAAAACTACTTCCAAAAATATTCAGCTTTGATATTAATGAGTTTTTTGGGTTCATTGAGAACATGGTTGTTGTTCAATAATAAAATTAATCCTCAAAAATACAACTTGCCTAATAATTCTGCACTCCCTGTATATATATATATATATATATATATATATATATATATATATAATCTGCCTCTAAACACCCCTCCGTGATAGCTTATGTCTCATGTAAACGCATGCTTTTAAGGAGTTTTAGGGCAAAAAAATAACCCACTGTCAGAGCGTCTAGTACAAGGGTCTCAAATTGGTGGCCCTCCAGCTGTAGTGAAACTACAAGTCCCATGAGGCATTGCAAACTGACAATTACAAGCATGACTCCCTCAGGCAGAGGCATGATGGGACTTGTAGTTTCACAACAGCTAGAGGGTCGCCAGTGTGATACCCCTGGTCTAGTAGCATTTTGCGGCATTTTGGCAGAAAAAAACGCTTTTGGTGCACCTTGCATTTAGCACTTGAGCATTAATTTCATTGGCCAGAATAAATGATTCTGGCAAATTAGGCCAACACCCAAACTCTTGATGTGTCTAAATGGGAAACGGGTTACCTGCGTAGCACCAATCTTTTTTTTTTTTTTTTTCTTTTGCCAAAATGCCAGGAGGAAAGGCGCTTGGGAGAAATGGCCAAAGTTTTTTTCAGTGTGCATGAAGCCCAACCTGTTCCATTCTATCAGAAATGAGAGAGAAATTCCTATTGCCTAGAGTTGGATATTAAATGTGAGTATTGTCTCCTTCAGCTGTACAGGAGGAGCGCCAGCGAGGACGAGAGCGGGAGGGAGAGGTTGAGTATGGTGGTACCATAAACGAAGACATGCCGGTGGAGAAGATTCTGGAAGCTGAACTGGCCGTAGAACAGAAGAGTGATCAAAGCCTCGAAGGCGGTGGATCTGTGAGTACCGCGCTATACTAATCCAGTGCTAACCTATAGCTACCAACTTGTCGTCCTGCTCTGTTATCACACACACTTGTGTCTATTAAAGGGGTTGGAAACCCTCAGGGTTTTTCACCTTAATGCATTTTATGCATTCTATGCATTAAGGTGGAAAAAACCTTGTGCTGCAGCCCCCCCCCCCCCCTTTTCTTGTCTAAACTCGATCGTTCCAGCGAAGGGGATGAGCTTCAGCTGCTGTCTCGGATCCTCATTGGATATATTGATGGCAGCGGGAGCCATTGGCTCCCACTGCTGTCAATCAAATCCAGTGACACGGGAGCCAGGGGCGGGGCTAAATCTTGCTGTCTGTGTCAATGGACGCAGCAGTGGGACTCGGGAGCATGCCCACATGGAAAGTGACTCTCAAGAATAGGTGGAGCCAGGAGCGCTGCGGCTGAACCCAGAAAAGGAGGATCGGGGGCCACTCTGTGCAAAACCCTTGCACAGAGGAGGCAAGTATAACATGTTTGTTGTTTAAAGGGGTGTTCCAGCCTTTTTTTATGTTAAGTCAGCAGCTACAAAAAGTGTAGCTGCTAGCTTTTAATAAACATACACTTACCTTCTCCACGGTTCCAGCGACGCGCCAGCCCCCCCCCCCCCTCCCCGGCTGGCGTCTTCATTCCGAGTGTGGGCACCCGGCCGTGACAGCTTTCGGCTTCACGGCTGGGCACCCACTGCACATGCGCGAGCGGCACTGCACATGCACGAACGACGCTGCGCCGTCCCATTGGACAGGCGATCTCCTGTGACGTGTCCGAGGCGATCGCCTACAGGGAGGGGCTGCAGTAAGGCGATTAAGCTAATCGCCTTACCAGCCCTTCAGCGGCAGGTGGAAGTGGGACAGGAAGTCACACTTCTCCTGAAGCCCCCACTCCCCCCCCCCCCCCCCCCCCCCCAAAAAAAAAATTATGTAAGGGGGTAAGGAGTGGGTTAAGCGGAAGTTCCATTTTTGGGTGGAACTCCGCTTTAAAGTAAATGTAACTGTTTGTTTTTTTCAAGTCTTTTTGTTTAAAAATAACAAACATGTTATACTTGCCTCCTCTGTGTAGTGGTTTTGCACAGAGCAGCCCAGATCCTCCTCTTGGGTTCCTCGCCGGCGATCCTGCCGATTGCCCCCACAGAAAGCGGCTTGCTATGGGGGCAGCCGAGACGTTGCTCTCCTCATTGGCTCAACTGCTTTGACAGCAGTGGGAGCCAGTGGCGCTCGCTGTTTGTCTCAGCCAATGGGTAGCGAGAGTTCCAGACAGCCATCGCTGGATCAAGATGGAGCTCAGGTAAGTATTAGGGGGCTGAGGGGAACTGCTGCACACAGGTTTGTTATCTTAATGCATATTCTATGCATTAAGATTCCAATCCTTCTGCCTTTACAATCACTTTAAAGCTGACCATCTGTTATACAATTGTGCAGCTGTCTTAAGGCACAGATGCATTCCCTATTATTGGCCTACCCAACACCTTTGCAACAGTATTTCGCCCAGCCACCATGTATATGTGGTGTTGTCTTCAGCCTAACACAGCGCCACATGATAGGAAGCCCCTTTTATATCAGCCTTGGGTGTTATTCCTTTTTAAAGCCCTGGCTCCCACTGACATAAAGGGGCTCCAGAACAACTTCCGAGCTTGACAATGGCTTAGTCTATGGCCGGCTTAAGTCTAGCTTCTCCCAGTCTGTCGTCCTGCTATCTTCTCTCAATCCCCTACACAACCACTTGAGTCAATGTTGCATTGCTGCTTTCCCTGGGTATTAGCGGTGTGCCTGAGATTGTTGGATTTTTGCCTTACTGAATAACCTTTTCTCAACTTAGATGTAAAGAATTCTGCAGTAGTTGACTGAGCTCTCCTGTCTGTCTTTCTCCAGCCAAGTGACCCAGTTACTAACATCTGTCAAGCTGCTGATAAACAACTGTTCACTCTGGTCGAATGGGCCAAGAGGATACCCCATTTCTCTGAGCTGGCGCTGGACGATCAGGTCATTCTGCTTAGAGCTGGTAAGAGACTCAGTGCTGGCGGGACGTGACTTGCTGCATCCTGTGGCCAAAAAGTATGTGTACCCCTCTCCAAACTGTTGACTTCAGGTTCTTCCAGTAAAAGGTTTTTATCCCTTTACACCCCAGTAACACGTATGTACAGCTGCAACACAGATGCATCCCTGGGTGGGCAACGTATATGTTGCTGGGAGTACACAAGGATCAAGCTGCTGAAAACGGCTCTCAGTCTCAACTAAACAGCTGGTGGGGCTGGCTTCCAATCATGTGACCACTGTGACAGCCAATCGCAGGCCCCCCCCCCAAAAAAAGCATTACATTTTAAAAGGGATGCCAGGGTGGGCAAGAAGGGATTTGAGGCTACAAGAACATTGTGTACCTGTGCTCCCATGCACAAAACTAACTCCATTAATACATGGGGGTAGATTTACTAAAGCCGGTGTGCTCAAAATCTGGTGCAGCTGTGCGTGGTAGCCAATCAGCTATTTGCTTCAGCTTGTTCAATTATGGTTGGGCAATACAACCTGGAAGCTGATTGGTTTCTATGCAGAAGTGGGTCTAGTTTTGCACACTCCAGCCTTAGTAAATCCCATGGTTTGATATGGAGGAACTGGCCGGTGTTCCGTCAGATTAGGCGACCCGGCAGAATGTGTAATGAAAGTGACGTTTTGATGCCGCCATCTTGCTACACTCTGCATCCGTCCACAGTAAGGATACAGTGAGCAAGCGGACATCTTGTTGCACCCACTGGAGTTTGCATGTTACACCTATTTATAACAGTACACTGAGGTTATATAGTGAAATACAGTACTTAGAACTCTGTCTGAATGTTTAGGTGTTCAGTTTTAAAAGCCGTGTCAAGCCTGATGATCTCACAGGTTTGCTAATCTGACAGAAGTTGGCTGCTTTTAAAATTTTAAATTTAAACATGCATATGGCGTTCTAACTACTGTAGTTCACGATATAACCTCAGTTCACTGTTATAAATAAGTGTAAAATGCAAAAGTCCGGTGGGTGTAAAAAGATGTCCGCTTGCCCCCTTCTCACTGTATCCTTAGGCCCCTTTTACACGGGGCGGATCAGTAATGATCCGCCTCCGTGTGCTCAGTGGGGATTGCTCCGTTGATCCCCGCTGAGCCGTTGGATGACAGGGCGGTCCCCGCACACTGTGCAGGGACTGCCCTGTCTTTTCTCCGCTATCCCCTATGCGGGATCGGATGAATACGGACTGTGTGTCCCTGTTCATCTGATCCGATCCGCAGATGGAAGAAAAAATAGGGTTTTCTTCCGTCTGCAAAATCGAAACTTTGCGGAGGCGGACGAGTACGGGTGTCAGCAGATGTTTATCTGCTAACACCCGCAATCACCTAGGGACCAATGTATTTTCCTTTTTTCATCCGCAAACGGATGGATAAAAAAGCGGACATTCGGTCCGGTCTGCACGTGTGAAAGGGGCCTTACTGTGGATGGATGCGCGGTGTAGCAAGATGGTGGCAACGAAACGTCCGTTCCGTTACACATTCTGACAAGTTGCCTAATCTAACAGAACACCTGCACAGAGATTCTGACCTCAACTCTAATGGACACTTGTAGTTTATTCATTGACAGAACTCTGAATAAAGAACGTAACCGCCTGGGTGGAGCCCTGCATTGTCACACAGAGGGGGTGATCGGGGGAAGAAGGCGCAGGAGCTGGAACACGCAAGTTCCATCCTAAAAATGAAACGTATTCCAAAAGTGAACTTGGCCTTTAAAGCTGCACCTCCACCCTATTTCCAGGCAAACATTTTTTGGGCAGGGAATCGGAAAAGGTTTGGTGCTCTGTCAGTTTTTTATTGTCTATGTTCCTACTGGGAAGAAGAAATTCACCCCTCTATCTGTCCTGGTGACCACGATCACAGACAAAGAAATCTTAAGGGTTCTACATTTTATGGTTGCCCCCAGAACATAAGGTGAGGGAAATATTGAATTAGGGACACATGTACCTGTATTTTTTTTCTCTGACCTCCTGTTGCATCCTTGGGACAGAAAGTGGAAATATAGTTCCACAGTGGTATGGAGAAAGCAAAGAAATATTCTGACAGGATTTTAACCCTTCCATACTCCATCCAAATGTCTCCCACAGTTAAAGCAGTTCATCAGGGAACATAGCAGATTCTGGATTCACAGCGGTCGTTCCCTGGCTACTCTTACCAAGAATTCAGCTAATCAAACGTGATCTGTGCTTGATTAACTTCAGTGGAGGACATGGGAAACATTGGGGGTCTAATGCACCCCCCACCTGCCACATAGGGGGCCTGTCACCCCTCTTGTGATAGAAATACATTTAAATAAAGGCAAAGAAAATTGTAAAAAGTATACGTTAAAGAAAAAAAATAAACATTTAAAAAAAAATATCAGAGGAGGGATGCCGCGCTGGGTGTACCAAGATGCCCGCGGCTCCGGAGCTAGGCCTAAGGTGCGGTCTTTCCTGATGCTGTAACCGTGGCGGCAATCCGCGGATTGCCGCCACAGTCACAGCATCAGGAAAGGCCGCGGCTTTGGTCTAGCTCCGTGGCACCACTAGCGGGAATTGTAAAATATCGGCCTGATTTGGATAAAAATCGGCCGATGCCGCTTTCTCCAAAACGGCCAAATATCGGCCGATATATCGGCCTGCCGATATATCAGTCGACCTCTAATGTAAACATAACATGCACCACACTTGTGAGATATAAATCAAAGGTCATAATTCATGGTTAATGCTAAACAGATAATCTGTAAAAGCTTTTGAATCATCGCCAGTAGAGCATTTTGCATACTGTCTTTTTTTGCGATTTCATGGGCACACATAATTTTAGGGCCTGACATGGGTATCTATTTACTCAATGCAACCCCATCTTTTATATTTTACCCAAAAAATGGGTATAACGTTTGCTTGCACCTAAAAGATAAGTTCGCTTTTTGGAACATGTTACATTATCTACATGTATTTTTCCAGTTCCTGTGGTTCATTCATTCAGACTTCTGCAAATGAATGAACCACTATTGCCATTAGTCATCGTTACTGGCAGTAGTTGTCAATGTGCTGAGAGGGTGCTGGTGAGCGCTCCTGTAGTTCATTGATCTTCTTGCAATTTAGTAACTGCGTGCCCATATGGGAGGTATGAGCAGGCTGTGTACTGAGAGTCCATAGCGTATAAGGAAAAAAATTCACATTTTTCACCTGCAAAAAGATGCAGATTTCTTTCTTTATTTTTTTAGGTGTCCTTATTCTTTTTTTTTTTTCCTGAAAATATGCTGAATGATATGCATTTGATATATAGCTGAAAATATTGTGCAACATGAAAAATTTAAAATGCCACTATTTTATTCTCCATGGTCTCTGCTTTTAAAAAAATATGTAATTGTTTGGAGCGGGCTACGGTGATTTCTAGCAATTTTTTTTTTTTGATTTTCACAAGTAAAAAAATATAGTAGACAAATGGTGAATGCCCCTGGTTTTGGAATAGCATGTCCAACAAGCTTGTTGAGGTGTGATGGTCCGGTGTCCACAGACTTTTAGCCATATAGTGTTTGTTAGTGGTTTTTCTTTCCTGTGCAGTATATAAAATCCTCTGTACCTTCTCTTTCCTCAGGATGGAATGAGCTCCTCATCGCCTCGTTCTCCCACCGCTCCATTTCTGTGAAAGACGGCATCCTGTTGGCTACCGGACTCCACGTCCACCGCAATAGTGCGCACAGTGCTGGGGTGGGGGCCATATTCGACAGGTAATTGCTGCTTTTCTGTGTTCAGTTTTTACTCTTGTGGTATAAAACGGTTTATTTTTATTTTTCATGTTGACTTCTGCTTTTGCCGGCTCTTGTAGTGTGTTGTTGTGTATTTTCAGAGTGCTTACCGAACTTGTGTCTAAGATGAGAGACATGCGCATGGATAAGACTGAACTCGGCTGTCTGCGAGCGATCATTTTGTTTAACCCAGGTAGGTACCACTGACTGACCTTGTTAAAGCTGAAAGTAGAACTGTAGGCAAACTTATTTTTTGTGGATAGATTAACCGCTTGCCGCACGCAGATATACGTCTGCAGAATGGCACGGGCAGGCCGAAGGACGTATGTATAAGTCTCCTTTAAGAAGCAGTTGTTGCGGACACTCGCCGCCATCTCCGTGAGCCGTCCCGTGGACTCGATTGCCGCGGGCATGCCCGCGATTGTCTCGCGTAGATAGAACGGGGAGATGTTAGTGTAAACACAACATCTCCCCGTTCTGCTTAGTGACACTGTCACTGATTGGGTTCCCTCTTATCGGGAACAACCATCAGTGATGTGTCACAGCAAGCCACGCCCCACTACAGTAAGAATCCCTCCCTAGGGAATACTTAACCCCTACAGTGCACCTAGTGGTTAACCCATTCGCTGCCAGTGTAATTTTCACAGTAATCAGTGCATTTTTCTAGCACTGATCGCTGTAAAAATGACAATGGTCCCAAAAATGTGTCAAAAGTGTCTGATGTGTCCGCCAAATTGTCGCAGTCATGATAAAAATCTCTGATCGCCGCCATTACTAGTAAAAAAATTATAATAAAAATGCTATAAAACTATCCCCTATTTTGTATATGTATCTGCCTAAACCGAGGGAAAAAATTGTTTATATATTTTGGGGGGATATTTATTACAGCAAAAAGTAAAAAATATATATATTTTTTTTTTTTACAAAATTGTCGCTCTATTTTTGTTTATAGCGCAAAAAATAAAAACCGCAGAGGTGATCAAATACCACCAAAAGAAAGCTCTATTTGTGGGGAAAAAATTACGTTAATTTCATTTGGGAGCCACGTCGCACCACGGCTCAATTGTCAGTTAAAGCGACTCAGTGCAGAATCGCAAAAAGTGTCTCGGTCATTAAGCAAAAAATGGTCCGGGGCTTAAGTGGTTAAGGGAGGGTTATAACCCCTGTCGGATTATTATTTTTCATCATCTGTTTCCCATCATGGAGATTTCCCTTTACTTCCTGTCTCATAGACAAACAGGAAGTGAGAGGAAATCCCTTCAAATTAAGGGAATTCCTCAGGGACCCTCAGATGACTAGAACCAGTGTCCCCATTGGAAGATTTCCCCTTTATTACTTTTCTGAGATTTTCTTTTACTTTAACTTTTAATGATCATGGTAACCAGGACAAATCGAGGGAGCACCTCCCTAACGAGGATGCAGACCGCAATATAAACGGACAGTTGTTCTAATCCTCTTCTTTATCAAAAACTGAAAGGAAAAGTTTTCCCTTTAGTTATACTTAGTTATTTTAATGTGCTTATATTTTGACCTCTCTGGTTCCTCTATCCTCCAACATGTTGATGAAAATTTTTACGCAAAACTTTCTGTTTTTATTAAATTACTTTTATTTTTTTTACACCCAGTAATGTCATTGTTGGGTCTCTGTGCTTCTTTACGCAATTAGATCATAGCTTCCTGAAAACGGCAGATGGTTCCAGATGAACTGTAATCCACTGAAAGCTGTGGGCTTGGAAGGAAAGTGCTAAATGATACCAGGGGGTTGATTTTACTAAAACTCCCCAAGAGTGCAAAATCTGGTGCAGTTCTGCCTGGTAGCCAATCGACTTCTAAGTTCATCTTGTTCAGTTAAAGCGGAGTTCCACCCAAAATTTGAACTTCCGCTAGACCCACTCCTCACCCCCTTACTTATTTGGCATGTAATTTTTTTGGTGGGGGAGTGGGGGCTTCAGGAGGAGTGGGAATTCCTGTCCCACTTCCTGCTTCCGCCGAGGTGCTGGTTGGGCGATTAAGCTTAATCGTCTACAGCAGCCCCTCCCTGTAGGCGATCGCATGGGACACTGACAGGTCCCATGCGATCGCCTGTCCAATCAGCGGCGAGCCGCGCCGCTCCCGCATGCGCAGTGGGTGCCCGGCCATGAAGCCAGAGGCTGTCACCGCCGGGTGCCCACAGTTGCGATGAGGACGCCGGCCAGGGAGGGGGGAGAGGAGCGGAGCCCCGGCCGGCACGTCGCTGGAGCAGGTAAGTGTCTGTTTATTAAAAGCCAGCAGCTACACTTTTTGTAGCTGCTGACTTTTAATAAACATATAACTAGGCTGGAACACCCCTTTAAGCTTTGACAAGTAATCCTGGAAGCTGATTGGTTTCTATGCAGAGCTGCCCCGGATTTTGCACTCTACAGTTTTAGTAAATGAATCCTTAGATGTCCATGAGCCAGGAAATGAGGTGGGCTCTGTCTGGCTTGCTGCAGTTTCCAATGCACATTGTGAAAAGCTCACAGTGTTCAGTAAAATCAGAGTAAAGGATAGGAGACTGTACAAATGTAGAAGACTGAAGGTAAATAAAGTTCAGCTTTAGGACCCATTCACACCATACTTGTTGAGCTGGACCTGGGCAGCCTTGTTAATCACCGTCCCTATGTATAGACAAGGCAATTTCTCTTGAGTCCTGTGTGTTCATTGTACTGAAAAAAGTAGGGCATGATACGTTTTGGTCAGTTGTGATGCATTATATCTCATCACAACACCCCGCAGCGCATAAAGATGATTGAATTGTCCTTTTGTGACTTTTCATTAGTTATTCAAGTAAATAATGTAAATCAGGGTTCGACAAACCCCAGGCGCCAGGTCGCATTGGCACCTAGACTTAGTGGCCTGGCTCCTGAGCTAGACTGTGGCAGATGACTTGTCCCCATGCGGCTCCCCGAACTAAGATGTCACGCCGGGGCTGAGGGCATTCCCTTACATTACTTATACTGGCAGGGGATATTGTGCCCTCTCCTGGTGGGCAGAACTCACGGAGCGGTACTCATTGGAGCATTGCATGTCGAATGACCAGAAGCATGTCACAACCAGGATGTGTCTGCATACAGTGTGCAACGAGGAGTGGAAGTAGCCGAGGATGTTCCTGTCCGCCACAAACAGTTGGATGGTGGTCCTATTTTCTGGATCAGATGGCATCAGATGAAAACGGACAGGCGGTGCGTTTCCATCCGATTGCTCCATACAGGAGAGCGTGATTGTGTCCGAGTTTGCTCTGCATGGTGGAGAGGACACAGACCTGTCATCCAACTGCTTTGTGGAGAGATCCCCCCACTGAGCAAGCCGATTCCGCTTGGTGGACGTGCCTGTGTGAAAGGGGCGCGCATAAAAACATCAATTACGATACACGTTACATATCTCCTCGCACACTTATTTAGCTGGCTCCTAGATTCAAAACAAATTTGTCAAGCCCTGGTGTAAATTGTGTGATTCGTTCAGTAGAGTTCAGGTCGGCGCTCTGTGAAGGAAACTTGAGTTCCTCCACTCCACACTGGTCAAACCAAGAGGACAGTCACCAAACGGTTACCACTGGTTGGAAGTGCACGATTATCTAACATGGCTTTATATGTTATAGCATTAACAGAACCCTTCTATGGAAACACTTGACCATACCTTTGGCCATGTGCAGTTAGTGAGCGGTCATGATAAATACAGAAGCTGCAGCTTCATCTTGTTGAAAATGCCAAAGCTAATGCTAGCTTGACTACTTGATTAGACAATGACCCCCCCGCCCCCCGTACATTCAGGTCAAGATGAGGTTCCCTGACGCATCATTGGCCAGCTATTTACACCGTTGTATAGGATTTACATTTATTTATTTTTGTCCTGCTTTCCAGATGCCAAAGGACTGTCTAATCCAGGTGATGTGGAGGTCCTGAGGGAGAAGGTCTATGCATCATTGGAATCTTACTGCAAGCAGAAATACCCTGACCAGCAAGGAAGGTGAGGGATGGGCATTGCTTATTATAAGGAGAAGTAAGAGAATGTAAACAAAAAAATAATCAATTTTACTCTCCTGGGTGGAAGTAGCAGGATCAGCCACCAGCTCTATGCTCTGCCCCTCCAGTACTCACTGTAGTGCCGGGCTGTGAATGGGATGGGAGCAGCTGTCCCTCACTCCCCCTCTCCCATACTCACCTGAGCCCTCTGTGGGGACCCCTCACTTTTGGGTCTCGCTGGCTTTGCTGGGGCATTAGGAGCCATGTAATGAGGGAACAGGGGCGGGCCAAGTCCCGCAGTCTATGGAAGCAGCAGCGGGTCTGGGAGCAAGAACGCACTTCCCATTGGGCCATTGGACGGAGAGGAGGAGACGGCAGCGCTGGTGGGGGACCGAGACAGTGGCAGCTCTATGCAATGCCATTGCACAGAGCAGGTAAGTATAGAGACGTTTGTTAAAAAATTAAAGGGCCAGATTCAGGATTGCGAGCGGTTCTTTTGGCCGGCATAACGTTTCTCATTTACGTTACGCCGCTGCAACTTTACGCGCAAGTGCTGTATTCACAAAGCACTTGCTCCTGAAGTTGCGGTAGCGTAAATGGGCCAGCGTAATTTAAATTCGGCGGGTAGGGGGCGTGTCGTATTTAAAATAGGCGCGATCCCGCACCGAACGTACTGCGCATGCCCCGGCCGTCAATGTATACCAGTGCGCATGCTCCAAATTTTGACGGTGTTATCGACGTGAACGTCAATGACGTCAATCCCCATTCACGGACGAGTTGCGCAAACGACGTAAACATTTTCAAATTTGACGCGGTCACGACGTCCATACTTAACATAGGATGCGCCTGCTTTTTGGTGCTTTATCTTTTCGCCGGGAAACCCCTTCCGGAAACGGCGTAAAGTCACTGCGTAAGGAGGGCATACGTTCGGGAATTGGCGTATCTCCCTGATTTACATATTCTCAGCGGGAACGCCCCTAGCGGCCATTTTAAAATTGCAGTTAAGATACGACGGCGTAATACAATTACGCCACTCGTATCTTAGCTGCAACCCGGCGTATCTTGTTTTCTGAATACAATAAAATGATACGCCGGCGCAGATTCTGAGTTATGCCGGCGTATGACTGATACGCCGGCGTAACTGTTACTGAATCTGGCCCAAAGACTTTTACAACCACTTTTGGTTGAGCTCCCAATGCAATTATATCTTGCCAAAATTAACCAACCAAATGTCCCTTTTCTCCTTTTTAAGGTTTGCAAAGCTACTTCTCCGCCTTCCTGCCCTGCGATCCATCGGTCTGAAATGTCTGGAGCACCTCTTCTTCTTCAAGCTCATCGGAGACACTCCCATAGACACCTTCCTGATGGAGATGTTGGAAGCCCCCCACCAGCTGTCTTGAGGGGACTGTTCTAAACAAGCCTGGCATTGCTGCTCCATCCCCAAGAGTCAGCTGTAGTAAACACATACTCTAATAGACCTTTTTCCAATCGGTGGTGGTATAGGCACCACACAAGCTTATCCCGAGAGACTGCTTCAACTTGGCCATTCACTGCTCAACGTTTCCCCTTACCCATTGACAGGCCATGGTCCACTTCTCTAAAGACAGCTTCCACATCGGGATTTAGATGGAACATGCCTAAAAGATAAAAAAAGAGAGTCCTAAATAGGCTTCTTCTTTAACATGGTAGATGTGCACCCTCAAGAGTTTGTAATCTGCAGAAAGAGATATCGTAAACCAAGACTGCTGCAAAAAGAGGCATCCACTGGTGACGAGGAAGCACCTGAGCGCATGCCAGCGATGAATCTTTGATTGAGACACTCCTATGCAATATCTTTGATCCAAAAGTTGTAACTATGCTAAAAAACGGATGTCTCGAAAGAGTGCGTCACCCACCCCGGTGCGTTGTCCAGCTTTTTCCGCCCCCCCCCCCTTACACGTGTGAGGCTGAGCTGAGCAGGTGTTGCTCTTCTGAGAGGTGTGGACTCTATGACGGAGAGAGGTGGCCACTGGCAGACGTTATTCCTCACTAACTCGGAATGAAGAGACTGCGGAACGGCACGCCAGGAATAGACTGTGCTGAAATTTTGTGGTGTATACGGGGAGTTGATGGGGGTCGGTTTCTGGGTTTGGATAATAACGTAACAAATTCATTTTAATCAGTGGAGATTTCTGTTTGAGGGGGGGTATAGTGGACCCTGTTAATTTTCTCTAGATCTGTCTCACTGTTGGTCCCCCCCCCCTTTTATTTGAGGTGCCCTTTTTTTGATTACTGCACTTGTTAGGGTGTAGGGGAAAGTACCAGGGGGTCCCCATAGGGTGAGGAGGACCTCGGAAATTATTGTAACCTTGATTTGTTCTCGTGACTGTTTTTGAGGTATTCATGACTGCTTTGTATTTTTGGATGCCTTGAGGAACTCTACACCTGACATTTTCTTCTCTGGGGTGGAAACGCATCGAATGTCCTATATGTTGTTTTTTTTTTTTTTTTGTTCAGCCGTTCTCTTAAAATCGTTGTTGGTTTTGGAAGGATGATTATATTGCACAGGATCTTAGGACTTTCTTAAATAAGAGTTGGGGGGGACGGGGGACGAAGACCTGTCCTGAATTTATTTTGGGGTTTTGGAACTTGGAAAAGGTGGGTTTATAAAGGACACCTGTTGTGGGCTGGGGGGGGGGGGCTGACATTGCTAATGGCCCCTTTCACATGGGGCGGAGGCCGCCTGCTAAGTGGGGAATCTGTCTGCTAATCCCCGCTGAGCAGGTAGATGACTTGTCCGCTCCGCTTATGCAGAGCAGACACAGTCCGCTCTCCTCTATGGGTGGTTGGATGTAAACGTACTGCCTGTCCGTTTACATCTGATGGCAACCTGATGCGCTGGCTCAAGTTTGTCAAACTGGCGGGCCTCCAGCTGTTGGATAACAAGTCCCATAATGCCTCTGCATGTGGGAGTCTTGCTTGTAACCGTGTCAGCCTAAGGTCCCTTTCACACTTGTACGACTTCAAAGTCGCACGATTTTACCGCGATTCGCGGCCGCGATTTCAATGAATGCCTGTGTAAGTGGCATCAAAATCGCACCAAAGTAGTGCAGGGACTACTTTGAAGTCGGCACTACTTAAAGTCGTGCCAGTATGAATGGTGTTCATTGAAAATCATGGAGAATGGACTTTAGTCCGATGGACTTGTGTACACGCGTACAAACACGCAAGCTCAGAACCAATGCTAAAGATCAGACAACAATAGCACAAGTTGCCCAAAGGGTGGCGGTAAAGAGCAGAAAAACCACGTAGTACGTCTATTGCGTCACTACGTTCGCATTTCTGCCGTGTGTATGCATACCAAGTTCATGGCCAACGCCCTTCGGAGCAAAATCCACGGAAAAGTCAGATGGAAGTCGGGTCGTGTGTATGAGGCTTTACAATGCCTCATGAAACGTGTAGTTCCGCAACAGCTGGAGGGCCGCTCGTTTGACACCTGTGCACTAGATGGATGAGGAACTGATCCCCATCTGTCTGGTTTTAGCAGAACGTCCCAATCGGAAGATCCATTGCCTTCTTTCGAATGGTTGCCTGCCCACATCCAAGCCTATGACTGGATGTCGGTGGGCCACCGCTCGCTACAAGGCAATGAATCTTTTTTGTTTGGGTTTGCCAAAAAACGGACAGGTGGACCCTATCAATCCACTTGTGGGAAAGGGGCCTAAAGCAGAACTCCGGGCAATTTTTTTCTCCCATGCAGTGGGGCTGTGTCTGCACTGTACAGATTAACTCGTTTTCGTCTAGGCAAGAGGAGAGCAGAGAGATGCTTACCTAATCCTCCGATCCTTCTGCGCTCCAGTGGTCTTGATTAGTGGACTGTTCATGACGTCATCACGCTCAGAGCAGACTGAATAGACCAGGAACAGTCCACCGCTGGAAGTGGATGAGCGCCATTTTCTGAAGGGATCGGGTGACTATAAGATTTGTACTAACCCATACAGTGCAAGCACAGCCCCACTGCATGGGGGAAAATAATTTGCCCGGGGATGGGCTTTAAAGCTGAGCTCCAGGCAAATACACAGAAAAAAAATGCATATATAGGAACTGTTTAACTTGCCAAATGATATGTGTTTGTCTATTTTGTCCTAAAATTCACACAGCTCTACCAGACCCCTGTCTGGCAGGGCACGAAGCCTGTGGGAAGAGGCTGGTAAGTTACGTATTTACCAGCCTCTTCCCCCCCCCTCCACTCATCCTAAAACATCCCCGCAGCAGCAGCTGGAGGGAGAGGAGAGTAGGGAAGCCGGAGGTGCTGCAGGGGGAACCAGGGTAGTAGGGGGCATCTGTGCTGCATAGGGTGATTAGGGTGTGCCTGGGCACACCCTGTGCGCATGCCTATGCCTGCAGATCTCGTAATCCCCCCTTCTGTGACTGGACAGTGAGAACAGCGGACTACCGCTGCTCTTTTCTATCGCCATGATCCTTATTGGCACATGAGCATTGCAGCAAAACTGGTTCCTTATGCTGCTTTTCCAGTCCGACCTCTGTTGTGTAGAGCCTCCAAGAGGCTTATACTGTACAAGGAAAATTCAGGTACTTGCACTATTTGTACAAAGAAAAAAAAAAAAAACAGCTGCATTGTGTGTCCTTTATATTTGCCTGGATTTCAGCTTTAACGTCTCCAAAGAAAGTTCGTTGCCTGGCTGTCTGACCTCAGTACATTCATGGACTTGGAACGATCATGCATGCTGGAAGTTCAGAACTCCTTGTCTGCATACTTGTCCAAGTTCTAGAGCGAATGGATCAGCATGACAGCCAGGTAACAAGCATTTTCAACACTGGCAGCTTGCATTTTCTGCCAGTACAGACAGGTTACCTCCTGATAATTTGTTCTTAATTATTTTTTTATGCCCGACAATTTTTTTTGGGGGGGGGGGGGATTTCTTGGGGGTGCTTGACTTTAATGTTTTGCTATTCCAGATTTTTTCTGCTGCTAGTCCCGGCTCCTCCTTGTTTATTCCCTGTCTTTTTTGTTGACTATCCTGCTCGTTTTATTTTCCTTCTGTATTTTTCCTGTTGTCTCTTTTAAGCCTCGCTTTCTATGAATGGCGTTTCCAGGTTTTAAATCTGTTCTGTCTCCTGGTACAATCCCTGGTACCTGCGAAAGGGGTAGAAGGTTTGCACACAGTTCTGACCCACACCTAGCTAAATACACTCTCTAGGAGGCAGATCCTCATAGGAGGGTCCTGAACAGACTCCTCCCACCTTTTAGCCCCACACTTTACTCTGCGCTCGTTCATTATTCCTGTTGCTTGGAATGAATATTAAAGAGAATTTAGCTCTAAATTCTGCATTGTTTTTTTTGTTTTGTTTTTTTTATATATACAGTGCATCTGGAAAGTATTCACAGCACTTCACTTTATCCACATTTTATGTTCCAAAATGGATTAAATGCGTTATTTTCCTCAAAATTCTACAAACACAACCCCATAATGACAATGTGAAAGAAGTTTGTTTGAAATCTTTGCAAACTTATTAAAAATAAAAAAACAAAATCCCATGTACATAAGTATTCACAGCCTTTGCCATGACACTCAGAATTGAGCTCAGATGCATCCTGTTGCCACTGATCATCCTTGAGATGTTTCTACGACTTGATTGGAGTCCACCTGTGGTAAATTCAGTGGATTGGACATGATTTGGAAAGGCAAACACCTGTCTATATAATGTCCCACAGTTAACAGTGCATGTCAGAGCACAAACTAAGCCATGAAGTCCAATGAGTTGTCTGTAGTCATCAGAGACAGGATTGTATGCAGACACAGATCTGGGGAAGGGTACAGAAAAATGTCTGCAGCATTGGAGGTCCCAATGAGCACAGTGGCCTCCATCATCTGTAAATGGAAGAAGTTTGGAACCTCCAGGACTCTTCCTAGAGCGGGCCGCCTGGCCAAACTGAGCGATCGGTGAGAGGGGCCTTAATCAGGGAGGTGACCATGAACCTCCTGGACGCTCTGACAGAGCTCCAGTGTTTCTCTGTGGATGGAAGAGAACCTTCCAGAAGAAAAACCATCTCTGCAGCACTCCACCAATCGGGCCTGTATAGTAGAATGACGAGACGAAAGCCACTCCTCAGTAAAAGGCACATAACAGCTCGCTTGGAGTTTGCCAAAAGGCACCTGAAGGACTTGGTCCATGAGAAACAAAATTCTCTGGTCTGATGAAACAAAGATTGAACCCTTTGGCCTGAATGACAAGCGCCATGCCTGGAGGAAACCAGACACCGCCCATCACCTGACCAATACCATCCCTACAGTGAAGCATGGTGGTGGCAGCATCATGCTGTGTGGCTGTATTTTAACAGCAGGACCTGGGAGACTAGTCAGGATCGGTTTTTTATTTTTAATACATTTGCAAAGATTTCAAACACTTCTTTGCTGCTGTAGGTGGCAGTTTATAACTATGTGACACCACTGTTTTATGGCAGTATGGATGATGTTCTTGTTGAAGTTGCAAATTTCCTGGCTCTTCCATCTTTTGGCTTTACTATTTAGTAATATGGGTACCCCCCCCCCTTTTAACTGCTACACCTCTTGCTGCTGTTATAGGTGCTCTCCATTAGATTTTATTTTTCAGCTGAAGTTGGGCTAATGCAGCACTGTGGGTGGACCAGGAAGCGTGTTCCATAGCATAGTGCTCTCTGCTTAAAGCAGACCTCCAGACTCCTTAGAAAAATTAAATCAGCAGCTACAAATACTATAGCTGCTGTCTTTTAATATAAGGACACTTGCCTATTCAGGCATCGTCTGAGGTCAATCGGCTTTGGGTGCAGATGCCGGCATCTGTAGTAAGGGAAACTGGAAATTAAGCCTTGCAGCGTCAGTTTACTACTGCGCATGTGTGAGTCGCGCTACACCTTGTGATTGGTCCTGTAGTCCTCTTTAACCTGGGATATGTGCCAGAAGACTGCAGGGGAAGATAGAGGACAGAACTCCCGGCTTAGTTTGCTGAAGCAATTTCAGCTGGAGGTGGGAGTGGGTATAGAAAAAATAAGTTATATAGAAAAATAAATAAAAAATAAAATAATATAGAAAAAATAAATTTGTGGCGCACAATCAGTTTGAGCAAGCAACCTAGTCTAAAAATAAAAGTTGAAATAAACATCAATCAGTATAAGTCCATATGGTAACAAAATACTCCGGACAGTCCAGTTTCAGCAGTTAGATAGATGTGGGAACTTAGCGGCAGCACCTGAAGCAGAAGCAATCCTCTAGAAGAGCCAAAAAAATACAAGAGAGAGATGCGCCAAACTAAGTGCAGTATGTCGTTTTTAATCAGTAGTAAATTGGTACAATAAAGTAACTACTCACAAACATGGAGTAATATAGGCATTGGTGTGGCTATGAGGCCGGGGTCATCATAAGAGGTTCCTCC
Organism: Rana kukunoris; assembly: GCA_029574335.1. Classification (NCBI taxonomy): domain Eukaryota; kingdom Metazoa; phylum Chordata; class Amphibia; order Anura; family Ranidae; genus Rana; species Rana kukunoris. The sequence goes on from CM056057.1 coordinate 200,778,479, forward strand.
GGAAAAGGTTTCTTCGTCCCAGGCTTGTGAGCCGCAAGTGTGGTATAGTGGACACAGGAAACCAGGAAGAGCCGTCTGATGTGGCGTGCGTTCCACCGTGGAGCGCGGCGTATCGTCGTCGCCCCGGAAGTGACGCGAGGGACCCGGCCAGCCAATCGGATTACGCGTTTCACAGCGTCAGCTGTTTCGTCAGATCCATCTGACGCTGTGAAACGCGTAATCCGATTGGCTGGCCGGGTCCCTCGCGTCACTTCCGGGGCGACGACGATACGCCGCGCTCCACGGTGGAACGCACGCCACATCAGACGGCTCTTCCTGGTTTCCTGTGTCCACTATACCACACTTGCGGCTCACAAGCCTGGGACGAAGAAACCTTTTCCGGAGGAACCTCTTATGATGACCCCGGCCTCATAGCCACACCAATGCCTATATTACTCCATGTTTGTGAGTAGTTACTTTATTGTACCAATTTACTACTGATTAAAAACGACATACTGCACTTAGTTTGGCGCATCTCTCTCTTGTATTTTTTAGGTGGGAGTGGGTACCTGCCAAAACCAGATACCCACTCCTCCCAAAAAGTGGCTATGGGGGGGGGGGGGGTGTAAACAAGCAGAACTTCCCCTTTTGGTGGAGCTTTGTTTTAAACAAGGGATAAGGCAGCTGGGGGGTCTCCCGTGCAATGGTTTGGCTGTTCTGAACAAGAAGGGGGTGGGTCCCAGACCTGTCACTTAGCACTAATTTAAGTAGCAGCAAAGACTGGTCTCCTTCATGGAAAGCAGCAGTAGAGCTTAAAGGCTAACCATTTAATGCTAAATTCCAGTCCCTTCCCCCATAGTCTTTCCTGTGTTGAAACGAGTTGCTGTTTTTCCTGCAAACTTGCATCTCTACAATATGACCCTTGAAAGCTGAAAAAGCTTCCTTAAGCCCACCTTCATTTTCTGTCTTTATGACTTTAACACATGTGTGCTGTTGCCTGCCTCCTGCAGCTATTCACTTTTTGAGTGAGAAACTTATATAGCGCAACACATGCGAACTGAATCGCCTCTGGGCGCTTGGTATCCATTCCCTACTGTACTTTTGCTTTTCAGAAAAGAAGGGTTTTCACCTCCATTCGGATACTGGTTGGTAGAGCGTTCCACAGTCTAGGTCCTTGGACTGCAAATCTTTGTTCTCCTTTGGATTTGTATCTGGAGTAGATTTTGGTCGGTGGATCTGAGAACGCGATTGGGGTTGTGATGTTTTAATTTTTCGCATAGATATTGGGGGGGCATTTCCTTGAACACACTTATGCATCGAAGTGCCTTGGTTTTTTCCCAGTCACCAGTCGAGCGGCCATATTTTGAACGACTTGCAGATGAGTGATTTGGTATTTAGGGAGTCCGAGATAGAGGGCATTTGCATAGTCGAGTCTGGAGTTGATAATTGTTCCCACCATGACTGCTATGTCTTCTTTCGGGATAAATGGGATGAGTCTACTTAGTAGGCGCAGCAGATGGTGGGAGACGCTGACTACTGACCCTATTTGTGCATCCATTGTCATGTGGGTTTCGAAGATGACTCAGACTTTTGACTTTGGTGCTAGGAGTGATGGTTTGTCCAAGAATGGGCGGCAGTGTCCATTTTGGTGCGGCAAGTCTTTTCGGTTGGTGTGAAACAGGAGAAGTTCTGTTTTTGAGGCGTTGAGATTAAAGCAACTTTCCGTCATCCAATTTTCTATCGGAGGCATGTCTCTAGACTGAGATCATGATCCTTGTTGTTGTAGATGCGAAAATATAGTTGCGTGTCATCCGCGTCGGAGTGGTAGAGTAACTTCTGGTTACTGATGATTTCAAAAAGAGGGCGGAGATGGATATTGAATAATACAGGTGACAAAGGGGATCCCTGAGGGACTCCGCATGACACTGTGCATTTTTCAGAAGTGAAAGGACCTAGTTTCACTATTTGTGATCGGTTTTCCAAGAAGGAGGAGAACCAGGGTAAATCAGAGTCTGTGACTCTAGCTACTTCAGCTAGGCGAGTCAACAATAATTTGTGGTCCACAGTATCAAATGCTGCGCTTAGGTCCAACAGTACCTGCTTTCAGTCACTTTGTTACCTACCTTTATAGGGAAGAATTAATTCACAACATCCCTTCAAACACTCAAGCTCCCTTAGTGCTGCAAACTTTAGCTGTGCAATCTGCTGATCAGTTGCTTGATTCCAAATCAAGCAACTGATCAGCAGATTGCACTACTAAAGTCTGCAGCAAGGAGGATGCTAGAAATTGTGGTCTTTCATATTAAACTTTGGCTGTTGACAGCGGGGTTCTGTGCTTTTTACAGGAGCCTGCGTGGCCCTCCCACCAAATTTGGATCAAAGACCAATAGAAAGGCTCTGAAGTAGATTTGAGTGACTTTGACAAGGAACTAATGCAGTGTTTCTCAATTCCAGTCCTCACAAAGCGTCAGACTTTTCCCCCCGAAGGGGCGTGTATCTGGATTTTGTCCTGATTACAAACGGCATACAATTGTCAGCCAACAACCACAAAATGTAGTGACATACTCATTTTTTTATTATTGCATTTTAGTGTAAATATGAGGTTCAAAAATACCTCAGATCTCATATTTAAGAGGACCTGTCATGCTTTTTTCTCTTACAATGGATGTTTACATTCCTTGTAATAGGAATAAAAGTGACCCAAATTATTTGAATCCTAGCGGTGGAAAGTCCTTTAGAACAGCTCACTGAACACCTTACTGAGGAGGGACAGGAAGTGAGAAATTTAGACAAAGAAACAACACATTTAGAAGGGAAATGGAAGGAAAAGGTAAGTGAACCAACAATGCTCTACCTCAGAGGTGTCCAAACTTTTTTCCAAAGGGGGCCACATTTGATGAAGAGAATGTGCGTGAGGGCTGACTATTTTGCCTGACTGTCTTTGAACCATTAAAATTCGGTCTAAATGTGTTCCTCCGAGAAACGAATACACTGCCCAACAAGAATTCTCTTGCCTTTGTGGCTGTGTGTTGAGATGAGCTCAGGCGTATTATTTGGATATACTGTATATATTTCTTTTGGTCCCAACGAATCCCCGAGCGCTGCTCAGGACTAAGGATGAGCTTGGGTGTGTTATTTGGATATTCCGTATTTATCGCCGTATAACACGCACAGGCTTATCATTGCCATGAATGCAACCTTACCATTGCCATGAATGCAGCCTTACCATTGCCATGAATGCAGCCTTACCATTGCAACCAACGCAGCCTCACATGTGCCTAAATGCAGCCTCACATGTGCATGAATGCAGCCTTACCATTGCAACCAACGCAGCCTCACATGTGCCATAAATGCAGCCTCACATGTGCCTTAATGAAGCCTTACCATTGCCATGAATGCAGCCTGATCGATGCCCATCTACAGCCTCGGAGGGCAGAGGGAGGGGGATGGGACGAGTGCTGACAGATTACAAACAGGAGAATCTCTTGTTTACTCTGTGGCCTCTTTAATACAAAGTCCCGCCTCCTATGATAGATAGAACAGTCATCCAATGGCATCCCAGGAGACGGGACTTCCAATACAGACGCTTCTGAGTAAACCGAAGATTCTCTTCATGTAATCTGATGGCGCTCGTCCTGTCCCCTCCAAGGCAGCGCCGAAAAATATGGTATATATCTTTTGTGGCCCTTGGGGCCACAAACAATATATATCCAAATCCACAGGGGGGCTGCATTTGGCCTGCGGGCTGGACTTTGGACATGCCTGCTCTAGATTAAAGGAACCTATTTAAAAAAAAAAAAAAAAAAAAAAAAAACCTTTACAACCCCTTTAACGCTGTACAGCCTCTGTGAGAAAAGGTGGTTGTCCCAGCTTGCACCATAAGGGGGCAGCATTGTCATGTAGGTTTTCATACCACGACACTGAGGGCTAACTCACCAACTGCTCTGTATTGTATGCGTTTATATGTAAAATTATGCATATATTTATTACAGGTTCTTATGTAGTGCCATCAATTTACACAGCGCTTTACATATATAATACTTTGAAATCAGTTTCTGCCCTCAAGGAGCTTATAATATAAGGTCTCTATCTCATGTTCATACACTAGGGCCAATTTAGATAGGAGCCAGTCCATCGACCCCATGTCTTTGGAGTGTGGGAGGAAACCCACATAGCCACAGGGAGAACATCCAAACTCCAGGTAGGTAGTGCCATGGTTGACATTTGAACCAATGACCCTAGTACTGCCAGGCCGAAAGTGCTAACCACGTAGCCACTGTGATGTCCATTTATAGATAATGGGGTTTGGCGTCTCTATATATAAAAAGACTTATCAGGCCACATATGATCTACATTCTAAGCTAATGGTTCCAATTATTAGGGAAAAAATGTGAACCCAAGGTTGATGATATTTTGAAGAACTTAACCAGGGCGGTCTTTAATGTTGATTGGACCCTGAGCAAAAATGTTCTTGGGGGCCACCCATGCTCTGAGACATACAATAAATATCAGCTAGACTTAAAATCAGTTTACTGTATCAGATCAGACAGAGATTGGGATTGGTTGCCAGAGGTTACAGTATATCATTACCACTTACTGACTGGTTGCTAGAGGTTACAGCACACATTACGGCGCACCGATTAGTTGCTAGAGATAACAGCGCATGATTTCATCTTGTTTGGTTGCTAAAGATTACTGTACACTAATACTGCTCACTGATTGGTTGGTAAAGGTTACAGCACATCATCTCTTCACTGCAGAGGGGCATTATATACTGTATTTATCGGCGTATACCGCACATTTTTTTCCCCTTAAAAATAAGGGGAAAATCATGGGTGCGCGATATATGCTGATACTCTGTTGCAGCGGTGTTCGTTTTTTTAATTAGGCGCCAAGAGCCGCAGCCTAGAGCCAAGCCAAGTGTACTGTGCACTCGGGTAGGCTCGGCTCCGCCTGCAGCCACGGGAGAGGAGCCGAACAAACAGGAAATCCGGCTCCTCTCGGCGCTTAATTCAAAAACGAACACCGCCACAACCTCAGGCAATGTGCGGTTGGACTGGACGGACCCCCCAGACGGACGAACCCCGCGAGGAAGCCGCAGGGAAGGCTGGACGGACCCCGCGCACGGCCGCAAACGGACACCGGCCGAATAAGGCCTCCGATGGAAGCCGGGCGAGAAACCAAAACTGTAAGTAATTTTTTTTTTCCAGGAATTTCCCTTCTAGATTAGGGGTGCACGCTATACGCCGGTGTACGGTTTAGACAGATAAATACGGTACATATGAATGCCGCCTTTATTTACATATGAGTGCCACCAGCCTCAGCTATTTACATATGAATGCCAACACTATTTACATATGAATGACTGTTATTTACATGTAAACACAGGGTCTGCAGGTGAGTCATCTGTACACAACAATAGGGCAAAGCTGGCAGCATTAGTAGCAGCACTTCACACTGAGATATCGGGACACAGGAAAGGACTACATTTCAAGGCATAAGGAAATTTAAACTGGGATAGTTGGCAAGTATGAGGCAGCTGCTTCGGGTCCCACAACAATGAAAGGGCCCAGGGCAGCTTCCCCTTTTGCCCTGCCTTAAAGACAGCCCTGAACATAACTTAGGGTTAGTTTGGTGTTCCAACCATTGAGCTCAGTCAATAATCATAACTGGTGGTCATCCGCCTTTCCATAATGTACAAAACATTTTGTTATAATTCTGTCGAATAAAAAAACATTGAAAGATATTTTGGAGAATTTCAGAGAATGGATTGTCAATGCTCATAAGATTTATGAAGGACTACAAAACAATTGCTTATGTTAGATTATAACCAGGCAAAAAGGTTAGAAATGGAATTCCGCCCCACCACCACTCTGATGAAGATTGTGTAGTCCACACGGTCTTCAATGTTATTCTACAATCACGGTTATGGGAATCTAGACTAGAAAAAGTATTAGGTGTGAGTGATTAAATGCTCCACGAGAAGTCATCGTCTTTCTCACACTCCCCATTTCCCCTAATTGGCTGAATCAGTAACTGAATGTTTCAATTTGTTTTTTTACTTTCCCAGGGCTATATATCCCATACAACCCTCAAGTGATCCTTCATGTGCCAACCTTTGAGAGGTGAGATTGTCTGATAAATACATGGCCTCATTGGGCAGGAAAAATACCATCTAACACCACTAAGACATTATCCCAACTGTGAAGCATGGTGGAAGTAATGTACTACGGGTGGCTTGCGCCTTATGGATAGTCACTCAGTGACAGATATATTACAATTTGTGTCAGGAAGTTCTACAACACAGTGTCATGGTGGCTGTGATGTAAAATTCTGTAGACAATGGTGCATGGTTCACTTCTCCCATTAAGACGGGCACCTGCATGAATGTGCATTGACCTTTGCCTTGGAGCTTTAGCACGTCCCTGACAGTTCCCATCGGAGTGCCCCCTTACATCAATTGTCCCCATCAGAGTCCACCTCACATCAGTTGTTTCCATCAGAGTGCCCCTTACATTAAGACACGGTGGTTTAGCGCTAAAAATAGCGCCTAAATACCACCTGAAAACTCCTGCCCTGCAGTCTCAGTGTTAAAGCCTGAGTGCTTTCACACTGAGGCGCTGTGCTGGCGGACCGCTCCAAAAGTCCTGCCAGCAGCATCTTTGGTGCGGTGTGTTTACCGCTCCTTCCCATTGAAAATAATGGGACGCCGCGGCTATACCCCCAGGAATGCGCCTCTGCAGAGGCGCATTGCTGGCGGTAGTAACCTTTTTTGGCCGCTAGCGGAGGTTAAAACCGCACATCTAGCGGCCGACTACGCCGCAATTTCCGACGATATAGCGCTGCTAAAAATAGTGGCACTATACCGCCACCGCACCTCCCGCCCCAGTGTGAAAGGGGCATAACGGTCTCCATTAGACTGTCTCATGGTTTAGTGGATGTACTCTTACAGACCTGGGGGGCACAGCTGTCTGGGTCCCGCAGCGATCCACCTTGGCCATTGGGCAGCCATTGATGATGAAACTCCTGCACATAGAAGTTATTTCATCCCCACACTTGGCCTGTTCCTAAAATATCTTACATATTCTGTGTACACAGAAAAAGAAATTGTGAGGGGAAAGAGGGAGAATGTTTTATTTTTAGACAGAAGAGACTTAGGGCATATCTCTCCTGCCAAAATTTCTACTTACTCTAATTATATTTATATATATTTTTTTTTAGGGAAAGCAGTGTAACTGCCTAAATTTGACTTTGTATAAGCCCTTTTGCAGTCCCTGTACAACCGAGCTTAAACTGGTTAAAGCAGCACGAGGAGCCAATCACTTATGCTGTAGCCCCAGGAGCATGCCGATAGAATGAGAGCGCTAAGTGACAGAGGAGTCCATCAGTCTTCTGATTTTCCTTTCACTGTCTAGTCATGGAAGAGACATAAAAGTGGAACTGCAGCAGATAAGGTGAGGTCCCCTCCCCTGCCTGGGAACATTGTGCAGAGCTGTGTAAATCTAAGGCCAGGTAACAGAAATACATTTTATCTGTATATTTAGCTGTTTTCTTGGAGTTGAACTTTAAAGAGAGCTACAGTAAAATTGCATGGTCTTCTTTTATATTTATCAACCATATTATATATATATATATCAACTGTTGAACTTGAGAATGAGGGACCTTTTAGGGAGATAGTGACCTGTGGTGTACACATCAAAAAGTGGGTGTGGCCAAACATGATAGTGGGAGGGGCTCATTGTTTGTGGTAAAAACAAAACCTGGGCTCCCTTGTGCCTAGAAAATAATGCTTTGATTGCTTTCCCACAAGCTGGAGTCTCAGGGATACATATAAACCTCAAAAGGATCACTAAGGCACATGGAAGGAAGGAAGGAACACTATGGCACATGGAGGGCAGGAAGGATCACTATGGTACGTTGAAGGCAGGAAGGTTTATTATGACGCATGGAAGGAAGGCGCAGTATGGCACATGGAGGGCAGGAAGGATCACTATAGTACGTTGAAGCCAGGAAGGTTTACTATGACACATGGAAGGAATGTGCACTATGGCATGTGGAAGGCAGGAAGGAGCACTATGGCACATGGAAGACAGGAAGGATCACTATGGCACATGGAAGGCAGAAAGGAGCACTATGGCACATGGAAGGCAGGAAGGATCACTATGGCACATGGAAGGCAGGAAGGATCACTATGGCACATGGAAGGCAGGAAGGAGCACTATGGCACATGGAAGGCAGGAAGGATTGCTATGACACATGGAATGCAGGAAGGAACACTATGGCACATTGAGGGCAGGAAGGAACACTATGGTGCATGGAGGGCAGGAAGGAACACTATGGTGCATGCAGGAAAAGAAGTATCATGACGCATAGAAAGATCATTATGGCACATGGAAGCCAGGAAGGATCACTATGGCACATGGAAGGCAGGAAGGAACACTATGGCACATGGAGGGCAGGAAGGATCACTATGGCACATGGAGGGCAGGAAGGATCACTATAGCACATGGAGGGCAGGAAGGATCACTATGGTACGTTGAAGGCAGGAAGGTTTACTATGACACATGGAAGGCAGCAGTGGCGGCTGGTGCTCAAAATTTTTGGGGGGGCGCAAACGAAAAAAAAAAAAATATTGCAGCCTCACTGTGCTCATCACATGCAGCCACTGTGCCATCAATTGTCACCACTGTGCCATGCCATCAAACACAGCAACTGTGCCATCAATTGTCACCACTGTGCCATGCCATCAAATGCAGTCACTGTGCCATCAATTGTCACCACTGTGCTATGCCATCATATGCAGTCACTGTGCCATCAATTGTCACCACTGTGCCATGCCATCAAACGCCACCACTGTGCCATCAATTGTCACCACTGTGCCATGCCATCAAACGCCACCACTGTGCCATCAATTGTCACCACTGTGCCATGCCATCAAACGCCACCACTGTGCCATCAATTGTCACCAATGTGCCATGCCATCAAACGCAGCTACTGTGCCCATCAATTGTCACCAATGTGCCATGCCATCATATGCAGCCACTGTGCCATCAATTGTCACCACTGTGCCATGCCATCAAATGCAGTCACTGTGCCATCAATTGTCACCAATGTGCCATGCCATCAAACGCCACCACTGTGCCATCAATTGTCACCACTGTGCCTTGCCATCATATGCAGTCACTGTGCCATCAATTGTCACCACTGTGCCATGCCATCATATTCAGTCACTGTGCCATCAATTGTCACCATGTGCCCCATGCCACTGTGCTCATTGTCGCCTCTGTGCCCCATGATGCCACTGTGCCCCATGCCACTGTGCCCCATGATGCCCCTTTCCCTGTAAAAAAAACACTTACCTGACGCTTCCATGTCCTCCCTCGATGTCTTCTGCCGCTGTGGAGAAGCTTCAGCCAATCAGGTTCCTGAAAACCAGAATCCGGGAACCTGATTGGCTAAAACGGCCGTCAGTCTAATGCAAGGAACGCAGATTGCCTGCTCTTCGAGCATAGACTTCCGAGAGCCGGAGGGCGGCACTGGAAAAGCCTATCAGAGCCGCTGGCTTTGATAGGCAGTTCCCCTCAGCCAACCAGCTGCCGCTATTCGGGTAACCGGCGTCCCATGTCCGGTTATACAAATAGACCAGGCAGCTGGCAACAGTAACTCACGTTCAATGCATTGCATTGAACGTGTGTTACTTGCGAGAGGGGGTGGCGCTGCAGCGCCCTCTATAGACGGCCGCCAGAACTTCGGCTAAAATGTCAAAATGAAATTTTAACCGAATAAAAGTTCTTAAAGGGCTCGTTTTTTTTTTCTGTGACTGCCGGAGGGGGGGCGGCGCCCATATGGGCGGGCCGCCACTGGAAGGCAGGAAGGAGCACTATGGCACATGGAAGACAGGAAGCATTGCTATGACACATGGAATGCAGGAAGGAACACTATGGCACATTGAGGACAGGAAGGATCACTATGGTGCATTGAGGGCAGGAAGGAACACTATGGTGCATGGAGGGCAGGAAGGAACACTATGGTGCATGCAGGAAAAGAAGTATCATGACGCATAGAAAGATCAGTATGGCACATGGAGGGCAGGAAGGATCACTATGGTGCATGCAGGACAGGAAGTATTATGATGACGCATGGAAGGATCACTATGGCACATGGAAGGCAGGAAGGATCACAATGGCACATGGAAGGCACGAAGAAAGGATCACTATGGCATATGAAAGGAAGAGAGAGAGGGGGGAGAGTTCACTAACCTTAGGCTGGCTGGTCTCCCGAATCTCAGGCAGTGACATCATGTGCACTGCTTTTAAATTGCCACCCACACAACCCCTTCACAAGCACAGGATTGGCTTCACGCCAGGGGTTCTGAGTGGGCACATGGGGAGGACCTAGCTTTCCTCCTCTCCCATACGTACGGGATGTAGGGTGGGCGGGCGGGCGGGCAAGTGAGTGGGAGGAGGATGTGGGTCCTTTGCTGGCAGGGCACTGAGCGAGTCTCAGCCTTGACAGCTGCAGCATGGCGCGCTCCTGCCCGGTTGACTAGCAGGTGTCAAGTGCCAGAACTTGTCCCAGCACTAGGCTCTACTGCAGGATTCGGCCCAGATTCGTGGGACATCAAAATGTACTTGAAATCCCGGGATGGTTCCTACAAATCTGGGATGGTTGGGTGGTATGGTCAAGGCTGGATTTATTGCTTTTCCATGTTTACGCAGCACGCATGGTAACATACAAGTCTAGGTATGAATGGATCCATAGGTTCTCCCTATATGTTTTTAATTAAACTACATAGATGTGAACCAGCCACACCTGAACGACCACAACATACAGGGATATACAAGGTAATACTGACATATAATCACACACATAGGATGGACTTGATTGGACTTGATCGACTCGATTTCCATAGACACACTCCCAAGATGTTATATCTGCTAAGAGTGACCAACATTCACACACTACAACACCTTAATGGAAGTTAGAAGCTGATTGGCTACCATGCACAGCTGTTCCAGTTTTAGTAAATCAACCTCACAATTTCTCTTCTGTATTAAAGTGATTGTAAAGTCTTGTTTAAAATAAATAAATAAACATGTTATACTTACCTGCTCTGTGTAGTGGTTTTGCACAGAGCAGCCTGGATTCTCCTCTTCTCAGGTCCCTCTTCACTGCTCCGGGGCCCTCCCTCCTGACGAGTGCCCCCACAACAAGCAGATTGCTATGGGGGCACCCAAGCCAAGTCAAAGCTCTGTGTGTCCCTTCAGACATGGAGCCCTGACCCAACCCGCCCCGTCTCTACCCTTGATTGACAGCTGCGGAAGCCAATGAGCCGCTTCTGTGTCTCAGTCAATCAGGAGGGAGAGTCCCGGGGTGGACATTGCTGGACAGAGATGGGGCTCAGGTAATTAATTAGGGGGGCTGCTGCACACAGAAGGGTTTTTATCTTAATGTATATGTAGCAAGGTGTCACTTTGCAATGTGGCCGAACCATAGGCCCCAGTCAGCATAGCTAGGCCTACCTGATATGAACACAGCCTCAGACTAACGTGGTCCCGAGACTGTAATCATGCACACCCACCTCGTGCTAGGAGGGCCACGAGACGAAGGACCTGGAAAGTGGAGTCTGCCCCTTAAGTATCCCCTCCCATCATGCACAGCGGGGCACCTCTCCCACTGGGCTGCTGCCGAGAAGGGTCACTCAACACAACATGGTTCGCACGAGTTCCAACATGGGCCTGAAGTGGTAACGCCACCTACAGACAACAGGGGAAACTTCTACCGAGCACAACCATAGCCAGAACAGAGGCAAATTTACATAGAATTAGCATAGAATTTACACAGTTAGAACACATCCCTAGGTCACACTTAACCCCTTCAGCCCCCCCTCCTGGTTAACCCCTTCCCTGCCAGTCACATTTACACAGTAATCAGTGCATTTTCATAGCACTGATCGCTGTATAAGGCCCAGTTCACACTTGTGCGATGACAGACATCGCATGTAATTCGGACATAATCCGCAGCGCACATGCGATATCAGTCATACAGATATTACGGTTGATATCGCACAGCATTCGGCCCAAAGACTCACATGACCCTTTTTTCTGTTCGGACCAGAATTGGATACGCGAGCTGAAATGGGGGTGTTGTTAAGATATAATGACACTCCCCAGCAGTTTGCATATGGCAGTGTGAACTGCTGTGTGTGTGTCGGGTGCGATGCGTGGATTTGCGGTGTTCTCGCATCGCACAAGTGTGAACCGGGCCCAGGGCTGGACTGGGACAAAAATTTGGCCCTGGACTTCATGCAGACTGGCCCACTTTGACAACTCCCGCACCCCCCCGGCCACCCAAGCCCCATCTCCCCCTTCACTAGCCGTTTTACTTTTAGAGTAGAACGGCTGGTACTGATACTCTTATAGGCAGTACCAGTGGGGAAGCTAGACATTATTTCACCCGGGGCAAAAAATGAGTTTGGTCCCCCCTTATGGGACAAGATTAGGCAGAAGTGAGAAACTCTCAGGCCGCTGTCACTGAAGCCGGCCCACTGAGCCATTGGCCCACCGGGATACTCCCTGTAGTCCCAATGGCCAGTCCATCCCTGACCGGGCCTTACTGTGAATGGTCCCAAAATAGCGCCAAAAGTGTCCGCAATAATGTTGCAGTCACGATAAAAATCGCTGATTGCCACCATTACTAGTAAAAAAAAAAAACAATATTAATAAAAATGCCATAAAACTATCCCCTATTTTTTAGACGCTATAACTTTTGCGCAAACCAATCAATAAACGGTTATGGTGATTTTTTTATACCAAAAAAATGTAGAAGAATATGTATCGGCCTAAACTGAAAAAAAATGTTTTTTATATTTTTTGGGGATATTTATTATAGCAAAAAGTAAAAAAAATTGCTTTTTTTTTTCCAAATTGTCGCTCTATTTTTGTTTATAGCGCAAAAAATAAAACCGCAGAGGTGATCAAATACCACCAAAAGAAAGCTCTATTTGTGGGAAAAAAAGGACGTCAATTTTGTTTGGGAGCCACGTCGCACGACCGCGCAATTGTCAGTTAAAGCGACACAGTGCTGAATCGCAAAAAAAGGCCTGGTCTTTGGCCAACCAAATGGTCCGGGGCTAGTGGTTAAAGAAAAAACTCTGGGCCAGATTCTCAAAGAAGTTACGTCGGCGTATCTCGAGATACACCGCGTAACTTCTAGGATGCGCCGGCGTATCTTTTTTCTGTATTCAGAAAGCAAGATATGCCGTAATTTTGCTAAGATACGACCGGCGTAAGTTTCTTACGCCGTCGTATCTTAGTTGCATTTTTACCCTGGGCGCTAGGTGGCGCTTCCGTTGTTTTATGCGTCAAATATGCAAATGAGCTAGATACGAACATACTTGCACCCGGCGCATTTTTTTTACATCGTTTGCGTAAGAGTATGTCAGGCGAAAAGTTACCCCTGCTATATGAGACGTACGTAATGTTAAGTATGGACGTCGGGACAGCGTCGAATTTTCCTTTGTTTACGCCGTTTGCGTAAAACTTTCACGAATAGGGCTTTGCATAAGTTACGTTCACGTCGAAACCAATGGCGTAATTTTGAGCATGCGCACTGGGATACGTCCACGGACAGCGCATGCGCCGTTCGTTAGAAACGTCTTTTACGTGGGGTCATGGTTGATTACCATGCAAAACGCCCACTCCAAGCCTACTTTGAATTACCCGGGCTTACGCCGGCCAATTTACGCTACGCTGCCGTAACTTAGGACGCAAGTGCTTTGAGAATACTGCACTTGCGTCCAAAGTTGCGGCGGCTTAGCGTAAATACGATATGCTACGCCCTGTTCGAAGTTACTCTGCCCTACAAGAATCTGGCTCTCTGCCTTTACAACTCTTTTAAAAATCCTGCCTGTATGCCATTTTTTTTTTAAACTTAAATTAGCCAATAAGAGGGTGTCGCATAATCTCTAAACTTTCTTCATTCATCAATGGCTAACACAGCACAACACTCCACTACGGGAGTTTTTTTATATTTTCCTTCGCTCGTAATTTTCTGCCCCCCCCCCTGACTCCTTCCCACCCTCTGAAATTCCGTTCCAGCCCCCTTTTCCACAATAATTCCTTGGCCACATTGTCTTCCCTGTTAGCATTACCCCTCACAATACCTCTTCTCTCTCCAGGTCTGGTTCTCGCACAGTACGGTCCTATTGCACCCCCCCCCCCCCCCAATTGCACTAATCCCCCTTCCTCGCAGTTTTCCTGCCTTGCTCCATACTTCTCATTCCTGGCCTTCCTGCCCCCCCCTCCATCCCCAGGGTCTTGTGTCTCCTCCTTAGGATGCCATATTTTCGCTCCCCCCCCCCCCCAACCTCTGAAATGGGTTATTTAAAAAAAAAAAAAAAGGCTCAATAACAACCTAAAAATGAAAGAAATGTTTTCATGCTGCTGTTATTGCAGCTCTGAAGTTTTACCTAAACAGCTAGAGCGGGGCACAGAGAACCTTTTGAATCCCTCTTCTGTCCTTCTGTGCTTTTTATATCTCACCAGACCCAGGAAAAAAAAAAAAAAAAGTCTGGATTTTAATTTTTTTTCGTCAATGGCTCCTTGTTCTTTGTGCTACTGAGAGAGAGAGAGACCGCTTGTCTCTCACCTCCTGCTCCCATTACCCCTTCGAGACCCTGGCATTCTATAAACCAGAATCTCCTGTGCTGCTGTCTCTTTTTCCTCCTAAACCTCCTCGCCATTTTTTTTTACCAGGCTGGCTACGTCACGTTTCTTTCGCTCCGTGTCACCGCCGCGCGCATAAAACTTTTTCTCTAGATCTGTTCTGGAAAAAAAAGAGAAATTACAGCGTAATAAAAAAAATAAAAAATGTGATCGTTGCGTTCATGGGAGGAGTTCTATACAATTAATCTGAAATTGAAGGATATGACATTTCTTTCTAGAGAAATACATATCATTAGTTTATTTTTTTGCCCTTTTTTTTTTTCTTTTGGCAAGTTTAAAATTATTCCACTGCAGAGCTGCTGGAGTATTTTGATATTTCAACACGGAGCTTTGGAAAGTTTCTACCGATAATCTTTTTTTTCTTTCCGAGAGTTTAAATATTAATTGTGCCAAAAATCAAGCTGATTTCGGAGAAGTAAGATGGTTAAAGGAGTGTGATATATTTTAATGTAATTCTTTTTTTTCTTCAAAAGTTAAATGAATCATTTTTGAAAAAATAAATAAAATATCTAAATGTCTAAATAAAAAAGTAATAAATAAATACAATAAATAAATAAAAAATGTAATCCTTCAGTTGTGTGAGAGACGCAGTTAAATAGAAAAAAATAAACAATATAAAAAAATAAAATAAAATACAAAGTTACTTTTTTTTAAAGGTTTCAGGTTTGTCTTAGATATTGAAACCTTGACTTACAGGAAAGAGGGTAGTGAAGGGGAAATAGAAGGAGAGATGGGGCTGGTCAGTATTTGAAAAGATCACTGTGTGTGCGCTCTGTGTGATTAAGAATCTGAAATATTTTGCAGTCTCTTGGGCCATCTGAGTATGCTTTTCCAACCCTCTTGGTCTTTCCGTGCTTCTATAAACCCTTGTGTCTTCTGCCAGTCCTTTTCCAGCCTCTAACTCCACCTTTAGGGTCTGGCCTTAATTTAAGCCTCTTTTCCCCAACCTCCTTTCCTGCATGTGAAAAAAACAAAAAACTGTCAATTTTGTATTTTTTGAATTCTCATCCCATGAGTATTATTCTCCAACAATATCAGATTTTTGCCATTTTCAAGCGTATATTAATTAAAGTGATTGTAATGATACACTTAAAAAAAATATTTAAATAATGAACATGTTAACACTAGAGTTGTCCCAATAGCGATACTAGTATCGGTATCGATACCGAGCATTTGCCCAAGTACTTGTACTCGGGCAAATGCTCCGATGCTTCACCCGATACCTGGGCAATCAGGGTGATCAGTGCTATGGGAGAGTTACAAGCACTGATCACCCTGTGATCACCCTGTATAGGTTTTAAAGTCTGGCTTTTAGTGAAATCAGTAGACATGTGCATTCGTTTTCATCCGAATTTCTGGTGTTTTCGTAATAATTTTAACAAGCGAAAACGAACGTGTAGAATCCAAAACCTGAAAGATCCAACATAAAAAAAAGCTTTTTCTCTTATCGTCCATGGACGGACACAGCTCCTTAAATCTTGACTAGTGGGTTATGTTCCCTGTTTACAGGAGAGGATCTCCTGTGAACAGGGAACATAACCCACTTGTCAAGAATTAAGAGGCTGTGTCCGTCCATGGACGACAGAGAAAAGGATTTTACGGTGAGTACAAAAAATCTGTGAAGTCTCATCTGGATGATCTCATTGTTTACATGGACAGAAGCCTTGTCACTGATTGATCTACATTTGTCTTTTCACTGGATTACACTTATTTGGGACACTTGTTGTTGCACTTGATTGCACCTATTTGGATTACTCCACTTATTTTGTATTCATTTTATTATCACTGTTTCCTATAGCGATGCTCACTTGTTTATTTTGGATTGATTGTTTAGTTTAGTTTTAGCTGCGCTCATCATTTCACTTTAATACAAAAAAATCCTATTTTCTCTGATCGTCCATGGGCTTTACGACCTCTTAATTCTTGACAAGTGGGTTATGTTCCCTGTTTACAGGAGATCCTATCATTTTCGTTTTCGTTGGTACAACAGTTCGATATAGATAGGATATTCGACATGACGGTGACAATAGCGATCTGTGTCTATCGGACCTGCAGTCGAATGTGTCTAATCTTAACTCTATTAGTCCAAGATAATTCTACATAGAGGGGAAAGATTTGACATTAAAAACAGTTTTGGGGTAGACCATTCGACATGAATGACGAAGCTTCGACGAAGCAGCTAAAAACATACAAACATCGAATCTGTCAGTGAAGGCTTATAGTGTCTGTCGAAAGTTCTAAGAAGATTCACATGTCTAGAAATCAGCGGTGATCGGTGCTTGTAACTCTCCCACACACCATCACAGCTGACTGTCCCAGCATCCTCCTCCAGTACCCCTCTATTCTGCTGCTCTGCTGCTGTCCCCCTCTGCATCCCCCTCCATGCTGCTCCATGTCCCCCTTCATGCTGCTGTCCCCCTCTCTTCTCCTCCTCCGTGTCCCCCTCTCTTCTCCTCCGTGTCCCCCTCTCTTCTCCTTAGTGTCCCCCCCCTCTTCTCCTCTGTGCTGCTGTCCCCCATTCTTCTCCTCCGTGCTGCTGTCCCCCATTCTTCTCCTCCGTGCTGCTGTCCCCCTCTCTTCTCCTCCGTGCTGCTGTCCCCCTCTCTTCTCCTCCGTGCTGCTGTCCCCCTCTCTTCTCCTCCGTGTCCCCCCTCTCTTCTCCTCCGTGTCCCACCTCTCTTCTCCTCCGTGTCCCCCCTCTCTTCTACTCTATGCTGCTGTCCCCCCTCTCTTCTCACCCGTGCTGCTGTCCCCCTCTCTTCTCCTCCGCGTCCTCCCTCTCTTCTCCTCCATGCTGCTGTCCCCCTCTCTTCTCCTCCGTGTCCCCCCTCTCTTCTCCTCCGTGTCCCCCCTCTCTTCTCCTCCGTGTCCCCCCTCTCTTCTCCTCCGTGCTGCTTTCCCCTCTCTTCTCCTCCGTGTCCCCCCTCTCTTCTCCACATGTGCCACTTTTATTAAAAGGGCGTGTGCCAGGATCTTGCCTTGCATACTAATGATACACAATTGTTGGCCAACAAACACGAACGTAGTGACATAATTGTGAATTTCAGCTCTTGGATGACACCCTTTGGGCCCCTTCTGCTAATTTTGTGTTTGGTGAGCATTGATTCAGAGCATGCGTGTTTGTACTGTCAACTTTTGTGTGATGGACTTGTGTGCTGACCATCTGTAAATCTGACAACAGACCGTTTTCCACCGAATATTTACTAGCCTGTCGTCCAACATTTTTTTGGGCAGAAAGCTGGACAACAATTGTCAAAAGTAGCGTACTAACGGTCAGATTTTAGGACAACAGTCTATCAACAATTGGATCATGTGTACGAGGCTTTAATGACAGTGCAGCCTGGCCTGTCTGTGACCCTTTAGTACTGGATGTGCCGCCCTCATTTATATAAAGTAGGGTTGTCCCGATACCACTTTTTTAGGACCGAGTACAAGTACAGATACTTTTTTTTCAAGTACCCGCCGATACCGAATACCGATACTTTTTTTAAATGTGTCCCCAATGCAGCCATGTCCCCCACAGATGCAGCCACGTCCCCCACAGATGCAGCCACGTCCCCCACAGATGCAGCCACGTCCCCCACAGATGCAGCCACGTCCCCCACAGATGCAGCCACGTCCTCCACAGATGCAGCCACGTCCCCCACAGATGCAGCCACGTCCCCCACAGATGCAGCCACATCCCCTATATATGCAGCCATGTCCCCCCACATATGCAGCCATGTCCCCCATATATGCAGCCATGTCCCCCATATATGCAGCCATGTCCCCTATATATGCAGCCATGTCCCCCCACATATGCAGACATGTCCCCCACATATGCAGCCATGTCTCCCCCATACCGTATATGCAGCCGCAGCCGCCGCCTAGTTCATCAGCATGGAGAACATCACAGCTTTCATTTGAATAGCTGTGTGTTCCCCGCCGCACCGCGTATGGACGATCACCCGTCCCCAGGATTGGATGGGGGAGTGTCTATACACGGTGCGGCGGGGAACACACACAGCTATTCAAATGAAAGCTGTGATGTTCCCCGCGTTGCGCTATGCGGCGGTGGCTGCGGCAGAGGCGTTGCGGTGGATGGCGGCGGCTGCGGCAGCGGGGGGGTAGAATCGTATCTGGCATCGGGGGCATTTGCAGGAGTACAAGTACTCCCGCAAATGCTCAGTATCGGTCCCGATACCGATACTGGTATCGGTATCGGGACAACCCTAATATAAAGTATAATAAACCCCCTTTATAACAGTTTATAAGACTATTAGAAGTTGAGCAGGAAGTTTTGTGACTATAAAATGCTTTTAAACCTTGTTTAATGGAGTCCCATCTGCATTGTGATTCACTCAGTACAGCTGGATCTGTCCTCCACCCACCATTTATACATTTTAATGAATCAAAGATCAGAAGTCACTCTACATGGGTGTTTTACCAAAAAAAGTGCAAAGCATCGTTAAAAGTAATGTCCTATTCAGGCACTTTGCATTGTGCTTGTGTCAGGAGTGTGCAGTGCTCCTGCTCCTGCTCCTCATTCCAGCATCCGGGGTTTTGGCTATAGCACTCTCCTTGTCTCTCTGTACACCTGCAAGCTGATTAATGTGATCAGTCTCTGGGTGGAAACCAGACTTGTTATAAGCTACCCAAACCCTCATTCCCATGCTTTTTTGATGCCTATTAGAGGCATGTGGACGGACCGCCACTGGATACAGCATCAGACCGATGCTGCATCCATCTAGCTAAGCATGATTCTACAATAAAAAGCCAGTCCATACTTCTCTTTTAACGACGGTTGAAAACTGTTCATTTTCCCATGTCTCTGTGACCCCACCAAATAGATCCTCCACCACCTCATTTTTAGTCAACAGGACAGGAATTGACATACGCCCCTGTTGAAGTCTACTTAGACTAAACGCGTTGGCATGGGCGTCCGCTCATAGGGTTAAGGGGGGGCGAGTGACCCCCCCTGGAATCAGCAAGGGTCTGCCATACTCGCATCTGTGGCTGTGCTGACTCTCTGTGTTTGTGCAGTCGGCTCCACAGCTGTTGCAAGGTCAGTGTCACGGAGCTTACAGAGCTCTTTACTGCCACCTCTGGCCGATTCCTGTATGTGCGCCCACATGTTTGCTTTGATACCTGTAATGTATTTTCAAATGGACATGTGGAAACAGGACCACCGTGACCTTACAAGTGGGGGCTGTGAGTACAAGTGAAGGGAGGAGCCTGTTTGTGTACAGGGGGGGCTGGCATATATACAGATGAGGTGGGCAGCTGAGTGCATACAAGTATGATCAGTGAAGGGGGGGTGCCAGATATAGGAAAGGTGACCGTAAAATGATGCCCCCCCCTGGAAAAAGTTCAGCGGACGCCCATGCGCGTTGGCCTTGGCTTATTGCTCCCCATATTGCTCATTTTTATTTTTGTGATCAAAATTTTTTATTACTACTACTGATGCCAATTGGTTTTTATTCAATAAAACTTGTCCTTTTTGATCTATACCATGTGGAGCCCTTCTTTTTTCTCTTTACATCTTCCTCGACAAGAGTTTTTTTTAACCTTCCATCCAGCTGTTTCAACTTGGTTTCTCAACCTTACGGTCACCTACAAGACCCCTGGAAGCTCCTCCTGGAAACGCCTGGGTTCCCATGTTTATTGTGGAGAAGAGGGAATATTTCCACCCTCCCTTCCCTGTATTTAGTGGTGGATTTTGTTCTTACGGGGTTGCATTTTCTTGGGAATTTGGGATCTGTCATGGTGGCTGACGTGGTTCAAGGTCCCAGAAGTTAGGCAGTAGTGAAGGTCACTAGGTTGGGAACCACCTTGGGTACCGCTTCCCTTCATTTAGTACCTTTATAGCAGTAACTGAGTACCTGACCCTGTCTCCGAGTCAGTGAGGTGTGTCTGGAGGCCTACTTTATGGTTCATAGGTATAACTTGGTTGCCTACAAGGGCCTTGAGACTCAAGTATACATTCAGTGGCTTCTGTGGCCATTAAATCTCAGTTGGTGTCAGAGTGTCTTATTTGATGATAGGGTGGGGTAGTGGAGTGGCCAGGCAGCCGATGTTAATTTCGTTACCTAAAATGACTAACACACTTTAGTCGACTAAATTAATACTATTTTAGTTGACTAAAACTAAAACAATTGAGATTACTAAAATGGGACTAAAACTAAAATGTCATTTTAGTCAAATGACTAAGACTAAAACTAAATTTAAATTTGACTTCGTAATTAACACTGGTCTGAAGTGCATGTTCATACTTCAATACCATAAAATAATAACATATTGGATTTTTTACTCCAGTAGTATATAATGAGTTTGGAAATTGTAGAGAAATGTTAACTAAGGTCACGTACACACGATCAGACCGGTCCGATGAACCTGGCCTGAAGACCAGTTTCATCGGACCAAATTGATCTTGTGTATGGCCCATCGGACCGTTGTCCATGGGACCAAAGTTTTAAAACTTGCTTTAAAATCTGTCCGATGGACACCTGTCCGTCGGCCCAAAACGATGGTTAGTACACAAAAGCATTGGACCAAAAACCTGCGCATGCTCAGAATCAAGTCGACGCATGCTTGGAAGCATTGAACTTTGTTTTTTCATCACGTCGTTGTTTTCTACGTCACCGCGTTCTGGCCCGATGGGATTTTGGACTGATGGTGTGTACGCACATCAGACCATCAGACCACTTCAGCGTGGTCGGATTAAAATCGGTCCGTCGGACCAGTCTCATCGGACTGGTCTGATCGTTTGTACGTGGCCTAATGCATTACAATTTAATTCGATTTTAGACAACTAAAATTAGTTTTAGTCAACTTAAATGTACTGGAGATTTAGTCGACTAAATACGACTATAACTAAAACAATTGCAGAAGACTAAAATGGGACTAAAACTGAAATGCCATTTTAGTCCTAAGACGAAGACGAAAACTAAATCGAAATTTGCTGTCAAAATGAACACTGCAGGCAGCTTGAACTTCATCTTTTATACCCTAGTCAAGTGTTATTAACCCCTAAATTGAAAAGCTGACATCCAGCAAAAAACATCTGTACTTACTTGTGTAGCACCCTGGGCCCAGATTCACATAGAATTAGATTATCGTAGCGTTTCCCAAATACACTACGCCGCCGTATTTTACCTGGCTCTACGTGGAATCCAGGTTGATTTTGTCCAGTAAACGACGGAGGCGTAGTGTATTTCTCCCGGCGCAATCCATCTACGCGATTAGGGGGCGTGAAGCATTTAAAATAGGCGCGTTCCCGCGGCGATCGAACTGCGCATGCTCCGTTCAGAAATTTCCTGCCGTGCATTGCGCGAAATCACGTCGTTACGTCATTTTTTCTTGAGTAGCGTCGTTTACGGACATTCCTATTCCCTAAAAAAAAAAATATATATATTTTAAATTCGACGCGGGAACGACGGCTATACTTAACATGGGCTACGCACCGTTAGACCAGCAAAAAGCTGGTCTAACAGTACGTAGAAAAAAATAGACGAAAGCGATTGCGAAGACCGCTCGTATCTTCGTGGATCGCCGTAAAAACTCATTTGCATATCCCGACGCATGAAAACGACGCAAACTCCTCCCAGCGGCCGCAAAAATATCGCAGCGTAGATCCGAAGGCTTACGAAGACGTAAGCCTCTCGGATCGAAGCCCGAAGCCGCCGTATCATGGTTTGAGGATTCAAACTAGTGATACGGCGCGCAAAATTTGAAATTACTCCTGTCTAACACCAGTTAGACAGGCGTAATTGCTCTGTGAATCTGGGCCCTGGTGTTTAGGCAGGTTTGCTCTTAAATTTACTTGCTAGGTACAGCTACCTTGGCTAATTGTTAAGGATCAATAGAGTGAAATCAATGTCTGTATTTGCTGCACTTCTCTCTTTTGCTAGGTGGCTGGGTACCTGTTGGCATTAGATATGAGAAGGGCCAAGCAAGGTCAGATTATGGGTATATGGCGTATCCCAGCCAATGGGCAGGGTTTTTCTTTTATCCCTTTTTTTGAATGGCCTGCTGGCAGAACCTTTATATTTGGGTGGAGTCTGGTGATCGGGGTTCTGTGCCACCTGGACGGCTGTCTGGGTGGGCGTGTTGTTGTACTGCCCGGGCTGCTAGGCTAAAGTGACCAGATTTTTAAAATGAAATCCGGGGACGTATTTATTTTTTACAAGTAATAGCGGCATTCAGCGACTGTCTGCTCGTTGCCATCGCCCCCCCCCCCCCCCCCCTGCCTCATAGCCTGTCAAGTATCACTCTCCGGGCCCCGGCTGCTATTGGGTGGGGAGCGGAGGAAGATCACTCCACCAGGGAAGGCAAGGAGATAAACAGGTAGGTGGCTGGCTGGGACTTGAGCCAAGGCAGAGGAACATGCAAGCGGAGCTAAAAAAATATTCCCTCCGCTGCGACCAGCACATGATCATAGAAAGGGGCACAGATAATGGAAAAAAAATCACCACTAAGCTAGTAGGAGTGGGGGGGGGGGGGGGGTGTAATTCAGACTTTTTTTTTTATGTTTTGGAAATTGCCCCAGCCCCTGTTCAAATCCAATCAGGGGACAAAACCGGGGACAGACTTGGTCCGGAGACCTTGCTACACTTGTTTGATAAATGCCTTCTGTTTTCCCTCTGTCATCTCTCGATGTGTATGGAAAAAATGCACTAGCCTCTGCTTCTGTTTATAGGGTGGCTCCATTCCCTTGCATGGTCATATGGAGTCACCCATACGAGTGCACTCCAGTTGGGCAAAGCAGCCTGATGTGTGGAACCTCCATGCACAGGTAGCCCAGAGCCTCAAGAATAGGTTATTTGCCAGCTCTTCCTTCAGTAATTGATTGGCATCAGTGGCGGCTGGTGTTCAATTTTTTTGGGGGGCGGGGGGTGCAAACAAACTGAAAAAAAAAAACACATCAATTGCAGCTACTGTACCATCAAATGCAGCTACTGTGCCCATGAATTGCCGCCACGGTGCCCATCAAACGCAGCCACTGTGCCATCAAACACAGCCACTGTGCCATCAAACGCAGCCACTGTGCCCATCAAACGCAGTCACTGTGCCATCAAAGCAGCCACTGTACCCATAAATTGCCGCCCATCAATTGCAGCTACTGTGCCCATGAATTGCTGCCACTGTGCCCATCAAACGCAGCCACTGTGCACATCAAACGCAGCCACTGTGCCATCAAACGCAGCCACTGTGCCCATCAAAACACAGCCACTGTACCCATAAATTTACACCACTGTGTCTATAAAATGCAGCCACTGTGCCCATCAAACGCAACCACTGTGCCCATCAAAACACAGCCACTGTACCCATAAATCTACACCACTGTGCCCATCAAACGCAGCCACTGTACCCATAAATTGCCGCCACTGTGCCCATCAAACGCAGCCACTGTGCCCATCAATTGCTGACACTCTGTGCCCATCAATTGCCAATACTGTGCCCCATCAGATGCTGCCAGTGAAACCCATCAATTGCCGCTACTGTGCCCCATCAGATGCTGCCCGGCACTTACTTGTCTCGCAGCGGATCAGCGGTGGTCTCCTGCACGTCCTCCGTGTCTTCTTCCGTCCTCTCTCAGGTGTCCAATCACAGTACCTGACGTTTCAGCCAATCAGGTGACAGGTAACAGACCCGACAACCTGTTTGGCCGAGAGGCAGATTCAGTGATGGCAAAGCGAATTTTTTTACTTTGCTAACACACAGCTGAGTGAACAGTGAGCACCCAGCATGGCACCCACTGTTCAAATTTTTGGGCTCTAATCAGGCGCTTTAAAAAAACACCCCTGCCAGTGTAATTCAGGTGCCCAAAAAGGGGCCGGACACCTGAAAAGGGGGTGTCAGCGGCGACCATAGATAGATTAATGCAATGCATGAATCTATCTATGGTGATTAGAGCGGTGCAGGAGAGAGGGGGCTTATAGATGTACAGCCACTGATTGGCAGGTGAGTGGGTGAAGACTGAGAGACCAATTAGAATACAATACTGGTCATACAGGTGCTGGGGCCAAGGGACTTATAGTCCTTGGCAATGTTTACACCGGTGGTCCCCTCAACAGGAAGTTCAGGGAAGTTGTGCTGAGACATAAGGAGGAAGCAACTGTTGAAATTTTACAAAATAAGTGACGAGGAAGTTTTTTTTTTCAAACAGCATATTGGTTTGTGTCCTGGATGGACCTGAATGCTTTAGTAATAAAAATAGGAGGGTCTGAAAGTATATGAGGTATATGTTCTGTCTCCATGCCTGCACCCTTTCCATAAGCATTCCTTTATACCTCAATGGCTGCAATTAGTGTAGGGTGCCTATAGCGGCTTTGTCTGCGCATTGCAGCCAAATATTTAACACTTGTGCTTTCATGAATCGCAGGCAGAACAGGGGCCGTATAGAGACATCTTTTTCCAGGACAGCTACATAAATAAACAAAGCCCTCGCTTACTGTAATATTACACTACAGTATTCTCTTATGCCTCGCAGAATGAGACTTTATTCCTCTGATCATTTCCACTTAGGCTGAACGGAACAATGGCTTTCTATATGAATCAGCTCTTTGAAATTTTTCCTAAGTTGTTTCTTTTTCAACAAATTCCAAAGTTTTGAGTATGATTGTGCTTTATATAAACGCTTTACAAAACCCTAAAACTGTAAACCAAATAACGTCACGACAGACAGTTTTTTTCTTTTTCTTCAATATACAGGGCCAGATTCAGTAAGAAGTTACGCGGCTTATCTGTAGATAAGCCGCGTAACTTCTAACCTACGCCGGTGTATCTTTTTATTGTATTCAGAAAACAAGATACGGCGGGATTGAGTTAAGATACGAGCGGCGTAATTGTATTACGCCGTCGTACCTTAACGGCAATTTTAAAATGGCCGCTAGGGGCGTTCCCGCTGATTTACGGCGAGAATATGTAAATCAGCGAGATACGCCAATTCACGAACGTACGCCCGCCCGACGCAGTGACTTTACACTGTTTCCGTAAGGGGTTTCCCGGCGTAAAGATAAAGCACCAAAAAGCAGGCGCATCCTATATTAAGTATGGACGTCGTGACCGCGTCGAATTTTAACATTTTTGCGTTTTATTTTGTTTGTTTCTTTTTTTTTTTTTTTTTTTATGGTTGAACTGGATGGACTTGTGTCTTTTTTCAACCTGACTAACTATGTAACTATGTAACTCGTCCGTGAATAGGGATTTACGTCAATTACGTTCACGTCGAAAACACCGTCATAATTTGGAGCATGCGCACTGGGATACCTCAATGGACGACGCATGCGCAGTACGTCCGGCGCGGGATCGCGCTTAATTTAAATAGCGGACGCCCCCTACCTGCCCAATTTAAATTACGCCGGCCCATTTACGTTACGCCGACGCAACTTACGGAGCAAGTGCTATGTGAATACAGTAAATGAGAAACGTTACGCCGGCCAAAAGAACCGCTCGCCATCCTGACCCACAGTATGTAAAATGAGCGCCTACCTACCACTGGCCAACCATAGACAATCTTTTACTAATGAACAGGCCGAGATTCGAACTGTGCGTGGGCAGGCGGAATGTATCAAGTTGATCCATCAATTTGGGTACAACCAGCCTGTCAGGGTCACTTTCGATTATCTCTAGTGGCTGCTACAGTCACCAGCAGGGCTTTTTTTCAGCAGGAACATGGGGGAACGCAGTTCCGTCACCTCCCAAACTGAATGTATGTAATACAAAAGAGGTTCTGGGGTGTGCTGGGGAGTTTATTGATGCTGGCTGCTGGGGGATCTATTGTTGCTGGAGGGGATCTATTTTGTGAAGGAAGGGAGTCTATTGTTGCCAGGGAGTTCTTTTGTTGCTTCTGGGGGATCTACTATTGCTGGGGGGGGGGGGGGGTCAGTCATTGCTAGGAGGGATGTACTGTTGAGGGAGGGTTTTTTGTTGCTGGCTGCTGGAGGGTCTATTGATGCTGGCTACTGAGAAATATATTGTTGCTGGAGGGGATCTATTTTTGAAGGGGGATCTATTGTTGCTGGGGGGTGGGTCTAATGTGGCAGGAGGTCAATCGTTGCTTGGAGGGATCTGCTGGCTGCTGGAAGGTCTATTGATGCTGGCTGTTGGGAGTCCATTGTTGCTGGGATGGATCTATTGTCGCTGGGGTGTCCATTGTTGCTAGATCTGTTTTACTGCCTTTCTTGTTATCATTAACAAATTCCATACAAAATACTTAGCACCACAAAACGATATTTGTTTCTGTATTAGCATTGGGAGGTGTGTACGTGGTGGAACCAAGGAACGATCCTTGGAGGTGGGTAGGGGGTGGAGTCAACGGTGACTTGGAAGGGAGGAGTTCCTGCACCTATTCTCTGAGAAAAAAGCCCTGGCCACCAGCAATAATCACTTTCCCTGGCGCAGGATCGACCGGTCCATAAGGGGAG
Organism: Rana kukunoris; assembly: GCA_029574335.1. Classification (NCBI taxonomy): domain Eukaryota; kingdom Metazoa; phylum Chordata; class Amphibia; order Anura; family Ranidae; genus Rana; species Rana kukunoris. The sequence goes on from CM056057.1 coordinate 200,805,591, forward strand.
CAGGGGCGCCGCCCCCCTAGTTTGCATTTGGGGCACCGGACTCATAAGTTTCTATGAGTATTTTTTTTTCTTACCACATAATTAGAGCCTGAAACTCGAATTGGCTTGAAAAAGGTTGGGCTTGGGGCGCAGCCAGCCCACTTGTGTCTTTAGCGAATCAATATTTGCCAGGGAGGATTCTCCTCCCTAGCCAATCAGGACGGGAGGCAGATCGGGTTGGCCTTGGATGAGAAGCCAAGGAATCCGTGGCGGAACAAAAATAAATATTTTCAAACGTAGTCACTGTGCCCATTAATTGCCGCCACTATTCCTATCAAACGCAGCCACTGTGCCCATCAAACGCAGCCACTGAGCCCATCAAACGCAGCCACTGAGCCCATCAAACGTAGCCACTGAGCCCATCAAACGTAGCCACTGTCCCCATCAAACGCAGCCACTGAGCCCATCAAACGTAGCCACTGTCCCCATCAAACACAGCCACTGTGCCCATCAAACGCAGCCACTGTCCCCATCAAACGCAGCCACTGTCCCCATCAAACGCAGCCACTGTGCCCATCAAACACAGCCACTGTGCCCATCAAACGCAGCCACTGTGCCCATCAAACGCAGCCACTGTGCCCATCAAACGCAGCCACTGTGCCCATCAAACGCAGCCACTGTGCCCATCAACGCAGCCACTGTGCCCATCAAACGCAGCCACTGTCCCCATCAAAAGCAGCCACTGTTCCCATCAAACGCAGCCACTGTGCCCATCATCTGCCGCCACTATTTCCAACAAACACAGCCACTGTTCCCATCAAACACAGCCACTGTGCCCATCAAAAGCAGCCACTGTGCCCATCAAAAGCAGCCACTGTTCCCATCAAACGCAGCCACTGTTCCCATCAAACGCAGCCACTGTTCCCATCAAACGCAGCCACTGTGCAATATCAAACACAGCCACTGTGCAATATCAAACACAGCCACTGTGCCCATCAAACACAGCCACTGTGCCCATCAAACACAGCCACTGTACCCATCAAACACAGCCACTGTGCTATCAAATGCAGCCACTGTACCCATAAATTGCTGCTTCTGTGCCATGTACCGCAGCTACTGTGCCCATCAATTGCTGACACTGTGCCCATCAATTGCTGACACTGTATCCATCAATTGCTGACACTGTGCCCATCAAATGCTGACACTGTGCCCATCAATTGCTGACACTGTGCCCATCAATTGCTGACACTGTGCCCATCAATTGCTGACACTGTGCCCATCAATTGCTGACACTGTGCCCATCAATTGCTGACACTGTGCCCATCAAAAACTGCCAGTGTGCATCCCTGGCCCGTCCGGCACTTACCTTGTCTAGGTAGGGCACGGCGGTGTCCTCCGCGCTCCTCGATGTCTTCTCCCATCCTCTCTTCCGGTCTTCTGCTATGATTGGATGACTGATAGGCGTCCAATCACAGCGCCTGTCGTTTCAGCCAATGAGGTGACAGGTAACAGACCCAATCACCTGATTGGCTGAGAGGCAGTTCAGTGTTAGGAAAGTGAATATTCATTCGCTTATCTAACACAATGCTGAGTGATGGCGCCCGCTGTTTTCCTTTTTGGACACCTACGGCTCTAATCGGGTGCTTCCAAAAAATACCCTGCCGCTGTAATTCAGGCTCCTAGCGCCCAAAAAGGGGCTGGACACCTGAATAGGGGGTGGCACCCGCGACCATAGATACATTCATGCAATGCATGAATCTATCTATGGTGATAGAGAGGTGGCAGGAGAGAGGGGGCGGCACCCATGTGCCCCTTATGAATGCACTGCCACTGATGAAAATGGAAGAAAGAAAGCATAAAAAAGAAAACAAATGCAGCCATCACATCTAAGATATGGTAAGCTGCAATATAATAAATGTTTGCTTTCAGCTTTAATGTGTCCTTTTCTTGCTGCTTCTCTGTAGATACAGCGCAGGGAGTGAGCGTTGTCACCCCAGGGCAGGAAATTTGTTATTTCGGGATCAGTAGGTTAAAATAAATGCAAAAAGGTTGAAAAAATTTGAAAATAAATGTATTTTTGTGTGTTTTCTGTGTTTCCTCATTTCCCATAATTACTCGAGTACAATTCTCCCTTTGTGTTCATGTTTATAATTGCAATTATCCATCTGATGGGATTTTGTGGCTTTTTCCGTCATCGGGGATCTGCAGCTTTGTGGCATTACAGTGAAGTCAGCTTCAACGCTTTGCTTACACATCAGAGCTGATCTCAGCCCCACGGCGGCTCCATACGCGTCCCAGTCTTGTAAATAGTTGAGGGACGATGAGCGTCAGGCAGCTGCTGCAACGCCGAATAAAATCCTGGGAGAGCCAAAAATATGGCGTGATTCCTGAAAGTTCAGATATCACTTTACCTGTTTAGAGTGGTAATAGAAATAGTTTAAAGCTGAATTCCAGGGATTGGACACGCTCTGCCATTGCAGTGCCCATTCCCCTCCTTCCTGTACTGCAAGGGTTAAAAAAGCAGTATTAACCCCAAAAGCAAACATGTATTCTTTTTCACCTTACCAATTCTTAGATGTGACGGCTGCATTTGTTTTCTTTATTAGGCTTTCTTTCTTTTATTTTCAGCTGGTGCTCCAACCTGTAAATCTGTTATTGTTCAATAGAAGGAGCTGTCCTGCATAAGTGGCGGTTGGAGTGTTAAAATTCCTCTAATGTAGGTCGGTGTCCTGCCGAAAATGTTCCTGTGGCGGATTAGGACCCCCCCCTGTAATGCGCAGGCATGACGCTTGCGCAGTACAAAACTCAATCGAGCCTCCAAACATGTAGAGCTGAGAGTCAGCTCTACACGGCGCATGTGCATTAACTAACACATATGCTGCACGCTCCCTATGCTGGTGCTTCTCTGCAAGAGGCAGGAGCGATGCACGTGATACAGTGGCGACTGGTGCTCAATTTTTTTTTTTGGGGGGGGGGTGCAAACAAACGAAAAAATAAATCATCAATTGCAGCCTCACTGTGCCCATCAATTGCCACCACCGTGCCCATCAATTGCCACCACTGTGCCCATCAATTGCCACCACCGTGCCCATCAATTGCCACCACTGTGCCCATCAATTGCCACCACTGTGCCATGCCAGCAATTATCGCCACTGTGCCATGCCATCAATTGTCGCCACTGTGCCATGCCATCAATTGTCGCCACTGTGCTATGCAATCAATTTTCGCTACTGTGCCCATCAATTGTCGCCACTGTGCCCATCAAACGTAGTCACTGTGCCATGCCATCAAACAGCCACTGTGCCATGCCGACAAACGCAACCACTGTGCCCATCAATTGTCGCCACTGTGCCCATCAATTGTCGCCACTGTGCCATCAAACGTAGCCACTGTGCCATGCCATCAAACGCAACCACTGTGCCATCAATTATCACCACTGTGCCCATCAATTGTCGCCACTGTGCCCATCAATTGTCGCCACTGTGCCATCAATTGTCACCACTGTGCCATCAATTGTCGCCACTGTGCCATGCCATCAAACGCAGCCACTGTGCCATGCCATCAATTGTCACCACTGTGCCATCAATTGTCGCCACTGTGCCCATCAATTGCCACCAGCTTGCCCCCTCAAAAACCGCCAGATTGCTGCCCCCTGTCCCCCAGCACTTACCTTATATCGGGTCAGCCATCCTCCCTCGATGTCTTCTCCCGAATCCCGCCCTTAATGTTGCTTAAGCCAATCGGGTTACTGGTAACCAGACCTGGTGAACCTGATTGGCTGAGACGAGTGTCAGTGTTAACCAGGGAACGCACACCCCCTGCGTCCCCTAGTTAACTATTTGGAAGCCGACTACAGCCCACAGGCTGTAATCGGAAAGTTTATCAGAGCCTCGGCCAGATGGCCGGCGTTCACCAGGGGGCCGGCCATCTGAATAGTGGGAGGCAGCGGCGGCAATACATAGAGATTCATGCAATGCATGAATCTATGTAATGTACACTAAGTTGAGTGACGGCGCAGGGGAGAGAGGGGGTGGCACTCCTACGCCCACTATGGACGCATCGCCGCTGATGTGATAGTCATTGCGTTTGCGCCGTGTATAGCTGACTCTCAGCTCTACCTGTTCGGCTATTTTTGGAGACTCTGCGCTGCGCCTGCGCAGTATAAAGGGGTCCTTATCTACCGGGTGGAACTTATTTGCTGGCTTAACCATTTGCCTACTGAGCACATATACCCCCTTCCTGTGTGCATAAAGCTATTGATGCATAACAAAAAAAAATACAAATATCTAATGATCATGAATCATAACATTGGTGAGAAAAGTCCATGAATAAACATTATTTATTTATTTGTTTATGGACTTTTTCTCACCAATGTTACGATTCATGATCATTAGATAAAAAAAAACTGTTATCATTAGGAGGTTTGTTCAATAAAATTGTAATTGTACTCTTAATAGTTGATAACATGAGAATTATTCTGACTGTTGTTTACATCAATTATTTAGGTAAATGAGCAAAATATAATTTGCATAATAATTTGGAACAGGGTGTAAAGGCAAATAGACTGCACACTTTGCAAAGAGCAGTTGCACTCTACAAGTGCAATTGCTTCAGAGGTTAGTAAAGAAGCTTCCATCATCCAATGACGTGCAAGCAAAAATAATGTTTTTTTTTTTTTTTTTTCCTTGTATATTATTGGGTATTCTTTGCAAAGTGAAGCATCTCCTCATTTACTAAGCTCTGGAGCAACTGCACTTTACAAAGTGCACAGTTTTTTTGCCTTTAGTAAATGAACCCCTTTGTCTCTTGAGTTCTGTATGGCCCCCATTTCACAGGTCCTGTGTGCAGCCAGGGCAGCCATTACAAATTTTGGGCCCCTAATAAGCACTAAAGTTTGGTGTGAAACGCGTCAGCTTTGGCATGCTTTTTGTGTGTTTTTTGATTTTACAATAAAAGCTATTTATTTTTGGAGTGCGGCTGTCCAGAACGTTTTTCCTTCCTTTTGCATCATTCCATTCATTGCCGGCACCCGTGGCTTCGGATCAGGTGAGGAGACTTTCTGATTAGTATTCTAGAGCGGTGATTTCTCTCTAACAAATGTAATCTCTTCTCTCCTGACATGAGATAATAGGGACCATTTGGGCCCCTTACAGGTGTAATCGAGAAAAAAAATGACAGGGGGGCTGGCCGGGCCTGTAAGGGGCCCTGGGGACCTTTGGGCCCCTACAGGTGTAATGCAAAAAATAAATAATACAAAAAAAAATGGGAGGGGGGGCGGCCGGGCCTGTAAGGGGCCCTGGGGACCATTGGGCTCCTTACAGGTGTAATACAGAAAAAAATTGGAGGGGGTCTGGCTGGGCCTGCAAGGGGCCCTGGCGACCATTGGGTCCCTTACAGGTATCATGCAAAAAATAAATAATGCAAAAAAAACAGGAGGGGGGCCACCCTGGCCTGTAAGGGGCCCTGGGGACCATCGGCCCCTTACACGTGTAATGCAAAAAAAAAAAGGAGGGGAGCCAGCCAGGCCCCTAGGGACCATTGGGCCCCTTACAGGTGTAACCGAGAAAAAAAATGGCAGGGGGGCTGGCCTGGCCCCTACAGGTGTAATGCAAAAAATAAATAATACAAAAAAAGGGAGGGGGGCCTGTAAGAGTCCATGGGGACCATCGGGCCCCTTACAGGTGTAATGCAAAAAAAAGGAGGGGGGCCAGCCGGGCCCCTGGGAACCATCAGGCCCCTGACAGGTGTAATGAAAAAAAATGGGAGGGGGGCTGGCCGGGCCTGTAACAGGCCCTGGGGACCATTGGGCCCCTTACAGGTGTAATGCAAAAAATAAATAATACAAAAAAAAAAAACGGGAGGGGGGCCTGTAAGAGTCCCTGGGGACCAGCGGCCCCTTACAGGTGTAATGCAAAAAAAAGGAGGGGGACCAGCCGGGCGAATGGTGACCATCAGGTCCCTTACAGGTGTAATGCAAAAAAAAATGGGAGGGGGGCTGGCTGGGCCTGTAAGGGGCCCTGGGGACCATTGGGCCCCTTACAGGTATCATGCAAAAAATAAATAATACAAACAAAAACAGGAGGGGGGCCAGCCGGGCCTGTAAGGGGCCCTGGGGACCATCGGCCTCTTACAGGTGTAATGCAAAAAAAGGAGGGGGCAACCGGGCCCCTAAGGACAATTGGGCCCCTTACAGGTGTAATCGAGAAAAAAAATGGCAGGGGGGTTGGCCGGGCCTGTAAGGGGCCCTGGGGACCATTGGGCCCCTTACAGGTGTAATGCAAAAAATAAATAAAATAAAAAACAGGAGGGAGGCCAGCCGGGCCTGTAAGGGGACCTGGGGACCATCGGGCCCCTTACAGATCTAATGCAAAAAAAAAAGGGAGGGGACCATCCGAGCCTCTTACAAGTCTAATGCCTGTACCCCCCTGATGGCGGCCCTGCCTGCAGCCATATGCATGAGCCCCTAAGAGGACCTGCATGTCATACTTACTAGAAGACCTCATTAACATTCACAGACTTTGTCCTATTTGTCTGCTGTGTTCATATCTCCGGCTGTAGCACTGATCACACCACATCCATTTATCCTAAAAGGCGATGTTTTTGTTATCAGCATAGACAGCATTCCTCCAGTGCAATGTTTTGAAGCGGTAGAATTCCATAATAAGGGACATGCTGGCTTATTCATTGAAGTGCAGTCACTCCTGGCAACCAATCAGAATTCACTTTACTGACGTCATATCGCTGTCAGCGCACCCTCCTGGCTCTTTGTATTTGCTTAGGAAGCGCTGGTTACCTTTTTGTTATGTAAGTTTACAGGTGATCCTTATCCTGAGTTCTCATGGTATGTGGGATGTGGTATTTACATTTTGTGGTATTGTCTCTAAGCCGCTTCACACTTTTGTGATGGAGGAACAGAAGAAAAATCACGCGCGTTTCCGGGGTGCACAAAATTAATTTAAATTAATAAACAAGTTCTTAACCACTTCAGCCCCGGAGGATTTGGCTGCCCAATGACCGGGCCATTTTTTGCAATTCGACAATTGCGCGGTTGTGCGACGCTGTACCAAAACAAAATTGACGTCCTTTTTCCCCACAAATAGAGCTTTCTTTTGGTGGTATTTGATCACCTCTGCGGTTTTTATTTTTTACGCTATAAACAAAAAAAGAGACAATTTTGAAAAAAAAGCTATATTTTTGCTATAATAAATATCCCTAAAAATATATAAAACAAAATGTATTTCGCAGTTTAGGCCAATACGTATTCTTCTACATATTTTTGGTAAAAAGAGCGTATCTTTGTGCGGGCGTAGCGTATCCTACTTACACTACGCCTCCGCAACTTTTACAGGCAAGTGCTGTATTCACAAAGCACTTTCTCCGTAAGTTGCGGCGGCGTATCGTAAATTTGCCGGCGTAAGTGCGCGTAATTCAAATTAGGCAGGTAGGGGGCGTGTTGTATTGAAATTAACTGTGACCCCACGTAAATGACGCGCCGAACGAACCGCGCATGCGCCTGCCGTGGACGTATCCCAGTGCGCATGCTCCAAATTCCCCCGCAAATACTCATTGGTTTTGACGTGAACGTAACTTACGCAAAGTCCTATTCACGTTTTACGCAAACGACAGAAAATTCTACGCCGGGCCGACGTCTATACTTAACATTGCGTATGCCTCATATAGCAGGGGTAACTTTACGCCGGACTTACGCAAACAACGTAAAAAAAAATACGACCGTCCACAAGTAAGTTTGTCAATCGGCGTATCTAGCTCATTTGCATATTCGACTCGTAAATCAACGGAAACGCCACATAGCGGCCAGCGTAAATATGCAACTAAGATATGACGGCGTAAGAGACTTACGCCGGTCGGGTCTAAGACAAATCTATGCGTAACTGATTCTAAGAATCAGGCGCATAGATACGACGCCGCTCACTCAGAGTTACGCCGGCGTAACTCGTACGTGAATCTAGCCCATAGCGTTTACAAAATAGGGGAAAGATTTATGGCATTTTTATTAATCATTTTCTTTTTATTAGTAATAGTGGCGATCTGCGATTTTTATCGTGACTACGACATTAGGGCCGCCACATTGGACACTTTTGATGCTATTTTGGGACCACTGATATTTATACAGCAATCAGTGCTATAAAAATGCACTGATTATTGTGTAACTGACACTGGCAGGGAAGGGGTTAACCACTAGGGGGCGAGGAAGGGGATAAGTGTGTCCTAGGGAGTGATTCTAACTGTGTGGGGGCTGGGCTACCAGTGACACAACACTGATCACTGCTCCCGATGACAGCCAATCACAGTGGCAGTGATCAAACAGGCCTTCCTGCCCCCAGGGTAAAATAGCCAAGTTAAAGGGATGCCAGGCCAGGGCGACCCCCAGCACACCTTGCTATGGGTTAATTTACACCGTGATGGCCGCCTTCAGTGTATGGTTGTGATGTGCATTTACATGCACTTGTGATCATTTTCCTTCCACTTGACAATTATGTGCCACTTTGTGTTGGTCTATCACATACAGTGCTGTGAAAAAGTATTCATACCTCTTGAAATTTTCCACATTTTGTCATGTTACAACCAAAAACGTAAATGTATTTTATTGGGATTTTATGATAAATGGTTTTCGATATTACAAATAAATATGTGAAAAGTGTGGAGGGTACATTTGTATTCAGCCCCCTTTACTCTGATACTCCTAACTAAAATCTAGTGCAGTGTTTACCAACTCCAGTCCTCAAGGCACACCAACAGGTCATGTTTTCAGGATTTCCATTATTTTGCACAGGTGATTCGATCAGTTTCACTGCCTTAGTAATAGGGTTGTCCCGATACCGATACCAGTATCGGTATCGGGACCGATACCAAGTATTTGTGGGAGTACTTGTACTCCCTCAAATACCCCCGATACCAGAATAGAATACTTTCGGTATTCGGTATCGGCGACTACTTGAAAAAAAGTATCGGTACTTGTACTCGGTCCTAAAAAAGTGGTATCAGGACAACCCTACTTAGTAATTACCACAGCTGTTTCAATTGAGGGAAATCCTGAAAACATGACCTGTTGGTGTGCCTTGAGGACTGGAGTTGGGAAACACTGATCTAGTGGAACCAATTGCCTTCAAAAGTCACCTAATTAGTTAATAGATTCCACCTGTGTGTAAATCTCAGTATAAAATCAGCTGTTCTGTGAAGCCCTCCGAGGTTTGTTGGATAACCTTAGTGAACAAACGGCATCATGAAGGCCAATGAACACACCAGACAGGTCAGGGATAAAGTTGTGGAGAAGTATAAAGCAGGGTTAGGTTATAAAAAAAATATCCCAAGCTTTGAATCTCACGCAGCTTCTGTTCAATCCATCATCGGAAAATGGAAAGATTATGGCACAACTGCAAACCTACCGAGAAATGGGCGTCCAACTAAACTGACCAACCGGGCAAGGAGAGCATTCATCAGAGAAGCGGCCAAAAGGCCCATGGTAACTCTGGAGGAGCTGCAGAGATCCACAGCTCAGGTGGGAGAATCTGTCCACAGGACAACTATTATACCGCGTACACACGACCAAGGAACTCGTCGGGCGAAACACATGGTTTTCCTTGTCGAGTTCCTTGTAATGGTCGAGGAACACGACAAGCTTGCTTTGCGTACACACGTTATAGACCAAATCTCCTCGTTCTCAAACGCGGTGACTTCAACACATACAACAGCAGGGGAAGTTCGGTTCCACTGGCACAACCCTTGGGGCTGCTTTTGCTAATCTCATGTCACTGCGTGTTAGGAAAAAGTTTGGTAAGAGAAATTTTCACTTTTCAGTCTGTTACAGCGTGACAAATGTGCTATTTCCACTACAAACGCTACTTTTACCCAAGGTGCACGGGTTTCTAAGCATACACACCAACGTGTTTCTCGTCGAAAAGCAGCCCGACGAGGAACACGATGAGCCAATTTGGACCCCCGTCGAGGAAAACCTTGCTCTCTTTTTTGCTCGCCGAGTTCCTCGACAGTTTCCTCGATGAAAAGCATACACACGAGCGGTTTCCTCTGCAAAAAAGCTCTGCCAACAAGTTTCTCGATGGATTCTGCCGAGGAAACCAGTTGTGTGTAGGCGGCCATAGTCGTGCTCTTCACAAATCTGCCCTTTATGGAATAGTGACAGGAAGAAAGACATTGTTAAAAGAAATCCATAAGAAGTCCCGTTTGCAGTTTGTGAGAAGCCATGTGGGGGACACGGCAAACATGGTGCTCTGGTCAGATGAGACCAAAATGGAACTTTTTGGCATAAAAGCAAAACGCTGTGGATGGCGGAAAACTAACACTGCATATCCCCCTGAATACACCACCCCAACTGTGAAACATGGTGGTGGCAGCATCATGTTGTGGGGATGATTTTCTTCAGCAGGGACAGGGAAGCTGGTCAGAGTTGATGGGAAGATGAATGGAGACAAATACAGGACAATCTAGGAAGAAAACCTGTTAATCTGCAAAAGACATGAGACTGGGGCGGAGGTTCACCTTCCAGCAGGACAATGACCCTAAACTTACAACCAGAGCTACAATAGAATGGTTTAGATCAAAGCATATTCATGTGTTATAATGGCCCAGTCACAGTCCAGACCTAAATCACATTGAGAATCTGTGGCGAGATTTGAAAATTGCTGATCACAGACGCTCTCCATCCAATCTGACAGAGACAGAGATATTTTACAAAGAAGAATGGGCAGAAATGTCCCTCTCTAGATGTGCAAAGCTGGTAGAGACATCCCCAAAAAGACTTGCAGCTGTAATTGTAGAGAAAGGAGGTTCTACAAAGTATTGACTCAGGGGGACGCCATACAAATGTACCCCCCACTTTTCACATATTTATTTGTAAAAGAATAAAAATGAAAACCATTTAAAATTTTCCTTCCACTTCACAATTATGTGCCACTTTGTGTTGGTCTCTCACATAAAATCCCAATAAAAGACATTTACGTTTTTGGTTGTAACATGACAAAATGTGGGAAATTGCAACGGGTATGAATACTTTTTAAGGCACTATATTTTGTTTTTTACATTTACATGCATACACAGTGTATTCCGGTATATTTATGTGTAAAAAATTGCAGCATGCGGTCCTTTTTTTTTTACATGCACATGAAAGCACAGCAAAGGCAAAAATTGCGCTTATCGAAATACCCTGTACATAAATGTTTCTTACATACGGCATTTAAAAACACGCCTAACTGCATCTGGTGTAAGAGACCTTCACACCACAACTTCTGCATTCCGGGTACATTTCTTCATGTGCATTTTTGATGCATTCTGGTGCATTTTTTTAATGTGTTTTTGATGCGTTCCAATCCAATTTTTATGTGTTTTTGATGCGTTCCAATTCAAATTTTGATGTGTTTTTGATGCGTTCCAATCCAATTTGTATGTGTTTTTGATGCGTTCCAATCCAATTTTGATGTGTTTTTGATGCGTTCCAATCCAATTTTGATGTGTTTTTGATGCGTTCCAATTCAAATTTTGATGTGTTTTTGATGCGTTCCAATCCAATTTTTATGTGTTTTTGATGCGTTCCAATTCAAATTTTGATGTGTTTTTGATGCGTTCCAATCCAATTTGTATGTGTTTTTGATGCGTTCCAATCCAATTTTGATGTGTTTTTGATGCGTTCCAATCCAATTTTGATGTGTTTTTGATGCGTTCCAATTCAAATTTTAATGTGTTTTTGATGCGTTCCAATCCAATTTTTATGTGTTTTTGATGCGTTCCAATTCAAATTTTGATGTGTTTTTGATGCGTTCCAATCCAATTTGTATGTGTTTTTGATGCGTTCCAATCCAATTTTGATGTGTTTTTGATGCGTTCCAATCCAATTTTGATGTGTTTTTGATGCGTTCCAATTCAAATTTTGATGTTTTTGATGCGTTCCAATCCAATTTTTATGTGTTTTTGATGCGTTCCAATTCAAATTTTGATGTGTTTTTGATGCGTTCCAATCCAATTTTGATCCGTTTCAATCCAATTTGTATGTGTTTTTGATGCGTTCCAATCCAATTTTGATGTGTTTTTGATGCGTTCCAATCCAATTTTGATGTGTTTTTGATGCGTTCCAATCCAATTTTGATGTGTTTTTGATGCGTTCCAATCCAATTTTTATGTGTTTTTGATGCGTTCCAATTCAAATTTTGATGTGTTTTTGATGCGTTCCAATCCAATTTTGATGCGTTTCAATCCAATTTGTATGTGTTTTTGATGCGTTCCAATCCAATTTTGATGTGTTTTTGATGCGTTCCAATCCAAATTTTATGTGTTTTTGATGCGTTCCAATCTAATTTGTATGTGTTTTTGATGCGTTTTAATCCAATTTTTATGTGTTTTTTTATGCGTTCGGTGCATTTTTTACCATTTCTTGTATCTCGATTCATGTCATTGCATTTTTGGAGCGTTTCCGTTTTTGTGTTGCGCCACGTTCCAGATGTGTTCCATATAGACAGAATGGCACATATTTTTACTTTTGTTGACTGCAGTGGAACGCACGTGAAATGCACCTGGTGTGAACGAGGTCATGCATGTGTTTTGGTGCGGGATGATTGAGGCTGCTTTCATACTGGAACAGGTGCGTCCGAGCCGTGCTTCCTCCTGTGTAATGCCTGGTGAGCCTCAAAAACACAGCACTCAGCTTGTGAAGTCCCTGTAAACCTCCATATAGTCCATACAAAAAATGGCTGGTGCCATGGAAGTCGGCTAAAACATCATTTTATTATTGCATGTGAACAACAGTCAAAAAGAAAGCTTTCACACTGCTCTGTTCAAGAAAATGCTTCAAAAACACATATGCGTTTTTATGCATATTTTATGCGTTTCTGATGAGTTTTAGTTGTCTGACTCCCAGCATGCACCTGTGAAACATGGACACATATGTGTTTTTTAACCACTTATCGCCTATAGCAAAGTGACAGGCGGGCAGTGGTTGCCTTATCCTGACCCTGACCCTATCCTAAGGTGGTTAGGGTGACCACGTGTCCCGGATTGCCCGGTACAGTCCCGCATTTTGCAGGTCTGTCCCGGGCACCTTCATTTCAGGACAATACAGTGTCCCGGAATGAAACTGACACAGCTACCCCCCAAAGCCAAACTAATGCCCCCAAAAAAGGCCGCCACATCACCGCTTTTCTCACTGACAGTACTTGTCCGGGCCGGGAATGCCTGGAGGAGCACAGTCCCCGCCCCCTGCTTGTGATTGGAGAAATCATAAATCCCGCCTCTTGTGTCCAATCACTGTGTCCCGGGCACCTTAGTTCCAGGACAATACAGTGTTCCGGAATGAAACTGACACAGCCACCACCCAAGCTAAACAAATGCCCCCGATGTAAACAGGAAGAGCCACTGATTGGCTTTTTTTCAGACAGACACGAGTAGAGGAGAGCCGATCGGCTGCTCTCCTGACAGGGGAGTCTGTGCTGATTGTTTATCAGCGCAGCCCCCCCCTCGGATCCCACCCAGGACCACCAGGGATGGTCATTCACACTGGACCAACATGTATGCCCCCCTTAGACCAGCAGGGAAATGCAAATATGTGCAGAGGTAGCTGGCAATCAATGCCCAGGCAGCTGCCAATCAGTGCCCACCCACTTTGCTTACCGTTGCCAGTGCCTCCAGGGATACCCAACAGTGCTGCATATCAATGCCGCATATCGGTGCCCAGCAGTGCCACCCATGAGTGCCCATCAGTGCTGCCTATCATTGTCCATCAGTGCTGTATATCAGTGCCCATCTTCAGTGCCCATCAGTGCCCCCTCATTGGTGCCACCTCTAAGTACCCATATTTGCAGCCTTTCAGTTTCACCTATCAGTGCCCACCAGTGCCACCCATGAGTGCTGCATATCAGTGCCACCCATCAGTGCCACCTACCAGTGTCCATCAGTGCTGCATATCAGTGCCCATTAGTGCCACCTTATCTGTGCTGCCTTATCAGTGCCCACCAGTGCCACTCATGAGTGCTGCCTATCAATGTCCATCAGTGCTGCATATCAGTGCCACCTACCAGTGTCCAGCAGTGCCACATATCAGTGCCCATTAGTGCCACCTCATCTGTGCTGCCTTATCAATGCCCGTCAGTGAATGAGAAAACTTAATTATTTACAACATTTTATAACAGAAACAAAAGCAAAACTTTCCAGTCTTTTTTTTATTTGTTTAGCAAAAAATAAAAATTGCAGAGGTGATCAAATACCACCAAAAGAAAGCTCTATTTGTGTGAGGAAAAATTATAAAAATGGTGTTTGTGTACAGTGTAGCATGACCGCGCAAATGTCATTTACACAGCGACAGCGCCGAAATCTGAAAATTGGCCTGGGCAGGAAGGGGGTAAGTGCCTGGTATTGAAGTGGTTAATGCATTACTTACTATGTGTTTATGGTGAGCGTTTTCTAGTTTCCACGACTCCTAGCATGCCCCCGTGAGACACGGACATGTAACTCAAAGAACGCATCAAAAACGCACCCGTGGAGCATTTTTGATCAGTTTCTGTTCATTTCAATGGGGAGCATGCAATTTTGAAAAGCGCACCAAAAAATGCAGCCAGCAGGACTTCTAAAGGGCCCTTTAAACACTAATCAGTTTTCTTCAATTTTTTAGCAGAGGAACAAAAATGCATGACTATTAAATCCTATAGAGCTCTTCACACCAGTCAGTTGCCCCCAGTCACATCAGTGCGACTTGACATGCAATTTGACATGCCAAATCGCCGCCTATTGCTGGCAACTGCACCATTCCAATCGGGGCGATGCCAACTTTGCGGCGCCGCACTGATTTCCAAATATAGTTCCTGCACTACTTTTGGAGACTTCGGGGAGCGATTTCAATAGACAACTGTGCATGAACCCGCACAAATGTATTTCAAATCGCCCCTGAAGTCGCACTGTTTCATACCCGCCTTCAGTGAGAGCGAGGGCTAAAAGTCCTGTGTGCTGCATTTTTGGTGCGGTAAATAAAATGCACCTCCATATTGAAATAATTGCAAAATGCATTAAAAACGCAGCAAAATTTGAACCGTTCATATCACAGCGACTTATGTCACAGTGGTTATGAAAAAGATTCCTGCACTATTTTTTACTGATTTCATTGCAACTTGAATAGACTTCTGTTAAATAAAGTCGCAAGCTGCAATGATATCGGCAGTGCAAATCAAAGCGATTTTAAAGCCGCAGCGGTGTGATAGGGGGCCTGAGCAATAAAAGAGGAAATGCCATTAGAACACACAGGGAACCTGATTGAATAGATTGTTTCTGTTTGTCTCCGGATAAATAATAAATACAATGTATTCATAATAGTACATAAGAATGTTTTAACATGTTTGCAACTTTTGTTACTTTTTTTTTTAGCTGACTTGCAATGGGCTCAGTGAGAGCCGGTTCACGCCTGACAAGTCGCATCCCATTCTAGTCAATAGAACCGTTCGTCGCTCCGACTTAGAAAAAGGTTCCTGTACGACTTCGGGGGCGACTCGGGGCGACTTGCATTGACTTCTATACAGAAGTCATTTTGCAAGTCACCTCTGAAGTCGTCTTCAGGACGCCTTGCCGAGTCGCCCCCGAAGTTGTGCCGCCCCAGTGTGAACCGGCTCTTAGGCGTGCAAATGGGCATTGTTGACCCTCTTTCCCGCTTACAGTAGCTGCTTCATTCTCATCCTAGGCTTATACTCGAGTGTCCCACGCTTTCCAGTTTTTTGTGGTAAAATTAGGTACCTCGGCTTATACTCGGATCGGCTTATACTCGAGTATATACGGTAGGTCTCCTGGCCTGTGTGCTGTGGTAGAACAGTTTAAATATTCAAACTGGATGGACAGATATACAAATCTTTTGCCAGGTAAAAACAACTCCCTTATATGAATTTTATCCGTGTTTTCCTGAAGCCACAAAGGACCTAAATATATATATGTAAACATAGATAGCAGTGACATCATCATCACTGTGCTATACATAGCCTATACAGAGAGGAGAGCAGTGGGAGGGGTGCAGCAGGCCCCACCCTCTACAGGCTACCAGCAGAAAACTGTAGGAGGGGGCGGAGACAAGACCAGTTACCCCGTTCAAGGGGAAAGAGCAGCAGCGATCAGTCTTTATTACAGGAAGGAAAAAGGCCTCACACTGGATTACTGCAGATCTGGAAAAATCTAAAGTGCTAATTTTAAAGGTTAATATGCAAGTTATTGTCATAAAAAGTGTTTGGGGACCCGGGTCCTGCCCCAGGGGACATGTATCAATGCAAAAATAAGTTTTAGGCCGCATACACATGATCAAATTTATCTGCTGAAAACGTTCCGACGGACCGTTTCAGCAGACAAATTCAATCGTGTATACGGGCGGACAGACAGATTTTTCCAGCAGACAGATTTTAAAGCACGCTTTAAAATCTGTCTGCTGGGAACCCATCCGTCCGACATGTGCGCTGGTTAGTACGCTAACCAGCAGACATATCTGTCCGCACATGCGTCGAATGGATTCGACGCATGCGTGGAAGTGTTTTACTTCCTGGTGACGGTGACGTGGCTGCGTCAACGTCACCGCCACGTCACCGCTCTGTCTGCCGGCGGGGATTTTGGTTTGATCGTGTGTACAGCGATCAAACCAATCTATCCCAGCAGACAAATCTGATGAAAACGGTCTGTCAGACCGATTTGATCGGATTTATTTAATGCTGTGTACGCGGCCTTAAAAACAGAAGTTTTTTCGGGAGCAGTGATTTTAATAATGCTTAAAGTGAAACAATAAGGCCGGGTTCACACCTATGCGAATTGGTTGCGGCTTAAACCGCATCTAATACGCAGAACATTTTTAACCACTTAAGGACCCCCGCACGCACATATACGGCCACAGAATGGCACGTACAGGCACAAGGGCGTAAATTTACGTCCCCGCCTAAGTGCGGTTCGGGGGTCCCATCGGGACCCCCTCCGCGGCGTGCGGGGGTCCCCCTGGCTCCGGGAGCGATCCGGGATCAGCGGGCGGATGTCGGCGCTTACCCGCCCCCCCGCGATCGCTCCCAGCCAATGGGAGCGCGCTCCCATCCTGTCAGTTCCTCCTCCTGTGTTTACACAGGAAGGAGGAAATGATGTAATCTCTCATCGCAGCGCTGTTTCCCAGCGCTGCTGATGAGAGAAGACATCACAAGTAAGTGTGCACCAACACAACACTGACACACACTCACATAGGCATATTAACCCCTTGTGATCGCCCCCCCCCACCCCCCTGTCACAGTGTCACTGAATGCAGTGATCTAATCACTGCATTTAGTGTCAGTGTGACAGGCAGTGTAAAAAACAGTTAGTGTTAGGTCCAGGATAGCCCCCCCACCCCCCCTCATATAAAGTTTTAACCCCCTGATCACCGCCCTTTCACTCCCTATTGCCAGCGTCACTAAGCGATCATTTTTCTGATCGCTGTATTAGTGTCGCTGTTCCCGCTAGGTAGCTATTTTTTTTTATTGCGATTTTTTTTTTTACTAAAGACATGTGCTAAATAAATTTTGGCCTAAATGTTTGACTAAAATTTAGTTTATTTGATTTTTTTTTTAACAAAAAGTAAAAAATAGTGTTTTTTTTTCAAAAATGTCGCTCTATTTTTGTATATAGCGCAAAAAATAAAAATCGCAGAGGTGATCAAATACCACCAAAAGAAAGCTCTATTTGTGGGAAGAAAGGGACGCAAATTTTGTTTGGGAGCCACGTCGCACGACCGCGCAATTGTCTGTTAAAGCGACGCAGTGCCGAATCGCAAAAACACCTTGGGTCATTTACCAGCGTATTGGTCCGGGTCTTAAGTGGTTAAATACATTGTTTTCAATAAGGCTGGTTCACATATGTGCGATGCATTCGCACTGCGCATTGCCGGAAATCCGTATGCGTTGTGGAGGCCTTGCGGTGCGGCTCAGGTGCGAATTCAGTCCCATTATCTTCTATGGGTGCGCAGCTGATTCGCAAATGTGTTCAGTTCTCTTCAGGAATTTCTCTCATTCAGCTCAATACACTTCTCCTCCACTCTCCTCTCACTCAGAACTTCCCCCAGGTCTCCAAATTCGCAGCAAAAACAGAGCTAATCTGCTGAACACTTCTCTTATCTGTCTGCAGAGATAAAAGAGCTGAAATTCTCACAGCACAAGTGTGAACCCAGCCATAAAGTAAAATATTCCTTTAAATTTCGTACCTGGGGATGTCTATAGTATGCCTGTAAAGTAGCGCATTTTTCCCGTGTTTATAACAGTCTCTGAACAAAATTTAGTTTTTAAAGGAAAAATGTCATTTAAAACTACTCGTGGCTATAATGAATTGTTGGTCCTGGCAATAGAGATAAAAAGTTATTGAAAAAAATGAAACTGTTCTCTACTGCTTCATCAACCTTTCCTGTCTATGTTGGCCATTGTTGGGCCTTGGAATAAAGCATTTGGAAAACCCATTTGGTGACCTGACATACGCTCACTGCTACTACTCACTGTTACTACCCCTAGACACACTACAAGGTAACTTAATACGCCGATCCCAAACAACAACCAGCGGCTCCTGAGGGGGTGAGCACTACACACTGAATTCTGCTATGATCATTAACATCCAGTCAAAATCCAGAAAAGTAACCACATGACTTCAGAAAAGGAGTGGGGGTGGGAATTAAAAAATAATGCCTGTCTGAAGCTAGTGCATGAGATATGTATATAACCTGTCACAAAAGTTTTCTCCTGTTTGTCTGTTTATCTCACTGAAAAAAGGAAAAGAGGATTGCTCAGAGCTGGATTAACTCTGTGTGGCAAGACTGGGTACAAATGATAGGAAATTTTATACTCTACATTGTGACAGCAAAAAAAATAATACAACATTTCGGGTTTACATCCACTTAAGGGGAACCCTGAACCAAAATTTAAAAAACTAATTGCGTGGGTGTCCCGCTCAAATACCCTTTCAGGTCTGGTATGGATATTGAGGGGAACCCTGCGCCATTTTTTTTAAATGTCGTAGGGGTCCCCCTCAAAATCCATACCAGACCCTTCAGGTCTGGTAAGGATTTTAAGGGGAACCCTGCGCCAAAATAAAAAAATAATTCATGGGGTTCCATACCAGACCCTTATCCGAACTTGGCAGGCCGCAGGAAAAGAATGGCGTGGAGTTCCCCCAAAAATCCACACCAGACCTTTTATCCGAGCACGCAACCTGGCCGGCCGCAGAAAAAGAGGGGGGACGAGAGAGCGCCCCCTCCTGAACCGTACCAGGCCATATGCCCTCAACATGGGAAGGATGCTTTGGGGTCCAAAGCACCATGTCCCCATGTTGATGGGGACAAGGGCCCGGTGGTTGTGGGAGTATGCGGGCAGGGGGGCTTATCGAAATCTGGAAGCCCCCTTTAACAAAGGGGAACCCCATTGTACATTGTACCCCTACCATTTCACAAAAAAGTATCAAAAATGGTAAAAAAAACACAGGAGACAGCTTAGGACAATTACTTTATTAAAATTCCAGCAATGTACATCCATTCTCGAGCGCAGGATACAGAGAAAAAAAAACAGACAGGATCTGCCACCATGGGAGGTTCCCATCGAATAACACTACACCCACCATGACAGCTCTTAAATAGCTGTGGGAGGGCCACCCGATGAAGTGTTCGGGTGACCCCACCCCCCTCCAACGCCACAGGGGAAACCGGTGAGTATATGGGTGACCCCGCTCCCTCTGAAACCCAAGTTGCGTCAGAGGGGGGCGGGGTCACTCGCACACATCACGGTGGCCCCATCCTTAGCTATTTAAGAGCTGTCCCACAGAGGCCGGTCGTGTCAGCGTTTTTTTTTCTCTGTATCCTCTGCTCGAGAATGGATGTACATCGCTGGAATTTTTTTTTCTTTTTTTAATAAAGGACTTGTCCCAAGCTGTCTTCTGTGTTTCTTTTACAATTTTTGACACTTTTTTGTGAAATGGTAGGGGTACAATGTACCCTGTTACCAATTCACATGGGGGGGGGGACAGAAATCTGGGGGTCCCCTCTGTTAAAGGGGGTTTCCAGATTCCGATAAGCCCCCCCGCCTACAGACCCCCACAACCACCGGGCAAGGGTTGTGGGGATGAGGCCCTTTGAGGGGACACCCACGCAAATTTTGGTTGGGGGTTCCCCTTAATATTCATACCAGACCCAAAGGGCCTGGTAATAGACTGGGGGGACCCCTGCCGTTTTTTTCAATGACTTTTATCTGTATTGCCGGGACCGACAATTCATTATAGCTGTGAGTAGTTTTAAATGTCTTTTTTCCTTTAGAAATTACATTTTATGCAGGGACAGTTATAAACACGGGAAACATGGGCTACTTTACAGGCATACTATAGACACCCCCCAGGTACGAAATGGTAGGGGTACAATGTACCCCGTTAATAATTCACATAGGGGGGCCAGGATCTGGGTGTCCCCTTTGTTAAAGGGGGCTTCCAGATTCTGATAAGCCTCCCGCCCGCAGACCCCCACAACCACCCGGGCAAGGGTTGTGGGGATGAGGCCCTTGTACTCACACCTGCCTCCCACCTGCTGCCTCCTGCCTGCTGCCATTACTGAGAAAGCTCTGCTTTGGTGGTTCCCTGATTCCGCAGCTGAATCAACTGTGGGAGACATTCCTGGTACTTGCTGGATTTTCTTGGACTCAATTAGCATTATAAAGTGATTTAGCAACAACTGTACACTAAGCACACCAAAGGGGTTTGGTTATTAACAATTCACACTAAGTAAAGATCCATGGGCATTCATTCTGTGAAAATTGGGGAATATATATATATTTGTTTTACATTTATCTGCTAATTCCCTCTAGCGTTCTCTAGAATTGTTACATTGTATTTCTTGTTAGAAAAATGTATATATTTCCTGTGCTCCTAAGTGCCACCTAGTGGTCATAATGCAATGTTTTAATACTGGGCATAATAACAAAAATAAATGTTTGTTCAGAAGCGAAAATAACTTTCTGTTTTGCCCAATTCCCACAGAACAAATGTGCAGGCAGATTTCCTGGATGATTGGCTATGCAAGATTTTTTATAACTAGACCCCCAAGATTCAAGTAATGACACTTGTATTTGGACAATATTTCTTTATCCGGGAGTTCCGTTTAAGATCCTTACTGTGACATACATGCCAGACATCAGGTCAGTGGTCACGTCTCTTTTATTCAATGTACAGTCAGAATGTCTATTCTAACTCTTCCTGACTATCTTTAGGATCAGACACTACTCATTTGTGTGACTTATACCATAAATATTGTAGGAAGACACCACAATTACGGCACCATATGTTAGGATCTATAAAAGGTTTTATAATTATGGAGAGAGGAGAGCCCACATAAAGAATTCCGATCTCTGGTTCATTGCCGTATTTCAGCTGTTCTGAAATTCTTTGGCTCGTTCGCCAAACAGAACAAGTGACAATGGCAGTGATTATGATGGAGGTTGAATACCGGAACAGAGGTATACACTTACATCAAGAGGACCTGAGTGCCACGGACATGACAACAACCGGACTATATGGCTACCCCAAGGCTGCTGTCCTGTAATTTAAATACCCAGAATAGCGCAAACCTCAGAACTCAGCACAGCTTGTGTCCAGCCAGCCCATAATTACTGATGGAACATGCTCGCCTTGTGTTGCTCTAATGTTCCATGAAACCAGAAATGTATGTCTCATGTAGCCAAACTGGGTACATGTCTAGGGCTGCAAAGTTTAAGGGGCATCGGGCGTTCAAATTTTTTTGTCATTGCTATTTTTCTGTGCAAACATGTACAAAAAATTGTGTCCGTTCTGGAATGCCCTTAGATGTTTGTAGATCCAAAGGAGATGTGCAATCAAATGGTAGCATGTGTGGTGACCCTACTGTAGAAGTTGAACTTGGTCCTGCCCCCTCTTGGAACTTTAATGTGATGGGCAACTTCTCTGACCAATAGGAACACTTGAGGAGGAATGTGTGGCACCAAACCTGACTTTTGAATGGTATTAGGCTAGGTTCAGACCTTTGTGTGTTGGGAACGTGCACAAAGTAGGGTGACCACGTGTCCCGGATTGCCTGGGACAGTCCCGCAATTAGCAGGTCTGTCCCAGGTCCCCAGCACCTTCATTCTGGGACAATACAGGGTCCCGGAATGAAGCTGACCCCTCCATAGTGCTGGCACTTGGTCCGCCTCCACAATGACCTGGGAGACCCTTCTACTGGCCAGGCCACTGGTTGCTAGAGCCGCCTGGCGTCTAACAACCAGTGACGTCACGGCCGCGACTCCCTGCATTCAAAGCGGAGGAGGAGTTGGCTTCCTCCTCCTCCGAATCTAGTACACTCCACACAGCCGTCTCCTGACCTGCTCTCTATTTTCCGGTCAGGATTCCCGGAAGAGTGTTTCCTGGCGAGAAAACCGCTCGTCTGTATGCTTACCTGTCTAAAGGTAAACCCGCGTATGCTCGATAAGTCTTTGATGAATGCGTGGTAGCATATAAGGCATAGTGTGGGGTGTAGCAAGATGGCGGCGACGACTTTGAATGTGATGAGCGCCGTCTCGTCGTAGTCGGTGATGTCACCGCATTCTTGCCATTTAAAAGAATGGGCGTCTGGTACACATTGCTTGGCAAGGCAAGCTTGCCAGGAATCCCGTCAGGAAAACCGACAGCAGGGATTCCCGGCCGTGTGTACAGTAAGGTGACCAGATTTTTAAAATGAAATCCGGGGACATTTTTTTTTTTTTTACTAGTAATGGCGGCAATCAGCGACTCTCTGCCCTTCGCCCCACCGCTCCCAGCCTCCTCAAGTCTCACTCTCCAGGCCCCGGCTACTACTGGGTGGGGAGTGGAGGAAGATCACTCCGCCAGGGAAAACAAGGAGATAAACAGGCAGGCGGCTGGCTGGGACGCCAAGGCAGAACAACATGCAAGCGGAGCTGAATGTGCCACCCGAAACTGAAGAAAAATTCCCTCCACTCCGACCAGCACATGATCATCGAAAAGGGGCACAGATAATGGAAAAATACACCCTTTAAGCTAGTAGGAGTGGTTGAGTGGGGGTGTGCAATTCAGTTTTTTTTTTTATAATCCTGCACTGACTGTCTTTGAAATTGCCCCAGCCTCTGTTCAAATCCAATCCGGGGACAAAACTGAGGACCAGTGTTGCCAACCGTCCGTATTTTTACGGACAGTTCATAAAAATGGGCACTTTTGTCCCCCGTTTGTAAATGTCTGTGGTTGTGGGAGTGTGCCAGTAAAAATAGCCGAGATCCGTTCGGCTTTGAACTGCGCATGGAGATTGGAGGCAGGGGGTGATTGGAGGCGGGGGTGATGGTGGCTGCAGTGGCACCACATAGGGGGATGGAGGCAGGGGGCAATGGAGGCAGGCGGTGTTAGTGGCAGGCGGTGTTAGTGGCAGGGGGTGTTGGTGGCACCGCAGGGGGGATGGTGGCACCGCAGAGGGTGGGGGATGGAGACAGGGGGTGATTGGAGGCAGGGGTTGTTGGTGGCACCGCAGAGGGGGATAGAGACAGGGGACAATGAAGGCAGGGGACGATGGAGGCAGAGGGAGATTGGAGGCAGGGGGAGATTGTGGCACCACAGACGGGGATGGTGGCACCAAAGAGGATGGGGGATGGAGACAGGGGTTGTTGGTGGCACCGCAGAGGCGGTTGGAGACAGGGGACAATGGAGGCAGGGGGTGATTGGAGACAGGAGGAGATTGTGGCACCGCAGAGGGGGGAGAAGGCAGGGGATGTTGGTGGCAGAGGGGGATGGAAGCAGGGGGTGATGTGACTAAATAATTTACCCTTATTATATCGAAAATAACAAAAATATGTTTTTTTACCTTAATATCTACCTTAAATCACATTGCTATTTGCCCAGCGTACTTGTTTGTAGCCTAAATACTGAAATTTGCACCTAAAAATGTAAATTAAAGCAGAGCTCACATTTGACACCTTTCAGGGGGAGGGGGGTGCAGATACCTGTCTAACAGGTATTTGCACCCACTTACGGCCACAACAGTCTCGGGCAGACTGCGGCAGACACCCCCCCCCATTGTGTGTTGGAAACACTCGACTCCCAGTCAGGGGCAGACTGACCATTGAGGAACTCGGGCACTGCCCGAGGGCCCCATGTCACTAGGGTTGCCAGGCTCATTAAAACCAGGAACAGTATGTAAAAATCTGTGTTTTTTTTTTTACATCTGTCCCTGATATGTCCAAAACCTACATGCTTTTGATGTGAAAATCCCAAGATTTTAGCTGCCCCGCCTCTGTACTGCCACCTGACTTGGTGGCCATCTGTAAGCCTGGGGGCCCCATAATCTTCTATTGCCCGGGGGCCCCATGAGTTGTCAGTCCGCCCCTGCTCCCAGTACACAGTGGGAGCCAATCAGCAGGCGCAGTGTGACTCGCGCATGCGCCGTAGGGAACCGGGCAGTGAAGCCGCAGTGCTTCACTTCCTGGTTCCCTCACCATGGATGGCGGGGGAGCAGCAGAGTGACGAGCGATTGCTCATCCTCTGCTGCGGACGCCGCTGGACTCCAGGACAGGTAAGTGTGCTGATATTAAAAGTCAGCAGCTGCAGTATTTGTAGCTGCTGGCTTTTAATATTTGTTTTCCAGCAGACATCTACTTTAAGTAACTTTTGTGAAATGCCAGTAAAAACGTGGCTGCGTCAGTAAATTTCGGGTGTCGTGCCAGTAAATTCAATCTGGTAGGTTGGCAACACTGCCGGGGACAGACTTTGTCTGGGGACAGGGTCCTCATTCCGGGGACTGCCCCTGGAAACCAGGGATGTCTGGTTACACTAGTGTACAGGGCTTTACACTCCAAACCCGGGCAAGAGTCGTGGCCAAAGCGCATTAAAAACTGCGAAACATGTATTGCAAAAAAAACATACGAGGTGCACTGAAAATGAAGGCGCATGCAGGTCTGCTAATTCAAGTGAAAGGGCTGCCCTTAGTGCCCTATGCTGTTGCGCAAACTAATGCAAAAAAAAAACGCTAAAAAAGTGACGCAGATGTGAATGAATCCTCATCGAATTTTGCTAATCGTCTGAAAAAATGCTCGTTGCCTGGCTCTCTAGCTCACCCCTTGGTCGGTCAATGAAATAAAAGGCCAGTTGGGACTCCATGGTGGTGGCAGCCACAGGTAGCTTGCGTGGAGGAATCCAGGCGAGGTGAAGCATGTGTCAGGAGCTGTCTAAGTATTCTCACTGGGAAAGTAAAAGAAGGAGGTCCTCGCATTCCTTCTGCTTTCCATGTGCTGTCGGAAACATTATCCCTCACAATGACAGAGTGGGGGGGATTTAGGAGCTCGATGACGGTTCTGATACATTTAAGATTCTTTGTACTCACAGATTTTGTCTCGATTCATTCCTCCAGCGACAGTGCACCATTATCCGCATTCCATTCTCTGCCGCGTTCACCTTTATTTATTTATTTTACCGGTATTCCGCCGACTGCTCTTTCCACAGTACATTGCAGAGAACACAGAACCATTCATATCAGTCCTTGTCTCCCAAGGGGGCTCAGAACATCCCTAACACAGGGGTACACATAAGAGAATACACTGGGGTTGGGTGGAAGCCCATTAAAAAAAAGGAATGTAAACCCTAAATCAGCTTTTTAGTATGTTTGGCATCGAGCTTTACTGTATACGGTTTCCTAAAGCCAGCGGTGGTTAGTTTAAAAATAATAGGGGGCCTCAAGTGTGGCCTCAAAAACAGGGCCGCATAATAGAAATGTGTTTTCATGCATTGTATTGATTCAAGTAAGCAGCCCATTCATTTTTGACTTGAGTGCACCTCAACAACCAAATATTTTGCAAAAGAATGTTGGGGGCACCCTTGGTGTCAGTGGCCACAATAAAAATCCAGCATTGGTGGCTGTGACCACTATAAAATCTCCCAGCATTGTGTCGGTATTGGTGTCTGCCAAAATAATTCCCATCACTGATGTCAGCTATTGCGGTAATAACCCCAAGCACCTGTGGCAGTGATCACAGTAATAACCACCAACATTGGTGTCAGTGATCACAGTAATAACCCCCATCACTGGTGATAGTGATTACATTAATAACCCCCAGCATTGGTGGTAGTGATCACAATAACAATCCTCAGCATTGATGACAGTGATCACAGTAATTACCCCCAGCATAGGTGCAGCACAGTGGTGTAGTGAGTAGCACTTTCGCCTGGCAGCAAAAGGGTCGCTGGTTCGAATCCCGACCACGACACCATCTGCCTGGAGTTTGCATGTTCTCCCTGTGTACTCCGGTTTCCTCCCACACTCCAAAGACATGCGGCTAGGTAAATTGGATCTCGTCCAAATTGGCCCAGTATATATGTGTGTATGACCTACGGATCCTGACCGCACCAGCCAAGCAGACACTGGCTAGAAAAAGCGCCCAGAGGTGATTCAGTTCGCATGCATTGCGCTATACAAGTCATTCATTCATTCATTCAGGTGGCAGTGATCACAGTAATAACCCCCAGCATTGGTGGCAGTGATATCACAGTAATAACCCCCAGCATTGGTGGCAGTGATCACAGTAATATTCCCCGGCATCGGTGGCAGTGATCAGAGTAATAACCCCCAGCATCGGTGGCAGTGATCAGAGTAATAACCCCCAGCATTGGTGGCAGTGATCACAGTAATATTCCCCGGCATCGGTGGCAGTGATCACAGTAATATTCCCCAGCATCGGTGGCAGTGATCACAGTAATAATCCAGAGGATTGGTAGCAGTGATCACAGTAATAACCCCCAGCATTGGTGGCAGCGATCTCCGTAATAACCCCCAGCATTAGTGTCAGTGGCCACAATTAAAACCCCAAGCATTGGTGTCATGGACCATGATAAGCACCCCCATCATTGTTGTGAGTGACCTCAATAATTCCCCCCAGCATTGGCTGGGGGGAATTATTAGGGGGTGAAATGCAAAATCACGTTATATTACCTGATTTCGCGCAGCCGAGCCGACCTGCCGCCGTAAAACTGCAGCGGCTGGTCGGCTAGTGGTTAAACATATCTACTTCTGAAAGCATTCTTAATTTACAGCATTTTTTCACAGCTGCCTAAAACCTTTGCACAGTAGTGTTTATATACAGGATATATTTTATGTTGGTACATTTTATATTTTGTATATGTCAGTATGTTATTTCATATTTTGAAGTCTACAGTGTAGGTTACAGATGAATATTTTCTGATTTAGCAGAGACTCCAGACTGCTCTGATTTATAACCGCACTTCACATACTGTATGATGCTGGCGTTTTGCAGAAATCACATCTCTCATTCCATCCTTCTATAATAACAGAGGAGTATGGACGGGAGCCCCGGGTACCCTTGTGACTTGCATTTAATGTTTAATCCTTTACTATAATAACTCTCCAGTGTAAACAGGCAGCACCAGAGCACAATGGCATAACTCCCATTCTTGGATCCCATCCTGGGAAAAATATAGGCCATGCCCCCATTCCACCCACCACCCAGACTGCCAGGACCTGACACTGATCTACAGATCCCGTATTGGTCTGTATGTCAGGGTATCTAGATGTGGAAATGACAGTTCAGGGACAACTTGCTTTTTATTTATGAGAGAACTTTTATGCAAACTTCTGCCATGTACCTAAATGTTTTATTATTTTATGTGATTTTTGTGCTTTTTGTCTTATGCCCCGTACACACGATCGGATTTTCTGTCAGGAAAACCTTGGATGTTTTTTCTGACAGAATTCCGCTCAAGCTTGGCTTGCATAAACACGGTCACAGAAAAGTTTGATCATCAAGAACGCGGTGACGTACAACACTACGACGACCTGAGAAAATAAAGTACAATGCTTCCGAGCATGCGTCAAATTGTTTTTGAGCATGCGTTGAATTGCTTCAGAGCATACGTCGGAATTTTGCACGTCGGAATTTCCGATTGGGGTTTTTTTTTCCATCTGAAAATTTGAGAACCATCAAATTTTTGTTGGCGAAAATTCCGACAGGGAAAGTCAGATGGAGTCTGCACACGGTTGGAATTTCTTCAACTTTTCAGTTTTCAGTAATAGCTAAAAGTATCCCATGGAGCTGAGCTTCAACAGTTTCTCCAAACAGTATGACAGGCCAGGAGACCTGACCTTTCTCTGCAGTAGTTATACTTTCACACATAGGTGATCGCGGCTGGCCCCCAAACCCAGTGGCAGCCCGTCCATACAGGAGGCAGGGGCGCCACCCCTCTAATCCATGCGCTCGGCCCCTAATCTACATACAGGACACCAGACACAATCGTTTTTTTTTTAACACATGATTAGAGCCTGAGGCTCCAATTGGCTTAAAAAAAGGGTGGGCTTGGGGCGCAGTGCTCTGTACCCTGAGCCCACCCAGTTGTGTGACAGTAGCGAATACATCTTTGCCATTGTCTTCCTGATTCTCCTCCCGGCCAATCAGGAAACATGTCCTGAGACCCGATTAGCCAGGGATTTTTAGGACTACTTGACCAATCGGGTCTCAGGACCCACTTCCTGTTCAGCCGGAAGGACAAGCATCACCCGGGCTCTTCCTTCCCCCTGCCTCCTAGGTTAAGGACAGTTTCCTGCGGAAGGTCAATCGCCGCCGCCTTCTTGTCCGTCTAACACTGGGATTCCGGGTTGTCTCCCCCCCGGGGGAGGTGGATGGTGTTAGTTTGCCACCCACCCAAAATATATATATTTTTTCAATTTATTTTTATTGATTCTTTTTTCTTAATCCCCAAAAAATTACAATAACACAGGGTTCTATTACATTATGTATCTATTCCTACTCATTATTCAATGTATAGAATCTGATCAATCACATTAATCAAAAACCCCTTACAATATGTTTGCCCATATATTCATATACTATCTTCTATCTACTATCTTACATTCACATTCCTCCTTTCACGCCTTCATCCAATATCAGCCACACATAATAAAAAAAAAAATATATATTTAACACCAACCGCCACTGCCCTCACCTCTCGCAGTCTATGGTACAGCAGAGCCCAGAGTGTGAGAAAGAAGAAGCAGCACAAAGAGCCAATCAGGTGTGCTGGTGCAAGGAACATGCTGATAGGAGCATACCTCCCAACATTTTGAGATGGGAGCGAGGGGCACCTATTAGCAAATGTATGTAGGCATAGGATATGCCCCCTGCCATGCCCCCTCAAAGGAGAATTATACAAAGAAAATGATTAGTTAAACCCGCAAGTGCTTTTTTTATTTTATTTATTTTTTGCCACTACTATTCTTTTATATTGGCTTTTGAAGTTTACAAATGCAGCAATTTAAAAATCAGATGAAAGGTTTAGTGCTGGGAAACACTTTTTGAAGGATAAAACGTTCATTTTATATAAAACTATAGATCAGACCAAAATGAGGGACAAATGAGGAGAAAAGAGGGACATTGTTCCAAATCAGGGACAGTCCCTCGAAATCAGGGACAGTTGGGGGGTATGTAGGAGGAGAGAGCAGAGTGGCATGAAGATCATCTCAGTAGTCTGCTTCTGCTTTAATCTTCATGCCACTATGCTCTTTCCTCCTTTCAGAATGTTCCTTGCACCAGCACACCTGATTGGCTCTTTGTGCTGCTTCTCCTTTGCTGTACCATAGACTGCAAGAGGTTGATACCCGATTATGTTATGGTCAGTAGCGGTGCGTCCATAGAGGGCGCCGGAGTGCCGCCCCCTCTCGCTTGCACCGCCACTGACACAATACACAGCTGGTTGGCTGTGGAAGTGCCTATTAGAGGCTTTCCCATTACAGCCCTCAGGTTGTAATCGGCTTCCAAATACTTATCCAAGGGACACAGGGGGGGGTTCCTTGGATAAGACTGACAAGCGTCTCAGCCAATCAGGTTCACCAGTTCTGGTTACCAGTAACCTTATTGGCTGAAGCATCATCGAGGGCAGGAGAAGACATTGAGGGAACGTGGAAGGAGGTAGGCCAACCCCAGAAAGGTAAGTGCTGGGTTATTAAAGGGCACAGTGGCATCAATTGGCACA
Organism: Rana kukunoris; assembly: GCA_029574335.1. Lineage (NCBI taxonomy): Eukaryota > Metazoa > Chordata > Amphibia > Anura > Ranidae > Rana > Rana kukunoris. Next base: position 200,835,576 of record CM056057.1, read on the forward strand.
GTGGCGACAATTAAATGGCACAGTGGTGACAATTGGCACAGTGGTGACAATTTAAGGGCACAGTGGCATCAATTGGCACAGTGGCGACAATAGATGGGCACAGTGGCTGCGTTTGATGGCATGGCACAGTGGCTGCGCTTGATGGTGTGGCACAGTGGCTGCGTTTGATGGCATGGCACAGTGGTGACAATTGATGGCACAGTGGCTGTGTTTGATGGCATGGCACAGTGGCTGCGTTTGATAGCATGGCACAGTGGTGACAATTGATAGCAGAGTGGCTGTGTTTGATGGCATGGCACAGTGGTGACAATTGATGGCACAGTGGCTGCGTTTGATGGCATGACACAGTGGCTGCGTTTGATGGCATGGCACAGTGGTGACAATTGATGGCAGAGTAGCTGTGTTTGATGGCATGGCACAGTGGCTGCGTTTGATGGCATGGCACAGTGGTGACAATTGATGGCAGAGTAGCTGTGTTTGATGGCATGGCACAGTGGCTGCTTTTGATGGCATGGCACAGTGGTGACAATTGATGGCACAGTGGCTGCATTTGATGGGCACGGTGAGGCTGCAATTGTTTTTTTTTCGTTTGTTTGCTCCCTCCAAAAAAAATTTTGAGCACCAGCCGTTACTGGTTAGGGTACTAAAACTGTATTCAAAATACAAATTTAATGATGTATTAATTCAAACAGAGCCGCAAAAAATAGTGTGATTTCTATCTACCTGGAGTTCATCTTTGAAGCCTATTTCTGTGTGCAAGGCTCAAATGACTTTCTAAAAATCCTAAACTTCCAAAAAATCCTAAACTTTCTAAAAATCCTAAACTTCCTGGAGGGATCGAAACTTGGCTGATTCTTGCTGAACTGGCTGAATTTCGAACCATCCATGGTCAGCATAACTCTAATGAGTTTCATCATCAGTGGCCAACCAATGAAGACGACTCGCTGAAGACACAGGCGGCACAAAGTTGATAGAGGGCGCTTTGGGAGGTATTTCCACCATAAATGTTGTAACCCATATTGGCCAAAACAATTACTGTTAATAGGTTTCAATCAGGTTAGAAAATGTAAAACGACTCCCTTAGGCTGCATTCACACCTAATTGCGCGTCCTGACCCGCGAATTGCGGCGACAAATGTGAGGCGTTTTGTACCACGATTTGCGGCGACAAAACGCCTCGTTTTTAACCTCCCTTTTTGGAGAGGTCCATCATCTCCTATGCCGAACGCCGAAGAAGCCTGAAAAACAGGGTCCGGGACTTGTTTTGGGCTTCAGGCGTTTCCGCGTTTCGGCGTTCGACGTGGAGATGTGAACCATCTCCATAGAGGGGAATGTTAAATTTCCCCTCCGGCGTCGGGCGTAAAAACGCCTAGATGTGAATGCAGCCTAAGCCATAGGCAGCATCACAGTTTATTACTTTGCCCTGTCTGTAGACTCCAGAGTAAAGTGATATTTCAGATGTCGAAGAGTTTAACCACCAACATTATTCCTGTATCTTTCTGGGGTAATTTTTTGGTGAGCTCTCAAGCCTGATTTCCTGGCTCTGTTGTGCCCATTATAAGTAGTTCCCACCATCCTTGCCGCTGACTTCCTAAATCTGCAAACATGCTGTACCCATTATGAGTGGTTCCCACCATCCCTGCACTAATTTTCCAGGTCTTTATACCTGATGTGCCCATTATGAGAGGTTTCCACCATCCCTGTGCTGGGTTCCAGAGTCTACACACCTACTGTGCCCATTATGAGCGGTTCCCACCATCCCTGTGCTGAGTTCCAGGGTCTGTACACCTGCTGTACTCATTATGAGGATGTCCTGCCAGCCCTGTGCTGAGTTCCCAGGTCTGTACACCTGCTGTGCCCATTATGAGGGATTACCACCATCCATGTGCTGAGTTCCGGGTCTGTACCCCTGATGTGCCCATTATGAGAAGTTCCCACCATCCCTGTGCTGAGTTTTCAAGTCTGCACACCTGCTGTGCCCGTTATGAGGGATTACCACCATCCCTGTGCTGAGTTACAGAGTCTGCACACCTACTGTGCCCATTATGAGTGGTTCCCACCATCCCTGCACTCATTTTCCAGGTATTTATACCTGATGTGCCCATTATGAGAGGTTTGCACCATCCCTATGGTGAGTTTCCAGGTCTGTACACACGCTGTACCCATTATAAGGGGCTTCCACCATCCCTGCACTATGTTCCCGGGTCTGTACACCTGCTGCATTATGAGGATGTACCGCCAGCCCTGTGCTGAGTTCCCAGGTCTGCACACCTGCTGTGCCCATTATGAGGGGTTCCCACCATCCCTGTACTGAGTTCCCAGGTTTGTACAACCGCCGTGCCCATTATGAGAGGTTCCACCATCCCTGTACTGAGTTCCCAGGCCTGCACAACTGCCATACTCATTATGAGAGGTTCCACCATCCCTGTACTGAGTTCCCAGGCCTGCACAACTGCCGTGCCCATTATGAGAGGTTCCACCATCCCTGTACTGAGTTCCCAGGCCTGCACAACTGCTGTGCCCATTATGCCCATACTGCAGTAGAGCAGCGGCTTCTAGCCATTCAGGAGGTGATATTGCCATCTCCCGAACACCCAATTTATATCTATTTTCATAGAAGTGCCATTGCATGAAAGTGCATCTAACATAGGTGTTATATAACATATAATGCACAACAGATTTTACCAATCATTGGGCAATGACTGTTAACCCTTTCCACTCCTAATCCCAAATGTAAACATGCAAGGGAAATGCGTGCGTGCATCAAAACGCATGTCAGTGCACAAAGTCAACTCACAATGACAAAGCTCCTGGCTGATGTTTTCAAAAATGTCACCTCTATGTGCAACCTCTTGTGCGTCTGCATTTTTATTTGTTTTTGTGCTTTTTTAAATCTCTGTGTTCAGTGTGCAGTTCTGCATTAAAACGTACATGCGTTTATGATGCGTTTGCAGGGGTTTTATGCATTTACCTGTGAGTGTTCTTCATTAACATGCATCCCAGTGTGAAATCTGCAGCAACACGAGTGAGAACACTGCAATGGTGTAAACCTGGCTTGTAGAAATACAATCATTTTTCTTGCATGTGCATTTGTATTGCGTTTATAAAGTCATTGACTGTGTATGGTGTAAGGTCTCTGTCACACCAGAGCGCTGTGTGGGAAACATGTGTTTTCTTTGCGTTTATTTTGCACCGCACGTGAAACGCGCTGCCCTCGCTAGACACGTGCGGGCGGCATTAATTGTTATGAATATTCATTTGTGGCCACCAGTTTTAATTTCGTCTACTAAAATGTTTCTGTCTACTAAATTAATACTGTTGTAGTCGACTAAAACTAAAACAATTCAGATGACTAAAATACGACTAAAATTAAATGGCATTTTAGTTAAAAGACTATGGGCCAGATTCATCAAGACTTACGCCGGCGTATCTCGAGATGCGTGGCGTAAGTGTAAATATGCGCCGTAGCCACAAAACTAGACACGCCTGAAAATAGGCTTCCTCCGACCGAACTAACTTTAATACGCCGGCGTATCGTAGGCGCATATTTACGCTGGACGCATCTGGCGCTACCATTGATTTCCTATTCAAATATGCAAATGAGGGAGATACGCCGATTCGCAAACGTACGTGCGGCCGGCGCAGGCTATGCGCGGTGCGCGTAAGTCGTACGTCCGGCGTAAAGTTATTTCAACAAAAATCTGGTTTATCTTTGCGCCTGACATCATTTTATTAATATCCTTGGCTGTCCGGGTCTCATTGCCTTGGATATTTACTTCAGTGGTGATGGTCTCGGCTGATATCCCGACTTTAGGGAACCATGGAGGAGGGAACCATGGAGGGAACCATCGTCATACCTCTCCATGCCAGAGATGAGGACCGCCATCTCCTGTTGTTAATTTTTTTTATTCCTCCTGTCCTTCCAGGGAACTGGATCAGCCATCGCACAGCATAAAGTACCTTGCTCAGGGGGGGAAAAAAGCAGGATGTACTTTTGCGTCGGACGGGCGCATGTCTGGGCATATTTATGCGCCGGTGTAAGACGGTGCGCCGGTGTATCCCAGGAAGTTGGGCCGGCGTTGTTGTGAGCATGCGCACAGGGAAGCGATCATACGTCGACGACACTACGCATGCTCCGTGGATTATACGCCGGGCGCAAGTCTCTTCTCCAGGCTCAGATCAGCATTTGCATAATGTCACACCCACTTCCACTTACGCCGGCTTGCGCCTTAACATTTACGTTACGCCGGCGCAACGTTGTGAGCAAGTGCTTGGTGAATACTGTACTTGCCTCACTAGTTTGCGTCGGCGGAACATATATGCGCTGCTCTACACCGGCACAAATATGTGCCTTTCTACCTGAATCTGGCCCTATAACTAAGACTAAATTTAAATAAGAATATGTAGGAGGGATCTACTAAGCTGCTGAAAGAAAAAAAAAAATGAAGAAAAAGCCTTTTCTTATTTTTTTCTTAATATTTAATATTAGTAATATATTCAATGGTATTGCAATGCAATGGCATTACAGCTAATAGAGTTACAGTTTTTTATTTTTATTTTATTTTTAAGTTGTACTTCTGCTTGTCAAAAAGCAACATTTTTGTTTGTTTGTTAATGAAACGTGTTTTTATTTATAAAGATGTTATATATCACAAAGGCAAAATCTGTGTCTGTAGGGCATGTTCCACCCTTAACACTTTCATGTCTTATGCCCCGGCCGGAATTTCCCGATGGAAAAAGTCAGACGCAATTTTTTCATCGGATATTCCGACCGCCTGTATGCCCCGTTTGACTTTTTCCGACGGACTTAGAAAGAGAACATGTTCTCTTTTTTTCCGATAAAAAAAATTTCTATCAGAAATTCTGTTCGTCTGTATGCAGTTCCGATGGAATAAAAAAACACACGCATGCTCGGAAACAATTTGAAGCATGCTCGGAAGCAAAGAACTTAATTTTCTCGGCTCGTCGTAGTGTTTTACGTCACCGCGTTCTTGACGGTTGAATTTTAGTGTGACAGTGTGTATGCAAGACAGCTTAACCACTTGCCGACCAGCCGCCGCAGTTATACGGCGGCAGGTCGGCACTCCTGCGCGAGAGCCCGTAGCTCTACGTCGCGCTTTTCGCGGCCACTAGGGGGCGCGTGCGCGCCGCCGGCGGCCCCGCGCGCGCGCCCCCCGCTCGCCCCCGAGTCCCGTGCGTGTGCCCGGCGGGCGCGATCGCCGCCGGGCACACGCGATCGCTCGTTACAGAGCGGGGAACGGGAGCTGTGTGTGAAAACACACAGCGCTCGTTCCTGTCAGCGGGGGAAACGCTGATTTTCTGTTCATACAATGTATGAACAGAAGATCAGTGATTCCCCCTAGTGAGGCCACCCCCCCATACAGTTAGAACACAAATAGGAACACACTTAACCCCTTCCCCGCCCCCTAGTGTTAACCCCTTCACTGCCAATGGCATTTTTATAGTAATCCAATGCATTTTTATAGCATTGATCGCTAAAAAAATGCCAATGGTCCCAAAAATGTGTCAAAAGTGTCCGAAGTGTCCGCCATAATATCGCAGTACCGAAAAAAAACGCTGATCGCCGCCATTACTAGTAAAAAAAAAAATAATAATAAAAATGCCATAAAACTACCCCCTATTTTGTAAACGCTATAACTTTTGCGCAAACCAATCAATAAACGCTAATTGCGATTTTTTTTACGAAAAATATGTAGAAGAATACGTATCGGCCTAAACTGAGGGGAAAATATTTTTTTATATATATTTTTGGGGATATTTATTATAGAAAAAAGTAAAAAATATTGCATTTTTTTCAAAATAGTCGCTCTGTTTTTGTTTATAGCGCAAAAAATAAAAACCGCAGAGATGATCAAATACCACCAAAAGAAAGCTCTATTTGTGGGAAAAAAAGGACGCCAATTTTGTTTGGGAGCCACGTCGCACGACCGCGCAATTGTCAGTTAAAGCGACGCAGCGCCGAATCTCAAAAAGTGCTCTGGTCTTTGGACAGCAATATGGTCCGGGGCTGAAGTGGTTAAAGGATCACTAAAGGAATTTATTTTTTTTAGCTAAATAGCTTCCTTTACCTTAATGCAGTGCTGTTTTCATGTTCTCATTGTTCATTTTTTGCTTTGAAGTAGCTGTAATACTTCTCTGATCTCCACACTTCCTGCTTGTCTGGCTCCTTATGAAAAAACTCATGGCAGATTTTCACTGGTCTAAGCTGTGTGTCTAAAACTTCCCAGAACCAATCAGATTCATTTTAAAAACAAAACACTGCCCTGGATTTGTTTGTTTTTGTTCTGTGTGTCTTCTCTACTTCACAGAAACATTAAATCATTTTAAAAACAAAAGTGAAACTGCAGGCACATTATATGATTGTTTTTTTATCAATTTTTAAAAGGAATCAGTTAACTTTTATGTCTCCATACCCTGTAAACAGTCATTTCAGCAAAACATTTTTTTTCTTTTAGTGACCCTTTAAGTGGAATTCCGTCAGAAAAACCCGTCTGAGTTTATTTTCACGTGTGTACGCGGCATAAGCCTATTTCTGACATTTGTTACTTACAAATAAAAATCCATATTCTTTGCTAAAAAATTACTTAGAAACCCCAAACATTATATCATTTTTTTTTTAGCAGAGACCCTAGGGAATAAAATTGTGATTGTTGCAATATTTTATGTCACGCGGTATTTGCGCATTTTTCCAGGAAAAACACTTTCATGAATTAAGAAAACACTAAACGGTAAAGTTAGCACAAATTTTTTATATAATGTGAAAGATTATGTAATCCAGAGTAAATATGTCATGTTTTCAAATTGCGAAAACTCGTGAAATGGCGACAAACTACAGTACATAAAAATCTCCATATGCGACTCTTTCATTTATTTTAATTTTTCACGGTTACCAGGTTAGAGTTACAGAGGAAGGGCTAGATTCAGGTATGGAGGCTTAAATTTTCCCGTAAATTAGCGAGGCAAATGCTGTATTCACCAAGCTAAGTTACGGCGGCGTAGCGTAAATGGGCTGGCGTAAGCACGGTTAATTCAAATGTGAATGAGGTGGGCGTGTTTTATTGCAATGTGTTGTGACCCCACGTTTGTTACGTTTCTTTTTTAACTGTGCATGCGCCGACTGTGGACGTATCCCAGTGCGCATGCTCCAAATTATGACGCTACGATGCATTGTTTTCGACGTGAACGTAATTGACGTAAAGCCCCATTCACGGACGAGCTACGCAAACGACATAAAATCTGAAAAATTAGACGCGGTCCCGACGTCCATACTTAACATAGGATGCGCCATCTTTTTATTGGTTTATCTTTACGCTGGAAAACGTCTTACGTAAACGGCGTAAATTCACTGCGTCGGCCGGGCATACGTTCGTGAATAGGCGTATCTCGCTGATTTACATATTTTAGGTGTAAATCAGCGGGAACGTCCCTAGCGGCCAGCGTAAAATGCAGTTAAGATACGCCGGCGTAGGAGACTTACGCCGGTCATATCTTAACAATATTTAAGCGTATCTCACTTTGAGAATACGCTTAAATATACACCGGTGCAGATTCTTAGCTACGCCGGCGTATCTACTGATACGCCGGCGTAACTAATGATGAATCTGGCTAAGTCTTTTGCTAGAAATTCTTGCTGTCACTCTGACGATCGCGACGATACCTCACATGTGTGATTTGAACACCATTTGCGGACGCGACTTATGTATGCGTTTTCTTTGCTGTGCGAGCTCGCAGGGGCGGGGGCGCTTACATTTTTTTTTCTTTTGTTTCCTTTTTTTTTTACATTTTGTTTAAAAAAAAAAAAAAGTTTTGATCACTTTTATTGCTGTCACAAGGAATGTAAACATCATTGTGACAGTAATAGGTGGTGACAGTTTACTCTTTATGGGCTTTGCCCTTTAAAGTATTCAGATTGCCAAAAACTGCGATTCTGAATACTGTATTTTTTTTTTTAAAAACGGCGCCATTGGCAGCCGAGTAAACCGGAAGTGACGTTGTGACGTCGCTTCTGTGTTTACATACAGGAGACTGAAACAAAGCCGTTTCCGGCTTCGTGCCAGTCTGTCTCTAGCTGCCGGAAGTGGCGTATCGTGGCCCGGTAAGAGAGGCGGAAGGCGTAATACAAAACACTCGCATATCAATGCGAGTTTCCCCATAGAAGTCAATGGAAACAAAAATAATTGAAGGCTCCGTGCCAGTCTGTCTCTAGCCGCCGGAAGTGGCGGATCGTGGATCGGGTCTCCCGGTGGGAAGGGAGGCCCGGTAAGAGAGGCGGAAGGCGTAATACTAAACACTCGCATATCAGAGCGAGTTTCCCCAAGTCAATGGAAACAAAAATAATTAGTTTCGCATTGACTTCTATGGATTGCAATACCGCATGTGGCCAGAGGCGGGGAGGGGGGGGGCACTAGAGAGCCTCGGAAATACTTGAAAAGGCTCGGGGACAGCTTGGTTGAACTCGGAAAACCTCAGAATGAATATCCAAGTTTTCTGAGTATTTCCAAAAGGCGCTGCTCGGCTCCAGTGCCCCCTCACTTCAGGCCAAATGCGGTACTGCACACCGCTGTAGCTTGAATCCTGCTTGTTTTGCGAGACAACACTCGAAACCGAGTCAGGATTTAAAAAAAAAAATGCTTGCATTGAGAAACGCTCGTTAACCGCGTTACTCGCAATCCGAGGTTCCACTGTATTAGATTTTTATAATGTTTGTCAAATCTAAAGAAATAATGCATTAAAATGTAACTAAACCCCATTGAATATTAGTCGTATTTTAGTCGACTAAAATCTCCAGTACATTTTAGTCTACTAAAATACGACTAAAACTAAAATGAAATTTGAGCCGAAAGACTATGGGCCAGATTCAGTAAGAAGTTACGCGGCTTATCTCTAGATAAGCGCGCGTAACGTCTAACCTACGCCGGCGTATCCGTTTTCTGCATTCAGAAAAAAAGATACGCTGGGATTGAGTTAAAATACGAGCGGCGTAATTGTATTACGCCGTCGTATCTTAACTGCAATTTTAAAATGGCCGCTAGGGGCGTTCCCGCTGAGAATATGGGAATCAGCGAGATACGCCAATTCACAAACGTACGCCCGCCCGACGCAGTACCTTTACGCCGTTTCCATAAGGGGTTTCCCGGCGTAAAGCTAAAGCAGCAAAAAGATGGCCCATCCTATGTTAAGTATGGATGTCGTGACCGCGTCGAATTTGAAAATGTTTGCGTCGTTTGCGTAACTCGTCCGTGAATGGGGATTTACGTCAATTGGGTTCACGTCGAAAACACCATCATAATAATTTGGAGCATGCGCACTGGGATACCTCAATGGACGACGCATGCGCAGTACGTTCGGCGCGGGATCGCGCTTAATTTAAATAGCAGACGCCCCCTACCCGCCGAATTTGAATTACGACGGGCCATTTATGCTACGCCAGCCGCAACTTTACAGGCAAGTGCTTTGTGAATAAAGCACTTGCCTGTAAAGTTGCGGCGGCGAAACGTAAATCACATACGTTACGCCGCCACAAAGATCCGCTCTCCATCCTGAATCTGGCCCTATAAGACTAAAATGAAAATTTGATGTCAAAATTAACACCAAACAGCATGGTACCGCCGTACACCATGTGGATTGGCGCGGTGCGATTTTAAAAGTTGTTCTTTTTTAACCTTTCCAATGCGTTCAGGAGCCCATTGAAATTAATGAACTGTCAAAAACGCACCGCGCAGGAAAATGCTCATGCGTGAATACAGTAAGTATGAACTGGCCCCTTCTGCGTTCTTTATGCTTTTTTAATGCGTTCCTATTGCATTTATGGGGCCAAAATGCACCAAAAGAAGCGCCTGCTCCTTCTTTCCAAGTCGCATGGAAATGTATGTGAATGGGTGCCTCAAACATTAATAGAATTTCCCTTGCCATGTATTGTTGTGCGACAGCCAAAGTGCAAATAAGTGGAAATAAGCACAAACAAGTGCAAACAGGGACTACGCGTCCCTGTCCTTGCATGCTCGCACAGCAAAGAAAACGCATTTGCCCGGAAGTGGGTGCAAATACCTGAAAGGAGGGGGGGAGGGTTCCGAATAGCGGCAGTTCCATTTTTTGGTGGAACTCTGTTTTAATGCGTTCCTATTGCATTTATGGGGCCAAAATGCACCAAAAGAAGCGCCTGCTCCTTCTTTCCAAGTCGCATGGAACATTACATAACATTAATAGGATTGTCTGTCGCATGTATTGTTGGGAGACAGCCAAAGCGCAAATAAGTTCAAACAGGGATTAAGAGCCCACGTCCCAGTGGGCTCGCGCAGCAAAGAAAACGCATATGCAAGTCGCGCCCGCAAATGTAAACGGTGTTGAAATCGCACATGTGAGGTATCGCCACGATCATCAGAGTAAGAGCAATAATTCTAGCACCCAACCTCCTCTGTAACTCGAACTTGGTAGCCGTTTTTTTAAAAGCGTCGCCTAGCGTTCGCCAAGCGTTCAGCAGCCCATTGAAACTGTCGGAAACGCACCGCAAAAGAATACTCAAAAACGCTCATGCGTGAATACAGTAAGTGTGAACTGGCCCTTTGACCCCTTTCACACTGAAGCGTTTTTCAGCGTTTTAGCATTAAAAATAGCGCTACTAAAACACTCTCCATGCATCTTAATGGACACTTTCACACTGAGTCCTGCAAGCAGCATCTTTGGAGCAGCTTTTGGGCGCTGAAAAAAAAAATGCACCAAATACGCCCCTCTCCATTGAAATGAATTGAAAGCGCTGTAAAAACGCCTTGCCCTTTCACACTGAGTGGGGCGTTGAGAAAAGTACTGAAAGCAGCATCTTTGGAGCAGCTTTTGGGCGCTGAATAAAACGCTCCAAAAACGCCCCTCTCTATTAAAAAATTCATTGAAAGCGCTGTAAAAACGCCTTGCCCTTTCACACTGAGTGGGGAGTTGAGAAAAGTACTGAAAGCAGCATCTTTGGAGCAGCTTTTGGGCGCTGAATAAAACGCTCCAAAAACGCCCCTCTCCATTGAAAAATGAATTGAACGCGCTGTAAAACTGCCTTGCCCTTTCACACCGAGGCACTGCAAAAATGTCCTAAAACGTTTGGGTCTTAGCGGTGCTTTACCAGCGTTTTTCGGCCTCTGGCAGTGTGAAAGGGCTCTGAAGCACGCGGGCTTTCACAGCCTGCAGATGAGGCTTCTTTTCTTTCTTTTGCTGCATTTTGGCCCCATAAATGCAATAGGAACGCATTAAAGCAGAGTTCCACCAAAAAATTGAACTTCCGCTATTCGGAACCCTCCCCCCCTCCTTTCAGGTATTTGCACCCACTTCCGGGCATATGCGTTTTCTTTGCTGCGCGAGGACAGGGGCGCGTAGTCCCTGTTTGCACTTATTTGCACTTTGCCTGTCGCACAACAATACATGGCAAGGGAAATTCTATTAATGTTTGAGGCACACATTCACACTTATGCAATACATTTCCATGCGACTTGGAAAGAAGGAGCAGGCGCTTCTTTTGGTGCATTTTGGCACCATAAATGCAATAGGAACACATTAAAAAAAAGCATAAAGAACGCATAAGGCCCCTTTCACACTTAGGCGTTTTTCGAGCATCTTTCAGGGGCTTTGGCATTAAAAAAAAAGACTGTAAAGCGCCTGAAAGATGTTCGAATAACGCCCAAAAAACGCCTTTATGCTTTATGCTTTTTTTTAATGTGTTCCTATTGCATTTATGGTGCCAAAATGCACCAAAAGAAGCGACTGCTCCTTTTTTCCAAGTCGCATAGAAATGTATTGCATAAGTGTGAATGGGTGCCATAAACATTAATAGGATTCCTCTTGCCATGTATTGTCGTGCGACAGCCTAAGCGCAAATAAGCGCTAACAGGGACTAAGCGGTTTCTAAATATTATTGCATCCTGAAGTGTAAAAATAGCTCATTCTGGGTTTAAACTCTCAGGAAAGAAAAGAAAGCTCTCCTCCTAATTAATAGTAAATATTAGTTTGTGAGTGGCGTGATAAAGACAATTAGGCGTCTTTTCTGTAGAATGTGAATCCTTGTTGTGTCCACAGAAGGAAGAGTGAGGAATTTCACATGCGGGAGGGAGAGGGACGGGGAAAGGTGTGCAGTGCCCAGATGTATGGGGAGAGGCTGGGACAAGGGGAGAGGGACCGACCATGTGGGAGAAGACAGATGGGAGGGGAGAGGGCTGTGACACCAAGCAGTGACAGCTGACACCCAGGGACGCAGAGTGATGGAGAATGGGAAGGTACAGGCAGGTTAGGTGACAGCCAGCAGGGAAGAAGTTGCAGGGAAAAGTTCTGGATATTGTTAATTAGTGGCATTCGGAAGGAAAGGAATGAAGGTTAGGGGTGAATAGAGGGGAAAGTGGGTGAAAGTGGGTGTGTTTAGTGAAAGGGATCTTAGAGAGGGTCTCACCTCTGGCACCCCCCTTCGCTCTCTCCTCCTCCCCTCCCAGCGTTGGGCAGCCCTCCCCTCCCCTCCCCAGGCTGTCTGCACATGGTGTAAGTAGTGAGTTTTCAGCAGTAGCTGCAGCCTGTCCTCTCCTCTCCTGTCCTGTCCTGTCCTGCTCCCTTTTTCAGCTCACTGCTGCTAAACCTGCGGCCCTCCTCCTCTCCCCTCCCTTTCCCTTGTACCTGGGCACCATGCCCCGGCCTCAACGGCAGCCCAGGAGATGCAGGGTCCCCGGGGTGCCCCCTCTCTGCAGCCTGGCGCTGCTCCTCTTCTGGCAGCTGGTGAGGACCCAGGCAGCAGGTAAGACTGGCATGCTTCATGCCATTTCTTGGGGGGCAAACTATACCAGGGAACTTCGTTGGCATTTGGGTTGCATGCAACGTAGAGGTATGCAGGCGTTTGATGGCACCTGGTGGGTCTCAAAACCAGGGATTGCCCGGTTGCAACCAGAACTGCTGGTTCTGAGATGGTATTTTATTGGAAGTATGGAGCTAATTAGTCTGTTGTGGGCACTCTAAGGTGTCAGTTCTCCCAAACCTGCAGGTTCTGAAATGGCAATCCACTGGTACTGGCATCCAAATAGTCCAATATTGACACTCTAAGGTGCCACTTCAACGACTGCAACCAAACCTGCCAGTTCTGAGATGGCAATCCACTGACATTGGCACCTAAATAGTCCAATATTGGCACTTCAAGTTGTTACTTCACCAACTGTACCCAAACCTGCAGATTCTGAGATGGCAATTCATTGGGACTGGCACCTAAATAGTCCAATATTGGAACTCCAAAGTGTTACTTTGCCAACTGCACCTAGACCTGCAGATTCTGAGAAGGCAATCCACTGGTACTGGCACCCAAATAGTCCAATATTGAAACTCTTAGGTGCCACTTCAACGACTGCAACCAAACCTGCAGGTTCTGAGATGGCAATCCACTGGCATTGGCACCTAAATAGTCCAATATGGGCATTACAAGGTGTCACTTCACCAACTGCATCCAAACCTACAGGTTCTGAGATGGCAATCCACTGGCATTGGCACCTAAATAGTCCAATATGGGCACTCCAAAGTGTCACTTCACCAACTGCATCCAAACCTGCAGGTTCTGAGATGGCAATCCACTGGCATTGGCACCTAAATAGTCCAGTATGGGCACTCTAAACCTGCAGGTTCTGAGATGGCAATCCACTGGCATTGGCACCTAAATAGTCCAGTATGGGCACTCCAAACCTGCAGGTTCTGAGATAGAAAGCCACTGGCATTGGCACCTAAATAGTCCAGTATGGGGACTCCAAACCTGCAGGTCCTGAGATGGCAATATACTTGTACTAGGCATCTGGTCCTTTATGGACAATCCAAGATTATAGTTCTATGCTTAGCTTTGTAAGAATTACATTCATAATGCCATCTGCAGTTTATACCCATCCTGAAGCAACTCTGAAGCATTTTGGAAGCCAAAAAAGAGCTGTCAAAATAAATCAGAGTTTTTTGAACCATCTAAAAATGACTGTAAGTTACAGGAATCAAATCTATGGATTATGCCATCAATAATCACCAGTTGATGAAATGAATTTTGCACAGACATAAAATGCAAGGGGTGCAAACGATAGATAAAAGAATATTACTATGTGATTGTTTTTACAATGTTGAAAAACCTATTATCTGCAGCATGTCTTAATAGCTGTCATTCACTGTCTTTGCTTAAGCCAACCACTGCCAATCCTACGAATGGACAGATCTGGTTAGAAAGTCCAGTTGTTGACTCTTAGGATCAGCACCCAAAGAAGACAAGTCCAGGAGCCCCCGGTATCCTCAGGCTCCTGATGGTCTCACAGGATGCTCTTAGGATATTTAGGGCTCTTGAATTACAGGACGAGCACAAACCACCTGCTGTGGCTTTCTAAGCCCATTCTCCTCGGTTTTTTGGTTTTTGGATGCGATCCGGATGGTTTTTGAACTCCTGTATATTTAGCTGTGTTTAAATTTAACCATAGAACCACTGACTGTGCGGTTGGCCGGCTTGGATGATCTCCTGGGAGATGCTTGCATATTTTACTGTGTGTAGCCTTTGATAAATGAAAACGCTTGTCGTAGCTTATTTGTGCATCAATCTTGCTTAAGGTCTTTGAGGGAAGAGATCTCAAAAGCCAAAGTTTTGCACTTGTTTAAAGCTAGGGGCTGAGTGAGAAGAAGAAGGGTTGCCAAGGGATAAGAATACTCAGCAATTCCTAACAGGGTTTGTACATAACTGTTGCATCTTTCCGGCTATAAATGCAAGTCTTTAGACTGAGTTGAGTTGAGAGATATCTTAATATAGCGCAGTCATACCCCGAAGGGTCCCGACGTGCATAGACGATTCCTATGGTGTCCCTCCTGTCCAATTTTTTATTAAAATTGAGTTGCAAACTCAAATTTTATTGCGCCAAGTGACTGTAATATAGCAGTATACAGCCTTATAATGCACGTCTATAGTGAAGGAATGCACCTCTACTTACAGCCAATGCCTCAACCACCACCTGCGTTGGCTTCCTACACAGCAGTGTATTGTGGGAGTTGGGTTAGGTATGCCCTATGTATGTATAGCAGCATGCTTGTGAATAGTGGTGTTTGTACAGGTCCTTGTGTGTGTGGTGTGCAGGGGAAGCAGGCGCACAAGGAGTCCAGGTAGAAGCTACAGTCAGGGGATGTGAGGTATGACTTGCAGTGTGGCCCCCTCACACCACGCTCACTCATATCTCACAGCAACTGGTGCGTGCAAAGGGCATGTCTCCCAGACGTATTATCATGGCATATGCTCCTGAAATTTGGGGGAGGGGGGGCTCTGGCCCTCATTTTCCAAAAAAGTGGGTGCACCAGATGGGCGTGGGCAAATTGTTGAGAGGCCCACCTAAATACGAGAGTGAAAAAGTTTAATATTTTTTTGAAGTAGTTAAATTTCTTGGGACTTTCTTCCTGAACAATGACTGGTATGCTGACAATTTAGAGCCCTCCTCAGTTAAAGGACTGCAAATTCCAGCATGCCCTGTCAACGGGTTGCTTGCAAAGCATGCTGGGACTTATAGTCCAATGGTAGCCATAGGGCATTTGTCTCCAGGTTATAGAATTTATTGATTTCTATACTGATTTATTAAAATTGACTACTAAATTAGAACTTCAGTTTGGAAATCTAAAATGCACTTTGATTTTGTTGAGTTCTTGGCATTTTAGTCATAACTTCACAGAAATCCCAGGAGCTTCCAAGGCAGAAATATTTTGACCAAAAAAAAAAAAAAAGCCTGCTTAACTTTTCCCTGACGTCTTCTCCCTGAGCCTAACAATGAGGATATTTTATTGTTTGACTGGCCAGATTGTGCTTTTTTTTTTTTGTTCTTTTGGTTTGTTTTTAATGAGCTCAGCACTGGCTGATGGAACAAGAAAACGTTTTATTGAGAGCTCAGAAAATTCCATGAAGGCAGAATTGAATCGCAACTGCTCGAAATCATATAAAAGGTACCGGCTGGCTGGCAAGCAGGCATGCTCTCTGTGAGATGGAGACTTTTCGTCTGGCTATGAATTTCCGTACCGGTTACAAAATAAAGGGCAAAATCCTACAGAATGTGACAACACATAATAAAATGTTGCAGACTCTCAGCAGAGGTGACAGTGCGCGGGTGGAACAGAGGAAGCTTTGGATCAGAACAAAGGTTCTATTTTTAAGGAACAGCTTCCAATCAGGGATGACAGCTGGGAACGGACATCTGTTTGACAACATCAACACTTATGATATTCCAGTTGGAATACGGTAGATTAGGAGAAGAGGTAGCATCGTCCACTCAAGAATTTTCTTTAGCAGCCCAGAACTAATTAACCTTTGTATGAAACCAAGACGAGGCCAAGAACTGTGACTAGAATCTGTTGACAGAAACTTAATTAGGGTAGATCATGAAAGAGTTTCTTGGCACTCGTAATTTGTGGGCGCCTAAATCTCCTAAATGTCCTTAAATTATTACGACATAGATTTGCTTTGGCACCTTAAACTCTTGCCATTTTCAATGCTACTACGGGTGTTATAGTATAGCTTGCTTTGAGTGTCGCTTCCTATAGCATGATATTTGAGTTAATTGGTAGAATATAGGGGTTAGGTTTTAATTTACAATTAGGGTTAGGGTATTATGGTAAATACACAGTTAGGATGAGGTTGAGGGTTGAACTGTGGGGCTAGGTTGTGGCTGGAAAAATTAAGCTTTAAAAGTAAGGGTACGGGATAGGTAGAGACAAAGTGCAAAAGGGGTTAAGTTGTAGTTGGATAAGTTAAGGTTTAGGGGTAGGGGTTGAGATGTAGTTGGATAAGTGTCAGAATGAGGTTGAAGGTTACGCTAAGTTGTAGTTGGATAAGTTAAGGTTTAGGGGTTAGGTTGTAGTTGGATAATCTAGGGTTTAGGGCTAGGGGTAAAGTTTAGGTTGAGATAAGGTGTCACAATGAGGTTATGGATTACATTGAGGGGTTAGGTTATGGGTGGATAAGCTAGGTTTTAAAATTAGAGTGAAGGGTTAGGTTGAGATAAAGTGTCATGATGACGTTAGGGGTTACGTTAAGTTAGGTTGTGGTTAGATAAGTTAAGGTTTAGAGCTAGGGGTAGGAGTTAGGCTGAGGTAAAGTGTCAGAATGAGGTTAAAGGTTACGCTAAGTTGTAGTTAGATAAGTTAAGGTTTAGGGGTTAGGTTGTAGTTGGATAAGCTAGGGTTTAGGGCTAGGGGTAAACTTTAGGTTGAGATAAGGTGTCACAATGAGGTTATGGATTACGTTGAGGGGTTAGGTTATGGGTGGATAAGCTAGGGTTTAAAGTTAGTGTAAAGGGCTAGGTTGAGATAAAGTGTCATGATGACGTTAGGGGTTACGTTGAGGAGTTAGGTTGTTGTTAGATATGTTAAGGTTTAGAGCTAGGGGTAGGAGTTAGTCTGAGGTAAAGTGTCAGAATGAGGTTGAAGGTTACGTTTAGAGGTTAGGTTATGGTGGGATAAGCTAGGGTTTGGCGTTAGAGATAAGGGTTAGGTTGAGATACAGTGTCATGATGAGGTTAAGGGTTGCTTTGCAGGGGTTAGATTGTGGTTAGATAAGTTAAGGTTTAGAGCTAGGGATAGGAGTTAGGCTAAGGGAAAGTGTGAGAATGAGGTTGAAGGTTACATTGAGAGGTTAGGTTATAGTTGGATAAGCTAGGGTTTAGAGTTAGAGATTAGGGTT
Organism: Rana kukunoris; assembly: GCA_029574335.1. Taxonomy (NCBI): domain Eukaryota; kingdom Metazoa; phylum Chordata; class Amphibia; order Anura; family Ranidae; genus Rana; species Rana kukunoris. Next base: position 200,853,273 of record CM056057.1, read on the forward strand.
AGGTTAAAATAAAGTGTCAGGATGAGGTTAAGGTTTACATTAAGGACTTAGGTTGTAGTTGGATAAGTTAAGGTTTGGAACTAGGGGTAGGAGTCAGGTTGAAATAAAGGATGAGGTTGAGGTTTACCTTGAGGGGTTCAAAAGGTTAAGGTGTCCAGTCAGGGTTAGGTTGAAATAAAGTGCTAGGATGGGGTTAAAGTTAAATTGTGGGGTTAGGTTATGGTTGGATAAGCTATGATTTAGTGTTACAGATAAGGGTTGGGTTGAAATAAAGTAAGGAAGAGATAAGGGTTGGGTTGAAATAAAGTAAGGATGAGGTTAAGGATTACCTTAAGGAGTTAGGTTGTGGTTAGATAAGTTAAGGTTTAGAGCTAGGGGTAGGAGTTAGGTTGAGATAAAGGATGAGGTTGAAGGTTACCTGGAGGAGTAAAAAGGTTAAAGAGTTGACCCAGGGTTCAGGGTTAGCTTGAAATAAAGTGTTAGGATGGTGTTAAGGGTTGCATTGAGGGGATAGGTTGTGGTTGGATAAATTAAGGTTCAGAGTTAGGGATTAGGAGTTTGGTTGTGGTCAAGAAGAAGTCACTCAATATTGGGCCACAATATTACAACATTTTCAATGCCAAATATCTATGGGTGATTAGAATGTCCTCACATACATTTTTCTCATCCACAGAAACATGTAGTGCCAATGCCTCTGTGCCAAAAGCAACCATGCCAATTTTCAGAAGTTGCAAACTACATAATGTGATGGAAAGGGGTTATTCTAGGACAGAGACAGTATGGCGTGACTTATAGTGGCTTGAAAACCAGTAATGAGTCCAGGAAATTTTCAAAATATGTTGCAGCTGGGGTCTTTTCAAGTCTACAGACGGAACCTCATCAAAAAAGTTTTAGGTGACTTTTGAAACCCCCACCCCCCCCCCCCCCCACTACAAGTCAACCTTTACATTGAATTGTGAGGGGGAAACCTCTAGTAAGGCTCCAGTGTCAGAATGTTTTTGTTCCCTCTGTCCCTTGGTGAGTTCTCAATGTTCAATCAATGCTCTACTGTCCTCGTTTCCCTACCTGTTCAGTGGGTGCCAGCGGAGGAGGAGGAGGCCTGCCGCATAGTTTTGGAAGAGGTGTCAGTTGTTACATTGAAAGGCAGTGAAGGGGGTGATAGGAGCACAGTATGAAAGCAGAGCCTGTTTAAGTGAGTAGGGACTCAAGATGTCCTTATTTCAAGGAAGAGGACGATGTGTCAATCATTCCACTGTAGGAAAAGTGCCTTCTCCAGTGCAGACCACACTTGTCTCACAATATGAGTACTATATAGTATAAGAAAGACACAAGTGTCAACACAATTAATACATATGGTGTCGTATTTTGTTTGTTTTACTAACCCATAAGCCTATCTTGAATGGAAGGGAGTGTAGAGCAATGCAATGTGAAGACTATTAAAGGGGTTGTAATGCTTCGTATTTTATGAATTTTTAAAATAACAAACATGTTATACTTGCCTCCACTGGGGTGTGCAGTTCGTTTTGCACAGAGTGGCCCCGATCCTGGTCATCTGGGGTCCCTCAGTGGCTGTCTCTGCTCCCCCCTGCAATAGCTTACTCCCTTCGTGGGAAACTCTCTCCCAAGGGGTTTGGCTTGCTGGCGTGCTCTTGCTATAGCCGCCGACTGTATCACTCGGCCCCACCCCCGGTGTGCCGCGTCATTGGATGTGATTGATAGCAGCGCGAGCCAATGGCTGCACTGCTATCAATCTATCCAATCTAGCCAATCAATGGCTATACTACCGTTAAAAGAGGACGTCGGGGGACGCGCACAGCAGGTGAACGGGCGGAGGTAAGTTAAACGGGGGGGGCCGTCTTTGCTAGGTGTTTTTTCACCTTAATGCATAGGATTCATTAAGGTGAAAAAACACGAACCTTTACAACCCCTTTAACTTTCACACTGAGATAAATCAACCAGAATATCAATACAAATCCTTTTAACAGTCATGAACTAAGCCGTTTGCTGTATTTGATGGTCCAATTTGCGAGTATGGGCGCATAGGTAGTTATTTACTATAACTGGAGGGTGCAAAATCTGGTGCCGCTCTGGATAGAAGCCAATCAGCTTCCAGGTTTTATTGTCGAAGCTTAATTGAACAAGCTAAAGCTAGAAGCTGATTGGCTGCCATGCACAACTGCACCATGAGTGCACCAGTTTTAGTAAATCTCCCCCACTGTCTTTTTCTCTAGTACATCAATGCAATTATCCTTGCATGGATGTTGGAGTTTGAGTGTATGAAGTTGGCTACAATGAAAACGTATAAAACTGCATAAAAATTTCCAGCACTGAATACATTTAAGTCATCGCTCATGTAATCCTGTTGCCTATCGTTAGAACTGCACCACTGGTACCAAGTTCCAGAACTGTATGTTATGGTGTCAAATGAAAGTGGCCTTACGTAATAAAAATGGCCAGTTCCCAATCCAGTAATCCACAACAAGCAATCAGAATCCATCATTTAGTGGTCTGACGTTAGCAATGGTCATTTCTGATGGGTTACACTCAGGGTTTGGCACTATTTTGATTTTATGAGATAGTATTGGCGTCTGAACAGTTTTAAAACCACCAGGTCCTTGCAATACAAGTCAGAGTCCACTCCATTCTCCAGCAGCCTGCTTCTCCTCCCTCCACCCCATTCCATTGCTGTAGCCTCCAAAGGCCTCTATGGCATTCAACACTTCCGGGAGTGTCCCCTACCACGTGCTCATTCCTTTGACCCCTACGTAACTGCTGTGTCTTGTAGCGTTGAAGGGGTCAGAGGAAGAAACGGCCGGTGGGTAAAAACACTACTGCCCACACAAAACAGTGATACAAATTATTGATGGCATTGGCCTTCACTGCCGGGAATTGAAAAATCGGTTGGACTTATTCCAAGTTACCCCGGCACTTTAAATAATGGTGCTACAGCTATTTTTGCCACCCATTACCTCTTGTAGTGGAATGCTATCACATGGGTGCATTCCTATTACTTTGGTGTACATAAGTTCAACCAATTTATTTGTACAGTGGAACGAGTAACGTAGTTAACGAGCGTTTCGCAATACGAACAATGTATTTAAAAAAATCCTGACTCGCAAAATGAGCACCACACAGGCCAAAGCGGTGTGCAGTACTGCTTTTTGGCCTGAGGTGGGGGGCACCGAAGCCGAGCAGAGCCGAACGTTGCCGTTTGCAGCAGATCGGCCATTTAGGAAATGCACGGAAATGCCCAAGGACAGCACGGCGGACCTCGGCAAATCTTGGGTAGGAAGTCTTTCTGAGGTTTGCCGAGGTCAGTCGAAGTGTCCTTTGGCCCTTTTCGGGCCGTTTCCGAGGCTCTCTGGCGCTCCCCCGCCTCTGGTATTGCATCCCATTAAAGTCAATGCGGAGCAAATTAAGGCAAACTCGCTTTGATATGCGAGTACTTTGGATTACGATTGCAAAACAAAAGAAAAGATTCTTCTGGACACCCGCACTCCGAACAAACGTTGCCTTTATTGTAAAAATCCAAGATAGAAAAACAGCACTACATATCACAGCATACCGGCAGAGCTAACGCGTTTCACACTATATTTAGTGTTTAATCATAGCTAATCATGAACTCTGACATAAGAATTTTGATGCAAATATTTTACTAATTTATACATTATTGGGAAAATTCTCAGCTATCGCCAGCCCTGGCCTAAAATCAATCAATTTGTGTGCATGATGCATTCCAATCTGGAGGATCCGTAAAAACTTAGAGGGAGGGGCAAGTTAATGGAACCATGGGAGGAGTTATTGGAAGGGAATCAGATGAGGAGGGGACAATGTACAGAGATGTAGTTCTAACTTGTCGGCAGGGGCGGACTGACCATTGAGTCACTCGGGCACTGCCCGAGGGCCCCATGCCACTAGGGGGCCCCACCAGGGTTGCCAGGCTCAGTAAAACCAGGGACAGTATGTAAAAATCTTTGTTTTTTTTACATCTGTCCCTGATATGTCCGAAACCGACATGCTTTTGATGTGAAAATCCTGAGATTTTAGCTGCCTTGCCTCTGCACTGCCTCCTGGCTTGGTGGCTATCTGTAAGCCCAGGGGCCCCATAATCTTCTATTGCCCCATGAGTTGTCAGTCCGCCCCTGCTGTCGGTGTTCCAGGTAAAAACGCCTGGACAAATTAGACTCCACCCCTGAGCTTCCCGAAACCCAATCTGCAGAGTCAAGATGTAGCTGTGTCAACATCCATCCATGTGGCCAGTGGAGGTTAGGAGAGGTCTGAGAAAATCAGGTTTGTTGGCAAGATATTTTTTCAATATTAATGACTCCCTGGGAAATATGAATATTACCAGCTCCACTGGCCTTTTTCACCAACCATATAACCATAATTATTAATGAAGAAATGAGCACTCTGCTTTACACATTGGGTTGGAATGTACAGATCACCAATCAAAAGCCTTCAGAGAAAAAATCAAATATCTATTACTTGAGCTGCAGAGAGTCTTGTGATTTCTGCCTGTGGTCAACTCAGCGCAATTGTTCTTAGTTTTGCATCTGGATTTGCATGCTCATGACATGGCCTTGACCTAGGCTAAAGCTATATTTTACCCACAAAGCTTGTAAATTACATGAACTTAAAGAAGATGTAAACCATTAAAGGCTCATTCACAATGTGGGGCTTTGCTTGCCTTTGGCCCTTGGGCTACTTTTCCTCCCACTGATACAAGACACTATTTCTCACACTCAATCCAACAACAGGGCAATATTTCTGCTATTGACATAAACAATGGGGCACTATTTCACCAATTGACACCAACAATGGGGCACTATTCCTCCCACTGATACCAATGGTGGGGAACTATTTCAGCTACTCACACCAGCAATGGGGCACTATTCCCCCCCTAATACCAAAGATGCATTGTTTACTCCCATTGACGCCAGGACAATTTCTACTCCAAGTGGCAACAGATTGGTCCCCCTTAAGTCTGGAGGACAGTAAACTGGCCCTCTGTTTAATAAGGTTGGAGGCCCTTGATCTAGGTTAATGTTAGTGTTAGTGTCAATGTAGTGCAGTGGGGGCTGCTCCATTAGGGGCACAGGGGTGCTGCCCCCCTAATCAATGCGCCCAGCCCCATATCTACATGCAGGGCACCTGACGTATAGATTCAATGGGGTTTTTTCTTTTTTTTTAAGCACGTGATTAGAAAAGGGTGGACTCTGGGCACAAAGCACTGCGCCCTGAGCCCACCCAGTTGTGTGACATTAGCCAATTTATAATCATTTAGAAGCCTGTCCTGAGACTCAATTGGACAGAGACTCCCAGGTCTCAGGGCCCATTTCCTGTTTGACAGGAAGTAGAAGGAATAGCACAGCTCTTTCCTCGGGAAGCTGCAGCAGGTAGAGGGGCAGCTTCCAGGAGCCCTACCCTGGATCCAGCACCACCTCCCAAGGTAAGGACATGGATGGCCGAGTTCCCATCCGTGGGGGTGCTAGTGAGGGGGCCAGGGGCAGCTTCCAGGAGCCTGCACCACCTCTGATCACGGCCCACCATCCGATCGCCACCTTTCCGCCTGTCTCCCACGCACAGGGTGGGATACCGCTTTTCTGCATGTGAGGGGGGCAGGTTTGTTCATCAATAAGGAATTACGTTAATATTTGTTCTTGTCTATTTTTATCCTTTTTCGTTTTCCAGTTCTGCTGATCTCCTACAGCCCTTTGCATCTATTCCTATACATACTTTAGGCCTTGGCTGAGTGGCATTTTTGATGGTGGGCTTACTGATGGTGACAGCAGTGGACCATGCCTGCGTAATTTGTTTTAAAACAGCCTCATGTAGTCTCCATTGGAAGCCTGTATGACAGGGTGACAACACAGGAGAATAATTGGGAGACAAGAACAAGGCGTTGTCCCCTTGTAACAGGAAGTGCCTAAAAAGGACCTTCATAGTAGACTCCCCAGGTTTCATTTAAAAGTAAAACTGGAGACGGAAATAATATTAAAAATTACATTTGAAATTACATCACTATTTAAAATTTTATATGAGATCTACTTTAAAAATAAAACGGTTGGGTGTGAACTTTTATTGGTTTATATATAATTTAATTTTAACTCATTTTCTGACCAATGACAGGAGCAGCAAAGCCAAGTGCACCTAATGGAGGAGATGAAGCTTAGGACATCACTTATGGACATCTGGCTGTGGTTATACAGATATAAAGGGGGATTACGGGGAAAGATATATGGAATAATATCTAGTAATAGGCTGTAGAGAGCTGTAGGAGGAATAATTTATAGGTGATATATAGGCAACAGCATTAGTGGAAACATGGCGTAAGATTAATTTATAGGCCTGTGCTATAAAATTTAAGAGGAAAGGTTATATGGAGTATTACTTAACGCTAAAGTATGATGTCATATACTGAATTTGGAAGCACAGTCGGAATTATATATATCATACCAAGTAGCATTAATAGGGGGGATTACATGGCATATTTGGGGGCATTGTGTACGGAGCAGAGGAGCTGTGCTACTGGGAAGCCTTAGACATTCCTCATATTAATGTTTATACAATAATAATTTCGGCTGTCGGAGCACATGATGTCTGTGTTTTCATTTCATTTTCATGACAGATTGTTTGTAACCGGAGAGATGTCTCTGCTCTTTGAATTAATGACGAGAGGGATCTGCAATGTGAAACGTCACAGAGGAAATGGTTGTGGGTGTGAGCCGGGCTGAGAGCGCTCCTTTCATATACTGCATAATGCCCAGATTATACTCTGTGTGTTGGCTCTCCTACAGAAATAGCAGCTAGGGATGTAACATAAGACGTCCGTCCATCACTTTCCTAGCACTGCACTCCCTGCAATGGGTCTCCATAAGCATCTGCACCTCCTAGGTCTCCTTTTCTTCTGTCGTTAGTTCTCCTAGGTCTCCTCTTCTTCTGCCCTGCTCTCTTCTTCTCTACTCTCCTCACCTTTCCTCTCCCTTCTCTCTTCTCATTCTCACTTAAAGCATCTCTTCTTCTATCCTTTCCTCCTCTCCTTTCCACTGCTCCTCTCTTCTCTCATTTTCTCTGCTCTCCCCTTCTCCCCTATCATTTTATCTTCTCCTCTTTTTCTGCCCTGCTCTCTTCTTCTCTACTCTCCTCTTCTCTACTCTCCTCTTCTCTTTTCCTTTCCTCTCCTTCTTTTCTTTTCTCTTCCACTCCCCTCCTAACCTCTCATCCCCTTCTCTCTTCTCATTCTCGCTTTAATTCCCTGTTCTTCAATCCTCTCCTTTCCACTGCTCTCCTCTTCTCTGCTATCCTCTTCTCTCATCTTCGCCCCTCTTCTTCTCTACTTTCCTTTTCTCTCTTATCCTCTTCTTCTCATTTTCTTTCCTCTCCTTCTCTATTCTACTCTCTTCCTCACCTCCCCTCTCCTTCTCTCTTCTCACTGTAATCCCCTCTTCTTCAATCCTCTCCTTTTCTCTGCTCTCCTCTACTCTTCTTTTCTCTGTTCTCTTCTATCCTCTTCTTCTCTCTTCTCACTCTCACTGTAATCCCCTCTTCTTCAATCCTCTCCTTCTCTCGTTTCCTCTGCTCTCCTCTACTTTCCTTTTTCCTTTACTTTCCTTTTCTCTTCTCTCCTCTTCTCCCCTCTTCTTCTCTCTTCTCACTCTCACTGTAATCCCCTCTTCTTCAATCCTCTCCTTCTCTCGTTTCCTCTGCTCTCCTCTACTTTCCTTTTTCCTTTACTTTCCTTTTCTCTTCTCTCCTCTTCTCCCCTCTTCTTCTCTCTTCTCACTCTCACTGTAATCCCCTCTTCTTCAATCCTCTCCTTTACACTGCCCCCCCTTCTCTAATTCTCTCTGTTCTCCTCTTCTATCCTCCCCTCTTCTTCTCTCTTCTTCTGCCTTCCTTTTTTTTTTCTCTCTACTTCTCTTCTCTCTTATCCTCTTCTTTGCCTTTCCTCTCCTCTGCTTCTCTGATTTTTTTTCTTCCACTCTCCTCCTCTCCTTTTATCCCTCTAACCCCCCCCCCCCCTTCTATCCTCTCATTTTCTCCTTTCCTCTGCTCTCCTCTTCTCTCCTTGCCTTTTGTATTCTCTTCTCTCTCCTTTCCTCCTCTTTTTCTTCTCTCCATAAGCTGCTCTTTCAATTACTCTCTTTCTAATTCTACCCCTCTATTCAGTTCTATTTCTCTTCACTTTTCACTCTCTCTATCTCTTCTCTTAGTTTATTTCTCTCTTTTTATCTACCTCTCTCTGTCCCCCTTATCTCCCTTATGGTTCTATCTATCCCCTTTTTATTTCACTGCCCTTCTTTTCCTTTTTACCAAGTGGTCTCCTCTACTCAGGGCTGGGTCGGAGGGTAGGCAGGAAGGGGTAGCAAAATGGGCAGGACCTGCAACTTCTGCTGCTCCAGGGGTTCCCAGCTTATGGTGGGGGAGGGTTGTAAAGCACTTTGACCTTTTTGTCTTGGGTGCTAAAGGACCTTGTGTCGGCATAGCCTCTGCTTGACTGTTGCTTGTGTTGCTTCTTTATATGCCATCTATTTTTCTCCATTCACTTTTTTTTTTCCATGGCTACACTTATGTTCCATTAATTTGACAAGCATGACGGAACCCCCAAAACCTTAAAAGAGAATAAAAAATAACATGCATACATACTCACCTAGATGGCTGCAGCATCAGCTATCAAAGACCACTGATTGCTCAGTTCTCATGGTCTGCTCCAGCGTTGCCAACTGCCAATATTTTTACTGGCTGCCAGTAAATGCCAGTAAGAGGAAAAGATTGCCAGTAAAAATAAGGCTGTGACGCTCAGCTCGGAACTGTGTATATGCAGCTCGGGTCCGGACCCGGCTGAGACCATCCGAGTGCCTGCTACAGTGTGTTCGGCGGTGCCGGTGGGGGGCAGGTGTGGTGGAGGCGGTGTGTCAGCGTGTCGCGTGATGTCATGGTGCAAGGGAGCCAAGTGGAGCACCCGGAGCCTCTTGTGCGGGTCTGAAGGACGGGAGCAAGGCAGGACGGGAGCAAGGCAAGCCAGGAGCAGAAATGTCAATGCTGTTTGGACCGGAGGGGACTGAAGGGGCCACCTGGCATAGAGTGAGACTTTCACTGTGAACCAGGAGGGGACATGTCATGTCGGTGAGGTGTCATCATCATCTGTGATGCTGCACACTACTGTCAGTGTCCCTGTGAGAGTCAATTTCATGAGTGCATCGCCCATTCTAATGTATTGCCCTCCTGAGTCCTGTCCCTGAGCTACTTATGAAAATAAAATAAGAAATATGCTTTTTGCCTTAATATCTACCTTAAATCACATTGCTAATTGCATACTATACTCATTTGTAGCCTAAATACTGGAATTTGCTTCTAAAACTGTGATTGCTTTACTCTTGAACCTGCCAGGAAAAATGTGCCTGTGCCAGTAAAATTTGGGTGTCGTGTCAGTAAATTTCAATCTGGTAGGTTGGCAACACTGGTCTGCTCTGAGCACAGAATGATGACTGCCAGTGATCGCTCTATGCTCTGCCCCTCCAAAGCTCACTGGACTGCTAGCCTGTGGAGGGGGTGACAGCGGCTGGCTCAGGGTCCCAGTGGTGCGCTTAGTTGCTAAACCAGATGCTGGTCAGACATCTGGGCAGATCCCAATAATATTGTGACTTCAGCTTGCTGTCTGCTGAAACCGGGTCACAGAAGTGCAGAACGAAGTGCACTTCTGTGACCCATAGGAGAAGTATGGCCAAAAGAGCACACAACTTCATATTGGTTTTTCAACTTGATGGGCATCCTCAATGTCAATGTAGGAGTTGCTTAATTTGGACCTTGACTTTTGCCATCTCATGGCGCCTACTTAATTAGTTGAAAAAGACTGCTATACACTTAAAGAGGTTATAAAGGTATTTTTTTTTTAAATAACAAACATACCATACTTACCCCCACTGTACTGTTCGTTTGCGCAGAGTGGCCCCAATCCTTGTCTTCTGGGGTCCCCCGGCGGCTGTCTCAGCTCCTCCCTACAAGAGCTAACCCCCTATCTTTGAAGCGCTCTCCCAACGGGGTTAGCTTGTGGGCGCTCTCCTGTTTGATACAGTGGTGGCCATAGTGTATAACTCGGCCCCGCTCCCTGGCACGCTGCGTCATTGTTTTGATTGACAGCAGTGGGAGCCAATGGCTGTGCTGCTATCAATCTCCAATGAAGAGCAGCTTCAAGCTGGGGGAAACCATTGCGGGATCGCGCCCACGGAGTCTCGTGGCTCAGGTAAGTAAAACGGGGGGGGGGGGGGGGGGCGAGAGTGCAAGGTGTTTTTTCACCTTAATGCATAGGATGCATTAAGGTGAAAAAACATGAAGCTTTACAACACCTATAAGAAGAGAGCATTATTCTGTTCCTCGCACCTTTTTGGCTGGTGTTTACGTCAACCACTGGACTACAACCATCGCCTTTTTGATTCCTGTTTTTGTCTTGCATGTTATCATTATGAAAAACATTGCTATAAGAAAACGAGACCCCGTTTTTGACGGCTATGAGAAAGTGTGTCAAGATTTTATTTTGGAAACATGGCTCAGAAAATCACATGGCTTTACCTGTGCTGTTAGTTCAAAGCAAATTTCTCTGGGTTGTCTCCATGTTCCTCTATGCAGGCCATTTAGAGAGATCCTTGCCTGACCTAGTGATTCATAGGCCTTCTTGACTGTAGTCTATTGATAGTCTAGACAGATGACTTTTGGGCTGTACCAATATTTATGAGGATTCAGGGTGTGGAATCTCTGGCTGCCGGTGCCTTGATTATGTCACTAGTTCCTAGGAGCTGCTAGATAGCTTGAATACTGGTTCAGTTAAGAATTTGTCTTCAGCCTCCATTGGAATTTGCTGGTAAGTACCGTACATCCACTAACTCACCTAAAGCTATATTAAATTGCTTTACGAAGAGCAATGATGAGCCGAAGCCCCCATGGTCAACATTCTGAAGTGTAAGATGGCCAGACTAATGGATGATTATCCCTGATTGGTTGTTATGCTTTACACCTGCAACAGGTAAAGTGGAACTGTGCTCAATATGAATCAAAACAATCTAAAAGGGATTGTTAAAAAAAAATTGACAGAAAGGCAGAGATATTTACATCTTCTTAAGAAAATGCTCAGTTGATTGACAGCCTTGCGAGCCAATGGCTGCACTGCTACCAATCTATCCAATGAAGAGCCAAGAAGAGTCGAAAAGCCCGGGCCGAGAAGCCAGCGCGTTCTTGATGCTGGACTTTCGAGGGCTCAGGTAAGTAAATGGGGGGGGGGGGGGCTGGGGGACCTGTAAGCATCTTTTTTTTTCACCTTAAAACAGGGAGCTTTACAAAACCTTTAATTTTGTTGAAATTGTATGTTTAATTAATTTTATGATGGCAGTTCTGAGTTTGCAGTTACGTTTACAATTACAAATTACGTGGCTCTTAAAATAAAACCAAGTAGAAAGATCACATACATGATGGTGGGAAGACCCAGAAAGGCTTATTTGGTGCTTCATTTGGAGTCATCAATCATGGCTATAGTGAGATTGGTTACTATAGGTACTGTTACTGCGCATTACCCTTGGAGGGGGGGTAAGATATTTTACGTGCCTTTATTTAACAAAATACATAATGGTAGGTCATGCATGGTAAAGACCAAAAGCACCAGAAGGATTGCTTCTCTGAAACTTGTATTGGGTGAATGTGCATTTTTATGTACTGAACAGACACCTCCAGTGCTGGCCTCTTTGTGGTGGAGCATAAGGTAATTTCTGATCCCAAGATCTTTTAGTAAGGTGTAGAATTTTTGGCAGGGACCAAGAATCAGTTTTTAGGGTTTTTAGGGGTCCCAGTCAATCAGATTTGCTGTAGTTTGTTTAATCCGGGTCTTAACTGCTACTAGTTTACCCCATGGTGGTACCATGTCATAATTACTTGGTCCAACATCATCCTTAGCATACATACGGTTATATTTCACAAAGGCTACAGAATTCTTCCCATTAAAAGAAAAATGGGTCAGTCAATCTTGCAGATACAGCCCACCCCATAGACATAAAAGGGTGGTCCAACATGTAGGCAAGCCAGATCAAGACAAGCTAAAGTTTGAACATTGCAAAGAAGTCAGCTTGGCATTGCATGCCATTGCTGAGCCCAACATCTACTACGGGGTGCCCAACATTTTGAAGCACGCTGGGCACTTAAGCTACTTGGTAATCGGTCGCGGGCCACAATGAGCGGAGCGGGCGGATGGCAGGTCCGTGTCCACTCTGCGTATGCAGAGTGGATACGGACACAACCCACTATACAATTTTATTTTCTGTTGCGCTGTGGTTTACCTGCACTGCAGGTGCAGCGTAGTGAACATTTGGCTTTCCTGCACTTTGTAATAGACTTTTATTGTATTCTGCAGGTGTGGTGCACTTTCAGAAAGCTCACGAAACTAGCAGGTACTAACAGAAGTCTGTAGCTCAGTGCAGGTAACTCGCAGGTGCACCGCGCTGCATCTGTGGGTCAGTTTGAAAGCAGCCCAGTAACCACTGCAGACAGATATGTCTATATATACACTGTGATTTTATTAATAAACTGACCTTTAATAACAGTATTCTATTCTATTCCATCCCAGAGCAGGAGGTCAAGGGCCACATCAGAGGGCTCCGTGGGCCACATGTGGCTCCCGGGCCACTGGTTGGGCATCCCTGATCTACTAGGACCCCCAGGTCCTTTTCCTGCCTGGTTGGTAATTCTCCCCAACAGCAGATGGCCATTGTTGGGAGCTACTGGTAATCAAAACCATAATATGACCAAAGTACACCCTCTATAAAAGAAGAAAGGGCTTCATAGTAAGGTTATGTCGTGATTACACAGAAGTCCTTTCTCCCTTTGGATTGGGGCTATTTATATATACGTTTCCTGAGGCTCATTGCTTAAAATATTCCTAGCCATAGGTGTGCACAGCCAGTGCCGATCCTGGCCTCCCTGGGGCCCTAAGCAAAATAACATGTCACATTAAAGTTGAGAAAGTTGAGAAGCGGAGGGGGGGGCACTGCGGAAAATGACATGTTACATTAAAGTTGAGAGGCGACTTGTCACATGTCACATTATAGATTAAAGTTGAGAAGCGGGGGGAGGGGGTGTTCTGCTGTCAGAAATTACATCTTACATTAAAGTGAGAAGCGGGTGGTGCTGACTTCTTACCTCTTCTCTCATGCAGCCACCAGATGGGGCCTCCAGTAATTTGGGGGCCCCCTGCAGCTTTGCGGGGCCCTAATCAGCTTGCATAGTGAGCCTATATGGCGGATCGGCCCTGTATACAGCCTATTGCATTAGGGTGTGCCCCTCAAAGCTTCAACACATATGCATTTGTGACATATTAACCGGCCTCTTCCCCGATCGTCATCCTAAAACAATGGGGGGAGGGAGCACACAGGGGGACCTGGGCAGCAGAAAGAATAGGAACAGGGACAAAAGGGGTGGCATATATTGGTACCGATCCCCTGTATTTTCCTCCTGTGGCAGCTGAATGTCAGCAAGAGGGAGAGGAGGGGAAGCCTACTTTCAGCTGCTGCAAAAGAAAATACAGCTCGGTTCCACAAGTAAGGATATCATGGCTTACCTGTCACCTGCCAATGATTGACAGATTGCCAACTCCAGGATTAGGGTGTGCCCAGGCACACCTGGCATACCCCTTGCGCACGCCTATGTTCCTACCATCTCTTTTGCACTGTAGAGCAGTCAAATAACGACCTGGAAATTAAAATGTAGTTTGGTCATTTACTGCTGCTTATTTTCTTCTGTAGAAGGGCACCGGATTGCCTGGAGGAAGCCGCCAACTTGCCACGGTGTTTCCTGGTAGTTTAATGGCTTACAATGCTACTTTGTTGAGTCCCAGGTGTTCCTGGCAACGAGGATCAGAAATGCCTATGTATGTTTGAAGAACAGCAAAGGAAATATTCAGAAATTTACAGTGACAGGTTTCTGAATTTTTTTTTGTACAAAAAAAACAAAAAAAAACCCACAGAGATTTCATACAGTCTTTCCTTTCTGTCAGTTTGGCTGGTTCTCCAGGCAGCCAGGTTTGTCCTGTAATAGTACCTGAACTCCTGCAGCTGCAGATAAAAAAAAAAAAAAAAAACACAGTTGGCCGGGTGTCAAAGCAACGGCATTTACTGGTCAGAGATGAGATTGAATGTGTCAAATAGCAGAGAAAGTCCGTGCCACATAACCACTTACGCTAAAACCATATGGATCTAATTCCGGAGATACACATTGCTACTGTTTTCCCTTACGGTTTTCCACTGCCTGGTATGTAGCCGAGTCTGGCCCCCGTAGGCTGACGATTCAGGAACCGCTTGTAGAACTAGGGCACTGGGTTGGGGGCTGCTAAACAATGCAAGTTTTATTAGTGAAGAATTGGGTGTGTTTGGGGTGCCTTGCTGCCCCCACTTTAGGAAAAAAAAGGCCACTTTTGAAATGGAAATGCGTTGAGTTTCCTCGGCTTGTCTTCCTGCGAGCGCTAAGGACACCCTCTGTCTGTGGCCGGGGCGAGGACTTGTACAGAGGGCTCATTGTGTGTCTGGATGTATGTACAGTGGCCCGTTCTCTTCTGTTTATTAAACGGATTCAGTTTGGGTGAAGCTGGGGGGCCTGAAGCCCAGGGAGCGAGAGAGGTAAATATTTAGTTTGGTTTTAGAAAGTATGTGTCAGAACTAAGAAGATAGCTTTCAGAATCTATGAGCAGCCTCTCTGTGAAATAGTCACTGAGTGTGAGACCGGCTTGTCCTCTGATACAGACTATAATAGGCTTTTATTCCAATGGAAGAAGCGCTGATATGCAACGATCCACAGCCACCCAATGGCTGCAGTTTACTGCAGTATGGCTTATGCAAGAAGGTTTTTGATTGGCTGCTATTCACAATGTCACTCTTTGTAGTTATTCAAACACAAGTCAACTTAAAATTTTAACATTTATGTAAAAGTTACTCAAATGCTGGGCGTACATGCAACGGTTTGTGGTACACCATTTTACAGCTATCAGTCATAATATTATTATCATTTACTATTGTCGGTCGAGACATGGATTCCACTAGACCTCTAAAGCTATGCTATGGTACCTGGCAACAAGCCATCAGTAGCAGATCCATTAAGTACTGTATGTTGCAAGGTGGGGCCTACCATAACCCATCGAGACATGGACTCCACTAGACCTCTAAAGCTATGCTATGGTACCTGGCAACAAGCCATCAGTAGCAGATCCATTAAGTCCTGTACGCTGCAAGGTGGGGCCTACCATAACCCATCGAGGCATGGTCTCCACTAGAACTCTGAAGGTATACTGTGGTACCTGGCAACAAACCGTCATTAGTATATGGTTCAAGTCCTGTAAGTTGCAAAGTGGGGCCTACCATAACCTGTCAAAGCATGGACTCCACTAGACCACTGAAGGTATGCTATGATACCTGGCACCAAACCATCAGTAGCAGATCCATTAAGTCCTGTACGTTGCAAGGTGGGGCCTACCATAACCCATCGAGGCATGGACTCCACTAGACCTTTAAAGGTATGCTATGGTACCAGGCACCAAGCCATCAATAGCAGATCCATTAAGTACTGTATGTTGCAAGGTGGGGCCTACCATAACCCATCGAGGCATGGTCTCCACTAGACCTCTGAAGGTATACTGTGGTACCTGGCAACAAACCGTCATTAGCAGATCAATGACACTCTTTGAAGTTATTCAAACACAAGTCAACTTAACATTTATATAAAAATTACTCAAATGCTGGCCGTATATGCAATGGTTTGTGGTATACCATTTTACAGCTATCAGTCATAACATTATTACCACTTACCATTATCGGTTGAGACATGGACTCCACTAGACCTCTAAAGGTATGCTATGGTATCTGGCACAAAGCTACCAGTAGCAGATCTTTTAAGTACTGTAAGTTGCAAGGTGGGACCTACCATAACCTGTCAAGGCATGGACTCCACTAGACCTCTAAAGGTATACTGTGGTAGCTGGCAACAAACCGTCATTAGCAGATGGTTCAAGTCCTGTAAGTTGCAAAGTGGGGCCTACCATAACCCATCAAGGCATGGACACCACTAGACCACTGAAGGTATGCTATGGTATCTGGCACAAAGCTACCAGTAGCAGATCTTTTAAGTACTGTAAGTACTGTAAGTTGCAAGGTGGGACCTACCATAACCTGTCAAGGCATGGACTCCACTAGACTCCACAGTAGCAGATCCATTAAGTCCTGTACGTTGCAAGGTGGGGCCTACCATAACCCAACGAGGCATGGACTTCACTAGACCTCTGAAGGTATACTGTGGTACCTGGCAACAAACCGTCATTAGCAGATGGTTCAAGTCCTGTAAGTTGCAAAGTGGGGCCTACCATAAGGCATGGACTCCACTGGACATCTCTACGTATGCTATGCTACCTGGCACAAAGCCATCAGTAGCAGATCCTTTAAGTACTATAAGTTGCAAGGTGGGACCTGCTATAACTCACCCAGGCATTGACTCCACTAGACCTCTGAAAGCATACCGTCCCGGATTTCGCGATTTGCAGTAAGTCCTGTGATCAGGGCTGTAGTCCCGCAAAACCCCCTCCCGCGGCACCCCCCCCCCCGCTAAAGAACTCCGATCCGCGGCACCCCCTCCCCCGCTCAACAACTCTGATTTGCGGCACCCCCCGCTCAACAACTTCCATTCGTGGCACCCCCCCCTCTACGAATCCGATCCGCGGCCCCCCCCCCCCCCGCTAAACAACTTCGATCCGCGTCATTCCCCCCGCCCAACAACTTATTTACTTATTTCGATCCGTGGCACCCCCCGCTCAACAACTTCGATCCGCAGCCCCCCCCCTTCGCTCAGCAACATTTTAAAATGTTGGGAGGTATGTCTGAAAGTATGCTGTGGCATCTGGCACCAAGCCGTCAATAGCAGATCCTTTAGGTCCTGTAAGTTGTGAGGTGGAGCCTTCATGGATCTGACTTGTTTTTCCAGCACATGCTACAGATGCTCAATTGTATTGAGATCTGGAGACTTTGGAGTCCAAGTCAACACTATATGTTGGGTTCCTCAAACCATTCTTGAATTCATCACACCAGGCTACCTTCTTCCATTGCTCCGTAGTCCAGTTCTGAGGCTCATGTGCCATTGTAGGGCATATGGCTGTGGACATGGGGTGGGCTGTGCTATGTACAGGGTGCAGATTTCAGGCATGTACAACCCATGCGCGCACCGATGGTGGACACCTTGCTGATTCCTAATTCCAGGGGGGGCACTTGCCCCCCCCCCTTGCCCCTACTTGTGGACAGGATTATCTTCTCTGCTGAAGGACACTGCTGCTTCCACTACCTATCTACAATCATTAAACAGACTGGTTAAATGCCCTATCCTGGCTTACGCAGTCATGTGACTGCACAGCTCACTGCCTCACAGAGGGTACGCATTCTTGGTTTACTTAACAAAAAAAGAGGACATTTTACTGTATTGCTCTTCTTAACATCCTGACAGTGTGATCTATAGAGCTCTGCTAAATACATTTTAAAATCTAATAAATCTGAACACGCTGCTAAAATTAATGATCTCTTGTTTGGTTAAAATTCCTGTGTATTGATTTTAATAAAGACGGTTGTTTATATCATTGCGGCAGAGCCAAAGTGCCTGTCACTGTAGGAGAGTTTATGCTATGTGGACTGTTCTGTAACCTATTTCTCAGAATTAGTCCTGTCTGTTTTTTAACTTACACTGGATTCCAGACAGAGCCTGTCCACAGGTCTCTGGGAAGCTGCTGATCCAGGCAAGTTCTCTGTTCCAGACTGTTGTGACTTGCGAGCTTCCAACTGCCAAGAAACTACTAGCCCCAGCAGGATAAAGCATGCTGGGATTTGTAGTTATAAAGCAAATGAAAGGGGGTAGGGGAGGGGATGGCTAACGCTGTACTTCAACCTTCGTGTTATTATTATTAATATTATACACAATTTATATAGCGCCAGCAGTTTACGCAGCGCTTTACAATATATAGGGGGAACAACACAATTACAGTACCATTCAATACAGAAGGTACAGGAGGCCCGGCTCATAGAGCTTACATTCTAAAGGGAGGGGGTGGTGGTAAAAAGGTATGTATAGTTTAAAGAGGAGGTAACCAGAACATAAATTAACATGAGCTAATTAACTAATCATTTACCCAGACTAGGCAACTCAGATATGACCTTTCAGAGTAGACGTCACGTTTCCGCTCACCTGCTATACAATACACATCATCATAAGTGTAAACACAGGAAATCTTCACACAATAGCAGGGTCAATTAGCACAGAGAATAGACAGATGGCTAGAGGGGATGTCATTAGCATCTAACAGTATGTGTCCCAACAGTATGAATATGTCACTCTTACAATTAACCCATTGAGTTCAGAATCAACAAACAGTAAATAGTTCTTTACAGATATCCTGGAATATATTGTGGATAATAATTACATATTAATCCCATCTCAGGTAGTCCAAGATATCATTCCTCAGTCATCCTATGCCCCTAGTGGACATGATGATTTTAGACATAAGTGGGTCCTTTGATGTCCATGGTGAGTCTGTCACAAAAGGTAATAGCTGCAGAGAATGATTTGATGGGGGTGGCTCGGGGACAGTTAGGTGGGTGTGGGATAGGCTTCCCAGAATAAATGAGTTTTTAGTGATCTACTAAAGGTGGACAGGGTAAGGGTCGATCAGACATACTGGGGCAGGGAGTTCCAGTGGATGGGAGAGGCTCTGGAGATGTCCTGAAGGCGAGCATGGGAGGAAGTAACAAGGGAGCTAGAGAGCAGGAGGTCCTGGGAGTGTCAAGCCACTCAGCACACATCAGGGCAGTGATATGCTCAATGCAACATTTAGGTCATGGTCCTAGGGGACAGGAAGCTGGAGGCCATTTGCCCTCTGGGCCAGTACTAATGAGATATGTTGGACTCATAGGTGTGCGCAGCCTAATGCATTAGGGTGTGCACCCTTAAGCTCAAACACACATGCGTGTTTATGTATCTACATACTGTAAAAAAAAGCCCCGGCACATTGATCTCCCTGCTGGCACAGTGAACTAGAAGAGCATAAACACTTCTCTTATGGCAAAACGGGTAAGAGGGAGATCTTTCCCATGTTCCTGTTGCTACACAGAGCAATAACACTAATGCGAATAGGGTGATTAGGGTGTGCCTGGGTACACTCGGCACACCCTATGCGCATGCCTATGGTTGGACTGGTGAAGTCTCTCCACTCTCCTGCACCCACTGAAAAAAACACCAGTAGTGTAGAATGTACTCCTTATGCCGCGTACACACGATCATTTTTTGTGATGAAAAAAAACGACGTTTTCTGTGAAGTAAAAAACAACGTTTTTGAAACGTCACTTTTCAAAGACGATGTTGCATACACACCATCGTTTTTTCACAAAAAGCGAGGTTACGTTCACCACTCTTTTCCATTGAAGCTCGCTTCATAACTAGCTTCTGGGCATGCGCGGGTTGAAAAACGTTGTTTTGAATGACGTTTTTGCTACACACGGTGACTTTTTGTGAAACAAAAAACGACGTTTTGAAAAACGACACAAAAAATTCAAGCATGTTGGAATTTTTTTTTGGTCGTTTTTTTTAAGACAAAAAACGACGTTTTGCCCACACACGATCAATTTAAATGACGTTTTAAAAACAACAGTTTTTTTTCATCGCAAAAAACGACCGTGTGTACGCGGCATAACATTCAATGTGTTCAGTGAAAAAGGTGATGACTTACCGTGATGGTCAGTGGAGAAATTCTTCCTTCTAATGTTGAAAGCGGGGTTCAAGGTACACAAACCATAGGATGGACTATGGGTGACCTGGAGTATTGCAGTGCCACGTCCTAGAGTAACTAGAGAGATTTGTGGTTTAGGAAAGAAAATGGACTTTATAGGCACTAATCATAAACGTAATGTAAATGTTTTATTGATACAATACCAAAAAGATTCTGGTATTGCACTCACAATTACAATATAAAGTTATAAAAATACATTTAAAAAGACATATATAATTGATCACACAATAAAAATAGTGAACAAAGAAAATAAATAGTTGTTGTAGTCAAAAAATGGTCCGGTGTAGAAATCAATGCAGATTGATAACTACTGTAGATATAGATATACATAAACATAAACTCTACATGTTTCGCATTTGTTGCTTCCTCAGGAGTTATGATTTTTCGTTCCCGCTGTTGGGTATCATAGAAAAGATTTTTGACAGTATAGATGAATATTGTCTGGAACTTAGAAGATTCCAGATGATTGAAAAACGATCCGAATCAAGCTAGAGCGGTATGGCTTATTCCAAATGTGTGCACCGCAGAGTGTTGGTGGAAAGGGCTGAACAACTACTTTGATTAGTATGCTTGGGCAGCTAAATCAATAATAAAGAGGGGATGATCCCCTAGCGTTGAAGCCTGAATTCCAATTAGTAGGTAGACCAACAATAGTAGAAGACTGCGGTGTGTTCAGGAGTGTGTCACTCAGGCCGTTTGGTTAAATTCCCTGCTTGAAAATGGCAGACTCTAGAGTCTGCCATTTTCAAGCAGGGAATTTAACCAAACGGCCTGAGTGACACACTCCTGAACACACCGCAGTCTTCTACTATTGTTGGTCTACCTACTAATTGGAATTCAGGCTTCAACGCTAGGGGATCATCCCCTCTTTATTATTGATTTAGCTGCCCAAGCATACTAATCAAAGTAGTTGTTCAGCCCTTTCCACCAACACTCTGCGGTGCACACATTTGGAATAAGCCATACCGCTCTAGCTTGATTCGGATCGTTTTTCAATCATCTGGAATCTTCTAAGTTCCAGACAATATTCATCTATACTGTCAAAAATCTTTTCTATGATACCCAACAGCGGGAACGAAAAATCATAACTCCTGAGGAAGCAACAAATGCGAAACATGTAGAGTTTATGTTTATGTATATCTATATCTACAGTAGTTATCAATCTGCATTGATTTCTACACCGGACCATTTTTTGACTACAACAACTATTTATTTTCTTTGTTCACTATTTTTATTGTGTGATCAATTATATATGTCTTTTTAAATGTATTTTTATAACTTTATATTGTAATTGTGAGTGCAATACCAGAATCTTTTTGGTATTGTATCAATAAAACATTTACATTACGTTTATGATTAGTGCCTATAAAGTCCATTTTCTTTCCTAAACCACAAATCTTCCTTCTAATGTTGATGAGTGAAGGCCCCTTTCACTTTTGTGGTCAGTGAGGAGAATCCTCTTTAAATTAGTGGTCAGTGAGAAGAATGCTTCTTACATTGGTGGTCAGTAAGAAGAATCCTCCTTACATTGGTGGTCAGTGAGAAGAATGCTCCTTACATTGGTGATTAGTGAGAAGAATGCTCCTTACATTCGTGGTCAGTGGAAAGAATGCTTCTTACATTGGTGGTCAGTAAAAAGAATAGTCCTTACATTGGTGATCAGTAAGAAGAATCCTCCATACATTGGTGATCAGTGGGAAGAATGCTCCTAACATTGGTGGTCAGTGAGAAGAATGCTCCTTACATTGGTGATTAGTGAGAAGAATGCTCCTTACATTCGTGGTCAGTGGAAAGAATGCTTCTTACATTGGTGGTCAGTAAAAAGAATAGTCCTTACATTGGTGATCAGTAAGAAGAATCCTCCATACATTGGTGATCAGTGGGAAGAATGCTCCTAACATTGGTAGTCAGTTGGAAGAATGCTCCTTACACTGGTGACCAGTGGGAAGGTTGCTTTTTACATTAGAGGTCAGTGAGAAGAATGCTCCTTACACTGGTGGTCAGTGAGAAGAACGCTCCTTTCATTGGGAGTCAATGAGAAGAATGCTCCTTACATTGGTTATCCGTTTAAAGAATGTTTCTTAAATTGGTGGTCTGTGGGGAGAACACTCCTTACATTGGGAATCAGTGAGAAGAATCTTTCTAACATTGGTGGTTGATGGTAAGAATGCACCTTACATAGATGGCCAATGTGAAGAATGCTTCTTAGATTGATGGTCAGTAGGAAGAATGCTCCATACATTGTTGGTTGGTGGGAAAAATATTCCTTACAATGGTATTCAGTGAGAAGAATGCTCCATACATTGGTGGTTGATGGCAAGAATTCTCCATATATTGGTGATCAGTGGAAAGAATGCTCCTTACATTGGTGATCAGTGAGAAGAATGTCCCTTACATTGGTGATCAGTGGGAAGAATGCTCCTTACATTGGTGATCAGTGAGAAGAATGTCCCTTACATTGGTGATCGGTGAGAAGAATGTCCCTTACATTGGTGATCAGTAGGAAGAATGTTCCTTACATTGGTGATCAGTGGGAAGAATGTCCCTTACATTGGTGATCAGTGGCATACATGTTTCTTACATTGGTGATCAGTGAGAAGAATGTCCCTTACATTGGTGATCAGTGAGAAGAATGTCCCTTACATTGGTGATCAGTGGGGAGAATGTTCCTTACATTGGTGATCAGTGAGAAGAATGTCCCTTACATTGGTGATCAGTGAGAAGAATGTTCCCTACATTGGTGATCAGTGGGAAGAATGTTCCTTACATTGGTGATCAGTGAGAAGAATGTCCCTTACATTGGTGATCAGTGGGAAGAATGCTCCTTACATTGGTGATCAATGGGGAGAATGTTCCTTACATTGGTGATCAGTAAGAAGAATGTCCCTTACATTGGTGATCAGTGAGAAGAATGTCCCTTACATTGGTGATCAGTGAGAAGAATGTTCCTTACATTGGTGATCAGTGAGAAGAATGTTCCTTACATTGGTGATCAGTGAGAAGAATGTTCCTTACATTGGTGATCAGTGGGAAGAATGTTCCTTACATTGGTGATCAGTGAGAAGAATGTCCCTTACATTGGTGATCAGTGGCATAAATGTTTCTTACATTGGTGACCAGTGAGAAGAATGTCCCTTACATTGGTGATCAGTGAGAAGAATGTCCCTTACATTGGTGATCAGTGAGAAGAATGTTCCTTACATTGGTGATCAGTGGGAAGAATGTTCCTTACATTGGTGATCAGTGGGAAGAATGTCCCTTACATTGGTGATCAGTGGCATAACTGTTTCTTACATTGGTGATCAGTGAGAAGAATGTCCCTTACATTGGTGATCAGTGAGAAGAATGTCCCTTACATTGGTGATCAGTGGGAAGAATGCCCCTTACATTGGTGATCAGTGGGAAGAATGCCCCTTACATTGGTGATCAGTGGGAAGAATGCCCCTTACATTGGTGATCAGTGAGAAGAATGCTCCTTACATCTGTGATCAGTGGGAATAATGCTTCTTACATTGGTGATCAGTGGGGAGAATGTTCCTTACATTGGTGGTCAGTGGGAAGAATGGGCCAGATTCACAGAGCCCTTACTCTGGTGTATCTCGCGTTAGACCGGAGTACTTTCAAATTACGCACGTCTTTCATTAGTCTAAAGCCTCAAACCATGAAACGACGGCTTCGGGCTTTAATCCGACTGGCTTACGTGTTCGTACGCCTTCGGATCTACGCTGCAATAATTTTGCGGCCGTTGGGTGGACTTCCCGTCGTTTTCCGCGTCGGGGTATGCAAATGAGCTTTTTCCGACGATCCACGAAGTTACGAGCGTCGTTCGCAATCTCTTACGGCATCTGTAGTCATCTTTTTGCCGCGTAAAGTTATTCCAGCTTGTATCTGGTCTAGTTTTAGACAGCCCATGTTAAGTATGGCCGTCGTTCCCGCGTCAAATTTCAACATCTTTTTTTATTTTTTACGTAAGTCGTCCGGGAATAGGAATGTACGTAAACGACACTACTCAAACAAAAAATGATGTAACAACGTTATTTCGCGTAATGCACGGCGGGAAATTTCTAAACCGAGCATGCGCAGTTCGATCGCCGCGGGGACGCGCCTAATTTAAATGCTTCATGCCCCCTAATCGCGTATTTCGATTCCACCGCGAGAAATACACTACGGCGCCGTACCTTACGGGCTGTAATCTACCTGAATTTGTCGTAGAGCCAGATAAAATTTGGCGGCGTAGTGTATCTCTGATACTCTGCACCAATGTAATTGTGCCTGAATCTTGCCCAATGTTTCTTACATTGGTGGTCAGTGGGGAGAATACACTTTACTTTGGGATTCAGTGAGAAGAATGTTCCTAACATTGGTGGATGATGGGAAGAATGCTTCATACATTGTTGGTTAGTGGGAAGAATGCTTCATACATTGGCAGTCTAAGTGGGAAGAATGACCTGTAAACGGATACCTGAAAAGATCATTGATGTCAGAGGTAGCTTATCTGCAAGGCATGAAGTGGACATTGCTCAAAGAATCCCTGGAAACCTCTAGAGAAACCATAGGCATCAAATTGTGCGAAAAATGTGTCTCCATATACATGGAGGTATATTTACCATTAAATATATAGTTACATAGTTAGTCAGGTTGAAAAAAGTCCATCCAGTTCAACCATAAATATAAATAAAAATAAAAAATAAAATATCATATGATCCTATACACAAAATTCTATACCCACAGTTGATCCAGAGGAAGGCAAAAAACCCAGGCAATCGGATTTTCCGTGGATCAACTCTACCTATAAATGTTATTACCCAGGTATATTATGTGCATTAATAAAAGAGTGAGGATGCATTGCACAAACCAGATTATTAAAAACATTTGCATTCAGCGACCCCATCGACTCCACACGTCCCCTCCGCGCCCTCCAGGCGGATCCACAGTCCATCAGACTTGCAAGGGGCCACGCACTTGCTAAGAAACTCCCTTCATATAAAGATCTACAATTATCTTACATTATAATGTCGTGTTACTGACAACTTCAATACACACATTTACCTTTTGATATTATTTGCTAGTACCCATACAGGAGTCTGTACAAAGTAGGGTGACCACGTGTCCCGCATTGCAGGTCTGTCCCGGGCACTTTCATTCCAGGACAATACAGTGTCCCAAAATGAAACTGACACAGCTACCCCCCCCCCCCCCTGGGCCAATCAGATGCCCCCCAAAAAGGCCGCCACATCACCGCTTAATTCAACTTGCCCTGGCCGGGAATGCCTGGAGGAGCACAATGCCCATCCCCTGCTTGTGATTGGAGAAATCATAAATCCCGCCTCTTGTGTCCAATCAATGTGCTGTGATTCGTTACAGCACAAGCTGATTTTTGGGAAGGGGGGGGTGTCCCTAAATGGTAGTTTGGAAATGTGGTCACCCTAGTACAAAGTGTGTAGGACCCCTGGTGTAATCAGAAAACCATTAACTATATTCTATATGCTTCATTTTCACACGCATAATAAATCATGAATTGACTCAATGCCAACCAACACAGTATTCTCCATTCTTTCCCTTGTGATAGACTTACAGTGTAGCATTACCTGGAAGAAAAGGTTGAGGGCCAATGATTACCAGGTTTGAAAAGCTGTGTATACTTTTATGTGTGTAATATGAATTATGATAACTAAACACGTATGTCTGGTTATAATATTAACCCTTGGCACACTACTCTGTGTGTATTCAGTTCTATCTTTCCGTTGCTGCCCCTTTAAGCAGATTTGTGTTTTTCTCATGGAAATGTGGAAAAGGTTGTAATCCAGAAGTACCCCAAAGCCATTTAATCCCATCTCAGCTCTAAGACGCTGGCAGTCGGCCCTCCCCAAAGCCTTCAAAGTGGCAAAGTGGAAAAAGACGTTGGAATTTGGTGTTAAACACACAAACAGGGCAACGTCCTCTTAGAGGAGGAACATTGTACTTTTTATGAAAATTTTAAGGAGAGTTAGGAATTTTAAACAGGAAGTCCAGATCTCATAAAATCCTTCTTTTATTTCTTTCTTTATTTTTATTTTTTGCACTACTGTATATTATAAATTCCGGGCCTGTTTATAATTGGTTGATGGATCACAATCTGACATCCATCCACTAGAATTTGTAAGTATATGGCGGCCCCCACCATTGACAGCTATGACATGCTGGCATCTGGACCTCCAGTGACAGCTTTTTCTCCTTTGTACAAATATGGGCAAAGTTTTCCGTTTTGCTTTGGCTGCTTAGCTCTCCTCGGATAATGAAGTTTCTGTCTCTTCCTCCGACAATCAACAGCGCCATTGTCTTGTTTGAAAAGCTGTGTATACTTTTATGTGTGTAATATGAATTATGATAACTAAACACGTATGTCTGGTTATAATATTAACCCTTGGCACACTACTCTGTGTGTATTCAGTTCTATCTTTCCGTTGCTGCCCCTTTAAGCAGATTTGTGTTTTTCTCATGGAAATGTGGAAAAGGTTGTAATCCAGAAGTACCCCAAAGCCATTTAATCCCATCTCAGCTCTAAGACGCTGGCAGTCGGCCCTCCCCAAAGCCTTCAAAGTGGCAAAGTGGAAAAAGACGTTGGAATTTGGTGTTAAACACACAAACAGGGCAACGTCCTCTTAGAGGAGGAACATTGTACTTTTTATGAAAATTTTAAGGAGAGTTAGGAATTTTAAACAGGAAGTCCAGATCTCATAAAATCCTTCTTTTATTTCTTTCTTTATTTTTATTTTTTGCACTACTGTATATTATAAATTCCGGGCCTGTTTATAATTGGTTGATGGATCACAATCTGACATCCATCCACTAGAATTTGTAAGTATATGGCGGCCCCCACCATTGACAGCTATGACATGCTGGCATCTGGACCTCCAGTGACAGCTTTTTCTCCTTTGTACAAATATGGGCAAAGTTTTCCGTTTTGCTTTGGCTGCTTAGCTCTCCTCGGATAATGAAGTTTCTGTCTCTTCCTCCGACAATCAACAGCGCCATTGTCTTGTGTAATGCAGTCTGCCCTTTCTCTTCACAGGTCAAGTTAAGTTAAAGGTCATCTTGTAATCCTGAATCTTAAAAACACAACCGACTGTAAATCCCTTCCTACGACCAGATCCTTTAAAAAGAACTGTGCCTAAATTCTGGTTTAAAAGCCAAACACAACTGAACTACACACACGTGTCTTATCTGCAAAATCATCTGTAGTTTTGTTCAGCCATTCTTGTGCCAAACAGCTCATCTGGGTCAAGGATCTTGATTATCTGCATTGCAGCTAAGCAGCTCAGCTTGGTCACCAACCCAGTCTTTGCCTGCTGACTGGACAGAGGAGGACCAACAATACTCTTATGAGGCCCTGCTTTGTTAAATTTACTCTCTTCTCCTGTCAGCAAGCGCCAAGTGTTAGGCCTCATACACACGACCGGTTTCCTCAGCAAAATCCAGCAAGAAACTTGTTGGGAGACGTGTTTTGCCGAGGAAACCGGTCGTGTGTACATTTTTCGACGAGGAAACTGTCGAGAAACTCGACGAGCCAAAAAGAGAGCATGTTCTCTTTTTCCTTGATGGGAATGGAGAAAATAGGCTCGTCAAATTCCTCGACAGCCGAACAAAGAACTCAACAAGGAAAACTACAGTTTCGCCCGTGTGTACGCGGCCTAAGATTGACAGCACTGTGCCGAGTATTGGAGCCTAATTGGCTCAAACAGCTGTTCCTTCATCTCTCTGTCAGAGTAATGATTTTGTGGGGATCGCAGGATGCTAATGTAGCACTACCCCCGGAGGAGCTGCTGGTTTGTTTTGGGTGGCACATTTACCTCTTGGCTCTCTGAATTCCTAGGGGTGTATGGTGCATATAGCAGAAGTAAAGGAATGTCCTCAACAGCTGGTGAAGAAGGTAGAGTTGAAGGAAGAATAAGAATAGCAAATTCAGGCGTAGTAATAGGGAAACAGTCCTGCTCCCATGTGTAACACTTCTTTGCGCCACCCGAATAGCATACCCGGACAGGCCTCTCTCACTGACCTGGCAGCCAGAGTATCGCTTGAACCTTTGAGGAAAAGTCTCTGCCACAGACCCTCCTAGGATGAGTTCAGTGAGAAACCTCTGCCACAGGCCCTCCTGAATGTGGTTACGGAGATGAACCTCCTTGGTAGAATTACGCCTGGATCTTCTTCTAATTCCTTTCAGGTACCGACTGACAGGTGACCAGCCTCTCAGTGTCCGTATACCTCGATCGCCGGTGAATTGTCGAGACCCTATTGGATTGCCAGCCTCTCATTGGCTCTCCTCAGATGGACTCCCCTCTGAACAGCAATACCGCTTGGGATCTTCAGGATTGGGAACCCAGTCGACCACTGGGCTCCCTGCCACGACTCAAATGTTCCAGACCAACATGGTCTCGGAACCAGGAACTCCGCGTGGCACGCACGCCCCGGCCAGGTAGGCCATAACGCCGGTGCCGTGGTGCAGACACCCTAAAGGTGGATGCCGCACTTGAAGCAGAAGGATTCTTACATCTCTTGGGTCTCTGTTGGTAAGATCATCTAATTTCTTGGTTCTGTTGTCATTATAATGGGGTCCCACTCTAATAATATTAAGAATGTTGGGGGGGGACAACACCCCAAGGAGGGCCATGTCACCACACCTCAATATATGCATAACCAGATCCTGAAGGAATCGCCATTTGCACCCTCTCTAAAGGCGATGACCCACAAAAACATAACTTACTTCTATAATATACCTTTCCCTAAATACTAGCTAATTCCAGGTATGGATGAACATGTGACTCACTTCATAAGGCTTGAACAGTCGGCACTGTCACATGTGAAGTCCATAGTCCTGTGTTGCCCCATACACACGGCTGGGATTTCGGACGGGAGAGCTTTTGGGCGGGAATCCCGACCATGTGTATGCTCCATCGCAAACTGCCAAAAACGTCCGGCAAAAAAAAGAGAACCGGCTCTCTTTTTTTTCCGTCGGGATTCCTGAAAGACATTTTCCCGTCAGAAATCCTGGTCGTGTGTACGGGGCATAAGTTGTAACTTCAGCAACTTGTAGCTACTGAGCTAAATGGCAATGAATTGAAAGCAAGGTAAGTATATGTGTCCATAGGGTTTGAAGAAAACTTGAGCCCCATGAGACAAAGCACAAGTTCACAGATTCTTACATCTCTTGGTCCTCCATTGTGGGATCACCTAATTTCCTGGCACTGTGGTCATTATAAATAGGTCCCCATAATACAGAGAATGCTAAGAGAGGGAAAGACACCCCAAAGTGGGCCAAGTCACTCATACCTCCAAGACGTGCATGACCAGATCCTGAAGGAATCACAATCTCCACCCTCACTAAAGGCGATGGCCCACCAAAAGTCAACCAGCTTCTATAATATGCCTTTTGGGCGGACCGACCCTTTAACAGAAGTTGCTACAAATACCTCAATCTCCTGTTCAGAGCACAAAGTGTTACTTCTTCTTCCCACTCTCCTGTGACTTGGGATCTTTCCATCTGTTTAAAGTTTTCTTAGTCTACAAAGTGATTTTCCAGAAGTAGATATTTCTGCAGCCAGTGAAAGGCTGTGAGAGACGTGTGTATATATTATGTGTACTGTATGTATAATATTGCTGTAATTTAAACCGCCACCTCCTCAGTGCCTCTATTACTCCCATCCTGTGTATCTGACTTCTAAGATCAGAGACGGAATTAGCGCCTGTGTATTGTCAGTCTATAGACGGTGACCGTCGGTGTCCGGTGATAACCGTATAGCAGAGGACTGAGCCAGACTGGGTGCCTGCTAACACATGAGCATTGGGTACTGTCTGGGTGACTAGCAAACTGGGATGGAACTCTTGTGTAGGTCTCCATATAGGTTGATGTGTATAAGATGAAGCTTTGTTTTAGGATCCGATCGTAAGTTTTGAAACTAGTCTCATACAGGCCTCAACTGAGCAATTATTTCCCTGCCTTCCATTTACCTCTTCTAGCACTCTTGTGAGTTGTGTCAGCCACATCCTTAAATCTGTTTGGCAACTGCAGTTACCAGCATCCCCTTCCAGCCAGTAGCCCTTTATAGGTGTGGAACCTTTAATCTTCACTTTCTTAGGCTATTTTTGCAAATCGAAAGGTGAAGTCATGGGCATCTGTACAGACCTGACATTGGAACTTGCCCTTCGTTTTTAGGTGCCCTGGTGAGTATCCCCTAAGGCAGGGGTGCCCAACCTTTTGAAGAGTGAGGGCCACTTAAGCAACTTGGTAACCACAATGAGCGGAGCAGGTGGATGGTATGTCTGTGTCTACTCTGCATATGCAGAGCGGACACGGACGCAGCCCACTATACACTTTTTAGCGAATCAGATTGGAGGTAGGACACAAGTCGGTTTATGTCTGCCACTACTTAGAGGTGAATGGAGGGTTCAATTGGTCAGACTTAGACTGACTATGTGAAAGGGGCCCAAGGTTGCTTTCACAATGATGCACTGCAGTTTACCAGCAACGCGGGTGCAACGCAGTGTACCTTTGGCTTTCCTGCACTTTGCAATAGACTTCTATTATATTCTGCAGGTTTGGTACACTTTCAGAAAGCCCACCAAACTCACAGGTAATAACAGAAGTCTATGGCTCAATGCAGGTAACCCGCAGGTAAACTACTCTGCACCTGTGGGTCAGTTTAAAAGCAGCCCAGTAATCACTGCAGAACAGATATGCCCTTATATACACTGTGGGCCAGATTCAGAAAGATCATCAGATCTTTCTGCTGGCGTAACGTATCCCCGATACGTTACGCCGCTATAACTTTGCGCGCAAGTTCTGTATTCAGAAAGAACTTGCGCCCTTATTTACGGCGGCGTAACGTATGTGTTGCGGCGTAAGGCCGCGTAATTCAAATGGGGATGTTGTGGGCGTGATTCATGTAAATGAATCATGACCCTACGTAAATGACGTTTTTTTGGACGGCACATGTGCCATCCGTGGACGTTCCCAGTGTGCATGCGCGAAATCACGTCGCTTTTTGTCATTGTAAACAACGTGAACGTAACTAATGTCGAGCCCCATTCCCGAACGATTTACGCAAACAACGTAACCGGCGTACAATTCGATGCTGTCCCGACGTCCATACTAAACATTGGCTACGCCTCCTATAGCAGGGGTAACCTTACGCCAGTAAAACGCTAATGCAAACGTAAACTCCGACGCCCCCCGCCGCAAGTACGTTCAGGAATCAGCGTAAATAGCTCATGTGCATATTTTACGCGAAAATCGGCGTAAGCGACACCTAGCGGCCATCGTAAATATGCAACTAAGATACGCCGCTCGTATCCTAGGAGAAAGCCGGCGTATCTTCTTTTCTGAATAGCAAAAAAGGATACATCAGCTATTCTTAGTATTTACGCAGCGTATCTCTTGATACGCTGACGTAATTTCTATCTGAATCTGGCCCTGTAATTTTAGAAATAAACTGACCTTTAATAACAATATTATATTCTATTTCATCCCAAAGCAAGAGGTCGTGGGCCACATCAGAGGGCTCCGTGGGCCACTGGTTTGGTACGCCTGCCCTAAGAGGTGAGAGCACCAAACTTACAAATCCTTAAAACCTAATAAAAGAGGGAGTGTGTTTGGCCCCCAAAATGCATCGGTTCTGTTCTGATATTAATCCATTTTATCATTAGATTACCTTGGTCTCTTGAATGTTTGGCCCTCCAATTGGATTGTATGTGTGGATTTTCAACTTAAGGTCCTTTTCCCTTTTTCCTGAGGGTGGCCTCCATCTTTTCGAGTTGTGCCGAACCAAAGCCATTGTGCCAAGTGAAAATCTGCATCCAACTCCCCGTTTGTTCTTGTGTTTATGAACATGTTACCTTCATGCCTAGAAGGTACCTTCCTAGAAAATTCAAGGAGGAATTTGGGTAAAAAAAAAAACTAGCCCATTAGGTAAAAAAAAAACGATTAGAATACAGTATATAGCTGCTTTGGAAGAAGGTGCAAGATCAAGGATTCGAGATCCTCATGAGTGGGATAGTGCATAGTTAATGTTATTTTAATAGCTAAAAGATTAAGACCAGTTACTTAAAAAAATCTTCAGTGATGGCATTTTTCTCTTCCATGGATTGGCAGAATGCTTCCTACACTTTCTGTGCATTGATTTTCGAACGTCGAGAAAGGAACATTCAAACAAAACTTTTTGGACAAGTATTGATGCTTTATTAATTTATAATAATATTAATCTTTGAACACCTAATGCCTTATTACACCTACCTGTACCCCAGATCCAAATCCCGTCTTGGAAATTTACAATATATACTTGAGTATCAGTCGACTTTTTCTGCACATTTTTTTATGCTGAAAAAGCCCCCCTCGACTTATACCCGAGTGGGGGTCTCCTCTCTTGCCATGTCAGTCTTGATGAGGAGGGAAGGGATTTGCACCTGATTACGCTGTGCATTGCCCTCTCTCAGATGATTCTCAGCAGGGCTGTATGTATAGGAGGTCCGCACCGTCCACTGTAACAAAGCCCCGCCTCCTCCTCATCCGTGACAAGGAGGAGATAGGACTTTGTTACAGTGGACGACATGCAGATGTCGTGGAGGGTGTGGACTTCCTATACATACAGCCTGCTGAGAATCATCTGAGAGGGGGCAATGCCAGGTGCAAATCCCCTTCCTCCTCAAGACTGACACGGTGGATCAAAGGTACATGGGCACAGTGAGGCTACAGATGGGCACAGTGAGGCTGCAGATGGGCACAGTGAGGCTGCAGAGGGGCACAGTGAGGCTGCAGAGGGGCACAGTGAGGCTGAAGATGGGCACAGTAAGGCTGTAGATGGGCACAGTGAGGCTATAGATGGGCAAAGTAAGGTTGCAGATGGGCATTGTTGACCCTCTTTTCCATGTACAGTAGCTGCTGCATTTCCCACCCTAGGCTTATACTCAAGTCAATACGTTTTAAGTGGTAAAATTAGGTGTCTCAGCTTATATTCGAGTCGGCTTATACTCGAGTATGTACGGTAAGTCAGCTATCTTGAAAACAGCAAAATTAGCAATCTCAGCCAGTTGGCGATCCACCATTTTTAAATTGCTTAGCCTAAATCCAGGACAGATAATGTTATGATTTTCAGACAACCCTTGCATGCTATAGGACTACAACCATTTTCACGTTTGATCCAAATTTGGCACTGTTGGCCTAAGGGCCAATTAACAATATCAGACTTTATGTGCGCTACATAGTCAGGATCGCAGTGCCCTAAAAGCGCATTAAAAACTAGTTATAGTCTATGGAACGCTTTAAATCAATTACATTTTTTTTTCAAATCTTTCTAGCTGCATCCTTTGTGCGATTTGATAAAAATGGACTTTACATGCTAGTCAATGGTAATACATGGAAAATGCACTGAAAAAGCAATACGTGTGCGTTTCTCAAGTTACATGTCCAAATTTCCAACAAACTTGGACACAACCCTTAAAATAGAGACAGGAAATTACAAAAATAAATAAGAAATAAAAACCACGTAATACGCTTACAAAAACGTGTTTTATTTTAATGCAACATGTTAAATACGCTGTAAAAACACATTATACACGTGTGTTTTCTAACACGATGATGCGAACAGACCCTTCGTTTTTTCCCGTAACTGCCTGGGTCTCAGGGAGGAAAGGATCCCATCGTGACTTTCTTTGTTATTGTGGAAGTTGGGGGGAGGGAGATGCAGAATCTGTATTTTGCTTATGTAAAGCTGTAGGTATTTGTTTACATTGTTCCGCCTCTTACGTAGTGGGATGGTCCACAGCTCAGACCGCGGAAACTATTTCTAAATATTGTTTTTCAATGAAATTCCCCTTTGTATTCATTATGGTACATACTACATAGTGTGCTGCTTTCCAGAATTTTCCTCCGGGGTCTCTAGACTTTTCAGTGTGAGGGCCACACTGTACCTTTTATGGATGGTTGCAGGTCGGAAAAAAAAAATCCTTGAAAAAGACTCCCCATCAGAGTTCAACCCTTATGTCAGGGTCCATATCAGGGTCCCCCTTACATCATGGTCCCCATTAAAGTCCCCCCTTACATCAGTGTCCCAATCAGAATCCCCCTGACATTAATGTGCCTATCAGGGTCTCCATTAGAGTCCTTCCTTACACCATGTGCCCCCCCCCTTACATCATTATCCCCATCAGAGTGCCTCTGATATCAGTGTTCCAATCAAAATCCCCCTTACATTAAAGTGTCTATAGGGGTCTCCATTAGAGCCCTACTTTACATCATGGTCCCCCCTTACATCCATGTCCCCATCAGAGTTCTTCTTACATCATGGCCCCAATTAAAGTCCCACCTTACATCAGTGTCCCAATCAGAATCCCCCCTTACATCAGTATCCCCATCAGAGTGCCTCTGACATCAGTGTCCCAATCAAAACCCCCCTTACATTAATGTGCCTATCAGGGTCTCCATTAGAGTCCTTCCTTACACCATGTGCCCCCCCCCCCTTACATCATTATCCCCATCAGAGTGCCTCTGATATCAGTGTTCCAATCAAATTCCCCCTTACATTAAAGTGTCTATAGGGGTCTCCATTAGAGTCCTACCATACACCATGGCCCCCCCTTACAACCATGTCCCCATCAGAGTTCTTATTACATCATGGTCCCCATTAATTTCCCCCTTACATCAGTGTCCCAATCAGAATCCCCCTTACATCAATGTCCCTATCGGGGTCTCCATCAGAGTCCTTCCTTACAACATGGTCCCCCCTTACATCAGTGTCCCCATCAGAGTGCCCCTTACATCAGTGTCCCAATCAGAATCCCCCTTTACATCAATGCCCCTATCAGGGTCTCCATCATGGTCCCCCCTTACATCCATGTCCCCATCAGAGTTCTTCTTACATCATGGTCCCCATTAATTTCCCCCCTTACATCAGTGTCCCAATCAGAATCCCCTTACATCAATGTCCCTATCGGGGTCTCCATCAGAGTCCTTCCTTACAACATGGTCCCCCCTTACATCAGTGTCCCCATCAGAGTGCCCCTTACATCAGTGTCCCAATCAGAATCCCCCTTACATCAATGTGCCTATTAGGGTCTCCATTAGAGCCCTTCCGTACATCATCAGCCCCCTTACATCCGTGTCCCCAGCAGAGTTCTTCTTACATCATGGTCTCCATTAAAGTCCCCCCTTACATTAGTATCCCAATCAGAATCCCCCTTACATCAGTTTCCCTATCAGGCTCTCCATTAGAGTCTTTCCTTACATCATGCCCCCCCCCCCCTTGCATTAGTGTCTCCATCAGAGTTCTTCTTACATCATGGCCCCCATTAGAGTCCTTCCTTACATCATGGTTCTCCTTTACATCAGGGTGCCCTTTAGAGTTCCTCTTACACCAGGCTCCCCATCAGAGTCCCTCATTACATCAGGGTCCCCATCACTGTCTTTCTTACATTAGGGACCCCATCAGAGTCCCTACTTACATCATTGACTGTGTCAGAGTCCTTCTTACATCAGGGTCCCCATTACAGTATTCCTTAAATCAGGGTCTCCATCAGAATCCCCCTTACACCAGGGTACCCATCATCCCATCATAGACTCTCTTACATCAGTGTCCCCACCAGAGTTCCCTTTACATACTGGTCCCAGTTCTATATCAGAGCCCCCCCTTACAGCAACGTCCCCATGAGAGTCCCCCTTACATCAGTGTCCCCATCAGACTTCCTCCTACATCAGTGTCCCAATCAGAGTCCCCTCTTACATAGTGTCCCTATCAGGGTCTTCGCCAGAGTCCTTCTTTACATCAAGGTCCCCCCTTTTATCAGTGTCCCCTTTAGAGTCCCTCTTTCAACAGAGTCCTTCTTACATCAGGGTCCCCACTACAATATTCCTTAAATCAGGGTCCCCATCAGACTCCCTTTTTACATCAGTGTCCCCATTAAAGTCCTCCTTACATGGGAGAAGATAAAGCGGAGACCATAGACAGCCTCTGCTCACCTTCAACCTCAAACACTGCTCAGGATACACCACTGATCCTAGCTGTGGGCTGGATAAAATGTTGTAGTGGCCAGGATGTGGCTCACGGCGGGCCTTTACTTTGGGTTTTCGACCGGTCTACTGGTCTCATTGTAGTGTTATTACTGTGCTTATTGAATATGACTTTGGTGGGCAAAAAAAGAGGCAAAGAAAACTTCTCCGGAAAACCATGTGAACATTCCTCCAAACATTAGGTGATTAGGAATTTACCATATAAAAAGAAAACAATAATATTACACAGAATTCATATAGAACTAGCAACAGTTTGCTTAGCTCTTCACAATATGAAGGGAGACAATACAGTTACAATACTGTTTAATACAAGAGGGTTAAACTGGCCATAAGCCAGTAGACTTTGGGTTGAAATCTTTTCATTTTCAGAACTTTCGTCTGATTTTCCAATGGTTATTGGGGTCAAATTGAGGTCTGTTATCAAATGCAGTGATGAGAAAATTCCAAAGAGCCAGATGGAAAAGGGTTTCTCGCATGAAGAAAATTCTGTTAATGAGGTTTTCGTTCAGAAAGAATTGTACAGAACAAAATGTGCACGGTTTGGGCGCAAAAGAAACCTGCTTAATACACCTGGGATTCCATTCAAGGGGCAGGTCTGGATGACATTTTAAGGGCTTTTGAACAAAACTAGTTGGCAAGATGGAATACTCTAGTGAATGACTTTTCAGAATTTCCATGTAAACATTCGAATGATAATCTACTGGGGTATGACCTGCTTTCAAAAGGCCCTGCTCATAGAAGTTTAAAACCTTGTGTGTGTGGGGGTCAAATTATACAAAAGGTAATAACTGTCGGGGGATCAGTTAAGAAAGTAAAATTCCAGTTGTCAAGTAGAGGTGGAATTGGCTTCACTGAAGAAATTCGTTTTTAGGGATGGTCAAAAGGTTAACATAATAAGAGATAGCTGGACAAAATAGGGTAAGGAGCTCCAGAAGATGGGAGAGGCTCTGAAGAAGTCCTGGTGGCGTGGGAGGAGGTGACAAGAGCAGCAGGTCTTGGGAGGAATGAAGAGAAAAATTTGGTTGGTAGTTTGAGATGATGTTGGTGATGTAGCTTGGGCCTGAGTTTTAAATTGCTTCGTATGTTGTTACAATTTTGAATTTTGTTTGTTGGGTGATCAGAAACCAATGAGGAATAGAGATAACAATAAATTCTGAGATGAGAAAGAGGGATCCCTCCCAGTTGGGTGGACCATGAAGAATGAATACCCATAAATCATTACCCTGACCTGTCTGCAATTACGCGTCCCCATACACAACAAACTGCGATGCACTGTGTATTCTAATGCCGCGTATACACGATCGGATTTTCCGACAAGGAAAGTCAGATGTGAGCTTTTGGTCGAAAATTCCAATCATGTGTAGGCTCTATCGGACTTTTCCTGTCAGTAATTTCCGCCAACAAAAATTTGAGAGCTGCTTCTCAAATTTTCAGACGGAAAAAATTCCGAAATTCCGATGTGCAAAATTCCGACGCATGCTGGGAAACAATTCGAAGCATGCGCAAAAGCTTTGAACTTAATTTTCTCGGCTCGTCATAGTGTTGTACGTCACTGCGTTCTTGATGGTCAAAAGTTCAGAGATCCTTTGTGTGACCGTGTGTATGCAAGCCAAGCTTAAGTGGAATTCTGTCGGAAAAACCATTCAAGGTTTTTCTGACGGAAAATCCGATCGTGTGTACGCGGCATAACACCTTTCTATCAGAACAGCATTAACTTTTTGTTAGCAATTTGAGCTCCAGTTGCTCTTCTATTGGATCGGACGACCCAGGCCAGCCTTGGTTCCCCACATACATTAATGAGCCTTGGCCACCCATGACCCTGTTGCCAGTGTGCCGGTTTTCCTTCCTTGGACCACTTTTGGTAGATCCTGAACACTTTAGACTGGGAACATCCTAAAAAAGCTGCAGGTTTCGAATTGCTCTGAACCAGTCGTCTAGCTGTAAATTTGAATTTTTTCTCAAAATCCCTTAAATCCTTAGTCCTCGTACACACGACCGGTTTCCTCTGCAGAATCCAGCAAGAAACTTGTTGGGAGACGTGTTTTGCCGAGGAAACCGGTCGTGTGTACGTTTTTCGACGAGGAAACTGTCGAGAAACTCGACGAGCCAAAAAGAGAGCATGTTCTCTTTTTCCTCGATGGCAATGGAGAAAATAGCCGTGTCGATTTTTCCCTGAATGGTAGTTTGGAAATGTGGTCACCCTACTCGGCGGCTGTCTCGGCTCCTCCCCACATCAGATAACCCCCCTGGGAAGCGATTTCGAAAGGGGGTTACCATGTCGGCGCGCTCCCGAATCCAGCATTTGCGTCCATAGACATAGACCCCCGGCGGGAGCCAATGGCTGAGCTGCTATCGATCTATCCAATGAAGAGCCGAGAAGACTGGGCTGAAATCAAGTGTGTTCTCGACACAGGATTTTCGAGGGCTCCAGTAAGTAAATAGGGGGGGGGGGGAGCTGGGGGGCCAGCAACTATCAGATGTTTTTTCACCTTAATGCATAGGATGCATTAAGGTGAAAAAACTGAAAGTTTTACAGCCCCTTTAACTGGTTGCCGACCAGCCGCCGCAGTTTTACGGCGGCAGGTCGGCTCTGCTGGGCGAGAGCACGTAGCTATACGTAAGCCAACAGGGGCACGATCACTGCCGGGCACACGCGATCGCTCGTTACAGATCGGGAGCTGTGTGTGTAATGTACATTGTACATTGTACATTGTATTCATACAATGTATGAACAGCGATCTGTCATTTCCCCTAGTGAGTCCACCTCCCTACAGTTAAAAACACACCCAGGGAACATACTTAACCCCTTCCCCGCCCCCTAGTGTTAACCCCTTCCCTGCCAGTGGCATTTTTATAGTAATCAATGCATTTTTATAGCACTGATCGCTATAAAAATGCCAATGGTCCCAAAAATGTGTCAAAAGTGTCCGAAGTGTCCGCCATAATGTCGCAGTACCGAATAAAAAAGCGCTGATTGCCCCCATTACTAGTAAAAAAAAATATTAATCAAAATGCCATAAAAATACCCGCTATTTTGTAAACGCTATAACTTTTGCGCAAATCAATCAATAAGCTCTTATTGCGATTTTTTTTTTTTTTACGAAAAATATGTAGAGGAATACGTATCGGCCTAAACTGAGGAAAAATTTTTTTTTTATATATATTTTTGGGGGATATTTATTATGGTAAAAAGTAAAAAATATTGCATTTTTTTCGAAATTGTCGCTCTATTTTTGTTTGTAGTGCAAACACTAAAAACCTCAGAGGTGATCAAATACCACCAAAAGAAAGCTCTATTTGTGGGAAAAAAAAGGACGCCAGTTTTGTTTGGGGGCCACGTCGCACGACCGCACAATTGTCGGTTAAAGCGACGCAGTGCAGAATCGCAAAAGGTGCTCTGGTCTTTGACCAGCAATATGGTCCGGGGGTTAAGTAGTTAAGTGGACTGAGCCTTTAACTGTCATATCTGTCTAATGGTTCTGTAACTGTCAAGGTTACATTTTATATTATTTGTGCAATTGAGAAAACAGTAAAATCCCTGAACACAGATGTCTTTTATCCTTCTACGCAGAGCGCCAATGCATTTGCTCCACAGGATGATCCCGATCCTAATGGAGAAACCAGAAAAAATTTATAAAACAAATGTACATTCCCCAGTTTTATGTGAATATATAAAGATTCTTCCACCTATGGCTGTCAGTTTACGGCCCTCCGTCTGCACTGCACCCCCCCCCCCCCGCCCCTCCCGCCGCTTCCTCTGAGATATTTTTACAATTATAGTCTAACTACTGTCTCATTGTGCCCAGCACATCCCAGAATTATATTGCTTTTCTTCCCCTTCCAAATGAGAACCAAATGGCAGCAGAGACATCCCACCCCAGGTTCACCGCCTCTCCCAAAAAGCCAGACAGACGCCTGTCCTCCGCTGCGCGCACACAATGTCCCACTGACAGGCAGCGCTCCCTGTAAACGGCAGCAGGTGTCGCCGAGCGAGGAGGGCAAACAATCACAACCGTGGACTGTACCCCCTGCTAGAACATGGCACTGGATGTGCTTTACTGCTGCTACTGACCCTGGTATAGAGCCGTATTCAATAATAAGATGTTTTATTTATTAAGGACACTGACAATTTACACAGCACTTTACTCTCCCATCAGACCTTGTCCTCAAAAAGCTTACACTCTAAGGTCCCTATGTGACATACATCCATACACATACTAGGGCCAATTTGGACAGCTACAAGCATGTTATTAAAGTGTGGGAGGAAACTGGAATAAGCCAACGCAAGCATGCA
The DNA here is from genome assembly GCA_029574335.1 of Rana kukunoris. NCBI lineage: Eukaryota > Metazoa > Chordata > Amphibia > Anura > Ranidae > Rana > Rana kukunoris. Next base: position 200,893,440 of record CM056057.1, read on the forward strand.
AACTCCATGCAGGTAGTGTCTTGCCTTGGATTTGAACCAGGACCCCAGTGCTGCAAGGCAGAAGTGCCGACATCTAGTGGCAGAAAATATACTGCACAGAGAAATATTTGGATTGAGGGTGAATGTGGCAGCAAAAGCTGGTTTTATTATTTTATATATTTTTTTAATTTTGGCTTTAGCTCTGTTCTTACCACTTCAGCCCCGGAAGATTTGGCTGCCCAATGACCGGGCCACTATTTGCGATTGGCACTGTGTCTCTTTAACTGACAATTGCGCGGTCGTGTGACATTACTCCCAAATAAAATTGACATTTTTTTCCCCCACAAATAGAGCTTTCTTTTGGTGGTATTTGATCACCTCTGCATATTTTATTTTAATGCGCTATACACAAAAATAGAGCGACAATTTTGAAAAAAAAACAATAAACAATAAAAAACAAAATTAATAACCCCAAAATATATATATATATATATATATATATATATATATATATATATATATAAAACATTTTTTTTCCTTAGTTTAGGCCAATACATATTCTTCTACATATTTTTGGCAAAAATAAAATAAAATAAGTGTTTATTGATTGGTTTGCGCAAAAGTTATAGTGTCTACAAAATAGGGGATAGTTTTATGTCATTTTTATTAATATTTTTTTTTTTACTAGTAATTTTTATTGTCACTACGACATTATGGCGGACACATCGGACACTTTTGGGACCACTGTCAATTTTACAGCGATCAGTGCTATAAAAATGCACTGGTTGCTGTGTTAACTACACTGGCAGTGAAGGGGTTAACCACTAGGGTGCGCTAAGGGGTTAATTGTGCCCGAAGGGAGTGATTCTTACTGTAGGGGGGTGTGGCTGTAGGCGTGATGTCACTGATTGTCGTTCCCTATATCAGGGAACAGACTATCATTGACAAGCCACACAGAAGAACGGGGAAGGTTTGTTTACACTCACCTCTCCCCGTTCTTCAGCTCCTGTGACCGATCGCGGGACACTGGCGGCGATCGGGTCCACAGGTTCCGCGGGTGCGGTCACGAAGCTTCGGACCGGGCCGCGCGACCCACGGCTGGGCTCTTAAAGGTGACGTACCTGTAGGTGCCTGTGCCCAGCCGCGCCATTCTGCCGACATATATCGGCGTCAGGCGGTCCTTAAGTGGTTAAACAGCTGCCCTTAGAATAGGTGCTCCCATTTAAAGATTTCCCCTCTATTACTGTTTCAGTGACAATTGTAACTTTTTAGACTTCCCATTACTTTCTGTCCCTTTGACAATGGTCACCAGGATAAATAGAGGATGATTCTCCTTAACGGGAATACAGACAGCAGTAATGACCTGACGGGAAGCTTTGGCATTGGACAGTTGTCCTCGTTGGGTGACTCCTTTTATTAGGACAACTGCAAATCCTGGGCCAGATCCACAAAGATCGGCATATCTTTGTGCGGGCGTAGAGTATCTTCTTTACGCTACGCCGCTGCAACTTAGAGAGGCAAGTGTCGTATTCTCAAAGCACGTGCATCCAGAGTTACAGCGGCATATCGTAAATGGGCCGGCGTAAGTGCGCGTAATTCAAATGTGGATGAGGTGGGCGTGTTTTATGGAAATGAATCGTGACCCCATGTTTTTGAAGTTTTTTTTTTAACTGTGCATGCGCCGTCCGTGGACGTATCCCAGTGTGCATGCTCCAAATTCCGGCGCAAATACATTGGTTTCGACGTGAACGTAACTTACGCAAAGCCCTATTCGCGAACGATTAACGCAACCGGCGTAAACGACGGAAAAAACTACGCTGTCCCGACGTCCATACTTAACATTGCGTACGCCGGACCTACGCAAAGTTACCCCTCATAACCTTAGGCTTACGCAAACGACGTAAAAAACGACGAGCGGCCGCAATTACGTTCGGGAATCAGCGTATCTAGCTCATTTGCATATTCAACGCGGAAAATTGACGGAAGCGCCACCTAGCGGCCAGCGTAAATATGCAACTTAGATACGACGGCGTAAGAGACTTGCGCCACTCGTATCTAAGCAAAATACCGGCGTATCTTGTTTTCAGAATACAGAAAATAGATACGCCGGCGCTTCTTAGAAGTTACGCGGCGTATCTCGACATACGCCGACGTAACTATGCTGAGAATCTGGCCCGTTATATTTCCCATCACTAAGGTGGGGGGTTGATTTACTAAAACTGGAGAGTGCAAAATCTGGTGCAGTTCTGCCTAGAAACCAATCAGCTTCCAGGATTTATTGTCAAAGCCTAATTGAAGAGACGGAAGTAAAATACTGATTGGCTACCATGCACAGCTGCACCAGATTTTGAGTGCTTCGGTTTTAGTAAACCAGCCCCTATAGGACCAGGACGAATTTCGAAGAGGAATGTCAACCACAGGAACGCACACAGCTATAAAAACCTATCAGAGGTTCTAATCTTTCCCTGCTATTAAAAAAAAATGCAATATAAAGCTGAACTCTATTTTAAGCAACTTATTGTAAAAATACATTTTGTCAGTTATATTCTGTCTTAAATCTAGGTGCGTTTTGTGTCTTTCTTCCAGATCTGTGCAGTAATTCCCAAGGAATTCCCTTAATTTGCAGGGATTTCCTCTCACTCCCTGTTTGGCTATGTGACAGGAAGTGAAGGGAAATCTCTGCAATGGGTCACAGATGGCGGACAAAAATAATCCTGCAGTGGTTATAACCCTTCCTTGCTCTATTCAAAATATAAAAATATCAGTTTTTCCTATAGTTGTACTTTAGCTGCTTGCCGTCCAGGGCAGTTTTGACATTTTCCACATTGTCAAAACTATTGTCAAAATACATTAATCGTGTGTATTCTTCCTTGAATCTATGTGGGCTTTCTGTATTTCTTCCAGATCTGCGCAGTAATCCAGTGTGAGACTTTTCCCTCCTGTAATAATAAAGACTGATCACTGCTGCTCTCTCTCCTTGTGCAGAGAGACTGGTCTTGTCGCCGCCCCCTCCTGTCGTTTTCTGCAGGCAACCTGTAGTAGGTGGGGCCTGCTGGGCCCCTCCCACAGCCCTGCTCCCAGCACAGGGATGATGCCACTACCACTTTTATATGATAGAACTGGTGTTGCAAAGGCCATTGGTGCAGGCAAACTGCATTTATATGCTTTGTGGTGATTGAGGAATATACAATATTGTAAAGGTTTTTTTTTTTTTTTAAATAACAAATGTGTTATACTTACCTGCTCTGTGCAAGGGTTTTGCACAGAGCAGCCCGATCCTCTTCTTCTAGGGTGTCCTGGCGGCACTCCTGGCCCCTCCTCTTTATCGGGTGCCCCCACGGAGAGTTGCTTTGCATGAGGGCACCCGTGCGGGCGTGCTCACGAGTCCCACTGCTGCGTCCTTTGACACAGACAGCAGGACTCAGCCACGCCCCCCACTGTCGTGCCACTGAATTTGATTGACAGCAGTGGGAGCCAATGGCTCCTGCTGCTATCAATCTATCCAATGAGGACAGAGACAGCTGGTCTCATGCTCATCACTGGAACGACCGGGTTCAGGTAAAAAAAATGGAGGGGGGCTCTGGGGGTCAGCTGCAGCACTTAAGATTTTTCCCCTAATGCATAGAATGCATTAAAGGGGTTTAAAGGATTTTTTTTGTTCCCCCTAAATAGCTTCCTTTACCTTGTAGTCCTCTTTCACTTACCTCATCCTTCCATTTTGCTTTTTTTCTGAGAAATCCTCACTTCCTGTTCTTCTGTCTGTAACTCCACACAGTAATGCAAGGCTTTCTCCCTGGTGTGAAGAAAGCCTCTTGAGAGGGGGGGGGGGCGAGCAATAATGTCAGGACACTTTCTCCTTTGCAGATAGAGAAAGGAGCTGTATGTTAGTGGGCGTTCTGACTCTCCTGCTCGCCCCCTCCCCCCTCAAGAGGCTTTCTCCACACCAGGAAGAAAGCCTCGCATTGCGGTGTGTAGTTACAGACAGAAGAACAGGAAGTGAGAATTTCTCAGAAGAAATAAGGACATTTAAAAGCAAAATGGAAGGATGAGGTAAGTGAAGGAGGACTGCACTAAGGTAAAGGAAGCTATTTGGGGAATTTTTTCCCTTATAACCCCTTTAAGGTAAAAAACCTTGAGACTTTACAACCTCTGTAAATGAAAGCTGTTGAGTGGAGTTCAGTTAATGTTTATAGTAGTGGCATTTCCGTCAGGAGTGGCTGGTTCATAACGGGTGCAGGGACCACCCCTCTTGTTTGCAAGCAGGGACTCATAGGTTTCCATGAGGTTTTTTTTTCAAGTCACATGATTAGAGCCGGAGGCTGTACTTGGCCTGAAAAAGTTTGGGCTCGGGGCGCAGAGCACTGCGCCCCACACCCACCCACTTGTGACACTAGCAAATTATATTAATATAATTAATAATTATTAATTATTAATAATTATTAATAAATAATTATTAATATATTTGCTATTGTCTTCTGGCTTCTCCTCCTTTCCAATCAGGACAGGAGGCAGATCGGATTGTTAAGGAGGACAAGCTGAGGAAGCCGTGGGCCGTGGCGCAGAGACTGTGGAAAGGTGATTGCAGATTTGGGGGGGGGGGGGGGTGGTTAGTTTGCTGTCCCCCCCAAAAACTTTAGTACCAGCTGCCACTGGTTGCCGGTGATTATAACAGATGATTTCTGTCCCTGGTCCTGTCCTCCAGGTTGGTACAGAGAGGTGCACAGTATTATTTATCTGATCCTCCATCTACAAAGTTCTGCATTCCATCTCCTTTGGAGCTACAAATGATTGTGCAGATTATTGTTTTCATTTTTCAGCGTTAAAGATTATTTTCTGTTTTTGGAAACAAAATAAAGTAGAGCGATATCAGCCCTAGGGTTGCCACCTTTTCTTCAAGCCAAACCCGAACACTTTACTGGCGCACAACATTTTTTTACTATACACTATGTGGACACAGGGGGTAGTGAGATGGACAAGACTTCTAAAAAAAATCCTTCCTCTAAGCCCAAATTCCTCCTTCTAGCACAAATCCTTCCCCACCAAATTCCATCTCCCAGCACAGCCCTCTTCCCTTAGCATGGGTTTTACTACCCCTTGGCCACTAAAATTAATGGCTAAGTTCACCCTTCTGAACAAGTTACATGTTATACCCGTAACATGTTCAGCATCCCCCCTAATGACAGTGTGTGCCCACAAGGCTGCGTCATTTATTCACAGGTTACTTATCCCTTTCACGCCGACAGGACGCAGATATGCGTCCTCGGGTTTCAGGGGTTATACCGGGATGATGCCCGCAGCTGCAGGCATCATCCCGGTACCGTTGTTTAGAGCGGGCGATTGGCTTTCCAAACATAACAACCGATGCGGCTAAAAGCCGCTCGGTTGTTATGCCGGAGGAGCGGGAGGGGACATCCCCCCCCTCCCGCCGCCTCTCGCCGCTCTGACCGCGCCTCCCGTCCCACCGGGAGACCCGATCCTCGATCCGACGTGTCCTGTGTCCGGCCGCAGACTGAATGAAAGCCGTACGCGGCTGTGATTCAGCCTGCAATGTGTAAACGCGGAAGCGACGTCATGACGTCACTTCCGGGTTTCTCGGCTGTCAACGGCGCCGGATTAAAAAAAGTAAACAGTATTCAGAATCGCCGTTTTCGGCGATCTGAATACTTTGAAGTGTAAAGGAGGGACCGGGGGTCTTTTAGACCCCCGATCCCTCCATAAAGAGTACCTGTCACCACCTATTACTGTCACAAGGGATGTTTACATTCCTTGTGACAGCAATAAAAGTAATCAAAATGTAAAAAAAAAAAAAAAACACAATTTAATATTATAAAAATAAATAAAATAAATAAGAAAAAAAAAAAAAACATTTTTTAAAGCGCCCCCCTCCCCGCGAGCTTGCGCAACAAAGAAAACGCATACGGAAGTCGCGCCCGCGTATGAAAACGGTGTTCGAATCACACATGTGAGGTATCGCCGCGATCGCGAGAGCGAGAGCAATAATTCTAGCAATAGACCTCCTCTGTTCCGATAACCTGGTAACTGTAAAAAAAAAATTAAAGCGTCGCCTATGGAGATTTTTAGGTACCGTAGTTTGACGCCATTCCACGAGTGCGTGCAATTATAAAGGGTGACATGCTTGGTATCTATTTACTCGGCGCAACTTCATCTTTCACATTATGCAAAACAATTGGGCTAACTTCACTTTTTCATTTTTTTAAAATTCATTAAAGTACATTTTTCCCAAAAAAATTTGTTTAAAACACCGCCGCACAAATACCGTGTGACATAAAATATTACAACAATCTTCATTTTATTCTCTAGATTCTCTGCTAAAAAAATATATATAATGTTTGGGGGTTCTAGGTAATTTTCTAGCAAAAAATACAGATTTTAACTTGTAAACACCAAATGTCATAAATAGGCTTAGTCATGAAAGGGTTAAATATATATATTTGCACATTTTTACCTGCAATAAAATGGGCATTTTTTCTCCAAAAGTTGAACTTAACCTTTAATTAATAATCCTTCCCATACATTCATAAACTTAAAAACAATTAACACACTATTCCATATACATTGTATATATAGTAAATGACATACTCAGATATAGAAATATGTTCAGTTAGACCCCTTTCACACTGGGGTGTTTTTCAGGCGCTTTTGGTCTAAAAAAATAGTACCTGAAAAACGGCTCCCCTGCAGTCTCAGTGTGAAAGCCCTTGGCTTTCACAATGCGCTGGCGTAATGTTAAAAAAACTCCGGCAAGCGGCATGTTTGGAGCGGTGTGTACACCGCTCCTGCCCATTGAAATGAATGGGCAGCTCGAACGAAACCGCCAAGGTTTTAACCCTTTTTTGGCAGCTACCTCTGCAAAAACGACTTTACCGCCACCCCTGCCCTAGTGTGAAAGCAGCTTTAATAACATGCATACATACTCAAATGTATACAGATACTGAGATATATACATACACACCCAGATATATACATATGTTTAATTACATACAGTACATGCACATATTAAATATATACTGAGATACATGCATACACACATACTGAGATTATATACTGTATATATTAAGAAACATGCATACAATCCTATATACAGACTCAGGTATATATACACACACACACACATCTGTATATACTCAGATATATATATACACACTCACATATGTACAGTACATGTGCTCAATTATATACATACACACACACTGAGATACATACATACACTCAGATACACAACAAACATGACTAAATACACATGACACAACATGCTGTGAGATGAATATACTGAACTTACATGAATAGCTTCTCTCCTCCCCTCTCTGTCCCCTCACACTCCGTGCAGCTCCTTCCTCTTCCCGCCCACACTCACTCACTCAGCTCTCTCCAATGCATCTCTGTCAGAGTGAACAGTCCTGGCAAGGCTCCAGTAGCCGGGACTAGAGACAGAGCATCGGCTTATGCGGCCGGGAGGTTCTGTATCCCTCCACAGAGAGAAACAAGTCCCTTGTAATTAGGGCTGTTTCCACCCAAAAAGTTGCATATATGTAAATATAGGTGAAATTCTGATACATGTCATGGATCCTAATTTCAGATTATGCTTTTATGGGGGTGTTATAAGAATTTTTGAGGGTGCCCTGGTGGCTGGTGTCCCCAGTCAGAAACCCGGGCAGAGCATGTAGTGAATCCCGAACAGGTGGCAACCCTAATCAGCCCAAATCCCTCACCCAGGGGGCGAGTGGAAACAGATGAGCTGTAATCCGAAACGTATAATAATAAGGGATCGCAATGATAACAGTAATAAATGGCGATTATTACAACCGTCCTACAATGGATCCCATATCATGATTCATGTCTACGGGTCAGCTCCAGAGGAACTGAGACCTGAAATATTTACTTTAAAGGAAAAACATTATTTTTAGTTTTGGATGGAGTGGAGATGGATTAGAACCCCTGTCAGTTTTTATTGCTGTCATTTAACCACTTCAGCCCCGGACCAGTTGGCTGGCCAATGACCGGGCCATTTTTAATGATTCTGCACTGCGTTGCTTAAACTGACAATTGCGCGGTCGTGCGACGTGTCACCCAAACAAAATTGATGTCCTTTTTTTCCCCACAAATATACCTTTCTTTTGGTGGTATTTGATCACCTCTGCGGTTTTTATTTTTTGCGCTATAAACAAAAATAGAGCGACAATTTTGAAAAAAAAAATCAATATTTTTTACTTTTTTGCTATAATAAATATCCCCCAAAATATATATATATAAAAAATGTTTTTCCTCAGTTTAGGCCGATATGTATTCTTCTACAAATTGGTAAAAAAAAAATGCAATAAGCGTTTATTGATTGGTTTGCGCAAAAGTTATAGGGCCAGATTCAGAGAGCCGTAACTCCTGTCTAACAGGTGTTAGACTGGAGTAATTTTAAATTACGCGCGTTTTTTAGCTAGTCGGAAACCTCAAACCATGAATAGACGGCTGCGGGCTTCAATTCGACTGGATTACGTGTTCGTACGCCTTCGGATCTACGCTGCAATAAAATTGCGGCCACTGGGTGGACTTCCCGTCGTTTTCCGCGTCGCGGTATGCTAATGAGCTTTTGCCGGCGATCCCCGAAATTACGATCTTCAATCGCAATCTCTTACGGCACCTTTAGTCATCTTTTTTTTGCGTAACACTATACCAGCTTTTTGCTGCTCTAATATTAGACAGCCCATGTTAAGTATGGCCGTCGTTCCCGCATCGAATTTCAACGTTTTCCGACGTCTTTTATTATTTTTTACGTAAGTCGTCCGGGAATAGGAATGTTCGTAAACGACGCTACTCAAACCAAAAATGACGTAACGACGTGATTTCGCGCAATGCACGGCGGGAAATTTCTGAACGGAGCATGCGCAGTTCGATCGCCGCGGGGACGCGCTTAATTTAAATGCTTCACGCCCCCTAATCGCGTATTTCGATTACGCGGCGAGAAAAAAATCTACCAGAATTTGATGTAGAGCCTGGTAAAATACGTCAGTGTAGAGTATTTCGATTACGCAGCGCAAAATTAAGTGTCTCTGAATCTGGCCCATAGTGTCTACAAAATAGGGGATAGTTTTATGGCATTTTTAAATTTTCCAATGGGGACACTAGTTCTGGTGACCGGGGGGGGGGGGTCCCCAAGGAATTCCCTTAATTTGCAGGGATTGAAGGGATTTCCTCTCACTTCCTGTTTCCCACATGGCGGAAAAAAGTCTGGCAGGGGTTATAACCCTCATTTTCTCTGTCCTAAATGTAAAAAAAAATGTTTTGCTTATAGTTCTTCTTTAAAGAGGAACTACGACTGATCTGTGCTCTGAGCCACCTAGTTGTGTGACATTAGCGAATTAAAATTCGCTAATGTCTTCCCGCTTCTCCTCCCAGTCAATCAGGAAGCAGGTCCTGAGATCCTGAGGTCCTGAGGTGTGAATGAAACCTTGAGACTGATACAGATCTGTACAAATGGATTACCAAATGTTTAATATTTTACAGGATTTATATAGTGCCAACAGCATTCTACATTATAAAAAATTAGGTGCCCTGCTCATGGAAATGTAAAATCTAAAAAGGAATTTAGATAATACTTCAAGAGCCAGCGGCCCTTTTGCAGTGTTACTCCGGGGCCCCGTCACTGCTCCTATAGAACACATGGTGAATTGGGTAACATTCCGCACAGTAGCACTTCATGTGAGTGACAAGCAGGGCTGGTTAATGGGCCGTTCACCTGCAGCAGAGCCAGGCCTGTGTGTGTGGCCTCCCAGCTTAGAGAGGAAATGCCCCCTGACCCCAGGCTCAGTCAGATAACACAGATCTGTGTATTTGTCTTCTTGTGGGGCCTGCAGAAAGTGTGAATATGAATGATTTGTGGGCCTTTCCTGCAGACCCCCCACCCGCTCCACGTTCTGCCATATATCTCCTGGTGCGTCTTCAGCATAGGATTTGTCTCCAGTGTTCGAAAATACTGAAGATGGCTCAGGAAGGATCTGCAGCTAAAAATACTAACCGTAACCATTTTTCTGGGTGCAGTAATGGCACATTGTTGAGGCCAAGGGGCATAAGAGGAAATGGGCCTGGACCATGTATATGTTTTGTTCATCTGCACCAGGGATCTTCAAACTACGGTCCTCCAGCTGTTGCGGAACTACACATACAATGAGGCATTGCAAAACTCTTGACATTCACAGACATGACTAGGCATGATGGGAATTGTAGTTCCTGGAGGGCCATAGTTTGAAGACCCATGATCTGCACCATTAACATTTTCTAGGTTATCCCAGGTAGACAATAGAGAATATAAAAACTATGGCAAAGAGATCTTTCAAGTGAAGCATCATACAAGCAATTCTAGTATAGTGGTTAGCACTTATGCCTTTCAGAAGTGGGGTCCTCAGTTTGATTCCCAACCCACACTGTCTGCATGGAGTTTGCCTGTTCTACCTGTTCTTGAATGGGTTTTTCCCAAGCTCAAAAATTATATTTGTAGGTAAATTGGCCCTAGTTTCCACCCCTTTTTACCTTTTTCCGAGAAGCTTTTTCCGAGAAGCTCTTTTCTCCCTGTTTCCGAGTAGCTCTACCTCATCTTTATCATTACGCCCACATGACTTTCTACTTGCCCTGTCCCCCAATTAAGCCAAAGTTGGTATATTTTCAAGAATAATATGCATATCCTTCTAGACAAGCCTTTCTCAACCTTTTTACTCTAAAGAAACCCTTGAAATAACATTCAGGTCTTAGGGAACCCCTGTTAAAATCAGATTATTGGTTCAGTGGGAATAGTGCCCCATAGATTAGTGATCAGTCAGATGAATAACCCCTTAAAGTGGTGGTTAGAATACCATCTTTAGAGTCAGTTAAAAAAAATCATTGGTGATATGCTACAGGGTCTTCCAAGTGGCAATGGACCTGGAAATATAAGGGCATCATCGGATGAGAGGTTAGTTAGCCACAGCTCAAGGAATTGCTTGCAACAAATGTAGGAACTCCACCCACCTCTGGAGGGAGTCGTTTCCACATTTTTACAGCTCTTACTGTGAAGAAACCTTTCCGTATTTGGAGATGAAATCTCTTTTCCTCTATACGTACGTAAAGTGTCCTCTGTGATGACCGTGAAGTGAATAACTCAACACCAAGTTCATGGACCCCTTATATATTGGTACATGTTGATCATATCCCCCCCCCCCCTTATTCTCCTCTTCTCAAGAGTGAATAAATACTGTTCCTGTAATCTTTCCTCATAGCTGAGCTCCTCCATGCCTCTTATGAGTTTGGTTGCCCTTCTCTGCACTTTCTCCATTTCCCCGATATCCTTTTTGAGAACTGGTGCCCAAAACTGAACTGCATATTCCAGATGAGATCTTACTAATGATTTGTACCGGGGGGGGGGGGGACAAAATTATATCTCTCGCTCTGGAGTCCATACCTCTCTTAATACAAGAAAGGACTTTGCTCGCTTTGGAAACCACAGCTTGGCATTGCATGCCATTATTGAGCTTATAATCTACCAAAACACCCAGATCCTTCTCCACTACAGATCCCTCCAGTTGTACTCCCCCTAGTATGTATGATGTATGCATATTCTTAGCCCCCAAGTGCAGAACTTTACATTTATCAACATTAAACCTCATTTGCTTCATCTAATAGGCTTCAAAAAAGGGTGGGCTCGGGGCGCAGAGCACTGTGCCCTAAGCACGCCCACTTATGTGACAATAGTGAATGACTATTCACTATTGTCAAACTGATTCTCCTCCCGACCAATCAAGAAGCGAGTCCTGAGACCCGTCACCCAATTGGCTGAAAGGACAGGCAATTCTATTGGACGCCTAGTAGAAGGAGGAAGGAGACGCGATGGAAGATGCCGCACGTAGGAGCGCTGCCTGTCTGCAACCTAGGTAAGTGTGGGGCTGGATGACGACAAACTGTGCGGGGGGCTGGCCTTCTGGTGCTGGCCAACTGGGGGGGGGGGGGTGATTATTTGCTGCTACCCAAAAAAAGAAAGCACCAGCTGCCAATGGATTGTACATGTGAATATACAATGTGTAAAGTGCTGTAATAATAAATGAATATTACTTTGGGAAGGATAGACTGTTTAAAGCCACATACAATTTTTCAATCACAATGAACTATTGGTCATAAGGCAGTATGATAAAAGGGGTATAGGTCATTGAATACCTACCTTAAATTTGCTAATAAATGCTATAGACCAGCCTTTCTCAACCCTTTTACTCCAGAGGGACCCTTGAAAACATTTTCAGGTCTTGGGGAACCCTTAGTAAAACAAATTTGGTGGGGAGAACCTTACTTAGGTGGCCAGATGGAAGAATACCCCTTCCATTGATCACCAGATGGTAGAATGCTCCTTACATTGGTGGTCGTAGGAAGAATGTTCCTTACATTGGTGGCTAGTAGGAAGAATGCTTCTTACGGTATTCCCAGTGGACTTTATACTGCCGGGAATCCCAGTCGTGTGTACAAGGCTTTTGGTTCCACAGAGCCCTGGATGAGAATGGTTGCAATAGACCAGGGGTGCCCAACCAGTGGCCCGGGGGCCACATGTGGCCCGCGGAGCCCTCTGATGTGGCCCGTGACCTCCTGCTCCTGGGCATATCTTTTCTGCAGTGGTTACTGGGCTGCTTTCAAACTGATTTGCAGCTGCAGAGCAGTTTACCTGCGGGTTCCCTGCACTGATCCTTAGACTTCTGTTATTACCTGCAAGTTTGGTGAGCTTTCTGAAAGTGCACCAAACCTGCAGAATATAATAGAAGTCTATTGCAAAGTGCAGGAAAGCTAAAGGTACACTGCCTTGCAACCATGGTGTGGGTAACCACAGTGCATCAGTGTGAAAGCAGCCTTGGGCACCTTTCACATGGTCAGTCTGACAGTCCAAACAATTGGACCCTCCATTCACCTCTAAGTAGTTGCAGACATAAACCGACTTGTGTCCTACCTCCAATATAATCCACTAAAAAGTATTGTGGGCTGTGTCAGCTCTGCATATGCAAGCAGACACAGACATGCCATCCACCCGCTCTGCTCATTGTGGCCCGCGACCGGTTACCACATCGCTTAAGTGTCCCTCGCTCTTCAAAAGGTTGGGCACCCCTGCAATAGACAGTCAATTGCTCAGCTTTTGCTTTCAAGAAAATATATTTGCTATTGCTGATTTGTATAAGCTTTCGTTTTACCTGCAAGTAAACATTAAAAATCCAAACATGACCTTATATGTGTGACCAAACGTTCAGGAACTTGCAGTCTTATAACTTCAGTAGAAGTTGCATGTGATCTGTGCAGAAGTAAGACTGTTTGGATTCCTTGGCATATGAGCCTTCCTGGATGACAGATTTTTCCATTATCGGAGAAAATGTATATTATTACACTTCAAATTTCCCCGCAGTGCAAAGCTTCCAATTCTTGACTTGATAGCGCTGGATACATTTTGTTCCACTTTTGGAATAGATCACCCAGTCTCCAGTACACTGGAATCTGGAACAAGCTATGAAACCTATCAGTTATAAGCAGGCCTTTAGAGCAGCCTTTCTCACCAAAGACGAACCCCTGAAATAACTTTCTGACCACAGGAAACCTCTGCTAAAAATTACTATATCTACTGAATAACTCATGTCACATTAGTATGATGGTCAGTGGGCAGGGCTGGACTGGGACAAAAATATGGCCCTGGACTTCATCCAGACCGGCCCACTTTAATGTTGAGTGTTCCTCAACAGCGTCCCCCTTACATTAGTGTCCCCAACAGCATTCCCCTTACATTAGAATGTCTCCCATCAGCAGCCCTTTTCACATCAGAGTGTCCCCCATAAGCAGCCCCCTTACATCAGAGTGTGTCATCCATCAGCAGCGCTCTTCACATCAGAGTATGTCCCCTCTTTCCTCCCACATGTACTCACAGTTCAGAAGGCAGCATTGTTTCTCTCTCCAGTTATGTGACAGAGAGGAAGGGGAGAGAGGAAGGAAAGTCTGCCGACTGTCTGTCCCCCCCTGCAGGCTGGAGGGAGCAGAAAGCCGAGTCTTTTTTACAGCAAGTGTTGGCAGCTGCTCTTCCTGACAGGAGTGAAATCGTGACCGGCCCACTAAGCCATCGGCCCACCAGGAAACTCCCGGTAGTCCAGATGGCCAGTACATGCCTGTCAATGGGAAGAATGTTCCTTACACTTGTGGTAATTGGGAAGAATTACCCCCTTATAGATAGCTAATTAGACCAATAGTGTCAGTGGGAACTTATTGGAGAGGCAAAAATTGCTCAAGAAACCCCTAGCAACCTTTGGAGAAATCCTATAGTTCCATGAAACTCTAATTGGGAAACCTCGCCTTAGAAGAAAATAGAATGTGAGTCTATAGCTGCTGTAGATCACCAGGTGCTTAAGCACCACGAAACCCAACTGTTTTGGCCAGGCAAAATCCGGCATTCTTAAACTTTTAGTTCCACGTGACTCACGTGTGTGAAGGTGGTGCATAATTGGCTGGAAGGGAATGTTGGTGCTTTTCGGTTCTCAGGTCATGGCCAATTTGCTTCAAACTGATTGGCAGAGATTGTTGGACTTGTTTCTAAAGTAGGTGGGAAACGGGGTATTGTCTAAGAAGACAAATGGTCCAGTATGCCATAAAGTGCCAGATAAGTGGTGACCTACTGTGTGTTGGGGCCTGAAATATGTGATAAAGTGACAAGAGAAGGTTTGTCTATACAGAAATGGACAACAAAGCTGGAAAAATGACTCCAGTGAAGCTGCTGCCACTCTCCCTCTGTTATTGTGTATAAATTGTTCCTCTTCCTCTGCCTTTCCCCATCCCTCTCTCCCTCTCCTCCTCACTCCCTGTCTCCAGCTCCCACTTGGATTGAGGTATGTGGAGGGTAATGACTTTTTCCTCCCTGGCTTCTGGTTGGAAGTCCTGCAGACTGAGAGAATCGTGTTACTGGGAGTCTGCCATTCACATCAGCTCCTTTCATTAGTCTGCCTCCTTCCCTGCTCCGTTCCTCTCTGTCTGTGTATTCTGCTCTGTTCTGTTCCCAGAACTTCCACCTTCTTTACCTTCACATTCCCTGATCTTTCAATGTTATCTACTATTACATTCCCTGATCTTTCAATGTTATCTACTATCACATTCCCCGATCTTTCAATGTTATCTACTATTACATTTCCTGATCTTTCAACATATTTACCATCACATTCCCCTGATATTCCAATGTAACTACCATCACATTCCCCGATCTTTCAACATATTTACCATCACATTCCCTGATCTTTCAATGTTATCTACCATCACATTCCCCGATCTTTCAATGTTATCTACCATCATATTCCCCGATCTTTCAATGTTATCTACCATCACATTCCATGATCTTTCAACATATTTACCTTCACATTCCCCTAATGTTTCAACGTTATCTACCATCACATTCCCCTGATTTCTACATCTTTACGATCACATTCCCTGATTTTTCAATGTAATTACCATCACATTCCTCTGATTTTTCAACCTTATCTACCACCACATTCCCCTGATCTTTCAATGTAACTTTCATCACATTCCCCTGATCTTTCAACATATTTAACTTCACATTCCCTGATCTTTCAACATATTTACCTTCACATTCCCCTAATGTTTCAACGTTATCTACCATCACATTCCCCTGAGTTATACATCTTTACCAATACATTCCCCTGATCTTTCAGCGTTATCTACCGTCACATTCCCCTGATCTTTCAACATTATCTACTATTACATTCCCCTGATGTATCGACCTTTACATTCCCCTGATTTTTAAATGTACCTACCTTCACATTCCTCTGATCTTTTATGCATCTAAGTTCATATTCTCCTGATCTTTCAATGTAACTATCATCATATTCCCCGATCCTTTAACGTATTTATCTTCAGATTCCCCTGGTAAAAACGTATCTAAATTCCCATTCCCCTGATCTTCAAATGTAACTACCATCACATTCCCCTAATCCTTTATGTATCTAAATTCATATTCTCTTGATCTTTTAACGTATTTAAGTTTACATTCCCCTGATTTTCCAATGTACCTACCTTCACATTCCCCTCATGTTTTATGTATCTAAATTCATAGTCTCCTGATTTTTCAATTTATCTATCTTTTCTTCTGATATTTTAAGGTATCTATACATTCGCATTCCCCTGATCTTTTATGTATCTACCATCACAATCCCCTGATCTTTTATGTATCTACCATCACATTCCCCTGATCTTTTATGTATCTACCATCACATTCCCCTGATCTTTCAAAATATTTACCTTCACATTCCTCTGATCTTTCAATGTAACTATCATCACATTCCCCTGATTCTTTAACGTATTTAACTTCACATTCCCTGATCGTTTATGTTACTGTATCTAATTCATTTTCCACTTATCTTCCAATGTAACTACCATCACATTCCCTTCGTCTTTTATGCATCTAAATTTATATTCTCCTGATCTTTCAATATATCTATCTTTACATTCTACGAGGTATGTATCTTCACATTCCCTGATCCTTTAACGTATTTACCTTCACATTCCCTGATCCTTTAACGTATTTACCTTCACATTCCCCTGGTCTTTCAACGTTATCTACTAATACATTCCCCTAATCTTTTATGCATCTAAATTCATATTCTCCTGCTCTTTTAATTTATCTATCTTTACATTTTTCTGATATTTCAAGGTATCTATACCTTCCCATTCCCCTGATCTTTTTTGTATCTACCATCACATTCCCCTGATATTTCAACATACAGGCATACCCAGGGCTTTTTTTCTGGGGGAACTTGGTGGAACTCAGTTCCACCACCTTTGGCTCAGACCCTTTGGTGCGCGCTCACCACAATCACTTGTGAACACAGAAGTCTGGTTTCTGTGTTTACAAGTGACTGCTTTGTAACCCCCTGAACTCTGCACACTGTATGTAATGCAATTCTGGTATTTAATGCCCCTTTAAGACCCTTCTACTGTTTGTGAAATCTGAACGGGTCGTGGTTGAGTTCCTGCACCTATTTTCTGAGAAAAAAAGCTCTGGGCATACCCCACTTTTAAGTACACAATGGGGTTTATTTACTAAATCTGAAAAATTGAAAATCACTCTCACTTCTGCATAGAAATTATTCAGCTTCCAGGTTTTATTACCAAAGCTTAGTTGAACAAGTTGGGGTTAGAAGCTCATTGGTTTCTTTGCAAAAGTGTGCCTGATTTTGCACTTTCCAGCTTTAGTAAATAAGCCTCATTGTGTACTTAAAAGTTGGGTATGTCTGTATCTACCTTCACATTTCCCTGATCTTTTATGTATCTACCTTTACATTCTCCTGATCTTTTAACATATCAACCTTTACATTCCTCTGATCTTTCAACTTATCTACCTTCACATTCCCTCAATCTTCCAGCTTCTATTCTTTCACCCTACATTTCCCTTATCCCCATAACTGTTTGGCACTTAATAACATCTACTCCACTTGCCTAATTTTTCTTTACTTCTATTCTCTTGGCCTTTCACCTTCCCTCCACTTTTATACAACTGACCATCTAACCTCTATATAACTGTTCCCCTGACCTTCCACCCTAGGTTTCTTGGTAATGTTCCTAATTTTAAACTTCCTCTCTGTTCTCCTGACTTTCCAAAATCTCATTCTGCCTATTCTCCAATCTTTCTCTTCATTGCGTTCTTTACCTCAACTTCATTTCACTTTATATACCCCCAGGTTCCTCTGATCTTCCATCATCTCACGCCCTTCCTCCATTCACCTGGCCTACCACCTCTTCTTTTTCAGCTCCCCTACTCTCATTCCTTCTTCTCTTTCCTTATACTCCCCTGACGTTTTCTGTTCCCATCCGTTCTATAAGCTTAATCTTCCTCTTATCTGCTATTCCTCTGACCTTCCACCTTCCTTTCCCCTCTGTTGTCCTGACCTTCAGAAGTATTTTTCCTTTTCTCCTGGTGTTAAACTTTGTCATTCTCTCTATTCCCCAACCTTGCTTCTTATTGTCCCCTCTATCCCACAACTTAGTATCTTATCTTCCCCTTGTTCACCTGTCTTTCCATTTTCTTATCCCTCATATTCCTCGACCTTTCAAGTTTTAGTCCATTCATTTAATCCATTCTTCTATCTCGACCCCATTTCCCTAACCTTCTGACTTTGAATTTCCACCTTCTTATATCTCCTACATTATCTATCATTCCAATTTCTTGACCTCACTTTTTGTCTTACCTGATCGTCCACCCCACACCCACCTTCCACCTAAATTTACCCTCAATCCCTATACCTTTCCAATGTCTCATCCTCTCTCCTCCCCTTACCCCCTGCCTTATACCCTTCTATTACCCTGTCCTTGCACCTTCTTCCCCCACCGCCCCCTGTCTTCCTTCTTCTCTTCCCTTATTCTCTATTATCATCCCCTCTCTTCTCCACTATTCCCTGATCATCCTAATTCTCTCCCTTTCTATTCCCATGACCTCCCTCTTTCACCTACACCTTTTTGCATACAGTTTTTTCGGCTGTTTAGACAAATCTCAGGCAGCAGTCGTCTGATATTACAGTAATGTATATGTAATTCTTATTTCTGTCTCCATACCCTCAGATCTGTCTCTGTCGTCCTACCTCACTTCCCATGCAAACACAGGCAATCTCTTGGAGTTCTGCCATTATGCATCTCTCTCACACTATGTAATATCTGGTTATGTAAAGAACCCGAAACTTGCATGTAGAAATCCGTGCCTAAAATATTTGAAGTTGTTTTAGCACTAATGACTGTAAAAATTAAGTTCAATGCTTCCGAGCATGCGTCGACTTGATTCCGAGCATGTGTGTTTTTTCGTGCGTCAGAATGGCATACAGACGATCGTAATTTCCTTCAAGAACTTTTCTTGTCGAAAAATTTGAGAACCAGCTCTCAAATTTTTCTTGGAGGAAATTCCGACACATGGTTGGAATTTCTGACCAAAAGCTCATCTCTGACTTTTCTTGTCGGAATTTCCGACAAGAAAAGTCCTATGTGAGCTTTTGGTCGGAAATTCCGACCGTGTGTAAGGCTCCATCGGAATTTTTCTTTTGGAATTTCCTCCAAGAAAAATTTGAGAGCTGGTTCTCAAATTTTCCGACAAGAAAAGTTCTTGGAGGAAATTCCGATCGTCTGTATGCAATTCCGACGCACCAAAACACACTCATGCTCGGAATCAAGTCGACGCATGCTCGGAAGCATTGAACTTAATTTTTCTCGGCTCGTTGTAGTGTTGTACGTCACTGCGTTCTTTACGGTCAGAATTTGGTGTGACCGTGTGTATAGAACACAAGTTTGAGCCAAGATTTAGTTGGAAAAAAATCCACGGTTTTCTTGTCCGATTTTCCGATTGTGTGTACGCGGCATAAGTCTACATCTGAGCTGTGGGGAATAATTGAGAGATATTCTGTCTTTGAGGCCATTTGCTATAAAGATATTATCCTGATGAACATCCATAATTGAAAATTCTCTTTCTTAGGAGCCTTTGGCTAGCTCTCCAGCAGATTTGCCACAGTAATGGGACATATATGAGTGCTTAGAGTCGAGATTATGACTTGATAGACAATGGAAGCAGGAAAAAGGGGAAAAAATTCCTTCCTGATCCCCGGAGAGACAATCGGATTTTCCTTGGATCAACTTTACCTATAAATCTTAGTACTCAGTTATATTATGTACATTTAAGAAAGTATCCAGACCTTTCTTAAAGAAATCTACTGAGCTGGCCAGAACCCCCTCTGGATGGAGTCTGTTCCACATTTTCACAGCTCTAAGGCGGCGTACACACGACCGAGGTTCTCGCTAGAAACCAGCGAGAACCTCGCTGGGAGCTGCATTCCAGCGAGAACCTCGGCCGTGTGTACGCTCCTGGCTCGCCCCGCCCGTCGGGAATCCCGTCGAGCGAATAGAGAGCAGGCTCTCTATTTGCTCGACGTCCCGCCTGGATGAATGGCTGGTTGCCATTCCCGACGGGAGGGTCGCCGATTTCGACGGCCGGCCGAGAGCCTCGACGGGCGGAACGATGTGTTCCGCCTGTCGAGGTTCTCGTACGTGTGTAGAAACCTTTCCGTATTTGGAGATGAAATCTTTTTTCCTCTAGATGTAAAAAGTGCCCCCTTGTCCTTTGTGTTGACCGTAAAGTAAATAACATCACCAAGTTCACTATATGGACCCCTTGTATATTTGTACATGTTGATCAAGAGTGAACAAATTCATAGATACACTCCTAAACCTTGTGGACGGCCTTCCCATAGGAGTTGAAGTTGTTATAGCTGCAAAGGGCGGGGCCAACTCAATATTGAACCTTACGGACTAAGACTGGGATGCCATTAAAGTTCATGTGAATGCAAAGGCAGGTGTCCCAATACTTTTGGTAATACAGTGTATGTTATATCCCTATTCCAGTCCAGTCTGTCTACATTGTTCTCCTCTTTTGATGAAGAAGGGTGAATTTCGTTCCCCAAAACACGTGATACCTTTATAAAGCCATTTACTTGACATTACATTGTAATAAATAAAAATTTGGAGTATAAGTATTAAATCTTAGTGCGGTGCTTCAATATCAGATTTATTTAGCAGCAAAAAAAAAAAGTAGTACAAAGCGTTCCCTACATTGTTCAAAAACGAAAAAAAAAAGTGCTGGCTATACATCTTTATAGATGTCTTTTTTTTCCACTTGGAAACCAGTCGGTAGCGTCGTACTCCCATATGAAATGATGGGGACGTGTCCTTCGCCTACACATTTTGGCACTATAAGTAGACGCTCTTTGCCATAGTTGGGGACACATGAACATAGGGTAGTGCAGAGGATTTTCTCCTGTATAAGCAGTATTCCTCGGATGGGTACAGGGAAGGGTGTATTCGGGGCTCCTTGTTGATGGATATTTCAGACTCCGCTGGCATTTTTACTGTGAAATATTTACAGCTGCCAGTTTCCATTCTCTCAGCCCTGCGACGTCCAGACACCTGTGAGGCTCTGCAAACCTCAGAAATTCTCAGTGAGGCACCGTAGACTGAGGCGTGTGCACGCCCTGTGTCTGCAATGATCTGCAGCTGTGTGATCCTCTGCAATGCTCTGCAGCAAGCCACCTCTCTGCAATCATCTGCAGCTTCTCTCTACAGCGCTGTGATCCAAAATGTGCCCCCCCCCCTCCATTATTGTGCGCTAAGGCTTCAAACAATATGTAAGAATATAAAAACTTCTAATCATAGGTGTGCGCAGACTATTGCATTAGGGTGTGCATCCTAAAGCCCAAACACACACTATTGATCGCTCATGGTGTTCATTCAGAAAGGAAAGGGGCCGGTAAATTACATATTTAATGGCCCCTTCCCCACTCCTAAAACATCCCAGCAGCAACAGCCTATAGGAGAGGAGGGAAGCTGCAGGGGGAAAGATGGCAGCGAGGGCAGTAGGGGGAATCTGTGCTGCACAGGGCGATTAGGGTGTGCCTGGGCACACCTGGCACACCCTGTGCGCACGCCTATGCTTCTAATAAGTGTTACTTGTAGGTTCCCTAAATATCTCCTAAAACTGTGTCATTTAGGAGGCCTTCACATCGGCCTCAGCAGGTGGCTTCTGCGCTCTGCATCAAGGTACACTGTGCCATGAATGCAGTGAACGCCATGCCACAACCGTGACATCATCATGGCCTGGCCATTGAAATAGCTGAAGACAGTGGTGGGCTGGTGCTTGTGTGTACGAAGCCTTAGAATCAGCAGGCAGTTCCGTTCACACATAGTGTCAGAGGCGCAGTGGCGGCCGAGGACTGTGTCAGTGTCCCGACTCCCAAATTAAAGGAAGCAAGCAAACATTTATTAAAGGGTACTGTAGGCTGCGTTGATGGGCACTGGTAGGCAGCATTGATGGGCATTGGTGAGGCTGCATTTGATGGGCGCTGGTGAGGCTGCATTGATGGGCACTGGTAGGCTGCATTTATGGGCACTGGTAGGTTGCATTGATGGGCACTGGTGAGGCTGCATTTGATGGGCGCTGGTGAGGCTGCATTTGTTGGGCCCTTGTGGGCTACATTGATGGGCACTGGTGAGGCTGCATTGATGGGCACTGGTAGGCTGTATTGATGGGCACTGGTGAGGCTGCATTGATGGGCGCTGGTAGGCTGCATTTATGGGCGCTGGTAGGCTGCATTGATGGGCACTAGTGAGGCTGCATTTGATGGGCGCTGGTAAGGGTGCATTTGTTGGGCCCTTCAATAAAAAAGTGGGGTATACATGGGCAAGGCAAAGGGGGGAGGTAAGACGGGCGGCAAAGTGAAGTTTTGCCTAGGGTGTCAAAAATCCTTGCACCAGCCCTGTGTTACCAGAAAAGGTGTCCCCATTTGCAGATTTCCCTTCTACTCTTGATTTGGTGATAACTGTCAAATATTTGATTTGTCCTCATTTCTTGTCCTGGCGACACCAATGTTCATTCCACGTTGTAATTTACTGTTATGGTTGAACAAACATCAACTGAACCTCTTGACCAGGTCTGTGTGCTTCATGCTTTGAGCTGCATATTCTGATATTTGCCATAATGAGCCAGTGACCCTTAAAGAGTGCCCTTTGAGCTTATGTGTGTACGCAAGCGCAGAAAGACATGGCAGTGCAAGTGCCTTATCCTGCAACTGGTTTTCTTGCAATTATATTTCCTGCACTATCTGACTTAGAGATCGCCAGCAGAGAGTAGAGCTGCACGATTAATTGGCAAGAATCGTTATCGTTATTTTTTCCCCTCTTCCCAGTCTTTGGTATGCAGAGAATTTTCTCTCTGCTCTCAGCCGTCTGGGCAGTCTGCCAAGTTTTAAAACATTCTACCAGTGTAATGTTAAGTCTAAACATTGTATCAATTTGACTTTTACATCAAAGGAATAGACTTCTGTATGTAAATTAGGAACATTTAACCACTTAAAGGGACACTTACGTTTAAAAAAAAATAACAAACATGTTATACTTACCTCCACTGTGCAGCTCGGTTTGGTTGCCCCCGATCCTCCTCTTCTTGGGTCCCTTGACTTCTGTCTCTGCTCTTCCCCGCAAGAACTAACACCCTTCATGGGAGCTATCTCCCATGGGGGTTAGTTCTTGCGGGCGTGGTCCCGTAAATCATGCCTGCGGCTATAGCCACTGACTGTATCACTCAGCCCCGCCCCCGGCGTGCTGTGTCATTAATTTGATTGACAGCAGCGGGAGCCAATGGCTGCGCTGCTATCAATCAACCAATTAATGAGCCGAAAAGCCTGGCTGAGAAGCCAGCGCTTTCACAGTGTGGGACTTTCGAGGGGTCAGGTAAGTAAACAGGGAGCCTGGGGGGGCCGCTAAGCCTTG
Organism: Rana kukunoris; assembly: GCA_029574335.1. NCBI lineage: Eukaryota > Metazoa > Chordata > Amphibia > Anura > Ranidae > Rana > Rana kukunoris. The sequence continues at coordinate 200,916,771 of CM056057.1, forward strand.
GATTTTTTTTAGGTAGAGACCCTAGAGAATAAAATGGTGGTTGTTGCAATATTTTATGTCGCACTGTATTTGTGCAGCGGTCTTTCAAATGCAATTTTTTGGGGAAATGAATTAAAAAAAACATCTTCTATCTATAAGTCATGGATAAGTCTTGATTATTATGACACAGCAAACAGACAAAGATGTAATACTATGTCCGAAAATTGCTTTTTGCTAACAGTTACAATTGGAACGTCAAATGAAAACGAATTTTTTGAGTGCCAAAAATGGTCCAAATGTGACTTTCTCTGCTCACCTTTTTTTTTGTCTTTTTCATTGCAGCTGACCCTGTTGACATCCTAAAAGGCCTGAAATTTAACACACAACCTGAAGGTGTAAAGAAGACCTCTGGCCTTTGTCCGGCCCGACGTTCAAGCACTGGTGGAGATGTGGCTTACAAGATTTCAAAGCAAGCTCAAATCAGCGCCCCCACGAGGCAATTATTTCCAGGTACCTTTTATTGCACCTTTAAAAGTTTGACTTAGAGGGGGTGGGAGCAGGAGAGGGCTGGCAAGGAATAAACCAAGCCTAATGCCCCTGTGGGCAGTATTGTTTTGATAAATACTTGGAAAGAGAGATAGATAAGAATTCTGGTGTGCTATACAAAGTAGATTCCTGTCAAGAAATATCTCTCAGCAAACAGATTCTTCAGATATTTTAGTAGCTGTTTTCCTTGGGGGGGTCTTGCCAATATTTGCCCTATTCTTTCTATTGTCTAGTTCTGCCCCCGGCCCCGGCCCATTTGGCCCATTTAGGATTTTAGGTGTTGACTGCTCACTGATGCCAAGTCAAAATCCTGCTAGGGGAACATGTGACATGAGTGTGCACATTGGGGGAGCAGGGGGCCAGAACAGCCAATGACTGTGTCCCAATGCTAACAGATGGAAGGTGGAGGGCTTCCCATAAGTGTGCAATTGTTGACAAGATTGGGCATCGTCTGAATTTGCTAGAAATGCCTTGGAGTCTTGGTGGGGATTAGAGTGGTTGAAAGGTCAGGTTAGGCACGGATGGGTGTCTAGATTTTGGCAGGAAGTGGAGTTTGGGTTTTTATATGACTGTTCTCTTTAATTATATTCTTGGGTGGACTGATCCTTTTAACAAAGAAGAAATTGAATATCCAATTTTTACCAGTGATGATGGTGGTCTGTTGGGACTAGCCTCAAACTCACCAATATTGTGTGATGATCCGAAACATTGGTGGGCCGCAATTGTTCAGTAAACTCCCAAGAACCAGTAATCACCCATTGGGATACCACCATGTGTCTGCAGAGCTAACATTTTATATTCTTGCAGGTAAATTCCCAGAAGACTTCTCCATTATGGCTCTATTCCGGGCGAAGCCTGGGACCCAGGCCTTCCTTTTTTCCATATACAACGGGGATGGAATCCAGCAGATCGGAGTAGAAGTGGGACGCTCTCCTGTCTTTCTGTATGAAGACCAGCATGGAAATCCCAAACCTGAAGACTATGCTTTATTCAGCGGGGTCAATCTGGCCGATGGAAAGTCAGTAAATATGGCTCACTTTTTTTTTTCTCAAATACTTCTTCAGTAATTTGTTTTGCTCTTCTGTCCACTTTAATTCCATATTGTGGGCTCTATTCACTAAAACCTATCGTATTCGATATTTGGGTCATGTGACACATTTCTCCCGAATATTGTGTACGATACTGAAAATGTCAATTCACTATCCCTTTATTTACCCCAAAAAGCAAAGACGCTCCATAAATACTGCATAAAACAGTGTTAAAGTCAATTCACTAAAGGAAATAAATAGGTAAATGTATGCGTTAAATAAGAAGTGGTCCAGGCATTCAATAGTTAAAGAATGTATTTTATTTCAGTTGGGTGTCAAGCAGCTGCCACCCACAGGCTTCTTAACAACCAAAAAATTGTTGGTTGTTAAGAAGCCAGCACCTGCCGTGTCCTTAACAACTATATCTCATCTGCTGTCAGTGGGATTCCCCGGTGATAGCAAAATGAAAACAAAAGAAAGAGCTGGCATAAAGTATTGTAAGTAAAAACATGGCGTGGGGGTCCCCCCCCCCAATCCATACTAGGCCCTTCAGGTCTAATTTGGATTTTGATTTTGTCAAAATCAGGAAAAAATGTAGTGGAATCCCACCAAAATCTATTCCAGACCCTTATCCAAACATGAAGCCCGGCAGGCCAACAAAGGTGGCAGAATGAGCTAGGAGTGCCACTCCCCCATCACCAAATAATACCAGGCTACATGCCCTCAACATGGGGAAGGGCCTCTTCCCTACAACCCTGGCCCGGTGGTTGTGGGGGTGACTTATCACAATCTGGTGGGCCCCCGCCAATATCGCTCCCCATGTGAATGAGTATGGGGTACATAGTTTCCCTTCTCACTCACCAAAAAAGGGGCAAATTAAATAAAAACCAAGAGACAGTTCTTGACAAGTCCTCCCAAAAAAAAATGTCCCCTGAAGAAAATCCACTGTCAATCATGATGAACACTGGCCGTACCTGATGCCTGGCTTCCAATGAATGACAGCTCCTCTGCCTACCCGCCACTAAACAAACGAAAGGGTCGGGGGACATGGCAATGACCCCACCCCCTTTTGACGTCATTGACCCACCATTCCCTGGTTGATGACGTCACAAGGGGGCGTCTTTCATGAAAAGCTGCTTATATTTCTGGATCTGTTGATTTTTTGACATCCAATAACGACCTAAAGTAACCTCTGCTTATGGATTTTATATAATTTAGTTTGAGTTGCATAGGTTTGTTTTGGGTGTTTAGCTTTTTATCTAAGACATAAGCCTAGTACACACGGGCCGAATGTTGGGCGACACCGGCCGGTTTAATAAAAAATGGCTGATATTCAGCCCGTGTGTATGTCAGATGGTCAGACAGAATGTGACCATTTGGCCGGATTCTGTCGGACAAGCATGCTGGAAAACCAGCAGATGACCTGCTCCCGATCAGCACTCTCAGTCAATGGCTGAAATTGCTGACTGGTGGGTGGGGGGGCGCCTCCCCCCCCCCACAGCATAATAGAACTGCAGGGGAGATCCCTGCCGGGGTGTGTGAACGTTTACAGCGTCTCCCTGCAGGAATGTAGTCCCAAGGGAGGGGGAAGGCATGCTGACTAACCCCCAGCCAGAACGGCTCGGATGATTGGGCCAAGCTTACCGAGGAGAAACAGGAAGTGAGAAATTCAGACAAAAAAAAAACATTTAGAAGGGAAATCGAAGGAAAAGCTAAGTGAACCAACAATGCACTAGCTTAAAGGAACCTATTTAGAAAGTAAAAAACAAACCTTTACAACCCCTTTAAGGGTGGCCAGGAGACTTTGGTTGAGCAGTGTTGTGTTAGGAACTTGACAGGCCCTCTTTCAATGCCCAGCTTATCCAAAAAATGACAATGGTTAGAAGAAAACACTGGGAGGCTTTAGTAATCTGACGCTTATTATAGCAAACAGGGACCTCCAAGAGAACTTATCATCCAGACTTCCCCAAATTCCCAACATTTAATGTTGTTCTGTGTTAAGGACATTCTAAAGGTTAGTCTTGTCCAAAAACAAAATCCAGATTTTAGGTAGACTATATTGGGTTCAATGTGCATTCAAATTGCAATCAGGGGTCTTAAATAAAAAATATGAAGTGTGACTTTCCAACCTCCCACTCTCCTCTTTGTCCTAGTAAGTCCTCTTGCTTGGCTTTGTGTTAGCATGTGGTCCTGAGTGACCCTTTGGCGCATCTCTATTATTTCCTATGTGTGGTACAGCATGGGAAGCGTGTCCAAATAGTTCAGCCTAAAAACAGAATGTAGGTCACTGAACATGCCAGTAGCTACCCAAAACCAAAAATTCAGTTTGGGAAGACTAGTTTTGCCGGACACGGAGGAAAAACATATTGGATATATTTATATCAACATACCGGGAGTTCAAACAATTTAGTTCCGGGAGTTCCTTTTTTTGTCGTTATAGACGGACCCATGGTTGCAGTAAAGAAAATCGCTAGATCCCCCCATCAACACAGTCAGTGTTGATGGGGAAATCTTACCTGCGGTACTACTGTATTTTTCTGGCAGGGGGTGAACGGGGAGCCGCCCAGTGTTGCCAACCGTCCGTATTTTTACGGACAGTTCGTAAAAACGGGCACTTTTTTCCTCCGTTCGTAAATGTCCGTGGTTGCGGGAATGTGCCAGTAAAAATAGCCGAGATTGGTTCGGCTTGGAACTGCGCATGAAGATTGGAGGCAGGGGCTGATGGTGGCTGTGGTGGCACTGCAGGGGGTGATGGTGGCTGCAGTGCCACCGCAGAGGGGGATGGAGGCAGGGGGCAATGGAGGCAGGGGGAGATTGGAGGCAGGGGGTGATTAGAGGGAGGGGGTGCCGACATGTTGGTTATATCCAGGATGAGCAATCAATCAACTTGTGTACATTCAGCCTGCCCATACATGGTTCAAATCTCGGCCGGTTCAGCAGATTCAAACCATCTATGGCCAGCTTAGGACACATTCTATGATTAACCACTTGCAGACCACCGCACAAGTTTTTACGTCGACAGAATGGCCCAGCTGGGCAAATGGGCGTATAAATACGTCCCCTTTAATTTGCTGCCGTGTGGTTGTGCGCGCACCGCCACCGGCGCATTTTAGACTTTGTCGCAAGCTCCGTGACTGTGCCCGCGGGAGTCGCGGACTCAATGTCCGCCGGTGTCCCGCGATCGTGCCACAAAGCTGAAGAACGGGGAGATGTCAGTGTAAACATAACATCTCCCCGTTCTTCCTAGTGACATATCACTGATCGTCTGCTCCCTCTCATCTGGAAACAGCGATCAGTGATGTGTCACTTGTAGCCACGTCCCCTAACAGTTAGAATCACTCCCTAGGACACACTTAACCCCTTCAGTGCCCCCTACAGGTTAACTGTCAGTGTAACTTTTACAGCAATCAATGCATTTTTATAGCACTGATCACTGTAAAAATGACAATGGTCCCAAAATGGTGTCAAAAGTGTCCGATGTGTCTGATATAATGTCGTTGAGCCGGGAAGGCGGCGGTTTAGAAGGCTGATGTTGCTCCTGCTCGCCGAGGGGCTGTTGTTGCCTAATGGCCAAACAGGAAGTTGGTCCTGGGACCCCATTGGCCGGGAGTTGGGCCGGGAGTCCTGAGTCTCCCTGGCCAGTTAGGTCTCAGGACCTGCTTCCTGATTGGCCGGTAGACATGTGCACACTGAAATATTTAGCTTCGGAATTATTTTTTTTGTTCGAAAAATAAATGGATTTAGTTACTCCCGAAATTCGTTTTTATTTATGTTGTTCGAAAATCCTAATTAATTAAGGTCAAATCCGTCATTGAAGGCTTATGGTGTCTGTCGAATGTTCTAAGAAGATTCGACAGAGCAGCTAAACTGTACGACACCGAAATCGTACATTTCTGACCTAAAAGCTATATAACAATTCTAATGTTGTATCACACTAGTAATAATTATATTTAGAAACTATTATTACTAGTCAACCAACATTCATATTCTTCTATAGCCTATGGGCAGAGAGCATTTGACCAGAAATGTACGATTGTGGCGTCGTACAGTTTAGCTGCTTGTAGAATCTTCTTAGAACTTTCGACAGACACCATAAGCCTTCAATGACAGATTCGATGTTTGTATGTTTTTTGCTGCTTTGTTGAATCTTTGTCATTCAAGTCGAATGGTCTACCCAACACTGTCTCTATAATGTCGAATCTTTCCTCTCTATGTAGAATTATCTTGGACTATTAGAGTTAAGGTGAGGCACATTCGACCCGAATCTTCGACAGACACAGATCGCTATTGTCAGCGTCGTGTCGAATCTCCTATCTATATGCAACTGTTGTTTTTTTTTATGTCGGATGTTTCGGATTTCGGATTCTGTGCTTTCCTTTTTGTTTGTTTTTTAAAACGATAACGAAAATACCCGAAATTCGGACGGAAATGCATTCGGATGAAAACAAATGCACATGTCTATTGGCCGGGAATAGAAGCAGGAAGCATTAGCGAATATTAACTCTGTGCCCCGAGCCTACCCTTTTTTGAAGCAAATTAGAGACTCAGGGCCAGATTCTCAGCGCCGCTACGATGGAGTATCTCAGATACCCCGTCGTATCGCCGTTTTTTTAGGCTCGTATCTATGCGTGTGATGCTTAGCATCACTTTGGCATAGATATGCTTCAACATCCGACAAGTGTAATACCATTACACTTGCGGATCGTAGTTGTAATGACAACTCCGGCCACTAGGTGGCCTTTACGTTGTTTTCTAATTTGCCTATGCAAATGAGGCTACTACGCCGATTCCCGATCGCTTTTACGCTGCCCCGCCGTCGTGTACGTCGTTTACGAACTCGTAAGGTTACCCCTGCTTCTATGAGGAGTAACCTTACGAAGTCCCGTCGGGTGCCGTCGGATGCCATGTTAAGTATGGCGTCGGGTCAGCGTCGGCTTTTTCCGTCGCTTACGTCGTTTTACTAACTCATTCGCGAATAGGGCATTGCGTAGTGACGATCACGTCGTTTTGACGTCGGTTTCAACTACGCTTTCCGACGTGAGCTGGAGCATGCGCACTGGGCTTTTTCCCCGGCTGGCGCATGCGCAGTTCGCTCGACGCGGGGGCGCGCTTAATTTAAATACAAGCCGCCCCATTTGAATTACGCGGGCTTACGCTGGGCGATTTACTCTACGCCTCCGCAAACTACGAAGCAAGTGCATGGAGAATACGGCACTTGCTCTAGTACGATGCGGCGGCGTAGTGTAAATAGGCTCTATTCATGTGCTTAAAAAAAAAAAAAACCTTTCGAAATCAATGCGTCCGGTGCCCTGCTTATAGATTAGGGGCCGGTGCATGGATTAGGGGGGCCCCTAATGAAGCGGCCGACACTGAGAAAAGGGATCTTGGAAAGCAGAGAAGACAATTATGAACAATAGGATAAATGTTGGCATTGGCCCTTTGAAATTGTATGGCCGTTCCTGTTCACTGCTGTCCTCGGATCTTCTCACCTCGCCCCCTTTTTTTTGTGTCCCCAGGTGGCATCGAATTGCTCTGAGTGTACAGAAGAAGTCCGTCACCCTAATCCTGGACTGTAAGAAGAAGATAACCAAGCCACTGCCGCGAGGGAACAAACCCGTTGTAGACACTAAAGGAATCACTGTATTTGGGATGAGGTTCTTGGATGAGGAATCATTTGAGGTAAGATCCAAGGGACTGTTCTCCTAGAAGAACTCCACTCTAAATAAAATAATCAAAATAAAGAAATAAAAATATAATAAAGAAATAAAAAATAAAAACTGCGTTGGGTCTATGGAAGAAGTTACACCAGCCAAAACCTATATGAAGGATATAGAAGGGGTTAGAAACTCCATCTGGTTTAAAGTGGTTGTAAACCTCAGACATGAATTATGAACAAAGCATATCCCTCTATAGTGTTTGCTAGTCTCAATCCAGAGCACTAAGTATAATTTCTGTCTGCTGCCTTATTCCACTGCTATCAACACGAATCACTTACATAGTTAGTCGAGTTGAAAAAAGACACAAGTCCATCTAGTTTAACCCATGCCTTACATGGTTTCCTGAAACTAAGGCCTCGTACACACGAGGGGATATGTCCGCTGAAATGGATGCTTTGAAATCTATCCGGTGGGAATCTGTCCGCCCGACATGTCTGCTGGTTAGTACACTTACCAGCAGACATGTCGCCCCCCACCGCCGCCGCGTCGCCGCCGAATGGATTCGGCGCATGCGCGGAAGTGTTTTACTTCCTGGTGCGGTGACGTGGCGGTGATGTGGCGGCGTCAACGTCACCGCCGCGTCACCGCCACGTCACCGCGCCGTCCGGCGGCGGGGAATTTGATCCGATGGTGTGTACACGCCATCGGATCAAACTCCCGATCGGACATATCCGATGGAAATGGTCGGCGGACCGTTTTCATCGGATATGTCCGATAGTGTATACGAGGCCTAAGAGAAAAATTGTGACAGGGGAGGGATCTCCAGCACACAGCCTGTGAATGAAAGTCTCAGCTCTGTTCCTGTGTGCTGTGTCAGCTCTAAAGTCCTGTACACACGAGCAAATGCATCTGATCAAATCGGTCGGACAGACCAATTTGAACAGATTTGTCTGCTGGGATGTATTGGTTTGATCGCTGTACACACGATCAAACCAAAATCCCCGCCGGCAGACAGCGCGGTGACGTGGCGATGACGTTGACGCCGCCACGTCACCGCACCAGGAAGTAAAACACTTCCGCGCATGCGTCGAATCCATTCGACGCATGTGCGAGCAGATATGTCTGCTGGTTAGCTTACTAACCAGCAGACATATCGGTCCGACGGGTCACCAGCCGACAGATTTCAAAGCATGCTTTGAAATCTGTCGGCTGGCCAAATCTGTCTGTTTGCCCGTACACACGATCGAATCTGTCTGCTGAAACGGTCTGTCAGACCGTTTCCAGCAGATAGATTTGATTGTGTGTACGCGGCCTTGGAGCTCTCCTTATTGAGCTCTGAGAGCGTAATTACACCTGCTTTCTGAAAGCTCAGACAAGCTTTATTAATTCTGCACTTTGAACTGATGTAGAGAATAAAATACTGTAGATAAACAGGTACAACGGATGTAGGAGGATTTGTTTCAGCTCTGTGTATCACCTGAGACCAGTCACTTCACTGGGTATATGTAAGGATTTACAGACACTTTTATTACTGTCTGTGTACCCATTTAAGAGAATTCCTTCACTTCCTGGGGGTCACTGGGACAGGAAGTGAGGGGTATTTCTGTAGTGGAAACACCTGTATTAGAGGGGGAAAGGGGGTTAGGAAACCAGTTTGATTTGTGTGACCCGTTTGAGAAAATTGCTCTTACTTCCTGTGTGGTCACTGGGACAGGAAGTGATGGGGAATCTTCCCAATGTAGAAAATAAATAAGTGGCAATGCAGTGTCAGGCTTTAATGCTGTGCTACCACATACATGCGTAAAGATGGAGCTGCTATAGCTGCGCTCACGTTCGTGCCCCTAACACCCTAAGCTGACCCCGATACTAAAATCGGAGCTGGTAGGATGGGCTCCTGATCATGTGACCACTGTGACAGCCAATGACATTGATCACATGACCAGAAAGCCCAGGAAACGTCTCCTAGGATTCTCCTTAAAGGGCCAGCTCCCACCAAGAGAAAAGGGATTATTTAGCCCATTGAAGGAATAATTTTATCATTTACATATATGAATACAGTAAACTGAAATCCTATTGGTTGAAAAGTAATTTTGCTTTCTAAAGCAAATCTATTCATAGAGAAATAAATAATTTGCCATTGCCGACCTCTTAGTATAATGCCAATTGCCTGGCTGTCATATCAATCCTAAGGCTTCATTGTTTATTAAATTGCTGACTTGGAATGAGTATGCAGATCAGGGGTTCTGACTTCACTTGCTGCATGCTTGTTCTGGTTCAGGACACTAGGATAATAGCAGGAGGCAGCCAGATAGTTAGCATTTTCAGTTAGCAAGTCAGCAAAGGTGTCCCTGAAATAAGATGAGTTTCCTCCGTTTTCCACTTGCTGCTGGAACATCCGCGGCTCAGCCAACAGACCCCCAATGTGTCTACTGTACAGCCGCCTCCCGTCCAGCCCTGGCCCACATCACTGGCTCTGGTGTCAGCAGTTGGCCGGGGGGCAAGCGGCACGTTCCAGTTGGCGACCACCGGCAGCTAGTGGGAAACCAGAATTCCGTGCCAGATTCCCCTTCTAAGACTCGTCTGCTTTCTTATTGATCTTACATGTGTACAATACTACTGCATGGGAGCTGGAGGAGAAGCCTGGACTCCATACAGCCCAGGAATCCTGACATAAGGGGCCTTTGTATGCCCCAATCCACCACAAACATCCAGATTATTATTATTCAGGTGTAGGAACAATATCTGAAGTATGAAAAACAGCAAGAAAAAAAAAATCTAAGCAGCTCATTCAGTACACAATTCTATCATTTGTCATTTTTACTAATATAATGTTTATAAACTTTCTCCAGTCGCTGTTCCCTTTTATCACCAGCAGGTGGCGTTGTTATACTCATGTCTGCTGATCGTTATAATTAGTTTATAAGAGATTATTTGAAATACAGTGGAACCTCGGTTTAAGAGTACCTTGGTTTGAGAGCTTTTGATTTGCGGGCAAATAAAAAAAAAAAAACAGTTTTCTTTCGGAAAAAAAAAAATTCTGGCTCGGTTTGCGAGTGTTGACTCGCAAGATGAGCAGAATTGAAGCTAAATAGGCACCTCATTAAGCCTGGGGTACAGGGGCACAGAAGCTGAGCAGAGCCGAAAATAGGCCTGCAGTACCTCATTTGGCCTGAGGTACAGGGGCGCAGGAGTCGAACGGAGCCGAAAATAGGCCTGCAGTACCTCATTTGGCCTGAGGTACAGGGGCGCAGAAGCTGAGCAGAGCCGAAAATAGGCCTGCAGTACCTCATTTGGCCTGAGGTACGAATGCGCAGGAGCCGAGAAAAGCCGAAAATAGGCCTGCAGTACCTCATTTGGCCTGAGGTACAGGGGCGCAGGAGTCGAACAGAGCCGAAAATAGGCCTGCAGTACCTCATTTGGCCTGAGGTACGGGGGCGCAGAAGCGGAGCAGAGATGAAAATAGGCCTGCAGTACCTAATTTGGCCTGAGGTATGGAGCGCAGAAGCCGAGCAGAGCCGAAAATAGGCCTGCAGTACCTCATTTGGCCTGGGGTATGGGGGCGCAGAAGCCGAGAAAAGCCGAACATTGGCCTGCAGTACCTCATTTGGCCTGGGGTACAGGGGCGCAGAAGCCGAGCAGAGACGAAAATAGGCCTGCAGTACCTCATTTGGCCTGAGTTGGGGCGCAGGAAACGAGCCAAAGTGTCCTCTGGCCTTTTCGGATGCTCTCTGGCGCCCCCCACCTCTGGCCGCATTCGGTATTGCATCCCATTAAAGTCAATGCGGAATCAAAGCGAGTTTTCCCATTGAAGTCAATGGAAACATTGGGCCAGATTCAGGTAGATGGGCGCATCTTTATTCTTGAGTAACTTTTCTCATTTACGTTACTCCGCCAAAACTTTAGGAGAAAGTACTGTATTCACAAAGCACTTGCTCCTAAAGTTGCGGCGGCGTAGCGAAAATGGGTGGGTAGGGGGCGTGTAGTATTTAAACTAGGTGCGATCCTGTGGCAAACGCACTGCGCATGCGCCGGCCGTCAATGTGTCCCAGTGCGCATGCTCCACATTAGGACGGTGTTTTCTATGTGAACGTCAATGACGTCAATCCCCATTCACAGACTGTGACATTTTGGGTTGTCACCGGAACGGGAATAGAGGGGAAATCTTCCAATGAGGACTCTAGTTCTGGTAATACCCCGGGTTTTCCTCTCACTTCCTGTTTTGGCTATGGGACAGGAAATAAAGGGTAATCCTCCCAATGGGACACAGATAGCACAAAAAAATAAAAAATATGTGACAAGTTTATAACCCTCCCGTACTTCATCCACAATGTAAAAAAAGTTCTACTTTAAGGCTGCTTTCACATTGGGCAGTAGAGCCGCGGTGGCGGTATAGCAGCGCGATTTTTAGCGCTGCTATACCGTCGTATTTACCGCGGTATTCAGCTGCTAGCGGTGCGGTTTTAACCCCCGCTAGCCGCCGAAAAAGGGTTAATACCTCTGTAGAGGCGCATTGCGGGCGGTATTACCGCGGTTTCCCATTGATTTCAATGGGAAGGTTGCGGAATAGGTGCGGTAAAAACACACCGCTCCTATACCGCAGTAAAGATGCGGCTAGCAAGACTTTTGGAGCGGTCCTGCTAGCGCACCGATTCAGTGTGAAAGCCTTCGGGCTTTCACATTGAAGACTACAGGGTAGGTTTTTTCAGGCGGTATAATAGCGATATTTTTAGCGATGTACCACGTGAAAAACGCCCCAGTGTGAAAAAGGGGCCTTACACAATGTAAAAGAAAATACCTGTTTATATTATATATCACACAGATAAATATACCTAGGAAATACACAAAGATAGTTAGGATTATGTCACATTGAGGTTTAGTTTAGCGATGTGACAATCCGCACATTATTGTCGGGTAGTGCAAGAGCAGGTCATGTGTAGGCTTTGAGCGCCACCGTGTGGCTGCATCCATATCCATTGATACTTCTTTTTGACACAAAAAACAAATTAGATATTGGTTTCCTTACCCATTATACTACAGTTCTATGACCCCCTCTATGACTATTACCCCCCCCCCCTCCAGTATTCATACCTCCCAACCGTCCTGGATTTTGCGGGAATGTCCCGCGATTCGCCGTAAATCCCGCGGTCCCGTAAATAGGGCAGGAGTCCTGCGATTCCGCGCCACCCCCCCCCCGCGATTACCACGATTCGCTGTAAATCCAGCGGTCCCGCGACCCCCCCCGCTCAACAAGTTTGATCAACCCAGATCCGCTCAACAACTCCGATCCGCGAACCCCCCCCCCTGCTCAACAACTTTGATCTGCGAAACCCCCCCGCTCAACAACTCCGATCCGCGAAACCCCCCCCTGCTCAACAACTTTGATCTGCGAACCCCCCCCCCCTGCTCAACAACTCCGATCCGCGGGACCCCCCCCCCCCCCCTCATTCCCATCTCAAAAAGTTGGGAGGTATGAGTATTTAGCTTTCCCTCTGTCTTATCTCACTTGCTGATAGATTTATTACCATTATCATACACATTGATCTGCATGTGTTTGTTTTTCTTTTTTCTTTCCCTCAGAGATTTTTTATTTATTTTTTTGTTTTGTTTTGCTTTAACATATTACCTTCTGCTAAAACTTTTGTAAAACCAGTGCTGCTTGGACCTTAAAGCGGGGTTCCGAGCATATTTTATTGCAAGCTAAAATGAATCACATTAAATAGTCCCTAAAACCTATTAATCGCTCCCCAATCGTTCCAGAAATCATTGCAAACACTTGCCTTCTATCCTCCAGCTCATGTTGTGGGCATGTGACGCCCAGTTCCTTTTTCTTCCTGGTTTTCAGGGAGAGGTGCATGCTGGGCGATTTTTAGGCACAGTCATGCCCAGAGACTCCTGGGAAATGAGTGTCGTCATTTCCCAGGAGGCAATGGGGTCTTAGGACAGGAAGTTGAACCACCTAGGACCAGGAAGTAGGAAGATTACAAAATTTGCCTAGTAACAGCCAGATAGAAGTGAGTAAAAAAATATGTTTTTTTAATTTATTTTTTACATTAAAGGCAAGCTGTTAATAGAAAGTTCATTTTTAGGGTGGAACTCCACTTTAAAGAAGGGGACACACCCCATAAGCTTGTCCATGAAAAATGATATGTTAGTGCAAATAAAAAAAGTATCACAGACAGTACTCAATTTTCTCTGTCACAATTGCACTAATACGGCTACAATCACCTCAAGTTTGAGAAATAATACAGACGTTTCCAAATTGCGGAGAAATATAAAATGCGCCATCGTGTGGCAATAGGTAGGAATTACAAGCACGTCAATATCTATATTATTAATATTATTATTTATAATAATAATAATAATAATAATAATAATATAATAATAATAATAATACATTAATAAATGACATTTACTGTGTGGCAGATTGAAACAACTGCTGGCAAATTGGTATTCAAAGTTAGAAAAACATTTTTTTTTTCCTTAAAGAAATAAAAAGGAAAAAAAAAAGTAAGAAGAAAAAACAAAAAAACAAAAACAAAGTTAGAAAAAAATAAAAAGCTGCACCACTGTGAGGCAGTAAGTAGGATTTACTGGCACATCAACATTTCTATAATTATTATTATTATTTTTCATTATTGTTATTATTAGTAATGATAATAATAATAATAATACATCAATTAAACTTACCCTGTGGCAGAGAAAAACAACTACTGGCCAATCGATATTCTAAGTTTAACAAAAATAATAAATAGCTGCACCACGGAATGGTAGTAAGTGGGAATTTACAAGCACATCAATATCTCATCAATTATTATTATTATTACTATTAATAATATAATTATAATATTACATTGATTCAGTAATTATTAATTATTAATTATCACACAGATAAATATACCTAAAAAAAAAAATCTTTTCAGGAAATACAAGAAGATGATTAGGATTGCTTATGTCACATTGTTTAATCTGTGAGGTTTAGTTCCCAGCACAGTTACGGTGAATTGCTCTCTAATTATTGGAGTGTTACTTGTCCAGTGTGCACTGAATATAGAGATTTTCTAGCGATGTGACAATGCGCACATTATTATTGCAAGACCAAGTCATTTGTAGGCTTTGAGCGCCACTGCGTGGCTGCATGGCGGAATGATTTATATCTATATTACAAGTTTGAGAAATATAAATAGATGTTTGCGCCTCCGTGTGGCAGAGAGAAGAAACTACTGCCATATCGAAATTCCCAATTTAGGAAAAATAAATAAACTGCGCCACCGTGTGGCAGTAAGTAGGTATTACAAGCACATCAATATCTCTAATATTAATTATTATTATTCATATCATTATTATTAATATTAATAATACATTGGTCAATGAAACTTAGGCCGCGTACACACGATCGGTCCAACCCGATGAGAATGGTCCGACGGACCGTTTTCATCGGGTCATCACTGAAGTGGCCTGATAGTCTGATGTGCGTACACACCACCAGTTCAAAATCCGATCAGGTCAGAACGCGGTGACGTAGAACACAACAATGTGCTGAAAAAACAAAGTTCAATGCTTCCAAGCATGCGTTGACTTGATTCTGAGCATGCGCAGGTTTTTGGTCCAATGCTTTTGCGTACTAACCATCCTTTTGGTCCGATGGTCAGGCGTCCATCGGACCGATTTTAAAGCAAGTTTTAAAACTTTGGTCCGATGGACAACGGTCCGATGGGCCGTACACACGATCGATTTGGCCTTAAGGCCAGTTTCATCGGACTGGTCTGATCGTGTGGAAGAGAGAAACTATACCTGGCAAATCGGTATTCCAAGTTAGAAAAATAAATAAAAAGCTGCATTACTTTGAGGCAGTAAGTAGGAATTACAAACACATCAACATCTCTCAAATTATTAACAACAATACTACTACTAATAATAAAAAATTGACATATTAAACTTAGCAAAGCAACTGCTTGCAAATTGGTATTTAACAACAATAAATAGCTGTGCCACTGTGTGGTAGTAAGTAGGAATTACAAGTACATCACTATCTGTATAATAATAATATTAATAATAATAATAATAATTATTGATAACAATGTATTATATTATTAATAATATTAATAATAATAATAATAATAATATTAATAAAAAAATAATAATAATACATTGATTAATGAAACTTACTGTGGGGCAGAGAGAAACAACTCCTGGCAAATCGGTATTCCAAGTTAGAAAAAAATAAATAGCTGCACCACTGTAAGGCAGTACAATCACATCAACATCTCTCTAACTATTACCAATAATAATAATATTAAGTTGAGTGAGTAAACTTACTATGTGGCAGAGAGAAGCAACTGCTTGCAAATTGGTAGTCCATGTTAGAAAATATTAAATAGCTGTTCCACTGTGTGGTAGTAGTAAGTATAAATTACAAGCACATCAACATTTCTCTTATTATTATTATTATTATTGTTATTATTAATAATAATAATAATAATATTATAATAATAATATTCAATTGATTAGTTAAACGTATCTATGGCAGAGGGAAGCATCGCCTGACAAATCAATATAAAAAAAAAAGAAAAAAAAATTGTGCCACCATGCGTTAGAGAGGAGCAATGACTTTAATACAACATTTTTGTAGTGTATAAAATGATTTAAGTGTAAAATATAATGAATACTTTCACAACCACTTGACAGAGAGGTGAAATTACTGGTATATTATCATCAAGTTTAAATATAAAATGAATATTAGCGCCAATCTGTGGCAGAGGGTAATAATTACAGATATGTTAGGTGCAATTATTGGTTTATTTGCATTTTTGAGTGTAAAATAAAATGAATGCCACCACTGTGTGGCAGCAGACAAGAATCGCAACCATATTAATACATTTATATTATTTTTATTATTATTAATAATTCTAATTAATCAAAATCATAATGAAGTTATAATTATTAGCAGACATCACAGACACAGTGTCACCTATTTGTGGTAGAAAGGAGCAAGAGCTAGAGAAAACGTATTAACAATATTGGCCCAGATTCACAGAGCAATTACGCCTGTCTAACTGGTGTTAGACAGGAGTAATTTCAAATTTCGCGCGCCGTATCACTAGTTTGAATCCTCAAACCATGATACGGCGGCTTCGGGCTTCGATCCGAGAGGCTTACATCTTCGTAAGCCTTCGGATCTACGCTGCGATATTTTTGCAGCCGCTGGGAGGAGTTCGCGTCGTTTTCATGCGTCGGGATATGCAAATGACTTTTTACGGCGATCCACGAAGGTACGAGTGTCCCTCGCAATCGCCTACGTCATTTTTTGGCTACGTAATGTTAGAGGAGCTTTTTGCTGGTCTAACAGTGCGTAACCCATGTAAAGTATGGGCGTCGTTCCCGCGTCGATTTGAAAATATATATTTTTTTTTAACGTAACTCGTTCGGGAATAGGAATGTACGTAAACGACGCTACTACGACGTGACGACGTGTTTTCGCGCAATGCACGGCGGGAAATTAGCGAACGGAGCATGCGCAGTTCGATCGCCGCGGGAACGCGCCTATTTTAAATGCTTCACGCCCCCTACTCGCGCAGATGGATTGCGACGGGAGAAATACACTACGCCGCCGTCGTTTACTGGACAAAATCTACCTGGATTCCACGTAGAGCCAGGTAAAAAAGGCGGCGTAGTGTATTTCTGATACTCTACGAGAATCTAATTCTCTGTGAATCTGCCCCATTATTTCTATCATCATCATCATCATTATTATTATTAATAAGCCATTATATCTATGTGTTACTGATCCCAAAGGAAAAATCTATTATTAAATGAATTCTACTACTACCAATACTAATAAATTCAATCAATATTTGAAAATTTAAAGCGTTTCAAAAGGCAGAATTGTTTTTATCTTAATGCATTTTATGCAAAAACTTTAGTGTGCAGCAGCCCACCTCACCCCCCCAATACTTACCTGAGCCCCATCTCCATCCAGCAATGTTGCACAAGAGCCTCGACTGTCCAGGACTCTCCCTCCCGATTGGCTGAGACACATCACAGGCTCCTGCTGCTGTCAATCAAAGTCAGTGAGCCAATGGGGAGAGCGAGGGGGTGGGGCTGACTCACAGCTCCATGTCTGAATGGACACATGGAGCTGCGGCTCGGCTCAGGTGCCCCCATAGCCAGCTGCTTGCTGTCGGGGCACTTGACAAGGGATAGAAGCCAGAAGAGCCGAAGAGGGACCTGAGAAGAGGAGGATCTGGCCTGCTCTGTGCAAAACCATTACACAGAGAAGGTAAGTTTAATATATTTGTTAAAAAAAAAAACAATAAAAAAAAACAATACTTTAATATCACTTTAAAGAAGTATTTAATCCCAAACCTAAAATGTAATATATTTCAGCTTACTAATCATTAGATGTGATGGCTGCATTAGTTTGCTTGTTACCTTTGGGATAAATATTTTAAATAAATAAAATAAAATGATCATCGTAAGCACCCCTGTCAGTGATAAATGGTTTGTGACCCCTGAATGAGAGCTTGTTCTGTTGAACATCACCATGTTGCAGAGAGACACAATTACACACATATTAGTATTCCAAATTGAAAAAAAGTGAACACCAGCAGAGAAGAGCAGAGAAGAGCAATTGCTGTCATACCAATTTTTCAGTAAAATAAAATGAACCAATTTTTCAGTATTTATCAGTATTTCAAGTGTAAAATCAAATCATACTATTGCCACCATAGGGCAAAGACATACACTATAATGCCAAAAGTATCGGGACACCTGCCTCAAGGTCTAGAAGTGTGTCTATGGGAACGTTTGACCATTCTTCTAGAAGCGTATTTGAGTTATTTTATGAAGTCATACGGTAATTTTATGAAGTCACGGTAATTTAGTAGTGAAAACATACTGTTAGTTAACACCTGGCAGTAGCTAGCGTAGTTATTAACAGTAGTAAATACTGTGTAGTTAAGGTGTGGACGGCCCACCCACGTCCTTAACAACCGATGAATCATTCGCTGTCAGTGGGAAACCACAGAGTTCTGCTGACAGCTGAATGTAAGGAAAATAATTATCGGCATTAAAAACTCAGGGAAAAAACAGCGTGGGGTCCCCCCAATCCATACCAGACACTTTGGGTCTGGGCCCTACTGGTTATTAAGGAATGGGTGGCCGCCGGTATCCTTAATGCATAGCATACTAGCTCATTATGTAATACTCACCTGAGATCGAAGCTCTCGCTGCGGTGCCCGTACACAGCACCGGCGACATCACTGCCGGGGGTTACTTCCAGGTATCCCGGCTCCGGCGATGTGATTGGCCAGAGCTGCAATGACGTCACTGCCGGTAACGACATATGTGCCATTGCGTCAGTTTGCTTCAGTGCGCAATGACATCGACACATGCAGGGGACAAGGGATATCTCCTAAACCGCGCAGGTTTAGGAGATATCCTGGGTAGCTACAGGTAAGCCTTATTATAGGCTTACCTGTAGCAAAAAGTGGTCTGTAAGGGTTTACAACCAATTTTACGATAATAATAAAAATAACCTAGCATCATTATAGCATTTTATCACCTTATTTTCTTGCTATCCTACTATTTTTCTTGACTTGTGACTTCCTTTCGGATCTTTCAGACAGGCTTCCTGCCAGGGAATGGTAAATATGGGCAGCTGAGTATATAGCCTTAAAGTATATGCCAAGCCAAACTGTTTTCTTTTACTTTTGGACAGATTAGGGAGAGGTTAGATTTTTATTTCTATCTGTGTTGCCAAAGAGGAAGATTCACCCTTTCTATCTGTCCTGGTGAATATTTTCTCTGGTATAGAATTGATGGGATTTTTGGACTTTCCCAAGAAAGGGGGTGCAGAGGGATATTCTTCCCAATGGGTAAACCTAGTCTGGCAACTTGTCTATGGTTATCCAAATTGTCAATGGAGATTTGCCACTGGGGGGCATTTCATTTAACTAATTTAATATATGCAGCATGGTGCTACAGAGAACACTGAAATATCTACATCAGTAAATCAAAACCCCCAACAAAGGGAACAGTCTAAAAGCGTACTGGAGACAAAGCACATACAGTGGAACCAAAATTGCATTGAAACAAATTAAACTAATTAATTGCCACAGCAGTTACATGGAAACTGCCATTGATGATTTCTCTTTCTAAAAATGCTTAACAATCAGAAAATTAACATTTTTAAAAGAAGGTCATATTTACTTGTTAATTTGTTTCTGTATTGTTGAAAAAAAACTGAGTTTGTTCAGTATATACAGTTCAAGCTCTCTAGTGGAGACTAAATCTATGGACTTAGTGTTTCAAGACAATCACTTTTCAGTGCTGACAACTGCCACTCATTTGTGTCCAAAAAGACCAGCTACCTGGTTTGGCTATACTGTATTCGATGTCTAAAGCATCAGCAGTGTGGGGAGATGAGAGTTATCAAATTACAAACTTGTCCAATGTCGAGTACACACGTTTGGAATTTCCAACATTTGTGCAGCTGTGTGTATGCAAGACAAGTTTGAGCCAACATCCATTGAAAAAAAATCCACGGTTTTGTTGTCGGAATGTCCAATCGTGTGTACGTGGCATACCTGTTGCAGAACAAATCACAGCTGTAACCAAAAACATCTGCATGGCGGTGTACCCTTTCTTTAACTGATATCATGGGATGTTCTTCAGTTGAGGGATACACAACTCATACTTTATAACCTTTGGTTTCATCTCCTGTGGTGTGACAGTCTTTTTCGATATTCTCTCCCCCAGGGTGACATTCAACAACTACTTTTGGCAAGCAATGCCCAGGCAGCTTACGACTACTGTGAACACTACAGTCCGGACTGCGACTCTGCCCTGCTGAACACGCCGCAAGCCCAGGACCCCAATACCAGGCAAGATGTAAGTATTTGTGAATCTGTGGGTGACGGGGTGTCCTCTGCTGTTTTGTAGGATCCAGGATCTATACTTTTTTTTTCTCACACACTCATTCCATAGGAAGGTCAGATAGTAGGAAACCAAAAGGGAATATCTCATTCAGAAGGCTTTAATATGTAACTTGTTCTTACTTGTATTATCCTTTTAGAAATGTCTTTTTACCTAGCTAGAGATTTTATTTAGAATGCTATAGAGTTCAGACAGTTTTATCATGAGCGCTATGTAACAGTAATGTCAAGGTAAACCTATTACGAACCTGATAGATTCCAACTGAAAAGCAAATCTCAGCTTCTCAAGTAGAATTAGAATGTGACCCACCTCTTCCAAAATCCAGAGTCTCCTTTGAACGTAATGGACAGCCTCATGGACCAATAAGAAGACTTGAGAAATGGGAGTAGATGGGGCTAAACATGGCATTTAACGAGAAATTCAACAATTCTAGCTGTATCGTTGGATATATCGGTGGTAATGAAACCTCTGCTTATACAATTTTTTATCATAAGCTCAGTTTGAATTTCCCAGGTTTGTGACAGGTTCACTTTAACAGTTTGGTTTAGATGGTATGAATGCTATTGTAGAAATCACAATATATGGTAATAGGTTCAGTAAAATTTTTAGGAAGATTTACTTTATACCAATTGACAAGGTCAAACTGAGGATTGTATACCCTTGTAAAGATGATGAATGCATTTTAAAATTATGTACCCTATTGGATAAGGTGACCATTTATAAACATATCTCTCACCAAAAGTCACCAGCTCTGCCCTATGCCACGTAAATTGTCATACTGCCACGAAGAGTCATCATCTATCTTATGAGTGTCTCAGCCAGCAATTGAGTGTAGTTCATGCCTGATGGAAGGTGTGTTCCCTTTCCTCCATAGAGGAGGGAAGGGTCAGCATCTAGTTACCCAATGGCTATTACCAGACTGCTCATGGCTTCACTGCATAGGCATACAATCTAAAAAAATGAGTAGTCAAGCTTTCTTTGAAGGCTTTTTTTGTTTGATATACACAATCAATTATACTTTAAAGCCCATTATTGGCCAAATCTTCTTTGTTTTTAGTTTTGGATAGTTTGCGCCTCATTATTAGCATGATGTCTGGAATCCTTATTGTCTTGGATAACGAGTTACCAGTATAGGATATGAGAGGCCAGCAAAATAAAGAGAGGTTTAAGCTATTTTTTACCATACAACTTTCATTGCATTTGGGCTTTAAATGTTGAGACTTTGTAAAATTCAAAACCAGTCATTTTTCACCAACATTGCCTAATATCTGGGATGTGATGTATGTATTATTACATTGCAACCTATTAAAGTGAGAATAGCTGGTGTGTAGAATACTTCATTTTGAAGATAAGAAGACCTGTGGTGATGTTGTCTAATATTTCCTCGCATTCCAAGTCCCTAGCACAGAGGTATTCATATTTATGGAAATCCAACATATTCCATATTTTTGTTGGTTTTCCTATGATTACCAAAGTCACGTAGACCTGTAAGGCCTCGTACACACGAGTAAATAGATTTGTTCAAAATGGTCTGTCCGACCGAGTTGAACAAATCTGACTGCTGGCATTTTGGTTTGCTCGCGTGTACACACGAGCAAACCAAAATCCCCGCCAGCAGACAGCGCGCTGACGTGTCACCGTTGACACCGCCACGTCACCGCACCAGGAAGTAAAACACTTCCGCGCATGCGTCGAAACCATTTGGCGCGTGTGCGAGAAGACATGTCTGCTGGTTAGCGTACTAACCAGCAGACATGTCGGGCGGATGGGTTCCCAGCCGACAGATTTCAAAGCATGCTTTGAAATCTGTCGGGTGGCCAAATCCGTCTGTTTGCCCGTACACACGATCGAAACGTCTAGCAGACCGTTTCCAGCAGACAGATTTGATCGTGTGTACGAGGCCTCAGACTTGCAAAACATAAGAAAAGTTACACATACACACATTTATTATTATTTACCTCCTGCATTATATATACTCTGACTTACTTTTAATATGCTTTATAGAAAACTATGTAGTAGCAACCAACTTTGTTATCTTAAGGACTTGTTCACACTTGTATATGTGTTCCAAAGGAGCCCCTGTCCAAGTAAATTAAATGATTTATCTTGTTATTTTTTCATTTGATCTTAACTTGAAATTGGAATTCTAACCCATAAGGAAGATGTATAAACCTTGTCAGCTTGTTTCAGCAGTCTGCAATCCCTTTTAGGAGTTTCAAGTGGAATTCCAGGAAATACTGAACTAATCTTAAAAGTGCTCCCTCCCCCTTTCTAATACCTATACTAACGAACCTGTGTAAGAGAGATCTGTATACTTAAGGGCCGTACACACGGGCTGAATATTGGGCGACATCAGCTAGTTTAATTAAAACCGTCTGACATTCGGCCCATGTGTACAACAGCCGGTCTGACATAAGCTGTCTATTTGTCTGGCTTCTGTCGAAAGGGGCATGACCAAAAAAAGGCCGGTGTGTCCTGGCGGGGTGGGGCTTCCCCCTGTCAGAACTCAATAGCTCAGCGGGAGAGATCGCTGTATTAACATAAGATTGTTAGTACAGCAGCTCCGCCTGAGCTTTTCTGATTTCTTTTTTGTTGAGCCAGCTGGGTTTTAACAAAAAAAACTGCTAGTGTGTACCAGACTTTACATATTTTGGGGCCTCTCGGTCTGATCATGCAAACGGGCTCCTCTGTGTCAGCTAGCAATGGCTTCAGGGCAGAGGAGGGCCAACAATGGATGGGAAATAGTAAGCCTACGGGTGGTCACTGCTTGCAGGCATTCCCAGTCATTGTCGAGCGCTCTTTTCTTTCACTTGCAGCTGGTGCTGGCACTGGCTGGCACAGGGGAGATCACATGACCAGACTGGATAGGCTTGAAATTGGGTAAGAATACAGATATTTTATACACAAGTTAATTGGTATAGGTGACAGGGGAGAGAATTTTTACGACTAGTTGGGTATATCTTAGAATTCTACTTTAACTCACAATTTTTTACCTGATTATTGATGCCACTAGGAAGTGAAGGGACATAGATGGCAAACACATTTTTCAGTAGCATGAAAAAGGGTTAGATTTTTTTAATTGCAGTTTTTTATTGCAGTTTTACCCTTGCTGATGAGATATCACCTCTTGCCCAAGTGGCACAAGGAAAAGAGGAGCTCTCTATTGGATTGTGAAGATCGCAAATCATCATAAGCGCAGCAACATCATCGAAAATAGAAAAACCTTTATTGTGAGAAACATATAGTGCAGCATTGTGGGCCCTCAGACCCATTCCTCAAGGAAACAGTGGCAAATAGCAACAGACACATGTTTCACAGATGCCCCATCTCCAGAAATGTAGTCTAAAAAAACAATCAACACTCACAACAATTAAAGTTTAAGTTCAGTTAAAAATCTAATTAGGGCTAAACCTACCCCCACCCCCATTCTAAGACTATTCTAACTACGCTGTAAAAGCATAGATGTTTATACTTACCTATTTTGAAGCCACTTCCATCTGGTCACATGATCTCTCTCTAGTGGCGGCTTCAGTGAAGAGGAAAGATTGTTGACAATGGTTGCAAATTCATGTATGGTGATGTCACCCATAGGCCTACTATGGGTCATCCTCTGTCAGCTGTCCCTCCTCTACACTGAAGCCACCACTGTTGATCTTGTGACTGGACTGAAGCGGCTTCAGAAGAGGTAAGTATAAGAATCTTTTCATTTACAGTGTAGTTAGGATAGTCTTAGAGTGGGGGTGGGAGTAGGCTTATCCTGAGTTTGATTTTGACTTAACTTACATTTTAAACTAGAGGAGGTTGTTTCTAGAAGCAGGAAGATCAGAGATTAGACTCAACAGGCTATTTAAACCTTCTAATTCTAGCATTGGTGAGGAGGTCCTTTGAGGCCCCTCAACATTGCATCAGCTTGTAACAATTAAAGTTTTCTCATTGTCGCTGCTGCCGATGCACTAGTGATGCATTGCAGTCTTCATAATCTATTCTATGATGGTGCTATCCAAAGGACTGCCATTAGGTCAGTACACTGCAAAAAGTTCACTAAACTGCATAATTTGCACCCTGGGGCACAGACAGAATTCAAAAGCTCACAGAGGTTTTAATCCTTCCTCATTCAATCCGCAACTTTCCACTTACAAAACAAAACAAAAAATCACAAGCAAAAAAAAAAAAAAAAGCATTAAATAAATGGGCAAATAAGTGCACAGAAAATTAAAACATAGTGGGATTGATTTACTAAAATTGGAGAGTGCAAAATCTTGTGCGGCTCTGCTTAGAAACCAATCAGCTTCCAGTTTTTTTTTTCAAGGCATAATTGAATAAGCTGAAGTTAGAAGCTGACTGGCTACCATTCACAGCTGCACCAGATTTTGGCCTCTACGGTTTTAGTACTGTCAGAGACAAATTTTCCCCATTGCTTGTTATCCAACATTCTGGAGCAGAGCTCAATTGTGCTCACTGGTGTGAACAACTCCTTGCTGAATTTCTGTGGCCTTCACTCCTAGTTTTATCCAATTGTGGATAATGTGTTGATGTCACTGTTGTAATGGAAATATGCAATAATGTTATAATATTACTTTCCCACATGAACATGCATCTACCCTTCATCCACTGGACCATCTGTCAAGCTGCTTTCTCTTTTTGTTTTTGCTCATGGTAAATTAACTGTGTTAAGAGATTGAGTAAGATTGAACCCTTTGTGATCTTACCGAAGTAAGCCGTGGAACATGTAGAACCCTCATCTTCTGTAAACAATTTAGAGCCTCCTCCTCAACACAGGCACAGTTCTGCTTTATCTGAAACAAACATTAATTAGCCCTTTAGGAATGAAAATTATTTCTGATAAGGTTCCACAATGTACCACGGCTATACCTGCTTTATAATACAATCTCTTAACGAGGGAGATATACAAAGACTCACATTTTACTGGTAAAGCATGATTTGCGAAATAAAAGCAAGATAAAAAAAACCAAGTTACAAATATTTTTGATTTTTACAAATTGATTGGTGTACAAATAAAAAAAAAATAATCTCACAAAAAATATATATAAAACTATAGAAAATGGCACAGTGTGAGTCCTTGTAAATATCCCACATGGAACAGCACTTTTATCTTCTCTCTATACTTAACACCCTTTCCCCCTCCTGCCACATGTAGTATGCAGAGGAAGAGGTGGAGTATTACGAGTATCCATACTATTATGACAATAAGGAGGAAGGGACGCCTATCCCACCTACTGAAATCAGTGCCCCCGAGGGGGACACAGTGGAGAAGGTAACCAGTGGATGTGTCAGTCTGTGCATCCTGGTGTTGTGTGTCACTCCATCTCATCCTATCCGCCATGTTAATTGTCAACTGGAGGCTGCCCAGCCAGGAGCAAGGGGTTCTAGTGTTTAGCAAAATAATATTTATTACATCTCAATTTATTAAATTTTTGCAAAGGGCAGAAATTGTACTGAAACTTTTTAGATTGTCCAAAGAGACTTGGTCAAAGACCAGTAGGTGTATTGAAAGTCT
This sequence comes from Rana kukunoris, assembly GCA_029574335.1. Taxonomy (NCBI): domain Eukaryota; kingdom Metazoa; phylum Chordata; class Amphibia; order Anura; family Ranidae; genus Rana; species Rana kukunoris. The sequence goes on from CM056057.1 coordinate 200,942,432, forward strand.
GTTTTCAAACTCGTTATCTGTTCTATTGTAGGTAGTGCATCCCACATTTTGTGTCAATTTGTATTTGTTATATGTGTTGACATTTTTGTTTTTTACACATCTATTTTGTCTTCGAGACTCAGAATGTTTGCATGTGGCTTATACAGTCTATACCTCCTTCTGTTAATAACTAAAGTTTTTACTAACATTTGTACATTTTCATTTGTAGCTTTTAATAGTTGGTAAAATGTAAATATACATTTTTCTATAAGTTTCTTTAATGCCTTTTTTAATTTCTGACAGTTCATAATTACTTTTCATTCTGTTTTCGGGATGTCATATTTTCAAATATGCCCATCACTTGAACAATCAATGATAAGTTGCATAAGATGAGCCAATATTTGATATTTTTGTTTTGTGAAAGTCAAGATGTATACATGGGAGCAGGCCAGATTTAGCAGCTGAACAAAGATTACAGCAGGCACCTGAGGAAATCAGCATTGCTGTCAGGATGCCACTTCATATTATTTTAGTAATAATATTAAAAAAGGGTTAATTTTAACATTAATGTTTTTGTTTTGTCCTTTGTTTAATCATGAATTAAGATTATTATTTCCTTCATTTTAATGTATTAAAACTTTATGTTTTAATAATAATAATAATAATAATAATAATCATAATAATAATAACTATAATAATAATCATAATAATAATAATTATCATCCTCATCATCATAATAATAACATTTTCATTCTATCAAACATTTTTCAAATTCTCCCTAGTCTATAAGGGCCAGATCCTCAAAGAACTGCCTATCTTTATATCTAAGATACACTACGCCGCCGTAAGTTAGAGCGGCAGGTTCCTTATCCACAAACAATTTGCGCTGTAACTTACGTCGGCGTAGTGTAATTGTTGCGGCGTAAGGCCGCGCAATTCAAATCTCTAAGATGTGGGCGTGATTTATGGTAAATCATCATGACCCCACGTAAATGACGTTTTTTTTAACGGCGCATGCGCCGTCCGTGGAGATATCCCAGTGCGAATGCGCGAAATCACGTCGCAAATAGTCAATGCTTTTGACGTGAACAAAACTTACGCAAATCCCTATTCGCGTAGGGTTTACGCAAACGACGTAAACGACGGAAAATTCGACGCTGTCCCGAAGTCCATATTTAACGTTGAGTAGGCCTCTATAGAGCAGGGGTAGTTTATGCCGGAAAACGCCTTACACAAACGACGTAAAAAAACGCGCCGGGCATACATACGTTTGTAGATAGGCGTATCTAGCTCATCTGCATATTCTACGCGGAAATTCTACGGAAGCGCCCCTAGCGGCCAGCGTAAATAGGCAACTTAGATACGACGGCGTAAGAGACTTACGTCAGTTGTATCTAAGCAAAATTCCGGTGTATCTTGTTTTGTGGATACAAAACAAAGATACGCCAGCGCAGATTTGAAATTACGGCGGCGTATCTGGAGATACGCCGCCGTATACTTTTGTGGATCTGGCCCTAAATATTTACAATCATTATTCATTTATTTATTCTTTAATTAGAATATCCAAATTCTTAATTTATTGATAGTCATGACACATGTACTGTTTATTTCCCCTAAATTAATTGTTCAATATGACATTTTCTCTAATTGATGTATATTTGATTTTATAATTTGTATTTCCTACTTTATTTATATAGATTATAAATATTTCTTATGCCTCGTACACACGATTAGAATTTCCGATGAAAAAGTCAGACAGACTTTTTCCATCGGAAATTCCGACCGTGTGTATGCCCATTGGAGTTTTTCCATCGGAGATTCAGAGGAATTCCACCGGAGTTTACATAGAGAACATGTTCTCTTTTCCTCCGCTGGAATTCCATTAGATTTCCGATGTGAGTTGGTCAGGCAAAAGCCTAATCGTGTGTACGAGGCGCATAATTATACTAATTAAATCTAATATTAATAAGATTTAAAATACGCAACAATTCAAAAACATGAACATTGATAAATAAAAAAAATTATTAAACCAAAATTAAATACGTCTAAATTATTGTTATAATAAGAACATATTTATATTCATTATAGCAACATAGGAAATCATTTTATTTGCATGTATTTATTAAATAATTTGTTTACTTCCAGCTTTTTTCTTAATTAAATTTCTTAACAAAGTAGTTGGCTATTTCCTTCATCTATATCACCTGTGCTTGTGTATTCAAGAACTCATTCATATGTCCTGCCTTTTAATTTAACATCTATTATACATTTAAAAAGTATTCATTAATTCTTTCATTTATTTATTCATTCATTTTATCTTTTATTCTTATTCTTCATTTGTTAAATTTCATCTATTTAAATTATAATACATTGTATTAATTCATTGCCATTGAAATATGGCATCTGTATTCATTCATTCATATTGTTTGTATCAACATTCATTGGTAATTAAGAACAGTATAAAGTTATTAATATAATAATATAATATATATAATTATATATTTTGCACGTGTGGTATTTTAATATCCATATGGCTCAGGCCATATCTCCTAATGTAAGTACATTTTGCATTAATGTAATCATTAATTCTTCATGTATGAACATTTGCATTTGTCCATTTGTTAATTAGCCATAATGCATTTATGCATTTTCTTTTTAAAAAGATCTGCTATATACTACTAGGCTTAAGCTATAAGCTTTTTTTAAATACCTCATTTCCTAGAAAACAATGGCAACCTTTGGATGTACTTTTTTACTTTTTGCTATTGGCAGAGAGTCTGATCTATGGTGTACATATATGGACATTCCTCCAACATACATCATTCTTCATTCTAACTCCCTAATTTTAAAGCTTACAACTTTTTCTCTACAACCATTAATCACCTTTAGATTTGATTCTTCCCCTTCCTTCTATAATGTATTAATTGTGCTGGTATCATATAAAAGGAATATCCTAATATGGACTTCATTAACCCAGAGAGTCAGGCCAAGTTTTTCTAATGAAATAGTTACAAAGTTCTAAAACCAACCGGTTATTGCAAATAAAATATATTAGAACATTTCCTAACATCAAACTGATGAATAAGAATTTAAAGCATTATAACTTGCAGAAACATTAATTGATTTTGTATTTATACATTTTTACATGTTTACCTTTTTGTGCATTAATATTCATATATTTAAAAATAAAATACAATTGTATTTTACATTGCTTCATTCAGACTTCCATTACTTCAAATTCCTTTATGTATTCATATGATAAATATATTTCCAAATTAATAAATCCATTAATTTATAGTTAAATAAATGTAATAAGAATAATATAAGTATTCACATGCCCCAACTTATAGTGTAATTATATCTTTAAATTATGCATTTATTAATTTGTATTTCAACTCTCTATTTCTCATTTATTAATAACTTGAGCATGGGTTTTGATACTAATTGATACTAATTGCTTTGTTAATTTGTATATTCTTATACATTGTGGTTTTTAACTTCTTATGTGTTTGTCTATGCATAGTTGCATGCATAAATGCTACTTATGAAATTGTACATTGATTTATGAACCTGTACACGTTTTGCACCAACTGAATGTTTTAATTTTTCTGAGCTGGCATTGTGTTCTAATTTTTCATATACTATTCATTATCAAATATTTATTTTCTGTTGTTAAATTTTGCATTATCGGTTAGTTTTGCTTTGCTGCATGTAGTTGTTACTTGGGTTCAAATTTCCTGGGTGTACAAATGTCATCATGTTTGCTATAGGCTTGGAATGAACTCTTTAGCAAATTACCTTTTATATCATTGTATTCATAAATATTACAGTGAAAAAAGATGGGGTTATGAAATCGGGAGTTATGACACCTAATTTGAAAATATTTACTTGAAAGTAAATTAATTCTTGAATATCTTACATTATTTGCAGTATCTATTTCTCATACTCAAGTTTAGATATGTAACTATTTTGTTTTTTCAATTCGTTTTATTTAGCAGTGTAGTGCAGCATATTATTTATATCAACCGTTTGGTGTTGGTAGAAGTTTTTGTAGTAATTGTTATAATGTAATAAAAAGAAGACCCCTTACTTTTCCTTGCTGGGCGACACCTAGTTTCTGCATCCTTTGAACATTGTCTGGTCATGACATGTTGTATTCATGCCTGTTTCTCTCTCTTTCTCTCCAACCCATTTTTGTCTGTGTGTTACTTGTTCTCCTTATTTGCCACCTGCCCTGAAAATAAAACAATGCCCTTCTAACTACCTTATCTGCCATGGCTACTGGCAGAAAAACAAAGCCAAAAATCACAAGCCACCAGCCAAGTCGAAGCCAAAGGTGCCTCCTCCTGCCAAGAGTACCGGCAAGTCGAAAAACGGTGTTGCGGGCAAGGCCCCTGCCAAGCGTAACACCCCCGCCAAGCGAAACACCCCAGCCAAGCGAAACACCCCAGCCAAGCGAAACACCCCAGCCAAGCAAAACACCCCTGCCAAGCGAAACACCCCCGCCAAGCGAAACACCCCTGTGAAAAATACTGTGGGCAAAGCCCAGCCCAAGAAAAAATTTGCTGGCGCCAAGAGGAGGAACGTGGGGAATAGTTACCAGCAGGTAGAGAAAAAATCAAAGTATGCAGATCCCATTGGTGTGATCTGACATACATAACCCCCTCTGCCCCACCGTACTCCCATCATCCCAATACCTTTTTACAAAGGGGATATGGGCAATCCACTTGGAGATGTTGTTTGTGTGTGTGTCCATGTTATGCAAAGTGTTAGTGATGCCTGCTCTATGCTTATTGTTTCATGCTTGGGGCTCATTCATTATTGTTAATGCAAAAGAAGAGACCTCTGTTCATAAACAGGACAGTTTGGAAAACCAGCTTGTTTTACACATTGTTGGTCTAAAGTCATACACACATATTTACAAACCTAAAAATTATTTATCCAATGGACTATCCACTGTTGATTACTTTTAACTGAATTAGGTTGACTTTGCTTGTAAAATACTTAATGTTTTTGTCATGTTTTGTGTTTTCAGAGGCCTCTTTTTTTGCTGTTTGTGTAACTATTCTGTTACGTTAAATGAATGATTGCAATGCCCCTGTGGACCCATTCCTTAATGGGTGGTCATCACATGAATAGATTCACCATGGGGTTCATCATCTCAAAGTCCTGATATGTTTTGCTGCCTGGACTGATAATGACCCTTCTAAGTGAATCAGTGATGACATGTTGACTTTATTGTCCTCTAGAATAAGAGGCGTAAGTTAATAAATGACTAATGCTTGCAATTTTTTCTTGTTCCCTTCTCCTCTTTGATCTCCTCCCTAAATCCAAACAACTTTTCCATTTTCACTTTCTTGCCCTGTTCTTTATTTTTCACACTGTCTTTCTCCAAATGATCTTTGCTCCCAATGCTATTTCTTCATGCCTTGGCTTTGCACCTTCAACCTTCTGATTTTCTGTGATTACAAAGGACCCTGCCCCTCCCTCTGAACCTATCATGACCCCTGAACCCACCTTGTTAGAGCAAAGCCTTGATTACACTGTATCACCATACGAAGAAGAGGCTTATGGGGCTTGGGAGGAAGAGCCCACGCCTGAAACCAAACCTGATCCACAGGTAACCAATTTTCCACCAAAAGGTTAATGACCACACATTAGAAGAGTAAAGTATTGTCTTGACAAGAAATCCCCATCTATCATTACAAGCTTTGGCCCTTATACTGCAAAACATTTGAGGAACTTAATGTCAAAAGTTTAGTTATTGTCCATTTTTATACTTTTAGACCTATGGTCTACTCTAACCATTATCTTACAAACAGAGCACCTATATACATGAAGAATCACCATAAGAAATTTAGTTCTGTAATGCCCAATTTTATTTAACTCTTCACAGCTTCCCATTTTGTTTAAAGCTTGGGCCACATGTTTATACTTTTATCTATATTTAGTATTTATCACTAGATCCTTTTGTGCCTCCTCTTGTCACTCTTTCCATTATCTTGATTTTTGACTCATTTGCCCCCTTGGAAGGAAAAGGAACAAGCTCCTTCTACAGATGTCAAGGGTAGCGATTCCTTCACAGCAGAGTATGTAACGGGAGAGGAGGAAAATCCGACTGTCGGTCTGGACTATGAGTATGTGTACAAGGATTATCATGAGGGCTCGGAGAGTTCACAACTTGGCCCAGTCCTCTCTGCAGAGACTCCTGAGAGTGGAGGTGTAAGTCTCAATATGTAGTGTCCATTAATCTGAGTACATTGGGTTCTACAAACCTTGTGAGACTCTGAGCAGAACAAAGCAAAACATGTTTTTCAACATTCTGCCCTCCTCTCTGGTCCCCGTGTACTTTGCTTGTGTTACCTCTCCATGTCAGCCCCCTTTGTCTTGTTCTTCATATCCCTTTGTCCAGTATTTTTGTTAAATCTTTTTGCTAATTTTTATCCACCTCCTTGTGTTCATGTCTCACTTCCTACTCTTTGTTGTTGACCACACTTTTCACATTGCGTGTGTCTACATATTTTTCTGGATGGATACTTTGGTGTCCTCCTTTTTGGACTTCCTTTTGTCTTCTTCTCTGTTGTCCACTGCTGCTTTTCCTTCCTTGTCAACTCCACCTTGTTGCTCAGACTTATTTTATGATTTTTATTGTGATATAACATTTATCACATGGTGTCAGAAAAGTCGAAATCCAGTTGGAGCCTTGGGTGACCAAAGGATGTCATGTTGCTCAATGTCACCTTGATCACTGGAGTCCATTTTGGATTCGTTCTGACCCTTGCTTATGGCATCATAGAATTCTCAACATACTCCAGAATTGTATGATCCTAATACAGTGTATTTCAGTGCCTCAAGCATTGCAGCTTTGCTGACGAAAATACAACTCTGATAGCTCTTCTGCGCCCCTGTAAAATTAGGGATCCACAATTTACTGTAGTATTATGTGCACTGTATTTATTATAGATAACATTATCAGTATACAGGTTAATGGCATGTAATATTAACATATATAATGGCTAAAACAAATTAGGTTTGTCCAGAACTGCTATAATTTATATGAAATTATAGTGGTATATCAGGGCAACATGTAACATGATATTACTTTTAGTTTTTATATTTTCACTTGTGTGTTTTAGTTAAATGTTATTAGAAAAAAGTGGGCTTTATTGTCTGAGTGATTCTAAATATCTACATCTTTGTGGTTATATGTGTGCTACCCTCAGGCCATTAGCGGACCCCGTGGGCTGAAAGGAGATAAAGGAGAACCAGCTGCTATAGAGTCAGTAAGTAAAGTCTGTTATGCAATGCAAAGATAATGTCTAAGGAGCCCCAACAGTACCTATGTCTACAAGCAAAGTTAAGGTGTCCCAACTTTATCAGTCTCAGTATAAAAGTTTATGGTTGTCCATTGTTGATCCTTATATTTGGTTAGTACCAGATCTGGTATGGGGCCTTTAACCCAACATCCACCTGTTATATGAACTGCATGTATGAACTGAGAGCAGGTTAAATTAACTATATAACTGGTATATTATATTATTATAACTATTATACATATACCATTATTACCTGTATATCATATAGTAACTATTGTATTCAATTTTTTCCATTATGGACTTACACTGAGACCTCTGATGCTAAGGCAAACAAAAAAACAACAACAACAAAAAATAGAGAAATTGATGAAATGTTAAATGAAAATAGGTTGAAGTGCGGTGTCAATAGAAAGAAAAGGCCATTGCAGCATATTTCTTTCTTCAACTTCCATTTAAAATACTTCATTATGCTAAATGTATTTAGGGAATTAGTACATCTTAGGAACAACATAAGTGAAATATTGAAATATGGATTCCAGATTTTTATAAATGTTCCTTTTGGTTTTGCTATCTTACTTATCTGTTGAAAAAAGGGTTGGCCCACCCTATAATATTTCAGTTTATGGTAGATGCTGGAGAGATGAACAGGAGATCTGACTAATAGAGTCACCAAATCTTGGGGACTCTATTAGTTAGATCTCCGCATTTAAATTCCCTGGTCTGCATACCTGCTGTGGCAAATATAAGCTAAAGCCGGCTAAAGACGGATTGAATGTCGTCTGGTTCAGCAGTAACCGACCAAGATTCAATCCATCTATGGGCAGGCTGGTTTCATGGGAGGGAAGGCACCCCATCGGAGGAACACAATAGTGCTGCAGATGGATTCCACTATCAACACTGAGGCCTCGTACACACGACCGAGAAACTCAACAGAATCCATCAAGAAACTTGTTGGGAGAGCTTTTTTGCAGAGGAAAACGGTCGTGTGTATGCTTTTCATCGAGAAAACTGTCGAGGAACTCGACAAGGAAAAAAGAGAGCAAGTTCTCTTTTTCCTCGACAGGAGTCTCAATTTCCTCGTCGTGTTCCTTGTCGGTCTGGTTTTCGAGAAACACGTTGGGGTGTGTATGCTTAGAAACCCGTGCACCTTCGGTAAAAGTAGCGTTTGTAATGGAAACAGCACATTTGTCACGCTGTAACAGACTTAAAAGTGAAAATGTCTCTTTACAAACTTTTACCTAACACACAGTAACATGAGAATAGCAAAAGCAGCCCCAAGGGTTGTGCCTGTGGATCTGAACTTCCCCTGCTGTTGTATGTGTTGAAGTCACCGCGTTTGAGAATGAGGAGATTTGGTCTTGACTGTGTGTACGCAAAGACAGCTTGTCAAGTTTCTCGACAAGCCTAACAAGGAACTCGTCGAGGAAAACGATGTGTCTTTTCTGACGACTTCCTCAGTTGTGTTTACAAGGCCTGACTGTGTTGATGGGGAAATCAAGCAATTTTCTTTCTTTTCACCCAAGGTGTAAGGAAAGAAAATTACTTAAAAAATTTTTTCTTTACGTACTACAAACCTCATTGTTGGTATGGTAGATGTCACTGATCAAAAACTTATTTACCTTTATAGAAATGTGATTGTATGGCCACAACCCCACCACTGAAAGCTATTCACATCAAACAAATAAACAAAATACATTTTTAACAAACCAAGATTAGAATTACCATGTTTGTCCCTACATAAGAGGCAGGGGAAACACTGCAGATATCACTGAGACTAAATTACCTCTGGAGGCAATGCTAGTGATAGAGATAGTTAATGAAAGTCATTCAATCTTTTCCCAAAGAAGGATCAGTCTGGGGATGTCTATAGAGGTCAGGAAGTGTGGAGAGACCTATGATAACCTAAATATTCGACCATAAACGATGGAACAGGTGAAACTAATTATTTAGGGTTGATTTACTAATGGCAAATGGGCCGTTTACTTTGCAATGGAATTTTCCCTTAGCCTAAAGAATGTGGTGACAATTTACTTTGCAAAGAATATCCAATCAAATACATGGGGGAAAAAATACTACATTGCTTGCTCATTAATGGATCATGGAATTCAGTAGAGCATTACCTCAATCACTAAGCTAAGGTATTTGTCAATATTTGCCTATTTGCCAATAAATCAACCCTTATATCTTTGGACACCACTAGGACAACCAAATATGACTGCTGCTACTATTTAGTGGCAGAAATTATAGTAAGAAAATGCACATAGCTAAGCATACAGTAAAAAAAATTATATCCAGTTTTCCGGATAAACGTTTTTTTATTATTTCCTTTGTTGTTCATGTTCAGCATTTTCTAACAGTGATAGTTGAAAAAATTGTAAATCGTGACAGTTGTATTTTTTTTTCACAGGGAATGGTAGTTGAAGGTCCACCAGGACCAGAAGGACCTGCCGTAAGTACCATTTTAATATCTCTGTTTCAGATGTATTATGATGCTTATCCTTTTTTTTTAGATAATAGTATCATCACAGAGTTTATATACATAATCACTCTGGTGTGCTGTAGAGTTTGGTTATCTAGGTATACGTTTTTCATTTACCACCATTTTATACGATACCCTTTGTCTTTGCTTTGTGTCTGTATTGCCTTCTAAAAAAAGTTTATTAAATAAAAAGTAAAAAAGCAATATGCATAACGATAAAGACTGTAAATATAATAATAAGTGTATGTCCCAAAACGTTGTCACCGTACTTACGGCTTTCCAAATCTCAAACAAATATTTGATCACTCAGACAAATTCTGTGCTTACAGCATGTCACAAAAGTCCAGATGGAAAGCAGCGGGGAAATGAAATAATATAATTTTTTTGATTCATTTAAAATGTATTTTGTGTCCTTTGCAGGGTCAATCAGGTCCCCCTGGAACACAAGGCCATCCTGGACCTATCGGTGACCCTGGAGAGAGGGTAGGAAATTCAGATTTATATGACAGTTTGAAAATAATTCTGTACATTTTTAACCCCCTCCCACACACACACTTCCTTGGCATCATAGCATAATATTTTATTTTTGGTAAACTTATTCTCACACTTTTAGGGTGTCCCAGGACGAGCTGGTCTCCCCGGAGCCAACGGATTGCCCGGACCACCTGGTAGCTCTGTCATGCTTCCGGTAAGTCTTTTGGTCAAAATCTAGAAATTGGAAAGAGTTAAAACTTCTATAAGTTTTTTATTTATTAGGGCAATAAATGGGGAGGAAGGAGGGGGGACATTTGTCTCTGGGACAGGGAGGCACAATCAGCAATAAAAACATTGGCAGTTGTTCTAACTCTTCCCCACCCTACTAAAATGTGTTTTTGGTCTTTGTCTGTGTCTTCCCTGATTGGAAGTGACTTAAAATCTAACAAATAGGGACAAATACTGCAATATAATTCTGAAAGATTTTTAAACAAACCATTGTTCTAACACAATATGTTAATCTAGCACATTACATTCACAATGTTTTACCACATCAAAACTTAACTCATAATTTTGTCTTCCACCTAATCTCCACAGTTCCGATTTGGAAACGGCGCTGGTGATAAAGGCCCAGTCGTGGCTGCTCAAGAAGCTCAGGCAGCGGCTATATTACAACAGGCCAGAGTAAGTCATGAACTTCTGAAGACTACTTTGTTTTTCCAGTAACTAAATTTGCATTATGTCATCTTTGTCACAATTCTATTTTTTGACAGCTGGCTTTACGTGGGCCCCCAGGGCCAATGGGATATACTGGAAGATCTGGAGCTTTGGTAAGCATCTCTACAGCAATATATATCTTCTACAATTTCCAAAATGGGCAGCACAACGATTGTCAGTCATAGTTTAATACTATGGAGTCTTTGGTTCAAAGTCCCCTTAGTCAGCAGGTCCACTGGCTTCCAACAAACCGGCACTTATGCATATAAATGACTATGGTAATGATATAGAATTACCACAATCGATCTTCCTTAAAGTGATTTTTTGGTCAAAACTGAAGCCCAGTGTGGGAGTTAGCTCTTGACTTCTTCTATGTGTTGAATAAACCACCAGCCAGATCTACCTGTCATACATTCTAACTAATGTTTGCCTATGTTATTTCAACATTATTATTAAGACCTAGAAATTGTATGATGTACAAATAAGTATCTTTTGTAGGTCTCTTTAAAAATAAGCCCCAGATGTGCCAGGACAAGAATTATCTGCATCAATTCCTGATTTGTTTTCCTTGACAAAGGTTTGATTTGTCATTTCAGGGTCCACAAGGAAGTCCTGGAACAAAGGGGGAGTCTGGAGATATTGGTTCTCAGGTAATTAATTAATTTTTAACATTCCAATTTCCCAAACACGTCTGAAAATATGCCGGTATCCATTGTGCAACACAGATGAACAGCTTCTGTGGGACAAATTATTAATACCAGGTGCAAATTGTCACAGGGACTGGAGGAAAGGCAAGGAAAGTAGACACAAAATTATTAAGACTAAAAATCAAGTTAAATGAGACAGAATAGTAATACGCAAAGTTGATAACAATATCCTAATAAGCCCGGGTGACATTGTGCACAGTTGTCAGATTGATAAGTCTTTACTAGATATGTGCATTCCCGTTCGTACGAATGTTATTTTGGTACGAAAATGTTCATTTTCGTACCCGCGGGATAATGTGTACATACGAAAAAATGAAAGCACCAAAATACGAAAACGACGGGATTACGAATGAGCCGCATAACGAACAACCGCAAATACGAACGAACGATCCGACGAAAAAAACGACAAAACGAAAACGGCAAAAGAACGAAAATGACATCTATAACAAAAGATTTGCATTCTGTATTTTGTTTGAATCCTTTTTCTGTTCGTATTTTCAGTCGTATGTTCATTGTTCATATGACATCTTTAACAAAAGATTTGCATTCTGTATTTTGAATTCCTATTTTCTGTTCGTATTTTGTATTCAAAATACAGAATGCAAATCTTTTGTTATAGATGTCATATGAACATACGACTGAAAATAGCAAAAGAGAAGGGTTTCAAGATACAGAATGCAAATCTTTTGTTATAAATGTCATATGAACATACGACTGAAAATAGCAAAAGAAAAAGGATTTTTGTCATTTTGTACTTTCGTAAATATATCGCGGGATTCGCGGCACTTTCAACACGTGGCTCATCCATATTAACTATTGTTAAGCCCTGTACACTTGGTCAGTTTTTTAACCACAAACATAAAAACTATCATTTTCCGTTCGTTCTCAGAAAACTTGTTCGTTTTCAAACTACATCAGAAAACCATTTTTGGGTTCAAAAGTCTGGCCAACTGATCTCCCTTCAGATGAAAATCCACAGAAAAGTTTATTTGGCTTTACTGTACTACTCACTGTACTAGTGTACTCAGCACAAAAGAGAAGCTGCTTCACTAACTACACTCACTGCCCATTCAAAAAAACTAAAATTACATCTATAACAAAAGATTTGCATTCTGTATCTTGAATCCTTTTTCTTTTGGTATTTTCAGTCGTATGTTCATATGACATCTATAACAAAAGATTTGCATTCTGTATTTTGAATACAAAATACGAACAGAAAATAGGAATTCAAAATACAGAATGCAAATCTTTTGTTATAGATGTCATATGAACATACGACTGAAAATAGCAAAAGAAAAGGGTTTCAAGATACAGAATGCAAATCATTGACGAAAATTCACGAAAATTATTGTCTTACAAGTAACGAACATGAATTAAACAGAATAACGAACCATCCCGCATGTACGAAAATAAAACGGTAACGAAAATACAAAACGATCGGAATCCGAAAAAATCGCATCGTACGAAAAACGAACGGGAACGAACAGGAAAACGGGCGTCTTACGAAAAACGAACGGAAACGAAAAAACAGAACGATACGAAACGGAACAAAAAAAAAAACGAAAAAAAATTCTGTGCACATGTCTAGTCTTTACAAAGTCCTTGAGAAACTGCTAAAAGTCTCATCTAATTTCTTAAGTATGTATAAGGAAACCATTTCCACATCATACTTGGAATTCATCTCTAGATTAGATAAATTCCATGGAGTGAAAAGTCTGAGAGGCAAGAAAGGTTTTGGGAAGGTTTATATTGGGATTAATGGTTATAGATAAAGAGGTCTGGCGAAGAGAACCCGAGAACAAAAAGTGAGTTAAGTGAAAACTTTTTATGTATTGCCAATAATATGATTAAAAAAATAATATGTGTAGATCCGCTAGGATTACTAAAGTTCAATTGTATGTGTTATTTGAGTCCTAGAGCGCTGCACTATTGCTTTCCCATGATTTTTAAACCTATTACACACTGGTTTCATTGGACAAACCGATCGTATAGGACAACTTTATTTTCAGTAATAATCATAAAAAATTATCCTAAATAAATTAACGATAATAACAGAAAGGAAATACAAAAGTTTATTTTGATGGCGTTCCCTTGCATTTATGGTCTGTGCAGATGTAACCCCTTAGTGGTCCATGGAAAACTGCTTGGTGGTCTGTAGAAAATTACTTCACCTGCATTGGTGGTCAGTATTAGCAGGATTCCAATTTGCCACTGTTCAAAGAACCCCTAGTAAACTCATCAGGGACTCTAAGTTTCCATCATCCCCAGGTAGAGAAAGGTTGCTCTAATGTTCGGATTCAAGTCCTTTTTGTAGGGTCTCCCAAGTTTTTACATACTTTCCTAACCACATTTCAATTACTGCGTTACATATATGGATTTATAGATTCTCCAATACGTGGCATTCCAGTGACTACCTAATTGAGTAATAACTGCCAAGATAAAGTTTTTTTTTTTTATAGTACGGTATAACGTAAGAGCAAGACTACACATGCTCAGAAACAAAAGAATACAGACAAAACTATTCAACACATTACGTCACTTCTGACGTATTCTGTCGTACAACATTTTTTAGATTGTGAGTAACCTCTTCACTTTGGATATGAGACTAGCATGCCACAAAAAAAACGGACGTTCGGTCGGTTTCATGGCAGCAAAACAATAGGATTTTTTTACACACCAAAAACCCTTGAGGGACATAGACCTTTGGGATATAAGCCCTGTCTCTAGAAGCCTGCTGTTTCCCCAGTCAATATTTTAAGAAATTAGCAAAAATAGCTTAAAGTATAACTAAAGGCAAAACTTGTTTTGGAGAGTGACTAGATCACCTGTCAGTTTTTCTTGCTATTTGTGCCTCCGTTAAAGAGATTCCCCCTCTCTATTTGTCCTGTTTACCGTTATCATTGAAAGTGAAAGTAAAAGAAAATCCCACATTTTGGAAAGTCCCCAGAAAAGTAATAGTGGGGAAATCTTCCAATGAGAACACTAGTTCTGGTGATCTGGGGGTCCCCAAAGGATTTCCTTAATTTGATGGGATTTCCTCTCACTTCCTGTTTGGCCATGGGCCAGAGAGTGAAGGGAAATGTGCGCAATGGGACACAGATGGTGAAAAAAAATTGACAGGGGTTATAACCCTCCCTTACCTTATCCAAAATGAAAAAGGTTTTGCCTATAGTTTTGCTTAAAAGCTTGGCACAATGTAATTATCTATATCTTATATCTAGAGGGCCATCCCAGATTCTGAAAAACAACTGTAGTTGCCTGCTTTACGTACCGTGATAGTCGTGATCTTCTGGGTTCTGCCCAGGCAGCTTCCCCTCTGCACACTAAACACAGGGGGTCACTTGCCAAGTGCTGCTGCCATTTCTAGAACTCTTTATATTTATTTCAATGATTACAAGGTGCACTATGATTGGATGAGGTGGAGTGGAGGGGCAGATAACATCATAATTTACCCTTGTCCAAGTAGAGATTAGCTTGAATTCATTGAAAAAAAATACAATACAATGTTGTTTAGGATGTTTTGGGAAAAACACAAAAGATGATGTTGGAATGCACTGCTCCCCAAAAAATTATTAGCATAGACCACTTGAAGGCTCCCTATGGATGGCTCTTGTGAATCTTGTATATACACCCTTGAAAGTATACATTACTGGAGAAACTGTAGTAGAAAGAGCAAGTATTTTTTTTGAGTCTAACATTTTTCTTACTTATGTTAGGGGCCAAGAGGACCACAGGGCTTGTCCGGACCTCCAGGAAAACCAGGAAGACGAGTAAGTATCGATCTTACTACTATTGATGCTGCAAAATAGTCTTTGCTTTGTATTTAATTTAATATGACTGTAGCAAAACACAGCAGATTTCTGTTCTCATAAATCTTCTTCAAGTTCTCATAGACTTTAATATCATTCTCCTGTAGGGTCGCTCTGGTGCTGATGGGGCTCGTGGTCTGCCTGGTGAATTTGGCGGCAAGGTAATCCTATTAATCTTTGACTCTCATATTAATCTATTATTATTATTGTGCCATATTGTTCAAAATTTCCTAAACTGTATTCCCTTCACAGGGTGAGAGGGGTTTTGATGGACTACCTGGATTGCCAGGAGAGAAAGGTAACCGGGTGAGTTAATGATATCATTTCATTTTAATTATTCTTTACTATGTAAATTATTATTTTACAGACACAAGCAGAAGGGCATCTTTTGGTTATAGAGACATTTTTGCTATGGCAGGTTCAAATACATTTTAGGGACACAGAGTTATAGATCATAGAATATAATGGGTTATGACTGTTTCACAATCAGCTTTATACTTGACAATGCAAATTGACATTTCTATTTATAACTCGATTTATTGAGAAGATCTTTGATGTTGGAAATGGGTGCAAAGGAGAAGACAGGACAGGGTTTAGGGAACAGCACCTTAAGCACCCTAATCTATTTTTGAAGAAGTTCCATTGTCTTGTGCCAGTGTCTTAATACTCTAGATATGAACTCTAGATATGAATACATATGCATTTACTTATGACTTGGAATATAGAATGAAATGAGAATAGGAACACTAATTCAAAATTACAATACTTTTTAATTTTAGAATGTAGTATAAATCAAATATACCATTGCCACAAGGGTGATGGTACAGAAAAAGTGCCAAATATTTCCATTTGGCGTCTGTGTGTAAAGGCCTTACTCTCACTTATGGTAAAACACGATTCCTTCCATTACTTCTCAGTACAGAGATTTTGGTGAAAAAACAAATAGAGATTCTTCTAATGTTCAAAAGCAAAAGCATTCCTAAATATAAATCACACTCTAACACCTGTTGCGCCCCTTACATCTACACCTAACTTAATCCCTAAAAAAGATCCCTTAACCCATAACCTCAACTCAACAGATGACATTTAAACTTTAACATAAGCACTTAACTTAAGACCCCTTTTATACTGAGCCGCCCATAGCGTTGGCGGTAAACTCGTCGTCGGACACTATTTTTACTGCCGATGCTATGGGCGGATTTGCGGCGCATTTCGGCGGCTAAGGGGGGCACTTTTAACCCCTGCTAGCAACCGAGAAAGGGCTAAAACTGCCCGCAATGCGCTGCTGAAGCACCGTATTATGGACGGTATAGCCGCCCTGTTCCGTTGATTTCAATGTGCAGGAGCGGTGGTGGAGCTCCTTCACAGCTCCACAGATGCGGCTATCGGGACTTATTTTACCCTCCTGCTAGCGCAACGCTCCAGTGTGAAAGCCCTCAGGCTTTCACACTGGTGACAATGGAGCTGCTGTTTGAAGGCGGATTGCAGGCGCTATTTTTAACGCTATAGCATCTGTAATACGCCCTCAGTGTTAAAGGGGTCTAATGCCACGTACACACAACCGTTTTTCGTGATGTGAAAAATTAAAAAAAAAATGTAATGTCTTTAAAAACAACCGTGTGTGGGCTCCAGAGCATTTTTTGCACCATTAAAATTTTTGAACATGCTCTAAATTTTCGCATTGTTTTTCACGCTGTAATTTTTAACGTCTAAAAAATGGTCGTGTGTGGGCTTTAACGATGTGAAAATAACGCGGATGCTCAGAAGCAAGTTATGAGACGGAAGCGCTCGTTCGTAATGGAGATAGCACATTCATCACGCTGTAACAGACTGAAAAGCGCGAATCGTCTCTCACCAAACCTTTACTAACATGAAATCAGCAAAAGCAGCCCCAAGGGTGGCGCCATCCGAATGGAACTTCCCCTTTATAGTGCCGTCGTACGTGTTGTACGTCACCACGCTTTGCTAGAGAAATTTTTTAAATGATCATGTAGGAAAGGCAGGCTTAACAATAATCGGGTTGAAAAAAACATTGTTTTTTTCTAGACCATTAAAAATGGTCGTGTGTACGTGGCATTACACTTGGCTTCCCCTCAATGCTAAATCTAAAAGTTAACCACCTAAACACTAACTTAAAGGAAACCTGTTAAAAAAGGTTAATTTACTGGTTGTTTCACTGACTCTCTTCCTTCAATATTCAGACTCAATGACCTAGAACAAATACACAAAAAAAAGTTCAGAATTTTTAAAGACATTCCTGTTCTGTGCAGGCCCGGATTTCCCACAAGGCCACCGAGGCCAGGCAGGGCGCCGAAGGGGGCGGCAGCAGCATTGAGTCCCCCGTCTCCTGTCCTGTCTCCTGTTCCTGCCGCCAATGTACACAGTGAGAGGGGTGAGCTGTGCTCTTCCCATCTCAGCTGTGACAGGAGTTCTTGCACAGTGCTAGGACTCCTGTTTTTGGAGGTGACAGAGTCAATAAAGAGAACCTGTCACCTCCAATTGCTATCACACAGGGAATGATTTTCTCCTGTGTAATAGCAATAAAGTTAAGTGAACAAAAAAAAATGGTTAAAAAGTAAAGAATAAAAAATATATATAAAAAATAATAAGAAAATTATACAAAAAAAAAAGTAAACGACAAGCTACAAAAAAGTAAAAAAATAAATAAATTGAAATAACCGTTCCGCCCCTGCCATCTGGTTGCCATTCTCTGTTGATTGGGGGGGGGGGGTTCGGTTGACGGGGAGGGGGTGCATTGCGGAACCTGGCCTTGGGGCGGCAGGGAGAGCAAATCCGGCCCTGGTTCTGTGTCAGTAACTCCAAAAGTACTGAAGCCAGAGGATCAGCATAAGCCAGGGAGCCAGAACTTTTAATATGGTGTCAGCGATATTGGATTCATATTTCACTCATTATAGTTTTTCTTTAACCTTGCATTTAACACCTCACCCATGGTCATACCATTAATGTAACCTAACTTCTAATCTAAGCATTAAAAGTATAACTAAAGGTAAAACTTTAATTTTAGTTTTGGATAGAGTGCAGAGGGATTACAACTTCTGTCTGTTCCCCCGTTAAGGAAATTCACCCTCTGTATTTGTCTTGTTTGTCATTGTCATTGAAAGTGAAAGTGAGGCCGTGTACACACGGCAGAGAACCTCGACGGGCAGAACACATCGTTCCGCCCGTCGAGGTTCTCTGCCGGCCGTCGAAATTGGCGACCCGCCCGTCGGGAATGGCAAACAGCCATTCATCCAGGCGGGCCGTCGAGCAAATAGAGAGCGTGCTCTCTATTTCTGCTCGACGGGCTTCCCGACGGGAAGCTCGCCGAGAGCGTACACACGGCCGAGGTCCTCGCTGGAATGCAGCTTCCAGCGAGGTTCTCGCTGGTTTCCAGCGAGAACCTCGGTCGTGTGTACACGGCCTAAAAGAAAAATCAAAATGTTGAGTTGTCCCCAGAAAAGCAGTAGAGGACAAATCTTCCAATGGGGACACTAGTTTTGGTGACCTGGGTGTCCCCAAGGTATTCCCTTAATTTGCAGGGGTGTCTCACTTCCTGTTTGGCTATGGGACAGGAAGTAAAGGGAAACCTCCGCAATGGGACACAGGTGATGAAAAAAATATGACAGGGGTTAAAACCTTCCCTCACTCCAATAAAAAATAAAGTTTTGACTAAAGTTTTACTTTAACATTATGTAACCCCAGCAGCCGAACACTAAACATATCCTGTTCCTGGAGCAGTTGCATTGAAAATAACAACCGTGTGCCAAAATGACACATTGCCTATATACTGGCAGTAAAAACAAATGGCCTGAAAATGCCCATAAGGCCACAAAGTATTTGTTTTCAGATAGGTTGCTAAATGCTAGATTGTTACTGACCTAACATGAAAAACTGGTTCATCAATTTAGCTGTGTTTTGTTCTTTTAAAAAAGAAGTACAGCCAAAGCTCATTTGGCTGTACTCTTCCTATGGATAACAAGAGTGCCGATCATTTTACACTCCTATGACCCATTTTCAGCAGACTGCAGCCCGTTGTTGGCTGACATTACAGAGCCAGTCCAGGCTCGGGCAAGATCGCGACAATGGAGTCGGGATCTGCTCACATGCCTGGACCGGCACTTGGCTCGGACTCTCAGCAAGCCGCTGAGAGCCTGAGCCATCTGATTCCACCCCTTTTACAGTTCAACGCTACAGTGAGTGAAGGGGGGCAAAGCAGAGAGTGGTGACTGACAGTCACCAGCTCTCTGCTTATGGAGCCCTGAGAACCAAGCAATCAGAGGTGTTAGATTGCTCTATTCTCAGTATAAGAGCCGGCAGGGGATAGATGCAGCATCAGACCTATGCTGCATCCACCTAGGTAAGTGCGATTCTGAAAAAACATCTCTTTTCATTTAGGCCTCAAACCAGGCTCCTTCACCTTTTATAGGCCAGATTGTATCAGATAAAATGTGATTAGATGGAAACAAAACCATGCTAATTTCTTTATGGTGAATGTGCTCACCCAGAATCGTAGGTGACCAAGCTTTGTATTGTCCTCTGGTAGTTTGGCATGATAGCCATCAACCAGACAACTGGATCATCACAATTCTGTTGTACACTCTTCATTCTCACTAACTCGAGTTTCCTTTGTATTCTGATTTCTCTTGTAAAGTTATAGTTTTGCACCTGTTCTAAGCCATTGACATTATCATGTTTCTCCACAGGGAGATTCTGGAACTCAGGGTCCTTTGGGTCCACCAGGAGAAGATGGAGAGAGGGTAAGTACCCTGTTAGTAGAGTCACTACATTGAGGAGGTCCATCATTGTCTGATTCCCTACTTCATTATCTTCTAGGGAAGCGATGGAGAGGTCGGACCTCGCGGACTCCCTGGTGAACCAGTAAGAACAATTTTTTTTTTCTTTTTTTTTTTTTTAAAGTGTATTTTTGTGCGTGAACTCGAGAGAGAGGAGCCGGACTGCAGGAGTTGGGAGTAGGCAGACCCTCCCCCCGGAGGCAATCGCCATCCTTCTCCATGCCCTCGGTGGCAATGGCGGGTGTGAGGGGGGGCCTCCCACTCACCCCGCCCTACCTGCTCCACTTGGGAGCCCAACTGGGGCCCAACAGGACCCCATTGGGGCAGAGGGACTCCCCCTATGAGGGAGTGAGGGGGCCTGACCCACCAAGCCAGCCCCGTAGGTCCTTCGCCTCTCTTTTAGGAGACCGCATGGCCAAAGTGCGTGCGTATTAAACCAATTTTGTGTGTGTGCAAGTGTGGTGGTTTTTGTGGGGGGGGGGGGTGGGCGTACTAAGCACAGGCGTACCTTGCATAGCACACCCACCGGGAGCCGGGCTGAGACCACCAAACTCAATTCACATGTAGCCGAGACCGGGATCCGAACCCTTGGCTGCAGAGGTGAACGGCTTGTCAGCGCAGTGCCAATCACGTTGAGCCACCACAGCTCCTTAGAACAATTTTTATTTCTTAAAACTTTTTATTCTCACCTCTGTTTGCCACAATGATCTATGGCACAGCCATTCATAATACTGTAAGTGGAACTTTGCACCTGTATGTGTATGTTTTATGCAATCTTCACTTAAAGGAGTTGTAAAGGAAACATTTTTGTTTGCCTAAAATGAATGTCTGCAAGGTAGACAGACAGAATAGTGTAATGATTCTGTTAAAAAGCAAATACCTATTAAATTCCTTCAACACGTCCGGTGTTTTAGTTTCTGTTCTCTCATTCACTTCCTGGTTTGCGGCGTTCATTCATGTAAAAACTACATTTCCCAGTATGAATTGTGGCACGCCCAGTAATTCACACCTCCTTGAAGTCTCTAACATGTAGAGAGCGTCCTGTCGCACAGATGTAGTTCCCAGGAGGGGGCGAGCACATCACTGACCACCGCAGTAAAGCCTCCCTTCACGGTGGTCAGTATAATCAGACAAGCAGGAAGTAAACAGAACAGAGAAGAATTAGAGCAACTTCTGAGCAAAAACGAACAATGAGGAAGTGAAAAGAGGAATGTCTGCCCGTAAAGGATGCTTATTATGAAATTTTTTTTTTCCTTTACAACCCCTTTAATACATCATAACTGAGTATTACTTGCAGTAAACTGTAGTTACTAAATCAGTAATAATAACCTCAGAAAAATAATGGTACCTGTTATCGTAGAGATCAGTCATATTCCAGGCATGTTGTATAATTCTGATACAGTAAAGCCCTTTTGAAAAATAGTATTCATTAGATGGGCAACGTATGTTGAAAGTAGAACTTTTCAGGCCATTACCAAGCAATTATAATTTTACCATGTGTTTTTTTTGCCTGTACTAGTGATCCTTCATTATGTAACTATTCATAGATATATATATATATATCACTGATTCAGTGATCTGCAGTGTCTTAACTATATATAGAGTCTCTTGCATATATATTTCCACTGCATTCTAGCCAAGCCTATATCTCACTGTAGGCCATTCCTGGTGTACGTGTTCAAATACACTTTCAGGCAGGCGATTCAGCGATCTGCAGTGCAATAAATATATATATGTACAGTCTCCTACATATATATAGCCACTGAATTCTAGTCTAGCCAAGCCTATATCTGACTGCAGGCCATTCCTGTTGTACTTTTTCTAGTAAACTTCAGGCAGTGTTTTGCTAATCCAATTTTAAAGCATGTCTGGAAGGCCACCAAGGAGAGGCAGATGCTCACAGGCCACTAAAAGAGGACAAGCAAGCTCTGTGTCTACAGCCAACAGTGCTGGTCGTAGACATGGTGCATCCTCAGCACATGGTCGTGGGGCACGCTTGTCCTTTTTTTCGGCAGCTGGCTGTGTTGAGCCTCAACATGCAGAAGAGTTGGTAGAGTGGATAACAAAGCCATCCTCAACCTCCTCATCCTCTATCAACCAGGCTCAGAGTACTTTGCCTTGCAATGCAGCTGCCAAAGTGGCCTATTCCATCTGCTCAGTTTCATCAGACACTCCTTCCCTAGCCCCACCATCATGTTCTGAGGAGTCCCCCGAACTGTTCGAGCACAGTGTCAGGTACATGCTGCAGGAGGATGTGCAGCGTGTTGAAGGCTCCGATGATGGTACTCAGGTTGAGGATGAAGGGAGTAACGTGAGCCCAGAGAGAGGGGGTGCCCAAGAAGGACAAGAAACTGGCAGTCATGTTCCCCCAGCTGCTGCATACTGTCAAGTTTGCTCCAGTGACGAGGAGGGAGGGGATGATGAGGTCACTGACTCTACATGGGTACCTGATAGAGGAGAGGAGGAGAAAGATGTTAAAGAAACAGCCAGCACTCCTTAATTTAGAACCAAAGGCAATTTTTCAGGTGTTTATTGCTTTCTGTGTCCCCGTTAGGGAGATTCATCCTCTCTGTTTATCCTCTTTACCATTATCACTAAGAGTGAAAATAAAAGAAAATACACAATCTTGGGTTGTCCCAACAATAGTAAAACTGGGGACACTAGTTTCAGTCAGTCTGGTAATAAGGCAGTTAGACAGGAAGTGACTGTAAATTTTACCAATGGAACACAGATGACAAAAAAAGATTACAGAGACAATAAACCTCCCTTAAAATGAAATGAAAAACAAGTTTTGCCTTTAAATTCATTTTAAACCCTATATATTAAAAGGAAGAGGAAGTCATAACATCCTGACAGGGGTTCTAACCCTCCATACAGTAGCCAAAACAAAAAAAATGTTTACATAGGGATGCATTTTATAGTAGAGCAGTGGTCATAAGAGTATTAACTATGAGGCCGTGTACACACGGCAGAGAACCTCGACGGGCAGAACACATCGTTCCGCCCGTCGAGGTTCCCTGCCGGCCGTCGAAATCGGCGACCCGCCCGTCGGGAATGGCAACCAGCCATTCATCCAGGCGGGCCGTCGAGCAAATAGAGAGCGTGCTCTCTATTTCTGCTCGACGGGCTTCCCGACGGGAAGCTCGCCGAGAGCTTACACACGGCCGAGGTCCTCGCTGGAATGCAGCTTCCAGCGAGGTTCTCGCTGGTTTCCAGCGAGAACCTCGGTCGTGTGTACACGGCCTGAGCTTGCAACATAGGAAAATAGCTTTTAAACAAGCTATTTCTGACCTCTATAGCTGCAGGCACTGTGGAGTAATTTATCTTAAAAGTTCTTTCAATTTATTAGCTCAGCTCATTCTGCCCAAACCTTCTAATCTGTGAACACAGAGAAAGCGCACAAGAAAAAGGGAGAGCAGAGGTCTAAGACCCAAATTAAAGGACTTTATTGCTTCTCTTGAGAAGTTTGAGAATAAATTCCTGCAGCTACAATGGGACTTTGAGCATAAATTGTATCAGAGTGCCTACAGCTACAGTGGAACTTTGAGAATAAATTGAACCAGAGTGCCTGCAGCTACAGATGAACTTTAAGAAATAACTTACTCCAGAGTGCCTGCAGCTAAAGATGAACTTTGAGAATAAATTGCACCAGAGTGCCTGCAGCTACAGAGGAACTTTGGGAATAAAGTTCATAAGCGTGCCTGCAGCTACAGATGACCTTTGAGACTAAATTGCATCAGAGTGCCTGCAGCTACAGATGAACTTTGGGAATACATTGCACCAGAGTGCCTGCTACAGAGGAACTTTGAGACTGCAGCTACCGTGAAACATTAAGAATAAATTGCAACAGAGTGCCTGCAGCTACAGATGAACTTAAGAAATAACTTGCTCCAGAGTGCCTGCAGCTACAAATGAAGTTTGAGAATAAATTGCACCACAGTGCCTGCCACTACAGAGGAACTTTGGGAATAAAGTTCATAAGTGTGCCTGCAGCTACAGATGACTTTTGGGAATAAATTGCATCAGAGTGCCTGCAGCTACAGATGATCTTTGGGAATAAATTGCACCAGAGTGCCTGCAGCTACAGAGGAACTTTGAGACTAAATTGCACCAGAGTGCCTGCAGCTACAGTGAAACATTAAGAATAAATTGCAACAGAGTGCCTGCAGCTACAGATAAACTTTAAGAATAAATTACACCAGAGTGTCTGCAGCTACAGAGGCAACAAGGGCTTGTTTAATGTTTGCTATGTGCTAATAATCTGTAAATAATTGTCCATATAGCCTAGCCACAGTTCTACTGTAAATATCTCTCTTTTTGCTAATGGTTAAACAGAAAGCACTGGGTAATGGTAAACGCTAGAGCTCTTAGTCTTCATGTACACCCTTCCTACATTTACAGAGACTGTGTGATAACGCAAAACACGGCAAAAGCGTGGCACAATTTTGACGCGTTTTGCATTTTTCCGGAGCTTAAAACCTTCCCATCCTGAATGTGATTCTTCCATGTTCAAGAGAGGGAGGTTGAGAGAGGTTGAAGCTCACCTGATCGCAGCTGCTCCTAAACACTGCTAAAAGCCTATGTGTATTTTGACACACAGGCTTTTGTGGAGTTTAGTAGCTTTGGCAACAAAATGCTAAAAGCTCTTAAACTCAAGTTTAGGAGCTGTAGTGCACCTGACTTGCCAGGTTACCAGTCTAAGTATAAGAGAGAAGAAATGTATAGTGCTGAAGAAAATGAAAGCCGCTAATGTTTTTAGGTTGAAACCCCAGCACTTGTTCGCAAAATCCCCTATTATTATGACTGTAAATCGGGTGCTGTGATACCTTAGGCACTGTGATTGCCTGAGAGCAGCCATTCTAAACCCTGTTTCATGTACTTATTGGTAAAGAACCAGCACTGGGTGTTTTAGCTACAGGTTCAGTGGCATAGAGACATGCTCACCCTCCCTGTAACTGTCACAGAAGTTGCATGGTAAAAGTCTCTTCACTACCTCGGGGGTTTGTTACACCAGGGTGAAGGAAGATTTCAGTATAATGAAGTGGCTTTTACATAGAAGAGAAAACACAGAGAGGAAGTTGAATAAGCAAGTGTCCCAGTAAAGAGTACATACAGTAGCTCCTGTTGCCTATATGCTTTATTGAGCTGAAAGTCTAGTTGTAGGCTCTTATTATTGCCATTGCCTACTGAATAAAAATGGGATAGTCTTTCTTCAAGAATAAAAATCCTGCTATAGTATATAATGTGCAGGACATTAGCAGAATTTTTTTATAGATCTGATAGACCTATCACAATTTTTGAACATGTGATAAATCGTAAACATTTGTCCCTCCATGTCTTCTTAGGGAGTCAGAGGCTTGCTTGGACCTAAAGGCCCACCTGGTATCCCAGGCCCAAATGTGAGTATTCTATATACTGTACATTTAATGCTATATGTAAAAAGTGAGCATACTGCTTAGCTATTTAATATTATATTCCATGTCTCTACAGGGAGTAAGAGGTATGGATGGACAAGTGGGACCAAAAGGAAATCTGGTAAGTTATATTCTATATAGATTAGGAGCTCAATACAATGTTAATCCCATGTCTTTGTAGTACCTGTTGTCATATGGAAATCTGTCTCTGTCTTAGGGCCCACAAGGTGAGCCAGGCCCTCCCGGACAGCAAGGAGCCCCAGGCACGCAGGGTCTGTCTGGACCACAGGGTCCAGTTGGTCCCCCAGGAGAGCAGGTAAGAATGATAACGTTAGAGGATGGTAAAGCAATTATAAATGTAGTATACTGTAAAAGTAAGAACACTTATCACTCCATTTTAACTCATAAATATTTGTTTACAGGGCCCAAGTGGCAAGCCTGGCCTTCCCGGAATTCCAGGTTCTGATGGACCTCCTGTAAGTACACATTGGGCCCGTTTAACATTAAACTATCCATGTTTCACATGAAAATGTCAATATATAACATTAAAATGTCAATGTCTCTATAAAGCAGATGTGGATTTTTTATGACGGTGTTAGGTTCCTCACTCTTCTGTTTTTTGCTTGTAAAACCAGATCAACCAAATCAAGAAGCATCTTCCACTTGTAACCTTATAAAATCTTCAGTTCCATCATGTTATCAAATTCTGGTGAAATTATTATTCCTATATGGATAATTGCACAGCTGAAAGCAAGACTTATGCATTATTTGTGTATTGCAATCTGCAAAAAACTATTCAAACAGAACATGTTAAGCAAAGAGAAACCATAATCCTGCCTAATTCATGTTTCAACGAAGAGTCCTTTGGTGGCTGCCTGTTTTCTTAATTTGGAAATTTGTAGAAGAGAGCCCCTGGGATTGTACGGATTGTAATAATAGGATGGAATTGTCAAAAAGTATGTAAAAATAGAAACGTTTATTTGATATAAATCATGATAATCACAATATACAAACTTCTTCTTTGTATATTGTGACTATCATGATTTATATCAAATAAACTTTTCTATTTTTACATACTTTTTGACAATTTCATCCTAATATTATAATCCGTACCATCCCAGGGGCTTTCTTATCCTACAAATTTTCAAATTTTGCCGGAATGTGATTGTGATTCTTTGGAATTGCATAACAACTGATTTGGCTTCACCCTTTTTTTTCTTTAACCTGTTTTCTTAATTCCCCACTTTTAAATGCACAAGCATTCAGTGATAAATAGATAGGGGTTCCAAAGAAACAGGCGCTGCACCAAAACTACAGCGCTTTAAAAGTGATGATAATGTAGAAATATATGTAAAAATCATATTTATATTTAGAAAAAGGTAAAGCGGATTCTAGGAGTTTGTGAGGAACAGCCATTAGATGATAGATCAAGGCAAGGACAATAAGCAATAACATGCTTTTAAATATTTCTGTATTTTCCTTCCTTAGGGTCATCCTGGCAAAGAGGGTTATTCAGGAACCAAGGGAAACCAGGTTAGTTTGGTTTAATATTTTTTTAGAAACCTATGTGAAAATCAGTTTCAATGTAAATACAATAAAATCAACACGTAGGAATGGAATTATTAATTCAGGGACAAGAAAATTAACACAAAATAGGAGCTCTTGCATATTGCAGCCATACAGGTTTATTTTTCATTCTATAAAAAAAAAACGAAAAAAAAAAAAAAAACTCTGGTTGATTTATATAAGCAATAACTTAAGTTTTATGCATGTTTTCTTTGGGTTTAATGGATCAGTGGCAACATGTTTCACCTTTCCAGCAAAGCAAAAGCTCTTTAATATCAAGACATGAAATATCAATAGCCATGGCCTTACCTACATATGCTGTGGCTTGTATGTCTAAAATATGTGGGGATTTGGAGGTCCGTATTGATTAGATATGCAATTTTTTTAGGTATTTTGGTTAATAATTTGTTGATATTGTGAGCATCCTAATAACAGCATTATTTTATTTGGGGTTCTAGTCAATACCATGTAAACAAACGAAGGGCCAATAGGACTTGGAGACACAGCTAGGAAATACTCATCTTAGTTGCAAGCTAAGGAATTTCATCTAATTAACTTTGTCAATCTCTTATTTGAAGGCATCAGTTAATTTCTGACAGGTCACATTTACTAGAAGATGTATACCTTCTTTAGATATTAAAGCACTATTGAAGAATATATTATGTATTAAGATCATTCTAACTTTCAAACTTGCAAATATTCAATAACTGATGCAATCAGCTAACCTATTGAGTAGGGCATGGCGATGTTTGGAACAACATTTATTTATTTTTGACAGTAAAAAGGAACAAAATGTTTATGCCAATTAATTCCTAATATTCTGGACCCAAACCGTTCCTTTGCCCATCTGATTTTTACACTGAGACAAAATGATTATAATAACAGCCTATTCCATGGATTAACTCTACCCCCTCAGTTGGGCCTAGTGAAATATAATTCATTAATTTAGTGGATTACTATTGAGTAATCTCAAATAATGGCACAATAAAGCAAATAATGTCCCACCCACCACAGTCATGGCCTGTTGACTATGTCTTGTACTTGGTCTTCCTCTTGACAAAGCTCTTAAATGATTACGTTGCAACTCGATAATCGAATATGTTAAATTATTGCATACACAGAAATATTCAAAATAATTTGATAAATTAATTAGAAATAAATAGGGAATCTGTCTCTCATGCCGCATACACACAATCGTTTTTCGGCATGAAAAAAACAAAGTTTTTTAATAATGTCATTTAAAATGATCATGTGTGGGCTTCACATCATTTTTTGGGTTCAGAAACGACAACATTTGTTTTCGAACATGCTGCATTTTTTTAACAACGTTTTAAACAATGTAGTTTTTCGGATTGTAAAAAATGATCGTGTGTGGGCTAAAACGACGTTAAAACCCGTGCATGCTCAGAAGCAAGTTATGAGACGGGAGCGCTCGTTCTGGTAAAACTAGCGTTCGGAATGGAGTAAGCACATCCATCACGCAGTAACAGACTAAAAAGCGTGAATCGTCTTTTACTAACACAAAATCACAAAAGCAGCCCCAAGGGTGGCGTCATCCACATGGAACTGCCCTTTTATAGTGCCGTCGTACGTGCTGTACGTCACCACGTTTTGCTAAAGCATTTTTTTTAAACAATGGTGTGTGGGCAACATAGTTTTAATGATGAAGTTGGAAAAACTTTGTTTTTTCTACATGTCGAAAAACATATTTTTTTTTCATGCCGAAAAACGATTGTGTGTACGCGGCATTATACTAATATAAACATGACTTACTTCAAGTCATCTTTTTTAAAATGCTGACTTAATGCTTATGGGTTGCAGTAATGCATTTAGAATGGCCCCCCACACAAAAGTACAGTAGGTTCCAAAAAGCCCCCACTGCAGTGGACCACTACGTACAAGCAGAGTATTGTGGTTTGCTGTAAATATATAAAAAAGAAAGGAAAGGAATAATACTTGGCTTAGGCAATTTACATTAGTCAAAATACATCATACATGTATAAAATGTTTTCCAAATATATTATTATTATTATTATTATTATTATTAATGATATGAGGAACTATCCAGTAATGATAACATTTATAATAATAATTATCCAATCTATCCATCACCATCAAAGTTTGACAAATGCTCTCCCTTGCACTATAACCTGGATTATTATTTTTGTCCTTTTCCTTAGTGCCTATATTAGTCTGTTCCCTAGAAGTGGCCGCTGCTCCATTAGGGGTGCAGCAGCGCCATCCTCTAATCTACATGCAGGGTATCGGATGCAAAGGGCTTCAAGTTTTTTTTAAGCACATGATTAGAGCCGGATGCTCTTATTGGCTTCAAAAAAGGGTGGGCTCGGAGCACAGGGTGCAATACCACCCAGTTGTGTGACCTTAGCGAATGAATATTCGCTAATGTCTTCCTACTTCTCCTCCTGGCCAATCAGGAAGTGGGTTCTGAGCCCCGATTGGCTGCTAGTCTTAAGGTCTCCTGACCAATTAACTCTCAGGACCCATTTACTGTTCGGCTGGGAAGTGAAGAAACAGCACGGCACTTTCCACGACAGGCTGGAGCAAGCTGGAGCATGGAGCAGCCTAAGGAAAGGCCACTGATTTTTCGCCCCCCCCCCCCAAAAAATAAAGAGCACTGGCTGCCACCCACTGCCTCCTAGTATTATTATACACATTCATACCCATTTATAAAAATAGATTAAGAAGAATATGGATGCCATAATTGCTCTTAGTTAAAAACAGGATTTAGGAAGTTAATTCATGGTATTGATTGAAATCTTATTTTTTTTACCAATCAACTTTATTGCTTATTTTCCTTTAGGGTCCACTTGGTCCACAAGGAAGTATTGGCTATCCTGGGCCTCGAGGTGTGAAGGTACTTTTAAGAAAACTGTATATTTTGCTCGCCATTATTGTGTTTTGTCTTGTATTTAAACCTGTAAATTGGTTCATATATTTCCATTTTGTACGCCTGATTGATTCCATGTTCTGTTTTCTTTAGTTCTTATATCTCTTAATCGTTTCCTTCTGTGCAGTATTTTCCTTTTCTTCCTCCCACATGTCTCTTTTTTACATTTGCAGGGAATTGATGGAATTAGGGGCCTTAAAGGACACAAAGGAGAGAAGGTAAGAGGAAAACTTTCATTGCCAATGCCCTTTAATTGTGCCTATTGCCCAAACATAGCTCAGACAGTCATTTTTCGGCAGTCTAAAAGATTTTTTCTTTGGGGTTGCTGACATCACTGTAGTATTGAGGATTATGATTTTTTGACACATTCAGACCGCTAATTTCAGATTTTTTTAATAGGATAAATAGTAATTCAGACCCTACAATAGATGTTTCCACTGTATAGGTGTAAAAGTTTGGCAGCTACTAAAATGGGACAAGATCACCATTATCTCATAATCTGCCCCTTACCTTTACAAGTTTAGGAAATAGTGAGAAGATGAATTACTGAAATATCCCCAGCATTTATGGTGTTTAGAGGGACTACAATACCAAGGGTGTGGGGTTTTGTAGAGGGCGTGAGAACCATCTCACTGCTACATTAGGATAATGAGAGGAGCAAAATACTCTTTTGTGACAGGTACACTTTAATGGCTTATGTGACCTTCTGTAAAAGACAGCAATCTTCATAATTCCAACTTGATTGACTTTATTTCTTTTTTCAGGGTGAAGAGGGTTTCTCTGGATTCAAAGGTGACATGGGTATAAAGGGTGATAAGGTAAGTAAAATACAAGTTTATTTACGTAAACTGATCTACCACTACCAGGCATAATCACACTCACAAATATACGTGTTTATGATTACAAATCTGTGCTGAAGGTGATTTAAATATCGATAAGAAGAAAAGTACAACCTATTATTTTGGTGGTATTGTCCACGCTAAAGCCGGCCATAGATGGAGCGATTGAAAGAAGATCGCTCGATTCCCCCATCCACACAGTCAGTGTTGTTGGAGGAATCCCTCCCGCAAAGCCATTGTGTTCTCCCAGCAGGGAGAATCTGTCGCTGAAGAGAAAAAGAAAACTTAAAGATGGCAGCCTGACACGATTTAAACGTGATGTTAAAGGCTGCTGAATGTATTGTTCTTCAGACTAGTATTTACAAGCCAAGACTATAAAATACCCATATGTACTGACAGGGCTTTTTTTCTCAGATAATAGGTGCAGGAACCCCCCTCTGTGTCACCTATTTTCTCTGCCCCTTACCCACCGAGCACCGTTCCTTGGTTCCACCTTCTACCCACCTCGCAGTAATGCCTCTTTTAGAGAATACAGACCCTACTATAATTTTGTGGTACTAAGTAATTTGTATGGAATTTAATGATAACAAGAAAGGCAGTAAAATAGATCACTGGTAGCTAGCTAAAATAGAATATCGTTAGATATATACTTTTGAGACCATTTATTGTGGAGTCCGTAGGGTACCATATATACAGACATATCTGACATTAGAAAAATAACACTTTTGTTGAAAGTTTCAGATGCACACTGGTGTTGTAAAGTCTTTTATTTCTATTCATGACTTGCTGTTTTTTTTTATAATATTTATATCCATTCAATGTGCTGATGATTATTTTACATTGTTACATAGGTACAAAGTAGGTAAGGTTGAATAAAGACAATAGTTCATCCAGTTCAACCTGTGTAGGTGTACGTGTCAGTGTCTATAATTATTTCCCATAATCTTGTATGTTGTGTCCTTTAAGATGCACATCCAAGAGTTAAAAATATCCATACTCCCCACTTCCACCACTAATTGTGGTAGAGAGTGTCACAGCCTTATTGCCCTGACAGTGAAAAAAACCCTAAGCAGTCTAAAGTGGATGTAAACCCGAATTATTATAATATTTTTTTTTTATGTTAAAATGTACAGTATAATATTTCCTATCATCTGTGCCCAGTCTTGCACACAGAGTTAATCCAGCTCTGAGCATTCCTCTTTTATTGTTCAGTGAAATAAAACGGACTTACAGAGTAAAACCTTAGTCCGTTCCGCCCCCTTGCTGTGAGTGACAGGTTATTTACATATCTCATGCAGTAGCCTGGAGACATGCATTATTTTTTAATTCCCATCCCCACTCCTTTTCTGAAGTCATGTGGTTACTTTTCTGGATTTTGACTGGATGTTAGGGATCATAGCAGAATTTAGTGTAAGGAATACAAAAATAAAAAAAATAAAAAAATGCATGTTGACAAGGGGAGTGTAGAGGAGGTTGGGGAGTCTACTGACATCACGACTCCACCCACCGAGCTCCAGACAACAGATCCACCCACAGAATCTGCAGTTTTTCAGGTCTCATAACAGACGGAGGAGAGACATTTGGCAGGTAAGGATACATGCAGGAGGCATCTATATCCTTATAGATCAGCACTATGGCAGTAGTTTAGAAAGGATGAGAGTGGGTTTACATCCACTTTAAGGTTAAACTGCTTCTCCTCCAATCTCATTGTGTGGCCCTGTGTCCTCTTAGGCCGCGTACACACGAGGGGATATGTCCGCTGAAAACGGTCCGATGGACCGTTTCAGCAGACATCTCCGCTCGTGTGTATGGGCTAGCGGACAGATTTCTCCACCCGACAGATTTCAAAGCATGCTTTGAAATCTATCCGGTGGGAATCTGTCCGCCCGACATGTCTGCTGGTTAGTACACTTACCAGCAGACATGTCGGCCCCCACCGCCGCCGCGCCGCTGCCGAATGGATTCGGCGCATGCGCGGAAGTGTTTTACTTCCTGGTGCGGTGACGTGGCGGTGACGCGGCGGCGTCAACGTCACCGCCGCGTCACCACTACGTCACCGCGCTGTCCGGCGGCGGGGAATTTGATCCGATGGTGTGTACACGCCATCGGATCAAACTCCCGATCGGACATATCCGATGGAAATGGTCCGCGGACCGTTTTCATCGGATATATCCGATCGTGTGTACGCCGCCTGACACTCCATGAGACTGAATAGTTTTTTTCCTATGGTGGGATCACCATTGAGATATTTTCCAATCGCTATCATGTGCCCTCTCAAGCGTCACTTCTGCAGCGAGAATAGATTTAGTGCTTGTTCCTCGTAATTGAGGTCCTCCATTCCCTTTATTAATTTTGTCCTTCTTTGGACTTGCTCCGTAAAGTAAATAGCTCAGTAGAGTTGTACTTTTATGTGACTCCCACATAAGTAGTTCATAGGTTGCAAATATACTGGTTCAGCCTGCTCTATGGCTGACTGTACATTGTGTTAAAGTCAGATTTTGCCATAATTAATTTGTTATTAAACATGGTTCCTCATTTCTCTTCTACAAAGGGTGAGGGTGGAGTTCCAGGCTCAAGAGGCGAGGATGGTCCTGAGGGCTCTAAGGGAAGATCAGGCCCCCCTGGCGACCCAGGTCCTCTTGGATTGTTGGGTGAAAAGGTGAGCTGTGGCAGTGTCTGGTGTGTGTCCACCAACCCAAATAAACCAATGAGATCAGTAACATAACATATGTTTATTGTGTCTTCCAGGGCAAGCTGGGTGTTCCAGGTCTACCAGGCTATCCAGGACGTCAGGGGACCAAGGTGAAGGAGGGTTACAACAGAACATAACGGGTATGCAGCACCCTCCTCTCTTCACTGTTTTATAATCAATTCTGCCTTATATCGTTACAGGGATCACTTGGCTTCCCAGGATTCGCAGGGGCCAACGGAGAGAAGGGAGCACGGGTATGGGAAACATTACCTATTTATATAGTGAAGCCTGTCCCATCTATACTGGAGGGCTTCTGTTACTTACATTATCTTTTACTATGTGTTTACATGGAGATTCAAAAGGGCAAACATTCATTTATGTGTTCCTACTGGAAAAGATACCATTGTTCAATTAAATTATAATGGTTTTTAGTAAAAAAAAAATCTTAGGGCCAGATTCAGATACACTTAATATTGCACTGCGTAATCGAAATACTCTACGCTGCCGTATTTTACCAGGCTCTACACCGAATTCTGGTAGATTTTTGCCCGTACGCTACGGCGGCGTAGTCTATTTCTCGCCGCGTAATCGAAATACGCGATTAGGGGGCGTGAAGCATTTAAATTAAGTGCGTCCCCGCGGCGATCGAACTGCGTATGCTCCGTTCAGAAATTTCCCGCCGTGCATAGTGCGAATTCACGTCGTTACGTCATTCGTTGTTTGTGTAGCGTCGTTTACGAACATTCCTATTCCCGGACGACTTACGTAAAAAATAATAAAAGATGTCGGAAAATGTAGAAATTTGACGCGGGAACGACGGCCATACTTAACATGGGCTGTCTAATATTAGAGCAGCAAAAAGCTGGTATAGTGTTACGCAAAAAAAAGATGACTAAAGATGCCGTAAGAGATTGCGAATGAAGATCGTAATTTTGGGGATCGCCAGCAAAAGCTCATTTGCATACCCCGACGTGGAAAACGACGGGAAGTCCATCCAGTGGCCGCAATTTTATTGCAGCGTAGATCCGAAGGCGTACGAACACGTAATCCAGTCGAATTGAAGCCCGCAGCCGTCTATTCATGGTTTGAGGTTTCCGACTAGCTAAAAAACGCGCGTAATTTGAAATTACTCCTGTCTAACACTAGTTAGACAGGAGTTACGGCTCTCTGAATCTGGCCCACAGTTTTTAAATAGATCTGTTGCAGCGTCACCTAAGCAGAATTAAAGTGCATTTATATATAGGGTAGAGTAGGGAAAGGAAGAAATGTACAAAGCATCCCCATAATAAATGTATTTCTTAAAATAAAAATCTTTTTTAAAAAGGTATTCACAAGATTAGTAGAATAAAGTGCATATAGAACCCACAAACCAACCATCCACAAGGCTCTGATGGTGCCTTACCGTACATTGTTGGCTGGTCAAAGAAGAACTCCGGGATGGTGTTAAAATCTGTACAATAGCCATATGTTGCTACTTCAGCAAAACCGCTAATGTGATTTTTCTTAAAAGTAAACATTTTGTATAAAACTCATCGATTAAGTCATTCCCGGCCCAGCTTCTTCTTTAATCCTCAGGTTCTAGTAGGAGGGATCTCAGAAGCAACAATGTCACTTCCTGTTGGTGCTTGTCACCCCTATCTGAGACTACAGTATAAATCCCATCATGCTCTGGGATTTAGAGTCTTGTGTGGGTGGGACCATGGGTGTGTGCCGCAGACAGTTCTACTTGTAGAACACTGCCCACACACCGCTGCACACTCTTCTCCTACTTTAACATTTTGCTGATGAGCCACTATACATTATCCTAGTGGTCTTTAAACCGTGGCACCGGGTCCCTTTGGTTGCTTTTATTCGGCCCTTAGGGCATTATTCCCCTCCACTGTCAGCAACAGTGTGGCATAGTCCCTGCCAATGACACCAACAATGGGGCACCATTCCTCCCACTGACCATAATGATGGCATACTATTCCTTCCATTGACACCAATTATAGGGAACTTTTCCTTCCATTGACACAAATGACAGTGCACTATTCATCCCTAATACCAATCATGGGGCATTGTTTACTTCCTCTGACGCGGGGACAATTTTACTCCCACTGGCCACTTTACCCCTGCATTATCCCCACAGCATTGGGAATGGAAGCCATGATATTTATATAACATGTAGTCACAGATGGAGACTCCTAGTCTGTCAGTGAGTTTATAGGTGGCAGGACAGACCAGTAGTCTCCCGGCCAAAAACGAACTATGCACCTCAGACCGAGCAGTCTGAGACTCCCAGGTCCATTCACTGCAGAAAACGGTGACATTCTTGCTTTACAAAAGACTACAGGGGGAAATGTACAAGACCGGTGGCTGTGAGGAAAAAAGGGCATATCAGCCACCGGTCTTGTGGATAGTATATTCAGGGGATAGAAGGGCCTTTCATGCAATAAAGAATGCTGGATTTCTCACTGGAAAAAGGACTATGTACCAGAACAGCAACTATTTCTTGAACGGTATGGTTGCGGTATGAACGGTATGGTATTTGTATGTAAAAGTTTTGCTTAAAGCACTTTAGCTGATGGTGCCTTGATTAACCGGGTTGTGGATTCTATATGCAATTTATTCTACTAATCTTGTGAATACTTTTTAAAAACTTTTTTTTATAACTGAGGCATTCTTGAAAAGGTGCTTTGTCCATTTCTACTGTTTTACAGACGTCCTTGTCTGTGATGCAAGCTGGCTATTTTCAAAGACACTTTGAAGTTTTAATGGGGGTCTACGGTGACTGTTTTGTCTATGTAGCGCCCACAATTTACACAGCTTTTTACAAATATATTGTACATTTACGTCAGTCTCTGCCCCCAAGGAGCTTACAATCTAATAAACCTAACTCACATTCATTCATACACATACTAGGGCCGATTTAGACAGGAGGCAAATACCCTACCAGCATGTCTTTGGGAGAAAACCAGAGTACCCGGAGGAGACACATGCAGGCACAGAGAGAACATGCAGACTCAATGCTGGTAGTGTCGTGGTTAGGATTGAAACCAATGACTTCAGTGCTGCCAGGCAGACGTGCTAACCACTTAACCACCGTGCTGCCCAGTTATTATTGTAGTTTTTGGTTATTTTTGCTGCAAAATTGACAATTTCAGACACTTATATATTGGCTTATTACATATATAGGAAAGAAAAAACCCTTATTTAGGGAATATGTATCCCCTATTTATAACACAAGAAAAAAATGTATTGTTTTAATGTTCCAAGCGCATGATTGGGTATTCTTTCCAATGCTCCACATTCACTTAACAAGGTGAATATTTTTTTTCAATTTGACAAATCCTCTGTAAAGTGAACATGCCCCACTGAGTCAGTAAATCACCCCCACTGAGTCAGACTTGACTAATTAACTTGCACTGAGAAAGAGGAATGAGCAAGGTTGCCCATATGAGAATCTTTAGACATGCATGCATAATCCAATCACCCTAAGGTTGTGGAATTTGCCTATAGGTCCATGGCTACTAATGATTTTATTGGAGGAACATTCCTGCTCATGTGAATAGAGGTAGAAGAGGAGATTTTTGCTGCTGGCAGATTATGCTGGACACTTTTCTCATGGGTGGATAGTAATAAAATGGGGCAGGACTTCTAACCTGGCCATTAGATATGCCACCTGACAGCAACCAAATCACCATAAACATGACATCACTGCCCAATATGACCAAAATAATTACTGCATTGGGTGTCTGTCACCTCATGTCTGCAAATAGCCTAAAAAAACACACAACACCCAAAAAACTACCTAAAAAAAGGAAAAAAGGCAACAGATTTTCTATAATGGCCACATTTTAATATATGCAAGACAGGTTCACTTTAATCGACTTTGTGGGTGTAGACTATATATATCAGTGATATTTTACATTGCATTGTTTGTCATGTGTTAATGTCCAGTGTTGGATTGCAGCAGTGTTGCATCATATCAGTAAAGATTATCCCATTGATTACTACTGAGCCATGACAACATTTGATGACAGGTTCACATTAATCGACATTGATATGAGTAAATTCAGAAATTCAGGGATGACTATATATATTATATATAAATAATTATTATTTCACTTTACACTATAGTGTGTGTCTGTGTAGTGTTGAATTGCAGCAGTGTTGTAACTATCTGTAATGATCACACTGGTTACTGCTAAATTGCATCATTTGATGACAGGTTTTGATAAAGTAAATTCAGGGATGACTATATTTATATATCTTATATACATATATATATATAATTTATTTTATTATTTTACATTGTAATTTAGTGTTTGTCATGTGTTGCTGTGTAGAGTTAAATTGCAGCAGTAGTGCAACTATCTGTAATGGGCCACACTGATTTCTGCTATGTTGCATCATTTGATGAGTCAGTTTCTGATTCCTTTTTTTCATAGGGTTTGTCTGGAAAATCAGGTCCAAGAGGAGAGAGGGGCCCCTCGGTAAGAACATTATCCTTATTTACTAAACTTTTTTTTTAATATTTATCCGTATTTCTCAAAGGATCAAGCTGTTATGCCCCATACAGACGACCAGGTTTTCCGACGGGAAAACTGCAAGGAGAGCTTTTGGCTGGGAATGTGTATGCTCCCTCGTTTTTTTCCGACGGGAAAACTGCCAAACCCGTCGGACAAAAAAATAGAGAGAACCAGCTCTCTTTTTTCCCCGCCGGGATTCCTGACTGACTTTTTCCCATCAGAAAACCCAGCTGTGTGTAGCAGAAAATGGCAATTTTTGGCAGTTTTCCTGTGTGGAAAAACTCTGATGGAACATTAACACGATCACGATTCCCGAGGAAAAGCTCTCATCTGAGTTTTCCAGACGGGAAAATCGTTTGTCTATACGGGTAGAAAGTAGAGAGCAGGTTCTCGCTTTTCCCCTTTTCATTTCCGACAGACCTTTTTACCGTCGGGAATCCCGGTCGTGTGTACTAGGCATGACCATTAGTTCTGTACTAAAGAATTTTTTTTTAATTGGGTGTAGTCTACCTTAAAGAGAACCAGCTATGTAAGAATATAAATATTCAGTCTTAAATTATTATAATTTTGTAAGCCTACTTATAAATGATGTGTATTTGCCCTATAACTGAAAGAAGACCTTCAGTTAAAAGTAAAAGTACCACTAATCTGCCTAGGTCTATCAAATGCTTGAGATCTGAGACAGCAATGACTATCAGACTTCAGGAGAACTCTGGCTCCTCTGATACTGTATCTGAAACTCAAGCTAAAGCATCATGCTCAGACAAAGGAAAATCAAATGTAGGGGCAAATGCAAATATTTCATAAATAACCCTACAGACTTAATAGCTTAAGAATGAATATTTAACATTAACACAGCCCAGAAATTACTTAGTTAATTACTAAATGAATTCCCTATTAACTTGTACATTCCTCTCTGTACTATAACATTTTAAATTTGTACAAACTTAAATCCACAATGCTCCAAAATTCAGTATTCGTCTTTTTAAACATAGCTTTATTTACCGGAAACAACTCCCTTCTTGTGCCCATGGTTGGGTGTGGTGTCGATTCCAGGTGAACCAAGTATTATGACAGGATCAAAGAAGCAACTCGCCACGCTCTTCTCAATATCCCATTAAGGTTAATAAAATAGTGCTGGTGCTCTGACTTGGGCTTCTGTTAGCTAGAAAACGCCTAAATTAAGCTTCATATCCTGCTTAAGATCTTGTTGAGTGTTGACTACTTTGTACGAGTTTCATGTGTTACAACAATCCTAAAAAACAACTATGATTGGATCTAAGCTGATAGCTTTTCTTTAGACAGGAACACAGTCCTTTATTAGATTCAGTAGATTGCTATGCTGTATTTGTTTAAATATTGCTTGATGGTGACATGAATAAAATTGAACTCTTGCTTATTTTGTTTTTCTCAGGGACCCAGGGGACAGAGAGGACCAAGAGGAGCCACAGGGAAATCAGGACCAAAGGTTGTTCTTTACAATGTTCTAACATTTATAATGCTACTTACTGCGGGTCTGGGTGGTTCATGTGCTATGATGTTTCTGCACACATATATTATATATAGATTTTTATATTATATATAGTATTTCTGTCATGCCTACCTCCAGCGTTGGTGGTCAGGCGCCATAGCTGGCTCAGTTTTCTTTACCTATAGCAGCCCCCTTTCTCATAAGGCAAGCAGGCCTACTCAGTTGCCCCCAGGTCTTATACACAATGCTATAGTGCCTGGCTACCAAGCTGGGGCAGGTAGAGTGGTCCAGTGACAGTCTGGGTTCAGGGCAGGCAGCGTTCTAAGAGTAGTCAGGGTCACATCAATGCTCCAATATGAGGTTGCCAACAAGTGAATCCAAACTAGCTGGCAGGGCAGTGCTCAGGTGTGGGAACAGGGAAGGAAAACAAGGAGCGTGAAGCATGTGTTGCAAACATGGAGGGCTTGGCTGATTTAAAACAGGTTTGAACACCACCCAGAGGCTGTCTACACCAATCACCCGGCAAGTGAACAGCTAGACAGGGAGAATTCAGCTCAGCCAAAACTGGGATGTTGGAATGAGACCAGCAGCTTCCATTGAACAGGAGCATTACACGCTCCTGACAATGTATCTTTCATTTTTCACCATAGCCCCCTTGTAGCATGCCTGTTAAGATTCCTGAAATCCCATAGACAATGTTGTCCCACTTAGCAGGGGACAAGGCTGCCTATTCAACCTATTCTAATGCATAATGCTTAAATGAGTAGAAAAATGTCGTCAATATGTCTTCAATATTCAAGTCCAGTTCAAGTTTAGTTACTTTGACTAGGTGAAGCCTCCTGTTATATTTGTTCTACTTCAAGTTGTAAAATCAGTCAGCCAGAGAATGTATTCTGTAACAAGCACATTATAACATTTCTGATGGCGGCACTTAGGTTTTCAAATTTCTTGCACTGTTTGGCTCACCATACAGACAAGAATTTTCTATTTTCTAAAGTTTATTTCTCCCATAATGACGACTACAGACTAAGCTATTTCTACAGTCAGTATTATTGAGCATGTAAGTATAGTGTAAGGAGCTTTTTGGTTTCATTAGGCCCATTACAATTTAAAGGGAATGGCTTCTGTGAACATTTTGTTTGTGTGTTTGTATGGATGATGTCTTTTTTAATTTTACAGATGAACAGTCTGTAAGTTAAAGAGATATTAATATGATAAATGCTTAGAATTTAATTATCATAGCATCTAAACAATCTTTGCAGAACACATTGTAATTTTAATCATGTCTTGTCTGCTCTTTCAGGGTACATCCGGTGGTGATGGTCCATCAGGGCCACTCGGAGAGAGAGTAAGTCCATTTTGAAGGTTCCCTCAGGCAAGACCCGTATCTTAATCCTGTCCATTCTTTAACAAATTTGACATAATTATACACAGCCTTCAGCTTTGCTTTTAATGTCCATCTCCTATGCTTGTCTATTGCTTACTCTTCATTATCTTTCGTTCTTTAAGTTACCACCTTTTCGAGGTCAACGATTATTCCTTTGTTATGTACATAACATTTAAGTGATTATATATTTAAATTTCTGGCTTTTGATATTGACATTTTCTTTTTAACTCTTGATAGGGTCTTCCTGGACCACAAGGTTCCAATGGGTTCCCAGGACCAAAAGGACCTCCTGTGAGTAGATCGATATGGTCTTTTGTGTTTTTGTTGCTTTAGTGGTATAGTTACAGCTTCCTTGGTTTAAAGCTACACAATAATTTTAGACTTGATTGTAAATATTTCAGAATACCTGGCAAAGATGCTCAAATACATTGATAGATGTCCCTGTGTAATACAGCACATTAAAAATGTTGCTTAATCCAGTGGTAGGGCCCAGTCAATACTGTCTACTGTCTATTAACAGGGCAACCGGTGCCTACTCCCAACTCCTGCAGTCCGGCTCCTCTCTCGAATACACGCACACAAAAAAAATACACTTGAAAAAACAAAAATGTTGCTTAATCCAGTGGTAGGGCCCAGTCAATACTGTCTACTGTCTATTAACAGGGCGACCGGTTTCTTCATCACCACCTCAGCGGTTCTAGAGAGGGAGCAAACCAGGTGTAGGAGTTGGTCGAAGTGCATACAAGCTATGCCCGCCAAGGACCTCACACTGCATTAATCTATTTCCTTTGCCGATTTGTGGCCTATCTCCCTAGCCACCTCTGTGGATAACTCTGTAGAAAAACAACTCTGGGACAGTGTAAAAAAAAATGAAAGAGGGACCATCAGCTGTAGAGAGAGGTGGGACATTTATTTTAGCTACTTCCCAGACATGTAGAAAAAGTGGATCTAAACCCTCCTATCCCTTTCAACAAAAGAAGCTGCCATCTTTGTCT
Organism: Rana kukunoris; assembly: GCA_029574335.1. Lineage (NCBI taxonomy): Eukaryota > Metazoa > Chordata > Amphibia > Anura > Ranidae > Rana > Rana kukunoris. The sequence goes on from CM056057.1 coordinate 200,984,489, forward strand.
CTGTTTGAACTGCATCTGCCATGGCACTGCACATGTCATCAGTTATGACACAAGCCATTTGATGGTTTGACAGTTTGGTTGACAGCACAAGCAAATGTGACAGTTACCCTCCCAACATGCCTGATATATAACTGTTTTTGAAACCATTAAATCAGTGGGTTTATTTCCAGTTTAAACGTCACAAGGGGATGGGTCATTTATGGTAACCGTCCAATGCCTGCTCAATGGACAACTGTGTAGACTTTGAATAGAGTCTACTAAAAGTACACCTGCTTGGCTGCCCATTTTTTTATGAATTTGCTTTGTTCACTGCCACGGCACTGCACATGTAATCAGCTATGGCACCAGCCATTTGGTGGTTTGACAGTTTGGTTGACAGCAATGAATTTGCTTTGTTCACTGCCATAAATGCAAACTACAAATGAATCATGAACAAAGTATAGACTTGTTTTAGGGGTCTATTCACAAGCAACTCAATGGCTGGTATGTGGTGTGATGCAGCAGAAAAAATTGCAGTGCCAATTACAGCACATGACACGGTATACTTTTTTTTTGCCTTGTACCTTGCTCCGCTGATAAAAAGTACAGCCTGCCATACTTTTTAAGTGCACACCACCCACACATTACCAAACCGTGGTGATGTGAACTAAGCGTATAGTATACAAGACATTTTGACTTGTTTTATGATGAGACTGTGCCTAAATATCCACCCAATAGAGTCCCAAAACAGGGTAGATTTGGCCCCTATAGCTGCATGAACCCTCATCCTTGCTTCCTTCCTGTATATTTGTTCCAACCTTATTTGTTCCAGTCTAGTTGCTCACTAAGTTGTAAAACAAAAATAGTGATCACAGACTTGGAGCTTGTACATTCATAAACAAGCCAGCACTGGCAGCTTTTTTTCAAAGCATTTATTCAAGTCCTGAATAATACGAGCAAGTTTCCAATGGGACATAATCCATGAACTTTTTTGCCGAACTTGAGAGACAGGAACTGAGGTAATAAAAAGAAGCAATAGTTAGTTTAGCTGTTATAAAAATAAAGAAAACCAACCATTGATTGGATTGAGATACCTTCTCCAGCAGTTCATTCAAAAGAGCAACCCATGGGGATTGTGGAATGTTGACACCAGTGACCCGTTAAAGAAGAGTGAAAATTCCATTACAAAATCCCTCAGTCAAGGGCATTCCCAAAATATAGGAAACATAGTACTTGGTATTTGGCATCCTTTAAAACAAAGGCAAAACATTGGATAAGGTTTCGACAAACAAGCAGAAAATATGCAGTTATTTTTTTAAAGACAAGAGCACACACATGACTTTTTGTTGCAATGTTGTACAATTTGGATAGGAATCTTGCCCACAGTGGTCACAGTGCTGCTGTCTGCAGCCACACCATGCGGCCGTGCATAGCACTGTTCTTGCTGTACTTGCAGCCATAGCAGCTGTAGGAGTGACAATGCAGTGGACAGAATAGTCTGAGTGTCATCTCCTTAAGGTAGAAAGTGGAAACCCAGTGGTTCTACTGGCAGGACCATTGCACAGCAGTGCAGGGGTATAATGTAAAACAGAGATAACAGTCACGCTGATGTCAGGGGACTGCATAACATATGCAGGTTTATGATTTTCTTTTCTCCTTTCAAACTATATGACCCTAAAAGGGACAATTCACTAGACATCAATGCTACAAAGCCAATTATGCTTTCTTCATTGACAGGGTCCTCCTGGTAAAGATGGAATCCCTGGCCATCCTGGACAGAGAGGAGAAGTGGTAAGTTGAACGGAGTATAAGAGATTAACTTTGTTAAGCTAGTAGAGATGGTAGCCTTATGTAATTGGGTAATATCGTGTGACTTATTTTATTTTGCAGGGTTTCCAAGGTAAAATTGGAACCACTGGACCTCCAGGTGTTGTGGGACCACAGGTAAGAACCAGCAGAGATTTTTTTTTTAACTTGTCTCTTAACTCTAGTTGAATGATCTGCCAAAATTGTTCTTTGATTGTTATAATATTAATATTGATACAGAGGACATATTTATTTTAAATTAGGGTACTGCAGGAGAATCTGGTCCTATGGGAGAGAGAGGACATCCTGGCCCACCTGGACCACCAGGAGAGCAAGGATTGGCAGGCCCATCTGGAAAAGAGGGTACCAAGGTAAGCAGCTTTTTAGTAAATTATATTTTCTCGAAAAAAATATATGACCTACTAAAGGCCACAGGGGACTCCGTTTCAAATCCGTACAGTTCACAGTTTGGAGACCATTTCTATGAGACCTTTATGTTTTTTGTAGCATGTAAAGCTTGCTGGTGGAAGTATACAATGAAAAAAATTTAGCCGCAAGAACCCAGGCTCTAAAATTGAGAGCTTTCGGTAAACTAGAGTGAATGTTTAGTCTTGTTTTGTGGGCTGATGGATATTTTGATTTTTGGTAGTAGTGCTTCACTGCAGTAGAAGCAAAAAACCCATTTGGCAGTCATTAGTATAGTTTTAGTTTACGACTTTCATTGTCATAATATTGCTTTTGCTAGCCATCCTTTTTTTTCTCTGCCATAATGTTTAGTCTGGATTTTCTGATAGTCTTATCTTGTCTCTTCCTAATTCCCCTACTAAATATTCTCTTACTTTACTCTTAACAGGGAGACCCTGGAACCCTTGGTGTTCCTGGTAAAGACGGACCTGCTGGTTTAAGAGGTTTCCCCGGAGAAAGAGGCCTGCCTGGTACTCCAGTGAGTAATGCAGCATTAAAAATTCTCAAATAACCATCTGAATAATAATGATTGTATATTATGTAATCACTTTAGTTACACAGTAAAACACAAAAGGCATGCTAAAGACTTTTATTAAATAGAGATTTAGAAGTTAGGTAGCATCAAAACAAAGGGGGTTGGTGCAGATTTTTTTTTTTTTAAATCACACAGTTTGCCTATATAATAATGTTACCATTACCAAATTCTAGGCAGGCATAAAGCACCTATTGATGCACTTATAAATAAATATAAAAACGATTAAATGCATTTTTAAATACCTGTAGAACAAATAGCTGAATTTTTCTTTCAATCTATTTCCTGCAATTCTCAACAAAGTAGGTCTCAAACAAATGTTGGGTGTAAATGCTCTCAAATTGTCCGACAACAAATGTGTTCCGTTCGACTACTTGATTGTGTGTACAGAAGTCCGTGAAAATCCAGTTCAAGTTCAAGTACAAGTATGCATGCTCCGAATCAATGCTAAGCATCAGACAACATTAGCAGAAGTTGCCCAAAGAGTAGTGCTAAAGAGCAGAAAAAACACATAGTTTTGTGAATGTTGGCTGCCGTTTGCATGCTGAACAAGTTCATGGACAATGCTCTTCGGATAAAAATCCATGGACTTGTCCGATGGTAGCGTGTACGAGGCTTAACACTGGCAGTTTTCTGACACGAGGAGCAGGCAAAGCAAAAGGTGTGAAAAAGGTGTGACTCATTAGTGCATTGCTGCTTTTTTACTGTCCAGACAGCAGGATGGGGGTGTGTCTTGGACCAAGCTGTACTGCCTAGCTGCAGTGGAGGTCCAATACCTGCCTGACAGGGTATTCTGGAACACAAGAATAACTTAACAGAATTATAAACCATTTTACAAGTGAGACAGTTAACCTATACTTTAATTGTGTGTTATGCTGCTTGTCTGGGATTCAAGTGATTGTAAAACTTTTTATTTTTTAATAATAAACATATTATATTTGCCTGCTCTGTTAATTTAAAGTGATTGTAAAGGCTATTTTTTTCCAATAAAAATAACAAACATGTTAAACATGTTAAACTTACCTGCTCTGTTGCAGTAAATTTGCACAGAGCAGCTCAGATCCTCCTCTTCTGTGATCCTGGCCCCTCCCTTCTGTTCAGTGCCTCCACAGCAAGCAGCTTGCTATAGGGGCACCTGAGCTGAGTCACAGCTCCCTGTGTCCATTCAGACACGAAGCCCCGACATGGTCCCGCCTCCTCTCTTGCCCGATTGGCTAGCTGACTTTGATTGACAGTGGCAGGAGCCAATGGCGCCTCTGTTGTATCTCAGTCAATCAGGAAGGAAAATCTTGGACGGCTGAGACACTCCTAAACATCGCTAAATAGAGAGGGAGCTCAGGTAAGTGTTGGGGGGGGGGACTGAGGAGGGCTGTTGCACACAGAAGGCTTTTTATCTCAATGCATAGTATGCTTTAAGGTAAAAAACCTTCTGTCTTTACAACCACATTAATGCTCTCCCTTATCTTACGTTGGATGATCTAACTGCCCTAAAGAAGCTTACAATATAAGGTCGCTATCCCACATGCATGCATACACACATGCACATACAAGAGCCAGTTTAGACAGAAGCCAGTTAAGCTACCAATGTGGAAGGAACCTGGATTATTTATCTTCTCTTTATCCTCAATTTATTCAGCATTACAGCTCTTCTTAACCATATGCTGTCTTTGTTTTCAATTTAGGGTGGTCCAGGTCTGAAGGGTAATGAAGGTCCAGCAGGTCCATCTGGCCCTGCAGTAAGTATTTTTTTTTAGCATTTTATTTTCTGAATCCATGTATACCGACTAATTGGAGTAACACGGAGTGGTCTTTTTCTTGCAGGGATCTCCCGGAGAAAGAGGTGGACCAGGCCAGGGTGGACCAATTGGCCCTCCTGGACGACCAGGCCCTCAGGGACCATCAGGTGCTGCCGGAGAAAAGGGTGTTCCAGTATGTATAAATCTGGGTGTGAATGAAAGCCTAAAAATGTTTCATGAATAAGATAATATATTATATCGTGACCATCCCGAGTGCTATAACTGACCATGCATGTTAAATATGCTCATGGGTCAGATTTAGGATAGATTGGGAAGAAGAGAAATGTATTGCCTAAATAGGTATTTTGATTGAGAGGATAGTTTAGGGGTCTCCAAACTTTCAAAACAAAGGGCCAGTTTACTGCCCTTCAAACTTTAGGCTGGCTGATTCTGGGGGCTAGAAGAAGTCGAAAATGCCCTGGCATTGGTCAGAGTAAACAATGCCATAGACTTGGAGTAAAACAAAATTACACCATTGGTGTTAGTGGGAGGAATAGTGAACCATCATTGGTGTCATTAGGAGGAATAGAGACCCATCATTGGTGTCAGTGGGAGGAATAGTGTCCCATCATTGGGTTTCAGTGGGAACATTTGTTCCTCATCATTGGTGACAGTGGGAGGAACAGTACCTCATCATTTGTCACAGTGAGAGGAATAATATCTCATCATTGTTGACAGTGGGAGGAATAGTATCTCATCATTGGTGTCAGTGGGATGGATAGTGTCCCTTCATTGGTGACAGCGGGAGGGAGAGTGTCCCGTCATTGGTGACAGTGGGAGGGGATAGTGTAGAAGGATCGCGGTTTACCTGTCACCTGCCTGCGATCGATGAGTAGATCACGATTGAATGGTTGCCAACACCAGTATTAGGGTGTGCCCAGGCAAATCTGGCACACCCCTTGTGCATGCCTATGTAGGAGGTATTGGTATTAGTGTAAAGAATAATTCCCATTGTTGGTATCAGTGGGAGGAATAGTGTCAATGTCCCATCATTGGTATCAGTGGGAGGAATAGTGCCCTATCACTGGTACCAGTGTGAGGAATAGGGCCTCATCATTGGTATTAGTGCCACATCATTGGTATTAGTTGGAGGATTAGTCCCCTATCATTGGTATTCGTTGGAGGATTAGTGCCATATCATTGGTATTAGTGGGAAGAATAATTCCCATCATTGGTGTCAGTGGAAGGTATAGTGCCCCATTCATAGTGTCAGTAGAAGGAACAATGCCTTGTATCAGTGGGAGGAATAGTGCCCTAAGGGCAGGATAAAGGTAAGTAAAGGGCCACATCTGGCCCGCAGGCCGCAGTTTGGAGACCGCTGACCTAGACTAAGGGTGTTTTGACTATTTGTCTTGACCATTGGAACCCCATACTATACACATTCATTAATTGATTTTAGACTTTGTATACAACAGTGTTTCTTTGGTCTTCCAGGGAGAGAAAGGACCAATTGGGCCTGGGGGTAGAGATGGTTTGCAAGGGCCTGTGGGTCTCCCTGGAGCAGCTGGGCCTCCTGGAATCTCCGGAGAAGATGGTGACAAGGTACGGTTCATGTATGAGTATTCTGTGTCCAGTAAAAAATTTAAATATGCACCCTCTCTTTTCGAGTTAAAAATGTAGATTGATCCAGTGTTCACAGTGTACATCTTTCTTGGTACTGATAAGTAGTTTTAATTTATCCAATGCATTTATGTCTTCAATTTTATCACTTCCCTTGACAATAGGATAGTTAATGTGTGATTTTTTGACAGCACATAAGCAACGCCCAATGATATATTTAGTGATATACACAGTCTAGTTTACTTTTGTGTGCCTGTCATTGAATGGGTATTAGGAGCAACATAATAGTTACACTCTCACCTTTTTATTTTTTTTACATAATAATCTTTATTAAGTAAGAGAGGTGAAAAACAGATAACATTTTTAAGCACGATATAAAGTGCATCAGTTATAATTAGATTTGAACAATTGAACAATGGAATAATTTTCCAAAAAACAAATGAGGAAGTTTAGTGTTCAGCATTTCACATTAGAATTGTAAGTTAATATATCCCAGAGAACAAGGAACCTTGTTTATATAATGGTTAAGTGTAATTGATAAGTTCAATTACCAGTTCTGGTCACCCCGAAAGGTGAACAAAATAACCAAAATGTGAGGGGCAGTACGAGTGTAAAAGAAAAAGTAGGGAAGGAGGAAAGAAGAAACAAAAGGGAGGGGGAAGCGATAAGTTTAAAGCAGGGATCCTCAAACTACGGCCCTCCAGCTGTTACAGAACTACACATCCCATGAGGCATTGTAAAACTCTGACATTCACAGACATGACTAGGCATGATGGGAATTGTAGTTCCTGAGCAACTGGAGGGCCGTAGTTTGAAGACCCATGGTTTAGAGGAAGGGGGCCAAGGAAAATGGAAATAATGAAGAATAGGAAGCCCATTCTCTCAGTCCACCACGTGCAGCCCCCACCCGTGACAGGAGAGCAAACCCAGCCAGGGATACACTCATCTTTTAACAGTGTTTTATAAAGAGCTGTTAATTTTGTCGAAGTATAGATAACAATTCCTCAAATTACTTACTTTCCTTGTAGTAGGCCTTGTTCCAGCTTAAACATTAGTTGGTGTAGTATGTGTTTGTTTACCATGTGATCATATAGTATTGTTGTATTATTCATCTAGTGTAAAACTTTGTGTTTTCAAGGGTGAAGTTGGAGAGCATGGTCAAAAAGGAGGCAAGGGTAACAAGGGAGAGCATGTGAGTATTCCTTCTTATTTTCAGCTATGAATTTTAAATCTGAAAAGTTATTTTGGTCTACATATACTCTAAGTTTTTCGTTTCATGGCTACAGGACAACGCTACATAAATTAGTAGCTATTATTGAGATTTATGTATTTTTTGGTACATTAAACTTTAGTGCAAGAAGTCCAGGATGCTAATGCCACGAGCGGAAATTCTGTCGGAAAAACCTTGGATGGTTTTTCCGACGGATTTCCACTCAAGCCAGGCTTGCATACACACGGTCACACAAAAGTCCTGGTAACTTTCGACCGTCAACACTACGACGAGCCAAGAAAATTAAGTTCAATGCTTCCGGAGCATGGGTCGAATTGTTTCCGAGCATGCATCGGAATTTTGCGTGTTGGAATTTCTACAGACGATCGGAATACCCGGTCGGAAAAATTGAGTACCTGCTCTTAATCTTTTGCTGGCGGAAATTCTGACAGCAAAAGTCCGATGGAGCATACACATGGTCGAAATTTCCGACCAAAAGCTCACATTGGACTTTTGCTGGCAGAAATTCCGACCATGCGTACCGGGTATTAGAAGTGAGACATCCGTATTGTGCTATTCTAAAGCACCTCCACTCTTAACCCTTCCCAACCTGAACCCTTAGCTTAATCCCTCTCCTCCTAACAGTTAACCTGTCCCTAAGGCCGCGTACACACGAGGGGATATGTCCGCTGAAAACGGTCCGATGGACCGTTTCAGCAGACATCTCCGCTCGTGTGTATGGGCTAGCGGACAGATTTGTCCACCCGACAGATTTCAAAGCAAGCTTTGAAATCTATCCGGTGGGAATCTGTCCGCCCGACATGTCTGCTGGTTAGTACACTTACCAGCAGACATGTCGGCTCCCACCGCCACCGCGCCGCTGCCGAATGGATTCGGCGCATGCGCGGAAGTGTTTTACTTCCTGGTGCGGTGACGTAGCGGTGACTCGGCGGCGTCAACGTCACCGCCGCGTCATCGCCACGTCACCGCGCCGTCCGGCGGCGGGGAATTTGATCCGATGGTGTGTACACGCCATCGGATCAAACTCCCGATCGGACATATCCGATGGAAATGGTCCGCGGACCGTTTTCATCGGATATATCCGATCGTGTGTATGGGGCCTTAGAGTGTAAACCCAACCTCCAAATCTAAACCATAAAGTAAGTCCGGAATGCATCATACTCAATTAACTCCAGTGCCAGGGGCCTCTGTGCTGAAGGAAGACTGCTCGAAACGACCATATCTCCAGGATCCCATTGACAGATGCATCTGATGTGTGTCTTCATGGCTTACAGTTATCAGCACTAATTTCCTTCATCAGAACTGAAGAGCAGTTGCTGATGAATCTATTATTCCCAAAGAATGTATCTTAAAATACCTATATAATGATAATCATTGGTAGACCAAAACGTCATATGGCTAGAAAACAGATTGTCTGTTGGTCCATGTTCTGTTTTTTGGGTGGAAACTTTACAAAGTGCATCTTAATTGACTACTTGATAAATTTACAATAATTAAATATGACAGCCACATAAAAAAATGCAGCTATGGAAATACAGTGGAACCTTGAATTGCGAGTAACGTGGTTAACGAGCGTTTGGCAATACGAGCACTGTATTCAAAAAATCCTCATTTGGTTTGCGAGTGTTGTTTCGCAACACGAGCAGGATTCAGGCCAAAGCGGTGTGCAGTACTGCGTTAGGTCTGAGGTGGGAGCACTGGAGCGGAGCCAAGCCGAGCCAAACGGCGCTGATCGCAGCCGATCAATGCCGTTCGGAAATTCGCGGAAGGGCCCGAGGACAGTTCGGCTGACCTTGGCAAACCTTGGGTACGGAGTGTTTCCGAGGTTTACTGATGTCATCAGAGGTGTCCTGGGGCCTTTCTGGCTGTTTCCTAGGCCAATTCCTGTATTCTAGCCCTATGAAGACAACCTAAACAATCCTTCCTCCATACATAACAAAGGCCCTCATCCCAGCCAGATGGAAACAACCCATCCTTCATCCATACATTGCCAGGGCCTGCATCCCAGCATAATACAGAGAATCAACCCTTCTCTCAATTTATACATGACCAGGGCCTGCATCCATCTCTCCCTTATACAAGGTCAGGGCCTGGTTTATGAAGGCAATTCATTCTCTCCTCCATACTAGGGCTTACATCTCAGCCTTATAGAAACAACTCCAACAACAGCCAATGCTTTGCGAAGATATAATGTCACAAAAACACATAACTCCTCAGTAGGAAGAATCAACTCATCTCTAATGTTAGGGGCCACCAACATAGTAAGCATGGGATGCTAAGCTACAAATTGTGACCACCACTTGCTAGTTGACTTTTATCTTTATTCCCCCTTTCTTCCCCCTCTTTTCTTTGTCCCGTAAACCTTTTTTTCAAACTTCCTCTCTCATTTTTCTTCTCTAAACCCCAGGCTCCTAAGGCCGGGTTCACATGTATGCGAATTGAATGCGTGTTTTTCCGCATTAAATTCGCATAGCAGGAGAATGTGACTGGCTCTCTATGGAGCTGGTTTACATATCTCCGCAGTGGGTATAAAAAAAAAGAGCTTTGTCCACAGAAAGTCCGACCGTGTGTACAAGGCTACAGTGTCACAGCTTCTATTTATGGTATATCGTTTTTAAGGGGTAGGGAGTAGAGAATGGTTATTACTGTCTGTATACCATTAGGGAAATCCTCTTCACTTCCTGTCATCTTGAAAAAACAAGAGGAAATGAGGGAAAATCTCTCCAAAGAGAGAGGAAATCCCCTTGGACAGTTCTCATTTTAGCTAGATGTTATTATTGGATAATTTGCCATCACCTCCAGTGCCAGATGTATCATTTTGGATTTTGTGTCACCTTCAGTCCCAGTGACAATGGCCAGAGAGGATGAAATTATAACTGTAGCGGAGAGCAATATTAAACTCCACGATCTCCGCTGGTAACCAGGGTAAATCCACAGTCAGCATTGACAAGTAAGGCAATGTCCCAAATCTCCCTCAGTAACCAGACGACACACAGCTCTGAGAGTCAACTGACTTTTTATTCACAGGCTTCCATATTTATAGAATTCCCCATGCAAGGGGTTTCCAAACAGCCAAATAGATTTAACAGGGGTAATACAGGGAGGACCAGATGGGGAACTTAACAGTTTGGATAATTCTCCCATCAGGCATTGCTGCACAAGGGAAAAGTCGGTTGATAGCTGGGGTCTGGGGTTATGTGTTGTGGGAGTTCGGTTTAAAACTGCCGAACACTGATTGGGCAACATAAAACTAAGTACTGAATGCTAGTGGCTTACGGCTGCCAGCATATGAATTACTATGCCCACATAAGACCCAGCAGAATACATAGCATATAATACAGACAACCTTTTGACATGCAACGTCCAGCGTTCCAGAAGTGGCTAGGTTTGCCACAATGCTCCCCCAGAACCAAGCCGGCATACACAGTCTGATCCCAACGGATCGGCTTGGGGATGTCCGGGGAAGTACTCACAGATCACTTTTCAAGTTCAGTTTGTCTAGATAACCAGTCGGCGTTACCGTTTTGGTAGTGGATTGTAAAGTCAAACGGCTGCAGCGCCAAACTCCAGCGGAGCAGCCGGGCATTGTCTCCCGCCACACGGTTTAGCCACACCAACGAGTTGTGATCTGTGAGTAGCGAAAAAGGTTGTCCATACAAATACAGCTGCAACTTTTTGAGGGCCCACACCACGGCCAGGCATTCCTTCTCAATAGTGGCGTAGCTTACTTCTCGTGGCAATAACTTTCGACTCGGGTAAGCTACGGGGTGTTCTCCGCCATCGGCTCCCACTTGGCTCAGCACTGCTCCCAATCCAAACATTGAAGCGTCGGAGCCTTAGAGTGTGTCGGTGGAACCGTGGTGCGAGCCTGTTGCCGTGTGGTCACTGGATGGGCTTCCTGGTATGGGGCCTGGGGTACAAAAGCAGAGGTCATCTGACCCAAGTCATTTCCCAGCATAACATCTGCTGGTAAATTTTGCATGAGGCCCACTTCTACCGTCCCCCCTCCCACACCCCAATCCAAATGTACTTTGGCAGTGGGTAGTCGGTACACTGCTCCCCCTGCCACTCGTACTGCCACGGATCTACCAGTGTGTGCCGAGTCAGGGACCAAATGGGGTGCTATCAAGGTTAAAGTAGCTCCTGAATCCCGAAGCCCCTGGACTTCTTTTCCCTCCAAGGTCACCAGCTGTCGATGATGCTGCCGGTTATCCGTGGCTCGGACTGTCATCACCTCATGCAAGATTCCCAGGGGTTCTTCCGCTGGAATGCTCAACATCTCTTGAGTGGCCAGCTCCCGTTGATAATGATGGGCAGCAGCCCTTGGTGCCGGGTTCGGTCGGCCTTGGTTCCAGGCAGGTCTGCCCCGGTTTTGGGTGCACTCGCGTGCCATATGTCCCCACTGTTTGCAGGTGTGGCATTGGGTGTTGGCACGTCCGTTATATCTGGAGGGTGGTGGTAAAGTCCCTTGGAATTGACGAAAAGGGGAGGCTGTGAGAGCGGGGGTTGGTAGAGTACTGGGTGGTCCCGTGGGTCGAGGATAACTCTTGGTTAGGGGCCCATGATGTCTCCTCGCATCAAAATGCTGGGCAGCAGCCCTTGGTGCCGGGTTCGGTCGGCCTTGGTTCCAGGCAGGTCTGCCCCGGTTTTGGGTGCACTCGCGTGCCATATGTCCCCACTGTTTGCAGGTGTGGCATTGGATGTTGGCACGTCTGTTATATCTAGAGGGTGGTGGTAAAGTCCTTTGGGATGGACGAAAAGGGGAGGCTGTGAGAGCGGGGGTTGGTAGAGTACTAGTTGGTCCCGTGGGTCGAGGATAACTCTTGGTTAGAGGCCCATGATGTCTCCTCGCATCAAAATGCTGATCCGCTAATCGAGCCGCTTCGGTTAGGGTGAGAGGTTTCCTGTCTCGCACCCATTCTTGTGCCTCTGGGGACAAACCATTGAAGAATTGCTCCAACAGCATTAACTGTCTCAATTCCTCCATAGTAGTGGCTTGGCTGGCTTGTATCCACCCTTGGGAAGCTTGGTCCAGCTTGTGTGCCCATTCAGCATGTGAATCCTTCTCTGGTTTGCGCAGGTTTCTAAACTTGCGCCGGTATGCCTCTGGAGTAATGGCGTATCTCTCTAATATCGCTCGCTTCACTTTATCATAATCCTTGCTGTCCTCACTGGGTACAGCGCGATATGCTTCTGCTGCCCGACCTGCCAGCTTGCCTGCTAGCAATGGGACCCATACTGTCCGTTCCAAGTCATGTAAATCACACAGTCTCTCAAAATCCTGTAAATACCCATCAATCTCATCCTTCTCCTCGCAAAACATTTTAAAGGCATGATAGGGAATTTTGGGTTTTACCTGGTTGTAGAGTGACCCAGTAGTGGATTCTGCTCGAGACTGTGTATACTGCGGACTGTGTGCCATCACGTACTCCTGCACATTCGCCATTACCATATGCAGCATGGCATCTGATATAGGCTGTGGCAAAAATTCCAGCCTGGTCCTCATTTCTCTCTGGTAGAGGGTTTCTTCCATGGCTGCTGGTGGTGTAGCGCTGCGGGCTCTGTCTCCCTCCATCAGCTCGGCAGTTAGTACAGCTTTGGATTTGTTGCTGGCTACCTTACCCCTGGCTTCTAGCAGTTCCTTTAATGTCTGCCGCTTTAGCCTAGAATAATCCGTCTCCATTTACATCGGTAGTTCACATTGCACGAATTGCGCTTATCGGCTGTAAGGTTGGATCCCGTCGCTTGCCACCAAATGTAGCGGAGAGCAATATTAAACTCCACGATCTCCGCTGGTAACCAGGGTAAATCCACAGTCAGCATTGACAAGTAAGGCAATGTCCCAAATCTCCCTCAGTAACCAGACGACACACAGCTCTGAGAGTCAACTGACTTTTTATTCACAGGCTTCCATATTTATAGAATTCCCCATGCAAGGGGTTTCCAAACAGCCAAATAGATTTAACAGGGGTAATACAGGGAGGACCAGATGGGGAACTTAACAGTTTGGATAATTCTCCCATCAGGCATTGCTGCACAAGGGAAAAGTCGGTTGATAGCTGGGGTCTGGGGTTATGTGTTGTGGGAGTTCGGTTTAAAACTGCCGAACACTGATTGGGCAACATAAAACTAAGTACTGAATGCTAGTGGCTTACGGCTGCCAGCATATGAATTACTATGCCCACATAAGACCCAGCAGAATACATAGCATATAATACAGACAACCTTTTGACATGCAACGTCCAGCGTTCCAGAAGTGGCTAGGTTTGCCACAATAACCCATCAAAGGCTCTGTACATTAAATCTATAAAAGGGGTAAATTATAGAGGAAATAGAGAGGGCCCCGAATTCTGAATGGAGGACACTGAAAGTTAAATTATGATAGAACATGGGACATACATATGGCAATGCCAGTTTTTTATTTTTCACTTGTATTTTTCACAGTGATATTTCATATTTCTGCTTTTCTGTTTTTACTTAGGGTCCTCCGGGTCCACCTGGTCCTATTGGCCCTGTGGGACAGCCAGGTACTCCGGTAAGTAAGATTAGGCTCTTTATATTATGATATGTATTAATTTAAGTAAGCTACATATTTGTGAGCATCAGTTAAAATTTACAGATCCCTTGTCGACACAATCACAATGTACAGTAAACTAATGTACAGTATACTAGAGAAAGGAAATAATTATGGTTTAAGGGACCTATTTCCTGGAAATCTAAATGCACCGAATACAGAGGAAACCAGACCGGATACACAATTAGGAACAGTTGTGAGCTATGAACTTCTAGCCCTAGACATGAGATTGTTTTGACCTGCAACCTTTTTCCTTCCCCATGAAGAAAGTAGATGATTATATGTGTTCTGTTTCCTCTTTTCTTCTTTTAAAAAATGGAAATTCCTAAGTGCCGGGTTCACACTACCGCGACTTGGGATCCAACTTGTGTCGCCTCAAGTCGCCTGACATGAGAAATTCAATTGAAGTGAATGAGAGCCTTCTTAATGTACACTACTGAAGTCGCTCTGACTTCAGAAAAGGTTTCTGTACTACTTCAAGGCGACTTCTAGGCAACTTGTACCCATTGGTTTTAATGGAAGTTGCCCAAAGTCGGATCAGTGTCTTAACTGAAGCAACTTTACAGGAATAGAAAATAGTTTTCTCAGACAAACCCCTCCTTGAAGTTGCCTCGAAGTTGCCTTGAAGTTGCCTTGCAAAGTCGTGCCGACTTTCATGTCGCTGTAGTGTGAACAGGCACTAACTGTGGCTTTCTTTCCCATTATTAGATAAATATTCTTGCCTCCTACTCTTTTCGTTCACCTAAGGCTTAGATGATCTTGACTTAGTTCCTCTTCCTCCAAAAGAAATGTAGATCAGGAAAAGTAGGGTCCCACAATTTATTTTGGGTTTCTGATATTGTTATTTCTCATATTAGGACACAGAACCATGAGTATACGTATAGTTAGTGTCCCACTGCAATGCTGGTATTCTTAACTGTGGATCCCACCCCCAGTAGATATATTTTCCCAGACCTCATGTCTTGCTGTACAGTGTAGATGTTCCTAGCTGTGAAATATTTTTAAAAGAAAAGAAACGCTGGTATTTTCTTCCCATGATGGAATTAGTGGTGGGCAACATGTATGATTCTGGCACAAATTTGATCATTAGCTGCCCCGAGGAGCCATACAATACATTGCAAATATTGATTAAAAAACAAGTAAATTATTGCCCATATCTACCATTTTGCTTAGTCAGATCCTCCAGTTGGGCATCACTAAGTTGCCCAACTCATCACTAGTTGTAAAGGTCCTTCCTTACCTTGGTTTATATTCTAAATTTCATTTTACAAGCTCTATGTCCATAGCAATGACATTCTTTCTTTCCCTTAAAATTTGTAGTACATGATCCCACCTAAGGCCATCCTTTTTCTAGATGTTAGATGTTCTTCTATAATTCAAAGTAGATCTTAACATTTCACCATTTGTGTGAAAGGCTTCTATGCAGCATGTTAATTTTCTGCCTACATGGTAGTTTATGCGGGAAAAGTCTGTTTAGTTAAACTTTCTATTTTCAAAAAATCTATTTTAATCTTGAAAGAACATATTTTTTTATTTTCAAATACATTTTTTAGCTTTCCAAGTGCATTCCTATTATACCGTGAGCTAAATAACCACCATGTAAGAATCAGCTTCAGCCATTCCAAAATGATAGAATATAAAGGGCTGTAACTTCTAACTTTCCCTCAAATAGAGAGTTGTAGATAGTTTTCTTTATATGTACATGGTAACTAATTACCTTTCATATACCCTAAAAAGAAAAGTCGATTTATTTTTAGGATATGTGGAAACTACTTTCAGTAATTTACACTAAAAATGTTTTTCTAAAGGTAATTTAGGGATTATACATCAGAGAAAGCTTTTCACTGGGATAAAAATGTATATGATAAAAAAATATATCCTTGTTTTTTAAATCAGGGTATTGATGGAGAGCCTGGTCCCCGTGGGCAGCAGGGAATATTTGGAGCAAAAGGAGACGAAGGTACCCGTGGATTCCCTGGATCTCCTGGACCTATTGGACTGCAGGTGAGATAAGAAAGGCACCTTGTGTATAAATTCAATAAACTAGTATATGGCAGGACTGCAAAAATGTTTCAGCACCAAAAGTAATATGATACAGAAAATAAAAACACTATTTCCTTTTATTGGCCCTTTTTTTATGACTTATTAGTATATTGATTTTGCTTCAGCATATACAACTGTTTGCATTACCTTAAAAGGGACCGAAATACTGAGACACATTTAATATGTCTTGACAAGCAGCAGGCAAATTGTTGATATAGATCAAGGGTCTCCAAACCTAACAAACAAAGGGCCAGTTTACTGTCCTTCAGACCTTAGGAAGGCCGGACTGTGGACAGTGGGAGTAAAACATTTCTCAAATTTGGTATAATGGGGGGAATAGTGCCCCGTTTTTTGTCAGTAAAAGAAATAAAGGCCCATCATTGGTGTTAGTGGAAGGAAAAGTTCCCCGTCATTGGTATCGATAAAACAAATAGTGCCCCATCATTGGTGTCAGTGGGAGGAATAGTACCCAATCATTGGTATCAGTGGAAGGAATAGTGCCCCATCTTTGGTATCGGTGAAAGAAACCGTGCCCCATCATTGGTTTCAGTGGGAGGAATAGTGCCCAATTGTTGGTGTCAGTGGTAAAAATAGTGCCCGTCATTCCTGTCAGTGGGAGGAAGAGTGCCCTGTAATTGGTATCAGTAGAAGGAATAATACCCTGTTGTTGCAGTAAGTGGATAGAATGGTGCCCCAAAGGGCCAGATAAAGTGCCGCATCTTCCCACCTGGATCACAGTTTGGAGACCACTGATATAGACTGTTAAACCTCAATTAGTTATGTTTTAACAAACTGTTAGAATCCAGTGCCTTCTATATTGTATATTTAGGAAAATTGTTTCTCTTTATACTTGTTAACAAGACATATATCAAAATATTATATCTTTAAAAAGTAGGTAACTCTCAAAACTCACATAGTTGATTAAGTTGATTAAGTCAGTTGCCTCAAACCCACTTTAGAGTGATAGCTGAGAGGGTTATGACAACAAAAGAAAGAAAACAAGATAGGAGTCCACCTTTAGACCCCTTTCAAACTGGCACCGCTCTACGTTAGCGCTAAAGCGCCACTAGTTTTAGCGGCACTTTACTGTAATTTTAGCTGTGCGTTTTCGGCCACTGGTGGGGTGCTTTTAACCCCCTCTAGTGGCCGAAGAAAGAGTTAAATGCGCCCTCTAGTGGCCGAAGCGATTGGCAGGCGTTTTGACAGCGCTGCCTATTAATTTTAATGGGCAGGAGTGGTGTATACACCGCTCCTGTGGAGAAGCGGTGTATACACCACTCCTGCCCATTAAAATGAATAGGCACCGCTGTCAAAACGCTCCATAGATGCTGCTTGGAGGACTTTTTCTAACGTCCTGCAAGTGCACCACTTCAGTGTGAAAGCACTCAGGCTCTCACACTGAGGCTGCAGGGAGGCGTTTTTCAGGCGCTATACAGGTGCTATTTTTAGCCCTTTAGCATCTGAAAAACGCCTTCATTGTGAAAGGGGTCTTAATTAGGCGTTACTGGCTCATCCAAATTAATGAACGTTGGCCTGTAACCCCCAAAAGCATATACAAAATATACTGTATACCACAAGGGCAGAGATAAATAGATGATTACTTAGGGGCTGTATAAATGCTATATAAAGGTTTATATTTTATTGTTGTTACCAAAGTTATAATACAGAAATTCACCTAATTGATAACGCCTACAAAATCACCACTAGACGTCAAATGACAATATTATCAAACAACGTTACCGTCCATATGGATCATTCGAACTCACATCGATTTGTTTGCACCAAAGTCCACCATATGTGTATGTTGGTAACTGCAATGGCCACACATCTTTATGAATATATACACTTTCTCATTTAGAGCCACTAGGAGCCAAATATGCAGTATCAGTGCCCATGGATAGATGATAGCTATCTGAATGTCCATGACATATGGTTAACAAGGCTGGAATACATGAACAACTATGAGCCAGACAGAGAAAGGAAGGAACACTGCTCACCGACCCAGTGCATAGATATATGAATGAGTGTGGCCTAAGCCAGTACTGCTCCAGCCACGCACTCTGACATGTTTCGCCCCACACACTGGGGCTTGGTCAAAGCTATGAGCCAGAGCTACTGATCCATCTGACCACCCTAAGCGAACTCCCAGCATGTTTCCCATAGTGGATCCCCTGGGCATCTATGTAATGGGTCATTCCCATTGGTGGTCCCCCATATACACACAGAAGAGTGCAGCATCAAAGGAAGGGGGTCGGACCTCTGGGTCAACTACATTGATGTGTCCCACTCTTATGATTCATGGCTTTGAAGATGTGAGTGACCCACAATCATGGTGGTGTTGTGTGACAACATTGTCATGTATTGATCATGTATCTGTGGATGTTGTTATTATCAATTTGGTTAATGCTTGTATTATAACTTTAGTAACAGCAATAAATGTAAAAATGTTACCTCATTTGGCTAGCAGATTGAGGCCTTCAAGCATATACACACTGATGTGCTTTTTCGATAGAAAGCATAGCATGCAGGTACAATACATTTTTATGAGACACCCATATTTTTTTTTTTAATTTAGCACATATTTAAAAAAAATATGACTGCTTTTATACATGCTGACAAGTTTGCTGTGGAATAAATATAATAAAAAATCAATACATATTAATTAACAGGTAGCTTCACTTTAAAATACCATAGCTTTTCTTCAAATGTTAACTATAGCTTCATAATGCATAAAAAAAAAAAATACATGGAAAAGGTTTATGTTACACAACTAATTTATACAGTTACATATGTTGTCTTAATTATATTTGATAAACGTGTTCCCCTGTATTGCAGGGATTACCAGGACCATCTGGAGAGAAGGGAGAGACTGGAGATGTTGGACCTATGGTGAGTGTATACGTCTACTATGCAATATCATTTATTCAGATTGTTCATGTGCAGACAACATTCCTAAATCATTTTTTCTTTCTCAACTTAGGGCCCACCCGGACCACCTGGACCACGTGGACCTGCTGGCCCATCAGGAGCTGATGTAAGTGTTTGTTTCTTGCAAATTCGTTTTCTGATCCTTCCCTTATCCACATGATCCAAACATTCTGCAGGTTTCCATTGACATAACAACTATGCTTACTGAATTTAATGTTGGTTTAATTGGCTAATGATCTCATGTACAATGGAACCTGCAGATTTCACTGACCAAGCATTCTAGGGAAAGAGGGAACAGCAAGTAGACATGTTGGAAA
The DNA here is from genome assembly GCA_029574335.1 of Rana kukunoris. Taxonomy (NCBI): domain Eukaryota; kingdom Metazoa; phylum Chordata; class Amphibia; order Anura; family Ranidae; genus Rana; species Rana kukunoris. Next base: position 201,003,720 of record CM056057.1, read on the forward strand.
TCCTGGTCTAATTTTTGTTGTTTTTCCCTATGATCGGCCATTACCAGAGGTCTCTGCATATGCTTTCCTCTGCACTTTCCATAGCCCTATGTGTAAACACTCAAGCAACTCCTAGCACACATCTAAGGTTGTTGGTCTGGCTAAAGGTAGATACCAAAAAAAGACGCACCTCATCCCGAAATATAATTATAGAAACAAGAAAAAGAAGGGACTATAGCAGTGCTCGAATAAGATAATACCATAACAATGGAAGACTCAGATAAAATTTGAGTAAAAAAATACAAAAGGATTTACTTTTAATTATACAAAGTTGGTAAAAAATTGAGCGATAACACAGTGTCGGTCATTCACAATAAAGTGGTTCTTTTTTTCCAAAAAGTTTTTATTACGTTTTTCTTACACTACAATAAATACATTATACATACAACATAAATGGTCTCAGTATTATTAAGATGTTCTAAAAACACAGATAAAGAATGTTACTAGGTCATCTACTCATCCTGTACACAGTATGTCCCAAACCTATAGTCCCCATAGTGTACATCCAAGAGATACTAGGGAGGACAGGGAGAGACTCCAGGGACACGAAAGAGGAAATAGGAAGAAGGAGAGGGAAAAAAAACAAAAAATACCCCCTTTGGGGGTAGAGGGGGAGAGAGAAAAAAAAATATATATAAATATCTGTGTCATTAAGTGTTTTATATTTAAGTTTCTTAGTTCGTTGTTCTCTAACATGTAAGTGCATAGTGCAAAGAATGATCGTGCACAAAAAAACACATTGTGGTTCTGAATGGTGGTTGCATTAGAGATTTAATGGTGGATTGAGTAATCATACGTTATCCCGACATGTTTCGACTTCAGGCTTCATCAGGGGATGTATGTCTCAACCATACACAGAAAAGGCAACTATATAAATTATAATACAATACAAAAATCACATTTGTTTTGGAGATCTACCTGTTGACAGGTCCACCAATGGAAAAAGGGAACTTACCACAAAGGGCCCTAATGCCCCTATGCAGATGGAAAAAGCCACATGGGCTTAAAAATGGGCCCGACCAAACCCCGAGCACCCCAACACAGTGAGCGCTCTAAAGACCTGGCCAAAAAAGAAAAATAGAAATAAGCGAAAATTGAATCAAACAGTGCTGCTGAAAGAGGCTTAATATATATATATATATATATATATATATATAAAAAATATATATATATATATATATATATATATATATATATATATATATATATATATATATATATATATATGCAACCATACAAAAGAGAGGGTTGCATAAAGAATTTTATGTACATATACATGAATTACAGGAATCTCAATCAGAGTACTTACTTAAAATCAAGATTCAAAATAACGCAGAGTGGGCACCTGTGGATGAGGATGCCGAATATATCCAAAAAGAGAAACTTTATGGAAGATCTGTTCCAAGAAAGAACCTAGCACACGTATACCAGCAGCTATCCAAGTAACATCTTTGGAGGATCAGACCATGCTTGCATGTCCGACTATCCTCTGATGTCTATGGCAGAATGTAAAAAAAGAAAACAAGAATTTATAAATCTGGCATTTCCGAATACAGCATATGCGCCAACCTGGTATGACGTTTAGTATCATCGCACTACTTTAAAATGAGTTTTGCGTTTGTTTCCAAATTACTGATAGTTGGTAAATCTTTCTATACGTCAGTAAAGAAATGTTTACTGAGCTTAATATTAAGCATAGTTCCGTTCATCTTCTTGTTTTTTTTTTACTTTTCTTTATTCTTTTGTATCATAACAATCTTCTATTGCCTTCTACAGGGTCCACAAGGTCCTCCTGGTGGAATTGGAAACTTGGGACCTCAAGGAGAAAAGGTAAGGTCCACATTTCCACATTTCAGCAGTTCCCATTGAATTGTTAACATAATTCTATGGATATTACATTATATTTATGAAATGCAAAAATAAACAAACAGGCACATGTACATTTGCAAAAGAAACACTAGGGGATCCTCGAGTTTCCTTTTCTAGCATGTACAAGTTAGATCTCAAACAGAAGTCTCCCAAACATGGCTTCACAGAACATTCCATAACCAGGTGTTTCCTGACCAGTGGTCAGCTATGGGAGCGAAAACGTTGGTAGATTTTTGCATCATATCATTTTACAGAAGCCATATCAAGCATGGTGGGTCACTTTGATGCCTTCGGGATAGGTAGAGTGGGGTAGCTAATTAAAAAGTGACAATGATAACCTGAATTTAATCAAAGGAAGCGTGAAAGAGAAATGTTGCTTTTTGCATAGGATACATAAATATAGGGTACAGTAACGTGTGTTTTTTACTTTAGGGTGAACCTGGTGAAACAGGTGTTCCTGGTATCCAAGGAGAATCTGGACCTAAGGTGAGTTTTTATCTATTGTATTGTCATCATTGTGATCATCCATTTCTTAGCACCACATGGTGCCATGAATTATAAATTATACTAATGTCTTCTTTGAAATATTTTTTTAATTCTTGCCCTCTAGGGACCACGTGGAGACAGAGGTGAAAAGGGAGAGTCTGGCCAATCTGGTGACGCTGGACCCCCAGGTGGAAAAGGACCTGTTGGTGACGATGGACCTAAAGGAAATCCAGTTAGTATATAGAAGTCACCTCCACATCTTAGAAATAGCTTCTGTAAATTGAAAGAATTTAAATAATCAGTGGACCACAGCAGGCCTTCCGGTAGGATGAATGTTTAACCATTATATTATTACAAATGCAAATGCAGCAATATGTGCTTTAGCTGATTAGTATAGGAAATAATTAAATTTAAGTTTCCATATCCCTGTATAGATTACCTGGTAGTCCATCAGGACTGTATTTATGATAAATATATTAAACCAGGGTAGCATGATAAGAGGGAGGTTCTCCAAACCTCAAGCATTAAAAACTATGAAAACTTTGACTTATTGGGGTTCCCTATGTCTGTCTACCTCTGGATAATCTTGGCTAAATTCAGCTAGAGAACTGTAGGTGAAGGGAGTGCAGAGGCTGTTTAGAGGAACCAGAAGGCTCTTCATAGTTCAAGAAGCATGAGACCATTCTCATGAGTTGTGTTTATAGTTGAAAAGTATTTCTACATATAAAGCAGACCCCATACATCATGTAATAGAGCAGTCTAGGAAAGGCCTTTACTATCACTTGATCCAAGAGGTAGAGCTTGTACAAAAGGGTGTCAACATTGAGGTGTTCTCAGAGCAGAATGGTATCCAAATACTTAAAAAAAAATAATAATTGTGAGTTGTTCTCCGAACAGTAAGGCTTCATTTCCACTGGCGTTTTTACAGCCACGTTTTTTTACAGCTTAAAAACGCCTGTCCATGTTTATTTTAGAAAAAAAAAAAAAAAAAAAATTTTTTTTTTGGAGCTGGAGCTTTAAAAACGCCACGGCCGCGTTTTTGAGCGTTTGTGCGCGTTTTTGAGCGTTTTTTAATGTCTGGCGTTTTTACAGCTCTATTGCTGGAGCTTCAGAACGCACTGGTCCCGCGTTTTTTTTGCAGCTTAGCCATCTACAGCTCAAAAACGTCATTGTGGGCATGAGGCCATAGACTAACATGGACAGGCATTTTTAAGCTGCAAAAAACGCTCAGAAAAGTGGCTGTAAAAACGCCAGTGGAAATGAGCCCTAACAGAGGAGAAATCTTCCAAAAAAAGTTTTGCCTAAAGATCCTACTTTACTCATTTTACTTTAAGGTCCCACTATATGACCCTGGTAAATATACAATATTAACTAAAAACAGCGTAACAGTGCTTTTAATAAACAATGGACATAAATCTAAATTTTATTTAAATACCCCAACTGTATTATTATTATGTTTTATGTGGGACAGTCATGAGTTTTGAAGCCCTCAAGGGTGGAGTGGTGATCAGTTGTGCATTTGACAATCAGGATATAGCATACACTTGATTATATTTATTCAGCTGTGTTTAATATGGACATTGTATTTAAATGAATTCAGATCTTGAGATGACCTCAGATTGCTTTTAACTGTTTCTGTCATTATTTAGGGTCCTGTAGGCTTCCCTGGAGATCCCGGACCCCCTGGAGAGATGGGACCTAGAGTAAGTATAGCGGCAATAAATTGACATCGTCTATCATATGAATTCAGTGTTGATGTTTGAGTAATGTAGATGACTTATCTGTGATTTCTTAAATAAACCCCAATTAACTGTACTATTACACAATAGCTACACTGTTGACAAATATGACAAACAACATTTTGTATATGCCAATAGTGGTATTTAGAAAAGCACCCTAATATACAACTTATACTATACCTGCATACAAATTTTTACAAATTGGATTTACCTTAAAAGATACAGGATATTCTTCCTGTCACAGCAACCCATTAGTTGTGGACTCACCAGTTAAGGTGCGGTGTCCATTGGCACATTTCAATGCAATACAAAAAGACCCCCCCCCCAGGGGGAAAAACAAAGGAAATGTATCCTCCCAGAGATAAAGATGCAAAAAGTGGGCCGTGCTGCATAAAAAAGGGGGGTTATTGATACAAAAATTTAGCAATCACATAAATTCAGACACTTTGACACCCATTACCAACACCCAATATAAAAATTAAAATAATAAGATAACGTTATCTAAATAGACACTGGCTACCTACGGGATGCATGCATGCAAATTACTCAGACTGGAAAAATCTGCTTGAATTTGTCCAGCCGACTACCCAGCATTTGATTGGATGATCAGCCTCTAAGCTGATCAAGTCCAAGCAGGACATATATCAAAGTAATTCAAAATAGATAAGTTAGCTATGCGCTGTGGCTGACCAATGAATGATGTCGTGACCTGAATATCACAGCTCAATAACACACGGTTCATTATGAGAGGGCTATCATGGTATAACATTCATGAAGGTCAAGGACACCGTGGAGCCAAGTCATATAAGCAAAAAGCAGGTTAGCAAATGACCAAAATTCCCTGGTTACCCTCTGTTATGCTCTCAAAAAAATTTCTATGTGGAATCTGCTACAGGCCAATCACATGGAAGGGCATGCTTTAGGATTTCCACTAAAGCTTTGTCAATTATAAACACCAGCAGGGGTCTAGGAAGGTTATCTGTCCTGGTAGTATTATTGATGGGTATATATTCTTCTTGGGGTTAAAAACAGAAGTAAAGACCTGGGAACCGGGGTTAAATAGTTTCCCACTCTGCATTACACATTAAAGTTAGTTTTAAAAGGAAACCTGTACCGGGAATAATACAGAGGCTAGTATTGCACTGCTTAATTCTTTCTACAAATGCCAGTAGCCTGGCAGTCTCTGGCTTGTACTTTATGCTCCTTCCACATGGGGACGGATCCATCAGCGCCACCCGCCAGCTCAGTGGGAGATCTCCATTGATCTCCGCTGAACCGGCAGATGACAGGTTTCTCTCTGCTCGCTGCTTGCATGGAGAGATCGGACAAAAATGGACAGCATGTCCGTTTTCATCAGATCTCACCCGATCTGATGCGCCAGGACGGATGGTGATGTATCGTCATCCACCTAATTTTAGCGGATCGGATGTCAGTGGGCATGGTCACCGCTGACATCTGATGCTCCATAGACAAGCACAGAGCGCCCGTTCAGGTCCACCCAATAAACTAACAGGTGGACCTAAATGGTCAGCCCATGTGAAAGGGGCCTAAAACACTGAGCTGAAACAAGAATGTGGATCAGGACACTGGAGTAAAGTCAGAACTCTAATCAGCATACTTGCTTCTAGAACAACCTAGAAAGTTTTGAAATAATTGGATCAGCGTGACAGTAGGAGAGGTCAACAACTGACACCCACATTTGAACATTGTATTGGCCTTCAGTAACGCAGGATAGAAGTTGAGAGACTGAGCTACTAGAGTGGCAATACAGTACTGGCCCTGGGGCAATTTCCTGGATCAATAGCGTTAAAGGAAGCCTCTGCCTAACAAAGAAGCCTACAACAGGCCATGCCTAACCTATGGGCCATTGTTCAGAGTTGTGTTACTTTTTCATAAGCAGCTAAAGTTCAGTCATTTGCGTTTTTCTTCACAGGGACAAGATGGTGCAAAGGGTGAAAGAGGAGAAGATGGAGAACAAGGAGAGGCGGTAAGTGACCAAGAAAATATTAAGATATTGGGAAGAGAAAACAATGCATTAGGTATTATTTAAAAAAGAGAAACCATAAAATAATAAACAAAAATACAATTATATAATAAGGTATACACTGTACAATAATTGATTGAACTCTGCACATATAATAATGAACCAAGAATACATTGGATGCACAGAGCTTGTTCAGTCTCCATAGTGAAAATTACAGACTATTAAAACATATTTTAATATTAAACAATTAATAAGATATATCCATTTGACATCAGTCTATGCAATCCTTCATATTGGTGTTCGTGATTTAGGTTTTCTTCATAAGGATGTTCTCCTAATCTCTTTAACAGGGATCTCCTGGTCCAACTGGTGAAAATGGACCACCAGGACCCCTTGGCAAGAGAGTAAGTATATATTTATCATATCCTTATTTTTTCCGAACCATTTGTCCTTCCTCTGATCGTTGTCCTTTGTCATTTTTTTATCTTCTGGATTTTATACACAAATCCACCTAACAAAATTAAAGATAAATACAAGATAACCACTTTTTAAAACCTATCTTTACCTTTCCTCTGATCATTTTATTTTCCTAGTTTTGTTGGGTCTCACACTTTGCTCATCTTTCAGGGTCCTGCTGGCCCACCTGGTCCTGAAGGACGTGGAGGAGAAAAAGGTGCTAAGGTACCATTCTCATATTTTTTTTAGATTCGAAAGTTTTAATCAAAGATTTTTTTTAAATGTGTTAATTACTAACCTCTGAATAAAATTGTTTCCTTTTTTGTGGCAATGATTAATTTCAGGGAGAGGCTGGAGCTTTGGGACCTCAAGGAAAGACAGGGGCTGTTGGACCTCAGGGAACTGCTGGAAAACAAGGTCCTGAAGGACTGAGAGGCTTGCCGGGTTCTGTGGTAAGTAAAATGCTTCATAAAATGTTGTGTTTAGACAATATTTATTGGTCGAAGTCAAACCATGCTTGGGTCACACTTATTAAAAGGACCTAAAAACCTTCTAATTGTTAAAAGATATCTACATGTTAATATTTTGGGTGATTCGGCTTGACCAGATTATGCTCTGACTATCTTCTAGCAATACATTCACTGAATACTTTAGGCATCCCAGTGATGTCAAAGTCCACATTTGAGTCACTGAAGGAGAAACTCTTCATAGTGCCAAAAATTACCAGTTTCTCACTAGAGAATCAGATTGGTTATGCTCGGAGACCTAATTTTTTATTATACTTCACTTTTTTATCATCTTTGATCTTAAAGCTGCAAAACCTGTCGCAGAGAGCAGCACCACTCACGCATGTACAGTGGGCACCTGGCTCTGAAGCCACAAGCTGTCACAGCCGGGTGCCCATAGTAAAGATGCCGGCTGCTGGGTTGAAAACTGCTGGGCTGAGTGCACTGCTGGATCGTGGGACAGGTGAGTCTATTTATTAAAAGTCAGCAGCTACACTTTTTGTATCTGCTGACTTTTAATAAACAAAAAAATTGGTGGAACTCCGCTTTAAAGAGGAACAAAACCATTAGAATATTCATCTCCACCTTCCAGCGAAGTGCAGATTCACTCCTTGCTGGCAGCTGTCATCTTCTATCCCAGGGGTCTCCAAACTTTCTAAACAAAGGGCCAGAGTACTGTCCTCTAGACTTTAAGGGGGCCGGACTGTGGCCATCAGGAGTACAAAATCTCCTATCATTGGTGTCATTGGCCCCCATCATTGGTGTCATTGGACCCAATCATTGGTGTCATTGGGAGAAAGTCTGCCCCATCATTGGGAGGAATTCTGCCCCATCATTGGGAGGAATTCTGCACCATCATTGGGAGGAATTCTGCCCCATCATTGGGAGGAATTTTGCCCCATCATTGGTGTTATTGGGAGGAAATCTGCCCTATCATTGGTGTCACTGGGAGGAATTCTGCCCTTCATGTACATCTGTCGCGCAGTCATTTTAGCCCCAGTCTGCCTTCTTGGGATAACAACCGATGCCGCTAGCAGCCGCTTGACTGTTATTCCAAGCATCGGGAGGGAAAGCCCCCCTGCCGCCACCTTCCGTGGCTCACCTGTTCCACTGGGAGGCACGAGCAACCAGCCGGCACATCCGCCAGCTGGCCAGAGACCCGAATGAAGCCAGAATCGGCTTTGATCAGGTCTCGGATCTAGTAACCCAGAAGCGATGCCATGACATCACTGCTGGTCTACAGAATGAATAAATGAATGGATGAATGAATGAATCAAAGACTTAAAGGTGCCAATCCTAGAAAAATGACAGCATTTAAAACAGCCAAACTTTTTGAATGCTTTTAAATGCAAACAAGGGATTTGGGGTCTTATCGATCTCAGATCCTTCCATAAAGAGTACCAGTCATTATCTATTACTGTCACAAGGGATGTTTACTTTTTTTCTGACAGCAATAAAAGTCATCAAAATTGTTTTATTAAAGGGACAGTGTAAAAAAAAAAATTAAATATATATATTTTAAATCGCCCCATCCCTCCGTGTTTGCGTGCATATGCGAACGCATACATAATTGTGACCGCAAATGTATGGGCAACTTTCAATTAATGCTTTGCATTTTCTTAATTAATGCAAAGCATTCTCTGATTGGATAAGGTGGATACTTTGACATTATTGCCTTGCCCCTCTATTTATCTAGAGATACACTTTGCATTCATTGGGAAAATGCAAAGTGATCTCGAAATGGCACCCGTGCTGAGGAACGTTAGCAAGAACCCCCATCAGATTTTTATTTCTGTCCCTCTTGCAGATTTTCTCTCACTTCCTGTTTGGTGACACCTTGTCATCAAAGCAGGATGTGAGAGTAAATTAATTTAATGTAAAACCGAATAGCAGTAAAATAAACCCAATAGGAGTTCTAATTCTTTCCCACTCCATCCAAAACGAATGAAAGCATTTTAGGCTTGCCATATACTTTAAGTGGTAATTGAATCAACTATTTCTTCATTAAGGCCTCATGTACACTGCTGCTGGTAAACGGACGTTTAGGAGCAGTTGAGCATTTTTTTCAACTGCTCCTGAACTTTCCTGTATGTTATCTTATCATTACATTCGTTTATAGTTTGTTTATAGTAGTTTCTAGGCAGTTGTGTTTAGAGACTTTTTCTTGAACCCAAAAAAATGCTGTGTTTAGAGGCAGTTGAAAAGCCAAAGGTGGCTAAATGCGGCAACTTGTGTTAAGCAGCATTTCGTTTGCAGAAGTTTTTTAATTTTAACAACATTTTTTTTTATTTTGTTCAAATGCTTCAAGACGCAAATGCGGCTAAACGCGACATGTAAACGCGGATAAACTGATGTTTTTAGACACTGGTTTCTAGCTGTCAAGTTAAATCGTTCAGGAAGGTTTGAACAACGTCCTGTGTACATGAAGCCTAAACCGACATAGGGAACTGGTATAGCTTTATTGGCCTCTTTTTAGTTATTGGCTCAACAAGCATGTTAGCAAACACATGCTAAGTGTCCTATAGATGCTAAGCTCCAACCCATATAACCATATGATTTATGGTCTTCTAACAGTCTGTTGTCAGTATACAAGTAAAATACTCAAGACCCACATAAACAATTAATTAAATTAGTGTCAAAATGTTCTATATCATGGAACTCAATTTACCAGAAATGACTGTGGTTTATAACATTAAGCTGACAGCTTAAGAAGCATGGAAGCCAAAGGGTTAGGAAAATAAAACTCACATCTTTTGTAGCTCTTTCTATTGCTATCTATGAAACCACATTTTGCCTGACTCTTTAAAGGAGTCTTCCAGCATATACCATAATACTAAAATGACTTGAGAATGCAAGTTTTTTCCTCTTGTCAAAGCATACGCACGTCTGGTTTTCACGACGGGAAAAAACAAAGCTAGTTCTCGTCTGGAAAACTGCGATGGAGCATACCCGACGGGAAAACCGTTCTTGTGTACGAGGCATTTCAGTACCCAAATCCAAACTTTATTTCCAGCAAGGCGTGAAGCTGAATCATTTTTTGGTCCCATTTAACCAATTTTTATTTTGTTTCCTTTGATTTATGAAGCTGAGCATTAGGAAAACTAAAACTAATAGGAAAAAAAGCTTCTTTTGCTACTAAAATACTGTTCAGAACAAGTAAACCACAATATTCAGAGCAACAGAAAGGGAGGCACAACTTAGAGATGAATATAATGCATGCGTATAATGCTAAACATTAATCTGTTCTTATATTTCCTTTCATTACCTACAAGGGTGAACAAGGTCGTCCTGGTGCAACAGGTCAAGCCGGCCCTCCAGGTCCAGTGGTACGTGTGTTGTCTAAATGTCATTACTGAATATTAGTCTGTAATTCAGGAGAATATATTCTAACTTGTTCTTTCACAGGGGCCTCCTGGTTTGCCAGGCTTGAAGGGAGATGGTGGATCTAAAGGAGAGAAGGTAAGAACCTAATATTATGATGTGTATGATATTTGGAGTATGCTTGGAAGATATCATGGTGTAAAGGGATCTTACCAATATATGTTTAATTCGCCCCTCAGGGTCACCCTGGACTTATTGGTCTTATTGGACCAACTGGAGAGCAAGGAGAGAAAGGAGACAGAGGCCTTCCAGGACCACATGGAATTACAGGACAGAAAGGAGAACCTGTAAGTGTTGAATTATCATTTTAATGGATTTTTTTTCCATCAACGTTTTATTAGCTAAGTGATTTACATTTGCCTCTAAGTGCCACATCCCTAAATCACAATATTCAATTTCTTTAAAAAAAGGAGTTGAAGTACCCCCTAGATATGGCGGGTTTTAATGGCACAACAAGATATATAATTCAAATATAAAGTTTATTACAAAATCATATTTAAAAAAAATGTGTTCATAATACTAAAAAACCTTTTGCACAGTCAGCCTTGTAGAAGTATACAGACTTGTATCCAGTGATACAGTATGTCTGAGCAATATGTTTCTTATATTATATTTCTCCACAAAACTCGACGCGTGTCTTGGACTTTGGTCCACTTCATCAGGAGCTTAATGGCAGAATTTATGTGCGCTTCACTACATATGAGAGAGATATACATAAAATGTTACAATGGCATATTTAAAATTGTAACAAAATGTATACAATTCCGCAAGCTTTCTATGTTACCTGGGTAGGGCCAAGTGCAAGGAGGACCAAAAAACTAAAAATGTGATTTTGTAATAAACTTAATTTTTTCTTGTCAATTTTGTTTATTGAATATTAAATAATAAAGACAGTTACAATTAGTAATACATAGTTAGAACAAATGGTAATATTAGTTAAGTATATAATATTAAATTGGATTGAATTATACATATCTGAAGATTAGCTATTTTACATAAACAGGTAATCAACTCGAAAATGAAATGTTAGGTTACTATAAACAATTGAAAAATGTAATATGTAAATATGTGCTAATACACTTAGTTCCAGGTTTATTCAATTAATATATAGTCACTATAGAAAGAAAGCTAATTGGAAATCAACTAGTTCAATAAAAACTTCAAAAATGTATAATTATCATAAGTAATAACTAAATATAGTATTACATATGTTTTTGTGCCGTTAAAATTGAATTATTGTTTAATTTTTGTTCAGCTTTTTATTGATGTTCTGTATATGTGCACAATTGTTTTGTGTTTGACTCTTTTTTTATTCCTTCCATAGGGTATTTCTGGTGTCACTGGTCCTATTGGTCCAGGTGGATCTGCTGGCCCCCCTGTAAGTTTATTGGTCTGATAATGAAAATGCATTTATATTAGAGAGAAGAATGTACTATTCAGAGGATGTATTGGCTCTTCACATCCAATGTGAGTCTTAGGGAGTCTTAGGTTTATATAAAAATACGTTTTTTAAGGTAACCAAACAGACTTTGAACACCTCCAAACCTCCAAAAGACAAATGTGTAGTAATTATGGATAGGAAAGTGGAAGACAACAGGATATACTTAAAGCTACGCTCTGTTCAAACATGAAGATTTTCCATTTAAACTGGCTCTGGTGACACAGTCCAGCCCCTGATAATTATGTCTTTGAATTTATCTTGTGCACCAAGCTGTCTTAAAAACTACCTACCTATAGTTGTTGCGATCTCAGAAGACCAGAGAGGAACCATACAGTAATTTTCAAATCCTAGTTTGGCCCCCAAAAAACGCCTTCTTTAAGGAGGTACGATTGTAACACACTAAAACCCTAGTATAAATGATGAGATTATCATACAAATGATTTTTTTGCATGCTAGTCTCCAGAAAACAAATTGGTTACTAAAGTACGCAAATTCTCATACGACAGACTAAAAATTCGGAAGTGATGTAATGTATTTGTATTGTATTTTTTATGAAAACTGGACTGATTAAATTAAAATCGTACGATCTGATATCGTACCAGAAAAATGTTTCTGTTTGTCCCTTGGGATAACTTCAACTAAAGCTGTACTAACAAAAAGATTATCGTATGATCGTTTTGAAAGTGATATTTTGTGTACGATATTCTAAACATGTGTACTAGACTTAAGAGAAAGTCATCAGCAGTGTTAATTTTGTCCACTAAAACAACTAAAACATTTTAGTCGACTAAATGAATACTATTTTAGTCGACTAAAATACGACTAAAACTAAAACAATTGAGATGACTAAATTACAACTAAAACTAAAATGCCATTTTAGTCAAAAGACTTAGGCCCTGTACACACGATCAGACATGTCTGATGAGACTTGTCTTGTCTGATAGTCTGAACTTGTCTGATGTGCGTACACACCATCGGACCAAAATCCGATCAGACCAGAACGCGGTGACGTAGAACACAACGACGTGATGAAAAAACTACGTTCAATGCTTCCAAGCATGCGTCATCTTGATTCTGAGCATGCGGCGGGTTTTTGGTCCGATGCTTTTGTGTACTAACCATCGAACCTGTCCGACGGACAGGTTCCATCAGACAGTTTTTAAAGCATGTTTTAAAACTTTGGTCTGCCGTACACACCATCAAACTGGTCCGAAGAAACTGCAGACCAGTTTCATCAGACATGTCTGATCGTGTGTACAGGGCCTAAGACTAAAACTAAATTGAAATTTGACTTTAAAATTAACACAGGTCTGTAGTGCATGTTCATACCTCAATAACATAAATAAAAACATATGAGATTTTTCACTCCAGCAGTATATAATGAGTTTGGAAATTGTAGAGAAATGTTAACTAATGCATTGTAATTTAATTACACCCATTAGATTTTAGATTACTAAAATGAGTTTTGGTTGACTAAAATATACTGGAGATTTAGTCGACTTAATAAGACTAAAACTAAAATGGGACTAAAACTTTCTGCCATAATTAACACTGGTCATCAGTAGAGGCACACTTCTTAGAAAGCCTCATTGCAGTCCTGCATAGTGAGTAAACTAGACGTATGCCTGCATCCCAGCATATGTGTTTTCTTGGCCTGACTGTCTGTTTCTGGATTTAGCTACAAGTATAGTCACTGGTCCATTGCCCTCTATCTGAGTGCACTCCAGCAACACACAAATTGCAGCATGAGTGGGAGGTTACACAAGTATAGTCATGTGACAAAGGACTGCAATTCTTACCAGAAACATAGAAAAGAAGACTGCTGAATATGAATAAAAGATTTCAAAAGCATAGATTAAAGTTCAATTGGGTGGACGTTCTGTTTTTAGTACAATTGCAATGCCTCATGGGTAGTATTTTAGTGATTTCCTTTACTTGTAGCCTGGAGGACTGAGATGATTTAAATGCATTATACTTATTCATATATTTCTATTACATTTACATTTTTTTTGTCTATTTCCTGTTTAGGGTCCTCTCGGTCCTAAGGGAGCTAAAGGATCATCGGTGAGTAATTTGTTCTTGCCTCCATTTTTACATAAATCGTTTGTAGATTTCATACATCACCAGCCTAAGAACGCTATACTTTTCATATTGTAATGAATGGTACATAGGAATGCTATGACTACTGTTTGCCACCTTAAGTTGTAGGATCCAAGGTTAATCCCCTCCACCACAGGAAAAATGGTCACATACCAGATTGCACTGACCTCCTATCATGGAAGGTCAGTTGTGGCTCTAAACCCAACCAGGGCCTTTAAGCGTTCCAAGAGTCTCTTAAGGTGAATGGAATCCCCATCCAAATAAGGATATCACAAACGATCCCAGAAACATCATAGCTGAAAACTAGACCCCCTAAACTTAACACTGGTATATTCTGGACACCTGTATACCGGAGTGGAGCTCAGGTGAACTAATTTCCAGCTATGACATCCCTGGGATCGTTTGTGATGTCGTTATTTGCATGGGAATTCCATATAACCTAGGAGACTCCTGGGACGCTTAAAGGCCCTAGCTGGGCTTAGAGCCACAAGTGACACATTGACTTTCCGTGATAGGAGGTCTGTGCAATCTGGTAATCAACCATTTTGCCTGTAATCCTGGCACTGGATCCTACAACTTAGTGTGGTGCATGGTGTGGTTGTTATCACAAGACTCTTTCTTCATCTTTTGAGACTATACATTTTTCCTATTTTGTGTCTGACTCAATAAGTTTTAGTGCAACTCTTTGTATGAATGTTTTGCTTTTGAACTGTGCTATATCTCACAGTAGAGGTTGTGGCTGTTTTTGATGTTTTTATTTCAGCACTATAGCACAGTTTTTTTATTATTTCGGTTAATGCTATGACTACTGGAACATATTCAAAATACATCTATGTGTATTTTTATAAATTCTCAGTGTACCTGTCTATATGAAGTTATCTAACTTTTTTGTTGTTGCTGGAATACAGGGACAAGCTGGACCCAAGGGACAGAAGGGAATACAAGGTCCCCCTGGAGCTCCGGTAAGTGAAACTTTGTCATATAAATACAATTCTCCCACAGGAAAGTTATACATGGGCTAATACAATCTATACATGAGACCTATGCCACATCAGTAGCATATGGTGCATGTTATCATGAGAAGGCTGGCTGAAAACAGCTGTACCTTTTAAAGTTCAAGTAGAAGTAAACCCTCCTATCATTTTCAGCCAAGGAAGCTGCCATCTTGGCCTCTGTTTGATCTTTAACTGCCATGAAGCAGAAGCACGTGCCATTGGATGGTTTGACAGTTTGGTTGAGAGCACAACCAATGTGACAGTTAAATTTCTAGCATGTGCCAGGAAAGTAACTTTTTTTTTAAACTGTTAAATCAATGGCTTTATACTTTAATAAGCTGTCCTTGAGCTCTTCTCAGTGACTTAAGCCTCGTACACACGGCCGGTTTTCCCCACGGAAAAACTGCGAGGAGAGCTTTTGGAGTGGAATCCCGGCCGTGTGTATGCTCCCCGCAGTTTTTCCGATGGGAAAACTGGCCAAAAACCGCCAGACAAAATAAGAGAAACAGCTCTCTTTTTTTTCCCGCCGGGAAAACCGGAGGACTTTCGCCCGGTTGTTTTTGGTAGTTTTCCTATGGGGCCCATACACATGGCTGGGATTCCCGACCAAAGCTCAATTGCAGTTTTCCTGATGGGAAAACCAGCTGTGTGTAGGGGGACCGAGCAGGTTCTTGGTTTTCCCCTTGGGATTTCCGACTGGAACTTTTCCTGTTGGAAATCCCACACGTGTGTACGGGGGAACTGGCTTACCCTCAGGTGGTCTAGTCAGTCTGCTGCAGGAAGGAGGAGGCATTTCCTATATTTCTTCTCCCTCATTGAACAGACTGTACAGTGTAACTTTGTAGCAAGTCACAAGGTGAGAAGCTGCAGCAGGGCCTGATATGTGACAGATTTGTGTGAAAACTGCATAGGCACCGAAATGTATACAATCGGGTCATTTTTAAAGTGATATTAAACACACAATGTTTGATTTTCATTGTCCTTTATATTTCTGTATGTGGATTATGGTTCTAAGAACCCTTTTCCTAATCAATATACTGCTGTCACATGACCCAGATCATTCACAGCCTGTCTGCAGGGAAACATAAGCAGGAGCTTTTAGTCCTCTGCTGCTGGTCACATGTTCAAAATAAAAAAAAACTTAAAAAAAAGAGTAAGAATTTTAAAATAATATCAACAACCTGTTTTAAACTGTCATAAAAATATATATTTGAAATCAATTCTTTATTTTTTTTTTGGCAATAACATACAGTAGTGTGGGCAGATTTCTGTAGTCTATCAATAATTAATAAAATATTTCATAGCTAATGTGGTAAATGCATTTTTTGTTCTGAAACATAGAGTGTGTTGGATTTTATTGCTAACTGTTCATGCCTCAACAGGGCCCACCAGGAGAGGCCATCCAGCCACTGCCTTTCCAGATGCCCAAGAAGAACAAACGTTCCATTGATGCCAGTCAGTTCATGGCAGAAGATTCAGCTGCAGAATATACCGATGGCATGGAGGAAATCTATGGATCTCTTAATGCTATAAAGAAAGACATTGAGTTATTCAGAGCGCCAAAGGGTACAAAGGAACACCCGGCTCGGACATGCCAGGACCTTCATCTTTCCCAGCCAGATCTTCCAGATGGTATGTAAAACCAAGGACAGGCTTCATAGGAGGGTTTTAAGCAAATTTTTATTTAAAGATTAAATACAATTTTACCTCTTCAGGCAGTTGAGGGCCAACATTATTATATTTCTCAGTGATTCTGTAGGAAATGTGATGGGTAGACTTCTGAAAACCCCATTTTGGGCTTCTGTATTTTCTGTTAAGACCTTCCAGCATTGGAGATATTTTTACATTGCAGTAAGAGACTTAAAGCGGAGGTTCACACAAAAAGTGAACCTCTGCTTTTCGGAACCGTCCACCCCTCCGGTGTCACATTTGGCACCTTTCGGGGGGAGGGGGGTGCAGATACAGGTATTTGCACCCACTTCTGGGCATAGATATCCGCAGAATCTGCGGGTAATCTACGTCACGTCCTGTCCACCCCCCCCGCTATCTTCTGGCAGATAGAAAACAGGAGGGACCATTTTGATTGCGCAGCGCGACTTGCGCATGTGCAGTAGGGAACCAGGAAGTGAAGACGCAAGGCTTCATTTTGTGATTCCCTTAGCGAAGATGGCGGCGGCAGCATCCGAGGACCAAGACACGCGTCGGCCTCGGGTGCCGACATCATGGGCGCGCTGGACAGGTAAGTGTCCATATTTTAAAAGTCAGCAGCTGCAGTATTTGTAGCTGCTGGCTTTTAAAAAAAAATTACGGCGGACCTCCGCTTTAAATGTAACATTCAGTACAGCACATAGGTTCTCAGACCACACAACATGTTAGTTTATGCTGTGAAGCTCATGGTAATAACAACATGTGTAAATCTCACTGCTCACCTACGTTTTCATGAGTTAACAAAAATGCTTAATGCTACAGCACCCCCTAATGCCCTATACTACACACACAACCGGTTTTCCCATTGGAATAAACTTGGAATTCCGCTCAAGCTGTCTTACATACACACCAAATTTCGACCGTCAAGAACGCAGTGACGTACAACACTACCACGAGCCGAGAAAAATGAAGTTCAATTATTCCAAGCATGCGTCGACTTTATTCTGAGCATCCATGGTTTTTAGTGCATCGGAATTGCATACAGACGAATGGATTTTCCGATAGGATTTTTTTCCGTTGGAAAAATAGAGAACATTTTGCGATGGAAATAGTCAGATGGGGCATACACACGGTCGGAATATCCAACGAAAAGCTCCCATCTGACGTTTTCCATCGGCATTAGAATATGTCTTTCAAATGAGACACAAAAATAACACCTTACAAAAGATCCAATTTCTAATTTCAAAGAAAAGTTTTAAAATATATATATTTTTTAATTTAAGCAGAAAATGTTATCTTTATATAGTATATAATTTAATTATCCACCTGCATGAGCCCTAAACACATAACCTAACTCCCTAGCACTTAAACCCTAATCTGTGGTAAGTTAATCATATTAGGATAAATACATTTTTCTTTCTTAAGGTTTCATTTTATTAAAATTGATGCATATATTTTTTTTTACCATTTTTGAACTGGGATGAGCTATGGAGTATTTTACTGAGCTTTTTTGAGCAAAGTAGACAAAGAGAGCCTTAGCTGAATGTAAAAAAGAGCCAAGTGCTCCACCTGCTGGCTTGAGATCAGATAGTGAATTACTATATATAATGGGCCAGTTTCACAAAGACTTACACCGACGTATCTACTGATACGCCGTCGTAAGTCCAAATGTGCGCCGTCGTATCAATGCGCTGATTCTTTAAATCAGATACGCCTGAATTTTGCCAATATACGACCAACGTAAGGCTCCTACGCCGTTGTATCTTGGGTGCATATTTACGCTGGACGCATTCAGCGTTCCCATTATAAATATGCAAATGAGCAATATACGCCGATTCACCGTAAAGGTAAACCACCAAAAAGGTGGCAGGTCCCATGCAAGGTATGGACGTCGGAACAACCGTCATTTTTACGTCGTTTACGTAAGTTGTACGTGAATGGGGCTGTGACGTTTACGTCGTAGGCAGTGTTCAACATGTATCTTAGGTATTCTATTCGACGTGACTCTGAGCATGCGCGCGCATGCGCCGTTCGCTCGGACGCTCATTTACAGGGGGTCACGGTTCATTTAAATGAAGCACTTTGAATTAGGCGGGCTCACGCCGGCCTAGTTACACTACGCCGGCGCAACGTACGGCGTGACTTCTTTGAGAATACTGTACTGGGCTCCCTATTTTACGTCGGCGTAGCGCATATGAGATGCGCTACGCCGGCCAAAATATACCCCGCTGTACCTGAATCTGGCCCATTATATCTAATATTTCATATTTATTTGATCAGAAATAAATAACAATTTTTAGTGTTAGCTCTTGCCATAATAAATAAAATAAAAAAATATACTAAACATTCCCCATACTAAGCCAAATAAAAGACTAACCTCTTGTCCTGTATACTTACCTTGTCCTGTATGAGGAACAGCCAAGCAGCATAATTCTAAAAGCTCCAAAACTGAGCCGCATTGCATTGGATACACCATTAAATCTCCCTCTTCTCTTAGGTGAATACTGGATCGATCCTAATAAGGGCTGCGCACGAGATTCCTTCAAAGTCTTCTGTAACTTCACTTCAGGGGCAGAGTCTTGTATCTTCCCCAGCAAGCGCATTGAGAAGGTAAGGATGTTTTTAATGGAAAATTATATTTTGATGTTACTTTCTCATTTTATATGTTGTTCATCATTTTTGTATTTCGTTATTTTCACAAATTTACCTGACCTGAGATATGAAATCAGCCACACAGGAAGAGCATTGTTTTTAATGAAGCATCTAATTTACAGAATTACATTGCAAGAAGGAGCAGTAAAGCACAGCCATTTTCTAGCACTGCAAAACACAAAGCAGAGCCTGCAAATACACTAAGGAAATGTGGCTGCCCGCTAAGGACACACACACAGTGCCTTGAAAAAGTATTCAAACCCCTTGAAATTTTCCACATTTTGCCATGTTACAACCAAAAACATAAATATATTTTATTGGGATTTTATGTGATAGACCAACACAAAGTGGCACATAAATGTGAAGTGGAAGGAAAATTATAAATGTTTTTCAAAATTCTTTACAAATAAATTTGTCAAAAGTGTGGGGGAAGCATTTGTATTCAGCCCCCGTTTGGGTCCTTTCATACGTGCGGACTGTTTTTTAGGTACGTTTCTTTTTATCGGTTGATCCGTTTTTCGTCCATTTTTCATCAGTTTTTCCATCCGTTTTTTCATCCGTTTTTTTTTTTTTGGTAGAACTTTATTTTTATTACATATTTTGATGAAAAACGGATGTTAGCGGATCGGATGTTTTCATCCGTTTTTCGTCCGTTACGTTTTTTTGACGGAAGAAAAATAGTGTTTTCTTCCATTCAAAAAAACTGAGCTTAACGGAGACGGATGTAAACGGACATTAGCGGATGCTCATTCGCTAACGTCCGCTATCCCATAGGGATGCATTGCGGTCCGTTTTTCATCCGTAAAAAACGGACGAACGGTCCGCACGTGTGAAAGGGCCCTTACTCTGATACCCCTAACTAAAATCTAGTGGAACTAATTGCCTTCAGAAGTTGCTTAATTAGTAAATAGAGTCCACCTGTGTGTCAGTTGATCTCAGTATAAATACAGCTGTTCTGTGAATCTCTCAGAGTTTTTTTAGAGAACAAACAGCATCATGAAGGCCAAGGAACACACCAGATAGGTCAGGGATAAAGTTGTGGAGAAGTTTAAAGCAGGGTTAGGTTCTAAAAAAATATCTCAAGGTTTGAACATCTCACAGAGCTCTGTTCAATCCATCATCCGAAAATAGAAACAGTATGGCACAACTGCAAACCTACCAAGACATGGCCGTCCACCTAAACTGACAGCAGGACAGCATTAATTAGAGAGGCAACCAAAAGGCCCATGGTAACTCTGGAGAAGCTGCAGAGATCCACAGCTCAGGTGGTAGAATCTGTCGACAGGACAACTATTAGTCCACTCCAAAAATCTGGTCTTTATGGAAGAGTGGCAAAAAGAGAGCCATTGTTAAAAGAAAGCCATAAGATTTTCTGTTTGCAGCCATGTGGGAGACACAGCAAGCATGTGAAAGAATGTGCTCTGGTCAGATAATGTAACGTATTGGCCTAAAAGCAAAAAGCAAAATACTACACATCACCCTGAACATACCATCCCCACCGTGAATCATGGTGGTGGCAGCATCATGATGCTTTTCTTCACCAGGGACAGGGAAGCTGGTCAGAGTTGATGAGAAGATAGATGGAGCCAAATACAGGGCAATCTTAGCAGAAACCTGCAAATGACTTGAGACTGGGGCGGCGGTTTACCTTCCAGAAGGAACAACGACCCTAAACATACAGCCAGAGCTACAATGAAATGGTTTAGACCAAAGCCTATTCATGTGTTAGAATGGCCCAGTCACAGTCCAGACCTAAATCTAATTGAGAATCTGTAGCAAGACTTGAAAATGTATCTGTTCACAAACGCTCTCCATCCAATCTGACAGAGCTTGAGATATTTTGCAAAGAAGAATGGGCAAAAATGTCCCTCTCTAGATGTGCAAAGCTGGTAGAGACATCCCCAAAAAGGCTTGCAGCTGTAATTGCAGTGAAAGGCAGTTCTACAAAGTATTGAATACAAATGTACCCCACACTTTTCAGATATTTATTTGTAAAAAAAATGTTGAAAACCAGTTATAATTTCCTCCCACTTCACAATTATGTGCCACGTTGTGTTGGTCTATCACATAAAATCCCAATAAAATACATTTATGTTTTTGGTTTTTGCATGACAAAAATTTGGAACATTTCTAGAGGTATGAATACTTTTTCACTAATGGCAAATTATACATATGAATACGGTTTTGATACATTATCACAGATTGAGTTAACAAAGATCCAGAACAGAAGTTTATTTAGATCATAAAACTTAACATCTCTGCTCAAGCTGCTGTAAGTCCATCTGGTGATTCCTGCAATGGGTGCTGGCTGGGCAGCAGTCCATATAACTCCTCACATACTGTGAATATGCATAGAGAAAGGTCCCAAACACTGCATACCAAGCAAAGCTTGGTGAAAGAAGTCTCACCCAGTTCCATCTAGAGCCACACCCCCAACCTGTTTCACCCCCTAACCCCCTCCACAGGGCATAATCATGGAGTATATTTAGAACAATTTGAATTATATCTGATTAAACATTTCCTTTAATGTCCCTCCCTCCTAGATTATAGGCTCTAACAAGTAGGGCCCTCTGATTCCTTTTATACCAAATTGTAATATAACTGTAATATCTAGCTTCATTTTGTTAAGCGCTGCGCAAACTGATGGCGCTATATAAATCCTATATAATAATAATAATGAATAGGAAATGCATTGCTCAGCTACAGATGCACTTGCCAACACAATCCCAGCTCTAGGTACCAGCTCCTCTAGTAGTTCATCAGACACAGAAGCACAAAGTAGGAAAGTAGTTGCACTCTACAATGAATAAAAATGTGCTGCCTTTAATGGTGACTGTTCAGTTTAGAGAAATACAACGCTTGCTTACTAACTTTGCTTTGTCACGAAGGTGAAGATGTCTCCCTGGAGCTCGGAAAAGAAAGAGACTTGGTACAGCAAATTCAGGAGTGGCAGTAGGGTAAGAGAAAAATAATGATGCTTTGCACATTGTCATTATCAGTAGTCCATGATTACTCCAATGATCATTTTAAGAAACTGTAATGTGTATGTGAGTAATTTAGGAAAAACTTCTATATCCCTCACGAATACTTGACTACTACACATGCTTCTCATAAAACCCCAAAATTTTCAGCTCTTGGAAACCCTTACTAAAACCAAATAATTTCAGTCAATGAGAATAAAATGCCTCTTACTAGACATGTGCACACTGAAATATTTTGTTTCTGAATTTCGTTCAAAAAATAAATGTATTTAGTTAGTCCTGAAATTCGTTTTTTATTTACTTTGTTTCGTTAAAAAATGCATTCGTCCGAAAATCCGAATTAATTAAGGTTGAATCGGTCAATTAAAGGCTTATGGTGTCTGTCGAAAGTTCTAAGAAGATTTGACAAAGCAGCTAACCTGTACGACGCCACAATCGTACATTTCTGGTCGAATCTCCGCCCACAAGCTATAGTAGAATTGTAATGTTGTATGACTAGTAATAATTATATTTACTAATTATTATTACTAGTCAAACAACATTAGAATTCTTCTATAGCCTATGGGCTGAGCATTTGACCATAAATGTCCGCTCGTGGTGATTGTATGATTTTAGCTGCTTCATGTCTCTATAATGTCAAATATTTTCTCTCTATGTCGACTCTTTTCTCTCTATGGGCCAGATTCAGGTAGATGGGAGCATCTTTGCTCTGGAGTAACGCTTCTCATTTACGTTACTCTGCCGAAATTTTAGGAGCAAGTGCTGTTATTCATGAAGCACTTGCTCCTAAAGTTGCGGCAGCGCATCGCAAATGAGCCAGCGGAATTCAAATTGGGCGGGTACGGGGCGTGTAGTATTCAAACTATGTGCGATCCCGCGGCGAACGTACTGCGCATGCGTCGAGTGTCAATGCATCCCAGTGCGCATGCTCCAAGTTCTGTCAGTGAACGTCAATGACGTCACGTCCCCATTCATGAATGTTTTACACAAACGACGCAATTTTTTTTTTCCGACGCGATGACGCCGGCTATACTTAACATAGGATACTCCACTAGGGGGCTGCTTTATCTTTACGTCGCGTATCGCTTCCGGAAATGTCGTAAAGTCACTGCGTCGCGCCCGAAAACGATCGTGAATTTCCGACTCCCGCTGATTAACATATTTTTTCAGCGTTAATCAGCGGGAACGCCCCCGGCGCCATTTTTAAGTTGAAGTAACGATGCGATGGCGAAATTCAATTACGCCGATCGCATCGGAACTCCAACCCGGCGTTTCTTGTTTTCTGGTTATAGAAAACAAAAACGCCGGCTTAAAGTGACAGTTAGGCTGGCGGATCACTGGATACTCCAGTCTAACTCTTCATGAATCTGGCCCTATGTCGACTCTTCATGTCTCTATAATGTCAATTCTTTTTTCTCTATGTCGACTCTTTTTTCTCTATGTCGAATCTTCATGTCTCTATAATGTTAATTCTTTTTTCTCTATGTCGACTCTTTTCTCTCTATGTCGAATCTTCATGTCTCTATAATGTCAATTCTTTTCTCTCTATGTCGAATAACCTCGGACGAATAGAGTTAGGCACATTTTTTTTTTCAAATATCAATTTTTATTAGTTTTTTCAACAAAGAAATACAGAAAATAACATAGCAACTGTGGCCTCACCCGACCATGTCATACACCTGTACATTGAACATGGAGATTCACATTCCAACTGTATAATCTAGCAGAAAGACTGTCGCCCCAACCCGTGTAGTGCCAGGGCACTTCCCACATGTAAAACCTAGACAGTTTCGCTCCAGCCAGTCAGCGCCTGCAATATCAACTGGCGGAATTCATCCCTGAACTAGACAAGGCTGTTATGCAGACGGAATAGTTGCGTCTGTGGCGCAAATTCAAACTCCACGCCCTATTATGAAACCAGTAGTCGAGGATACGACAAAGAGAGAGACAGAGCAAAAGGAGGCATGGAAAGAGAGGAAGAAGTAGGAGTAGATATAGATATACAAGTGAAGGAGTGGGAAGCTAGAAGCGTGGGAAGGGGGAGGAAGGAGAGTGGGGAGGGAGGGTATATTCTGCACGGGGGGGATGGACACAACGTCACCATCGGCCCGTGTTGGGCCGACATCCGAAGGTCAGTCAAGAGTTCAGTAGGGATTGCCCCTCATCAGAATATATGTATAAGTTCCACAACATCCAAGCATTAGAGTGTTTTTCCTGTTTATTCTGGGCTGTAAGCACAAGGTCTTCTAGGTTCTTAATTTCAAGTTAGGCACATTTAACCGCAGATTCAATAGACATAGATCGCTATTGTCATTGTCCTGTCGAATCTTCTATCTATATCGAACTGTTGTCAAAACAAAGTGAAAATAAAGCATTTTTTATGTCGGAGCTTTCGAATTTTGGACTCTGCACATTCGTTATTGTTTGTTAAAATGAATGCAAAAATCCTTAAAATTTAGACGTATATGCATTCGGACGAAAACAAATGAACATGTCTACCTCTTACTGTACAGTACATTGGCTGTCAGTAGGAAGAATGCAGCCCTTACAGTGATGGTTGGCCCTACAGACAGCTTAAAAAACAATTGGTGTCATGCTGCTGACATTGCCAAGTAGTGTTGGCTCTGGCAATATGCAGGTACCCCCACTGGAATGTTAATCAGCCACAGCAGTTGAAAGTGACTGCTTTAATGGGCTGCCTCACTGACTTATAGAAAAGTGGGCAGGACGGAGTAGTCAAGCTTAGATAATACCATGAAATATAGAAGATGATTGTTCCGCACATGTGTACATCTTTGTTGCAACCTAGTCCAGGGGCGTCAAACTCAATTTCATTGCGGGCCGCATCAGCATTATGATTGCCCTCATAAGGGCCGGTTGTATCTGTAAGATTAGATGTCCAGCGCATCCCCTCCATTTTATGTCAGGAGCCATCCCACCATCAGAAGTTGCGTCCCCCACTCTTCCTCACATCACAGTGCACCCCCCTTAGCTTATGCTGCTGCTGGGAAGAAGCTGGATGCATTGCTTGAAAGCAGAACATAAGGGTCTTCAGTAGGACCAGAGGAGGGCTGCAGCTGCAGGAGAGGTGCGAGGGCCACATGAAATGGCCTGGAGGGCTGGTTTCGGCCCATGGGCCTTGTGTTTGACACCTGTGATGACCTAGTCTTTCTCTATGAGATTTTTACTTTTGTGGTGTGCGTTATTGATTGTTCCCTCATTGATGTTTGTGTATCACTTTATCACTTTCTGCAGTTCTCCTATGTAGACTTAGACGACAACCCTATTGGAGTGGTCCAAATGACCTTCCTTCGCCTGCTAAGTGTGGGCGCTCGCCAGAACTTCACCTATCACTGCCATCGCTCTGCTGCCTGGCATCTGGCCTCAGGCGACACCTATCAAAAGGCATTGCACTTCATGGGCTCCAATGATGAGGACTTCTCCTTCCACACAAGCCCATACATCAAGGCCCTCAGAGATGGCTGTGCGGTGAGTAAAGGGGTCACATAGGATCTATGTACAGAAAACAGCATTGGTTTTATTTATAGATCAATGACATCAATGGTGCACAACCTTCTTGATGTTTTGAAATGAGGTTTGGTGCAAAGTGCTAGGACAGTGGGATCATAGCTATAATTAATAGGGACTGATTTAAAATTATTTTGATTCCAGTTGTATAGAAGCTCAATCCCTTTACTCAGGAACATTCTGTTCTAACTTCTATTGGAAAACATTTAAAATCGAAGTCCAGCTTAAAACTAACTAACCCCCTTCATGGGATGCTCTCTTCCAAGTGGGTTAGCTTGCGAGCACGCTGCCGTGATACAGCCGGCGGCTATAGCTGCGGACTGTATCAGTCAGCCCCGCTCCCCAGCGTGCATCGCCCATGAATGTGATTGACAGCAGCGCGAGCCAATGGCTGCGCTGCTATCAATATCCAATGATGAGCAGACTCTAGCTGGGGGAAACCATTGCTGGAATGAGCCCATGGAGTTCTGGGTCTTAGGTAAGTAAAATTGGGGGGCTGGGGGGGCCGTCATTGCCAGTTTTTTTTCACCTTCATGTATAGGATTAACAGCGCCTTGTATTCACTATATTACAACGCATTAAAAACTGCTCCCACCTCCTTTCTAAATCTTATACTAACTACCCTGTAAAAGGAAGACGCATATACTTATCTTTTCTGACATCACTCTGGTTCGGTCATGTTATTTCCCCAGCGGCCAGCTTCAGGGGAGAGGGGACTGACAATGGATGGAATGCCTATGTGGTGATGTCACCCATAGGTTCTCCTATGGGGCATCCGTTGCTAGCTGTCCCTCCTCACCCCTAAAGCGGGCCTCTGGGAGCCGATCATGTGACTGGACCAGAGCAACCTGAAAATAGGCAAGTATAAGCATTTACAGGGTAGTTATTATAGGTGTTAGAAGGGGGGTTTGAGCCTTTTTAAGATAAGTTAGTTCTAGAGTGACATTGGTGCTATTCTATAGATACAGTACAGTGGGTGAATGTTGTCACAATAATTTACTGGCAGGATCACACCACATCTAAATATGGTAATATTGGATTTCTGTTCCTGGGTTTAGGTACACTTTAAAGAACTCAAACAGGCATACTTGAATTGACCCACATATATATACAATTTATGAAATATATAAACAGATTGGGGTAAAAGTGGCTAGTAAAGAACTAATACATAACTAATACAACTCTCACTATGATGCTTTATTTTCTTTACTACAGGCAAGGAAGGGCACAGACAAGACAGTATTAGAGATTCACACCCCCATTGTGGATCAGCTTCCTTTGAGAGACGTTATGTTCATGGACTTTGGAGAACCCAACCAGAAATTTGGCTTTGAAGTGGGACCTGTATGTTTTCTGGGCTGAGGCTAAACAAGACTAGAGACATTCCCCCTACCCATTTGTATCCCTTTCTGAAAATAAAAAAGGAGAAGCCCCCATATCCTTTATTTCTGTACACCAATATTGAAGAAGCTCAGCTGAGGAGCAGAAAGAAAGCCCCTCCTGCAAGGTGGAACAAGAGACCAAAAGAACCTGGTCAACACGTGACAATGACCTATAGCTGGGCGGATCTTCTGATGACCAAAGGAAGAGTTTATCATAGACTTTTAGCTAGAATTATTTGAGGCTTTTTTTTAAATAAATGGTAAAAGAAACACCATTCCCATGCAGAAAACATTGGGTTAATGTCCCTTGTCCAGCCAAAATCTACACAGAGGACATTGCGAGCCACTTCTTTCACCCATACAGAGCTGTCTCTTTCTTTACATTTTCTTTCAAGCTCTTACGTCTCCAGTATTTAAAAAAAAAAGAACACATGCAGATGCGTACAAACGGGACTCTTATTTTTTTTTTCTTCTGTGGATATAAAGATTTACATTTTATTTAAAAAATAATAAAATTTGTGATAAAGTTCCCCTTCTGCCTGGCACACAAAAAACGTGGGAAAAATGTTTTTTGGAAACAAATGTCCTGAACAGACAAGAAGACGAAATTATCTGTGAACAAGATTTCACTATGGTGCTTGGAGTAAAGCTTATTTTTTGACCAACAAGATTATATATATAACAAAAAAAAACCTCACAGGTGCTCAGAGTATTACTGTGTAATGTTTGTAAGTATTTTTTGTATTGTAATATATAATCTATAATTTTGCTGCTTTTTTATTTTTATTTGTTATTTTTTTCTTACTCTTGCGCATGTCCATACATGACTTCCTGCCCGAACTATCAACTTCCTGTCAGCGTCTGTCTATTGTGTCCCCTCTACTACCTGTTAACTGCCACTTCCTGTTCCCTGGCCTGCCCTGTGTCTACCGTTTCCTCCTCTTTTATTTAAATAAATGATGTGCAAAAGGTGAAATCCACAGAGGAATAAAATGTCAGGATGGGTGAATTTTTTAAAAGGGGGGATTTGGGAGAACACAACACATTACTGGTTTCACATCTCACTGTAAGTAATCCTTTCCAAAGAGAGAAAAGTTTCTGGGTAATGCCAAATTTTTATATCAAGTCTGCAAGAGAAAGTGTTGCCCATTGGATAAATAAAGAATTATAGGACCTTTGCCTTTATCATAACACCTACTACAGGCAGGGCCGATCCGCCCTATAGGCTCACTATGCAAGCCGCTTAGGGCCCCGCAAAGCTGCGGAGGGCCCCCTAGATTACTAGAGGCCCCACCTGTTGAGAAGTAATTTTCAGCCCCTCACCCCGCTTCTCAACTCGTTGGCTGCATGGGAGAAGAGGTAAGAAGTCAGCACCTCCTGCTTCTCACTTTAATGTAAGATGTAATTTCCAACAGCAGAACATGTCATTTTGCTTAGGGCCCCAGGGAGGTCAGGATCGGCACTGACTACAGAACAGGTATATGTGGTCAGGAGGTGAGCTTTTTGGAGTATCAAGTATTAGTTGCTGCTCCGGTGAATTAATGTCTATGGTATTTTAAAAACAAGAGCCCCGGACTGTTGCGAACCACTAAGCAAAAACTGTTTCACGGATTGGTGTCTGGGCTTAGAAAAGGCTTTAAACACTCAACAGGTGAAAGATACGTTTACAGGCTTGATTTGGCATTTACCCAGAAACCCCCCTTTTTTTATTTTTAATATTATTATTTGCAAACATTTTCTGAAAACATTTCTAAAAGGGAATGTATGGTATATTCTCAGTGGGTACATATTTTAACTACTTTTTCAGTAAATTTCCATGTGACTTTTACATTTTCAAGTTTGGTTTTCTTCATATTGTGAAATTTATAGATGAGTCAATGGTGTCTGGGTAGATTAGCTACTACAATGACTCCACCCAACTTGGTAACTACCAATGAGATATTAAACACACAAGAAATACAAGGAATTTAATGAGAAGGAGCAGTAAAGCACAACCATCATATAGCACTGCAAAACAGGAAACAGCGCCTTGTATTCACTATATTACCCAAAGTATTAATATGCCTGCCTTTACACACACAAGAACTTTAATGGCATCCCAGTCTTAGTCCGTAGGGTTCAATATTGAGTTGGCCCCGCCCTTTGCAGCTATAACAGCTTCAACTCCTCTGGGAAGGCTGTCCACATGGTTTAGGAGTGTGTCTATGGGAATGTTAGACCATTTATCCAGAAGCACATTTGTGAGGTCAGACACTGATGTGGACAAGAAGGCCTGGATCACAATCTCTGCTCTAATTCATCCCAAAGGTGTTCTATCTGGATGAGGTCAGGAATCGTTAAGTTCAAGTTCTTCCACCCCAAACTTTCTCATCCATGTCTTTGTGGACCTTGCTTTGTGCATGGGTCCAAATCATTTGGTGGAGGGGGATTATGGTGTGGGGTTGTTTTTCAAGGATTGTGCTTGCTCGTAAGGCATCAGCATACCAAGATATTTTGGACAATTTCATGCTCCCAACTTTGGGGGAACAGTTTGGGGATGGTCCCTTCCTGTTCCAATATGACTGTGCACCAGTGCACAAAGCAAGGTCCATAAAGACATGGATGAGCGAATTTGGGGTGGAGGAACTTGGCTTGCCTGCAGAGAGTCCTCCTGACCCAAACCTGATTGAACATCTTTGGGTTGAATTAGAACAGAGACTGCAAGCCAGGCCTTTTTGTTCACATCAGGGCCTGACCTCACAAATGTGCTTCTGGAAGAATGGTTAAACATTCCAATACACACTCCTAATTTTTATGAACACCTTCCCAGAAGAGTTGAAGCTGTTATAGCTGAAAAGGATGAGTCAACTCAATATTAAACCCTTACGGGCTAAGACTGGACTAAGACTGGGATGCATTAAAGTTCATGTGCATGTAAAGACAGGCATCCCAATACTGTTGGTAATATAGTGTACAGTATATTTTAGAAATATGTCCATATACATACAATTCTGAAATCTACATAACATAATGTTTTTCTTGTTCAGTTTTTTATTAAAAAGTTTCAAGAAATATAAAGGTTGCATAATCAGGTTTTGAAAACTCTGTGCATTAACATGACAGTCGTCAAGGCAATGATTGTTATATAGGGTTTAGAGACAATGATGGTTGGGTGGCGTAGTGCAACAATAGTAGAAAAATAAAAAAGAGATGGGGGAAGAAAATCATTTGAGAGAGAGTTACAGGTAGGGAAGAGAGGAAGAACTGTGAAAGGGGAAAGGAAAGGACTATGTTCATCGGGCTAAGTTGGGGGGTGTTGGCGAAGGAGGATTCCCAGCACCCCAGGAGTTGTGTATAGTGAAGATGGAGAATTTCACAGGTCATAGTTCAAGGAGGTGGGGGTCAAAATTAACTGGTAAAAAAATAGCAGACATTCCCAGACATTATAGAACATAGGCATAGTTCCTAGCGTTAATTTCTAGTGTAGTCAAGACTTAACCTCTGTCATGTGTAGGTTCTCTAAGAGCCATGTCTTTGCTACTGTCTGTTTTGTGGCTCTCAGAAGATGAATAACGGGTATAACTTGGTGTTTGGAGATACTGGTGGTTTCCAATTTAGAAGCTTCTCTTATGGATTTATAAGAAGCGATTGTTGGAAGAGAATACTTAGAACTCTTTATACTCATGACCATAATCTTTGAGCAACAAAGGAAGGTCCACCAGGTATATAGATAGAACAATTTCCAGTCCAGTTCAGTTTAACAGTCCAGTTTAGCCAGTTTAAAATACACAGAATTCTTTATACTTGTGACCATAATCTTTAAGCAACAAGGAAGGTTCACCAGCTATGTAGATAGAACAATTTTCAGTCCAATCCAGTTCAGCCAGTCTAGTCAAGTTTAGCGAGTCCAGTCCAGTTTCTTGTTAAGTAATTTCCAGTGAAGTCACAACTTAACCTCTGTTATGTGTAGATTGTCTGCAAGCCATGTTTTTGCTACTGTCTGTTTCCTTGCTCTCAGAAGATGAATCTAGAGTATAAATTGGTGCTTGGAGATACTGGGGGTTTCCAATTTAAGAACTTCTCTTATAGATTCATAAGAAGCGATTGTTGGAAGAGAATACACAGAATTCTTTATACTCGTGACCATAATCTTTGAGCAAGGAAGGTCCACTAGGAATGTAGACAGAACAATTTCCAGTCCAGTTTATCCAGCCCAATTTAGCCATTAATTTAGTCAAGACTTAACCTCTGTCACATATAGGTTCTCCGAGAGCCATGTCTTTTGCTACCGTCTTTCGTGGCTCTTATGCTCCGTACACACGATCGAAAATTCAGACAAGAAAACCGTGGATTTTTTTCTGACGGAATGTTGGCTTAAACTTGTGTTGCATACACACAGTCACACAAATCTTGTCTAAAATTCTGACCGTCAAGAACGCGGTGACGTACAAGACGTACGACGAGGCGAGATCAATGAAGTTCAATAGGCAGTTTGGCTATAAATTGTAAACAGATGAGCAGAATTTTTGACAAGAACTTTTTCCGTTGGAAAAATAGAGAACCTGCTCTCAATCTTTTGCTGGAGGAAATTCTGACAGAAAATGTTGGATGGAGCATACACACGGTCGGAATATCCGACCAGAAGCTCACATCCAACTTTTTTGGACGGAAAATCCTATCTTGTGTACAGGGCATCGGAGGTTGAATCACGAGTATAAATTGGGGCTTAGAGATACTGGGGGGTTTTCAATTTAGGAGCTTCTCTTATTGATTCATAAGAAGCGATTGTTGGAAGAGAATACTCAGAATTCTTTAATACTTGTGACCATTATCTTTGATCAACAATCAAGGTCTACCAGGTAGGTAGACGGGACAATTTTAATAACATTTTAAGACACATTGATATAATAGTTTTTTTTCCAAGGTGATGTCTTTTTCAGGCATATGTAAAAATAATTTAATTTCCTTTAACCACTTCCCGCCCGGCCAATAGCCGATTTACGGCAGGGAAGTGGTTATGAAATCGTGACTAGACGTTCTCAAACGTCTAGCACGATTTCAATGCCGCGCGCGCCCGTGGGGGCGCGCAGCGCGGCGATCGGTGATGCGGGGTGTCAGTCTGACACCCTGCACCTCCGATCTCGGTAACGAGTCTCCGGCGGAGCCTCGTTACCACGTGATCAGCCGTGTCCAATCACGGCTGATCACGATGTAAACAGGAAGAGCCGCCGACGGCTCTTCCTCACTCGCGTCTGACAGACGCGAGTACAGGAGAGCCGATCAGCGACTCTCCTGACAGGGGGGGTTCGCGCTGATTGTTTATCAGCGCAGCCCCCCCTCGGATCGCCACACTAGACCACCAGGGAAATAAAAAAAATACAAAAAAATACAAAAAAAATGACACAAAAAAATGTCAAAAAAAAAAAAAAAAAATGACAAAAAAAAAAAAAAAAAAGGGGGGGCAGTAAAAAAAATGATGCCAATCAGTGCCCACACATGGGCACTGATTGGCAACATTGATCCATCAGTGCCACCCCTCAGTGATCATCAGTGCCACCCCAGTGTCTGTCAGTGCCACCCCACAGTGCCAATCCATGCCCAGTGCCCACCTACCAGTGCCCACCTGTGCCACCTATCAGTGCCCACCTGTGCCGCCTATCAGTGCCCACCTGTGCCGCCTATCAGTGCCCACCTGTGCCGCCTATCAGTGCCCACCTGTGCCGCCTATGAGTGCCGACCTGTGCCGCCTATCAGTGCCCACCTGTGCTGCCTATGAGTGCCCAGTGCTGCCTATGAGTGCCCATCAGTGCCGCCCATGAGTGCCCATCAGTGCCGCCCATGAGTGCCCATCAGTGCCGCCCATGAGTGCCCATCAGTGCCCAATACCAGCGCCGCCTATCAGTGCCCATCAGTGCTACCTAATCGGTGCCCATCAGAACTACCTCATCGGTGCCCATCAGTGCCACCTCATCGGTGCCCATCAGTGCCACCATATCAGTGCCCATAATTGAAAGAGAAAACATACTCATTTACAAAAAAATTAACAGAAAAAAATAAAAACTTTATTTTTTTTTCAAAATCTTCGCTCTATTTTTAGTTGTTGCACAAAAAAAAAAACCGCAGAGGTGATCAAATACCACCAAAAGAAAGCTCTATTTGTGGGGAAAAAAGGACGCCAATTTTGTTTGGGTGCAGTGTAGCATGACCGCGCAATTGTCATTCAAATTGCGACAGTGCTGAAAGCTGAAAATTGGCTTGGGCGGGAAGGTGCGTAAGTGCCTGGTATGGAAGTGGTTAATCATCCAATCTCATCATTCTTTTACTGCAAATTCCCATACTGGACAAAAAAGCATTTGCTTTTACATGCCGGTTCTTTAAAGATCAACTCTGCACTGGTTCAGAGGAAAAAATCTGTCTGTCCTCTTCAGACTACATATTTTGTGTAGAGAGGATCTAATAGAGAATAATTTATATGACCATGTCCAGCAGGCTTCCAATTCCAATAGCGAATAATGAGGAGAATTAAGTGAGGAGAAAACAAAAAAATTAACAAATTATTGTAAATTAAGTGTTTAAATTTGGAATAAGAATTAGAAAGGGAAAGGTTTAGAACCTTAAATTAGTCTGGGGAAATTTCCTCCCATTACCTGTCAATAATAGTGCAGAGACAGGAAGCAGCCAAAAATGTTTCCAACACTGACACAGTCAGCAATAATTAATAGGGAGGAGTTGAAATCCCAGTCAGTTTATTTTTTTACCCTAAAGTGTTACTAAACCCACAACAGTAAAATCAGTCTGTATTTGATGGAAATCTTGGTTATTATACTGACTGTGGAACCTAAGGTGTTAATCCTCTGCATTGTGTCAAAATTCTGTTTGGTCCTATCTTCTCTGATCCTCCCCAGAGCCTTTGGAGTCACTCTGCACATGCTCAGTTTGATGTGTATTGCTAGAGAGTTTTTTTTTTCTTGGGAGGGTACATGTGATTGGCAAAGGGCCAATAAGCACTGTCCAGACAGAGGGTCGGAGGTCCTGCAGCCTCATATGACAGTCAGAGTAGAATGAAAATTCCTCCTACAAGCTTTAACCAGACAATGATAGAAGTTACAAGACTGTTCTAACTGCTGATGAGAAAGGTATTTAGCAGTTTACATTTACTAAAATCAGGGTCATGATTGAGTTCCTGTACCTATTTTCCAAGAAAAAAATCCCTGACTAAAATAATTGCAGTTCCATGTTCTGTGTACTGTGGGAAACCAGATATAGTAAATGCAGAGTCCTAGGTTTAGTAACACTTTAAGGTAGCATGTGCTTTAACTCCTTGGCCATATGCAATGGTCATTTGGACAGGAAGTGAGGGGAGGTCTCACAAAGGGCATCCCATACAGCAATAAATCCTGGACCTGTACATTCTAACCCTTTACTAGTCTGTAAAAAAAAAAAAAAAATGAACATTTTAGATGGTAAAGGTGAAATAAGTAAGAGGGTGAACGTTACGCCATATTACTGTTTCCAATGATCAAGGGTCTAGGTTTTGTGCCTTATATACCAGGCTATGTGTCTCTCTTGTTTTGGCCTTGGACATGTTCCTTACCGAATAACTATGGGTCACAGAAATTCAGATTCAATTCTGTGATCATTTTGGAGGATCTACTATTTTTGGAATTTATAAACTGCCCTGTGGAGTATTCATCTATCCTTGCAGGTAAGGAAGGCTGGACTTGTGCCGCTTTTTCCCATCTTTTGCTGACACAGAAAACAAAAATCTGCATATATAACACTTGTACCCTCCTGCCGCGTACACATGATTGTAATTTCTGACAACAAAACCGTAACCGGAATGTTGGCTCAAACTTGCGTTGCATACACACGATCACACAAATGTTGTCGGAAATTCCGAACGTCAAGAACGCTGTCACATACAACTAGTACACCCACGACGAGCCAAGAAAAATTTAGTTCAATGATTCCAAGCATACGTCAAATTAATTCTGAGCATGCGTAGCATTTTTGTGCGTCGGAATTGGCTACAGACAATCGAAATTTCCGTCAAGAACTTTTGTTGTCGGAAAAATTGAGAACCAGCTCTCAAACATTTGTTGTCGATCATTCCGACAGCAAATGTCCAATGGAGCCTACACACGAGCGGAATGTCCGACCAAAAAGCTCACATCGAACATTTGTCGGAAATTCCGATCATGTGTACGCGACATCCCATTGCATTTGTGTGTGTGTGTAGATAAAAGGAAACAGTGATTGCAATCCCAATTTAGCTAATTGAGGTTCAGTGCCTACAGTGCAGTCCAAGTTTTCCAGGACCATTCAAATAAATTGTACCTTCTTTCCTAATGAAGTGCAAGCAATGAAAAGTGACATGTGAGCAAAAAACATACACTGGGCTACTCATAAAATACATTCTGCTTTTTGTGGACTTGAAGGAGAATCACCACATTTTAAAAATCCTAATTGAATCTCCCAAGGTACCAAATGTATTTAGCACTTGGTCCTCTTCTAATCTGTTGTGTGGTTGCTAAGCAGTGTGGTCGGACAACTCACCTATCCACTTCTGTCTGACCATGGTACTTACAAGGAGATGAAGACAACAAATTAACAAAATGGAATCTGAAGTGCCACACCAAGAGGTCCATTACAACTTTATTTGAGTAAAAGTCAGGGGGACAATCCAAAAAAGTAGCCTATTTTTGCTTTCACCTTTGCTGGACCCATTGGGTTATCTCATTGGTATTGCTGTAGGATTTTCTTAATTTATTGATGTTGATGTAAATGATCTGGTTTCTCAAACAGACAGCTTCTACACCCCAGTGGATCTCCACGGACTACTTGGCTTGTAAAGTAGTATAAAAAGAATGAAAATTGAAGTGGCAAATTACTGCTAAGAGGTCCATATATAACTTTTCCAATAAAAGTCAGTGGGACAATCCAAAAACTAGCCTACTTTTGCTTTTACTTGTCTAATTTTTGGATTAACTCCTATTTTTTTTTACTAGAAAAGTTAAATCTTGAATCTTACCAGTGGTGTGCCACTTCATTTCTCATTTTTCTTATATTACATTACAAGCCAAAGAAATCGTGGAGATCCTCTGGGGTGTAGAAGCTGTCTGCCTGGAAACCAGATCATTTACATCAATACATTAATAATAACCTTATATCATCACTAGTGAGATAACTGTACAGGTCCAGTACTATTTTTCCAAATTTTTCAATTACAAATCCTGCAAGGGCAAGTTTCAGAAATTTCATATATAGGAGGGTTGGAAACCCAGGCCTTATTTGGACTTGCAATTATGCTTTTCAACATTTCAAGGGAAACACCTTATTTTGAGTGGCGTTTCTTATCCTGCTTGCTCCAGCCATTGTACAAGGGGTCAACATTCCACCCAAGCCAGTGGGGACAGTGTAGCATCAAGTGGTCAGCCTGCTTAACCACTTTAATACAGGGCACTTATACTCCCTTCCTGCCCAGACCATTTTTCAGCTTCCAGTGCTCTCGCACTTTGAATGCCAATTACTCAGTCATGCAACACTATACCCAAACAAAACCCCTGGGTTTTTACATTTTTGCGACATAAGTGAAAAAAAGAGCGAACATTTTGAAAAAAAAAAAATTTTTTTTTTTAGTTTTTATGATAAAATTTAGCAAATAAGTAATTTTTGTTCATAATTTGCGCCAAAATTTATACTGCTACATATCTTGGTAGAAATAACCCAAATTAGTGTATAATATTTGGTCTGTGGAAAAGTTATAAGGCCAGATTCAGAGAGCCGTAACTCCTGTCTAACTGGTGTTAGACTGGAGTAATTTCAAATTACGCGCGTTTTTTAGCTAGTCGGAAACCTCAAACCATGAATAGACGGCTGCGGGCTTCAATTTGAGTGGATTACGTGTTCATAGGCCTTCGGATCTACGCTGCAATAAAATTGCGGCCACTGGGTGGACTTCCCGTCGTTTTCCGCGTCGGGGTATGCTAATGAGCTTTTGCCGGCGATCCCCGAAATTACGATCTTCACTCGCAATCTCTTACGGCATCTTTAGTCATCTTTTTTTTGCGTAACACTATACCAGCTTTTTGCGGCTCTAATATTAGACAGCCCATGTTAAGTATGGCCGTCGTTCCCGCGTCGAATTTCTACGTTTTCCGACGTCTTTTATTATTTTTGACGTAAAACGTCCGGGAATAGGAATGTCCATAAACGACGCTACTCAAACAACGAATGACGTAACGACGTGATTTCGCGCAATGCACGGCGGGAAATTTCTGAACGGAGCATGCGCAGTTCGATCGCATCGGGGACGCGCCTAATTTAAATGCTTCACGCCCCCTAATCGCGTATTTCGATTACGCAGCGAGAAATAGACTACGCCCCCGTAGCGTACAGGCAAAAATCTACCAGAATTCGATGTAGAGCCTGGTAAAATACGGCAGCGTAGAGTATTTCGATTACGCAGCGCAAAATTAAGTGTATCTGAATCTGGCCCATAGAGTCTACAAGTTATGGTGCAAATCATTAACAATTGATCACACCTGATGGACTGATGGCCTATCTCATTTCTTGAGACCCTGAAATGTCAGGAAAGTACAAATTACCCCCCAAATTACCCCTTTTTGAAAAGTAGACAGTCCAAGGTATTTAGTAATAAGCATAGTGAGTTTTTTGAAGTTGTCATTTCTTTCCCACAATTCTTGGGAAAATTACGATTTTTTATTTTCTTTTTACACAAAATTGTCATAATAACACGTTATTTCTCACACACAGCATATGCATACATCCAATTACAAAAATACATTCTGCTACTCCTCCCGAGTATGGCGATACCACATGTGTGACACTTTTTCACAGCCTGACCACATAGAGAGGTCCAACATTCAGGGAGCACCGTCAGGCATTCTAGGAGCATAAATGGACCCATTGGATTATCTCATTGGTATTGCTGTAGGATTTTCTTAATTTATTGATGTTGATGTAAATGATCTGGTTTCTCAAACAGACAGCTTCAACACCCCAGTGGATCTCCACGGACTACTTGGCTTGTAAAGTAGTATAAGAAGAATGAAAATTTAAGTTGCAAATTACTACTAAGAGGTCCATATATAACTTTTCCAATAAAAGTCAGGGGGACAATCCAAAAACTAGCCTACTTTTGCTTTTACTTGTCTAATTTTTGGATTAACCCCTATTTTTTTACTAGAAAAGTTAAATCTTGAATCTTAGCAGTGGTGTGTCCCTTCATTTCTAAATGTTCTTATATTACATTACAAGCCAAGGAAATCGTGGAGATCCTCTGGGGTGTAGAACCTGTCTGCCTGGGAACCAGATCATTTACATCAATACATTAATAATAACCTTATATCATCACTAGTGAGATAACTGTACAGGTCCAGTACTATTTTTCCAAATTTTTCAATTACGTATCCTGCAAGGGCAAGTTTCAGAAATGTCATATATAGGAGGGTTGGAAACCCAGGCCTTATTTGGACTCGCAATTATGCTTTTCAACATTTCAAGGGGAACACCTTATTTTGAGTGGCGTTTCTTTTCCTGCTTGCTCCAGGCATTGTACAAGGGGTCAACATTCCACCCAAGCCAGTGGGGACAGTGTAGCATCAAGTTGTCAGCCTGCTTAACCACTTAAATACAGGGCACTTATACACCCTTCCTGCCCAGACCATTTTTCAGCTTCCAGTGCTCTCGCACTTTGAATGCCAATTACTCAGTCATGCAACACTATACCCAAACAAAACCCCTGGGTTTTTACATTTTTGCGACATAAGTGAAAAAAAGAGCGAACATTTTGAAAAAAAAAAAATTTTTTTTTTTAGTTTTTATGATAAAATTTAGCAAATAAGTAATTTTTGTTCATAATTTGCGCCAAAATTTATACTGCTACATATCTTGGTAGAAATAACCCAAATTAGTGTATAATATTTGGTCTGTGGAAAAGTTATAAGGCCAGATTCAGAGAGCCGTAACTCCTGTCTAACTGGTGTTAGACTGGAGTAATTTCAAATTACGCGCGTTTTTTAGCTAGTCGGAAACCTCAAACCATGAATAGACGGCTGCGGGCTTCAATTTGAGTGGATTACGTGTTCATAGGCCTTCGGATCTACGCTGCAATAAAATTGCGGCCACTGGGTGGACTTCCCGTCGTTTTCCGCGTCGGGGTATGCTAATGAGCTTTTGCCGGCGATCCCCGAAATTACGATCTTCACTCGCAATCTCTTACGGCATCTTTAGTCATCTTTTTTTTGCGTAACACTATACCAGCTTTTTGCGGCTCTAATATTAGACAGCCCATGTTAAGTATGGCCGTCGTTCCCCGCGTCGAATTTCTACGTTTTCCGACGTCTTTTATTATTTTTGACGTAAAACGTCCGGGAATAGGAATGTCCATAAACGACGCTACTCAAACAACGAATGACGTAACGACGTGATTTCGCGCAATGCACGGCGGGAAATTTCTGAACGGAGCATGCGCAGTTCGATCGCATCGGGGACGCGCCTAATTTAAATGCTTCACGCCCCCTAATCGCGTATTTCGATTACGCAGCGAGAAATAGACTACGCCCCCGTAGCGTACAGGCAAAAATCTACCAGAATTCGATGTAGAGCCTGGTAAAATACGGCAGCGTAGAGTATTTCGATTACGCAGCGCAAAATTAAGTGTATCTGAATCTGGCCCATAGAGTCTACAAGTTATGGTGCAAATCATTAACAATTGATCACACCTGATGGACTGATGGCCTATCTCATTTCTTGAGACCCTGAAATGTCAGGAAAGTACAAATTACCCCCCAAATTACCCCTTTTTGAAAAGTAGACAGTCCAAGGTATTTAGTAATAAGCATAGTGAGTTTTTTGAAGTTGTCATTTCTTTCCCACAATTCTTGGGAAAATTACGATTTTTTATTTTCTTTTTACACAAAATTGTCATAATAACACGTTATTTCTCACACACAGCATATGCATACATCCAATTACAAAAATACATTCTGCTACTCCTCCCGAGTATGGCGATACCACATGTGTGACACTTTTTCACAGCCTGACCACATAGAGAGGTCCAACATTCAGGGAGCACCGTCAGGCATTCTAGGAGCATAAATGACACAATTTCCTAATGACCTATTAGACTTTTGAAGGCCCTGGAGCACCAGGACAATGGAATTACCCATAAAATTACCCCATTTTGAAAAGCAAACAACCAAAATATATATTATGAGGCATAATGAGTCTTTTGAAAAGTATATGCTTTGGGCCCCACAACAATGACAGGGCCCAGGACAGCCGCCCCTTTTGCCCTGCCTTAAAGACGACCCTGCTTACTCCACAAGGTAATAATATGCAATCTGAAAATCATTTTAAAAAAATCAAGATTTTAAACGTTCTGTGGATAAGCCACATTGTTGCCCTTTGAACCACCTACGAGCCGCGAGTGAAGGTTTGGTCCTGCTGTTCAGACGGCCCTACATTCAGAGTGACCGGATCGGTGTTGGGAATAAGGCGTGAGGAAAGGACCCTGGCTGGGTGTTAGCCACAGGCTTGACTGGCCTGTGCAGCTGGTGAGCGCACATTTCTCGTGGTGGATTCACGGTATTCGATAAGTGACTGTCACATGAAACTTTGGATTATTCACTATTGATTTCATTTCTTCATTTGAGTCACCGTTTTCTAAGAGCTGTATTTGGATATATACGATCATATGCACTGGACTATTCACATTTATCCTTGTTACTTGGTTATCTGAGTTCTTCAGGGACACAGTTACATATTGCTATCAAATAGGTTCACTTTAATTTATGTGTATCATTATTTAAAGCGCAACAATTTTTTATTTCCAATAATATAGAGACTAA
Source organism: Rana kukunoris (assembly GCA_029574335.1). Lineage (NCBI taxonomy): Eukaryota > Metazoa > Chordata > Amphibia > Anura > Ranidae > Rana > Rana kukunoris. Next base: position 201,044,759 of record CM056057.1, read on the forward strand.
TAGCTTTAGACTCCTTAAATTATCACCTGGAATATGGAGTAATACAGCAGCAGGTCGGCGCCAATTTGCTGAATGCGGTTGTCATGGTAAAACCGCAAGGAAAACGAGGCTTGGCTTGGGAAGTACTGCACCTGCGTGGGATTATGGCCATAGAGAGGAAGTAAGGGTGGTAAATAAATAACGATTTGGATGCAGAAGACAGCAGTTACTATGGCGGTGGCTGCAAACGAGCAGGAGCTTTGAAAAAAAAATGTTTTTCAAGTAAGAAACATTCTATCTAGTTAAAATTGCCCCCCCCCCCCTTTTTTTTCTTGGCTTTGTGCATGTTTTTCGTGTTTTGATTTCAATGTCATTTTTATGTATATGTTGTTGTGGTATAAATAAAGATAAAATCTGGTTAAATAAAAAAAAGGAACGTTCTATTTGCCTTCCCTATGCAGCGTATTGCTTCACACAAACTACATGTGTTACCTTATTAGTAATTTGTGGTAGAATTGTTAGTGAAATAATGCTGTACGCAGCGCACAGCCAAATCTCGTGTCTCTTATAATAACACATTTCGTCTTAATGATATAATGCATCTCACCAATCATTCGATTTCCCATTCATCCGAGTAAAAAGACATCACCATCATACGTTCTTAGTTCCGCCAGCATGACTGATCCAGCCTAGTCAACTTGGGCTTTTATTATCACAAAAGCTTTCACAAACAGGAAGTGATCTCACCAGCAGCCAATCGCCTCCTCCATGGGAGGTGACATCACAAGATGTTTCCTCCACGCAGGAAATGCCCATATAAGGATTTGACAACTCAGAATGTACAATACAATACAAAACAACACCATACAATTAAAGGATTCTGATGGGTGTGTCTGAGCAGGGACAGGGTGAATGTTAGCTAAACAAACATGGATACCATCTCTGGTCAAAACAAAAAGACGTTTTACCGCTGATAGGAATCCTTATTCTGCACTATTCCAGAGAACAATGCACATCCGGATTATACTATTATTGCTTGTGGAAGGGAGGCTTGCACTATGAATCTCGACCATGCTGATCAGACATAGCAGAGACAAGACCGCCTATAACCAATAATGTCCTTGCAGTTTGAACATATCCCCCCTACACGATCGCCTGCGTTAATGCACAGGGGCCCTTTGTCGGTGGACATATGCCCACCCTCCAAACATCACTCTCCAACCTTAAGATGTTTTCCACTACCAGATGGGACTCAACCAGCGTCTGCCCCAGTCAGCCCTTCATAAAATTTCCACGACAGAATGATCTGAGTTTTCTACCGCTTTCTAAAGCCTTTTTTAGCTTTGGATAGATTACAGAAGGCTTAAAACTCCTTTTCTTTTCTGTGTATCATTGCAGAAATTACCCTTCGTTTCCAATCTCAAAACTAAAGATGGCCGTACTATATAGAGTTTGCTTGTTCAAATTCTTTTCGATTTAGACTTTAAGGGCCAGATTCAGAAACAATTTACGCGGCGTATCTGTTGATACGTCGCATAAATTCTTGGATGCACCGGCGTATCTTTTTTCTGTATTCAGAAAACAAGATACGCCGTCGTATCTTAGTTGAATATTTACGTTGGCCGCTAGGTGTCGCTTCCGTCGATTTACGCGTAGAATATGCAAATTAGGTAGATACGCCGATTCACAAACGTAGTTGCGGTCGGCGTATCTTCTTGTGTCGTTTACAGAAGGCGTCGGACCGGCGTAAAGTTACCGCTGCTATATGAGGCGCAGGCGATGTTAAGTATGGACGTCGGAACAGCGCCGTATTGTACGTCGTTTACGTCGTTTGCGTAAGCCGATTCAGAATGGGGCTTACGTTCACGTTGTTTTCAACGACTATTTGCGACGTGATTTGGAGCATGCGCACTGGGATACGTTCACGCCTGGCGCATGTGAGGTTCGTTCGGCGCGTTATTTACGTGCTGTTAGGGTTCATTTAAATACAACACGCCCCCTACCTGCCCAATTTGAATTACGCACGGATACGCTGGCCCATTTACGCTACGCCACCACAACTTACAGAGCAAGTGCTTTGTGAATACAGCACTTGCCTGTCTAAGTTGCGGAGGCATAGCGCTAATAGGTTACGCTACGCCCGCGCAAAGATATGCTCTCCAACCTGAATCTGGCCCCAACTATGTAATGCAAGGGCCTGTCTGACTGCATACAAATTCAAAGTATTTAGGTGTGACCTCATATTATATGGTTTTGGTAAATCTAAAAAATTGTACAAGAAAATTGTATAATGTATGGCCAGCCTTAGCAAGAAAAAAATCTCTCCAAAGTGAGTGAAAATTCTGTCTGAAGCCCCGTAAACAGGACCCGTTTTCCTGCCAGGAAAACTGCCAAGAGAGATTTTGGCCGGGAAAAACGGACGTGTGTCTGCTTCCTCGCAGTTTTCCCGACAGGAAAACTGCCGGGAATCCCGGTGGGAAAATAGAGAACCCTGCTCTCTATTTTCCCGCCGGGATTCCCTGCGGTTTTAAACCTTGGCAGTTTTCCTATGGGGAAACACTGCGAGGAAGCATACACACGGCCAAAGCTCTCCCTGCAGTTTTCCCAAGGGGAAAACCTCTCTTGTGTACACAGGGAAAGTTACTGAGCAGGTTGTTGTTTTTCCCGTTGGGAATCCCGGCGGACTTTATACCGCCGGGAATCCCGATCGTGTGTACAGAGCTTTAGGCAGCCAATAGATGATTAATTTTTTTTTTCATTCAACCAATGGGTTGAACGAACAAAAAAAAAAGACTCCATTCCCCCACCCACACACTTGAGTTGGATGGAAGGAATCCTTCCGCTGTGCATTTATACTCTGACAGTGGGGAGACTTCCCTGCTGTAGATCAACTTCTGTAAAACCAGCCAGTCCTTCCATGGATCAAAATTTGTCCGGTCCTTGTTAAACCGGCTGACCATTTGTAATCAGCTTTATGCAGTTGTCACTGGAACCGTGTTCTCATCACATTTACTTACTACCTGTTTGTTTGCAATGGTACATTTTTGCATTTCAAATCAATTTATTTTCCGGTGGCAATGGTCTTTATGATAAGGTGATCAGATTTTTAAAATGGAATCCGGGGACATATTTTTTCCTTACCAGTAATGGCAATAATCAGCAACTCTCTGCCCATCGCCGCCCGCCTCACAGCCTCTCAAGTCTTGCTCTTCGGGCCCCAGCTACTACTGAATGGGGAGTGGAGGAAGATCACTCCACCAGGGAAGGCAAGGAGATAGGCAGGTGGCTGGCCAGGATTTGAGCCAAAGCAGAAGAATATGTGAGCAAAGCTGACTGGGCATGCGTCCGAAACTGAAGAAATATTCCCTCCACTCTGACCAGCACATGATCATCAGAAAGGGACACAGATAATGGGAAAAATACAACCCCCCTATGCTAGTAGGCACGGCGGAGCGGGGGTGTGTAATTCCATTTTTTTTATTTTAATTCTGCACTGACTGTCTTTGAAATTGCCCCTGCCCCCTATTAAATCCAATCTGGGGACAAAACCAGGGACAGACTTGGTCCGGGGACAGTGTCTTTAATCAGGGGACTGTCCCCTGAAACTGGGGATGTCTGGTCACCCTACTTTATGATAAATCGAGAAAGCAGATCTCCCATAACAGACACCAATAAAAAAATAAGCCTAAACAAAAGTGAGAAATTGCCACCGGATATTTTCAGTAGGCCAATCAAGTTGGCTGGATCTCATGATGCACAGATACAAGGTAATTTTAAAACCATAATGAATCATCCCTGGTGATCATTCTAGGCTAGGAATCCCATCACCCTTTTGTTAAAAGTTGGACTGAGGTGACGATCAGAATTTCCGGATTTCTGGATTTTTCGATCGTGTGTAGCCCCATCTGAATTTCTGATGAAAAAATTCAGATGGGGCTACATACGATCAAAAAATCCAGAAATCCAGAAATTCTGATCGTGTGTACAGGGCACAAGAGGTATAAAAGTGACAGGGTAGGGATCTCCAGCATGTGATTGAAAGCCTTAGCTCTGTTCCTGTATGATGGTGGTGGGGGGGGGGGTGTCCCTTCCCTCCAATCAGCTCTCAAAACTCTCCTTACTGAGCTCTGCAGTGTGTGACTTCAGCTCTCTGCTCCCTGTTTTCTGAAAGCTCAGACAAGCTTTGTACATTTTGCATTTTCAATGGACGTAGAGAAGGACTGCAGATAAACATGTACAACTTATGTGGGATGATTTGTTTTTTAACATTTCTGTGTATTATCTGACGAATTGCATCGGAGTTTAGATATAGAACATGTTCTATTTTTTTCGGATGGAATTCCGTCTAAATTCCGATGTGTTTTGGCCAGGCACAAGCCGGATCGCGTGTACGCGGCATTGGTGTCAGGAAAACCATTTAGAATTAACCCATGCAGATTGCAGCAATTATACTTAGTGCTTTGGACTGAGACAAGTACACACTATAGAGGTATATGCTTTGATCATATATCATGAGGCTTACAAACACTTTAACTCCTGCTAAATACGTATACTTTTCTGCACTGTGTAGCAGTACCATAAAATAACAACCCCACTTTAAAATCTAAGTAGAAAATATAAATGCTGAAAATATATTACCCATAGCCCACAAGGCTTGGGCGCCCTCAATATCTCTATTGCAAATGTATCGCCTGTGTACGTTATGTACCGGTGGCTGTGCTGTGCTTGGCTGTGCTGTGAGCCCATTCTGTTGTACTGGGGTGTTCTGCAGGTGGCAGCAGTGGAGTCAAGGTTTGGGTGCTCTTTTTCTCAGCGGCCAATCAGGAGGGTTTTTCCTCACTGTGCATGCTGGGAGGGGTATTTATGGGGCAGACGCCATTGGTTCTGGGTCTTCTTCGTCCAGTGTGGCACCCACCTTTAGGGTGGCCACATCACGGCGCCCTGGAGTTATGGCCTACCTGGCCGGGGCGTGCGTGCCACACAATGTTCCTGGTTGCGGAACCATGCTGGCCCGGAGCATCTGAACAGCGACGGGGACCCAGTAAGTGACTGGGTTCCCACCTTTGAAGATCCCAAGCTGTTTCCTCAAGTTCAAGTTCACCAAGGAGTGTCTGTGGCATAGACTTTATCCTACAATTGTCCGAGTGATATTCCAGCTGCCAGGTCAGTGAGAGAGGCCTGTCCGGGTACACTAAACCCACTCAGGCAGGAGTGGCGCAAAGAAGTGTTACGTTTGGGAGCAGGACTGTTTCCCTACCATCACGCCTGAATCTGCTATTCTCCTTTCTTCTTCAACTTTACTTTCCTCACCACAAGTTTACTGTGGTGAGCACAGCAAAGAGCACCTGTCGTGGACATTCCTTTACTTCTACTATTTGCTATACGCATCATTCACCACTAGGAATTTTGAAGGAGCCACGAGTTAATACGCCGCCCAAAAATCCAGCTGCTCCTCCGGGGGTAATGCTACACAAATACATGTCATGAAAAAACTATGGGCCAGATTCAAGTAGCCGCGCTTAAAGTTGCGGCGTAACTGTAACAGAATGAACCGTGACAACCAGAGACTTTGGAAGGATAAGAGATACTCTTGTGCCAGCGGCACTAATAACTCCTGGGTCTAAGTCCACCCTGTGCCCTTTTGGGCGTAAGGTGGCTAATAGAATCATAATTCATGTATTACATGAGATGTGACATTATTAATAATTCATGTTTGCAGGATGTCTTGAGATATTACAAGTTGTTGGCTCTTCATTGTGTGGATACACTCTTTTGAAAGGTGTTAATTGCATCGGCTCCTGACAGACCTTTTTATTGTGTGATAAAACTGTTAAAGCCCTGTGTTTACACTTAAAAGATTGGGTATTCAAGGTAACGTCTCGGAGTCAACCTGTTTGGGGTTCCCTCCTGTGTCCGTCTCCCACCGAAAGGGGAGAGATGTAACGGAATGAACCGTGACAACCAGAGACTTTGGAAGGATGAGAGATACTCTTGTGCCAGCGGCACTAATAACTCCTGGGTCTAAGTCCACCCTGTGCCCTTTGGGCGTAAGGTGGCTAATAGAATCATAATTCATGTATTACATGAGATGTGACATTATTAATAATTCATGTTTGCAGGATGTCTTGAGATATTACAAGTTGTTGGCTCTTCATTGTGTGGATACACTCTTTTGAAAGGTGTTAATTGCATCGGCTCCTGACAGACCTTTTTATTGTGTGATAAAACTGTTAAAGCCCTGTGTTTACACTTAAAAGATTGGGTATTCAAGGTAACGTCTCGGAGTCAACCTGTTTGGGGTTCCCTCCTGTGTCCGTCTCCCACCGAAAGGGGAGAGATGTAACGGAATGAACCGTGACAACCAGAGACTTTGGAAGGATGAGAGATACTCTTGTGCCAGCGGCACTAATAACTCCTGGGTCTAAGTCCACCCTGTGCCCTTTGGGCGTAGGGTGGCTAATAAAATCATAATTCATGTATTACATGAGATGGGACATTATTGATACTTCATATGGCAGGATACTGAGATATTAAGGTGTTCCTACTTGACATCTGTTACACAGGAGAGGGACATTACAAGCTTATTCAATGCTTAGCTCCAGCTATTGAAATGTTAAGTGAGGTTGGCTCTTCAATGTGTGGACACATTCTGTGGAAAGGTGTTAATTGCATCGGCTCCTGAGAGACCTTTTCATTGTGTGCCCTGTGTTAACGTCTCTCTTCAGATGTATTGAATTAGCATGGCAATTGTATTTTGTTTGAATTCTATTGATAAAGGAATGTGATAGATCTCGTCAGTATCGGTGCCGAAATGTCTGCTAGAGAATTAGCCCCAGTGTGTGATGAGGGGGGTGGAGATTGCATTGTCCTGTGATTAACTTTAACATGCTGTACTAGATATATAAGCAAGCTAAGAAACCAAGTGTTCATTCATTTGGAAACAAGTACAGAGCGGAGTCTCGTCTTGATTATGAGAATGGATATGGATCGTGTATGCAGGATTGTCGCAGTGTGTCGGATAAGCTTGTCGTGGGTGGATGGAAGGTCGTAAACGGTGGTGACCGTTACAGTAACTTTTCTTATTTACGTTACGCCGCCGCAACTTAACACGCAAGTGCTGTATTCACAAAGCACTTGCGTGTTAAGTTGCGGCGGCGTAGCGTAAATTGGGCGGCCTAATTCAAAATAGGCAGGTGGGGGCGCACCGAACGTACTGCGCATGCGCCGGCCATAGAAAAATCCCAGTGCGCATGCTCCGAATTATGACGGTGTTTTCGACGTGAACGTAATCGACGTAAATCCCCATTCATGGACGAGTTACGCAAACGACGTCAACATTTTTAAATTTCCCGCGGTCACGACGTCCATACTTAACATAGGATGCGCCTGCTTTTTGTAGCTTTAACTTTACGCCGGGAAACCCCTTATGGAAAGTGACTGCGTCGGGCCGGCGTATGTTCGTGAATTGGCGTATCTTGCTGATTTACATATTCTCGGCGTAAATCAGCGGCAACGCCCCCAGCGGCCATTTTAAACTTGCATTTAGGATCCCACGGCGTAATACAATTACGCCTGTTGGATCTTTCTTGCAAACCGGCGTATCTTGTTTTCTGAATACAGAAAACAGATACGCCGGCGCAAAGCCTGAGGTATGCCGGCGTATCACTGATACGCCGGCATAACTCTTTATGAATATGGCCCTATGCATGGTAATGTGTGACAGGAACGAGGGACACAGTTAATAACTAAAATAAAATTGCAAGTCTAGGGTTGTACAACTTAATAATATCAATCGTTGTACTGCCTGAAATTTGATCTTTTCTGTAACTATTCTAGAATATTTTAAAAGGGAATCTTTAATATATATCTCAAATCACCACTAGATGGCAATAAAAAAGCACAAGAATTTTCTGAACCAATACAATGCATGTAATGTCATAAATGAAAGTGAAAGTAAGTCCTAATTTGCAGGGCGTTGACAACTGGAAGCTTTCCCAGGCACTTCGATTGCACAAGTTTTGCAACTGATTAACTATTTTCTCCAAAGCTTTGCCAACTATGCTCAGCGACCTGAAAAAGCCGATTAAGCCCCGCTGAACATTACATGCAAATAGTTTGTTTAGTTACACTTTAACCACTTAAGACACGGACCAAAATGCTGGTAAAGGACCTTGCCCCTTTTTGCGATTCGGCACTGCGTCGTTTTAACTGACAATTGCACGGTCGTGCGACATGGCTCCCAAACAAAATTGCCGTCCTTTTTTTCCCCACAAATAGAGCTTTCTTTTGGTGTTATAAAAGAGTAACTAAAGCGCTAGCCAACAGTGAATTGACCCAATGAAAATAATCACTAATTACTGCTGCTCAAATCAGATATGTGCTAACAACAACAAACAGTGGATGATAAAGTATAATGATGAGCGCAAACTAAACTAATATAAAATCTACAAGTGAAAATAAATATCCATATAGTGATGATACAAAAACAACAGTGAAATAGTCCCAAATGTATGATGAAGTAAATAGTCCAAATAATACAATGTGTATCTCAAAAAAGTGTGGATCCAGTGAAGGCAAAAACAAAATATCAGTGATAAGGCTTCTGTCCATATAAGCGAACTCATCCAAATGGAACTTCACAGATGGAAATGTGCTCACAGAGCGCTTACCTTCCACAAGGTTCCTCTGATGAAGTCACGTGACGTGACGCAACGCGTAAGGTCAACCGGAAGTGACGTGATACCCTGACCGTCCAAACCGGAAGTGCCATTTGTTTGGTGTTTTTACCCGTTTTTTATCCTGTAAGTGTGTTCGCTTGAATAAATACACCAAAAGAGGTAAGGAGAAAGTGTTACCGTCAAAAAGAGATTGTTACCTCCAAAAGAGGAAAGGGGGAGTATAACCTCCAAAAGAGGAAAGGGGGAGTGTTACCTCCAAAAGAGGTTGTTACCTCCAAAAGAGGTAAGGGGGAGTGTTACCTCCAAAAGACGAAAGGGGAAGTGTTACCTCCAAAAGAGGTTGTTACCTCCAAAAGAGGTAAGGGGGAGTGTTACCTCCAAAAGAGTTAAGGGGGAGTGTTTACCTCCAAAAGACCTCGTGTGTCACTCAGATGTACACCCTGGGACACGGACCCTTCTTTTAAACAACCACTTGAAAGTCTGGCTTAAATCTTGAAACCTCATAAAAATAGACGTGCCTAGCGGTTGCTTAATACACCTGGAGGACTTCAAGTTCAGTCTATTTGTGTCCCAGTTGGCTCCATGGTCTTTCATCATTGAATGGAGACTGCCAATAGCGTCACGTTTTATATGAACCTTAAAACTATCCCTACTCTGACTTTGTTGTCAACTAAAGATCTGTAACAAGATCTGAGGACTTTTTGAAGCAAGTACCTATCATACCACTGAATACCCGATTGTGGTGTGCGCCCTTGAATGCATTCGTTGTAGGATCATCGGCTATATAACTATTTGTTTTCTGATTATACATCTTCTCACAAAATCATTAACAACCATCCTGAAGAAGCCCCACGGCGAAAGGTGCGTCGGCGACTTTAGGGATTTTGTATACAGTGGTCCATCCATGTATATGTATTATTGTTACTTTTATGTATTTGTTATTATGCATTTATTTTGTCGTATCTAAATGATGATATTAAAATTATATTTTTAAACTACTTCCTTGGCCTCAAAGTCCGACCATCAATACCTCTCCACAGTTATTGTTTTCATCTCTTGATACCTCCAAAAGATGTAAGGGGGAGTGTTACTTCCAAAAGAGGTAAGGGGGGAGTATTACCTCCAAAAGAGGTAAGGGGGGTATTACCTCCAAAAAAGGTAAGGGGGGTATTACCTCCAAAAAAGGTAAGGGGGGCATTACCTCCAAAAGAGTTAAGGGGGAGTGTTACCTCCAAAAGATGTAAGGGGGAAGTGTTACCTTCAAAAGAGGTAAGGGGGCAGTGTTACCTCCAAAAGAGGTTGCTACCTCCAAAAGAGGTTAGGGGGGAGTGTTACCTCCAAAAGAGGTTGTTACCTCCAAAAGAGGTAAGGGGGGAGTGTTACCTCCAAAAGAGGTTGTTACCTCCAAAAGAGGAAAGGGGGAGTATTACCTCCAAAAGAGGAAAGGGGGAGTGTTACCTCCAAACGAGGTTGTTACCTCCAAAAGAGGTAAGAGGGGGTATTACCTCCAAAAGAGTTAAGGGGGAGTGTTACCTCCAAAAGAGTAAAGGGTGGAGTGTTACCCTCAAAAGAGGTAAGGGGGAGTGTTACCTTCAAAAGAGTTAAGGGGGGGAGTGTTTCCCCCAAAAGAGGTAATGGGGGAGTGTTACCTTTAAAAGAGGTAAGGGGGGAGTGTTCCTTAAAACGAGGAAAGGGGTGGATTATTACCTTCAAAAGAGGTAAGCGGGGAGTATTACGTAAAAAAGAGGTAAGGGGGAGTATTGCCCTCAAAAGAGGTTAGGGGGAGTATTACATTCAAAAGTGGTAAGGGGGAGTATTACCTTTAAAAGAGGTAAGAAGGGAGTATTACTTAAAAAGAGTTAAGGGGGAGAATTACGTAAAAAAGAGGTAAGGGGGGAGTATTACCTTCAAAAGAGATAAGGGGGGAGTATTACCTTCAAAAGAGGTAAGGGGGAGTGTTAACTTCAAAAGAGATAAGGGGGAGTATTACCTTCAAAAGAGGTAAGGGGGGAGTATTACCTTCAAAAGAGGTAAGGGGGGAGTTTTACGTAAAAAATAGGTAAGGGGGAGTTTTACCTTCAAAAGAGGCAATTACCTTCAGAAGAGGTAAGGGGGGAGTGTTAACTTCAAAAGACATAAGGGGGAGTATTACCTTCAAAAGAGGTAAGGGGGGAGTGTTATGTAAAAAAGAAGTAAAGGGGGAGTATTACGTAAAAAAGAGTTAAGGGGGAGAATTACGTAAAAAAGAGGTAAGAGGTAGTATTACCTTCTAAATAGGTAAGGGTGTTAACTTCAAAAGAGATAAGGGGGGAGTATTACCTTCAAAAGAGGAAAGGGGGGAGTATTACCTTCAAAAAAGGTAAGGGAGGAGTATTACCTTCAAAAGAGGTAAGGGGGGAGTATTACCTTCAAAAGAGGTAAGGGGGGAGTATTATATAAAAAGAGGTAAGGGGAGTATTACCTTCAAAAGGGGTAAGGGGGGAGTATTACATAAAAAGAGGTAAGGGGGGAGTATTACCTTCTAAAGAGGTAAGGGGGAGTATTACCTTCAAAAGAGGTAAGGGGGGAGTATTACCTTCAAAAGAAGAAAGGGGGAGTATTACGTAAAAAAGAGTTAAGGGGGGAGTATTACCTTCAAAAGAGGTAAGGGGGGGAGTATTACCTTCAAAAGAGGTAAGAGGGGAGTGTTAACTTCAAAAGAGATAAGGGGGAGTATTACCTTAAAAAGAGGTAAGGGGGGAGTATTACCTTCAAAAGAGGTAAGGGGGGAGTATTACCTTCAAAAGAAGAAAGGGGGAGTATTACGTAAAAAAGAGTTAAGGGGGAGTATTACCTTCAAAAGAGGTAAGGGGGGAGTATTACCTTCAAAAGAGGTAAGAGGGGAGTGTTAACTTCAAAAGAGATAAGGGGGGAGTATTACCTTCAAAAGAGGTAAGGGGGGAGTATTATATAAAAAATAGGTAAGGGTGGGATTATTATCTTCAAAAGAGGTAAGGGGGGAGTATTACTTAAAAAAGAGGTAAGGGGGAGTATTAACTTCAAAAGAGGTAAGGGGGAGTATTATGTAATAAAGAGGTAAGGGGGAGTATTGCCCTCAAAAGAGGTAAGGGGAGTATTACCTTCAAAAGAGGTAAGGAGGGAGTGTTACCTTTAAAAGAGGTAAGGGGGAGTATTACCCTCAAAAGAGGTAAGGGGGGAGTATTACCTTCAAAAGAGGTAAGGGGGGAGTATTATGTAAAAAAAGAGTTAAGGGGGGAGTATTACCTTCAAAAAAGGTAAGGGGGGAGAATTACCTTCAAAAGAGGTAAGGGAGAGTTTTATGTAAAAAAGAGTTAAGGGGGGAGTATTACCTTCAAAAGAGGTAAGGGGGGAGCATTACCCTTCAAAAGGGGTAAGGGGGGAGTATTACGTAAAAAATAGGTAAGGGGGAGTATTACCTTCAAAAGGAGGCAAGGGGGGAGTGTTACCGTAAAAAGAGGTAAGAGGGGAGTATTACCTTCTAAAGAGGTAAGGGGGGAGTATTACCTTCAAAAGAGGCAAGGGGGGAGTATTAACCTTCAAAAGAGGGGGGTATTACCTTCAAAGGTAAGTAAGGGGGAGTATTACCTTCAAAAGGAAGGAGTGTTACCTTCAAAAGAGTATTACCTTCGTATTATAATAAAAAGAGGTAAGGGGGGTATTACCTTCAAAAGAGGCAAGGGGGAGAGTGTTACCTTCAAAAGAGCTAAGGGGGGAGTATTTATAAAAGAGGTAAGGGGGAGTATTACCTTCAAAAGGGGTAAGGGGGGAGTATTACGTAAAAAAAGAGTAAGGGGGGAGTATTACCTTCAAAAGAGGTAAGGGGGGAGTATTTTATAAAAAAGGGGGGAGTATTACCTTCAAAAGGGTAAGGGGGGAGTATTACGTAAAAAAGAGGTAAGGGGGGAGTATTACCTTCAAAGAGGTAAGGGGGAGTATTACCCTCAAAAGAGGTAAGGGGGGAGTATTACCTTCTAAAAAGGGAAGGGGGAGTTTTATGTAAAAAAAAGTTAAGGGGGGAGTATTACCTTCAAACGAGGTAAGGGGGGAGTATTACGTAAAAAAGAGGTAAGGGGGAGTATTACCTTCAAAAAAGGTAAGGGGGGAGTATTACCTTCAAAAGAGGTAAGGGGGAGTATTATGTAAAAAGAAGTAAGGGGGGAGTATTACCTTCAAAAGGAGTAAGGGGGAGTATTGCCTTCAAAAGAGGTAAGGGGGGAGTATTACCTTCAAAAGAGGTAAGGGGGGAGTATTACCTTCAAAAGGAGTAAGGGGGAGTATTACTTAAAAAAGAGGTAAGGGGGAGTATTACCTTCAAAAGAGGTAAGGGGGGAGTGTTACCTTCAAAAGAGGTAAAGGGGGAGTATTACCTTCAAAAGAGGTAAGGGGGGAGTGTTACCTTCAAAAGAGGTAAGGGGGGAGTATTACCTTCAAAAGAGGTAAGGGGGAGTATTACCTTCAAAAGAGGTAAGGGGGGAGTATTACGTAAAAAAAAAGATAAGGGGGGAGTATTACCTTCAAAAGAGGTAAGGGGGGAGTGTTACCTTCAAAATAGGTAAGTGGGAGTATTACCTTCAAAAGAGGTAAGGGGGGAGTATTACCTTCAAAAGAGGTAAGGGGGGAGTATTACGTAAAAAGAGGTAAGGGGGGATTATTACCTTCAAAAGAGGTAAGGGGGGAGTATTATATAAAAAGAGGTAAGGGGGGAGTATTACCTTCAAAAGAGGTAAGGGGGGAGTATTATATAAAAAGAGGTAAGGGGGAGTATTACCTTCAAAAGGGGAAAGGGGGGAGTATTACGTAAAAAGAGGTAAGGGGGGAGTATTACCTTCAAAAGAGGTAAGAGGGGAGTATTACGTAAAAAAATAGGTAAGGGGGGAGTATTACCTTCAAAAGAGGTAAGGGGGGAGTATTACCTTCAAGATAGGTAAGTGGGGAGTGTTACCTTCAAAAGAGGTAAGGGGGAGTATTACCTTCAAAAGAGGTAAGGGGGAGTATTACGTAAAAAAAAGAGGTAAGGGGGAGTATTACCTTCAAAAGGAGTAAGGGGGGAGTATTACGTAAAAAGAGGTAAGGGAGGAGTGTTACCTTCAAAAGAGGTAAGGGGGGAGTATTACGTAAAAAAAGAGGTAAGGGGGGAGTATTACCTTCAAAAGAAGTAAGGGGGGAGTATTATATAAAAAGAGGTAAGGGGGAGTATTACCTTCAAAAGGGGTAAGGGGGGAGTATTATGTAAAAAGAAGTAAGGGGAGTATTACCTTCAAAAGAGGTAAGGGGGGAGTATTACCTTCAAAAGAGGTAAGGGGGAGTATTACCTTCAAAAGAGGTAAGGGGGGAGTATTACGTAAAAAAAAAGAGGTAAGGGGCAGTATTACCTTCAAAAGGAGAAAGGGGGGAGTATTACGTAAAAAGAGGTAAGGGGGAGTATTACCTTCAAAAGAGGTAAGGGGGGAGTATTACCTTCAAAATAGGTAAGTGGGGAGTGTTACCTTCAAAAGAGGTAAGGAGGGGAGTATTACCTTCAAAAGAGGTAAGTGGGGAGTATTACGTAAAAAAGAGGTAAGGGGGAGTATTACGTAAAAAAAAGGGGTAAGGGGGGAGTATTATATAAAAAGAGGTAAGGGGGAGTATTACCTTCAAAAGAGGTAAGGGGGGAGTATTACCTTCAAAAGAGGTAAGGGGGGAGTATTACGTAAAAAAAGAGGTAAGGGGGAGTATTACGTAAAAAGAGGTAAGGGGGAGTATTACCTTCAAAAGAGGTAAGGGGGGAGTATTACCTTCAAAAGAGGTAAGGGGGGAGTATTACCTTCAAAATAGGTAAGTGGGGAGTGTTACCTTCAAAAGAGGTAAGGGGGAGTATTACCTTCAAAAGAGGTAAGGGGGGAGTATTACGTAAAAAAGAGGTAAGGGGGGAGTATTACCTTCAAAAGGAGTAAGGGGGAGTATTACGTAAAAGAGGTAAGGGGGAGTGTTACCTTCAAAAGAGGTAAGGGGGGAGTATTACGTAAAAAAAGGAGGTAAGGGGGAGTATTACCTTCAAAAGAGGTAAGGGGGGAGTATTATATAAAAAGAGGTAAGGGGGAGTATTACCTTCAAAAGGGGTAAGGGGGGAGTATTATTTAGAAAGAAGTAAGGGGAGTATTACCTTCAAAAGAGGTAAGGGGGGAGTATTTACCTTCAAAAGAGGTAAGGGGGAGTATTACCTTCAAAAGAGGTAAGGGGGGAGTATACCTACCTTCAAAAGAGGTAAGGGGGGAGTATTACGTAAAAAAAAGAGGTAAGGGGCAGTATTACCTTCAAAAGGAGAAAGGGGGGAGTATTACGTAAAAAGAGGTAAGGGGGGAGTATTACCTTCAAAAGAGGTAAGGGGGGAGTATTACCTTCAAAATAGGTAAGTGGGGAGTGTTACCTTCAAAAGAGGTAAGAGGGGAGTATTACCTTCAAAAGAGGTAAGTGGGGAGTATTACGTAAAAAAAGAGGTAAGGGGGGAGTATTACGTAAAAAAAGGGGTAAGGGGGGAGTATTATATAAAAAGAGGTAAGGGGGAGTATTACCTTCAAAAGGGGTAAGGGGGGAGTATTACCTTCAAAAGAGGTAAGGGGGGAGTATTACGTAAAAAAAGAGGTAAGGGGGAGTATTACGTAAAAAGAGGTAAGGGGGAGTATTACCTTCAAAAGAGGTAAGGGGGGAGTATTACCTTCAAAAGAGGTAAGAGGGGAGTATTACCTTCAAAATAGGTAAGTGGGGAGTGTTACCTTCAAAAGAGGTAAGGGGGAGTATTACCTTCAAAAGAGGTAAGGGGGGAGTATTACGTAAAAAAAGAGGTAAGGGGGGAGTATTACCTTCAAAAGGAGTAAGGGGGGAGTATTACGTAAAAAGAGGTAAGGGAGGAGTGTTACCTTCAAAAGAGGTAAGGGGGGAGTATTACGTAAAAAAAGAGGTAAGGGGGAGTATTACCTTCAAAAGAGGTAAGGGGGGAGTATTATATAAAAAAGAGGTAAGGGGGAGTATTACCTTCAAAAGGGTAAGGGGGGAGTATTATTTAGAAAGAAGTAAGGGGAGTATTACCTTCAAAAGAGGTAAGGGGGGAGTATTACCTTCAAAAGAGGTAAGGGGGGAGTATTACATAAAAAAAGAGGTAAGGGGGGAGTATTACCTTCTAAAGAGGTAAGGGGGGAGTATTATAAAAAAACAGGTAAGGGGGAGTATTACCTTCAAAAGGGGTAAGGGGAAGTATTACCTTCAAAAGAGGCAAGGGGGGAGTGTTACCTTCAAAAGAGGTAAGGGGGGAGTATTATATAAAAAGAGGTAAGGGGGAGTATTACCTTCAAAAGGGGTAAGGGGGAAGTATTATGTAAAAAAGAGGTAAGGGGGGAGTATTACCTTTAAAAGAGGTAAGGGGGGAGTATTACCTTCAAAATAGGTAAGTGGGGAGTGTTACCTTCAAAAGAGGTAAGGGGGGAGTATTACCTTCAAAAGAGGTAAGGGGGGAGTATTACGTAAAAAAAAGGTAAGGGGGAGTGTTACCTTCAAAAGAGGTAAGGGGGGAGTATTACCTTCAAAAGAGGTAAGGGGGAAGTATTACGTAAAAAGAGGTAAGGGGGGAGTATTACCTTCAAAAGAGGTAAGGGGGGAGTATTACCTTCAAAATAGGTACGTGGGGAGTGTTACCTTCAAAAGAGGTAAGAGGGGAGTATTACCTTCAAAATAGGTAAGTGGGGAGTATTACGTAAAAAAAGAGGTAAGGGGGGAGTATTACCTTCAAAATAGGTAAGTGGGGAGTATTACGTAAAAAAAGAGGTAAGGGGGGAGTATTACGTAAAAAAAGAGGTAAGGGGGGAGTATTATATAAAAAGAGGTAAGGGGGAGTATTACCTTCAAAAGGGGTAAGGGGGGAGTATTACCTTCAAAAGAGGTAAGGGGGAGTATTACGTAAAAAAAGAGGTAAGGGGGAGTATTACCTTCAAAAGAGGTAAGGGGGGAGTATTATGTAAAAAAAGAGGTAAGGGGGAGTATTACCGCCTAAAGAGGTAAGTTGGGAGTATTATGTAAAAAGAGGTAAGGGGGAGTATTACCTTCTAAAGAGGTAAGGGGGGAGTATTACCTTCAAAATAGGTAAGTGGGGAGTGTTACCTTCAAAAGAAGTAAGGGGGGAGTATTACGTAAAAAAGAGGTAAGGGGGGAGTATTACCTTCAAAAGAGGTAAGGGGGGAGTATTATATAAAGAGAGGTAAGGGGGAGAATTTCCTTCAAAAGGGGTAAGGGGGAGTATTACCTTCAAAATAGGTAAGTGGGGAGTGTTACCTTCAAAAGAGGTAAGGGGGGAGTATTACCTTCAAAAGAGGTAAGGGGGAGTATTACGTAAAAAAGAGGTAAGGGGGAGTGTTACCTTCAAAAGAGGTAAGGGGGGAGTATTACCTTCAAAAGAGGTAAGGGGGAAGTATTACGTAAAAAGAGGTAAGGGGGGAGTATTACCTTCAAAAGAGGTAAGGGGGGAGTATTACCTTCAAAATAGGTACGTGGGGAGTGTTACCTTCAAAAGAGGTAAGAGGGGAGTATTACCTTCAAAATAGGTAAGTGGGGAGTATTACGTAAAAAAAGAGGTAAGGGGGGAGTATTACCTTCAAAATAGGTAAGTGGGGAGTATTACGTAAAAAAAGAGGTAAGGGGGAGTATTACGTAAAAAAAAGGTAAGGGGGGAGTATTATATAAAAAGAGTAAGGGGGAGTATTACCTTCAAAAGGGGTAAGGGGGGAGTATTACCTTCAAAAGAGGTAAGGGGGAGTATTACGTAAAAAAAGAGGTAAGGGGGGAGTATTACCTTCAAAAGAGGTAAGGGGGGAGTATTACGTAAAAAAAGAGGTAAGGGGGAGTATTACCGCCTAAAGAGGTAAGTTGGGAGTATTATTAAAAAGAGGTAAGGGGGAGTATTACCTTCTAAAGAGGTAAGGGGGGAGTATTACCTTCAAAAGAGGTAAGGGGGGAGTGTTACCTTCAAAAGAGGTAAGGGGGGAGTATTACGTAAAAAAAGAGGTAAGGGGGGAGTATTACCTTCAAAAGAGGTAAGGGGGGAGTATTATATAAAGAGAGGTAAGGGGGAGAATTTCCTTCAAAAGGGGTAAGGGGGAGTATTACCTTCAAAAGAGGTAAGAGGGGAGTATTATATAAAAAAAGAGGTAAGGGGGGAGTATTACCTTCAAAAGAGGTAAGGGGGGAGTATTACCTTCAAAATAGGTAAGTGGGGAGTGTTACCTTCAAAAGAGGTAAGGGGGAGTATTACCTTCAAAAGAGGTAAGGGGGGAGTATTACGTAAAAAAAAGAGGTAAGGGGGAGTATTACCTTCAAAAGGAGTAAGGGGGGAGTATTACGTAAAAAGAGGTAAGGGGGGAGTATTACCTTCAAAAGAGGTAAGGGGGGGAGTATTACCTTCAAAAGAGGTAAGGTTGGAGTATTACGTAAAAAAAGAGGTAAGGGGGGAGTATTACCGTCAAAAGAGGTAAGGGGGGAGTGTTACCTTCAAAATAGGTAAGTGGGGAGTGTTACCTTCAACAGAGGTAAGGGGGGAGTATTACCTTCAAAAGAGGTAAGGGGGGAGTATTACGTAAAAAGAGGTAAGGGGGAGTATTACCTTCAAAAGAGGTAAGGGGGGAGTATTACCTTCAAAAGAGGTAAGGGGGGAGTATTACGTAAAAAAAGAGGTAAGGGGGAGTATTACCGTCTAAAGAGGTAAGGGGGGAGTGTTACCTTCAAAATAGGTAAGTGGGGAGTGTTACCTTCAACAGAGGTAAGGGGGGAGTGTTACCTTCAAAAGAAGTAAGGGGGGAGTATTACGTAAAAAAAGAGGTAAGGGGTGAGTATTACCTTCAAAAGAGGTAAGGGGGAGTATTAACTTCAAAAGAGGTAAGGGGGGAGTATTATATAAAAAGAGGTAAGGGGGAGTATTTCCTTCAAAATAGGTAAGTGGGGAGTGTTACCTTCAAAAGAGGTAAGGGGGAGTATTACCTTCAAAAGAGGTAAGGGGGGAGTATTACGTAAAAAAAAGAGTTAAGGGGGAGTATTACGTAAAAAAAAGGTAAGGGAGGAGTATTACCTTCAAAAGATGTAAGGGGGAGTGTTAATTTCAAAAGAGGTAAGGGGGGAGTATTACGTAAAAAAGAGTTAAGGGGGAGTATTAAGTAAAAAAGAGGTAAGGGGGGAGTATTACCTTCAAAAGAGGTAAGGGGGGAGTATTACGTAAAAAAGAGGTAAGGGGGGAGTATTACCTTCAAAAGAGGTAAGGAGGGAGTATTACCTTCAAAAGAGGTAAGGGGGAGTATTACGTAAAAAAAAGGTAAGGGGGGAGTATTACCTTCAAAAGAGGTAAGGGGGGAGTATTACCTTCAAAAGAGGTAAGGGGGGAGTATTACGTAAAAAAAGAGTTAAGGGGGAGTATTACGTAAAAAAGAGGTAAGGGGGAGTATTACTTAAAAATAGGTAAGGGGGAGTATTACAAAAAAAAGAGTTAAGGGGGAGTATTACATAAAAAAGAGGTAAGGGGGGAGTATTACCTTCAAAAGAGGTAAAGGGGGAGTATTACGTAAAAAAAGAGATAAGGGGGGAGTATTACCTTCAAAAGAGGTAAGGGGGGAGTATTATGTAAAAAGAGGTAAGGGGGGAGTATTACCTTCAAAAGAGGTAAGGGGGAGTATTACCTTCAAAATAGGTAAGGGGGAGTATTACGTAAAAAAGAGGTAAGGGGGAGTATTACATTAAAAAAGAGGTAAGGGGGGAGTATTACTTAAAAAAGAGGTAAGGGGGGAGTATTACCTTCAAAAGAGGTAAGGGAGGAGTATTACCTTCAAAAGAGGTAAGGGGGAGTATTAACTTTAAAAGAGGTAAGGGGGAGTATTACCTTCAAAAGAGGTAAGGGGGGAGTATTACGTAAAAAGAGTTAAAGGGGGAGTATTACGTAAAAAAAGAGATAAGGGGGGAGTATTACCTTCAAAAGAGGTAAGGGGGGAGTATTATGTAAAAAGAGGTAAGGGGGGAGTATTACCTTCTAAAGAGGTAAGGGGGGAGTATTACCTTCAAAATAGGTAAGGGGGGAGTATTACGTAAAAAAGAGGTAAGGGGGATTAATACCTTCAAAAGAGGTATGGGGGGAGTATTGCTTAAAAAAGAGGTAAGGGGGGAGTATTACCTTCAAAAGAGGTAAGGGGGGAGTATTACGTAAAAAAAAAGGTAAGGGGGGAGTATTACCTTCAAAAAAGGTAAGGGAGGAGTATTACCTTCAAAAGAGGTAAGGGGGAGTGTTAACTTTAAAAGAGATAAGGGGGAGTATTACCTTCAAAAGAGGTAAGGGGGGAGTATTACGTAAAAAAGAGTTAAGGGGGAGTATTACGTAAAAAAGAGGTAAGGGGGGAATATTACGTAAAAAAGAGTTAAGGGGTTGTATTACGTAAAAAAAGAGCTAAGGGGGGAGTATTACCTTCAAAAGAGGTAAGGAGGGAATATTACCTTCAAAAGAGGTAAGGGGGGAGTATTACGTAAAAAAAAGGTAAGGGAGGAGAATTACCTTCAAAAAAGGTAAGGGGGAGTATTACCTTCAAAAGAGATAAAGGGGGAGTATTACGTAAAAAAAAAGGTAAAAGGGGAGTATTACCTTCAAAAGAGGTAAGGGGGAGTATTACCTTCAAAAGAGGTAAGGGGGGAGTATTATGTAAAAAGAGGTAAGGGGGAGTATTACCTTCAAAAGAGGTAAGGGGGGAGTATTACCTTCAAAAGAGGTAAGGGGGGAGAATTACGTAAAAAAAAGGTAAGGGGGAGTATTACCTTTTAAAGAGATAAGGGGGAGTATTACATAAAAAAGAGGTAAGGGGGGAGTATTACCTTCAAAAGAGGTAAGGAGGGAGTGTTACCTTCAAAATAGGTAAGGGGGGAGTATTACGTAAAAAAGAGGTAAGGGGGAGTATTGCTTAAAAAAGAGGTAAGGGGGAGTATTACCTTCAAAGAGGTAAGGGGGGAGTATTACATAAAAGAGGTAGGTAAGGGGGGGAGTATTACCTTTAAAAGAGGTAAGGGGGGAGTATTACGTAAAAAAAAGGTAAGGGGGGAGTATTACCTTCAAAAGAGGTAAGGGGGGAGTATTACGTAAAAAAAGAGTTAAGGGGGAGTATTACGTAAAAAAGAGGTAAGGGGGAGTATTACTTAAAAATAGGTAAGGGGGAGTATTACAAAAAAAGAGTTAAGGGGGAGTATTACATAAAAAAGAGGTAAGGGGGGAGTATTACCTTCAAAAGAGGTAAAGGGGGAGTATTACGTAAAAAAAGAGATAAGGGGGGAGTATTACCTTCAAAAGAGGTAAGGGGGGAGTATTATGTAAAAAGAGGTAAGGGGGAGTATTACCTTCTAAAGAGGTAAGGGGGGAGTATTACCTTCAAAATAGGTAAGGGGGGAGTATTACGTAAAAAAGAGGTAAGGGGGATTAATACCTTCAAAAGAGGTATGGGGGGAGTATTGCTTAAAAAAGAGGTAAGGGGGAGTATTACCTTCAAAAGAGGTAAGGGGGGGAGAACTACCTTCAAAAGAGGTAAGGGGGGAGTATTACGTAAAAAAGAGGTAAGGGGGGGAGTATTACCTTTAAAAGAGGTAAGGGGGAGTATTACGTAAAAAAAGAGGTAAGGGGGAGTATTACCTTCAAAAGAGGTAAGGGGGGAGTATTAACTTCAAAAGAGGTAAGGGGGGAGTATTATGTAAAAAAGAGGTAAGGGGGAGTATTGCCCTCAAAAGAGGTAGGGGGAGTATTACCTTCAAAAGAGGTAAGGGGGGAGTATTACCTTCAAAAGAGGAAAGGGGGAGTGTTACCTTTAAAAGAGGTAAGGGGGAGTATTACCCTCAAAAGAGGTAAGGGGGGAGTATTACCTTCAAAAGAGTTAAGGGGGGAGTATTACGTAAAAAAGAGGTAAGGGGGGAGTATTACCTTCAAAAGAGGTGAGGGGGGAGTATTACCTTCAAAAGAGGTAAGGGGGAGTATTACGTAAAAAAGAGGTAAGGGGGGAGTATTACCTTCAAAAGAGGTAAGGGGGGAGTATTACCTTCAAAAGAGGTAAGAGGGGAGTATTACCTTTAAGGCGCCGTACACACGATCGGATATATCCGATGAAAACGGTCCGCGGACCATTTCCATCGGATATGTCCGATCGGGAGTTTGATCCGATGGCGTGTACACACCATCGGATCAAATTCCCCGCCGCTGGACGGCGCGGTGACGCGGCGGTGACGTTGACGCCGCCGCGTCACCGCCACGTCACCGCACCAGGAAGTAAAACACTTCCGCGCATGCGCCGAATCCATTCGGCAGCGGCGCGGCGGCGGTGGGACCCGACATGTCTGCTGGTAAGTGTACTAACCAGCAGACATGTCGGGCGGACAGATTCCACCCGATAGATTTCAAAGCATGCTTTGAAATCTGTCGGGTGGAGAAATCTGTCCGCTAGCCCATACACACGAGCGGAGATGTCTGCTGAAACGGTCCATCGAGCCGTTTTCAGCGGACATATCCCCTCGTGTGTACGCGGCCTAAAAGAGGTAAGGGGGGAGTATTACCTTCAAAATAGGTAAGTGGGGAGTGTTACCTTCAAAAGAGGTAAGGGGGGAGTATTTCCTTAAAAAGAGGTAAGGGGGGAGTGTTACGTAAAAAAGAGGTAAGGGGGAGTATTACCTTCAAAAGAGGTAAGGGGGGAGTATTACCTTCAAAAGAGGTAAGGGGGGAGTATTACCTTCAAAATAGGTAAGGGGGGAGTATTACCTTCAAAAGAGGTATGAGGGGAGTGTTACCTTCAAAAGAGGTAAGGGGGGAGTATTTCCTTAAAAAGAGGTAAAGGGGGAGTGTTACGTAAAAAAGAGGTAAGGGGTTAGTTTTACCTTCAAAAGAGGTAAGGGGGAGTATTACCTTCAAAAGAGGTAAGGGGGTGTATTTCCTTCAAAAGAGGTAAGGGGGTGTATTACCTTCAAAAGAGGTAAGGGAGGAGTATTATGTAAAAAAGAGGTAAGGGGGGAGTATTACCTTCAAAGGAGGTAAGGGGGACTATTACACAAAAAAGAGGTACGGAGGGAGTATTACCTTCAAAAGAGGTAAGGGGGAGTAGTACCTTCAAAAGAGGTAAGGGGGAAGTATTACCTTCAAAAGATGTAAGGGGGGAGTGTTACCTTCAAAAGAGATAAGGGGGGAGTATTACGTAAAAAAAAAGATAAGGGGGAGTATTACCTTCAAAAGAGGTAAGGGGGGAGTATTACCCTCAAAAGAGGTAAGAGGGGAGTATTACCTTCAAAAGGGGTAAGGAGGGAGTATTACGTAAAAAGAGGTAAGGGGGAGTATTACCTTCTAAAGAGGTAAAGGGGGAAGTATTACCTTCAAAAGAGGTAAGGGGGAGTGTTACCTTCAATAGAGGTCAGGGGGGATTATTACCTTCAAAAGAGGTAAGAGGGGAGTATTACCTTCAAAAGAGGTAAGGGTGGAGTATTACCCTCTAAAGAGGTAAGGGGGGAGTATTACCTTCAAAAGAGGTAAGGGGGAGTTGAGTATTACCTTCAAAAGAGGTAAGGGGGAGTGTTAACTTCAAAAGAGATAAGGGGGAGTATTACCTTCAAAAGAGGTAAGGGGGGAGTATTACGTAAAAAAGAGGTAATGGGGGAGTATTACCTTCAAAAGAAGTTAGGGGGGAGTATTACCTTCAAAAGAGGTATAGGGGAAGTATTACGTTAAAAAATAGGTAAGGGGGGAGTATTACCTTCGAAAGAGGTAAGGGGGGAGTATTACGTAAAAAAGAGTTAAGGGGGAGTATTACGTAAAAAAGAGGTAAGGGGGAGAATTAACTTTAAATGAGATAAGAGGGGAGTGTTAACTTCAAAAGAGATAAGGGGGGAGTATTAAGTAAAAAATAGGTAAGGGGGAGTATTACCTTCAAAAGGGGTAAGGAGGGAGTATTACGTAAAAAGAGGTAAGGGGGAGTATTACCTTCTAAAGAGGTAAAGGGGGAAGTATTACCTTCAAAAGAGGTAAGGTGGGAGTGTTACCTTCAATAGAGGTCAGGGGGGATTATTACCTTCAAAAGAGTTAAGAGGTGAGTATTACATAAAAAAGAGGTAAGGGTGGAGTATTACCGTCTAAAGAGGTAAGGGGGGAGTATTACCTTCAAAAGGAGTAAGGGGGGGGGAGTATCACGTAAAAAGAGTAAGGGGGGAGTATTACCTTCTAAAGAGGTAAGGGGTGAGTATTACCTTCAAAGAGGTAAGGGGGAGTTGTTACCTTCAAAGAGCTAAGGGGGGAGTATTATATAAAAAGAGGTAAGGGGAGTATTACCTTCAAAAGGGGTAAGGGGGGAGGATTACTAAAAAAAGAGTTAAGGGGGAGTATACCTTCAAAAGAGGTAAGGGGGGAGTATTTAATAAAAAGAGTAAGGGGGGAGTATTACCCTCAAAGGGGTAAGGGGGGAGTATTACGTAAAAAAGAGGTAAGGGGGGAGTATTACCTTCAAAAGAGGTAAGGGGGATTATACCCTCAAAAAGGGTAAGGGGGGAGTATTACCTTCAAAAGAGGTAAGGGGGAGTTTTATGTAAAAAAGAGGTAAGGGGGGAGTAAATTACCTTCAAACGAGGTAAGGGGGGGAGTATTACGTAAAAAAGAGGTAAGGGGGGAGTATTACCTTCAAAAAAGGTAAGGGGGGAGTATTACCTTCAAAAGAGGTAAAGGGGGAGTATTATTGTAAAAAATAGGTAAGGGGGAGTATTACCTTCAAAGAGGTAAGGGGGAGTATTACCTTCAAAAGAGGTAAGGGGGGAGTATTATGTAAAAAAGAAGTAAGGGGGGAGTATTACCTTCAAAAGGAGTAAGGGGGAGTATTGCCTTCAAAGAGTAAGGGGGAGTATTATTACCTTCAAAAGAGGTAAGGGGGGAGTGTTATTACCTTCAAAAGAGTAAGGGGGATTAGTATTACTTAAAAAGAGGTAAGGGGGAGTATTACCTTCAAAGAGGTAAGGGAGAGTATTACCTTCAAAAGAGGTAAGGGGGAGTGTTACCTTCAAAAGAGGTAAGGGGGAGTATTACCTCAAAAGAGGTAAGGGGAGTATTACCTTCAAAAGAGGTAAGGGGGGAGTATTACGTAAAAAAAAAGATAAGGGGGAGTATTACCTTCAAAAGAGGTAAGGGGGAGTGTTACCTTCAAAGAGGTAAGTGGGGAGTGTTACCACTTCAAAAGAGGTAAGGGGGGAGTATTACCTTCAAAGAGGTAAGGGGGGAGTATTACGTAAAAAAAGAGTAAGGGGGGATTATTACCTTCAAAAGAGGTAAGGGGGAGTATTAATTAAAAGAGGTAAGGGGGAGTAATTACCTTCAAAAGAGGTAAGGGGGAGTATTATATAAAGAAGGTAAGGGGGAGTATTACCTCAAAAGGGGAAAGGGGGGAGTATTACGTAAAAGAGGTAAGGGGGGAGTATTACCTTCAAAGAGGTAAGGGGGGAGTATTACGTAAAAAAAAGAGGTAAGGGGGGAGTATTACCTTCAAATGAGGTAAGGGGAGTATTACCTTCAAAAAAGGTAAGTGGGGAGTATTACCTTCAAAGAAGTAAGGGGGAGTATTATATAAAAAGAGGTAAGGGGAGTATTACCTTCAAAAGGGGTAAGGGGGAGTATTATGTAAAAAGAAGTAAGGGGAGTATTACCTTCAAAAGAGGTAAGGGGAGTATTACTTCAAAAGAGGTAAGGGGGGATATTACCTTCAAAAGAGGTAAGGGGGGAGTATTACAAAAAAAAGGTAAGGGCAGTATTACCTTCAAAAGGAGAAAGGGGGGGAGTATTACGTAAAAAAGAGGTAAGGGGGGAGTATTACCTTCAAAAGAGGTAAGGGGGGAGTATTACCTTCAAAATAGGTAAGTGGGGAGTGTTACCTTCAAAAGAGGTAAGAGGGGAGTATTACCTTCAAAAGAGGTAAGTGGGGAGTATTACGTAAAAAAAGAGGTAAGGGGGGAGTATTACGTAAAAAAAGGTAAGGGGGAGTATTATATAAAAGAGGTAAGGGGGAGTATTACCTTCAAAAGGGTAAGGGGGAGTATTACCTTCAAAAGAGGTAAGGGGGAGTATTACGTAAAAGAGGTAAAGGGGGAGTATTACCTTCAAAAGAGGGTAAGGGGGAGTATTACCTTCAAAAGAGGTAAGAGGGAGTATTACCTTCAAATAGGTAAGTGGGGAGTGTTACCTTCAAAAGAGGTAAGGGGGAGTATTACCTTCAAAAGAGGTAAGGGGGGAGTATTACGTAAAAAAGAGGTAAGGGGGAGAATTACCTTCAAAAGGAGTAAGGGGGAGTATTACGTAAAAAGAGGTAAGGGAGGAGTGTTACCTTCAAAGAGGTAAGGGGGAGTATTACGTAAAAAAAGAGGTAAGGGGGAGTATTACCTTCAAAAGAGGTAAGGGGGGACTATTATATAAAAAGAGGTAAGGGGGAGTATTACCTTCAAAAGGGGTAAGGGGGAGTATTATTTAAAAAGAAGTAAGGGGTATTACTTCAAAAGAGGTAAGGGGGGAGTATTACCTTCAAAAGAGGTAAGGGGGAGTATTAACATAAAAAAAGAGTAAGGGGGAGTATTACCTTCAAAAGAGGTAAGGGGGGAGTATTATATAAAAACAGGTAAGGGGGGAGTATTACCTTCAAAAGGGGTAAGGGGGAAGTATTACCTTCAAAAGAGGCAAGGGGAGTGTTACCTTCAAAAGGAGGTAAGGGGGAGTATTACTATAAAAAGAGGTAAGGGGGAGTATTACCTCAAAAGGGTAAGGGGGGAAGTATTACGTAAAAAAGAGTAAGGGGGAGTATTACCTTTAAAAAGAGGTAAGGGGGGAGTATTACCTTCAAATAGGTAAGTGGGAGTGTTACCTTCAAAAGAGGTAAGGGGGGAGTATTACCTTCAAAAGAGGTAAGGGGGGAGTATTACGTAAAAAAAGAGGTAAGGGGGAGTATTACCTTCAAAAGAGGTAAGGGGGGAGTATTACCTTCAAAAGAGGTAAGGGGAAGTATTACGTAAAAAGAGGTAAGGGGGAGTATTACCTTCAAAAGAGGTAAGGGGGGAGTATTACCTTCAAAATAGGTACGTGGGGAGTGTTACCTTCAAAAGAGGTAAGAGGGGAGTATTAACTTCAAAAGAGGTAAGGGGGGAGTATTACCTTCAAAATAGGTAAGTGGGGGAGTATTACGTAAAAAAAGAGGTAAGGGGGAGTATTACGTAAAAAAAGAGGTAAGGGGGGAGTATTATAAAAAAGAGGTAAGGGGAGTATTACCTTCAAAAGGGGTAAGGGGGGAGTATTACATTTAAAAGAGGTAAGGGGGAGTATTACGTAAAAAAAGAGGTAAGGGGAGTATTACCTTCAAAAGAGGTAAGGGGGAGTATTATGTAAAAAAGAGGTAAGGGGGAGTATTACCTACGCCTAAAGAGGTAGGTTGGGAGTATTATGTAAAAAGAGGTAAGGGGAGTATTACCTTCTAAAGAGGTAAGGGGGAGTATACCTTCAAATAGGTAAGTGGGAGTGTTACCTTCAAAGAAGTAAGGGGGGAGTATTACGTAAAAAAGAGGTAAGGGGGGAGTATTACCTTCAAAAGAGGTAAGGGGGGAGTATTATATAAAGAGAGGTAAGGGGGAGAATTTCCTTCAAAAGGGGTAAGGGGGAGTATTACCTTCAAAAGAGGTAAGAGGGGAGTATTATATAAAAAAAGAGGTAAGGGGGGAGTATTACCTTCAAAAGGAGTAAGGGGGGAGTATTATGTAAAAAGAGGTAAGGGGGAGTATTACCTTCTAAAGAGGTAAGGGGGAGTATTACCTTCAAAAGAGGCAAGGGGGGAGTGTTACCTTCAAAAGAGGTAAGGGGGAGTATTACGTACAAAAAGAGGTAAGGGGGGAGTATTACCTTCAAAAGAGGTAAGGGGGGAGTATTACCTTCAAAATAGGTAAGTGGGGAGTGTTACCTTCAAAAGAGGTAAGGGGGGAGTATTACCTTCAAAAGAGGTAAGGGGGGAGTATTACGTAAAAAAAGAGGTAAGGGGGGAGTATTACCTTCAAAAGGAGTAAGGGGGGGAGTATTACGTAAAAAGAGGTAAGGGGGAGTATTATATAAAGAGAGGTAAGGGGGGAGAATTTCCTTCAAAAGGGGTAAGGGGGAGTATTACCTTCAAAAGAGGTAAGAGGGGAGTATTATATAAAAAAAGAGGTAAGGGGGAGTATTACCTTCAAAAGGAGTAAGGGGGAGTATTATGTAAAAAGAGGTAAGGGGGAGTATTACCTTCTAAAGAGGTAAGGGGGGAGTATTACCTTCAAAAGAGGCAAGGGGGGAGTGTTACCTTCAAAAGAGGTAAGGGGGGAGTATTACCGTAAAAAAGAGGTAAGGGGGGAGTATTACCTTCAAAAGAGGTAAGGGGGGAGTATTACCTTCAAAATAGGTAAGTGGGGAGTGTTTACCTTCAAAAGAGGTAAGGGGGGGAGTATTACCTTCAAAAGAGGTAAGGGGGAGTATTACGTAAAAAAAAGAGGTAAGGGGGAGTATTACCCTTCAAAAGGAGTAAGGGGGAGTATTACGTAAAAAGAGGTAAGGGGAGTATTACCTTCAAAAGAGGTAAGGGGGGAGTATTACCTTCAAAAGAGGTAAGGGGGAATAATTACGTAAAAAAAGAGGTAAGGGGGAGTATTACCGTCTAAAGAGGTAAGGGGGGAGTGTTACCTTCAAAAGGTAAGTGGGGAGTGTTACCTTCAAAGAGGTAAGGGGGGAGTGTTACCTTCAAAAGAGGTAAGGGGGGAGTATTACGTAAAAAGAGGTAAGGGGGAGTATTACCTTCAAAAGAGGTAAGGGGGGAGTATTACCTTCAAAAGAGGTAAGGGGGGAGTATTACGTAAAAAAAGAGGTAAGGGGGTGTTACCTTCAAAGAGGTAAGGGGGGAGTATTACCTTCAAAAGAGGTAAGGGGAAGTATTACGTAAAAGAGGTAAGGGGGGGAGTATTACCTTCAAAAGAGGTAAGGGGGGGGAGTATTACCTTCAAAATAGGTACGTGGGGGAGTGTTACCTTCAAAAGAGGGTAAGAGGGGAGTATTACTTCAAAAAGGTAAGGGGGGAGTATTACCTTCAAAATAGGTAAGTGGGGAGTATTACGTTAAAAAAGAGGTAAGGGGGGAGTATTACGTAAAAAAAGAGGTAAGGGGGAGTATTATATAAAAAAGGTAAGGGGGGAGTATTACCTTCAAAAGGGGTAAGGGGAAGTATTACGTAAAAAAGAGGTAAGGGGGAGTATTACCTTTAAAAGAGGTAAGGGGGGAGTATTACCTTCAAAATAGGTAAGTGGGGAGTTTACCTTCAAAAGAGGTAAGGGGAGTATTACCTTCAAAAGAGGTAAGGGGGGAGTAATTACGTAAAAAAAGAGGTAAGGGAGTGTTACCTTCAAAAGAGTAAGGGGGGAGTATTACCTTCAAAAGAGGTAAGGGGGAAGTATTACGTAAAAAGAGGTAAGGGGGGAGTATTACCTTCAAAAGAGGTAAGGGGGGAGTATTACCTTCAAAATAGGTACGTGGGGAGTGTTACCTTCAAAAGAGGTAAGAGGGGAGTATTAACTTCAAAAGAGGTAAGGGGGGAGTATTACCTTCAAAATAGGTAAGTGGGGAGTATTACGTAAAAAAAGAGGTAAGGGGGGAGTATTACGTAAAAAAAGAGGTAAGGGGGAGTATTATAAAAAAGAGGTAAGGGGGGGTATTACCTTCAAAAGGGTAAGGGGGGAGTATTACCTTCAAAAGAGGTAAGGGGGGAGTATTACGTAAAAAAAAGAGGTAAGGGGGAGTATTACCTTCAAAAGAGGTAAGGGGGGAGTATTATGTAAAAAAAGAGGTAAGGGGGAGTATTACCGCCTAAAGAGGTAAGTTGGGAGTATTATGTAAAAAGAGGTAAGGGGGGAGTATTACCTTCTAAAGAGGTAAGGGGGGAGTATTACCTTCAAAATAGGTAAGGTGGGAGTGTTACCTTCAAAAGAAGTAAGGGGGAGTATTACGTAAAAAAGAGGAAAGGGGGGAGTATTACCTTCAAAAGAGGTAAGGGGGAGAGTATTATATAAAGAGAGGTAAGGGGAGAATTTTCCTTCAAAAGGGGTAAGGGGGAGTATTACCTTCAAAAGAGGTAAGAGGGGAGTATTATATAAAAAAAGAGGTAAGGGGGGAGTATTACCTTCAAAAGGAGTAAGGGGGAGTATTATGTAAAAAGAGTAAGGGGGGAGTATTACCTTCTAAAGAGGTAAGGGGGAGTATTATTACCTTCAAAAGAGGCAAGGGGGAGTGTTACCTTCAAAAGAGGTAAGGGGGGAGTATTACGTAAAAAAAGAGGTAAGGGGGGAGTATTACCTTCACAAGAGGTAAGGGGGGAGTATTACCTTCAAATAGGTAAGTGGGAGTGTTACCTTCAAAAAGAGTAAGGGGGGAGTATTACCTTCAAAAGAGGTAAGGGGGGAGTATTACGTAAAAAAAAGGAGGTAAGGGGAGTATTACCTTCAAAAGGAGTAAGGGGGAGTATTACGTAAAAAGAGGTAAGGGGGAGTATTACCTTCAAAAGAGGTAAGGGGGAGTATTACCTTCAAAAAGGTAAGGGGGAATATTACGTAAAAAAAGAGGTAAGGGGGAGTATTACCGTCTAAAGAGGTAAGGGGGAGTGTTTACCTTCAAAATAGGTAAGTGGGAGTGTTACCTTCAACAGAGGTAAGGGGGAGTGTTACCTTCAAAGAGTAAGGGGGGAGTATTACGTAAAAAGAGGTAAGGGGGAGTATTACCTTCAAAAGAGGTAAGGGGGGAGTATTACCTTCAAAAGAGGTAAGGGGGGAGTATTACGTAAAAAAAGAGGTAAGGGGGAGTATTACCGTCTAAAGAGGTAAGGGGGGAGTGTTACCTTCAAAATAGGTAAGTGGGGAGTGTTACCTTCAACAGAGGTAAGGGGGGAGTGTTACCTTCAAAAGAAGTAAAGGGGGAGTATTACGTAAAAAAAGAGGTAAGGGGTGAGTATTACCTTCAAAAGAGGTAAGGGGGAGTATTAACTTCAAAAGAGGTAAGGGGGGAGTATTATATAAAAAGAGGTAAGGGGGAGTATTTCCTTCAAAATAGGTAAGTGGGAGTTTACCTTCAAAAGAGGTAAGGGGGAGTATTAAATTCAAAAGAGGTAAGGGGGAGTATTACGTAAAAAAAGAGTTAAGGGGAGTATTACGTAAAAAAAAGGTAAGGGAGGAGTATTACCTTCAAAAGATGTAAGGGGGAGTGTTAATTTCAAAAGAGGTAAGGGGGGAGTATTACGTAAAAAAGAGTTAAGGGGGAGTAGATAAGTAAAAAAGAGGTAAGGGGGAGTATTACCTTTTAAAGAGATAAGGGGGAGTATTACATAAAAAAGAGGTAAGGGGGGAGTATTACCTTCAAAAGAGGTAAGGAGGGAGTATTACCTTCAAAAGAGGTAAGGGGGGAGTATTACGTAAAAAAGAGGTAAGGGGGAGTATTACCTTCAAAAGAGGTAAGGGGGGAGTATTACCTTCAAAAAGAGGTAAGGGAGAGTATTACGTAAAAAAAGAGTTAAGGGGGAGTATTACGTAAAAAAGAGGTAAGGGGGAGTATTACTTAAAAATAGGTAAGGGGTAATTACAAAAAAAGAGTTAAGGGGGAGTATTACATAAAAAAGAGGTAAGGGGGGAGTATTACCTTCAAAAGAGGTAAAGGGGGAGTATTACGTAAAAAAAGAGATAAGGGGGGAGTATTACCTTCAAAGGAGTAAGGGGGGAGTATTATGTAAAAAGAGGTAAGGGGGGAGTATTACCTTCTAAAGAGGTAAGGGGGGAGTATTACCTTCAAAATAGGTAAGGGGGGAGTATTACGTAAAAAAGAGGTAAGGGGGATTAATACCTTCAAAAGAGGTAAGGGGGAGTATTGCTTAAAAAAAGAGTAAGGGGGGAGTATTACCTTCAAAAGAGGTAAGGGGGGAGTATTAACGTAAAAAAAAGGTAAGGGGGAGTATTACCTCAAAAAAGGTAAGGGAGGAGTATTACCTTCAAAAGAGGTAAGGGGGAGTGTTAACTTTAAAAGAGATAAGGGGGAGTATTACCTTCAAAAGAGGTAAGGGGGGAGTATTACGTAAAAAAGAGTTAAGGGGGGAGTATTACCTTCAAAAGAGGTAAGGGGGGAGTATTTTATAAAAAGAGGTAAGGGGGAGTATTACCTTCAAAAGGGTAAGGGGGGAGTATTACGTAAAAAAGAGGTAAGGGGGGAGTATTACTTCAAAGAGGTAAGGGGGAGTATTACCCTCAAAAGAGGTAAGGGGGGAGTATTACCTTCAAAGAGGTAAGGGGAGTTTTATGTAAAAAAGAGTTAAGGGGGAGTATTACCTTCAAACGAGGTAAGGGGGGGGAGTATTACGTAAAAAAGAGGTAAGGGGGGAGTATTACCTTCAAAAAGGTAAGGGGGAGTATTACCTTCAAAAGAGGTAAGGGGGAGTATATATGTAAAAAATAGGTAAGGGGAGAGTATTACCTTCAAAAGAGGTAAGGGGGGAGTATTACCTTCAAAAGAGGTAAGGGGGAGTATTATGTAAAAAGAAGTAAGGGGGGAGTATTACCTTCAAACGGAGTAAGGGGAGTATTGCCTTCAAAAGAGGTAAGGGGGAGTATTACCTTCAAAAGAGGTAAGGGGGGAGTATTAACCTTCAAAAGAGGTAAGGGGGAGTATTACTTAAAAAAGAGGTAAGGGGGAGTATTACCTTCAAAAGAGGTAAGGGGGGAGTATTACCTTCAAAAGAGGTAAGGGGGAGTGTTTACCTTCAAAGAGGTAAGGGGGGAGTATTACGTAAAAAAAAGAGGTAAGGGGGAGTATTACCTTCAAAGGAGTAAGGGGGGAGTAATACGTAAAAAGAGGTAAGGGGGAGTATTACTTCAAAAGAGGTAAGGGGGGAGTATTACCTTCAAAAGAGGTAAGGGGGGGAGTATTACGTAAAAAAAAGAGTTAAGGGGGAGTATTACGTAAAAAAAGGTAAGGGAGGAGTATTCCTTCAAAAGATGTAAGGGGGAGTGTTAATTTCAAAAGAGGTAAGGGGGAGTAATTACGTAAAAAAGAGTTAAGGGGGGGAGTATTAAGTAAAAAAGTGGTAAGGGGGGTAGTTATTACCGTTCAAAAGAGGTAAGGGGGGAGTATTACGTAAAAAAGAGGTAAGGGGGGAGTATTACCTTCAAAGAGGTAAGGAGGGAGTATTACCTTCAAAGAGGTAAGGGGGGAGTATTACGTAAAAAAAAGGTAAGGGGGGGAGTATTACCTTCAAAAGAGGTAAGGGGGAGTATTACGTAAAAAAAGAGTTAAGGGGGTATTACGTAAAAAAGAGGTAAGGGGAGTATTACTTAAAAATAGGTAAGGGGAGTATTACAAAAAAAAAGAGTTAAGGGGGAGTATTACATAAAAAAGAGGTAAGGGGGAGTATTACCTTCAAAAGAGGTAAAGGGGGAGTATTACGTAAAAAAAGAGATAAGGGGGAGTATTACCTTCAAAAGAGGTAAGGGGGGAGTATTTAAGTAAAAAGAGGTAAGGGGGGGTATTACCTTCTAAAGAGTAAGGGGGGAGTATACCTTCAAAATAGGTAAGGGGGAGTATTACGTAAAAAAGAGGTAAGGGGGATTAATACCTTCAAAAAGATAGGGGGAGTATTGCTTAAAAAAGAGGTAAGGGGGGAGTATTACCTTCAAAAGAGGTAAGGGGGGGAGTATTACGTAAAAAAAAGGTAAGGGGGGAGTAATACCTTCAAAAAAGGTAAGGGAGGAGTATACTTCAAAGAGGTAAGGGGGAGTGTTAACTTTAAAGAGATAAGGGGGAGTATTACCTTCAAAAGAGGTAAGGGGGGAGTATTATTACGTAAAAAAGAGTTAAGGGGGAGTATTAACGTAAAAAAGAGGTAAGGGGGGAATATTACCTTCAAAAGAGGTAAGGGGGAGTATTACCTTCAAAGAGGTAAGGGGGAGTATTACGTAAAAAAAGAGGTAAGGGGAGTATTACCGTCTAAAGAGGTAAGGGGGGAGTGTTACCTTCAAAATAGGTAAGTGGGGAGTGTTACCTCAACAGAGGTAAGGGGGGGAGTGTTACCTTCAAAAGAGGTAAGGGGGGGAGTATTATATAAAAAGAGGTAAGGGGGAGTATTACCTTCAAAAGAGGTAAGGGGGGAGTATTACCTTCAAAAGAGGTAAGGGGGGAGTATTACGTAAAAAAAGAGGTAAGGGGGAGTATTACCTTCAAAAGAGGTAAGGGGGAGTGTTACCTTCAAATAGGTAAGTGGGGAGTGTTTTACCCTTCAACAGAGGTAAGGGGGGAGTGTTACCTCAAAAGAAGTAAGGGGGGAGTATTACGTAAAAAAAAGAGGTAAGGGTGAGTATTACCTACAAAAGAGGTAAGGGGGAGTATTAACTTCAAAAGAGGTAAGGGGGAGTATTATATAAAAAAGAGGTAAGGGGGAGTATTTCCTTCAAAATAGGTAAGTGGGAGTGTTACCTTTCAAAAGAGGTAAGGGGGAGTATTACCTTCAAAAGAGGTAAGGGGGGAGTATTACGTAAAAAAAAGAGTTAAGGGGAGTATAACGTAAAAAAAAGGAAGGGAGGGGGGGAGTATTACCTTCAAAGATGTAAGGGGGAGTGTTAATTTCAAAAGAGGTAAGGGGAGGTATTACGTAAAAAAGAGTTAAGGGGAGTATAAGTAAAAAAAGAGGTAAGGGGAGTATTACCTTCAAAAGAGGTAAGGGGGGAGTATTACGTAAAAAAGAGGTAAGGGGAGTATTACCTTCAAAGAGGTAAGGAGGGAGTATTACCTTCAAAAGAGGTAAGGGGGAGTATTACGTAAAAAAAAGTAAGGGGGGAGTATTACCTCAAAAGAGGTAAGGGGGGAGTATTACCTTCAAAAGAGGTAAGGGGGGAGTAATTACGTAAAAAAAAGAGTTAAGGGGAGTATTACGTAAAAAAGAGGTAAGGGGGAGTATTACTTAAAAATAGGTAAGGGGGAGTATTACAAAAAAAAGAGTTAAGGGGGAGTATTACATAAAAAAGAGGTAAGGGGGGAGTATTACCTTCAAAAGAGGTAAAGGGGGGAGTATTACGTAAAAAAGAGATAAGGGGGGAGTATAACCTTCAAAAGAGGTAAGGGGGGAGTATTATGTAAAAAGAGTAAGGGGGGAGTATTACCTTCTAAAGAGGTAAGGGGGGAGTATTACCTTCAAAATAGGTAAAGGGGGAGTATTACGTAAAAAAGAGGTAAGGGGGATTAATACCTTCAAAGAGGTATGGGGGGAGTATTGCTTAAAAAAGAGGTAAGGGGGGAGTATTACCTTCAAAAGAGGTAAGGGAGGAGTATTAACCTTCAAAAGAGGTAAGGGGGAGTGTTAACTTTAAAAGAGATAAGGGGGAGTATTACTTCAAAGAGGTAAGGGGGAGTATTACGTAAAAAAGAGTTAAGGGGGAGTATTACGTAAAAAGAGGTAAGGGGGGAATATTACGTAAAAAAGAGTTAAGGGGTTGTATTACGTAAAAAGAGGTAAGGGGGGAGTATTACCTTCAAAAGAGGTAAGGAGGGAATATTACCTTCAAAAGAGGTAAGGGGGGAGTATTACGTAAAAAAAAGGTAAGGGAGGAGAATTACCTTCAAAAAAGGTAAGGGGGAGTATTACCTTCAAAAGAGGTAAGGGGGAGTATTACCTTCAAAAGAGGTAAGGGGGGAGTATTATGTAAAAAGAGGTAAGGGGGAGTATTACCTTCAAAGGGTAAGGGGGGAGTATTACCTTCAAAAGAGGTAAGGGGGGAGTATTACGTAAAAAAGAGGTAAGGGGGAGTAATACCTTCAAAAGAGGTAAGGGGGAGTATTACCTTCAAAGAGGTAAGGGGGGAGTATTACATAAAAAAGAGGTAAGGGGGAGAACTACCTTCAAAAGAGGTAAGGGGGAGTATTACGTAAAAAGAGAGTAAGGGGGGGAGTATTACCTTTAAAAGAGAGGTAAGGGGGGAGTATTACGTAAAAAAAGAGGTAAGGGGGAGTATTACCTTCAAAAGAGGTAAGGGGGAGTATTACCTTCAAAAGAGGTAAGGGGGAGTATTATGTAAAAAAGAGGTAAGGGGGAGTATTGCCCTCAAAAGAGGTAGGGGGAGTATTACTACCTTCAAAAGAGGTAAGGGGGAGTATTACCTTCAAAAGAGGAAAGGGGGAGTGTTACCTTTAAAAGAGGTAAGGGGGAGTATTACCCTCAAAAGAGGTAAGGGGGGAGTATTACCTTCAAAGAGTTAAGGGGGAGTATTACGTAAAAAAGAGGTAAGGGGGGGAGTATTACCTTTCATAAGAGGTTGAGGGGGGAGTATTACCTTCAAAAGAGGTAAGGGGGAGTATTACGTAAAAAAGAGGTAAGGGGGGAGTATTACCTTCAAAAGAGGTAAGGGGGGAGTATTACCTTCAAAAGAGGTAAGAGGGGAGTATTACCTTTAAAAGAGGTAAGGGGGGAGTATTACCTTCAAAATAGGTAAGTGGGGAGTGTTACCTTCAAAAGAGGTAAGGGGGGAGTATTACCTTCAAAAGAGGTAAGGGGGGAGTATTACCTTCAAAAGAGGTAAGGGGGGAGTATTACCTTCAAAATAGTAAGGGGGGAGTATTACCTTCAAAAGAGGTATGAGGGGAGTGTTACCTTCAAACGAGGTAAGGGGGGAGTATTTCCTTAAAAAGAGGTAAAGGGGGAGTGTTACGTAAAAAAGAGGTAAGGGGTTAGTTTTACCTTCAAAAGAGGTAAGGGGGAGTATTACCTTCAAAAGAGGTAAGGGGGTGTATTTCCTTCAAAAGAGGTAAGGGGGTGTATTACCTTCAAAAGAGGTAAGGGAGGAGTATTATGTAAAAAAGAGGTAAGGGGGGAGTATTACCTTCAAAGGAGGTAAGGGGGACTATTACACAAAAAAGAGGTACGGAGGGAGTATTACCTTCAAAAGAGGTAAGGGGGAAGTATTACCTTCAAAAGATGTAAGGGGGGAGTGTTACCTTCAAAAGAGATAAGGGGGGAGTATTACGTAAAAAAAAAGATAAGGGGGAGTATTACCTTCAAAAGAGGTAAGGGGGGAGTGTTACCCTCAAAAGAGGTAAGAGGGGAGTATTACCTTCAAAAGGGGTAAGGAGGGAGTATTACGTAAAAAGAGGTAAGGGGGAGTATTACCTTCTAAAGAGGTAAAGGGGGAAGTATTACCTTCAAAAGAGGTAAGGGGGAGTGTTACCTTCAATAGAGGTCAGGGGGAATTATTACCTTCAAAAGAGGTAAGAGGGGAGTATTACCTTCAAAAGAGGTAAGGGGGGAGTATTACCTTCAAAAGAGGTAAGGGGGGAGTGAGTATTACCTTCAAAGAGGTGAGGGGGGAGTATTACCTCAAAAGAGGTAAGGGGGAGTATTACGTAAAAAAGAGGTAAGGGGGAGTATTACCTTCAAAAGAGGTAAGGGGGGAGTATTACCTTCAAAAGAGGTAAGAGGGGAGTATTACCTTTAAAAGAGGTAAGGGGGGAGTATTACCTTCAAAATAGGTAAGTGGGGAGTGTTACCTTCAAAAGAGGTAAGGGGAGTATTTCCCTTAAAAAGAGGTAAGGGGGGAGTGTTTTACGTAAAAAAAGAGGTAAGGGGGAGTATACCTTCAAAAGAGGTAAGGGGGGAGTATTACCTTCAAAGAGGTAAGGGGGAGTATTAACCTTCAAAATAGGTAAGGGGGGAGTATTACCTTCAAAAGAGTATGAGGGGAGTGTTACCTTCAAAAGAGGTAAGGGGGGAGTATTTCCTTAAAAAAGAGTAAAGGGGGAGTGTTACGTAAAAAAGAGGTAAGGGGTTAGTTTTACCTTCAAAAGAGGTAAGGGGGAGTATTACCTTCAAAAGAGGTAAGGGGGTGTATTTCCTTCAAAAGAGGTAAGGGGGTGTATTACCTTCAAAAGAGGTAAGGGAGGAGTATTATGTAAAAAAGAGGTAAGGGGGGAGTATTACCTTCAAAGGAGGTAAGGGGGACTATTACACAAAAAAGAGGTACGGAGGGAGTATTACCTTCAAAAGAGGTAAGGGGGAGTAGTACCTTCAAAAGAGGTAAGGGGGAAGTATTACCTTCAAAAGATGTAAGGGGGGAGTGTTACCTTCAAAAGAGATAAGGGGGGAGTATTACGTAAAAAAAAAGATAAGGGGGAGTATTACCTTCAAAAGAGGTAAGGGGGGAGTGTTACCCTCAAAAGAGGTAAGAGGGGAGTATTACCTTCAAAAGGGGTAAGGAGGGAGTATTACGTAAAAAGAGGTAAGGGGGAGTATTACCTTCTAAAGAGGTAAAGGGGGAAGTATTACCTTCAAAAGAGGTAAGGGGGAGTGTTACCTTCAATAGAGGTCAGGGGGAATTATTACCTTCAAAAGAGGTAAGAGGGGAGTATTACCCTCTAAAGAGGTAAGGGGGGAGTATTACCTTCAAAGAGTAGAAGGGGGGAGTGAGTAAATACCTTCAAATGAGGTAAGGGGGAGTGTTAACTTCAATAGAGGTCAGGGGGAATTATTACCTTCAAAAGAGGTAAGGGTGGAGTATTACCCTCTAAAGAGGTAAGGGGGGAGTATTACCTTCAAAAGAGGTAAGGGGGGAGTGAGTATTACCTTCAAAAGAGGTAAGGGGGGAGTGTTAACTTCAAAAGAGATAAGGGGGAGTATAACCTTCAAAAGAGGTAAGGGGGGAGTATTACGTAAAAAAGAGGTAATGGGGGAGTATTACCTTCAAAAGAAGTTAGGGGGGAGTATTACCTTCAAAAGAGGTATTGGGGAAGTATTACGTTAAAAAATAGGTAAGGGGGGAGTATTCAACCGTTCGAAAGAGGTAAGGGGGGAGTATTACGTAAAAAAGAGTAGGGGGAAGTAATACGTAAAAAAGAGGTAAGGGGGGATGAATAAATAACTTTAAATTGAGGTACAGAGGGGAGTGTTAACTTCAAAGAGGTAAGGGGGGAGTATTAATTAAAGAAATAGGTAAGGGGGATATTACCTTCAAAAGGGGGTAAGGGAGGGAGTATTACGTAAAAAGGAAAGTAAGGGGGATATTACCTTTCTAAAGAGGTAAAGGGGGAAGTATTACCTTCAAAAGAGGTAAGGTGGGAGTGTTACCTTCAATAGAGGTCAGGGGGGATTATTACCTTCAAAAGAGGTAAGAGGGGAGTATTACATAAAAAAGAGGTAAGGGTGGAGTATTACCGTCTAAAGAGGTAAGGGGGGAGTATTACCTTCAAAAGAGGTAAGGGGGGAGTATTACGTAAAAAAGAGTTAAGGGGGAGAATTAACTTTAAATGAGGTAAGAGGGGAGTGTTAACTTTAAAAGAGGTAAGGGGGGAGTATTAGGTAAAAAATAGGTAAGGGGGAGTATTACCTTCAAAAGAGGTAAGGGGGGAGTATTACCTTCAAAAGAGGTAAGGGGGGGAGTATTACCTTCAAAAGAGGTAAGGGGGGAGTATTACCTTCAAAAGAGGTAAGGGGGGAGTATTTCGTAAAAAAGAAGTAAGGAGGAGATGCAGCGTCTGGTATGAATTAGCCCTTATTTTGAGGGCTATGCGTTCTACTGGATTTGTAAAGTAAAAAGAGAACAGCAATTACCTTTAGACCCTTTCTCACTAAATGAAACTCCATGCAAATGAAAGGGGCGAGTCTCTCCATTGTAGGCACACATTTCTGATTGAGCTATTGAGCTTTGTGAGCAGCAAGCTTTTTTGACCAAAGCATGAAAAGAAGCCCAAAGATGTCAAATAAAGCCCAAACCTAGAAGGAAGGATGATTGGGGATTACTAAAAGTAGAGTAAAGGAATATTAGAGGATATATTAAAGAAATATGACGGTGGCCCCCATCCAATATTGTATGTGATTGGTTGTTATGAAACTCTTGGCTGCAATGCTTGCCTTGTTACTGACCCAGAACACATATGCAGATATGGAGTGTTTAGACTTCACTTCCTGCATTCTTTTTCACAGGAGAATTTAGTGATATTTTTGGAAGGTCTATAATGGCAGCCCACGTATTTTTCCAAGCGTAGGACTACTTTAATAATTTAACATGGTTCCCTTTAAGTGTAGGGTTACACAGAATTACAGCGAATCAAAGAGTTCTTGTTTCTGGATAAAAACATCTTACTTTCATTTCAACAATTGTGCAATGAAAAAGGAACACAGCTGCACTTTCTTGCAGTCTGTGGTTTACAGGAAAGGAAGGTGATTTCTCAAGCAGAAAGTCCCAAGCTAAAAATATATACACGGACGCGCCTAATCCACCACGTGACCACATTATTTGTAAAAAAACAAGAACTCTGCTGTTCCGGTGAAGACAGATAGGGGGAGCCGGTGCACAAACAGACAACTGAAGCCAGTTCGGGGGATTTCATGATCTTTTGGCACAAGTAATGTCAACTAACACAATATTACATTCCTAGCCAAGCTGACAAGAGGGACTCTTTGCTGCTGGCTTTGAATGAGACTCGGTAAAGCGTGGGGCTTTTCCCACTGATATTAACCCCTTTGTAACTTTTTGGTTATTTGAAAGCAAGAGAAATAGCAATAGGCAAAATCCAATAACCTATAACAAAGTATTAGTATTGTTTAGAATAAGGGTCTTCAAACCTTCTAAGAGAAGGGCCAGTTGCATTCACACCTAGGCGTTTTGTCGCCCTACGCCCGACGCTGTAGTAGCCTGATATACGCTGGAGGGGCGAATTAACATTGTCGGCTATGGAGATGGTTCACATCTCTACGCCGAACGCCGAAACGCTGTACTCCTGAAGCTCGAAACAAATCCCGGACCCTTTTTTTCAGGTGTATCAGACGTTTGGCAATAGCCGACAATGTTAAAATCACCCCTCCCAGCGAAAACAAGGAGCGACTTGTCGCCGCAAATCGCGGGGACAATACGCCAATGTCGTGTCGCGGCAATACGCCGGCTGCCACCTACGCTCAGGTGTGAATGCAGCCTAAGCTGTCCTTTAGACTTAAGGGGGCCGCACTTTGGGTAGTGGGAGTAGAAATTGTACTGTTGTCAGTGTGAGTAAACACTGCATCTTTGGAATATGGGGAAGGAATAGTGCCCCATCGTTGGTGTTAGTGGGAGGAGTAGTGCACCATCATTGGTGTCAGTGGAAGGAATAGTGCCCTATCATTGGTGTCAGTGGGAGGAGTAGTGCCCCATCGTTGGTGTCAGTGGGAGGAGTAGTATCAGTGGTGGGAAAGGTGCCCCAAGGGCTGGGTTAACTGAAGCAAAGGGCCACAGTTTGGAGACCATTGGTTTAGAACTATGGATATTTTTTCTCTTCCTTTTAACAAGGCAAACACCATAGGTGTGCGCAGCCTATTGCATTAGGGTGTGCACCCCAAAGCTCAAACACTACCTACGGATCGCTCACTATCTTCATTTAGAAACATATTTACTGGCCCCTTCCCCCATTCATCCTAAAACATCACTGCAACAACAGCCAGAGGGAAAGGAGGGAAGCCAGAAGTGGTGCGAGGGAGGTGCTAGGGTCAATAGGGAGAATCTATGCTGCACAGGGTGATTGGGGTGTGCCTGGGCACACCTGGCACACCCTGTGCGAACGCCTATGGCAAACACGACATCCCAGAATATCCTTGCTCCTGGATTCGATCATTGTCTTTCCCATGAAACTGTATATAATTTAAAGGGTCACTAAAGGAATTTTTTATTTTTTTTTGCTGAAATGACTGTTTACAAGGTATAGAGACATAAAAGTTAACTGATTCCTTTTCAAAATGATTAAAAATAGATAAAAATCAATCATATAATGTGCCTGCAGGTTAGTTTCACTTTTGAACTGGCTTCATGTTTCTGTGAAGTAGAAATAGACACACAGAACAAAAACAAAAACAAATCCAGGGCAGTGTTTTGTTTTTAAAATGAATCTGATTGGTTCTGGGAAGTTTTAGACACACAGTAATGACAGCTCAGACCACCGTGAGAAAGCTCTCAGCACTGTGGTTATAAGGAAACAGACAAGCAGGAAGTGTGGAGATCAGAGCAGGATTACAGCAACTTCAAAGCAAAAATGAACAATAAGGACATGAAACCAGTACTGCAGTAAGGTAAAGGAAGCTATTTAGCTTAAAAAAAAATTCCTTTAGTGATCCTTTAAGGAAACATTTCACAGATCTCAGGCATTGTCCTAAATAAAGGCATTCTGAGATCCATGGGGTTCAGTTCACAAACAGCTTTATGAATCTTGCTTGAAGTTTGCAAACTTTACAGTAAACCTCACTAAAATCTATGGGGTGTATTTATTAAAGATTTGCTAAAGAAAGTCACTGAGTGAATATTTGCCCAAAAGCCCATCAGTTTCTGCAAATATTTTCTCTTTTTATTATGCAAACTAAACCATAGAAAAACTATGCTCAGTGCCTACAAACAAAATCATCTGACCATGACACCTTTTTCCCATGTGGCCTCAGAATCCTCAAGGTGTGTTTAACCACTTAAGCCCGGACCATTTGACTAGCCAAAGACCAGGCCACTTTTTGCGATTCGTAATTGCATGGTCGTGCGACGTGGCTCCCAAACAAAATTGATGTCCCACAAATAGAGCTTTCTTTTTGTGGTATTTGATCGCCTCTCCGGTTTTTATTTTTTGCGCTATAAAGAAAAATAGAGAGACAATTAAAAAAAAAAGCAATATTTTCTAAGTTTTGCTATAATAAAAATCCCCCCAAAAATATATATAAAAACATATTTTTCCTTATTTTAGGCCGATACGTATTCTTCTACATATTTTTGGTTTGCACAAAAGTTATAGCGTCTACAAAATAGGGGATAGTTTTATGGCTTTTTTATTATAATGTATTTTTTACTAGTAATGGAGGCGATCTGAGATTTTTATTGTGACTGCGACTTTATGGCGGACACATCGGATACTTTTGACACTATCTTGGGACCATTGTCAAATTTACAGCGATCAGTGCTTTAAAAATGCACCGATTACTGTAAAAATTACACCGTCAGTGAAGGTGTTAACC
The DNA here is from genome assembly GCA_029574335.1 of Rana kukunoris. Lineage (NCBI taxonomy): Eukaryota > Metazoa > Chordata > Amphibia > Anura > Ranidae > Rana > Rana kukunoris. Next base: position 201,087,504 of record CM056057.1, read on the forward strand.
AGGAGGGGGCACTGAAGGGGTTAAGTGTGTCCTAGGGAGTGCATTGTTTACATTAGCATTTCCCTGTTCTTCCTCACTGTGAGGCCGCGTACACACCATCGGACATATCCGATGAAAACGGTCCGCGGACCATTTCCATCGGATATGTCCGATCGGGAGTTTGATCCGATGGCGTGTACACACCATCGGATCAAATTCCCTGCCGCGACGGACGGCGCGGTGACGTGGCGGGGCGGCGTCGGTGACGTTGACGCGCCACGTCACCGCTACGTCCACCGCACAGGAAGTAAAAACACTTCCGCGCATGCGCCGAATCCATTCGGCGGCGGGCGCTGGGCGGCAGTGGGGGGACGACATGTCTGCTGGTAAGTGTACTAACCAGCAGACATGTCGGGCGGACAGATTCCCACGGATAGATTTCAAAGCATGCTTTGAAATCTGTCGGGTGGAGAAATCTGTCCGCTAGCCCATACACACGAGCGGAGATGTCTGCTGAAACGGTCCATCGGACCGTTTTCAGCGGACATATCCCCTCGTGTGTACGAGGCCTGAGACGAACGCGGGTATCCCCGGACATCGAATCTGCGGGACCCGCAGTCGAGCTCATAGAGCTCGTGGCACCGCGCGCCCACAATGCCACTCTTAAAGGGCTAACGTATATATACATTGATCTGCCCAGCCGTGCCATTCTGCCGACATATATCGGCGTGACACAGTTCTTAAGCGGTTAAGGTGGTCAGATGAGACTAAAATTCATTTCAGGGGGAGAAATTACTGATCCCATGTTCATACAATGTCTGAAAAGCGATCTGTACTTTCCCTTAGTCAGTCTCACCCCCCCTTCAGTTAGAACACACCTAGGGGACATAATCAACCCCTTTCCTCGCCCCAATAGTGTTAACCCCTTCTCTGCCAGTGACATTTTTACAGTAATCAATGCATTTTTATAGCACTGATCGCTATAAAAATGCTAATGATCCCAAAAATGTGTCAAAAGTGTCTGATTTGTCCGCCATAAGGTCGCAGTACCGATAAAAATCGCAGATCGCCGCCATTACTAGTAAAAAAAAAATATTAATAAAAATGCCATAAAACTACCCCCTATTTTGTAGGTGCTATAACTTTTGCACAAACCAATCAATAAACGTTTATTGCGATTATGTAGAAGAATACGTATCAGCCTAAACTGAGGAAAAAAAATCTTTTTTTATATATATTTTTGGGGGATATTTATTACAGCAAAAAGTTAAAAATATTAAAAAAAAAATCTAAATTGTTGTTCTATTTTTGTTTATAGCACAAAAAATAAAAACAGCAGAGGTGATTAAATACCACCAAAAGAAAGCTCTATTTGTGGGAAAAAAAAGGACGCCAATTTTGTTTGGGAGCCACGTCGCACGACCGCGCAATTGTCAGTTAAAGCGACGCAGTGCCGAATCGCAAAAAGTGGCCCGGTCATTGACCAGCAAAATGGTCCGGGGCTGAAGTGGTTAAAGCAAAAGGTGGTTCAACAAAATACTGACACAAGGGGGGCGATACTTTTTCCAACTCAGTGATTCTGTTTTTGTTCTTTTATTTTTTCTGACATGCTGGTGTTATATGTTTCACTTGGATGTTGTAAGTTGCACTAGTAAATACAGTTGGATAAAACAAAAAAAACAGCGTCTGTCTTCATTTCAGGCTGCAAAGTAGCACAATCTGATTATTTTAGGGGGGGGTGATTATTTTCTATACCCACTGTACGTAGTGAAGTACAGTGATATATAGGTATTGGGAAACTAATATACTATATAAAGCCCACAAGGTTGGATCTTGTGATCAAGTGAACAAAACAGATTCTCAGTGCTCAAAGCAAGTGTCCATCAATGTTTAACAAAGCCCAACTCAATGTGATTAGTGAGTCCACCACCTCAGCACATCCAGCCTCTTACCGGAAAAACAGACCCTAAATTATAGAAGGTCTAATGTAGCATGAAGCTGCATAAATAAATAGAGCATCCGATAAAGAGACACAGAGCGACACTGTGTTATCCTTCTCCTGCTCCTTGAGAGATGGTTCAGCAAGAAGAAATGAGCCTCCGATAGTGTACCATAACAATGTAATAATCATAGGCTAAAAAACAACTTACAAAGTTCTTTCTTGTAACCGCATAATGCAATTAAAATGCCGCTGGCTCCGGCTCCAGCGCCAGCAAAGTGTGTGTGATCATAGCAGAAGTCTATAGGTAACAGGCAATGGATGTCCGCTGGCACCCACTTATTATCGGGCAGAGACACAGAATGAAGCTACGTTCTGACAATGGGAAAGTGCAAAGCAGGGGATAAAATCTATCAATTCCCTTAGTAAAAGCTGCACACAGTTTACACAAAAACACTGTCTAGGCACACAGTTAACCCTTTGATTTCCCCAGATGTTTAACCCTTTCTCAATCAGTGTCATTATTATAGTGACAGTGTATATTTTTTAGCACTGACCACTGTATTAGTGACAGTTAGTGTCCGACTGTCTGATGCAATATTGCAGTCCTGCTATATGTTGCTGATCACCGCCATTACTAGCATTAAAAAAAAAAAAAAAATAACAACTCCAGTACATACAGTATGTGTGTATATATATATATATTTTTTTTAATTGTTGGTCTTTTTATAGCGCAAAAAATAATAACCGCAGTGGTGATCTAATGCCACCAAAATAAAGCTCTATTTGTGGGGGAAAAATGACATAATTTTTTTTTTTTTGGTACAGTGTTGCATGGCCATTAATTGTCAGTTAAAGTAAAGCAGTGCAGTATCGCAAAAAATGGCCTGGGCATGAAAGGAGTACATTTTCCAGAGGTCAAGTAGTTAATATTTAGTGGATGGATTTTATTGAATTTTTTTTCTTTACTGTACCAACTAAATTATATTGGACTTTTGATTAGTCATATACAGGGTCGCTGATAGGGGGGGACCACCAGTCCTCCTGTAGGGGGCCCAGGCACACAGGGGGCCCACACAGCAGGGGGAATTAGTGTGGTTTGGCGGAGGGGCAGTTACAGAAGAAGCGGCTGAAAGCCAGTTTCTCCCCCTCCTGCCGGCTTTCAGCTGCTGCAGGGAGAGACAAAGACACAGGGCATCATTCCTGTAATTGCTTCCCCAACTGATTCCCCTCCCCATTCTGCCTGATTCTGACTCCCCCCCCCCCGTGTGCCCACTTCCCACTGTGAATATAATTATTATTATTTTAATGTAAAAAAAAACAAATAAAAAAGGGCTAATGAACACAGGTTCTCTGTTATGTTTGTGTCCGCTAATAATGATTTTAGTGTATGTTTTGTAAAAATATGGTCTTGATATATTAGGGGGGCCCTGTACAGGGCCCCGTGATTTCTAACAGCAGCCCTGGTCACATATATTTGTTTTTTATCGCTAATCAAATCATCGTTGGCAGTGCACTTTATATGTAATCCATTTTGAACCTTTGGATTGTTCATCTTTGCATTTGGATGTGAAATAGGTGCAGCTCTGGGAATAAAGTAATAGCACTGAGCACAAAAAACTTTTTCTGTTTATCAACAAAATAAAATAGAATAAAAAGTAAAAGATACCTACCCTAAAAACATAAATCTGTATTTTCGAAAAGGGCATCCCATGGGCCCTATAATTATCTACTCCTAATTTTTGCTGATGTCTGCACTTTCCCCTGACAATAGGTTCCCCCTCCATTTGCAGCTACTTACCCTTCCCCCATGCATTGTGGAAGGATGGGCAGCCTATAGCTGAATGTTTTCTCCTGCAGCACCGACTATAATGAAATACAATAAAAAAATAAAAATATATATATATATATAATATATATATAATTAAAATATCTGCAAAGTGCCTGGGAGGAGATGGGCTATGCTGGCACAGCAAAGAAATTGCAGACATAATTGCCGTGTGCAGTCCAATCACCAAAAAAAAAAGACATGCAAATAAAAAAGGTTAAAAACAAACATACAGGAAAAAATATATAACCCATGCCAGAAAATGTCCGCTACATTATATAAGGGAGTGGTTGAAGTGCAAAGAGCTTAGACAAAGTGGGGCTTATACTGCTAAACTTGGTGGTGGAGGGGCGGTTATAGATTAACTTTTTTACAGCTTCAGGTGGCAGCTGATATATTTATATATATATATATAATCTCATAAAGTACACTCTAACTTTTGTTTCAAGATAAAACAGTGTTGTTTCTCCCTCTTATACAGTTGCCAAATAAACCTGCTTATACCTGCCCAGTCACTGAATGATATTTGTGACTATTGTCTTTTAAATAATACACTTTAATGTTTATTTTGAAATAAAACCAGCCTTGTCTCTCCCTATTATATTGTGACCTAGCTAAGCTGCTTATATACTGTCCAGATACTGAACAATATATATATCTCATAAACATATTGTACACTGTTCAAAAAGATCAAAAGTACAGGGACATTTGGGATTAGAGAGTGAAAAACAAGGCAGGGAAAAGCTATAGTGGAGCGTTATTGTTGAATATTACTTGTTCAAACCCTGTGAAGCCTAGAAAGACATGGGTGGCTTGCTATCTGTAACTGTAGAGGCACTAATGGAGTGGTGATAATATATTTTCCATGACAGGGGAAGCATTTTCAGTTGGGTACACTGACTAGCAGGTGACCCTGGAACCTGTAGAACCCCCCCCCCCCCTCCGCCTACCTGTAGACCTTTGGCACTTCTTGTTAGCACCTGCAGATGGGGAACCAAGATGTATCTCTTTATATTGCTTTAATTCAGAATAAGAGTGTAAAAATATGCTAAATGATTATTCTATTTGAGGTATGTTGATTTATGCACTGTTGGGCTGTTGGGCTGGATAACGGCCACAGTATACTGGGAAAACAACCTGTGTGATAATTACAGTTATGTGTTTCTTTTTAGACACAGGTACTGAAGAGTCCTTTTATTTGTAGGAACCTTTCCTTACTTCATGATATTTATTTTATATATATATCCAGTTTATTAATGTTGAGGTCTATGTACAAATAAAGATTTATATATTGTTATAAAATATGGGTCCTGTGACTTTATTTTTCACCTAAATATCCATTTTCCTCTCTCTTTTTTGAATTATATGATCATTATCCATAATCATCATTTGTGTTAACACTTGTCCTATATTTTACTGGTTCGTCCAATAAAACGGGATTTGCTGCCAACATTATTGAAAGGAAAGATATCTAAAGCAAAATATTTTTTCCAGAAAAGATAATTACCTTAATCATAATTTGATGATAGCTCATGATTGAGGTGGAGTGCTAAATAAATACGATTTGCATACAGATCTAGCTGTGCAATGGTTTGTTTATGCAGTCTATGCAGGTATATAATATACTGTATGTAATGAAGGGAAAGTTAATTTTTTTCGTTTCTATGCAATTACTGTGATTACAGATCCGTGGCCACATAAAACACACAAGCCCAATGCTTTCGGTTCTGCAATTGTGCAATACTGGACTGACAGCAGCATTTTTCTATGGGACTGCGGCTTGCTAGGAGGAATGTGATTTCTGGGGAAAAAGTCCCTGGCACAGAGCCGAAGAATAAGTATCATAAACAGATCATATTTCCAGCCAAGCCACCGAGCAGATTGATTCTGGGAACCAATTAAGGATTTAATCTCTCCGATGTCACTTGTTGCTGGGTGAAGCATTGCATCACAAAGACAAGTTCAGGTTTACTGTAGAATAGTGTCTATAAACTTCATCAAATTACATAGGAGTGGATTGATCGTCGAATTACGAACTTTATGGGTCGTTCGCAACAAATTCGAGTGGCACGTTATGGTCCATAATTCACTGTGGCATCGCAGTGCATTGCTGGCTGATGATTGGCCAAGCATGCACTATGACCCGCATGCTTGGCCAATCACAGCGCTGTCTGTACAGAGAGCCGTAATTGGCCAAAGCCAGGGTGGTTTTGGCCAATTATGTCTCAGGGGGTTTAGTATACGCCCCACACTATATAAGGCCCACCTGCGTGGCGGCCTTGTGTAGTGTGTTGCGGCGGTGGTTAAAGACATACAAAGAGAGAGAGACAGTGTTATTTAATTTGAGTTAGATAGAGCAGGCAGGCGAGTCAGTTAGCTTCAGTTACAGTGTGTAGAGGATATATATGCATCCCAGGTGTTGTATATATATTTATACACTGTATTCAGTTTAGCTAGATCCATTCCTGTATTATCTTCCTAACATACTGACAGGCAGACAGGTGATTGTGCTAGCTGCAGTATTTTGACTTAGTGTACTGTGTTCTTTGCACAGTGTGCACCTAAAGCTTACCTGAATACAACTGCTGGTGTTCTCATACAAATACAGGCAGGGACATGCAGTATTTTGATTTAGTGTCCTTTGCACAGTGTGCACCTAAAGCTTACCTGAATACAATTACTGGTGTTCTCGTACAAATACAGGCAGGGAGCTGCAGTATTTTTTTTTAGTGTCCTTCACACAGTGTGCACCTAAATCTTACCTGAATTCAATTTCTGGTGTTCTCATACAAATACAGGCAGGGACCTGCAGTATTTTGATTTAGTGTCCTGTGTACAGTGTGCACCTAAAACTTACTTGAATACAATTACTGGTGTTCTCATACAAATACAGGCAGGGAGCTGTAGTATTTTGATTTAGTGTCCTTTGCACAGTGTGCACCTAAAGCTCACCTGAATACAATTGCTGGTGTTCTCATACTAATACCACAGGCAGGGAGCTGCAGTATTTTCAGTTAGTGTACTGTGTCCTCTTCACAATGTGAAACTAAAGCTAACTGAAGACAATTGCTGGTGTTCTCATACTAATAATACTACATGCAGGCAGTTGATACTGCTAGCTGCAGTATAATCAGTATATATATATATACATCCCAGCTTTTTGCAGCTGCATCTCCCTGCAGGCCATTAGTATGTCTGGAAGGACAACAATGAGAGGCAGTCACGATCCAATAAAAGAAGGCAAGCAGGCTCTGTGTCTAGAGGCAACAGTGCTGGTCGTGAACTCGGTGCATCCTCATTAGTAAGATTTAGTAGAGTGGATGACCAAGCCGCCCCCATCCTCTCTCACCCAGGCTCAGGGTACTTTGTCTGGCAAAGCAGCTGCCAATGTGGCCTTTTCCCTCGGCTCAATGGCATTAGTTACTCCTTCCCTAGTCCCACCATGTCCTCCTGAGGAGTCCCCGAACTGTTTGACCACAGTGTTGGGTACATGCTGCAGGAGGGTGCACAGCATTTTGAAGGCTCCGATGATGGTACCCAGCTAGAGGAAGGCAGTAGCGTGAGTCCAGAGAGAGGGGGTGCCCAAGAAGGACAGCAAGCTCGCAGTCATGTCCCCCCAGATGAGGAGGGAGGGGATTATGAGGTCACTGACTCTACGTGGGTGCCTGATAGGAGAGGAGGAGGAAGAGGCACATCTCCAACGAGGCAGGATGCCCTCCAGGGCACAGCTTAAGGGCAGCACACGGACTGCATCAGACCGCAGAGCTCCGCATGTGCAGGGTGCTGCTGTCTCTCCGCGTTATTCCAAAAGTTCTTTGGTCTGGGCCTTTTTTTAGACAATTGCATCAGATCGCACCGCTGCTATTTGCAACATATGTCTCAAGCGTATCTCGCTTGGCCAAAACATCACCCGCTTGGGCACCACAAGCTTGACCAGACATATGTCGACCTGCCATGCAGTTCATTGGCAAGCGTGCTTAAAAGACCCACACCAAAGAACAAAGCAGACCTCTCCTTGCTCCTCATCAGCTGGGATCTTCAACCCCACTATACCTTCAGTCCTCTCTTAACCTACACTGTAGAATTAGGCGTGTCACAGCCAAGTACTTGCGGGCAATCTGCTATCGGTACACCAACGTCAGATTGTACCAGGCAAATTTCTGTGCTTTGTCCTCTGAACCAGCGGTGCTCTGTAGGTGTTTAAGGGGCTATACAAGTACGCAGGCAAAGAGATGCCATGCGGTGCTTGAGCTGGTGTGCTTGGGGGACAGGAGCCACACTGGGGCAGAGGTTTTGTCAGCTCTGCAGGGGCAGAGGTGGTTGACGCCACACCAGCTGAAGCCAGGAAAGGTGGTTTGGGACAATGGCACCAACCTCCTCTCCGCCCTCTGACAGGGACAACTAACCCATGTGCCCTGTTTGGCTCACGTCCTTAACTTGGCGGTTGGCTTCAAGACTGCCTATGCTGATGCTGAGTGACTATCCTGTTATGCTGATCATGCTGATCATGCTGATAGCTTGTAAGAACATTTTTGGTTCTAGGCACTGCCACAATTTTTTGATGCAATACTTTGCAGCAAGGCTCATCCCTACGCTCCAGCTAGAGTGTCTGTGAGGGGTTGCAGTGTTGTGGCACCAACACCTAAGGTCCAAAATTTCTGCCCCTGTTTAACAGGTGCGTGTAATTACAATTTTTGATGCAGTACTTTGCAGCCTGTTAATATTTATTGTTAGGTGCTGCTACCCACGGGTGTCACCTCTCTGGCGGGGTGTCACCCGGGTGTGGCCCGCACCCCCGCACCCGCCTACCAACGTCTCTGCATATGGCCATACAGGGGATGTATAGCATGCAGAGCCTGGATAATTAAATAATCAGGACCTGCTGTTGCTATGAACATTGGCATGCATTATAAGGGGTGAGTGTACACGGTAAGTGTATGCTTCATTTGGAGAAAATGTCAGCGCACATGCGGGTGCTTTACTCAACTCTCATCGCACAGCCAGCCCTTCTAATTTAACTTAATGGGCAACTGTACGCAGCAGCTGCGGGTCATGGGGATGTCATTATTCAGACTTCGTACAGCCCTATAGAACATATATGAAGCATTAAACACAGACTTCATAGTTGTTCACCAAAGAGCCAAAACTGTAATAATTGATTTTACATTAACAACCAGAAGTACCCTCTTAATCAGAAATACCACCTCACCTGGGGTTCACATTTCTAAGAATATATTTTTACCTATACACAGAGACATAGGCACATAGGAAATATAGGATGTTTGTGCACTGGATGTTCTATGACAATGTTCCATGCAGCCGTCTCCTCTATGAATATGCCAGACAAAATCTTCATTTGCATTGGCTCCTTGGGGTCAATCCACAAAAATCTTTGAAGTCACCTATGGACCAAAGCTGCAGTGGAGTTGTAAAAGCATATTGGCATGTGCAGTAGATATGAATGATTATTCACCAACAGGAAGCATTCACTTGAATATACCTGGGTCACAATATTTGGCTGGCTTATAAATGTCCTCAAAATATCCTCGCTCAGGAGAATGCATTTAAGTTACTCTCTAGTTGGTATTTATGGTCGTGGCCCTCTGACTGAGAGTGATGTGGATCACATAAACACGTGACAAGACTTACAACATAAATAGACCTGAAGTGTGCCTTGGTGGTCTGGTCAGTATGCCAAGAAAAGGGGGCATACCCAAAATAAGTAATGGGTAGTTATTTGAAGAAGGATATGCTGAGAAGTGCCCTGAAAAAGGGAAGGGCGGGAGGGTGTCGAATGCGATTGAATGCGCAGACTCACGGACATGAGGTGAGCTGGGAAGAGTCGGCCCAGTGACGTGTAGTACTGCACACTGAACCGACAAAGAGCATGTGTAAGTGGGCTGCTTAAATACCCTCCGGGCTCCTCCCATAAACTCAGGCCACCATACTGGCCTTCTTATATGTCTCCTGATCGCATATCCTGGTTTGTCCCTAATGTGTCTCCGATGAGCTTTTGAGGTTATAGAGAACAGGCTACCTTTCTTCACATTCGGTGGACTTGCCCTAAGGTGATCTGATTCTGGACTTAAGTGTACACCTTGATCAGAACTGTGCTGAACATGCCCTTACTGTGTAATCCGTGGGAGGCTCTGCTACATAAGCCTATAGCGGTTTTGTCTAAACACCAGTGGAAGTGGGAGGACTTTGTCTTCCTGTCAGATGGTGGCCAAGGTCTGGTGTGAGCAGTATCTTCATTTAACGGAGGTCAAACATTGACTCATGGGGACAATGCATGAGAAGCTCACCTCCATTCTGAATGTCAAGCACGCTCAATATCTGAAGGTTTGGGAACTGTGGGTCATATATAATGACAATCTGAACCTGGACTGCTCTTTGTATTTGACTTGATGATTCTGAAGCAGTTCTCAGCTGTGGATGTAATGGTTGCATCCAGGGCCGCTGATAGGGGGGACCGCCAGCCCTCCTGTAGGGGACCCGACACACAGAGGGGACCAGACAGCAGAACGGTTGGTGGAGAACAATGCCCTCCGTGTCTATCACCCAGGTTTCTCTCCATCTCCCCGGCTTTTAGCTGCTGGGTGAGAGACATAGAGGGATAAATGAACCTGGCCAGCCACCGCTGAGCTTTTTCCCCTGCCCCGAAAGGGGGTTGTGCTAGGAGGAGGGATTTGTTGGAATGTGTACTAGGAGAGAATTAAAGAAAGAAGATTTGTGCTGGGAGGGAAGATGCGGGTGATTTTCATGTATTTTTTTGTGAAAATATTGTATAAAATACCATCAGGTGTGTGTGTGGGTGGGGGGCCAGTCAGGTAGGCTGTACGGCCTCATGATTCCTAACAGCGGCCCTGGTTGCATCCTGCGGGAACTCCTTCTCCCCTTATTTCTCCCTTTCTCTCTTTTCTTCTCCCTACTCACTGCATTCTTATTTTTGGGCCTTAATGAGCTTTTTTCTTGCTGGCTCACATGTGGCGCCTGGACCATGTCCTCACTAGGGTTGTAGGTGCAGACCCCATGAGTTTGGGCAGTTGAATTGCCTTACTATTTTTTGTACCATTGTCTTGCTCTATATCAGGGGTGTCCAACCTTTTGAAGAGTGAGGACCTCATAAGCGACTTGGAAACTGGTCACTGGTCGCAATAAGTGGAGCGAATGGAAGACAGATCCGTGTCCACTCTGTATATGCAGAGCAGACACAGACACAGCCCACACTACTCTGTGGGCCCTCCCATTCGATCCAACCAGATCACCTGCTCTCATGGAGTCTCCCTTCGGGGGAGCCCCACCTATTGCTGGGAGGGTTCTGTTTCGGCGGTCCCTCCAAGGAAGTTGGGTCCGTGTCGGCTTTGGTTGCTTGGACCACAGTACCTCAGTCCCCGTCTGGAGCCTAACGCCCCGGGGGATCAGGATTTGGGTCCTTTTTCACAGGAGGACCACGTTGCACCCATTGCACGTTTTTGTGACCACTCTTTATGTGTTCACACGCCATAGGCTTTCAAAAAAAAAAAAAAAAAATATATGATCCAACCAGATGGATTGTGGATTGTGGATTGTATTGGAGGTAGGTGGGCGCAAATTGACACAAGTCTATTTAAATCTGCCGCTCCATAGAGATGGAGAGTTTGTGTGGGTTGAACCGATCATGTGAAATGGGCCTAAGGTTGCTTTCACACTGCTGTGCTGCAGTTTACCTGCACTGTGGGTGCAGCGGAGTGGACCTCTGGCTTTCCTGGGTTAGCTGCCCTTTGCCATAGATGTCTATTATATATAGTCATAGACTTCTGTTATTACCTGCAGGTTTGGTGTGCTTTCAGAAAGTTTGCCACACCTGCAGGTAATAACAGACGTCTATGACTCAGTGCAGGTAACACTTCACCTGCGGATCAGCTTGAAAGCAGCCCAGTAACCACTGCAGAAAATATATGCCCAAATATACACCGTTTTTAGTAATAAACTTACCTTTAATAACAGTCTTCCATTCAGGTATACCCGACTGTTGCTGTCCCAGGCAGATAGCATTTGGTGTCACTCCGCTTGTGACAGGAGCCAGGCGCTATACAGGTAGCATCCGCTAATGTGGCTCTGCTCCCTCTGCAGCTACTTGCTTACTCTATTGCTGGCTCCATTCAGAACACTGATGCTCTGGGATGGCGGGTCGGGCCACCTGCGATATGGGATTGCGAACCTGCTATCTCAAAGCAGGAGGTCACGGGTCACATCAGAGGGCTCCGCGGGCCACCCTGTTCTATATGAAACTTTTTCAAAACTTCAATGAATGAAGCTAACCGCTTTTGAGGTAAAAAAAAAAAAAACACACCCCAGGTGAGCCCAATTGGCATACATCATTTCCTGCAAATGAGAGTACATTGGAAGGGCTTTTGTGATGTTTGGGTGCCCTCTAGGACCCAAACCCATGGACTTTTGGAGACGAGGACTCCGGAAGTGGTAACTTCAAGTTAGTGTACACCACATCTGCCACAAAGCCCACTGTGGCCTTCTGTGCCTGTAAAACCCCCCGGACAATGATATTTCTCCTGGAAGGACTAACAATCTTGAGATGCCTGTGAGGCCTCATCATCCTGCAAAAGGGGAGGAGAGGAAGGAGAACATGCTTGCATCCCACGTGTTTCAAATCAGTGAAAATCCCAGAGAACTGATTCTACAAACCACAGATGGCTGCAGAAAAGTCTCGACACAAAGGGTTTGATTTAATAAGACGGGAGAGTGCAAAATCTGGTGCAGCTGTGCATGGTGGCCAATTAGCTTCTAACTTCAGCTTGTTCAATTAAAGTGGATCTCCACCCTAAAGTGAAGATCCGCTGATCGGAACCCTCCCCCCCTCCGGTGTCACATTTGACACCTTTCAGGGGGAGGGGGGTGCAGATACCTGTCTAAAGACAGGTATCTTCACCCACTTCCGGCCCGTAGTCTCGGGCAAAAGTCGGGTTTTTCCCGTTGCGGGAGCCAATCGGAGGGCGCAGCGCTTCACTTCCTGGTTCCCTCACCGTGGATGGAGGGGGGAGCAGCAGACACGAGCGAACGCTCGTCTCTCTGCTGCGGACGCCGCTGGACTCCAGGACAGGTAAGTGTCCTAATATTAAAAGTCAGCAGCTGCAGTTTTTGTAACTGCTGGCTTTTAATATTTTTTTTTAGTGGGCCATCCTCTTTAAGCTTAAAAAAACAAAATGCCCAAAAAAAGCCAATTGCTTTCTATGCAGAGCTGCATAAGATTTTGTGCTCTTCATTATGTGGTAAAGGCTTGCTGTGAAAGGCCATTTACCACGATCAGTGATCACAGAACGGGCCCGATGAGCGCCCTTGCATGGTTACGTGAGGATGTCCATGGACATCCTCCCAAAACAACAGAGCTGTGCTGTAGCCATCTTTCAGCTATAGTAGTCTTTTCGCTATAGTGTGGTAAGGAAGTGGTTAAAGCGGGGTCCCAACCACAATTAGCATTTTTTAAATGTATGTCCTTTCATCATGCGTTTTTATAATATAAATCCGGTCACTTACTATTTTACAATCCGCCGCCACTCCGCATAGTTATTCAAAAAAAGATAGTTTATAAAACTATGTCTACATGTTGTCATTTTGCTTGTGGGCATTGTGAAGCCCACAAGCACTTACTTCCTGGAAGTCTTGGATGGGGAGCTATAATGGGGAAGCGCACTGCATCCTGGGAAATGATGACACACATTTCCCAGGAGCATTAGTGTGCTGAGGAGCTGAGGGAGATGTCAGAATTAGGGTTGAGTGAACCCGAACTGTAAAGTTTGGGTTCGTACCAGACTTTTGTTTTTTTGGTACCCAAACAATTTACTGTAAGTTTGGTTCGAGTTCGGTGTTCGGCAATGTAATGGCACACTGCAGGGCAGCCAATCAACATTTGTTTAACTTGTGTGACCTAGAAGCCATCACAGCCATGCCTACTAATGGCATGGCTCTGATTGGCCAGTGCAGCATGTGACCCAGCCTCTATATAAGCTAGAGGCACATAGCACAGCTTGTCACTCTGCTTTAGATAGGGTAGGCAAAGGCTGGCGCTGCTGCTGCTCTGAGGGAGAGAATTAGAAAGGAGTCAGACTGTCCTGCTTCAGAAATCAAATTACTCAGTGATCTACATAGCACAGCAAGTCACTCTGCTTTAGGGAAAGGTTCCTGGTGTTGGTTTTAGGGAGAGAAATCAGTCCTGCTTCAGAAATCAAATTACACCAGCACTGCATATGTTACTGTGAGATACACCCTTTAGATACTTTTCTTCTAGTGTGCTATTCAAAAAACATCCATTTAGGGCAAAAAAAATAAAACATTTGCAGTGTTTCCACCATATCTGTACGTGTGAGATTCACCCTTTAGATACTGTTCTTCTATTGTGCCATTCAAAAAACATCCATTTAGGGAAAAAAATATATATTTTGCAGTGTTTCCTCCATATCTGTACGTGTGAGATAAACACTTTAGATACTGTTCTTCTATTGTGCTATTCAAAAAACACCCATTTAGGGCAACAAAAAAAATATTTTGCAGTGTTTCCTCCATATCTGTACGTGTGAGATAAACACTTTAGATACTGTTCTTCTATTGTGCTATTCAAAAAAAAATGATTTAGGGCAATTTTTTTTGGTGCGTTTCCTGCATATCTGTATGTGTGAAATACACCCTTTAGATACTGTTCTTCTATTGTGCTATTCAAAAAACACCCATTTAGGGCAAGTTCCTACATTTGAGAAGTATGAGGAGAACGTCAAATAAGGGACGTGACCCCGGTCGTGGTGCTGCTGGTGGAGCTCCTGTTGCAGGGAGAGGACATGGTCGATCTGTGCCAGCTTCACGTACAAGTGAAATACCTTCCTCAGGTGTAAGTAGGCAACAGCCTGCAGCGGTATTTGGTCGGCAGGGGGCGTTATCACAGACAAGCACAGCCGCCTGTTCAGAGCCAATGTGGACAAGCTCACGTTCATTAAAATGAACCAGGCATGGATCCCACAGGACATGTCCATACCTTGTGCAGAATAGACACGTATACTGGCCTTACCCAGCCATTCTTGTATTTTTGATCTTTCTCACTCTTTTGGGGTGTACCCTAATTTAAAAAATAAATAAAAAACAAAAACCTGTGTTGGCTACCTTGTCCTCCTCTACCGCCGATTCCACCTACACCGCCACATCCACCACCACCTCAACCTCCTATTTCATATGGACCTCGTCCTCCTAGGTCAAGATTATTTTTTTATGTATTTTATGTTATTTTAAGTTATTTCCATAGCCATTTGCAGCCCTCTAGCCCTTTCCATTACTTTTTTAGAGACATTTTAGTACTCAAAAGTTCTGGTCCCCATTGACTTCAATGGGGTTCGGGGTCAAGTTCGGGTCCCGAACCCAGACTTTTTTTCGTAGTTTGGCCAAACCCGTCCAACCCGAAAAATCCAGGTGTCCGCTTAACTCTAGTCAGAATCCTAGGTGATTCCAAAGGCATATTTCGTGGGACCGCATAGCAACCGGCATTTCCAGGTGAGCAAAAACATTTTTTTCTTTTTTAGGTCTTTGGTTTGAAATGATCAGATTCAATTTTTGCTGGTAAAAACAATTGAAAGTTAACCTGTCACACCACCACAATTACATGCACTAGAAATGGGGTTAACATGCACGCACTGTTAGTCCTTCGCAGAGGCGAAGGACTAACAGGGCTGGCTGAGTGGGCTAGGTCCTCTCACTCCCTCATAGGGGAGTCCCTCTGACCCGTTGGGCTTCAAAGCGGAGCAGGTAGGACGGGCTGTGTGGGAGGACCCCTTCACACGCGCCATTGCCACCCGGGGGCATAGAGAAAGATGGCAGATTTCCTCTGGGGGAGGACTGCCTACTCCCAACTCCTGCAGTCCGGCTCCTCTCTCGAGTACACGCACAAAATACACGTCATGATTAAGAAAATATGGGAATGCCACTACTGAATTTTAATTTTAATGTGCAAACTTGGGGCTTTCAACTTAAACCCTGGTTCACTATTTAGCAAGTCACTGGAACAATTGTGCAGCTAAATCAAGAGAATTGAGTTTGCAAAAGTGTTCAGCAATGACAATGACCATCATTTTATCATGACATGTTTTTTTTTTAATGCAAGTGACCATGAAAAATTGTAAACCAATATTATTTGATTAGTGTTAAATTGTAATAAAGACTTTCCAAACCGCTAGGCTGTTTCTTCAGAAATTTATTGATCCAAACCAAAAGCATTTTACAAAAAAAAAAAAACAGCTTGATGCTCATTTGATTTCTTTAAGCAAGAGTAAAATCAGACCGTAAACTACAAAACACACAACATAAAAATAAACATATGAATGTACTGAGCAGGGAGTTTAAACAGAAAAGTTTTATGCACATTTTATATTGCCTAAACACAAACAAGGCACTCCAGAAAAATTAGTCCATCAATCCCATAGAGATATTTGACATTATTTAAGCTACATTCACATTGCAGTTTAACAATGGCCAGCGGGCGCCAATGTCAAGAAACCAGTAGTTGTAAATGCTGTCTGCACACACTGTGTGAGAACAGTTGCAACTGTCAGTGGTGTGTACCTGATTTGTACTGTGTCCAAATCTATGGCTGGCGCTGCTGCTGTTCAGCCTCCCACCAGCCCCAGGCGCAGACAATGTGCATCCAAGGTTGCTGCAGAATTTTGGCTGCACACAAACTAGTCGCAGCTAATCAGCTTTTTGTAGGCAGCCATAGCACGGAATGTTGTGTCCATGGGTTTAGCAACCTCTGAATGCAGAAAACTATCTGCTGCTAAACTGCATTGTAAATGTAGCCTTAAAGTAGATGTAAACCAAAAAAAAATAGTTTTTTATGTCACAATGTAGAGAATAAGATTTCCTATCATGTGTTCCCAGTCTTGCCACACAGAGTTAATCCAGCGCTGACCAATCCTATTTTATTGTTCAGTGAAATACAACAGACTTCCAAATAAAAATCAAAGTCCTTGCTTGAGTGACAGGTTATTTACATATCTCGTGCACTAGCTTGCAGACATGTACAGCTTCACATCCCCCTCCTCTCCTCTCCCTTCCAGGATTGGCTGTCTTTCCTGTGTTTTGTTTAAATGTTTTCAAAATATGGGGTGATCCACAGTTCAGTGTCATAAGGAAATGCTCCAGTGAACAGCCATCAGAATATACATAAAGCTGTGCATGTCTGCAAGCTAGTACACAAGATATGTAAATGACCTGTCACTCAAGCAAGGACTTTGTTTTTTTATCTGGAAGTCTGTTTTATTTCACTGAACAATAAAAAGAGGATTGCTCAAAGCTGAATTAACCCTATGTGCCAAGACTGGGCACAGATGATAGGAAATCTTATGCCGCGTACACACGATCACTTTATGTGATGAAAAAAAACGACGTTTTTAAAAACGTCAATTTAAATGACCGTGTGTGGGGGAAAACGTTGTTTTATGTCTTGTGAAAAACAACAAAAAAAATATTGAAGCATGCTTCAATTTTTTGTGCCGTTTTTCAAAACGTCGTTTTTTGTTTCACAAAAAATCACCGTGTGTAGCAAAAAACGTTGTTTAAAACGACGTATTTCAACCCACGCATGCCCAGAAGCTAGTTATGAAGCGAGCTTCAATGGAAAAGAGTGGCGAACGTAACCTCGCTTTGCTAGAGCATTGTGAAAAAAACGATGGTGTGTAGGCAACATCGTCTTTGAAAATTAAAGTTTCAAAAACGTTGTTTTTTACTTCACAGAAAACGTCGTTTTTTTTCATCACATAAAGTGATTGTGTGTACGCGGCAATATTCTCTACACCAGGGATATGCAATTAGCGGACCTCCAGATGTTGCAAAACTACATATCCCATCATGCCTCTGCCTCTAGGTGTCATGCTTGTGGCTGTCAGAGTCTTGCTATACCTCATGGGACTTGTAGTTCTGCAACAGCTGAAGGTCAGCTAATTGAATATCCCTGATCTACACTGTGACATCAAAAAACAAAAACATTTTTTTGGAGTTTACATCCACTTTAAAGGGGTTGTAAAGGTAAAAAAAAAAAACGAAATAGCTTCCTTTACCTTAGTGCAGTCCTCCTTCACTTACCTCATCCTTCCATTTTGCTTTTAAATGTCCTTATTTCTTCTGAGAAATCCTCACTTCCTGTTCTTCTGTCTGTAACTACACACAGTAATGGGAGGCTTTCGTCCTGACACGTCCTCCCCCCCTCAAGAGGCTTTCTCCACACCAGGGAGAAAGCATCGCATTACTGTGTGGAGTTACAGACAGAAGAACAGGAAGTGAGGATTTCTCAGAAGAAACAAGGACATTTAAAAGCAAATTGGAAGGATAAAGCAAGTGAAGGAGGACTGCACTAAGGTAAAGGAAGATATTTAGAGACTTTTTTTTTTTACCTTTACAACCCCTTGAATGCCCAGTTGAACTCTTTTATAAAATGACACCCATCATCACAGGAGGCACCAAATGATTTCAATGTTTTCCCTGTAATTTTATTGTATGAATGCCCTAGTGCCATGAAAACAGCCTGCCCCCACCAGTAATCTGCAGCTAAGGATTGCTCTTCTATCTGTATGAACAGCAGTCTGACACCCCCCTTCTGAGTCAGATGGAGAGCTCTACAATGAGCAAAGTTCACACTCTGTTGACTGCAGAGCTAACAGTCTGACTCAGCAGAGGGGTGTGTTGGACCACTGCAGTGAGATCCCTGTTCTCACAGGCTGTATTCATAGTAGTATAAATGACAGGTAAGACAATAACCATAGGTGTGCGCAGCCTTTGGCATTAGGGTGTGCACCCCAAAGCTCATACACACTCTACCGATCAATCACGATCTTAATTCAGAAAGAGAAGGGGCCGGTAAATGGCATATTTACTGGCCCCTTCCCCCACTCATCCTAAAACATCCACAGCAACAACTGGTGGGAGAAGAGGGAAGCCGGCAGTTCTGTGGGGGGAAAGAGGGGGAGCCAGATCAGTAGGGGGAATGTGTCCTGCACAGGGTGATTAGGGTGTGCCTGGGCACACCTGGCACACCCTGTTCGCACGCCTATGATGATAACATTGGGGGTTATTTACAAAAGACAAATCCACTTTGCACTACAAGTGCAAAGTGCACTTGGAAGTGCAGTCGCTGTAAAACTGAGGGGTAGATCTGAAATGAGAGGAAGCTCTGCTGATTTTATCATCCAATCATGTGCAAGCTAAAATGCTGTTTTTTATTTTTCTTGCATGCCCCCCTCGGATCTACAGCGACTGCACTCCCAAGGGCACTTTCAGTGCAATTTCATGCGCACTTTGCACTTGTAGTTTGCACTTGTAGTGCAAAGTGGATTTGCCTTTAGTAAATAACCCCCATAATGTGTTGCACCCTGAAACGATGGGTTCAGTTTTCTAAAATAACTCAATTAGGCTTTATTGATATCAAGAAAGAACATTCGAAAAAAGAGTAAATGTTGTAATAAGCAGCATTTAAAAGGCTTAGGCACTTATTTATTTTAGTGGATTACTTGTACAAAAATGCTATTGCCGACATTAAGAAAAATGGTTTTCATGGCCTGTTTGTAATTCCAGTATTAAAGAATAAGTAAACCCAACATTGTATATTCCTGATATGTGGCTGCCGTACCATGTACTTGTATGAGAAAGTCTCCTGTTCTCTTTGTATTGCTTCCTTTGTGTGAAATCCCCAGTGTTCCTGCCAGTCCCTCTGCTTTTTTTAAAAAAAAATGACCACGCTAGGCAGGAGAGCACAGTGTGGTCAGTTCTCTAGCTTGCAGGAGGATATTGCAGGTGCATAAAATAAAAAAAAACTTTGGCTGCGGGCAAAAGTCTCTACAAAGATGATCAAAAATGCATAACAAAAATATATAATTCATTAGTCAGAAAAGTCCACTGGGGATCCTCAAATGATTGGGACATTGGGTGATTATTTGCCTATGGCCTACATATTTTTTTTTATAGAAGTTATATTGAACTATTTGACTATCAGAAGTTATTACCTAGTTCTTATCATTTTTAACCACTTCCATACTGGGCACTTCCCGCCCAGACCAATTTTTAGCTTTCAGTGCTGTTGCACTTTGAATGACAATTGCGCGGTCATGCTACACTGTACCCAAACTAAATTGTTATAATTTTGTACCCACAAATAGAGCTTTCTTTTGGTGGTATTTGATCACCTCTGCGATTTTTATTTTCTGCAAAAAAAATAAAAAAATGACTGAAAATTTTGAAAAAAATAAAACTTTTTTTTTTTGTTTCCCTTATAAAACATTGTAAATAAGTACGTTTTCTCCTTCATGAATGGGCACTGATGGTACTGCACTGATAAGGTGGCACTGATGGGCACCGATGTGGTGGCATTGATGATGGACACCTATATTCGGCACTGATGGGTGGCACGGATGGGCACTGATAGGCGGCACGGATAGGTGGCATAAATGGGCACGGATAGGCGGCACAGATGGGCACGGATAGGCGGCACAGATGAGCACGGATAGGCAGCACGGATGGGCAGGGATAGGCGGCACATATGGGCACTTGTAGGCGGCATGGATGGGCACTAACGTATGTGTTGTACTAATGGATGCCAATCAGTGCCAAGCAATGCCTGCCAATCAGTGATGCCCAATGTGGGCACTGATTGGCATCCATTGCAGGCACTGATTGGCATCCATTATGTGTCATCCCTGGTGGTCTAGGGTGGCATACCTTTGTTTTACATCCTTAGTGGAATCCCTGGTGGTCCAGTGGGCATCCTCGGGGGGGGGGGGGCTGTGCTAATCGATCAGCACAAACCCCCCCGTCAGAGGAGAAGCCGATCGGCTCTCCTCTCCTCACGTCTGACAGACGCGAGTGAGGAAAAGCCGATTACCGGCTTTTTCTGTTAACATCGTGATCAGCCGTGATTGGACACGGCTGATCACGTGGTAAAGTGTCTCCGTGAGAGACACTTTACCTAGATCGGTGTTGCCGGGTGTCAGACTGACACCCTGCAACAACGATCGCCGCAGTGCGCGCCACCGGGGGCGTGCAGAGGCTTAATATCCTGAGGACGTCATATGACGTCCAGTCAGGATATTGAAACCACTTTGCCGTCGTGAATCTGTCATTGGCGGGTGGCAAGTGATTAAGGGAAGCACAATTACAGTGGAACCATGGTTTACGAGTAACGTGGTTTACAAAAGTTTTGAAAGACGAGCAACTTTTTTTCTTTAAATCCTGACTCAGTTTGCGAGTGTTGTCTCGCAATACGAGCAGGCATCAAGCCTCTGCGGTTTGCAGTGCCGCATTTGGCCAGAGGTGGGGGGGCACCGGTGACCCTCAAAGCCATGCGTAAATACTCGGAATCACTCGTAAATACTCCGCTCCTGAGCCTTTCCGAGTTCAGCCCAGCTGTCTCGAGTATTTCCGCCCCCACGCGGTATTGCATGCAACAGAAGTCAATGTGGAACAAATTATCTTCGTTGCCATTGACTTCTATGGGGAAACTCGCTTTGATATGTGAGTGCTTTGGATTACGAGAATTCTACAGGAACGGATTATGCTCGTAATCCAAGGTTCCACTGTATAAATGTGGGTTTCTTGATCCTTTCTTGATTTCTTCCACTACAGTAGGTACCACCATTAGGACTGTTGTCCTCTAGAACATAACCACCATTGTTGTTGTTTTCTTTTGGATAAATCACTGTGGCTATATTACGTCAGGGATCTAGGCTAGAGCCTACATGTATTATAAGTAGAAAAAAAAATTGGATGAAAGATAACATCCTTTATTGGATGGTCCCCATAAAGCTATCAATTTTATGCATTTATAACACGCATATGTATTATAAGTTTTGGTTTGCGTGAGAAAACAATTCGAGTATCTCAAATGACCTCCACTTCAATGCGTCTGTTCTTGTTTTGGGTAATATCAACTTATTAACCCCTATCTATTATTTAAATCGCCACCCAATTATAGATGAAAATGTTCATACAACTAATCATGTTCCCCCATGGCATACATTGTTTCTTATATTTTATTAATTGTATCAAATTTATTTCATTTTGTACATATATTGTACTCATTTGACTGTATTTGTGCACATTTATCCATCGATTGTGATTATGTGTCCGCGGGGTTAACTGTCCGCGGTTAGGATATACAAACACATCTCCATCTATTGTAGTACTTTAAAAAGGAGCAGGCATTTCTGGGAGGTGGCATCGCGCATGCTCCATAACGCGTTGCACCTGCACTATCTGGTGACGTCATCACGCCATCGGCGCTGCGTTCCATCTTGCCATCCACAGATGCTCTTGTCTGCCCAGGAGAGTGGCCAGAGTTGCTTTCCAGCTGTGCGGCTGGAACAGAGCCTCTCATGAATGCCCCAAAGGGACCCAAAGATGCTGACCGGATCTATTGTACTTGGAAGTGGTCTCTCATTTCTTTTTGCAGTTTTTTTAGCTGTGTTGGGAACTCAGCCTGCTCTCCTCCAATGGTAAACTTCTTATGCAGCTGAGAACAGAGGGTGATCACTTATAAAGGGGAAAAAAGTTATTTATAATTTATATCTATATATTATTTTATGTTTTGCCTTTCATTTCTATTTTAAACTGAACTGGTTATTTTAGAATACGAGGGTTTACATAGACTTTAATTGCTATACAGTATAATGCTATTAAGTCTGCCCAAAAATCTGTTTTACCCAAAAATATTTTATTGGTCAGAACTGAAAAAAGTGCATATATACACAGTGGGCCAGATTCTCAGCTGAGATACGACGGTGTATCTCTGATACCCATTGAAAAAAACTGAGATACGACGGTGTATCTATGCGTGTAATTCTTAGAATCACTTACGCATAGATACACTAAAGATCCGACAGGTGTAAAACCGTCGGATCGGAGATGTAATGACAACGCCGGCCGCTAGGTGGCCTTTACGTTGTTTTCTCATTTGCCTATGCAAATGAGCCCAATACGCCGATTCGTAAGCGTAAACCCACCCCTGCTATATGAGGGGTAGGTTTATGAAGTTCCGTCGTTGCCATGTTAAGTATGGTGTCGGGTCAGCGTCGTCTTTTTTCCGTTGGTTACATAGTTTTACTAAGTCGTTCGCGAATAGGGCATTGCGTAAGTGACGATCACGTCGT
Source organism: Rana kukunoris (assembly GCA_029574335.1). NCBI lineage: Eukaryota > Metazoa > Chordata > Amphibia > Anura > Ranidae > Rana > Rana kukunoris. Next base: position 201,110,416 of record CM056057.1, read on the forward strand.
TTTGACGTCGGTTTCAAAGACGCTTTCAGATGTGAGCTGGAGCATGCGCACTGGGCTTTTTTCCCGGCCAGCGCATGTGCAGTTCGATCGACGCGGGGGCGCGCTTAATTTAAATACAAGCCACCCCCTTTGAATTACGCGGGGATACGCAGGGCCATTTACACTACGCTTTGGGAATACGGCACTTGCTCCATTAAGTTGCGGCGGCGTAATGTAAATGGCTTACGCTGCGCCAGCGGCCATTCTATGAGAGACTGGCCCAGTGTTTGTATATGTTAAGCCCTAGTTTTTGCATATGAAAAATTATTTTTTACAGACATGTGAAAAAAATTAAAAGATTCATATATAGGTGTAAAAGACGACATCAAAGCTTTGTTTAGTTGCTCTTTTAATGCTTTCAGTGGAAAGAACGCCCCTTCAGGATTCCCAGCTCTAATCAACTGCTTTAGCTAAATCAAATGATGATCTTATTTACTGTAAATTCATTTTCTATCATGCAGAGAGATTAATTTTCCATAATGTACAAAAAAAATAAGGCCCCTTTCATGCAGTGTGGAATCTGCTTTGCCTAGGAGATCTGTCTGCGGATTGGAGCAGAGCGGGCAGATGACAGGTCCATGTCTGCTCAGTTTCTGCAGAGCCGACACGGACACAGTCAGCACTGCTCTATGGGTGGTTGGGTGTAAATGGATTGCATGTCCATTTAGACCTGACTGCCCTCCGATCCGCCTAGATGAGGGGAATAGATCCCATCTATTTTTTTTAGCGAACCGGATCGGAGATAGGCGAGTGTAAAGGGACACAAGTCTGTTTACACCCACTGGTCCATACATGGACCATCCAATCAGGTCCGCCTGTCAGTTTTTCAGGTGGACCTGATTGGATTGCCCAATCTGTGGATTGGATGGTCGTCTGTGTGCAAGGGGCCTTAACAGAGCTGTCTAGCTTCCAGAGAGTGGAAGAGATCCTCGTAGGAGGGGCAGAGTTATTAACTTTGGCGTAAGGCTCCATTCACACTAATGCTTTTTTTGATGCATTAGGCAGAAATGCAGGGAAATTTAACATGGTTTCCTATGGAACATGTTCACATCAATGCTTTTTTGTGCCTCTGCGTTTTTGGAAAGGGTCGGGGACGTTTTTTTCCTGCAAAAAGCAGCGTTTTGCATGTAATACAATTCAATGGACCTGCATCAAAAACGTACTGTGTTTTTACCACGATTTGCGTTTTTTTTTTTAACCTGTTTATAGCTGGTTGTTAAAGGAAATGTTAAAAAAATAAAAATTGATGGCTAAAAAAATGCAAATTGAGGTAAAAACACACGTCAAAAAATGCAGCAAGCACCGTCTTTGACGTGCGTTTTTACCGCGATTTGTGTTTTTTTTAGTCATCAATTTTTATTTTTTTACATTTCCTCTAACAACCAGCTATAAACAGGTTAAAAAAAACGCAAATCGCGGCAAAAAATCGGTACTTGCGTTTTGGTTTTGGATGCAGGTCCATTGAATTGTATTACATGCAAAACGCTGCTTTTTGCGGAAAAAAAGTCCCAGACCATTTCCAAAAACACAGAGGCACCAAAATGCATTGATGTGAACATGTTCAATAGGAAACCATGTTAAAAAATGTCCCTGCTTTTCTTTAAAATGCACCAAAAAACGCGTTAGCGTGAATGGAGCCTTACAGACAGCACAGCTAGGCTGTTGACCTCACTTTTCGGCACTGCAAACTAAGCAAAACAGCCCGGTACCTCCATGGCCTCAGACTGTGATTGGCCAATGAAGGTGATGCACAAAGTGCTAGAAAAATCTGCTGATACCAAGGCAGATACAGGCATTTACACTGCAACAGAGGGTTTTCAGAGGGGAATAACAATCATTATTTCAGGAGAACCAACTTGGGTGGGCATAAAGAACAAACAAGAAATGCAATAATCAAAAAAAATCTTGTTTTATTACGCAACTGACCGAAATGAACTCTCATTATTAAAAAAATACTTTTTGTAACCAACATTTCGATTTATTTTGTGTAATTCTGGATGCAGACTTAAAATATTTAAGGCTATAGTGTGCGCTGTGTGCAATATTCAGTGCACTGCACTCTTTACCACTTATACATGTCTGAACCTCCCTGAGCTCTGCTACTGGGAAGTTGTCATGGCCAACACCCAATTTTAGGGGGCAAAGACATTCCCCACCCTGCAGCCACATGTATGCAAGGCCCATGCTGCAAAGCACAGAATGCCTCACCACATATGACTGGCTATTGTCTTTGACAAATTCCCAGCAGGAGCGCTTCCATCAGGCTTGAACTGGGGCCAGATCCACGTACGACTTACACCGGCGTATCTCGAGATACGCTGCGTAGGTTCTAGGATGCGCCATCGTATCTTTGTTCCGTATTCTCAAAGCAAGATACGCCTGAATGTGGGCTTGATACAACCGACTTAAGTCTTAGTACGCTGTCGTATCTAGGGTGCATATTTACGCTGGCCACTAGGGGCGCTTCCGTAGATTTCCGCGTTGAATATGCAAATGACCTAGATACGCCGATCCACAAACGTAGTTGCGCCCGGCGTATCAATATACGCCGTTTACGCAAGGCGTAGGACCGCCGTAAAGTTACCCCTGCTATATGAGGCGCAGCCAATGTTAAGTATTGACGTCGGAACAGCCTTCTAATTTTACGTCGTTTGCGCAAGTCGTACGTGAATAGGGCTGTGCGTAAGTTATGTTCACGTCGTAGGCAGTGTTCGACGTATCTTAGGCATTCAATCCGACGTGATTCGGAGCATGCGCACTGGGATACATTCACGGGCAGCGCATGCGCTGTTCGTTCGGACATGCATCTACATGGGGTTACGGTTAATTTAAATACAACACGCCCCCTACATGCCTACTTTAAAATACGCGGGCTTACGCTGGCCCATTTACGCTATGCCGCCGGACGCAAGTGCTTTGAGAATACAGCACTTGCCTCTCTAAGTTGCGGTGGCGTAGCGTAAATAAGATACACTACGCCCACACAAACTTACGCCCGGGTACGTGGATCTGGCCCCTGAACTCATTACTGCTGATTGAAGATAAAGCTATCAGTTTGATTGCAACCCACATGGTCACAACTCCATTTTAAAGTTGACATTGTCTATAGAATACACAGCAAAACTTTGCAGCCCACTCCCAAGCACAGAGTATTAAAAGACCAGGTGTGAATACACAAAATACCAGAACCCATGCACCTGAAAAGTAACAATTCCTAGAGAATTGGCAATGATGGATTTTACACTCAGGCCACGAATACCCTTTCTTCCGTCACTTCTCAATACTAAGATCATTTGTGTTTCAGTGCTTTATATATTATTGATTCTTTGATTACATGCTAAACTTCAGATAACATAGTGGACTAAGGCCTCAAACAGGATGGCTTCAAAATGTGTACAGTAAGCAGTTAAAATCGGCATATATAAAAAATGTAAAGGCTGCGCCAATTGCCTTTCACTTGATTTATTTATTTATTTCTGATTATCTAAGCGCAGTTTTTTCTTTCAGTTAAAATCGACAGCTTAGCAATAGAACTTCTCTCCTTTATGTGTGTATGAAATCTGAAAAAGAAATGCAACAGGAAATAAAAGCATCAGTAAAAAAAAGTCATAAAAACAACATATATATATATATATAGATGGATACATATAAAGGAGAGAGTAAAATACTCCCCCTGGTAGCGCAACACAATCTGAAATTAAGCTCCACCTTTAATACACCTCCATCACCTGTTGTCACCATACAGGCTCACCCTGACACGTTTCATCCTTGGATGAATTCATAAGGACAAAACGCGTCAGTGTGGGGCTGTACGGCAACCATAAGTGACGTCAGATGCCAGACCGTATGTGATGCGGACAGAAAGTGGCGCGGTTGGCGAGCAGGGTGAGACGGTTCAATTACCAGCCGCATATGTCCTGGCAATTCTGATGGCCAATGTCATATCGATGGGCTTATATTGTTAATGCGCTTGTGAGTGTGATTTTAACTAGGGACAAATTTTAAAAACTGGTTGAAACAGGATTTCGCTATGTTGACCATTCTTGCTTTCCTAAAATGGCTATGGAAAACCGTGAGGAGAATTAGAGTTACAGACACTTTGAAAAAATTTGGTGTGAGCATTTTAATGCTGATCAGTAAAATTAGAGAAAAATGCAATTGGTGAGTGTGGTGTCCCATGGGGTGTGGCGATCACCTTGTGCAGAATTGTGAAAAAAAAAATCAAGATTAGAACCTGTTTTTACACTAGTGGATTGGTGCATTTGAAGAATTATGCCGCGTACACACAACTGTGTTTTGGGATGTAAAAAATAACGTTTTTTAATGTCATTAAAAATGATCATGTGTGGGCTCCAGAGCATTTTTCACAACGTAAAAAATGGGCATTAAAAATTTAAAACATGCTCTAAATTTTCACGTCATTTTTAACGTCGTAAAAAATGGTCGTGTGTGGGCTTTAACAATGTAAAAAAACGCACATGCTCAGAAGCAAGTTATGAGACGGGAGCGATCGTTCTGGTAAAACGAGCGTTCGTAATGGAGACAGCACATTCGTCACGATGTAACAGACTGAAAAGCACGAAGACTGAAAAGCGCGAATCGTCTCTCAAACTTTTACTAACACAAAATCAGCAAAAGCAGCTTTTTTTCGCAATATTTCACTGGGTAATCTGCGTTTTAAAAGATTGCGCTTAATTTCAGATTGTGTTGGGCTACCAGGGGGTGAATTTTATTTATTGTTTTGATTAGTGCTTGTGGTGGCAGCACGCAGGTTTCTTTATTTATAGTTCTCTTTTTTCACTTCCTCCAGAGCACGGGGTATTTGGTTAGCGAATTTTATTATAAACATACAGTATAGATGGACATATAATCTAGCAGTGATTAATGATCCAATTTCATGTCACAAGGGGACAATTGTGGTTTCTATTTTGTAGTGGACCTGAGCATTTAAAAAAAAATAAGATTTTCTATTTTAATAGAAACATTTATCCTTTGCCTTGAATTCCTTCTGAAAAATAACAGTGCCTAGGTACTTCTGTTACTAGAGCTTCATCGCTGTATATATGTTGTGTATATATGTTATAGTCTTGATGTATTTGGAATGATACTTTATGGTGCCACTACTGTGCTGCTCAAGGTTTTCCCTTCTGGAGAGGAAGCTGTACCTGAGGACCTGCAGTGCAAAGATCTGTCACCTTTATTCATTCTGTACATCTGTGCTTCCTCAACTCCTCCTGCTGCTTCCTAAATATTCCCCCGGCAGTCATCAGCTTAACAGTTAAGGGGGCATCTCTGACATGGGGAAGCATAGCTCTGCTCCCCTATCAAGATGGCAGCACAGTACAGAACAAGACATGGTAGGTCAATAATATAAAAATAAATTGGCTAAAGAGAAAACCACAGGTAACAGGAGTAACTAGTCCATTCCCTCTTTTGGGCACAGCTTCCACAATTCAGGTCCTTCCTGATGGAAGTCCTGGCCTGAAGTAGATGTTCTCCAGCGACACCCTGCATCTGCAGGCATGCTACAGCGACGCCCTGCATACACAGACATGCTACAGCGACTCCCCGCATTTACAGGCATGCTACAGCGACGCCCCGCATACACAGACATGCTACAGCGACTCCCCGCATTTACAGGCATGCTACAGCGACTCCCCGCATTTACAGGCATGCTACAGCGACGCCCCGCATTTACAGGCATGCTACAGCGACGCCCCGCATATACAGGCATGCTACAGCGACGCCCCACATACACAGGCATGCTACAGCGATGCCCCACATATACAGGTAGGCTACAGCAACGCCCCACATACACAGGCATGCTACAGCAACGCCCTGCATACACAGACAGGCTACAGCGATGCCCCACATATACAGGCAGACTACAGCGACGCCCCGCATATACAGGCATGCTACAGCGACGCCCCGCATATACAGGCATGCTACAGCGACGCCCCGCATATACAGGCAGGCTACAGCGATGCCCCACATATACAGGCAGACTACAGCGACGCCCCACATCTACAGGCAGACTACAGCGACGCCCCACATCTACAGGCAGGCTACAGCGACGCCCCACATATACAGGCAGACTACAGCGACGCCCCACATCTACAGGCAGGCTACAGCGACGTCCCACATCTACAGGTAGGCTACAGCAACGCCCCACATCTACAGGCAGGCTACAGCAATGCCCCGCATTTACAGGCAGGCTACAGCGACGCCCTGCATCTACAGGCAGGCTACAGCGACGCCCCGCATCTTCAGGCAGGCTACAGCGACGCCCTGCATCTCCAGGCAGGCTACAGCGATGCCCTGCATCTCCAGGCAGGCTACAGCGACGCCCCTCATCTACAGCGACGCCCCACATCTACAGGCAGGCTACAGCGACTCCCCACATATATAGTGTTTACAAAATAGGGGATAGTTTTATGGCATTTTTATTAGTATTTTTTTTTTACTAGTATTGGCGGAGATCAGCGTTTTTTTTCAGTGACTGCCACATTATGGCGGACACATCGGACACTTTTGACACATTTTTGGGACCATTGTCATTTTAACAGCGAAAAGTGATAAAAAAAATGCACTGATTACTGTGAAAATTACAATGGCAGTGAAGGGGTTAACCACTAGTTGGCGCTAAGGGGTTAAGTGTGCCCTAAGGGAGTGATTCTTACTGTAGGGGGCGTGGCTTTAAGGTATGACATCACTGATCGTCGTTCCCTGTAACAGGGAACAGACGATTAGTGTCACTGCCACAGTGAAGAACTGGGAAGGTGTGTTTACACTTACCTCTCCCCGTTCTTTAGCTCCTGTGACCGATTGCGCGACACCTGCGGCGATCGGGTCCGTGGGTCCCATGGAGCTTTGGACCGGGTCGTGAACGCGCCAGCTGCGGTGCGCTCGCAACCCATGGCTGGGCTTTTAAAGGCGACGTACAGATACGTGATTGTGCCCAGCCGTGCCATTCTGCCGACGTATATCGGCGTTAGGCGGTCCTTAAGTGGTTAAGCATTAAAATCTACAAAAACAGCCTTATCAATGTACAAAATAAAAGTGCAAGTAATTTTTTTTCCCCAGTTCCAAATATGCTATAGATGAGGCCCCTGGCACGAATTGTGTATACATCACTTTTTTCAAAATAAAATTAGTTGCCGATTCTAAATCAGATGTTTTTAATAAAGGGCATTCAATTACAATATGTTGTATTACAAATAACATAAAATAAAATATCATGAGAAAACAAAAACAAAACAAAAAACTTACTTTCAGCCTGTGGTCCACGGAATAACATTTGAGCTGCGAAAAGAATAAAAAAGGTCACTACCATGACTGAAATCCCATTACTTATCGAGAAGACAACAATAGAATTCGTAGTTACCTTTGCGACCTCTCATGTAGACAAACACACCGGCAACGATAAGTATGGTTCCCAGCACAAATCCCACAATTCCAGTTACCACCTTCTTTTTTCCTGAATCCGATTCCTGGGGGTCTGTAAAGAAGTATGAGGCATTGATAAGGTACTAGGAATTACATTCTTTGACTAAGTTTAGATGTGTGGCAGACTTTGCCACTTCTCTGAAAAGTTATCTGTGGTCTATTGCTTTTTAGAGGCATTTAATAGGTGGTAGGCCATATCTCCATACTGCTTGTTTCAACCACTTGACGACCGCCCACTGTATATACACGTTGGCACTTTAAAGATGGATATCTTGGTAATGGCTGCAGCTGCTGCCACAACCGGGATATCGATCTTTTTAGTGGGCGGTCCTGTTTATAATGGTGGTCTCTGCGGTGGATTCGCCCGAATATCACCTTTATCGGCGGTGGGAGAGGTGTCCCCCTTCCCGCGCCCTTCTCCGCTTACTTGAGCTGTCGGTAGTGGCGGAGGCGATTGGGTCCTCTTCCTAGCTCAGTATGGATACGTGTGAGGGAAAAATAGCCCCCACCTGTCTCCACTTATAGCTCTTAAAGGGCCATTTTATTGCATTTTGGTGTAAATATGAGATCTGAAGTCTTTTTGACCCCCAGATCTCATATTTAGGAGGACCTGTCATGCTCTTTTCTATTACAAGGGATGTTTACATTCCTTGTAATAGGAATAAAATGTACCCATTTTTTAAATCAATCAATCAATAAAATAAAGTAAAATAAATTAAAACAAACAAAGCGCACCATCCCGACAAACTCAAACGCAGAAGCGAACGCATACACGAGCAGTGTCCGCATATGAAAACAGTGTTCAAACCACACACGTGAGGTATCGCCGCGATCATTAGAGTGAGAGCAATATTTCTAGCCCTAGACCTCCTCTGTAACTCAAAACATGCAACCTGTTTATAAATATCGCCTATGGAGATTTTTAAGGGTAAAAGTTTGACGCCATTCCACGAGTGTGCGCAATTTTGAAGCGTGACATGTTGGGTATCAATTTACTTGGCGTAACATTATCTTCCACAATAAAAAATAAATTAAAAATTGGGAAACTTTACTGTTGTCTTATTTTTTTTATTCAAAAAAGTGAATTTATTAAAAAAAAAAGTGCGCTTGCAAGACCACTGCCTAAATATGGTGTGACAAAAAGTATTGCAAAGACCACCATTGTATTCTCTAGGGTGTTATTAACCACTTGCTTACTGGGCACATAAACCCCCTTCGTGCCCAGGCGAAATTTCAGCTTCCGGCACTGCGTCGCTTTAACTGACAATTGCGCGGTCGTGCGACGTGGCACCCAAACAAAATTGGCGTCCTTTTTTTCCCCACAAATAGAGCTTTCTTTTGGTGGTATTTGATCGCCCGTGCGTATTTTTTGTGTTATAATGAAAAAAAGAGCGACAATTTAAAAATATATATATATATTTTTTACTTGTTGCTATAATAATAATCCCATTTTTTTTTTTATATTTTTTATATTTTTTTTTCTCAGTTAAGGCCGATACGTATTCTTCTACGTATTTTTGTAAAAAAAAAATCACAATAAGTGAATGCTTTGCGCAAAAGTTATAGCACCTACAAAATAGGGGACATAATTATGATTTTTTTTTTATATTTTTTTTTACTAGTAATGGCGGCGATCTGCGATTTTTATTGGGACTGCGATATTGCGACGGACACATCGGACACTTTTGACACATTTTTGGCGCCATTCACATTTATACAGCGACCAGTGCTATAAAAATGCACTAATTACTGTATAAATGTGACTGGCATTGAAGGGGTTAACACTAGGGGGTGAGGAAGGGGTTAAATGTATTGCCTGGGTGTGTTCTAACTGTGTGGGGGGAGGGGGGTGACTGGGGGAGGTGACCGATGCTGTGTCCCTATGTACAAGAGAAACAGCATCTGTCACCTCACTGACAGGACGTGAAGCTCTGTGTTTACACTCAGAGCTCCACGTCCCTGCTGTCTCACCGAAGATCGCGTGTACCTGACGGACATCGCGGCCGCCGGGTACACGCATTGGATCCTCGGTGATGCGTCGGGACTGTTTTTACAAGCAAATCACGTCCAAAGACGTGACCCCGGCGCCTCAGGTCCGCGCTGTTCACGTATTCTGTCAATAGCGCGGACCTGAAGAGGTTAAAAAAAATAAAAAAATAAAATATATATATATATATATATATATATATATATATATATATATATATATATATATATATATATATAATGTTTGGGGGTTCCAAGTAATTTTCTAGCAAAAAAACTTGTTTTTTTAACTTGTAAACACTGTGTCTGAAAAACAGGCAAAGTCCTTAAGTGGTTAAATGGCACATCACCACACTGCAATTGTGTACATTACACATGGTTGCAGGGTGCTTACGGTGCAGCTTCATTCATTTGAGAATGTCAGGGGGTATATTTTTTTCCCATAGCATGTGCACAACCCCATCTAGCTGATTTTGCAGCTGAACAGGGGGCAGTTGGGGGTTGTAAAAATGTGTCCAAACTGCCTTTTATTACCGCCCACCAACTGCCAGTGTAAACAATACCTTGCTGTACAATGTCGACAATAACTACAAATTACACGCCGCTCTACACAGCAAGGGGCGGATGTGATATTGAGAAAAAATATCCCCCAAAAAAGGACTGCTCAGTATCACATCCGCGTGGATAACCAATCAATAAACCAATGGTCAATACCACATCCGCCCCTTGCGGTGTAGAGTGGTGTGTATAGAGTATATAATCAGCCATCGGGAGCAAGGGCGTCTACAGCTGATGAACAGCTGTTCCCGCTCAGAGTTTTCCGTCGGCTCGGATTGCGCCTGCGCACTCTGAAGGGAACCATGTCAATGGTAGGAACCAGCTCGCCAGAAAACCGGCAGTCTCCTTTTGCTTTCAATGGGTCTGCCTACTCATAGCTAATCCCTGGGACCCCTGCTGGGGTTCTCATAGCTTATCGCAGCCAGGGTGACAACTGATGAGTCATCGATTGTTAAGGACACTGAAGCCAGCTTCCCTATTCATCGGTTGCTAAGGACACGGAAGCCAGCTTCCCTATTAATCGGTTGCTAAGGACGCGGAAGCCAGCTTCCCTATTAATCGGTTGTTAAGGACGCAGAAGCCAGCTTCCCGATTCATCGGTTGTTAAGGACGCGGAGGCCAGCTTCCCAGATTTATCAGTTGTTAAGTACGCGGAAGCCAGCTTCCCTATTCATCGGTTGCTAAGGACACGGAAGCCAGCTTCCCTATTAATCGGTTGCTAAGGACACGGAAGCCAGCTTCCCTATTAATCGGTTGTTAAGGACGCAGAAGCCAGCTTCCCGATTCATCGGTTGTTAAGGACGCAGAAGCCAGCTTCCCCGATTTATCAGTTGTTAGGGACGCGGAAGCCAGCTTCCGGATTCATCGGTTGTTAAGGATGCGGAAGCCAGCTTCCCGATTCTGCTCTTAACCGCTTAGGGACCGCCGCACGCAGATTTACATACAGAATGGCACGGACAGGCAAATATGTACGTCCCCTTTAATTTGCCATGTGTGGTCGTCTGCGCTGCTGGCCGGGAGCTCGTGACCCTGTCGCGAGCTCCGTGACCATGACTGTGGGACCCGCATTTTTATAGCACTGATCACTGTAAAAAGGACAATGGTCCCAAAATGGTGTCAAAAGCGTCCCATGTGTCCGCCATAATGTCGCAGTCACGATTAAAAAAAAAAAAGAAGCTGATCGCCGCTATTACTAGTAAAAAAAATAAAAATATTAATAAAAATCTGGCAGCATTTTAAGGGGCAAACTGGCGGAAATTGATGGGCACAGTGGCTGCGTTTGATGGCACAGTGGCGACAATTAATGGCACAGTGGCGACAATTAATGGCACAGTGGCGACAATTAATGGCACAGTGGCGACAATTAATGGCACAGTGGCGACAATTAATGGCACAGTGGCGACAATTAATGGCACAGTGGCGACAATTAATGGCACAGTGACGACAATTGATGGACACAGTGACGACAATTGATGGACACAGTGACGACAATTGATGGCACAGTGGTTGTGTTTGATGGCACGGTGGCGACAATTAATGGCACAGTGGCTGCGTTTGATGGCGTGGTGGCGACAATTAATGGCACAGTGACAACAATTGATGGGCACAGTGGGGCTGCAATTGATGTTTTTTTTTTGTTTGTTTGCGCCCCCCCAAATTTTTGAGCACCAGCCACCACTGCTTTGCATCAAAGTCCCATCAAATCGCAATGGGAATTGCAACAATTTTTAAGTTGCACAAGTGTGAATAGACCCTAAGGGGACAAGGGAGGTTATAAGCAAAAACAGAATCTCCTATCCTGAGAATGGAAATAGACTTACGCCAATCCACTCTGGATGGTGTCTCCAGGCTGCTGTGAAGGACCTCACAGGTGAAGGTATCTCCTTTTGTTATCTCTGTCTCTAGCATCACCAGAACTTGGAAGGTCCAATCTCCATTTTGGAAGATGTCTGTAGACTGAACCTGGGCAGATTCCTCCACACCGTTGCGGTACCATTTTACTTCTATCTCAGATGGGTAGAAACCATTCACATTACACGCCAGCATGTGGTGCTCTGAATGGTGATCTTCATGTATAAGGGATATCTTGATAGTTGGCTTAACTGAGACACAGAGAAACATTGTTAGAATTCTGTTAAAATTACCAACGTTTTTCAAAATCTAGGAGCCTACGGCAAAATGTTAGGTGCTAGCAAGGCAAGGGGCTTTATTCAGGGCTGATTACCCAACAGGCTGCCTAGGCGAGTGCCTAGAGCTTGATGTGTATCCAGGGGCACGTCTGATAAACAAGACGAGTATCCAATTTTAGCATGAGCGATTTGGTTGGCTGCAACACCACTTAATTGCTTTTCTTCTTCCTGGCCAGAGTTCTTAAAGGAGTTCTCTAAGCTAAAACTTTTAACCCCCGCTGTGCCCGGGCTGTAAAACTATACAAAATAAACTTTCACTTACCTGCCTACGATCTCCCGTTATTCCGGTATCGCCGCCCGTGCACCGGTCCCTGCCAGCTTCCTCTTCCTGCGGGTCGGTGACTCATCCTGCGCTCAGCCTATCAGCGGCAGCAGCAATGTCCCGCCGCGGCCGCTGATAGGCTGAGCGCAGGATGAGTCACCGACCCCCAGGAAGAGGAAGCTGACAGGGACCGGTGCACGGGCGGCGATACCGGAATAACGGGAGATCGTAGGCAGGTAAGTGAAAGTTTATTTTGTATAGTTTTACAGCCCGGGCACAGCGGGGGTTAAAAGTTTTAGCTTGGAGAACTCCTTTAAAGTGGATGTAAACCCGATTCATGAAATTTGAGCCAAGCGCATATATCTGCAGTGTTTTGTTATCTCTCCTCAAAGAGCCAAGTCCCATAGCTCTCTCCTGAACTGCCTAATAACTCCTGACAAAATCTTTGACACATCAGATAAAAGCAGCCTCACATTTCTATCTGGGGAGGTTGCTATAAATAGATCAGCATGGAGCTGGCCCTGTTACAAAACACATCCGAGAGTCTCTGCCTATGATGAGAGGGGGTGTGTGCTTTTCCTCCAATCAGCTATCTTGGCTGTATGCCCAGACATTACACTCTGGGCCAGATTCTCGTAGATCCGCGTATCTGGCGGCGTAGCGTATGTCATTTACACTACGCCGCCGCAACTTACTGGAGCAAGTGCCGTATTCTCAAAGCACTTGCTCCGTAATTTGCGGCGGCGTAGTGTAAATGGCCCAGCGTATCCCCACGTAATTCAAAGGGGGCGGCTTGTATTTAAATTAAGCGTGCCCCCATGCAGAATGAACTGCACATGCACCGGTCTTAACCACTTCCCGACCGCCCACCGCAGGTATACGTCGGCACTTTGAAGATGGATATCTCGGTAGCGGCAGCAGCTGCTGCCACAACCGAGATATCCATCTCTTCTGTGGGCGGTCGGGTAAACTATAATGGCGGTCTCCGCGGCGGAATCGCCGCGAGATCGCCGTTATCGGTGGCGGGCGAGCGCCCCCCCCCCCCTTCCCGCTGCGCTCCCGCGCCCTCCGCCGCTTACCGGAGCCGTCGGTAGCGGCGGAGGCGATCGGGTGCGCTCGTCTGTTCAGCGGGGATGCGAGTGAGGGAAAAAATTTCCCTCGTCCATCCCCGTAGCTCTGCTGGGCGGAAGTGACGTCAAACGTCAGTTCCAAACAGCGTCTTAAAGAGACATTTTTTTTTAAATGTCATTTGAAAAATGACATTTTAAAATTTTTTGAATTTTTTTTTTGCATTTTAGCCTAAATATGAGATCTGAGGTATTTTTGACCCCAGATCTCATATTTAAGAGGACCTGTCATGCTTTTTTCTATTACAAGGGATGTTTACATTCCTTGTAATAGGAATAAAAGTGATCATTTTTTAATTTTTTTTGTTTTAGTGTTAAAAATTGGTAAAATAAATACAAATAAATACGAAAACAAAAAATAATAATTTTAAATCGCCCCTTCACGACGAGCTCGAGCGCAGAAGCGAACGCATATGCGAGTAGCAAACGATGTTCAAACCACACAAGTGAGGTATCGCCGCGATCGTTAGAGCGAGAGCAATAATTCTAGCCCTAGACCTCCTCTGTATCTCAAAAAATGCAACCTATAGAATTTTTTAAACATCGCCTATCGAGATTTTTAAGGGTAAAAGTTTGACGCCATGCCACGAGCGGGCGCAATTTTTAAGCGTGACATGTTGGGTATCATTTTACTCGGCGTAACATTATCTTTCACAATATGTAAAAAAATTGGGCCAAATTTATTGTTGTCTTATTTTTTTATTTAAAAAAGTGAATTTTTTCCAAAAAAAGTGCGCTTGTAAGACCGCTGCGCAAATACGGTGTGACAAAAAGTATTGCAATGACTGCCATTTTATTCTCTAGAGTGTTAGAAAAAAAAATATATAATGTTTGGGGGTTTTAAGTAATTTTATAGCAAAAAAAAATGTTTTAGTCTCGTAAACACCGAATCTGAAAAACAGGCCCGGGGCTAAAGTGGTTAAACGTAGGCCACTGCGCATGCTCCATAGTACTCCTCAAATACATTGGTTGCGACGTGAACGTAATTAACGCACAGCCCTATTCGCGACGAGTTACGTAAATGATGGAAAAACCCGACGACCATACTTAACATGGCGTACACTGGACCTACGCAAAGTTAAAGCACCCTATAGCAGGTCTAACCTTACGCTTACGGAAACGACGGCAAAGCGGCGCAAAACATCAACTCATTTGCATATTCGACGCTGAAATCGACGTAAACGACACCTAGCGGCCGGCGTATTATTGCATTTAGGATCCGACGGTGTAAGTGCCTTGCGCCAGTCGGATCCTAGCCTAATTCCGGCGTATCTTGTTTTGAGAATACAAAACAATGATACGCCGGCGGGATTTTCCTTTGAGAATCTGGCCCTCTGTGTTAAATAGAAAAAGAAAATCTCCCAACACGCCCTCAACTTTCTAAACAGTATAGCGGAACCTCAGATTGCGAGTAATGCGGTTAACAAGCGTTTCGCAATATAAACACTGTATTAAAAAAAAAATGTAACTCGGTTTGTGAGTGCTGTCTCGTAAAACGAGCATGATTCAATTTAAAACGATTGCAGTACCGCATTTGGGCTGAGGTGGGGGGGGGGGCGCCGGAAGCCGAGCAGAGCTGAACGTCGCCGTTCGAAAATGCACGGAAAGGCCTGAGGACAGCATGGCTGGCCTTGGCAAATCCTGAGAACGAAGCCTTTACTGCTGAATTTATACTGGTTGTCTTGAGCTTCCAGAAAGCAGGGAGTGGGGAACTGAAGTTACACTCTGCAGATCTCAGTGAGGAGAGGTCTGATAGCTGATTGGAGGGAAGAGACACATCCCTTCACACAGATTACAGGAACAGAGCTGAAGCTGTCACTCACAGGCTGTGTGCTGGAGGTCCCCTCCCCTGTCACATTTTTGTCCCTCGGGTGTCAGGAAAACTTGTCAGATGGGATTCTTGCCAATTGCAGAGGAAAGAGGCAGCAGATAGAAATAACACTTAGTGCTCTGGATTAAAACACATAATAGAGGGATATGCGTTGTTCATATTTCATGTCTGGGGTTTACAATCACTTTAAATCGGAGTCCCGCCAATTTTATTTATTTTTTTAAAAGTCAGTAGCTACAAATACTGCAGCTGCTGACTTTTAATATATGGACACTTACCTGTCTAGTGCACCCGCGATGTCGGCACCCGAGGCCAATCTGTCTCTCGGTCCTCGTGTGCTGCTGCCACCATCTTCGGTACCTTGCGGCTTCACTTCCTGGTTCCCTACTGCGCATGCTCGAGTCGCGCTGCACAATCCAAATGGTCCCTCCTGTCTTGTAGGACCCGTGTGTCTCCCAGAAGTCAGCGGCAGGGTGCTGGAAATGGCATAGACTCCAGCAGATAATGCAGGGGTCTATACCCAGAAGTGGGTGCAAATACCTGGGGGGGGGGGGGGAATGCGTGCAGTGCAGGTTCCATTTTTGTGTGGACCTCCGCTTTAAATCGGGATTTCACCTGTGATTTTCTTTTTAATAGTCAGCAGCTACTAACACTGTAGCTGCTGACTTTTAATAAGGACACTTACCTGTCCTAGTCGCCCGCGATGTCGGTCCCCCTGACGGCGATCACTCGGTCCTGGCGCCTCGATAGGAAGTCAGCAGTGACACTGTAGATGATCACTGAGGCTGGATTTAGTAGAGAAGCCCACAATGAATATTCACTTGAACTATCCAATCATATAACAAATAAGAATACTAAGTTCTGCTTTACACAAGCAGTCAGGGGAGGTGGTACAATTATGCGGCTGAGCTGAGTTTTTAGCTAATGCTAAAGATGTATTACTAGCCATACGTGTCATTAAAAATCTCCCCTACCCTAAAAAATAAAATAAAAAACCCTAAGCACATATAATCTTTGCAAATCAAAATTGTACCCAAACTAAAACTCTCCTCTCAGTACAAATCCCTCCCTGCTGAATACCCCCCCCCCCTCCCAGCACAAATCCATCCAAGCTCACAATTTAAATCCTTGCGCTCACCAAATCTCTCATGCTAGCAGAACCCCCCCCCCCCCCAAGAATCACCCCCTCCTAACACAAATCCTCCCCCTTAAAATGTCCCCTCCTAACACAAATCCTCCCCCCTAAAATGTCCCCTCCTAACACAAATCCCCCTCCCTAAAATGTCCCCTCCTAACACAAATCCTCCCCCCTAAAATGTCCCCTCCTAACACAAATCCCCCTCCCTAAAATGTCCCCTCCTAACACAAATCCTCCCCCCTAAAATGTCCTCTCCTGACACAAATCCCCCTCCCTAAAATGTCCCCTCCTAACACAAATCCTCCCCCCTAAAATGTCCCCTCCTAACACAAATCCCCCTCCCTAAAATGTCCCCTAACAAATCCCCCCTAAAATGTCCCCTCCTAACACAAATCCTCCCCCCTAAAATGTCCCCTCCTAACACAAATCCTCCCCCCTAAAATGTCCCCTCCTAACACAAATCCTCCCCCCTAAAATGTCCTCTCCTGACACAAATCCCCCTCCCTAAAATGTCCCCTAACAAATCCCCCCTAAAATGTCCCCTCCTAACACAAATCCCCCCTAAAATGTCCCCTCCTAACACAAACCCCCCTTTCTAAAATATCCCCTCCTAACACAAATCCACCTCCCTAAAATGTCCCCTCCTAATACAAATCCCCCTCCCTAAAATGTCCCCTCCTAACACAAATCCTCCCCCCAAAATGTCCCCTCCTAACACAAATCCCCCTCCCCAAAACGTCCCCTCCTAACACAAATCCTCCCCCTAAAATATTCCCTCCTAACACAAATCCTCCCCCTAAAATGCCCCCTCCTAACACAAATCCTCCCCCCTAAAATGCCCCCTCCTAACACAAATCCTCCTCCCTAAAATGTCCCCTCCTAACACAAATCCCCCTCCCTAAAATGTCCCCTCCTAACACAAATCCCCCTCCCTAAAATGTCCCCTCCTAACACAAATCCCCCTCCCTAAAATGTCCCCTCCTAACACAAATCCCCCCTAAAATATCCCCTCCTAACACAAATCGCCCCCCTAAAATGTCCCCTCCTAACACAAATCCCCCCCTAAAATGTCCCCTCCTAACAAACCCCCCTCCCTAAAATGTCCCCTAACAAATCCCCCCTAAAATGTCCCCTCCTAACACAAATCCCCCCTAAAATGTCCCCTCCTAACACAAACCCCCCTTTCTAAAATGTCCCCTCCTAACACAAATCCTCCCCCCTAAAATGTCCTCTCCTGACACAAATCCCCCTCCCTAAAATGTCCCCTCCTAACACAAATCCCCCCTAAAATGTCCCCTCCTAACACAAATCCCCCTCCCTAAAATGTCCCCTAACAAATCCCCCCTAAAATGTCCCCTCCTAACACAAATCCCCCTCCCTAAAATGTCCCCTCCTAACACAAATCCTCCCCCCTAAAATGTCCCCTCCTAACACAAATCCTCCCCCCTAAAATGTCCCCTCCTAACACAAATCCTCCCCCCTAAAATGTCCTCTCCTGACACAAATCCCCCTCCCTAAAATGTCCCCTAACAAATCCCCCCTAAAATGTCCCCTCCTAACACAAATCCCCCCTAAAATGTCCCCTCCTAACACAAACCCCCCTTTCTAAAATATCCCCTCCTAACACAAATCCACCTCCCTAAAATGTCCCCTCCTAAAACAAATCCCCCTCCCTAAAATGTCCCCTCCTAACACAAATCCTCCCCCCCTAAAATGTCCCCTCCTAACACAAATCCCCCTCCCTAAAATGTCCCCTCCTAACACAAATCCTCCCCCCTAAAATGTCCCCTCCTAACACAAATCCTCCCCCTAAAATGTCCCCTCCTAACACAAATCCTCCCCCCTAAAATGTCCTCTCCTGACACAAATCCCCCTCCCTAAAATGTCCCCTCCTAACACAAATCCCCCCTAAAATGTCCCCTCCTAACACAAACCCCCCTTTCTAAAATATCCCCTCCTAACACAAATCCACCTCCCTAAAATGTCCCCTCCTAATACAAATCCCCCTCCCTAAAATGTCCCCTCCTAACACAAATCCTCCCCCCAAAATGTCCCCTCCTAACACAAATCCCCCTCCCCAAAACGTCCCCTCCTAACACAAATCCTCCCCCTAAAATATTCCCTCCTAACACAAATCCTCCCCCTAAAATGCCCCCTCCTAACACAAATCCTCCCCCCTAAAATGCCCCCTCCTAACACAAATCCTCCGCCCTAAAATGTCCCCTCCTAACACAAATCCCCCTCCCTAAAATGTCCCCTCCTAACACAAATCCCCCTCCCTAAAATGTCCCCTCCTAACACAAATCCCCCTCCCTAAAATGTCCCCTCCTAACACAAATCCCCCCTAAAATATCCCCTCCTAACACAAATCGCCCCCCTAAAATGTCCCCTCCTAACACAAAATCCCCCCCTAAAATGTCCCCTCCTAACAAACCCCCCTCCCTAAAATGTCCCCTAACAAATCCCCCCTAAAATGTCCCCTCCTAACACAAATCCCCCCTAAAATGTCCCCTCCTAACACAAACCCCCCTTTCTAAAATGTCCCCTCCTACACAAACAAATCCACCTCCCTAAAATGTCCCCTCCTAACACAAATCCCCCCCTAAAATGTCCCCTCCTAACAAACCCCCCTCCCTAAAATGTCCCCTAATCCCCCTCCCAAATCCCCCCTAAAATGTCCCCTCCTAACACAAATCCCCCCTAAAATGTCCCCTCCTAACACAAACCCCCCTTTCTAAAATGTCCCCTCCTAACACAAATCCTCCCCCCTAAAATGTCCTCTCCTGACACAAATCCCCCTCCCTAAAATGTCCCCTCCTAACAAACCCCCCTCCCTAAAATGTCCCCTAACAAATCCCCCCTAAAATGTCCCCTCCTAACACAAATCCTCCCCCCTAAAATGCCCCCTCCTAACACAAATCCCCCTCCCTAAAATGTCCCCTCCTAACACAAATCCCCCTCCCTAAAATGTCCCCTCCTAACACAAATCCCCCTCCCTAAAATGTCCCCTCCTAACACAAATCCCCCTCCCTAAAATGTCCCCTCCTAACACAAATCCCCCCTAAAATATCCCCTCCTAACACAAATCGCCCCCCTAAAATATCCCCTCCTAACACAAATCGCCCCCCTAAAATGTCCCCTCCTAACACAAATCCCCCCCTAAAATGTCCCCTCCTAACAAACCCCCCTCCCTAAAATGTCCCCTCCTAACAAACCCCCCCTAAAATGTCCCCTCCTAACACAAACCCCCCTCCCTAAAATGTCCCCTCCTAACAAACCCCCCTAAAATGTCCCCTCCTAACACAAACCCCCCCCCTAAAATGTCCCCTCCTAATACAAATGTTTTTTTCCCCCCTCCTGGCACACTCTCATCGTTTCTTACCCTGTCCTCAGCCCCCCCCCCCCCTCAAACACACAGACCTCAGATATAATGGGGGAGATTTAGTAAGAATGGAGGGTGTAAAATCTGGGGCATCTCTGCATAGAAACCAATCACCTTCCAGGATTTATTGTGAAGGTTTGATTGGACAAGCTGAAGTTAGAAGCTGATTGGCTTGAATGAGGACTAATAATGAATGAGGACTAATAATGAATGAGGACTAATAATGAATGAGGACTAATAATGAATGAGGACTAATAATGAATGAGGACTAATAATGAATGAGGACTAATAATGAATGAGGATAGGTAAAAGGGGAGGGGATGCGGACACGGCGACACCTAAACATTGTTTATCGTAATACTAAGAATGCGTTGTGGTAATAAATGTAGAGGCTTTACATCCAATGATGTCTTCACCTGGACAGAACAATGATTGGTCTCAGTATATAATACACATCCGGAGGACACACTCACCTCTCCGGTCAGCAGTGACGCTGTGTAGGATATCATAGTTGGGTATACAGTATGTCTGCACCTGGGCCTTTCTTTGTTCTATGAGGTCCTTATTCTTGTTCCAGTATTCAGCATCGGGTCTCCCGTACTCCGTCTTCGGTATGTAATATCCGACATCGCTGTCAAAGTAGAGCTGCTCCTCCTCATTGTAGAAATGTCTCTCAAGAAGCCTCACCCTCTGAGTGGCGTTCATATAGTGACATTCAAACTTCACTTCAATAACATAATCGGCAGATTCTGTGAATGAAGAGCGGAGATATTATACCGGGGATGATGTACAATGTGTCCCCCTCCCTTCCCCCACACAAATCGGACTAACACTGGCACTGCACACATCTCGGGACCCCCCCGACCCATTCATTATACAGTCCCGCATTCCGATGTGACAAACAAGCTCCTGGGATCTCATAACATTGGGGGGGGGGGGGGGGGGGGCCTGACGACGGAAGTCTAGCAGCAGACTCTGTATTCCATGAAAAAATCTGTGCCTTCTGAGCATGCGCCGACTGCTGATCATACAAGCAAGCAGTCAGGAGAAATAGCAGATCCTCAGGAGAAGCAGCACAGGAGGCACAGGGGGTGGGAGGAGATGAACATCCCTGAGGAATCATTCCAGAGGGAGGACACTGTGGAGAAGTCTTTCTTATCTCTATTAACAGAGCCAAGGGGATAACATGATTCCAAGGGCATCATTATCAACAGAGCCAAGCAGCCCCACAGAGACTGAACCCCACAGACAGTGCCAGGGAGGGATCCGAGCAGGAGGATCCCAATTAACCCCTCAATAGCCACTAGCCAGGCACCTTCACTATGTAACCAGCAGCCACTACTGGAATCCCCCCGATTATTATACAACTGTCATTCCTCACAATCAGCCTGGGGGATGGGGGTCTCTCAGTGGGGAGCAGGAGTGCAGACAGCTTTTTTTTTTTACATCTTAGGAGCCTATAGGCATAGAATTCTGAATCCCCCCCCACACACACACATAAAAAGCCATGGGGCTGATTTACTAAAGGCAAATGCACTGTACACTACAAGTGCACTTGGAAGTGCAGTGGCTGTAAATCTGAGGGGAAGCTCTGCTTTTTTTTATCATCCAACCACATGCAAGATAAAATGCTGTTTTTTATTTTCCTTGCATGTCCCCCTCAGATCTACAAAGTGGATTTACCTTTAGTTAACAACCCCCTGTGGCTCTATTTGTATAAAAAAAAAAGAAACAATTTTGTTTTGTGTACAGCGTTGCATGACTAAGCAATTACCAGTTAAATTAGTGCGGTGCCAAATAACAAAAAATGGCCTGATCTTAAGGGGGGGTAAAATATTCTGGGTAAAGTGGGTAAATTGCCAGTAAAATGATAGCTTCCAGCATCTACATTCTGTCTGTTATAAATAGTTAAAGCGGAGTTCCACCCAGGAAAACCACATTTGGGCAAAAGTCCTAAAAAAATAAAATAAAAAAAACATGAAATAAAATAATACTCACCCGAAATACCTGTTGCTATGCGGAAGTCCGTAATCTGCCTCTTCCACACCGCGGTCTGATTTCTTCTTGTTCTTCTCCTTGTGAATGGGGCGCGCTGCTTTCTGGGAACTGTGTGTGTTCTCAGAGAGCAGCGCGCCCATTCACAAGCCAGCGTGAGACTCACGCAGGCGCAGTTGGAATGGCAGCGCGGGACCTGCAACGATCGTGGGATCGGCATCGGGGGGGCCATCAGCACAGGCAAGTAGGACAGGAAAGTGTCCTTATTAAAAGTCAGCAGCTACACTGTTAGTAGCTGCTGACTTTAAAAAAAAAAATGCGGCTGGAGCTCCGCTTTAAAAAATGGTGCGCTTGTTCAACCTGTGAGATTGTTGTATTTACAAAACCAACAATAGGGATCGACTTAGCAGCACTGATAAATGGCACTTACCACTGTATCTCCACCCCATACATATATCTGGAAGAAGTGGTCGCTTCCATCCTCCCCAACTGTCGCCTTCTACGAATCCTCTGCAAGTTGATAAGCAGGATTGCTTCATCAATCTTATGCACAACAGGATCCATAATGAAAAAATCCAAGGAAAACACATGCAAAACCGCAAAAAACTCCACAAATAAACAAACTCACACAAACTCCCCTTGGCATTGTGGGTAATTTGAGAGTGGAAAATAGCAGAGGAATGTTTTTTTTTAAAAAAAAAACATGCTTTAGCAATAACGCTAACAAGGAGATAGGAATTAATCTGGACTAATAAAGTAGGCTTTTGGTGGTACAAGTAATACATGTAAAAAATCTATAAATATTTATTTATAAAAAAGGCATATATGAAGAAAATTGTATACACAACTTTGTGAAAACAGTATAATATCAACATATGATCTCAGTACATATCACACAAGGGGGTCAATTCACAAAGCTTTATTTTCAGATTGCGAGTGTTATTTTAACGATTTTGCACGTTATTGAAGCTAGTTCAATTCACTAAACGATTTAACGCTTTGAAAAATCATCAAATAACATTTCACTACACAGAACCAATATTTTAAGGTGTGGATCCGTATTAAAGAGTCTAATCGTTATTTTAAAGAGTCAAATCGTTAAATATGTACAGAAGTGCAATTCACAAAGATTTTTTTGACAGTTATCAATCGTTAAGCAATCGTTAAATTAACACCTCCCTCAGGGTGGCGTTATTGACATTTCCCAGGCGATATTTTGTTGTTAGAGGAAGCTTTTGGCGATTTTTGTAGTGTAGTGTAGTGTTGGGCAAGCTAGAACCGTGCTCTATTTGAACTTAAAATTATCCAGAGGCGAAGAACACGTTAGAATGGTGTTCAGATTTATAAACGTGTATTCCGTTCACATACTATTTTGGATGACTTTTCTGAAACCCAGGTGATGGCTAAATTCTGATTATCATCTCCCATGATTTATTCTCTGTATGAGGAAATACACATGGCTTTAGAAAAGCACACACTAGAAATTTTGCACATCACATGCTCAATCTCCATGTGTCTTGCTTGTGTCTCTCTCTCTCTCTCTCTGTCTCTGCTCTTTTCCACATGCAGCTGTTCTCCTCCCCTTCTGCTCCCAGAATGCATCTCTCCAGCATTATTTAACGACCTTAAGAGTTATTTTAACGTCCCAAATGTTAATAATAACGTCTGAGTAGTTAGCATAACGTTTGGATAAAGAGTCAGTTGAAAACCATAACGACTATGTTAAATAACGATTATAGCTTTCGTGAATACCATGTTTGCTAGCGTTAAATAAGGAGTGCTAATTTAACACCTGAAGAAAACCAATAACGTTTCTATTTGTGAATTGACCCCAAGGTATTTAAAAAAACAAAAACTTATACTTATGAAGATACACTCATAACATGTAGCATCAGAAGGTGTATATAAACTTTTAGTTCTTGTAACGGAGTTCGATATGCGAAATAGTATATCTAGCTTTTACTCTCGACATGTTTCGCATACAGGAAGCTTCATCAGGAGCATAGAGGTAAAATAATCCGACCGTTAGTAGTAAAGTGGGGTGTATAACCAGCATCCTGGGCATATGGTAAGTACTTTGAAACACTGTTGTATGTAGTGGTAAAAAAGTGGGACTATGACACAGTCTGTTGATCAGCAGTGATGATGGATAGGCGACAGGAACCCCTTCCAGTGTCCCTATGAATCTCCTTAGGTATAATGGAACTCTAAGTGCTAAATTTGCTTGAGAGCTGGGCAGCAGAGGGGGAGTAGCCACCTCAGCACAAGAAAGGGGGTAATCCTTTTCAATAGTTCAGCGTTATCTTCATATCCAAGAAGTAGTCGCCAAGAGGAGATAGGTAGGGAGCATGGAAGGGGGTCATATGTCCGTGTCGCACTCCTGTATTCAGCCTTACAATACTACGCTTACTAGATAACGCTTACAAACTACGTTAAACGCGGATTTAAGCCAAATCAAAACGCTAATAAGATCACACCGCTTTTTTCCAGGCATTGTTACTAGCTTTACAGTCTGTTTTTTTTAAATGTTCGTGTGTATGATGCCTTATAGCGCAAAAAATAAAAAACCCAGAGGTGATTAAATAACAAAAAGAAAGCTCTATTTGTGTGAAAAAAGGGACAAAAATTTCATCTGGGTACAGTGCTGCATGAGTAAATGTTTTTCAAAATGTGAGAGCAGTGAAATCTGAAAATTGGTCTGGTTTGGAAGGGCATTTAAGTGCTCAGTGGGCAAATGGTTAAAGGGGTTGTAAAGGATTCCCCCCCCCTAAATATCTTCCTTTACCTTAGTGCAGTCCTCCTTCACTTACCTCATCCTTCCATTTTGCTTTTAAATGTCCTTATTTCTTCAGAGAAATCCTCACTACCTGTTTTTCTGTCTGTAACTCACCACCGTAATGCAAGGCTTTCTCCCTGGTGTGGAGAAAGCCTCTTGAGGGGGGAGGGGGCGAGCAGGAGTGTCAGGACACTCTCTACTTTGCAGATGGAAAAAGGAGCTGTGTGTTAGTGGGCGTCCTGACACTCCTGAAGAGGCTTTCTGCACACCAGGAATAAAGCCTTGCATTCGTGAGTTACAGACAGAAGAACAGGAAGTGAGGATTTCTCAGAAGAAATAAGGACATGTAAAAGCAAAATGGAAGGATGAGGTAAGTGAAGGAGGACTGCACTAAGGTAAAGGAAGCTGTTTAGGGGAAACATTTTTTCCCTTTACAACCCCTATAAGGTGGTGCACACATTGGGGCTGATTTACCAAGCCTGTGCGCCATGACTCATGGTGCACAGGCAGGAGTAACAGCCTTTTTGACATTTACTAAAGAAATACGCTGGCAGTGCAGCGTATTTCTTTATTTACTATAATGCCTAGTGCTCCCAGGAGAGGGCGCATGCTGCACCACTATAGACCTGGCGCACGGCATATTGAAATGTAAATAGCGGGGATTTGGGCGGGAGTTTATTAGGGGAGGGAGGGGGTGATGCGAGGGAAGTGTAATGACATGTGTTTGAATGTGTGTTGCGGGCCGAATTGAAAGTGAAAGTGACTTTTGGGAACCGATCCCTGTACGCTTGCACAGTACGCCTGAACATCGGGAGGTTCATTTGCATACTGGGCATGCGTACAGGGAAATTTCGGGGATTCACGTGTGCCTTGTCAGTACGCCGATAAAATCTTGGTAAATACCAAGCAGAGTAGCTGTAATTCCGGTGCGTGACGCGGTGCACGGGAACCCCAACCTGTTTTCAGCCTGCGCTGATCATGAAGGGTTCCCCTCCAGGGGTACATTAGGCTCTTCGGCTTGGTCTGGAACGTGAGGGGTTAAACCCACGCTGAAAAAACAGCGTAGGGTTCCCCTCCAGATCCATACCAAGCCCTCATCCCAGGCACGCAGTCTGGCCCGGACAGGAATGGGGGTGGGGATGAGCGAGCCCCCCCTCCTGAGCCGTACCAGACCGCATGCCCTCGACATGGGGGGGTGTGCTTTGGGGGAGGGGGCACTGCCCCCCCCAAAGCACTCTTGTCTCCATGTCGATAGAGACAAGAGCCTCTTCCCGACAACCCTTGCCGTTGGTTGTCAGGATAGGCGGGCGGGGGCTAATCGGAATCTGGGAGCCCCCTTTAATAAGGGGGCCCCCAGTTTCCGGCCCCCACCCTATGTGAATGAGTATGGGGTACATCGTAGCCCTACCCATACACCTGGGGGGAAAGTGTAAAGTAAAAAACACATCACACAGGTTATTAAAATAATTTATTAGTCAGCTCCGGGGGTCTTCTGCCGGGCCCCCCCTTTCTTCTTTAAGCTCTTTTACAAGGGGGGGTGTAGGCCCGGTCTTCTCTCTTCCGCTAGGGCCCTGGGCTTCGCCGTTTTCTGCCAGGGGGGCCACCAACCCACCCTGGTCTTCTCCGGTGCCTTCCGCCGGGGCTCCCCACCCCATTAAGCTCCTTTACTTCCGGGGGGCCACGGGCTTCGCCGTTTTTTGCCGGGGGGGGGGCGCCACCCACCCCGGTCCTCCCGGTGTCTTCCGCCAGGGTCTCAGGCTTTTCTGTTGCCTCTTCTGCCTGGCTCCTCCGCGGGGGCCAGGGCTTCTCTCCGATGTCTTCCGCCGGAGGGCGCCACCCTCCGGGCTTCTGCTTCTGCCTGGCACCTCCGCGGGAGCCAGGGCTTCTCTCCGCTGTCTTCTTCTTTCTCTTCCATTCGATGTTGACACCACGAGGTCTCGCTCTGAAATGCCGTCTGAGCTGTGGGCATCGACTTTTATAGGGCGATGCCACCATGTGACCTCAACCCATGTGACATCACATTCCCGTGGCATGATGGGAATGTGATGTCACAAGGGTTGAGGTCACATGGTGGCATCGCCCTATATAAGTCGATGCCCAGGGCTCAGATGGCATTTCAACTCCGGACCTCGCTGTGTCAACATCGAATAGAAGAGAAGGAAGAAGACATTCACAAGAGAAGCCCTGGCTCCCACGGAGGGGCCAGGCAGAAGCGGAAGGCACCGCAGAAGCCCGGAGGGTGGCGCTCTCCGGCGGAAGACATCGGAGAGAAGCCCTGGCCCCCGCGGAGGAGCCAGGCAGAAGCCGAAGGCAGCGGAGAAGACCGAAGGGTGGCGCCCCCGGCAGAAGACATCGGAGGGAAGCCCTGGCCCCCGCGGAGGAGCCATGAAGAAGCGGAAGGCAGCGTGTTGCCCCACGCCGGAAGACAGCGTAGAAGCCCGGGGGGGGGCTGAAGCACCCCCCCCAGCAGAAAACGGCGAAGTCCGGGGGGCCCCCCGAATGTAAAAGAGCTTAATGGGGTGGGGGGCCCCGGCGAAAAACAGCGTAGAAGCCCGGGGGGCTGGAGCACCCCCCCCCCCGGCAGAAAAAGGCGAAGTCCGGGGCCCCCCCCGAATGTAAAAGAGATTAATGGAGTGGGGGCCCCGTGGAAGACAGCGGATAAGACTGGGGGTGTCGCCCCCCAGCGAAAAACAGCGTAGAAGCCCGGGGGGGGGGCTGGAGCACCCCTCGGCAGAAAACGGCAGAAGGCCCCCAGGTGACTAATAAATTATTTTAAAAATGTGTGTGGTGTGTTTTTTTACTTTACATTTTTCCCCAATACTCATTCACATAGGGTGGGGGGGCGGAATCTGGGGGGCCACCTTATTAAAGGGGGCTCTCAGATTCTGATAAGCCCCCCTGCCCACATACCCCGACAACCAACGGCCAGGGTTGTCGGGAAGAGGCTCTTGTCCCTATCGACATGGGGACAAGAGTGCTTTGAACTGTCAAAAGGCGACCACGCCCCCTCTGACGCCATGGGTAAACTAAGAAACTTCCCGTGTGGTGCATGTGCGTCAGAGGGGGGCGTGGTCTCAGGAGCGGCACACGGCATGGAATTCAATTTAAAGCTCTTTTGCATCTTATGCGGCTTCTTCCCTGGATGCTTGGCTTCCAATTGAATTCCCCGCCGTGTGACGCTCCTGAGACCACGCCCCCCTCTGACGCACATGCACCACACGGGGAGTTGAGTTTCTTAGGAGATTACCCGTTGCGTCAGAGGGGGGCGTGGTCCGTGACACGGCGGGGAATTCAGTTTCCAGCCCAGCGTCCGGGGAAGAAGAAGATGCAGACGACAAGGCCAGCGGAATGAGAAGAAGAGGGAGGAAGACGCAAGTCAAGATGCGGGATGAGAAGACCCAAGAAAGAAGCAGAGGAAGAAGAAGATGGAGGAAGAAACCCGAAGGAAAAAGAAGAAGCGGAAAGAAGATATTAATAAAGGACTTGTCAAAAACCGGCTCTCGTCTTTTTTTACACTTTTCACATATTTTTTGGGGTGAAATAGTAGAGATACAATGTACCTTATTACCATTTCACACAAGGGGGGGGGGGCTGGGATCTGGGGGTCCCTTTTGTTAAAGGGGTCTTCCAGATTTCGATAAGCCCGCAGACCCCCACAACCACTGGCCAGGTTTGTGGGGATGAGGCCCTTGTCCCCATCAACATGGGGACAAGGTGCTTTGGGGGGGACCCCAAAGCACCCTCCCAATGTTGAGGGCATGTGGCCTGGTGCGGTTCAGGAGAGGGGGGGCCGCACTCTGTCCCCTCCTCTTTTTTGCGGCCGGCCAGGTTAACGCGCTCGGATAAGGGTCTGGTGTGGATTTTTGGGGAAACTCCACGCCATTTTTTTTTTAAATTTGGGGTGGAGTTCCCCTTAAAATCCACACTAGACCTGAAGGGTGTGGTATGGATATTTGGGGGGAACCTCACGTCATTTTTTTTTAAATTGACGGCGGCGTTCCCCTTAATATCCATATTAGACCTGAAGGGCCTTCTAATGGAATTTGGGGGGACCCCACGCTTTTTTTTATTTTTTATGAATGAATCTCTCACAATTGCCGGGAGCCGACAATTCATTATAGCCGCGAGTCAGTTTTAAACAGCTTTTTTTCTTTAGAATGTCATTTTGTGCAAGGACAGTTCTAACCATGGGAAACAGGCGCTTTTTCACATGCTGACTTTATACCCCCCCCCCCCCCCCCCATGGTACGAAATTTAAAGGAATATTTCACTTTTATTGTTGCACTTTTAGCATTATTAAATTCACTGCTCTCGAAAAAACTTCTGTTTTTTTAACTAAAAAAAGCATTGATACATATCCCCTGGGGCAGGACTGAGGTCCCCAAACACTTTTTAGGACAAAACTTGCATATTAGCTTTTAAAATTAACACTTTAGATTTCCCCCTTAGTCTTTAACAGGGAGTTTGGCGCGGCTTTACTTATCAAATGCATTGCGCTGCTGCTGCGCCCGGTTCATGCGCCTAATTAAGGCTTCATCCAGCGCACCTATTAAAGCATGTACCGGCGCAACGCAGTGACAATAGTAAATTAGCCCCTATGTCTGCAGTCTCTGACTGTCTCCTGTACCATGTCTGCGGTCTCATCATCTCCTGTATTATGTCTGCAGTCTCTGGCTGTCTCCTATATCATGTGAAAAGATGAGGGGGCGCTGTGGAATAAATAACTTAATAATCACAAGTAGATGGTGATTAAATAATCAGCAAACAGTTAATAATGGTGAATAAATATAAGACAGTGAATCACAGTGCATGTCTCCCAATTGGGAGATGAATAAGATAATGTGCAAAAGAAACGTCCATAAAAATAAATGTTGATAAACAGGTGGCTCCCAGTTCATGTTGCTGGCTTAAGTGATTTTCTAAACAGAAGTGTGATTTTTAAACACAAGTGGGAAGAGTTAAAAAACAGGAGTTTGCTTTTAACTGTTTCTGCTTGCAAGTGTCATTTTTTTCTCTGACACTTTTTAAACAGGTTTTTATTTCTCTCTGCTAAGGAAAGTGTTTAATTGTGATCAGGTTTTTTTTTCTCTGCTAATCAGTGGGGAGTGTTTAATTGTAAACAGGTGAAGAGGTGAAGAGGTGAGTATAAAAGTCTCAGTCAAAACTCCCATAAGGAGCTGGCTCCCAGTTCATGTTGCTGGCTTAAGTGATTTTCTAAACAGAAGTGTGATTTTTAAACACAAGTGGGAAGAGTTAAAAAACAGGAGTTTGCTTTTAACTGTTTCTGCTTGCAAGTGTCATTTTTTTCTCTGACACTTTTTAAACAGGTTTTTATTTCTCTCTGCTAAGGAAAGTGTTTAATTGTGATCAGGTTTTTTT
This sequence comes from Rana kukunoris, assembly GCA_029574335.1. Lineage (NCBI taxonomy): Eukaryota > Metazoa > Chordata > Amphibia > Anura > Ranidae > Rana > Rana kukunoris. The sequence goes on from CM056057.1 coordinate 201,140,524, forward strand.
TTCTCTGCTAATCAGTGGGGAGTGTTTAATTGTAAACAGGTGAAGAGGTGAGTATAAAAGTCTCAGTCAAAACTCCCATAAGGAGCTGGCTCCCAGTTCATGTTGCTGGCTTAAGTGATTTTCTAAACAGAAGTGTGATTTTTAAACACAAGTGGGAAGAGTTAAAAAACAGGAGTTTGCTTTTAACTGTTTCTGCTTGCAAGTGTCATTTTTTTCTCTGACACTTTTTAAACAGGTTTTTATTTCTCTCTGCTAAGAAAAGTGTTTAATTGTGATCAGGTTTTTTTTTCTCTGCTAATCAGTGGGGAGTGTTTAATTGTAAACAGGTGAAGAGGTGAATATAAAAGTCTCAGTCAAAACTCCCATAAGGAGCTGGCTCCCAGTTCATGTTGCTGGCTTAAGTGATTTTCTAAACAGAAGTGTGATTTTTAAACACAAGTGGGAAGAGTTAAAAAACAGGAGTTTGCTTTTAACTGTTTCTGCTTGCAAGTGTCATTTTTTTCTCTGACACTTTTTAAACAGGTTTTTATTTCTCTCTGCTAAGGAAAGTGTTTAATTGTGATCAGGTTTTTTTTTTCTCTGCTAATCAGTGGGGAGTGTTTAATTGTAAACAGGTGAAGAGGTGAAGAGGTGAGTATAAAAGTCTCAGTCAAAACTCCCATAAGGAGCTGGCTCCCAGTTCATGTTGCTGGCTTAAGTGATTTTCTAAACAGAAGTGTGATTTTTAAACACAAGTGGGAAGAGTTAAAAAACAGGAGTTTGCTTTTAACTGTTTCTGCTTGCAAGTGTCATTTTTTTCTCTGACACTTTTTAAACAGGTTTTTATTTCTCTCTGCTAAGGAAAGTGTTTAATTGTGATCAGGTTTTTTTTTCTCTGCTAATCAGTGGGGAGTGTTTAATTGTAAACAGGTGAAGAGGTGAAGAGGTGAGTATAAAAGTCTCAGTCAAAACTCCCATAAGGAGCTGGCTCCCAGTTCATGTTGCTGGCTTAAGTGATTTTCTAAACAGAAGTGTGATTTTTAAACACAAGTGGGAAGAGTTAAAAAACAGGAGTTTGCTTTTAACTGTTTCTGCTTGCAAGTGTCATTTTTTTCTCTGACACTTTTTAAACAGGTTTTTATTTCTCTCTGCTAAGGAAAGTGTTTAATTGTGATCAGGTTTTTTTTTCTCTGCTAATCAGTGGGGAGTGTTTAATTGTAAACAGGTGAAGAGGTGAGTATAAAAGTCTCAGTCAAAACTCCCATAAGGAGCTGGCTCCCAGTTCATGTTGCTGGCTTAAGTGATTTTCTAAACAGAAGTGTGATTTTTAAACACAAGTGGGAAGAGTTAAAAAACAGGAGTTTGCTTTTAACTGTTTCTGCTTGCAAGTGTCATTTTTTTCTCTGACACTTTTTAAACAGGTTTTTATTTCTCTCTGCTAAGAAAAGTGTTTAATTGTGATCAGGTTTTTTTTTCTCTGCTAATCAGTGGGGAGTGTTTAATTGTAAACAGGTGAAGAGGTGAATATAAAAGTCTCAGTCAAAACTCCCATAAGGAGCTGGCTCCCAGTTCATGTTGCTGGCTTAAGTGATTTTCTAAACAGAAGTGTGATTTTTAAACACAAGTGGGAAGAGTTAAAAAACAGGAGTTTGCTTTTAACTGTTTCTGCTTGCAAGTGTCATTTTTTTCTCTGACACTTTTTAAACAGGTTTTTATTTCTCTCTGCTAAGGAAAGTGTTTAATTGTGATCAGGTTTTTTTTTCTCTGCTAATCAGTGGGGAGTGTTTAATTGTAAACAGGTGAAGAGGTGAATATAAAAGTCTCAGTCAAAACTCCCATAAGGAGCTGGCTCCCAGTTCATGTTGCTGGCTTAAGTGATTTTCTAAACAGAAGTGTGATTTTTAAACACAAGTGGGAAGAGTTAAAAAACAGGAGTTGAAAACAGAAGTTAAGACAGGAGTCTTCTAAACTGTAAGTAACATCTTAAACTTCCTACAAGTAATTATATTGTAACTGGGAAATGTGTGCTAGCAGGGTTGAAGGTTTTGCTCAGTGCACAGTGTGTCACATGTATACAAAATTGGTGCAACAGCTCCAGGATGGATACCGCTGTGACAGATGTGAGCAGGTTGCCCTTCTGGAAGCTCGCATTAGAGATCTGGAGGAACAAGTTGCAACACTGGGCAGAAAGGACAACCTTGAAAGGGGTCCTCTGCTCGCTGAGCAGGTGGTCAGTAGGGTTAATGTGGAGGGTGGAGGGGCAAGTCAGGATTATCAGATAGGAAGATGGGTTAATGTAGTTAGAGGGAGTGGAAGGGGCTTGCAGACAAGGAAGGCCAATCCTGTGTTTGTGCATCAAAACAAATTTGCCAAGTTGGGTGAAGATGTGGAGGTGGCTAACACAGAGGTGGCAGCCCTAGATGTTACTGCTACCCCTAAGAGCCGGGAGAGCAACCCATCTAGTAGAAGTGGTGAGGGGAGTGCAGGTAGGCCTAGACAGTTGGTGGTAATAGGGGATTCTATAATCAGAAGGACTGATAGAATAATTTGTCGCCAGGATCGCCTCAACCGAATGGTTTGCTGTCTCCCTGGTGCCAGGGTTCGGCATGTGGTGGACCGGGTGGATAAATTACTGGGAGGGGCTGGGCATGACCCAGCTGTCTTGGTCCATGTTGGAACCAATGACAGTATACATGGAAGGTGGAGGCTCCTTAAGAATCAATTTAAAGAACTAGGCTGCAAGATGAAGGGAAGGACCTCCAAGGTGATATTCTCTGAAATATTGCCTGTGCCATGCGCAACACAGGAAAGGCAGGGGGAGATTAGAGAGCTGAATGCATGGCTAAAGACCTGGTGTAGGAAGGAGGGATTTGGGTTTCTAGAGCACTGGGATGACTTTTCATTGGGGTGCAACCTATATGCTAAAGATGGTTTGCACTTGAATGGAAGGGGGTCTGCTGTGCTGGGGGAGAGGTTTAGGGGAATGCTGGAGGAGTATTTAAACTAGACTTGAGGGGGGAGGGTGAACGTGAATTACATCGGGCACACAGGTCAGTTAGGGGTCAGACATTAATGGAGAGTGGAATGGGGATAGATGGAGGTGGGGTTATGGCAGGTGACAAGAAAGTTCCCATGTTGCAAACAGCCATTGGAAATTATAGTGCCATTTGCACTACTAAAAATTATATGAATCATATGAAAAACGCCAGCGAAAAATGTAACAATACATTTAAGTGTTTGTTCACCAATGCCAGAAGCCTTCCAAGCAAAACAGGTGAGTTGGAAGCTCTGGTGCATGAGGAGAGCTATGATGTAATCGGTATTGCTGAAACTTGGCTTCAATCCTCACATGACTGGGCTATTAATATTCCTGGCTATGCTCTCTTTCGGAAAGACAGGGTAAAAAGGAAAGGTGGAGGGGTCTGTCTCTATGTGAGAAGTGACCTCAAAGCAAGCGTGAAAGAGGACCTGGTTGATGGAGAGTGTGATGAAGTTGAAGCATTATGGGTGGAACTGCATACAGATGTGCGTAGTTCAAAGCTAATCATTGGAGTTTGTTATAGACCACCCAATGTTAATGAGGAGGTGGAGACTCAGCTCCTTGCACAGATGGAAAGGGCTGCAAGGGCAGGGACGGTGATAATAATGGGGGATTTTAACTACCCAGAAATTGACTGGAATAATGGAATTTCTGGGACAGTTAAAGGACAAAAATTTAAAAACCTATTGCAGGACAATTTTATGGTCCAGTTTATTGAGGCCCCAACTAGGAATGATGCTCTGTTGGACCTGGTAATCTCAAACCATGCAGAGCTCATTACTAATGTTCAGATAAAGGAACACCTGGGTAGCAGTGATCATAACATGATTTCGTTTAATGTAAACTATAAGCAAGAAATACATACAGGAAAGATAAAAACACTTAATTTCAAGAGAGCAAATTTTCAAAGCATGAGGACTGCTCTCCAGGGCTTGGACTGGGAGGGAATATTGGCACTGATGAACACAGAACAGAAATGGGAATTCTTCAAAAAGACTCTTTGGAACCTCACTGCAAAATATATTCCCATGGGCAATAAGTTTAAAAGGCTACAGATAAAACCTATGTGGCTCACGGTTAAAGTTAAAAAAGCTATAAACAATAAGAAAATAGCTTTTAAAAAATATAAAAATGAAGGAACACTAGTGTCGTTTAAATGTTACAAAGAATATAATAGAATATGTAAAAAGGAAATCAAGGATGCAAAAATTCAAAATGAACGACAGATTGCAAAAGATAGTAGGACAAACCCCAAAAAAATCTTTAAATATATTAATAGTAAAAAGGTCAAATCTGAGCATGTAGGCCCTTTACAAAATAATCTAGAGTGGGTGACTGAGGACATAGAGAAGGCAAATTTATTAAATGCTTTCTTCAGCTCTGTGTATACAATGGAGAATGGGGGAGCTTATGTCGATATAGGGGGTGGGAGTGACACAGCCCCAAATCCACAATGGCTCAAAAGTGATATGGTCCAGAAATATTTAGACAGAATAAAGGTGGATAAAGCACCTGGACCAGATGGCATCCACCCACGGATCCTAAAAGAATTGAGCTCTGAAATTTCAAAGCCACTGTATCTAATATTTAGGGACTCATTAATGACAGGAATAGTACCACTGGATTGGCATAAAGCCAATGTGGTACCCCCATATTTAAAAAGGGAACAAAGTCTTTACCTAGTAACTATAGACCTGTTAGTTTAACTTCTATAGTTGGAAAGATACTGGAACGTTTAATAAAAGACCACGTGGATGAGTTCTTGCTGGAAACAAACTATTTAAGCAGCAGACAGCATGGATTCATGAAAGACAGAAGTTGTCAGACAAACCTGATTTCTTTTTATGAAGAGGTAAGTAAAACCCTGGACAGAGGCGTAGCAGTGGACGTGGTATACTTGGATTTTGCAAAAGCGTTCGATACAGTTCCCCACACACGGCTCATGTGTAAGGTAAGGTCTACAGGATTAGATATATCAGTTTGTAAATGGATAGAAAACTGGCTGAAAGACAGAATTCAGAGAGTTGTGGTTAATGATTCTTACTCTGAATGGTCCAAGGTTATCAGCGGTGTACCCCAAGGTTCAGTGTTGGGTCCCTTACTTTTCAATATATTTATAAATGATATTGGGTCTGAGATCAAAAGTAACATTTCTGTTTTTGCAGATGACACCAAGCTATGCAGTGGAATAATGTCCTTACAGGATGTCTCCAATTTACAAGCCGACCTCAATGCTCTGTCTAATTGGGCGACTAAGTGGCAGATGAGGTTTAATGTTGATAAATGTAAAGTTATGCACTTGGGGGCTAAGAATATTCATGCATCATACATGCTAGGGGGAGTACAACTGGGGGGATCTGTAGTGGAGAAGGATCTGGGTGTTTTAGTTGATCATAAGCTCAATAATGGCATGCAATGCCAAGCTGCGGTTTCCAAAGCGAGCAAAGTCCTTTCTTGTATTAAGAGAGGTATGGACTCCAGAGATAGAGATATCATTTTGCCCCTGTACAAATCATTAGTAAGACCTCATCTGGAATATGCAGTCCAGTTTTGGGCACCAGTTCTCAAAAAGGATATCGGAGAACTGGAGAAAGTGCAGAGAAGGGCAACCAAACTGATAAGAGGCATGGAGGAGCTCAGCTATGAGGAAAGATTAGAGGAACTGAATTTATTCACTCTTGAGAAGAGGAGAATAAGGGGGGATATGATCAACATGTACAAATACATAAGAGGTCCATATAGTGAACTTGGTGTTGAGTTATTCACTTTAAGGTCAACACTGAGGACAAGGGGGCACTCTTTACGTCTGGAGGAAAATAGATTTCACCTCCAAATACGGAAAGGTTTCTTCACAGTAAGAGCTGTGAAAATGTGGAACAGACTCCCTCCAGAGGTGGTTCTGGCCAGATCAGTAGATTGCTTTAAGAGAGGCCTGGATTCTTTCCTAAATGCACATAATATAACTGAGTACTAAGTTTTGTAGGTAAAGTTGATCCGGGGTAAATCCGATTGCCTTTCGGGGGATCAGGAAGGAATTTTTTCCCCTCCGGTAGCAAATTGGATCATCGCTCTGCTGGGGTTTTTTGCCTTCCTCTGGATCAACTGTGGGTATGGAGTTGGGTGTATGGGAGGATGTACTGTGTTTTACTTTGTTTTATTTTTATTTATTTTTTATGGTTGAACTGGATGGACTTGTGTCTTTTTTCAACCTGACTAACTATGTAACTATGTAACTATGTATGTGTTCAGATGATGATTCACTCCGACCAATAAAAGGTTTCCACCTCCACCAAGGAAAGAAGCAATCACCAAAAAAGTGCTCAATGATGGCACCTTACCGCAAAAAGTTGACCAATTTAATTAGAAAGAGGTCAATATAGGCATGAACGATAAACCATAGATTCCATTCGCAGCTCTTAATCATAGGATTCCACCAAACCCCATGCAACATGAGATTGACCATAAAAAAGAAAAACCACCATAGAATAATACCTTTATTTTAAAATTGTAAAAACAATATAGTGCCGAGTGGCCTCTTACTTCAGTTAGTGCCTGTCCCCGGCACTGAGGCTGTTCAGCGTTGGATAGTAGTGGAGAGTCGGTCCCACGCTCAGGACGCTGCGATAGTGGCGTGCGTTCCACCTCTCAGTTCAGAGAGCCAGCGCGACCGCAAGTACGTTGGTTTTTGGTTTACGTTGGTTGTGCATTTACAACATATTGCAAACAAATAATGCGACTAGCCAAACCACTAAATAGCGCATTGGTTCCTTAACTGTGAAAGGGTTCTGAAATGACTTAGCTAAGTTGTTCCTGGCGAGTTCTCTTCCTTTATCATTATGTTCTAATAACCTGTTTTAAGGCATTGTGGGGTGGAGCTCAGGCAAATTAATGCTTGTGTACTTTTCCTCCCCACATAGAATTTAGTGTTTCTGCCTGTTCAGATTTCTCGGGACAGATTGAATCCTAACGGCCTACGTGGCCACCCCTGATTGGGGTATTTGATTGGTGCTAGACTCTGTACTAGCATCTGAGTGGTTCTGTCTGTTTTTGTTGTCTTCTATCCCCCACCCTCCTCCTCCCTTCTACCCCTCTTCCTGATTCTTTCTTTTTTTTTTTTTTCCTATTTCATCTCGCTGCCATGGGGGACCCTCGGAATGCTACTGCCCTTCACCTGTGTTCGTTCAATGCCGTGGCTTGAATGAACCGACTAAACGATCACAGATACTATATGACTTTCACAAATCCAAAATTGACGTAATTTTCTTCCAAGAAACCCATTTCCGTACAAATCACATTCCAAAATTGCGAAATAAATATTACCCAACTTGGGTACATAGCACGTACTCCCAATCTAAATCTAGAGGGGTGGCGATTGCCCTCCACAAATCAGTAAATTATACTCTGTTAGATTCCTGTTCAGACCCTGACGGTAGATACCTTTTCTTGAAAATATCTCTCAGCGGTAAAACGTACACCCTAGCTAACATGTATATCGCAAACCACGACCAGATAACTAGTACTATTCAATACCTCCTCAAGCTCATGGACTTTGCCGAGGGGGTGATCCTCGCTGCCGGAGATTTTAACAGTGTTTTGAACCCGACATTGGATACCTCATCGGGTAGAAGCTCTATCTCCTATAACCGAATCAATAAATTGAAGAGATTCCTACTCCAACACAACTTGTTGGATGTCTGGCGCATCCTCCACCCTACAGATAGGGATTATTCCTTCTTCTCTGCAGTTCATAACTCCTATTCCCGCATTGATTTTTTTCTTGTCAGCCAATATGCATTGACATACCATCCCCAAGCTAGGATCGGGAATATACTATGGTCTGATCACGCGCCGGTGTTCTTGTCCCTCTCCCTACCTGATTTGCTTGGTCATGACTGGACTTGGAGACTTAATGACTCACTATTGCAGGATGACGTCTGTTCTGCTGATATCCAGACCACCATATCAAACTTTATATCTGACCATAGTAATGACGCTACTTCCGCTCCCATTCAATGGGAGGCATTGAAATGCGTCTTACGTGGGGTCTTTATCAAACATGGCTCTAGACTTAAACGTCTACGTCTAGCTCAGATTCAAGATCTGTCTCTCCAGATTGCTAACCTGGAACGTTCCCATAAAATTACTCAATCTCCGACCACCCAACTTGCCTTATCCGCCGCAAGGCTCAAATTGTTGAACTTGTTTGAACAGAAGGCCCTTTCCATGAGGGACAGATCACGTAAATTATTTTATGTCGAAGCTAATAAACCGGGTAGAATGTTAGCTAGAGCCCTCCATGCTAGAAATAGCATTGCTTCCATTCCTAAACTCAAGAGACCTGACGGCCAACTCACCCATCATCCTAAGGAAATTAACGCATTGTTTCGTTCATTCTACGACTCGCTATACAGCCTCCCCTCACACCCTCCACACATGTCGTCTGGAGACTTTCAAGCTAAATTAGACAATTACATTGCTGCCACTGCACTTCCGACTATTCCTACAGATCTAGCTCACGATCTTGAACAACCATTTGTTGAGGAAGAACTTGCGCTGGCAATATCATCCCTGAAACCTAACAAAAGTCCAGGTCCGGACGGATACTCAACCAGATTCTATAAATCCTTCCACGACTCCCTTACACCACTTCTTATGAAGGTGTATAATAACATCTCCAGGGATTCACCCTTTCCGAGACAAGCTCTGGAAGCCCATATTATAGTTCTACCGAAACCCGGGAAAGATCCAACAATGTGCGGTAGCTTTCGCCCCATTTCTCTCACCAACATTGACATCCGCTTATATTCCAAGCTTCTGGCCAACCGACTGCTGCCAGCAATACCAGGCCTAATACACCTTGACCAGGTGGGGTTCACCCCAAAAAGAGAGGCCAGAGATAACATACTCAAGGCTATCTCCCTGATGGAATATGCCCAAAAATGTAAAATCCCAGCTTGCTTGATCTCGGTCGACGCCGAAAAAGCGTTCGACAGGGTTCATTGGCAATTCTTAGAGAGAACGCTCCACCAAGTGGGCCTTGGACCCAACATGCTCTGCAAGATCCTGGCCCTCTACACCAATCCTACGGCAAGGATCCGGTCTAACGGCCTACTATCTGACCCGATATGGATTCGTAACGGAACCCGCCAGGGATGCCCCTTATCGCCATTGTTATACATCCTAACAATGGAGCATCTAGCCATGGCCATCCGTCACGACTCCAATATTCAGGGTATATCCATTGGCCACCGTCAATATAAATTGTCCCTGTATGCGGATGACCTCTTACTATATGTAACTAAACCCCATACATCTATACCAGCCATTATCGAGGCATTCACAGAGTTTGGACTGACCAGCAACTTTAAGGTGAATTATGACAAAACTGAGGCCCTTAACATCTCCCTACCCAAACCTACAGTAACCCGGGTTCAATCGGCATTTGAATTTAAATGGCAACATAAAGCTGTCAAATATCTTGGTATCCAAATCCCTACCTCTTTACCCACCCTGACAGATATAAACTACCTGCCCCTGATGAGAACATTGCGGACGTGCCTCGAATCTTACGATAAACCGAACATCTCTTGGTTTGGCCGAATGAATGCCGTCAAAATGGACATTCTTCCCAAGGTTTTATATATATTTCAGGCAATTCCTAGCTCCCCTCCTCGTGGCTTCTTCCAATCGATTAACAGGGCCATTCGGGACTTTATATGGCGACATAGGAAACCCAGGATTGGCTTTAGCGTTTTAACTTTGCCTAAAGGTAAAGGGGGTGTTGCCCTCCCGGACTTGCGACTGTACTTTCACGCTGCCTCTTTGATCAGGCTAATAGACTGGTATCACGGTTCCTCCACAAAACTGTGGACATCACTAGAAAATGACCGAATATCTCCCGACCTCACATCCCTTCCGTGGACACACGCGACACATAGACCCCCTGCGGACTTACTGCCTCTTGTGAATTCCACTACCTTGCGCATTTGGGACAATTATATCCACAAAGGTTTATTGTCCTCGAGACCCAGCCCCTTGACCCCATTATTCGATATAAACTCTTTCCCTCTGACTTGTGCTAAATCTAAATTTCTTTTGTGGCAAAAATCAGAAGCTCCTCTGTTGAGACATACGCTTCGCGCTGGACAACCGATTCCCCTTCCAGACATGCTCTCTTCCTGCCACAACCCTTCTATTGCTTGGCTTGAACACACTCAATTAACACACTTTCTGCACAAAATACCAAACATCGACGATATGACTAGACCACAGACTGCTTTTGAGTCATTGCTCTCCCAGTCAGACAGACCAGAGCATTCGCTTTCCCTGATATATCAATTGCTGATCCAGGTCTCCTATCCAAACTCACCGTCATTCCTCTCGAAATGGGAAAGGGAGATGAACTTATCTCCAGATGATATGGAGTGGGGCAAGACATTGGCGCTCTCTTTTAAATTATCTATTTTAAACCATGCCCAAGAACGAAACTACCGTATTTTCTCTAGGTGGTACCGCTGCCCCTCTATTCTTCATAAGTTTGATCCTACTGTCTCGGACGTATGCTGGAGATGTTTGCAAGATAAAGGGAACATGACACACATCTGGGGTACGTGCCCACGTGTCGCACCCTTTTGGGACAAGGTTTTCAACCTCTATGACAAACTAGTAGGTGACAAATACCCCAATGAACCCCGCTTAAAGGGGTAGTTCCCCCAAAAAACTTTTTTTTAACATTTATTCAGGCTCGTTATGTCAAGGGGAATCGGGTTTTTTTTTTTTAGAAATGAAGCAGTACTTACCGTTTTAGAGATGCATCGTCTCCGACGCTTCCGGGTATGGTCTCCGACTATAGGCGTGTCTATTTGATTGACAGGCTTCCGAGGTCGCATACATCGCGTCACGATTTTCCGAAAGTAGCCGAACGACGGTGCGCAGGCGCAGTATAGAGCCGCACCGTCGCTCGGCTTCTTTCGGCTACTCGTGACGCGATGTATGCGACCGTCGGAAGCCTGTCAATCAAATAGGCATGCCCAGACCAGACGATCATACCCGGAAGCGACGGAGACGATGCATCTGTAAAACGGTAAGTATTGCTTCGTTTCTAATAAAAAAACACCCGATTCCCCTTGACATAACGAGCCTCAATCAATGTTAAAAAAAGGTTTTTGGGGGAATTACCCCTTTAACAGTCCTGTCTATGATCCCGGGGTCATACAAACAAATCAAGAAGAGCTTAATCCGCCACGTGCTGACTGCTGCACGTTCAGTTATCGCCAGAGCGTGGCGTCAACCAGTGACCCCCTCTCTGGCTGATTGGGCATGTGAAATGGACAGGATTGAACATATTGAAAGAATGCTAGCGTGGGATACCGATAAGAGTGAAGACCACACTATTACGTAGACCGTGTGGTTACACTTTCGGTTCTCTGCTGATTTTGAATCTTTTATAGCGAACACGGCTCCTTCTGCTTCCCAGGCGCCCTCTCATGAGTAGCGTGATGCCCCCTCTCCCTACTTGTTCTCTCCCCCCCCCTTTTTTTTCTCTTTCTCTTTCTTTTTTTCTCCTCTACCAGTACTTTTATCAGTCTAATATTCTTACCAGTAGATATGCCATGCGTTCAGGCCATTTGAGTTGAGCCTTTGTTTTCTGTTTTGATCGTGATTTACTGGTTACTTGTTTTAACATTACTGTGCTTATATCACTCATTTCTGGGTTCATTAAGGTTATTTACCTGACTATGCATATGTGATACAGGTTGTTTTGGTGTCCTTCCGATTCTACTATGACCTTGTACACTCAATAGACAGATATTATTTCTGACCTATGTTTTGTCAATGTTTTACAACTGTTTGCAGCTCAATAAAACAGATTCAACATAAATAGCGCATTGGTAAATAGGTTTAAAAAACGTAAAACAATTAAAACAGTGTATACATTATATTGTTTAACCTACAAATTATACACTATTTATATACTATAATAAAAATTATTTTTAAAATAAAATATAATTGGATAATGCAAGTTGTGCATAGCAGACATTGCTCTATTCATTAGTCAAGAAGCAGTTAAGGTCTAATTCAATATTCAAACCCAGCAGCTGCATTGTCCGTAACTGGTGCAACCACTGTGTTTCATTTTGGGAAACAGCTTTCTTCAATACCTATCAATACCGTAAAAAGTAAGCTGACGAGGATCTCTATTATGGTATTCATCAAAATGTCTTGATACGCTGTGATTAGGGCAGGGCCAGATTAAGAACATCATGGGCCTGGTGCTGAGGATTTTGGTGGGGCCTTTTATAAATAACTAGAAAAGCTACAATTTCTGGGGAAATTGTGTGACGTGTTCTTGCCTTCACCAATACTCCAGACTGGTGATGGTGCCCCTGTAGGTGTAAATGTGATCCAACAGTGTGTCGATCCATTTCGATCCATTGCCCCATCAAAAACTGCTTCATCAAAAACTACCCCATCAAAACTGCACCATCCTATTTGCCCCATCAAAAATGGGTTGCTATGGATGGGTTGCTATGGATGGGTTGCTATGGATGGGTTGCTATGGACGGGTTGCTATAGTCTGGTTGCTATCGTCTGGTTGCTATGGACTGGTTGCTATGGACTGGTTGCTATTGATGGTTGCTATGGACTGGTTGCTATGGTCGGGTTGCTATAGACGGGTTGCTATGGACGGGTTGCTATGGACAGTTGCTATTGACTGGTTGCTATGGACAGTTGCTATAGTCTGGTTGCTATGTACTGGTTGCTATGGTCTAGTTGCTATGGACTGGTTGCTATGGACTGGTTGCTATGGAGTGGTTGCTATGGACTGGTTGCTATGGACTGGTTGCTATGGAGGGTTGCTATGGAGGGTTGCTATGGACTGGTTGCTATGGATGGTTTCTATGGACTGGATGCTATGGATGGTTGCTATATGCAGAGTATGCAGAAGTTACGCAGAGCCAAATACAGGCATACCCCGCTTTTAAGTACACAATGGGGTTTATTTACTAATGCTGGAAATCGCAATATCAGGCTCACTTCTGCAGAAAAAACAATAAGCTTCTAACCCCAGCTTGTTCAGTTAAAACCTGGAAGCTCATTGGTTTGTGTGCAGAAGTGAGCCTTATATTGCGCTTTCCAGCTTTAGTAAATAAACCCTATTGTGTACTTAAAAGTGGGATATGCCTGAAAAACAGCCATATCACCTCACAGCTGTGTGGGAGGAGCTATAGAAAGCACCTTAGCTGTGTGTGAGGAGACATCGTCTCCTAGGAAACCAATGTAAACACATCCAAACAGCCACTCTAAACAGCCACTCAGATTCTGGCTTGTTTTTTACTGTGCTTCTTCAAATGATTGTATTTTAAAAACTATAAATCGCACAGCGAATATCTTTATATTTTACGAATCACAAGACCCAGACCTTCAACCTGATGTATAGTATGTCTCTGAAATATTAAAATTGAAGGCACAGTCGCAGTTTACAAATTGCCTTGCAATATTCAGTTTTCATTTTTTTTCTTCCATTGACTTTCATTGAAATGATGGATGGCGTGTGTTGCAAACAAATGTCTGTATCTTGAAAACCATTTGACCGATCGCTTAGCCGTCAACACGTGTAGTGTCAGCAGGGACAGCTGAACATTTTGATATAAGATTTGTGTAGGTCGGCTTGAAAATGAGGGAGTGGTTGCAGTTTACAAATCATGTAATGATTTTTTAGCTTTTCACATTTCACACTGTAAGCCTCACCATTCAGTCCTATGGGAAATTTTCGCCGCAAATACGACGATATTTCGCGAACGATTTGGCGAAACGTTCCACAAAGTAATAGCCCACTATTCGGGAACAAGCCGCTCGATTTGATATATTACTCGTCTATGTAGCGTAAAAACTGTGGGAGGAGTTAGGGTGGCAAATTTGGCTATAATAAGAATAATAATATATATGTGAGAGAATAGTAAGTAATCTTGCTATGCAAGAACACTTAATAAACTAGAAAAGGTACAATTTCTGGGGAAATTGTGTGACGTGTTCTTGCCTTCACCAGTACTCCTGACTGGAGATGGTGCCCCTGGAGATGTAAATGTGATCCAACAATGTGTCTATCCATTGCTCCATTAAAAACTGCTCCATCAAAAACTATCCCATCAAAACTGCACCATCCTATTTGCCCCTTCAAAAACTGGTTGCTATGGACTGGTTGCTATGGACAGTTGCTATGGACAGTTGCTTTAGACAGTTGCTATGGAGTGGTTTCTATGGAGTGGTTGCTATGGTCTGGTTGCTATGGACATTTGCTATATTCTGGTTGCTATGGACTGGTTGCTATGGTCTGGTTGCTATATTCTGTTTTCTATGGACTGGTTGCTATGGACAGTTTCTATGGACTGGTTGCTATGGACAGTTGCTATAATCTGGTTGCTATGGTCTGGTTGCTATGGTCTGGTTGCTATGGACGGTTGCTATGGACGGTTGCTATGGACGGTTGCTATGGACTGGTTGCTATGGACTGGTTGCTATATTCTGGTTGCTATGAACTAGTTGCTATGAACTAGTTGCTATGAACTGGTTGCTATGGAGTGGTTGCTATGGACAGTTGCTATGGACTGGTTGCTATGGACTGGTTGCTTTAGACAGTTGCTATGGAGTGGTTTCTATGGAGTGGTTGCTATGGTCTGGTTGCTATGGACATTTGCTATATTCTGGTTGCTATGGACTGGTTGCTATGGTCTGGTTGCTATATTCTGTTTTCTATGGACTGGTTGCTATGGACAGTTTCTATGGACTGGTTGCTATGGACAGTTGCTATATTCTGGTTGCTATGGTCTGGTTGCTATGGACGGTTGCTATGGACTGGTTGCTATGGACTGGTTGCTATATTCCGGTTGCTATGGAGGGTTGCTATGAACTAGTTGCTATGAACTGGTTGCTATGGAGTGGTTGCTATGGACTGGTTGCTATGGACTGGTTGCTATGGAGTGGTTGCTATGTTTTTTGCTATGGTCTGGTTGCTATGGAGTGGTTGCTATGGACGGTTTCTATGGACTGGATGCTATATGCAGAGTATGCAGAAGTTACACAGAGCCAAATACAGGCATACCCCGCTTTTAAGTACACACTAGGGTTTATTTACTAATGCTGAAAATCGCAATATCAGGCTCACTTCTGCAGAAAAAACAATAAGCTTCTAACCCCAGCTTGTTCAGTTAAGCCTGGTAATAAAACCTGGAAGCTCATTGGTTTGTGTGCAGAAGTGAGCCTTATATTGCGCTTTCCAGCTTTAGTAAATAAACCCCATTGTTTACTTAAAAGTGGGATATGCCTGAAAAACAGAGCCATATCACCTCACAGCTGTGTGGGAGGAGCTATAGAAAGCCCCTCAGCTGTGTGTGAGGAGACATCGTCTCCTAGGAAACCAATGTAAACACATGCAGGCAGCCACTCTAAACAGCCACTCAGATTCTGGCTTGTTTTACTGTGCTTCTTCAAATGATTGTATTTTAAAAACTATAAATCGCACAGCGAATATCTTTATATTTTACAAATCACAAGACCCAGACCTTCAACCTGATGTATAGTATGTCTCTAAAATATTAAATTTGAAGGCACAGTCGCAGTTTACAAATTGCCTTGCAATATTCAGTTTTCAATTTTCTTTCCTCCATTGACTTTCATTGAAATGATGGATGGCGTGTGTTGCAAACAAATGTCTGTATCTTGAAAACCATTTGACCGATCGCTTAGTCGTCAACATGTGTAGTGTCAGCAGGGACAGCTGAACATTTTGATATAAGATTTGTGTAGGTCGGCTTGAAAATGAGGGAGTGGTCGCAGTTTACAAATCATGTAATGATTTTTCCGTTTTTGCCATTCTGTGCTCTAGCTGTCACCATTCATTCCTATGGGAAAATTTCGCCGCAAATATGACGATATTTCGCGAACGATTTGGCGAAACGTTTCACAAAGTAATAGCCCACTATTCGGGAACAAGCCGCTCGATTTGATATATTACTCGTCTATGTAGCGTAAAAACTGTGGGAGGAGTTAGGGTGGTAAATTTGGCTATAAAAATAATAATAATATATATGTGAGAGAATAGTAAGTGCTCTTGCTATGCAAGACCACTTAATAAATGCGTGAGAATTACAGCGCAGCAATGGAGAGCCCAGTCTGAAAATGTAAGTGTACCCTAATGTGCTAATATGCTGTGCATACTTGTACATTGTGGCATAACCTACCCCAGGGCCTCTAAAAAGTAGTAATGTCAGGAAAGTTTACTACCGCTTTATTATCACAGGATCCCAGAAACCTCTCATGGGGCCCACTACTGACCCAGTGGCCCTTGGGCAGTGCATAAGTGCATAGTTGCCAACATTTAAAAAATATTTTCAGGGACACTTTTTCACAAGTGCTATATTTAGAGTAGCTGAGATCCCCTATGTTCCTCTGTACATCATTATCACAGTAGTAATCACAAAATTAAATAAGTTCTAATAATGGAACAGAACAAATATGAGAACTGAGATTTCCTTTAGTTGAACTAACAAAAGTGTGTCCATTCTAGAGCTGGTAACATTGAGGGTATTCAGTATCATTTTAAAGAACTGTTTTTGTGGGTAAGCGACATAGGGGAGGAGTACGGACGGTATATAAGTGGGAAGTATGTGCAGGTGAGTGAGAGGAATGTGGAGGGTCTAACATTGGGCACTATGTACAGGAGAAGAGTGCAAAGGGTACGGCAAAAGGCACAATGTACAGGAGAGAAGTGTGGAGGGTATGACAGTGGGCATCATGTACAGGAGAGAAGCATGGAGGGTACGACAGTGGGCAGTATGTACAGGAGAGAAGTGTATGACAGCAGGCACCATGTACAGGAGAGGAGTGTGGAGGGTATGACAGTGGGCACTATGTATAGGAGAGGAGTGTGGATGGTATGATAGTGGGCACTATGTATAGGAGAGGAGTGTGGAGGGTATGACAGTGGGCAGTATGTACAGGAGAGGAGTGTGGATGGTATGATAGTGGGCACTATGTATAGGAGAGGAGTGTGGAGGGTATGACAGTGGGCAGTATGTACAGGAGAGGAGTGTGGATGGTATGATAGTGGGCACTATGTATAGGAGAGGAGTGTGGAGGGTATAACAGTGGGCAGTATGTACAGGAGAGGAATGTGGAGGGTATGACAGTGGGCAGTATGTACAGGAGAGAAGTGTATGACAGCAGGTACTATGTACAGGAGAGGAGTGTGAAGGGTATGACAGTGGGCAGTTTGTACAGGAGAGGAGTGTGAAGAGTATGACAGTGGGCAGTATGTACAGGAGGAGTGTGGGGGTATGACAGAGGGTAGTATGTACCAGTGAGAAGTGTGGAGGGTATAATGGGGCAGTATGTACAGGAGAGAAGTGTGGAGGGTATGACAGTGGGCAGTATGTACAAGAGAGGAATGGGGATGGTATAATAGTGGGCACTATGTATAGGAGAGGAGTGTGGAGGGTGCGACAGTGGGAAGTATGTACAGAAGAGGAGTCTATGACAGCAGGCACTATGTACAGGAGAGGAGTGTGGAGGGTATGACAGTGGGCACTATGTACAGGAGAGAAGTGTTGAGGGTATGATAGTGGCCACTATGTACAGGAGAGGAGTGTGGAGAGTATGACAGTGGGCACTATGTACAGGAGAAGAGTGTGGAGGGTATGACAGTGGGCACAATGTATAGGAGTGGAAGGATGTTTAGGGACTGCGTAGTGGTTAAGCGGGTAATACATGAATTGAAATGACACCAATTATGCAGAGACCAGCCATAGTCGATCTATGTATGGGCTAGCTGGTTTTACACAAGTCAATCTATTAATCTACCAAAAAAAAAATCGTGCTAACTTTAGTGTTTTTTTTAATGTATGAAACAGTTTATTTCCAAAAAAACATGTTTGAAAAATTGCTGCTCAAATATAGTACCGTGCTAGAGCTGCACAATTAATCGTTAAAATTGTGATCTTGATTCAACCCCCCCCCCACATCTCCAATGCAGAGTTTGCTGATTCTTTCATATAACAAGTGGAGAGACTTTCAGCTGTCAAAAGAAAATATCTGGGCAATCTGCCAAGTTCTTAGCAGGAAACATTGTAACTAACGCTTTCTTCTTATATCAAAATGATAAACTTCTGTGTGTAAAGAAAATATCCGACTGTCTGCCAAGTTTGTAAACAACATGAAACATTGTAACCAACTTCATTTTTAGATCAAACTTCTGTGTGTAAATGCAAGAAATGTAACCACTTAAAGTCCAACACTTGTTTAAGTTAAAAACCAATATTTTTTTGCTAGAAAATTACTTGGAACCGCCAAACATTATATATATTTTAGCAGAGACAAAAATGGCAATTGCTGGAATATTTTATGTCACACTGCATTTGCCCACTTCATTGAATAATAAAAACCATAAAAACAAAACAGTAAAGTTGGCCCATTTTTTTTTTTTTTTCATTTTAATCTGAAAGATGATGTTATGCCGTACGAATCGTCAGAGAATCGTGATCTATCTTCTAAGCAAAAAAATTGCAGTTGTCGTTTTAGCCAGAATCATGCAGCTCTATACCGTGCAACATAAAAAGTTGCAAAGACCACCATAGAGTAATTTTTTAGCAAAAAACAAATGATGATTTTTTTTCTCAGTGTGCTGCAGTGTGTCAGCTTGTATTTATAATGGCCGCTCTGTATGTAGCTTCTGACAGGCTGTGCAAGCAGGCCCATATCTCCGGAACCATAAATGATAGCCATCCCATATTTTGACCGGTTGTGGGGTAGGTCTTCAACTGACTACCCCCCAAATGTGGGGTTTCTGTGACCTCTGGTCATCGAGCTAAAACCCCCGAAGTCGATCTAAAAAAAAAAAAAAAAACTTTTTTTTTTTTTTTGGGGCAAATGGGCCTATCTTGAGAAAGGGGCCTGGAGCTGCAGCTCCATCAGCCCCTCTGTTAATCCGGCCCTGGATTAGGGAAGCCCTTGATGATGTTGGCCACATGTTCATTAATCTATATTTTTAATTCCCTAGTGGTCCGACCCACGTATTGCAACTTACAAGGGCACTCCAAAACGTAGGTGACATGTTTGGAGTGACAGGTAATGAGTGGCTCTTTGGTAAATTCCTCATTGGTCACATATGACGTAAAGCCAACCCTTTTCTTCCCTTGCCTATTGGAATTTTTGCATGATCTGCAACGGGTACAATAGTAAAACCCCGAACTGTCTAGAAAGGTCATTGGTTTCTCTGGAGGGTCAGGAACATTGGCTGCAATCTTGTTGCGCAAGCCTGGGGGCCTCCTATATATTTTGGCCAAATCAGTGTTTTTGAGTAGAATAGGCCAAAATTTCTTAAAGCGGGGGTTCCACCCTTAAAACAACTCTGTGTCATCCCATCCAGCATACTGGCGTCAGCGCCAGTATGCTGTTTTTTTTTTTTTTTAAATCGCTCTACTTACTATTAATGAAGAATTTTATTTTCTGTCCACCACGGGTGAATGGCGCGACTATGGAGCGTCACGGTTTTTTGAAAATAGCCGACTAGCACTCGGGTCTTCCCATTGCTATATGGCGCCTGCGCACAGACCTAGGAGCTGACTGCGCAGGCGCCGTATATAACCGAGTCGCCATAGCCAAAGGACTCGGATATATACAGCGCCTGCGCAGTCAACTCCTAGGTCTGTGCACAGGTGCCGTAAAGCGCCGGGAAGACCCGAGTGCTAGTCGTCTATTTTCAGAACAGAAAATAAAATTCTTCATTAATAGTAAGTAGAGCAGGGGTGCCCAACCAGTGGCCCGGGGGCCACACGTAGCCTGAGGAACCCTCTGATGTGGCCCGCGACCTCCTGCACTGGGATGGTGTTTTGGTAAGCCCAGGTTGCAGGTTGCTGCCCCATCATCCCAGAGCATTAGTGTTGTAAATGAAGTCGGTGGTAGAGAAAGCAAGCCGCTGCAGAGCAGAGCCACATAAGCTGATGTTTCCTGTATAGCGCCAACTGCTGTCACAATTGATACAAAATGCACTCTGCCTGGGACAGTAAGGCCTCGTACACACGAGCGGATATGTCCGCTGAAAACGGTCCGATGGACCGTTTCAGCAGACATCTCCGATCGTGTGTATGGGCTAGCGGACAGATTTGTCCACCCGACAGATTTCAAAGCATGCTTTGAAATCTATCGGGTGGGAATGTGTCCGCCCGACATGTCTGCTGGTTAGTACACTTACCAGCAGACATGTAGTCCCGCACCGCCGCCGCGCCGCCGCCGAATGGATTCGGCGCATGCGCGGAAGTGTTTTACTTCCTGGTGCGATGACATGGCGGCGTCAACGTCACCGCCACGTCACCGACACGTCAGCGCGCCGTCTGCTGGCGGGGATTTTGGTTTGCTCGTGTGTACACGCAAGCAAATCAAAATCCCAGCAGACAGATTTGTTCAAATCTGTCGGACGGACAGATTTGAACAAATCTGTCCGCTCGTGTGTATGGGGCCTAACAGCCGGAAAAACTGAATGGAAGATATTTTAATAAAAGGGTAAGTTCATATACTGAAATCAGTGCAGTTAGCCATAGACTTCTGTTATTACCTGTGGGTTTGGCGCGCTTTCATAAATTGCACCACACCTGCAGGATATAATAGAAGTCTAGGGAAAAGTGCAGCTAACCTGCAGGAAAGCCACAGGTGCATGCAGTGCATCAGTGTGAAAGTAGCCTTAGGACCCAATTCGGACCCTCTATTCACATTCACCTCTATGTTCATTTACCCCCCACTTACCTCCAATCCAATGAAAAAAAAAAAACAGAAGGGGATTCGTCGGATTGAATTGGAGGGCCCATAGAGTAGCGTGGAATGTGTCTGTGTCCGTTCAGCATACGCAGCGTGGACACAGACCTGTCACCCACCCATTCCACTTGTTTTGGCCCATGACCGGTTACCAAGTCGCTTTAGTGGCCCTCGCTCTTCAAAAGGTTGGGCACCCCTGAAGTAGAGCGATTAAAAAAAAAAAACAGCATACTGGCGCTGACCACTTGGGATGGTGGCAACTGGTTGTGGGCACAAAGCTGTTACGGTCTGTGGACTTAAAGAAAGTCTTTGTAATCACCTGGTTGCCCTTTTTCATCAGTGTTAAGTCAAGATAATTGATGGAGGTTAAGCTAAACTCAGCAGTAAACCGAAGGCCATACTGGTTGTTATTCATTTTTATTAGGAGATTTTCCAATGTTGTCTGGGATCCCTCCCACAACAGTATTATATCATTGATATATCGTTTGTAATATATCAGTGATTTATCGTTCTCCCTATATATCGTCTCTCCCTCACATTTATTGAGAACCAAATTGGCTACACTGGGGGCATATTTACCCTGTGCCCAAAAGTAATTATTCCATATAGCCTGTCTTAAATCTTCAGTCTAAAACTGGATCGGAGACAATGGCAGTGAGGATTGTTCTGTTAGCACCTCACTAACTGCTAATATCGCATCACTCTGCCTAATGTTGGTATATAGCGACTGTATGTGTCGACTGTAACTAACCATGTATCTTCAGAAACTGCTAGGGAAGATAGGGATTTGATAAGTTCTCTACTATCTTTCAAGTAGGATTTTCCTAGTATGACCAGGGGTTGCAAGAATATGTCTAGGTACTCGCCAACCCGAGAATATAGAGAACCGATCCCACTGACTATGGGTCTGCCGGGGGAATTTGTCCTATTTTTATGGATGGATCTTAGGCAAGATATAAAATGCCTCTTTTTCTGTGTTTTCTTTGGGGAACTGGGTAGTGGGAGGGATTTTGTAGAATTCCTTCCATCCCCTTCACCCCCCCCCCCGGTTGTTGGTTATATTGATATTGATTTGGTCTCCCTCTAAAATTACCCCAAAACTGGCCTCGTGGGGGTCTGGGGGCGTATTGTGGAGGACCCTGATTATATTGTTGATAGTTATAATCCATAGGTCTATTATCCAATGGAGCAAATCTATTATAAGTGGGTGCCATACACAGAGCCCCATAATAATCATTGGATGGTACATAATTCCCTTCATATGAAGGTGGTGGTTCCCTACCCCCCGGGTGATGGGGCCCTTTGGATTGGGATGGGGTTTTAACCTGTTTAGGAGTGAATGGTTTGTTTTTAACCTTTTTGGCTGCTTGAGTCACCACTTTAGGTACTTCTGTTTCCCTCTCCACTAATGACTAATTTGACACTCCTGGGTCGAATTGAAGTTGTCCTATATCATGTCTGCAGTTCTGACCATCTCCTGTATTCTGGTTCCGGGACCACATTTGCCCGGGGCTGTGACTTTGTTCGTAGGCCCAGTAGTCTGGCTGGGGCCTCCCTGTGGGAGGAAGCCAATTGATTAAGGAAGCCAGGGGAGGACCTATCCTGGAGAGGGCCATGCAAGAGGCTGGTACCTTGGGAGAAGGCCTGGAAACGTAATTGAAGGATGCGCCGCACACCGAGAGGTTTGACAGTGTCGCCTGTCGGATCTAAAAATCCTAAAGAAGCCAAGCTAAAGAGATCCGGGTGCTGAATCCTGTGGCAGAGGATTCCAGACCAAAGTGTCTCATCTACAAAGGAAGGTCTCTGGCAGAGACTGTACTTTACTTTGTGCGCCATCCCAAGTGCTAGGCCAGTGAAAGGGACCTATCCGGGTGAGCAATACCAGCTCTGGCTAGAGTGGCGACGAGAAAAGGAGTGTTTCCTTACTTTGATTATACACCTGAACCTACCTACCCTTCCACCTGTAGTGCCTGGTTACTTTAGGTACCGGTGCTATTTAAATTTAGAGGGAGATCAGAGTATGGTTAAACTCTGATCTAAATTGTTATGTGCAAAACAGGGTCTCTGTCTCGGCTTGGCTGTTCTGTGAGCTCATTTTGTTGTACTGGGGTGTTCTTCCCACCCCTGTGCAGTAAGTGGCAGCTGTGGAGTCAAGGTTTGAGTGCTCTTCCCCAGCAGCCAATCAGGAGGGCCTGGCCTCGTTGTGCATGCTGGGGGCGGGTATTTATGGCGCTGACGCCAGTGGTTCTGGTTGTTCTCCTTCGTCCAGTGCAGGGCTGTATCTTGGCCTAGGCCGACAAGGCCCAGGCCTAGGGCGGCACTTTGCGGGGGGCGGCCCTCCCCTGCACAAAAACATCCCCCCGACCCGTCCTCCCGAGTCTCGGCTCCCACAGCATTCCCCCGCTCATATACAGCCTCAGCGCACCTGCCGCCCACAGCCACTGGAGATGCCTGACCAGTGGTGGAGTCATCTGCAGCCTTGTGTGCTGTGCCTTATTCAGGCATCGGGAAATCCCGCCCGCTGCTTCACCATGCAGCGTGACATTCAACCCAGGTAGGAGGACACCTTGTAAGGGGAGAGTGTGGAGCCCGAGTGTATGGCAGCCAAGGAGTGAGTGTATGGGAGGGGGTGGAAGGCTGTGCAGTCTCATTGTGCTGTGTTTGGAGGACTGGTGGCAGGCCGTTTTTGCTGGGACTTGTAGTGCACTGTGGGGGCTGAAATATGGCAGCCCCGTTTTTGCTGGGACTTGTACTGCCCCATTTTTGCTGGGACTTGTGGTAAACTGTGTGGCAGAGATATGGCAGCCCCGTTTTTGCTGGGACTTGTAGTGCACTGTGGGGGCTGAAATATGGAAGCCCCGTTTTTGCTGGGACTTGTAGTGCACTGTGGGGGCTGAAATATGGAAGCCCCGTTTTTGCTGGGACTTGTAGTGCACTGTGGGGGCTGAAATATGGAAGCCCCGTTTTTGCTGGAAATTGTAGTGCA
Source organism: Rana kukunoris (assembly GCA_029574335.1). NCBI lineage: Eukaryota > Metazoa > Chordata > Amphibia > Anura > Ranidae > Rana > Rana kukunoris. The sequence goes on from CM056057.1 coordinate 201,164,334, forward strand.
CTGTGGGGGCTGAAATATGGAAGCCCCGTTTTTGCTGGAACTTGTAGTGCACTGTGGGAGCTGAAATATGGAAGCCCCGTTTTTGCTGGAACTTGTAGTGCACTGTGGGAGCTGAAATATGGAAGCCCCGTTTTTGCTGGAAATTGTAGTGCACTGTGGGGGCTGAAATATGGCAGCCCCGTTTTTGCTGAGACTTGTAGTGCACTGTGGGGGCTGAAATATGGCAGCCCTGTTTTTGCTGGGACTTGTAGTGCACTGTGGAGTCTGTGGGGGCTGAACTATGGCCGCCCCGTTTTTGCTGGGACTTGTTGTGCACTGTGGGGCTGAGATATAGAGACATAGAGACTTTTCCCAGGAGAGTGGGCTGCCATTCTTCAATGCCCTGTAATCTAGGGCACTACAAGTCCCAGCATAGGAGCCTGCCATATCTGCCATATCTCAGCCCCCCAGAGTGCACTACAAGTCCCAGCATAGGAGCCTGCCATATCTCAGCCCCCCCCAGAGTGCACTACAAGTCCCAGCATAGGAGGCTGCCATATCTCAGCACCTCCAGAGGGTACTACAAGTCCCAGCAGAGCAGGCTGCTCTTACAGAACAGGAGATAGAGCTGGGGGGGGGGGGGGGGGGAGGTTGTTGTACTGGGAGGGGAGAGAAGGAGGCACAGGTTTGAGATGAGGGGGGATTTTTTTTTCTAAACGTGAGGATTTATGCTAAGAGGGGGGAGGTTAAGGCAAGGGTTTGTGCTGAGAAGGGGGATTTTCACTGGAAGGGGTTATATGAAAGTGAGGATTTGTGCTGAAAAGGGGTATTTTTGCTGCTAGGGGGAAATGGAGGGTGCGGGGGTCTGGAAAGGGTGTGGTTTACAGATGATAGGGCGGGTCTTAATTAGGAAGGGGTGGGGCTTTGACAGGAAGGGTGTGTCGTATTTAAATTAGGGGGTGCATGAATTTAGTCAGGCCTAGGGCAGCACAAAACCTAAATACACCTCTGGTCCAGTGTGGCACCCACCTTTAGGGTGGTCACATCACAGCGCCCCGGTGTTATGGCCTACCTGGCAGGGGCGTGCGTGCCACGTGGTGTTCCTGGTTCTGGGGCCATGTTGGCCTGGAACATCTGAGTAGCGACGGGGACACATTGAGCAACTGGGTTCCCACTTTTGAGGATCCCAAGCTGTACTGCTGTTCGGTGGGGAGTCCATCTGAGGAGTGCCATTGAGAGGCTGGCGGTCCAAAAGGGCCGCGACAAACCACCGGGGAGCAAGGTAGCCGGACACTGAAGGATTGATCACCTGTCAGTCCGTACCTGGGCGAAAGGGGTTGAAGGAGACCCAGGCATAATTCACCTAAGGAGGATTGCCTCTGTAACTACAAATCAGAGAGGGCCTGTGGCAGAGGTGTCTCCCTGACGTTCACCAAGGAGGGTCTGTGGCAGAGACTTTACCTCAAGCTCAAGTTCACTAAGGAGGGTCTGTGGCAGGGACTTTATCCTACAAATGTCTGAGTGATACTCCGTCTGCCAGGTCAGTGAGAGAGGCCTGTCCGGGTACGCTAAACCCATTTAAGCAGGAGTGGTGCAGAGAAGTGTTAGGCCTCGTACACACTATCGGACATATCCGATGAAAACGGTCCGCGGACCATTTCCATCGGATATGTCCGATCGGGAGTTTGATCCGATGGCGTGTACACACCATCGGATCAAATTCCCCGCCGCCGGACGGCGCGGTGACGTGGCGGTGACGCGGCGGTGACGTTGACGCCGCCACGTCACCGCCACGTCACCGCACCAGGAAGTTAAACACTTCCGCGCATGCGCCGAATCCATTCGGCGGCGGCGCGGCGGCGGTGGGGGACGACATGTCTGCTGGTAAGTGTACTAACCAGCAGACATGTCGGGTGGACAGATTCCCACCGGATAGATTTCAAAGCATGCTTTGAAATCTGTCGGGTGGAGAAATCTGTCCGCTAGCCCATACACACGAGCGAAGATGTCTGCTGAAACGGTCCATCGGACCGTTTTCAGCGGACATATCCCCTCGTGTGTACGAGGCCTTACGCTTGGGAGCAGGACTGTTTCCCTATCATTTAGCCTGGATTTGCTATTCTCCTTTCTTCCTTGAATTTTACTTTCCTCACCACAAGTTTGTTTTTACCCGGCTGGGTAATTAAGGGCACAGCAAAGAGCACCTGTTGTGGACATTCCTTTACTTCTACTAAATGCATCATGCACCCCTAGGAGAGCCACAAGGTAAATGTGTCACCCAAAACAACCAGCAGCTCCTCCAGGGGTAGTGCTACACACCCTTCATCCTTTTCTTCTAAAGTTCTCCCAAATAAACCCAAGAAAAAGAAGTGTATATGAGGACATTGAAATTCTTCAGACTCTTTTCACCCTGGACAGCAAGAACACAGAGGTAACGTGCCACCCAAAAATAACCAGCAGGTCTTACGGGGGTAGTGCTACATACTGCATGCACGACTTTGGTGCAAAATGAATGGACTCAATTCGCACCACATTGAATTGCATGTGAACTGCACAGGAATGAAGTACATTTCCTGTGATATTCATATGTGGTTCATACTGTGAACATAGGCTAATGCAGTTTTAACATCTCAACCCAGGTGCTCTTGCTACAGCTTCAGCCAATTCAAAAAGTTTAATGCCTATGCAGACTTCCTGACACTAAGGATGGGATTATGGAACTATCACAAGGCGCGCCACAACTGCTATGCCACGTACACACGATCAGTTCATCCGATGAAAACGGGCCGATGGATTTTTTCATCAGATATCCGATAAACCTGACTTTCAACAGTCTTGTCTACACACCATCAGTTAAAAATCCGATCGTGTCCAACGCGGTGACGTAAAACACAACGACGTGCTGAGAAAAATGAAGTTCAATGCTTCTGAGCATGCGTCGACTTGATTGTAAGCATGCATGGATTTTTGACTGATAGATTTCCCCACAGATGATCGTTTTTTCAGTTTTTTAAACATCAGAAAATTTTAAAACAGGTTCTATTTTTTTTCACCGATGGGAAAAAAACGATTTGGCCCACACACGATCAGTTCGTCCGATGAAAACGGTCCATCGGACCATTTTTTTAATCAGACGAACCGATCATGTGTACAGGGCATTACAACTCCTGTCTTGTTTTTGGACAAACATCATTTGCCTTTCCATGGAGTAATGTGTCTGTGTTATCGGTGTGGATAAATGCTGGGGTATATTTCTGACAATGATTAGAACTGAATAAGCAGTTTGAATGAGCTACAAGAAGTCCATGTGAATAATTACCAGTAGATAGCTCATAAACTGAACAAATGAGAACCTTCACAGACATCCAGCAGCAATTTTCTTGAATTTGTGTAAACCTTCATGCTTTTTACATAAGCCCTAGCACGCTGCACACCTGGGTTATGCACAGAGGGCATCTATGATAAGGTGACCAGATTTTTAAAATGAAATCCGGGGACATATTTTTATTTTTTTTACTAGTAATGGCAAGAATCAGTGACTCTCGCCGCCGCCATCCGCCTCACAGCCTGTGAAGTCTTACTTTCCAGGCCCTGGCTACTACTGGGTGGGGAGCAGAGGAAGATCATTCCGCCAGGGAAGGCAAGGAGATAAGCAGGCAGACGGCTGGCCGGGACTTGAGCCAAGGCAGAAGAACATACAAGCTGAATGGGCATGCACACAAAACTGAAGAAATATTCCCTCCGCTCCGACCAGCACACGATCATCAGAAAGGGGCAAAGAAAACGGAAAAAAACACACCCCTAAGCTAGTAGGAGCGGGGGGGTGCAATTCAGAATTTTTATTTTTAATTCTGCACTTACTGTCTTTGAAAGTGTCCTTAAGTGTCCTTACAGTGTCCTCAATCCGGGGACTGTCCCCAGAAACCGAGGATGTCTGGTCACCTTATCTTAGAGCAGGCATGTCCAAAGTCCGGCCCGCGGGCCGGTTTTGGGAGGCCCGCCTGGTTCTCAGGTGTGCCGCGCTATTAGGGGAGATAAGGGCTGTCAGATGAGCCCGATCTCCTGATCCCCATCGGCACTGTAAGAAGCTTCATCAGCCTCAAAAGTAAAAGTAAATGCAGGGGATTGTGCTGTGCTCTCTGCTTCCCCCTAGAGTGCAGTACCCGACTGAACAAGGAAACTGAAAGGTACTGTGCTAGAAACCCAGATTTGTTTTAAAAGGGCTTCATACATGTGAGTGTCTGTGTGCCTGTATGTTTGTGTGTGTCTGTATATGTGTGTGTGTGTGCCTGTGTGTGTGTGTCTGTATGCGTGCCTGTGTGTGTGTGTGCCTGTGTGTGTGTGTCTGTATGCGTGCCTGTGTGTGTGTGTGCCTATGTGTGTCTGTATGCGTGCCTGAGTGTGTGTGTGCCTGTATGAGTGTGTGTGTGCCTGTATGAGTGTGTGTGTGCCTGTATGAGTGTGTGTGTGCCTGTATGAGTGTGTGTGTGCCTGTATGTGTGTATGAGTGTGTGTGTGCCTGTATGTGTGTGAGTGTGTGTGCCTGTATGTGTCTATGTGTATGTGCCTGCCTGTGTGTGTGCCTGCCTGTATGTGTGTGTGCCTGCCTGTATGTGTGTGTGCCTGCCTGTATGTGTGCCTGTATGTATGTGTGTGCCTGTATGTGTAAGTGTGTGCCTGTATGTGTAAGTGTGTGTGTGTGTGTGTGTGTGCCTAATTCTTGTTGGACAGTGTATTAGTGATCCAACAAACACAATTTTAATGGTTCAAAGAATGTCGGGCAAAATGGTCGGCCCTCACTCATGTTCACTTTATCAAATCTGGCCCTCTTTGAAAAAAGTTTGGACACCCCTGTCTTAGAGGCACAGCGATGTACATGTACATCCCTGGCCTTTTCTTGGTTCAAGATGGGCACTCACTTCCACGCGCCAACTCCTGCTATGATTGAACACAGCAGGATTTTGCCAACAGGTTGACAATCAACACAGGGCTCTGTACATAGGGACAATCTGCATGTTCCTGCTTTGCAGGGAGAAGAAACAAACAGATCTGTAGTAAAAGCAGCACACACATCACTAGGCACACATTTAACCCCTTGATTGCCTCTGGATGTTAACCCCTTCCCAGCTAATGTCATTAGTACAGTGACAGTGTATAGTATTATCACTGTATAAGTGTCACTGGTAATGTCATTGTCAGTTAGTCAGTTAACACTCAGTGTCAGATTGGTTGCCGCACTATCATAGTCCCATTATGAGCTGCTAATCACCACCATTACTAATATAAAAAAATAAAGGAATCACATTTTCAGTATATATACACACCATCATTTGTAGATGCTATAACTTTCACACAAACCAATCATGGTAATTTTTTTTTACTATAATCCATAGTTTCTAGTCTATTTTCGAAGTGAGCAAGAGAGGGTAGACAATGGAGAACAAACAGAGTCCCCCTATAACAAGAAGTCAGATCACAGCAGCAAAAATAAAAAAGAATTTCGCGGTTTGGAGAAGGCTGATTGCACTAGGTAAGCAAGGTTATTTTCTGAACATACATCCTTGAATAGATTTTTTTAAACCAGAGTTTAGTGTCACTGTAATTGTTAACAGAAAGTGAAAATTAAAATGAATACATTTTATTATATAACATTTAAAAAAAAAAAAAAATCACGTTATATTGGTCAGCTGCCAATCCCTTTTGCAGTTTAGTACGAAATGCTACTTTTGTTAGCTAAACAGTAAAAAAGAGGTACATACCTACTGTATATTCTCCATGGATGATGTCAATGTGCAGAAATAATACAAATGGTAAAGCAGTGAAGAAAATAAAAGCCGTTTTCATCTTGCTGCTGGTAATGCTCAGATACTCAAAGTAATGTAATGAAAATGCAACCACTAAGGATACAATGTCATTACCATAAATTACAGAAGACTGGGTGCTAATTGATTGGTCATTTTTTCTCCACAGCCCAATCAAAATGTTTGTATCATTCGTCACTTGTTACTAGGGAGAGTTTCTCTGTAGCTGTGCTGGTTTCCTTTTGCTGATGATTGAAAACATAGAAAATATTAACTGCTTTCTCAGGCTTACATTATTCTAGAAAGATAGCAGTAAATAGTAAAAGAAAAAAACAGTTCACGTCCTGATATTGAAGAAGTGACCACACAGACTTTATCACCGCACCACGCCACTCTTCCAGATTTTTGGCGCTGAAAATTGCGCATGCACGATATATGTTTTGTGTGTGCTGCTTGCTAACAGTTGGCAACCCCCTAGTCGAGTTCAAAATTGAGAAAGTGGAAGAAAAAGGCTCAGAGTATTCCGCCAGCAGGCAAAGTGATGGCGACAGTCTTCTGTCATCACAGCAGCACACCCTCAGAATCCCAGAAGACCGTCGCCACCGCTTAGCCCACTAATGAAACATTAAATCAGATAATTTTTATTAAAAAACAGGCACAAAAAAAAACACAAATACAGTTTCCAATGCGCTACAAAAAACAAACAAAATCAACATATCATTAACCACTTCCTTACCGTGTCATTGTGAAATGACGGCGGCAGGAACCCCTCCTCGATCCGCGTGGACGTCATATGACGTCCTTTGTTCCCGGCGATCTAGCGTGCGCACCCGCGGCACCACCCACGACCGTGCCCGATGGCCGCGATTGCCGCCGGGCACCCGCGATTATCGGCGATCACGGCAGTGTGGATCTGTGTATATAAACACACAGATCTACCTCCTGTCAGCGGTGAGGAGACTGATGTGTGTTCCCAGTACAGAGGAACACACATCGGTCTCCTCCCCTTGTGAGTCCCCACCCCCTACAGTTAGAACACACTTTAGGGAACATTTTAACCCCTTCAGCGCCACCTAGTGTTAACTCCTTCCCTGCCAGTCACATTTACACAGTAATCAGTGCAGTTTTGTAGCACTAATCGCTGTGTAAATGTGAATGGTCCCAAAAATGTGTCAAAAGTGTCGCCGCAATGTCACGGTCACAGAAAAAAACGCAGATCGCCGCCATTACTAGTAAAAAAATAAAATAAAAATGCCATAATTCCATCACCTATTTTGTAGACGCTATAACTTTTGCGCAAACCAATCAATATATGATTATTGCGTTTTTTTTACCAAAAATACCTAGAAGAATATATATCAGTCTAAACTGAGGTAAAAAAAAATATTTAATTTATTTTTTATATTTATTAAATAAAAAAGTAAAAAATATTGTGTTTTTTTTTAAATTGTCGCTCTTCTTTTGTTTATAGCGCAAAAAATAAAAACTGTAATGTAAATGGGCCGGCGTAACCACGCCTAATTCAAAATAGGCAGGTAGGGGGCGTGATCCATGTAAATGAATCGTGACCCCACGTAATTGGCGCTTTTTACGAACGGCGCATGCGCCATCCGTGGACGTATCCCAGTGCGCATGCTCAAAATTACGCCGCAAATACTCATTGGTTTCGATGTGAACGTAACTTACGCAAAGCCCTATTCACAAACATTTTACGCAAACTACGTAAACAACGGAAAATTTTACTCGACGTCCATACTTAACATTACCTATGCCTCATATAGCAGGGGTAACTTTACGCCACACTTACGCTTACGCAAACAACGTAAAAATAATGCGCCAGGGCACAAGTACGTTTGTGAATCGGCATATCTAGCTGATGTGCATATTCGACGCGTAAAACGACGGAAGCGCCACCTAGCGGTCAGCGTAAATATGCAACTAAGATACGACGGCGTAAGAGACTTACGCCGTTCGTATCTAAGCAAAATTCCGGCGTATCTTGCTTTCTGAATACATAAAACTGATATGCCGGCGCATTCTAGAAGTTACGCGGGGTATCTCTGTCTTCAGCTGCTTTAGCTAATGTAGGGAGAGGATGCTGATGATTGAGGGACAGTGTCAGATAGTTTTATCCTGCTTCAGCAATCTACAACTGCACTATTTATTTCTGTGAGATCTGTATCTTTTTGTTTAGGGACTGTGCATTACATCGTTTAGGGCTCGTCACTCTGCATTAGCTAGTGTAGGGAGAGGCTGCTGTTGATTGAGGGACAGTGTCAGATAGGTGTATGCTGCTTCAGATATCTTCACCAGCACTGTTTTTTTCTGTGAGATCTGCATGTTATAGTTCAGGGAGAGGTTCCAGCTATTTTCTATAGGGACAGCAATATATTGGTGACTCTGCCTATTTCACCAGCACTCCACCTGTTACCTGTGATCTACTGTGTGTGTCCAGTACATAGTTCAGGGAGAAGTTCCAGCTATCTTCTATAGGGACAGCAATATATAGGTGACTCTGCCTATTTCACCAGCACTCCACCTGTTCCCTGTGATATATTGTCTGTCCAGTACATTGTTTAGGGATAGGTTCATGCTTCTTGCTATAGGGAAATAATTTTATAGGTGAATCTCTGCATATTACACCATATTACACTATTGTTGTATTTAAAAAACACCAATTTAGGGCAAGATACTACATTTGAGAAATATGAGAACATCAAATAAGGGACGTGGCCGTGGCCATGGTGCTGCTGGTGCAGCTCCTGTTACAGGGGGAGGACGTGGTCGATCTTTGCCAGCTAAACGCACAAGTGAAACACCTTTCTCAGGTGTGAGTAGGCGACAGAGCCTGCAGCAGAATTTGGTCAGGCCTAATCCAGCTCTACGAATGTTGAGGCCAGGAGCAGAACAGGCGGTAGTAGATTGGGTTGCTGACAGTGCCTCCAGTTCCTTCACTTTGTCTCCCAACCAGTCTTGTGCTGAAAGTTCAGAGTTGGCGCCTGCAGCCGATGTCCACCATCAGTCTTTCACCTCACCCCCTTGCAAATCAGTCAAGTAGTCTGAGCCCCAAATCATGCAGTAGTCTCTTCTGCTTTTTGATGAGTCTGTTAGCATGTGTTTCCAGGGCCATCGACCTAGCCCAGCCCCAGAAGTGGAAGAGATTGAGTGCACCGATGCCCAACCACTTATATTTCAAGATGAGTACATAGGGGGACCATCACAGCACGTCTTGGATGATGATGAAACACAGTTGCCAACTGCTGGTGCTTTTGCAATTGTGCAGACCGACAAGGAGGGCAGTGGTGAAGACTGGGTGGAAGGTGATGTGGAGGACGATGAGGTTCTCAACCCGACATGGAATCAACCTCATGCAGGTGACCCATGTAGTTCGGAGGAAGAGGCGGTGGTCGCACAGAGCCACCAGCACAGCAGAAGAGTGGGCAGGGTGCCAAAGCAGAGCGTCCGTCCCCTAGACAGTATGCCTGCTACTGCCCAACGCAGCAAGGAACCGAGCACACCAAAGCCAGGTCCAAGGAGTTCCATAGCGTGGCAGTTCTTCACACAGTGTGCTGATGACAAGACACGAGTGGTTTGCACATTGTGCAATCAGAGGCTGAAGCGAGGCATAAACGTTCTCAACCTGAGCACAACCTGCATGACCAGGCATCTAAGTGCAAAGCACGAGCTGCAGTGGAGTAGACACCTCAAAAACCAAGAAAGGTCTCTGGCTCCTCCTGCTTCCTCTTCTGCATCAGTCTCGGGCCTCTCGGCCTCTTCATCCACCTCTGTAGTGACAGTGCCACCTGCCACCCCTCAATTAGAGGACCAGCAAGCAACACTACCACCTGGGTCACCAAACATCTCCACAATGTCCCATGGAAGCATTCAGCTCTCTATCTCCCAAACACTGGAGCGGAAGAGGAAGTACCCCCCTACCCACCCGCGATCCCTGGCCCTAAATGCCAGCATTTCAAAATTACTGGCCTTTGAAATGCTGGCATTCTGTCTGGTGGAGACGCAGAATTTTAAAAGCCTGATGGCATTGGCTATCCCACAGTATGCTGTGCCCAGCCGACACTACTTTTCCAGGCGAGCCATCCCTTCGCTGCACAACCAAGTGGGGGACAAAATCAGGTGTGCACTGCGCAATGCCATCCGTGCCAAGGTCCACCTAACTACGGATACGTGGACCAGTAAGCACGGTCAGGGACGTTATATCTCCCTAACAGCGCACTGGGTAAATGCAGTGGCGGCTGGGCCTGAGGCGGATAGCAGTTTGGTGCATGTCCTTCCACCACCGAGGATTGCAGGGCGCTTCAGTTTGCCTCCTGTTCCTAACTCCTCCCACTCCAATTCCTCATCCTCTACCGCCTTCTCATCCAGTCAGCGTAACAAATGCACCACCAACTTCAGCACAGCCATGGGCAAACGCCAGCAGGCAGTTTTAAAACTTTCCTGTTTGGGGGAAAAACCACACACCGCGCAGGAGTTGTTGAGGGACATGGAACAACAGACCGATGAGTGGTTGGCGTCAGTGAGCCTCAAGTCGGGCCTGGTGGTGTGCGATAATGAGCGAAATCTCGTAGCAGCTCTGGGCCTAGCCGGTTTGACGCACATCCCTTGCCTGGCGCATGTGCTGAATTTGGTGGTGCAGAGGTTCCTGAAAACTTACCCCGATCTGCCACAGCTGCTGCAGAAAGTGCGGGCCGTCTGTGCGCACTTTCGGCGTTCTCACCCTGCTGCTGCTCACCTGTCAGCACTGCAGCGTAACTTTGGCCTTCCCGCTCACCGCCTCATATGTGATGTGCCCACAAGATGGAACTCCACCTTGCACATGCTGGCCAGACTGTGCGAGCAGCAGCAGGCGATAGTGGAGTTTTAACTGCAGCATGCACGCGTGAGTCGCTCTGCGGAACAGAACCACTTCACCACCAATAACTGCGCCTCCATGCGAGACCTGTGTGCCTTGTTGCGCTGTTTCGAGTACTCCACCAACATGGCCAGTGCCGATGACGCCGCTCTCAGCGTGACTATGCCAGTTCTATGCCTCCTTGAAAAAACGGTACGGACGATGATGGAACAGGATGTGGCACAGGAGGAGGAGGAAGAATCGGGATCATTTCCAAGGCTTTCAGGGCAGTCATTCACAAGTGGCTCCGAGGGTGGGTTCATACACCAACAAAGGCCAGGTACACAATTGTCCAGCAAGGGCACAGTTCTGGAGGATGACGCGGTGGAGGATGAGGAGGAGGAAGACATGGAGGAGGAGGAGGAGGAACCATGTTCACAGCAGGATGGTATCCAGACCAGCTCATGGCCATCACTGGTGCGTGGCTGGGGGGATACAGAGGACACAGATGATACACCTCCCACAGAGGACAGCTTTTCGTTGCCTCTGGGCATCCTGGCACACATGAGTGATTACATGCTGCAGTGTCTCCGCAACGACCGGAGTGTTTCGCACATTTTGACAGGTGCTGATTACTGGGTGGCCACGCTGCTGGATCCCCGTTACAAGGACAATGTACCGTCCTTAATTCCCTCACTGGTAGACGCGCTGCTGGTGCAATTCCCACCTGGCAGCGGGGGCACAGTGGAAGCACAAGGCGAAGGCAGAGGAGGAGGAAGAGGTCACCAACGCAGCAGGGGCACCGCCAGCACCTCAGAAGGCAGGGTTAGCATGGCGGATATGTGGAAAAGCTTTGTCAGCACGCCACAACAAACAGCACCACCAGCTGATATGGAACGTTTTAGCAGAACGCAGCATTTCAGCAACATGGTGGAGCAGTATGTGTGCACACGCCTACACGTACTGAATGATGGCTATGCCCCCTTAAACTTCTGGGTCTCCAAATTGGGCACATGGCCTGAGCTTGCCCTTTACGCCTTGGAGGTGCTGGCCTGCCCTGCGGCCAGTGTATTGTCTGAACGTGTATTTAGCACGGCAGGGGGCGTTATCACAGACAAGTGCAGCCGCCTGTCCAGAGCCAATGTGGACAAGCTCACATTCATTAAAATGAACCAGGCATGGATCCCACAGGACTTGTCTGTACCTTGTGCAGAATAGACACCGGGCCGGCCTTACCCAGCCATTGTTTTTTTTCTGATCTTTCTAGGGTTGCCATCTCATCCCTTTAAAAGCAAAAACATATTTATTACACAGGTTCTCTGGCTGATTAAGGTGCTGCTAATTAAACTCACTTGGTGCCTTATCAACAGTAAATTAGCCCCAGAACCTGTGTAATTACTAGTGTTGAGCAGAATATGCCATATTCGATTTCGCGATATATCTCGAATATATAGTCGAATATTCGAGATATATTAGTTAAATGCGAATATTCGCGATATTTTTTGGAAATGAAATGATTGCGAAATTTCGCTATTGCAAATGCGAATGCGAAATTTCGAGAAATGCGGAAGGAGCACTCTGATTGGCTCAGAATATTCGTGATATTTTATAATACAAAATAATTGCGAAATTTCGAGAAATGCGGAATGGAGCACTCTGATTGGCTCAGAATATTCGTGATATATTACAATACAAAATAATTGTGAATATTCGGCAAATGCGGAAGGAGCACTCTGATTGGCTCAGAATATTCGTGATATTTTATAATACAAAATAATTGCGAAATTTCGAGAAATGTGGAATGGAGCACTCTGATTGGCTCAGAATATTTGTGATATATTACAATACAAAATAATTGCGAATATTCGGCAAATGCGGAAGGAGCACTCTGATTGGCTCAGAATATTCGTGATATTTTATAATACAAAATAATTGCGAAATTTCGAGAAATGCGGAATGGAGCACTCTGATTGGCTCAGAATATTTGTGATATATTACAATACAAAATAATTGCCAATATTCGGCAAATGCGGAAGGAGCACTCTGATTGGCTCAGAATATTCGTGATATTTTATAATACAAAATAATTGCGAAATTTCGAGAAATGCGGAATGGAGCACTCTGATTGGCTCAGAATATTCGTGATATTTTATAATACAAAATAATTGCGAATATTCGGCAAATGCGGAAGGAGCACTCTGATTGGCTCAGAATATTCTTGATATTTTATCGTAATTTTGCAAAAATGCGAATGAGAAATTGATTGCGGAATTTCGACAGTAACACTCTGAAATCGAATATATGTGTTATTTTAGCTAAAAACAATATTGCGAATTTCTCGAAAATAATCGCGCGATATCGCTATTGCCGAATAATCGCATTGCGATTTTTCGGCAATATAAAACGATCGCTGCAGCTACTCGGCCCAAGGTCTCTAATCATACCAGCAATGCTTTTAGACGTCGATGGGGATCTCTAGGATGTGATCTGTTCTAAAAAAAAAATTGAAAAAATATGAATATTCGAAATAGCGAATATTCACCGCGAAATTCGAAAAATATCGCCAATACTCGAATATGCCATTTTCGAGCCAAATATTCGCAATACGAATATTCGTGAGCAACACTAGTAATTACTCTGTGTTCAGGTTTAAAGGGACGAGATAGCAACCCTAGATCTTTCTCACTCTTTTGGGGTTTACCCTAATTTAAAAAATACATATATTAAAAACCAAAACCTACTGTGTTGGCTACCTCCTCCTCCTCCTCCACCGCCGCTTCCACCTACACTGCCACATACACCTTAACCTCCTAATACATATGGACCTCGTCCTCCTAGGTCAAAATTATTTTATTTTTATTTTTTATTTATTTTTTTGTTATTTTAAGTTATTTCCCTATCCACATTTATTTTCAGAGTACTTGCCATGCTCCTCTCGACATTTTGCTGCCATTTGCAGCCCTCCAGCCCTTTCCCTTAGTTTTTTAGAGACATTTTTGTAGTCAAAAGTCTGGGTCCCCATTGACTTCGGGGACAAAGTTTTGGTCGGGTTCGAGTCCCGAACCCGAACTTCCAGGTGTCCACTCAACTCTAATTATAATGCCTAGCTACTTTAATTTATCCACTACTTTAATCTGGCTAGCAATCTGTGGTAAGAGTCCCAACAGCGGATCTAGGGGCAGCAGTGTGGACTTATCCCAATTTATTTTAAAGCTAGAAAAAGTTCCAAAGGTTTATACAAGTTCCATGAGGCTAATCAGGGAAGCCGACGTGTCGCCCAAAAACAGAAGCGCATCGTCAGCATATAGTGCAAGTTTATCCTCGAGTTCTCCCCGTTTGAATCCCCTAATGTCTGAATTCCCCCTTATGGCAGCCGTCAAGGGTTTCTATGGCCAGGACGAAAAGCAGGGGAACAGGGGACAACCCTGTCTTGTTCCCCTGTATTGATCAAAGGAGGGCGAAAGGGTATTATTTATCCTAATGCACAGGGCCTGCAGCTCCAGGCCCCTTTCTCAAGATAGGTCCATTTGTCCAAAAAAAAAAAAAATATTAAAAAAAAAGATTGACTTCAGGGGTTGTAGCTCGACGACCAGAGGTCACAGCCCACATTTGGAGGGTAGGCAGTTGAATACCTACCCCACAACTGGTCAAAATATAGGATTACTATCATTTATGGTTCCGGAGATACGGGCCTGCTTGCACAGCCTGTCAGAAGCTACATACAGAGCGGCCATTATAAATACAAGCTGACACATTGCAGCAGACTGAGAAAAAAAAATCATCATTTGTTTTTTGCTAGAAAATGACTCTATGGTAGTCTTTGTAACTTTTTATGTTGCACAGTGTAGAGCTGCACGATTCTGGCTAAAATGACAACTGCAATTTTTTTGCTTAGATGATAGATCCCGATTCTCTCACGATTCGTGAGGCATAACATCATCTTTCACATTAAAATGAAAAAAAAATGGGCTAACTTTACTGTTTTTTGTTTTTATGGTTTTTATTATTCATTGAAGTAGGCAAATGCAGTGTGACATAAAATATTGCAGCAATTGCCATTTTTGTCTCTGCTAAAATATATATAATGTTTGGCGGTTCCAAGTAATTTTCTAGCAAAAGATATTGCTTTTTTAAGAAACAAGTGTTGAACTTTAAGTGGTTACATTTCTTGAATTTACACACAGAAGTTTGATCTAAGAAGGAAGTTGGTAACAATGTTTCATGTTGTTACAAACTTGGCAGACTGCCCGGATATTTTCTTTACACACAGAAGTTTATCCCTTTGATCTAAGAAGAAAGTGTTAGTTACAATGCTGAATGGAGCCCCCGGCAGCGGCCCTAGCACTGCAGTAGCTAACAGGATGGATGGATGCCCCCCCCGCCACCAGGAGAAGCGGGTGGGCGGCCTCCTCGCTAAAAGGAGCCATGGCAGCGTGGGTGGCGGGAGGATGCGCGCCCCCCCTCCCCCGGCACGAGCACCGGGAGAAGCGGGCGGCCTCCTCAACTGGATGGAGCTCTGGCAACGTGGGTGGGCGGCCCCCCTCCCCCGGTATAAGACAAGCGCAGGATCCCGTAAGCACCGGGAGAGTGAGCGGGCGAACCCCCCCAGCTCGGCGTGAGCACTGGTAACATGGGGCGGGCAGGTGGCAGCATAGGGAGAAGAGAGCGGGCTGCCCCTGCCTGTATGGTGCCGGGAGGAACGCAGGGACAAGTAGGGGGCGGGCAGCCCCCCTCGGTGTAGCCTGGTGTGAGCACCGGGAGGGGAACCGCCACGAGACCCCAACAGCCGACCGGCTGCTCAGCTACAAACCGGACGTGACGACAGCTGTTACCCAGAAACCCCACCAACGCCGGAGATGAGAGGGGAGGAGGGATAAATAGCCCTCCGACTCCTCCTACAAACTCAGGCTGACCTGCGGCCAGCCTTCTTACTTGTCCCAACGCGACAGAATCTCTTTCTGTAACACTCGAGTGTGGAATTGAGCATACAAAACCGTCTCGAAAGAGGCCACCATCAGACCCAGAACTCGCATGCAAAACAGAAGCGACGACAACTTCTGGGTCGCCACCTGCTGCACCGCAGATTGCAGTGTCTGTAGTTACTCCATTGGGAGAAAAACCCTCGCCTCCGAGGAATCCAGGATCAACCCCAGGTATTCCAGCCACTGAGATGGTACCAACACTGACTTCTGGACATTCAGCAGCCAACCGAATTCTCTGAGGGTCTGACAGGTAATAGACACATCCTCTTCTAATTCTGAGCTTGAGGAAGCTCTCAGAAGCAGGTTGTCCAGGTATCCTACAATAGCGATCCCGCGCTGCCTCAGCAGGGCCAGAATCAGAGCGAGCACCTTGGTAAAAAACTAATGGTGCCGAGGCCAGGTCGAAAGGGAGGGCCACATATTGAAAATGGTCCTCTCCAACCGCACATCGCAGAAATCTCTGGTGTTTTGCACATATGGGGATATGCAGGTACACGTCCTGGATGTCCAAGGATGACAGAAAATCCCCCTGATGGAGTGCCGCCACTACAGAGCGAACCGACTCCATCCTGAACTTTTGCACCTTGACAAAACAGTTGAGGGCCTTGAGGTCCAGGATTGGAGGGACCCCTTCCTTCTTGGGGACTACAAACAGATTGGAGTAAATCCTCTGAAACAATCACTCCCCTGACCAGCAGATCCTGAACAGCACCAGACAGGGCCTCCCGGCGTTCCGGAGGAAGCTGGAGGTTGGAAGGAAAAAATCTGTTTGGTGGACAAGAGAGGAACTCTATCTTGTACCCCGAAGAAACTACTTCACAAACCCAGCGATCGGAAGGGAGGGACCTCCACCGAGCCACGAAGTCGTGAATCCGGCCCCCACCCAAGTGCCGGGTGGGGGCAGACCTTCATGCAGAGGCAGGCTTGTCCACAGGCTTGTTGGGCTCGCGGAACCAGGTGCGCTTTTGACCTTCAGCGGGCGCCTTAGCACCCTGGAAACTTTTTCCTGCCGCCTCTGGGACGCGAAAAAATGCTTGGAGGCAATAAACGTGGGCCCCTGCCTACAGCGAGGCTCCTTACCATTTCCAGATTGCGGGAGCAGAGTGCTCTTACCCTCTGTGGCATCTTTTATGATGTCATCCAGGGATGCCCCAAAAATTCGTTCACTCCTAAAGGGCAAGTCCACCAAGGCCTTTTTTGAGGATTGGTCCGCAGACCAACACTTTAGCCACTCAAGGCGGCGTAATACCACCGCGTAGGCGGAGGCCCTGGAGAACAAGGGTAGTGTATGCAGGGCCGACTCAGACAAATTTTAGTCCCTGTACCAACTGGTCAGCCAGGTCCAAACAAGCCTCAGGGGCATTATACACCTCCAGCTCCTGCAGCATGGACTTTGCCTGTTCAGTGAGTGTCTGCAACACTAGAGCCCCAGCCAAAACCGGCCTCACTGCCGACCCCACCACTGTGAACATGGAGCAGGCCACAGCCTCAGCTCTCTGATCTGCAGGGTCCTGTTCAGTCTGGATACAGGGGGGTCCACGGACGGAGGAGAAGCACAAAGCCGGCGTAGCTCAAGCCTTATTTGCAGGCATAGGAGACATATACAGAGAAAATTAGTTTAGAGGTTCTTTTAGGGTTTTTTAACGACTTTGGCTGTTTATTATGTGCTAACCCGTATCACCTAGGCAGAAAACTAAAATATTGGTACCTTAAAATTAGAGCTATTTGCCTTTGACTGTTCTGTACGCCAGGTCGATGGTGGCGTGCCGTTTGCGCTACATGGCGCACCGTCAGCTCATTAGTAAATGGGAATTTGCATTACGTTACCCGCGTAAACTTTCGTGAATTTGGAATTTGCGTTGCGTTCCGATGTGCGCCACAACTCAAGGCGCACATCGGATCATAAATCGGCCCCAATGTTTCCTGTTAAGAACTTGCCAGACTGCCCAGATATTTTCTTTTGACAGCTGAAAGTCTCTCCATTTGTTATATGAAAGAATCAGCAAACTCTGCATTGGAGATGTCAGGGGGGTTGAATCGCAATCACAATTTTTTAACGATTAATTGTGCAGCTCTAGCACGGTACTGTATTTGCGCAGCAATTTTTCAAACATGTTTTTTTTTGGAAATAAACTGTTTCATTCATTAAAAAAACACTAAAGTTAGCACGATTATTTTTGGTATCCTAAGCGATGCTTTACATTTTTTTAGGTTACATGTTTAGAGTTAAAGAGGAGGTCTAGTGCTAGAATTATTGCTCTCGCTCTAACGATCACGAGATATGTAACCTGTTCTGGCTCTGATACTAGCCAGTGCCTACCTAGCCACTAACTGGTATCTCTCCCCAGCCTGTCCCCACACACCCTCTCACCTGCTGACCTGTAGATGGGGGAATCACTCCTGTAGTGTTATTGGGGCTGATTTACCAAGCCTGTGCGCCAAGACTCATGGTGCACAAGCAGGAGTAAACCTGTTTTTGACATTTACAAAAGAAACACGCTGCCAGTGCAGCGTGTTTCCTCATTTACTAAAGTGCCTAATGCGCCCAGAAGAGGGCGCACAGCACGCCAGTACAGAGCTGGCGTGCGGCATTTAGTAATGTAAACATCGGGGATTCGGGCGGGAGTTTATGAGGGGAGGGAGGGGGGTGATGCAGGGGAAGTGTAGTGACATGTGTTTCAACTTGTGTGGCGGGCCGATTTGAAAGGGAAAGTGACTTTTGGGACCCGATCCCCGGGCGCTTGCAAAGTACGCTAGAACCTCGGAAGGTTCACTTGCATACTGGGCATGCGCAGAGGGAAAAATCGGAGCTCACCGCGCGCCTCTTCAGTACGCCGAGAAATCCTTGGTAAATACCAGGCGGCGTAGCAGTGTTTGCACTGCCTGGAGCGGCGCACGGCAAGCTCCGAGCTGTTCTCGGGCTGCGCTGACACTGAAGGGGAACTCCGCGCCAAATTTCAAATGTGAAACCGGCGCGGCTTCCCCCCCAGGGGTACAATAGGCTCTCCAGCTTGGTCCGGAACGTGAGGGGTTAACCCACGCCAAAATCGGCGTGGGGTTCCCCCCCAGATCCGTACCAAGCCCTCATCCCAGGCATGCAGTCTGGCCGGACAGGAATGGGGGTGGGGACGAGCGAGCGGCCCCCCCCCTCCTGAGCCGTACCAGACCACATGCCCTCGACATGGGGGAGTGTGTGCTTTGGGGGAGGGGGGCGCTGCCCCCCCACCCCAAAGCACTCTTGTCCCCATGTCGATCGGGACAAGAGCCTCTTCCCGACAACCCTAGCCATTGGTTGTCGGGGTATGCGGGCGGGAGCCAATCAGAATCTGGGAGCCCCGTTTAATAAGGTGGCCCCCAGATTTCGGGGCCCCACCCTATGTGAATGAGTATGGGGTACATCGTACCCCTACCCATTCACCTGGTGAAGGTGGTTTAAACTTTGAGGGTCTTCTGCCGCCGCCCCCTTCGAATTTTTCGGCCTGGACGGGGGTCGCACATCCCATCCAGGACTTGGACGTGGCGGGCTTCTCGTCGCTGTCTTCTGCCGCTGCCCCCTTCACCACGAAGCTCCGTGCTTGTTTGATGAGGGCAGCGGGCTTCCGTCGTCTTCTCCGGGGCGAGGGTCGTACATCCCACCCCGGATTTCGTCGCCGGCTTCTGCCTGGCTCCTACTAGGGGCCAGGCCTTCTTTTGCCGTCTTCCGCCGGAGGGCGCCACTCTCCGGGCTTCTCGACGTTGTCTTCCGCCGCGGGGGCCAGGCCTTCTTCTTTGCCGCCCCCTTCGATTTTTTCGGCCTGGACGGGGGTCGCACATCCCATCCAGGACTTGGACGTGGCGGGCTTCTCGTCGCCGTTTTCTGCCGCTGCCCCCTTCACCACGAAGCTCCGTGCTTGTTTGATGAGGGCAGCGGGCTTCCGTCGTCTTCTCCGGGGCGAGGGTCGTACATCCCACCCCGGATTTCGTCGCCGTCTTCTGCCGCTGCCCCCTTCACCACGAAGCTCCGTGCTTGTTTGATGAGGGCAGCGGGCTTCCGTCGCAGTCTTCCGCCGCGGGGTGACACTCGCGGGCTTCTTCTTCCATTCGATGTTGACACGGCGAGGTCCGGCGCTGAAATGCCTTCTGAGCGGCGGGCAAGGACTTATATTGGCATTGGGCGTGGGCGTGGTTATGCCAACATGTGACCTTAACCCATGTGACAGTGATGTCACGTCACATCACTGTCACATGGGTTAAGGTCACATGTTGGCATAACCACGCCCACGCCCAATGCCAATATAAGTCCTTGCCCGCCGCTCAGAAGGCATTTCAGCGCCGGACCTCGCCGTGTCAACATCGAATGGAAGAAGAAGCCCGCGAGTGTCACCCCGCGGCGGAAGACTGCGACGGAAGCCCGCTGCCCTCATCAAACAAGCACGGAGCTTCGTGGTGAAGGGGGCAGCGGCAGAAGACGGCGACGAAATCCGGGGTGGGATGTACGACCCTCGCCCCGGAGAAGACGACGGAAGCCCGCTGCCCTCATCAAACAAGCACGGAGCTTCGTGGTGAAGGGGGCAGCGGCAGAAAACGGCGACGAGAAGCCCGCCACGTCCAAGTCCTGGATGGGATGTGCGACCCCCGTCCAGGCCGAAAAAATCGAAGGGGGCGGCAAAGAAGAAGGCCTGGCCCCCGCGGCGGAAGACAACGTCGAGAAGCCCGGAGAGTGGCGCCCTCCGGCGGAAGACGGCGAAAGAAGCCCTGGGAGGAGCCAGGCAGAAGCGGAGGAGCCCGAGGTGGGGCGACACCCCCGTTGTTCTCCGCTGTTTTCGGCCGGCCCCCCCCGGATCTAAAAGAGCTTCATTTTGGGGTGGGGGCACAGTCGAGCATGGCGGAGAGCATGGGTGGGTGTTTCCCCCCCCCGGCAGAAGACGGCTAGAAGACCGAGGAGTGGCGACGCCCCCGTTGTTCTCCGCCATTTCCGCCGGCCCCCCCCGGATCTAAAAGAGCTTTGTTTGGGGTAGGGGGCCTGGCCGAACATGGCGGAGAGCATCGGTGGGTGTCTCTCTCCCCGGCGGAAGGCGGCGGCGAAGACCGGGGGGGGGTAGGTGTACCCCCGCGGCGGAAGACAACGTCGAGAAGCCCGGAGAGTGGCGCCCTCCGGCGGAAGACGGCGAAAGAAGCCCTGGGAGGAGCCAGGCAGAAGCGGAGGAGCCCGAGGTGGGGCGACACCCCCGTTGTTCTCCGCTGTTTTCGGCCGGCCCCCCCCGGATCTAAAAGAGCTTCATTTTGGGGTGGGGGCACAGTCGAGCATGGCGGAGAGCATGGGTGGGTGTTTCCCCCCCCCGGCAGAAGACGGCTAGAAGACCGAGGAGTGGCGACGCCCCCGTTGTTCTCCCCCATTTCCGCCGGCCCCCCCCGGATCTAAAAGAGCTTTGTTTGGGGTAGGGGGCCTGGCCGAACATGGCGGAGAGCATCGGTGGGTGTCTCTCTCCCCGGCGGAAGGCGGCGGCGAAGACCGGGGGGGGGGTAGGTGTACCCCCGCGGTGGAAGACAACGTCGAGAAGCCCGGAGAGTGGCGCCCTCCGGCGGAAGACGGCGAAAGAAGCCCTGGCCTCGGGAGGAGCCAGGCAGAAGCGGAGGAGCCCGAGGTGGGGCGACACCCCCGTTGTTCTCCGCTGTTTTCGGCCGGCCCCCCCCGGATCTAAAAGAGCTTCATTTTGGGGTGGGGGCACAGTCGAGCATGGCGGAGAGCATGGGTGGGTGTTTCCCCCCCCCGGCAGAAGACGTCTGGAAGACCGAGGGGCTCCGCCCCCGTTGTTCTCTGCTTCTTTCGGCCGGCCCCCCCCGGATCTGAAAGAGCTTATTTTGGGGTGGGGGCCTGGCTGGACATGGCGGAGATCATCGGTGGGTGTCCCCCCCCGGCAGAAGACGGCGAAGCCCGGGGCCCAATGGGCTGGTGGTGGGGGGTCCCGGCAGAAGACCCCCGGAGCTGACTAATAAATTATTTTTTTCTGTGTGTTTTTTTTTGTGTTTACACTTTTCCACCCGGTGAATGGGTAGGGGTACGATGTACCCCATACTCATTCACATAGGGTGGGGGGCCAGAATCTGGGGGCCCCCTTAATATAGGGGGCTCTCAGATTCTGATAAGCCCCCCGCCCGCATACCCCGACAACCAACGGCCAGGGTTGTCGGGAAGAGGCTCTTGTCCCTTTCGACATGGGGACAAGAGTGCTTTGGGGTGGGGGGGCAGTGCCCCCCTCCCCCACAGCACACACTCCCCCATGTCGAGGGCATGTGGTCTGGTACGGCTCAGGAGGGGGGGGGGCGCTCGCTCGTCCCCACCCCCATTCCTGTCCGGCCAGACTGCGTGCCTGGGAGAAGGGTTTGGTCTGGATCTGAGGGGGAACCCCACGCCGTTTTTTGGCGTGGGTTTAACCCCTTATGTTCCAGATCAAATCTAAGAGCCTGTTGTGCACCAGAAGGGGGACCCCCACGCCGTTTTTTTTTGTAATTTGGGGTGGAGTTCCCCTTTATCCCGGTCCTGTCAGGGGGGGGGGGGGAATGCCTGCTCGTCTGTCCCTACAATGTATGAACAGCGATCTGTCATTTCCCCTACACAGTCCCACCCCCTTTACAGTTAGAACACACCCAGGTAACATATTCAACCCCTTCCGCGCCCCTAGTGTTAACCCCTTCCCTGCCAGTGTCATTTTTATAGTAAGCAATGCATTGATATACCATTGCTCGCTACAAAAATGCCAAATCTCACAAAAATGTGTCCGCCACAATGTCGCATTAGACAGAAAAAACAAATGATAGCCACCATTACTAGTAAAACAAAAAATTATTCCAAAAAAACCCATAAGACCAACCCCTACTTAGAACTTTTGCCCAAACCAATCAAACGCTTATTGTGATTTTTTGCAACCAAAAAGATGTCCAAGAATACTTATCGGCCTAAACTGAGGGCAAACATTTTTTGAATATATTTTGGGGGAGATTTATTATAGCAAACCGTAAAAAAGATGTTTTTTTAGTTACCAAATTGTCGCTATATTTTTGGGTCAAGCAAAAATAAGAAAAAACGCAGAGGTGATCAAATACCACCAACAAAAAAAAAAAAATGAATTTTTAGGGGGGGGGGGGGAGGATGAGGACGCCCAATTTTTTTGGGGGCCACGTCGCACAACCACGCAATTGTCAGTCAAAATGACGCAGTGTTGAAATGCAAAAAATGGCCCCGTCAGTGACCAGTAATATGCTCTGGGGCTCAAGTGGTTACAAATTAAGAATACACTAAAGTTAGCCCAATTTATGGCCATAATGTGAAAGATGATGTTACACCGAGTAAATAGATACCCAACATGTTACACTTTAATATTGCACACACTCATGGAATGGCGCCAAACTTCAGTACTTGAAAATACCCATAGGCAACGCTTTTTTATGTGTTTCAGGTTACCAGTTTAGATTTACAGAGGAGGTCTAGTGCTAAAAGTATTGCTCTCGCTCTAACGTACGCTATGATACCTCACATGTGGGGTTTGAACGGGGGTTCAATATGTGGGCGGGGCTTACACATTTAAGGCCCGCCCCCATATATGGAAACATTCTTCAAACCACACATGTGAGGTATCATAGCGTGCGTAACAGCAAGAGGAATATTTATAGCACTAGACCTCATCTGTAAATCTAAACTGGTAACCGGAAACAATAAAAATGCTGCTTGTTCCCTTCTGACTGCGAGCTACTAGGGACAGGGGCGTTTAAATTATTACTATTTAGGTTTGTTACGTAAAAATTCTATAAGACCTCCCGTTCAGCTTGTAAAGCATCACTTCATGGGGACCAAAAAAAAATTTAACACCTCTAATGCTTTCATCCGCCATTGCAGATTTGATTCTGGTACTGCATTTCGAGTGAACTGGGCATGCTCGAACAGTTAGAAAAAGAAGTTGGAAGTTTCATCCTGAAAATGACTTGCATCTTTCTGAGCATGCTCAGAAAGCTCTTTTTTTGGCTTAGTAATTTAAGGACATCCTTAACAGGTGTAAGCAGTTCCAAGTGCACACAAACTAGAGGCTGACATTTCTTCATGTGTTTCCAATTGGTTCATTAGCACACATGTTATAAAAAGCGTGGATACTGCACGTGTCAGCTGCCCCTCAGAGGGGGCAGATTTGCTGGCTGGAAGGAATGGCGGAGTGAAACAGAGATGTTTTGGAGCAAGTTTTGTATTTTTTGATGTTTTCTCTGCTACATAATTTTGCTAAATGTTTCTCAAGATGTTAATGACTAATGTTTTAATCCTGTGGGTCTATCCTGTTATTTCAAAAGCATGATTTATTTTCCAATGACTGTGAAATAAACGTTGGTCTTTTTTGTTTTTAGGTGTTTGTATATATTTTTGGTGTGTTTATTTGTAATTTTTTTTTTGCTTTCCTTGTTTTGTGGACCAATAAAATTACTTTCAAATTTTGAAGTTTGTTTTGTGATATTTTTTTCATGCTATGGATTTCAACCGCTGCAGCTGAAATAGTTTGGGCCTAAACCATCAAGTGTGATTTGTCTCTAAGCTCTTTCCTGGTGTGTATGCATGAAATGTTTAGTCACCAGAAAAGGAAGGACAAAGCGGTAAGTAATGTTTCCTAGAACTGATGTCCAGACTGACTTTTTAAAGCACATGTGCAAGATGTAGGAAAAGCTGCAAACAGGGCCTGTTGGAGGGGGGGGGGGGGGGGTGGTGTTTTTTTTGTGGACAGGCTTGAAGTGCTGATTTACAGCGCT
Source organism: Rana kukunoris (assembly GCA_029574335.1). Classification (NCBI taxonomy): domain Eukaryota; kingdom Metazoa; phylum Chordata; class Amphibia; order Anura; family Ranidae; genus Rana; species Rana kukunoris. The sequence goes on from CM056057.1 coordinate 201,188,711, forward strand.
GTGCTTGAAACTAGCACAAGACAATCCTATTCTAATTGTGGGTTGTTTGAGGGAAGCCAATTGAGTGTTAGAACCCCTGCTAGTGTTTTTAGGTTGGGCTTTGTGTCCCTTTTCCTAAAATTGGCTTCACTTCCTGTCACACAGCTGAACAGGAAGTGAGGTTAAAACCCTACCAATGGTCTTTTCTTCGGGGCACAGGTCAATCTAACTAGTGTCACCATTAAGCAAATTGCACTGCAGTGTACACCCCAAATGATTAGTTACTTTGGGGTTTAGTAAAGGCAAAGCCGCTCTGCAGTAGAAGCGTAGGCAATGAAAATCAGAAGGGAAGCACTGATGGTTTTTACTTCCAATCCCGCCAAGTTTTGAGTTTTCTTCCTTGCTTGTCCACTTGTAGTGCAAAGTGGATTTGCCTTTAGTAAATGGACCCCAAAGTCCAAGATTCCTACTAATTTGGGGTGTACACAGCAAAATGCCATTTCCAAAATGGGAAACTATTTATATTGATCTGTGTGTCCCCAACAAAACATTACTCAGGTGTTTCCCTCACTTCCTGTTTGGCTGTGTGGCAGGAAGTGAATGAATTAAGTAGAAAGTGACAACATTTGTGAGGTGTCTTTACCCTATCAGGGGTGCAGGCATCCCCAAAACAAACATGAAAATAGTTGATTTAACATTGGGTGGTGTTTGTGGGGGTCCCTAACACACATTCATACATATTAGCAACGCTGGATCGTGGCCTATTGGCATGGTTATATTTTCTTAAGCCTCTCAATAAAATGATCTGAAATTTGGGGTTAAACTGGAACAATAATCATCACTTTTATTTTTTGGATTTCTTTCATTTTGGATAGAGTTGGTGGGGGGGGGGGGGGGTTAGAAGCTCTGTCAGTTTATTTTGTATTATCCCTGTCCGTTTGGGGAGATTGGCCTTCACTTCCTGCCCCATAGCCAAACAGGAAGTGATCGAAAAAGTAGGCAAATTAAGGGCCCCCCCAAGTCCCCCCCCACAGAACTTGTGTGTGTCCCCTGAAAATTCCTGGGTGGGTCATAAAAAAACAGGGTGTGGCCTTGACAGGAAGGGTGGGTCATTTTTCTATTAGGGGGGTGCCAAAATTTGGTCAGGCCTAGGGCAGCACAAAACCTAAATCTCCTACTGCACATTAGGGCTTATTTAGACAGGATCCAATTTACAGCATGTTTTTAGATTGTGGGAGGAAACCCGCACAGGGAGAACATGCAAACTCCAGGCAGATAGTGTCACGGGTGGGATTCGAACCAGCAACCCTTTTGCTGCTAGGTGAACATGCTACACACTACGCTACTGTGCTGAACGAACATGATTGCAGCTGAAAGCATGAGATGTTTTTTTTTTTACCAATTCCATGATTTCCAGCCTGGAGGACAGATGTGGGGTCTAATTGACCCCGCCTTTCTCTATAAAGAGGACCTGTCACACACTAGTCCTATTACAAGGGATGTTTACATTCCTTGTAATAGGAAGAAAAGTGAAAAATAATACAAACAAAGGGACAAACAAGTGCAAAAAATAAAATATTAAGTAAAAAAATAAAATAACAAAGGAATTTAAATGCTCCTGTCCCTAGTAGCTCGCACTCAGAAGCGAACACGCATGCAAGTCCCACACACATATGTAAACATCCTTCAAACCCCACATGTGAGGTATCATAGCGTGCGTTAGAGCGAGAGCAATAATGTTAGCACTAGACCTCCTCTGTAACTCAAAAGTGGTAACCTGAGAAAAAAAGTCAAGCGTTGCCTATGGAGATTTTTAATAACGAAGTTTAGCGCCATTCCATGAGTGTGCGCAATATGAAAGCGTGACAAGTTAGGTATCTATTTACTCGGTGTAACATCATCTTTTACCTTATCCCTAAAAATTGGCCTAGCTTTACTGCTTTCTTATTTTGTCATTCATGAAACAGGTTTTTTTTTGGAAAGCCAAAAAAAAAAAAAAACGTTAGAACATTTTTGGCACAAATACTGTTGGAAATGTGTCCGAAAAAATGGCCGCCACTTTATTCCCTAGGGTGTTTGTTAATAAAATATATATAATGTTTGGGGGTCCTGAGTAAGTTTCAAGGAAGAAAATATAATTGTTACATGAAGGAGAGAAGTGCCAGAATAGGCGCGGTATGGAAGTGGTTAAAGTGCACCAATAAAAGTGAAAAATTCCTTGAAATTTCGTACCATGGGGGGGGGGGAGGCAATTAGGGGCGCCATCAGGAATTATGGGGCCCCTTACACAGCTTCAGGCATGGGCCCCCTGGAGCAGAGAATAGGGGGGGGGGTGCCGCCTGATATTAAGAAGGGGGGGGGGCTGCCGCAATTTGATAAGCGGGGGGTTCCTTTACTAAAAAATACATATAGAAAAATATATATTAAAAAGGGTGGTAGCCATCCGGGGGCCCTGGGGACCACTGGGCCCTTTAATAAAAAGAAACTTCTGGGCTCTTTAATGAAAAATAAATTACAATATCTACATATATAAAATAATAAAAAAGGGGGTTGCCTTGGGAGCTCTGGGCCCTTTAATAAAAAATAACTACCAAAAATCTAAAAAAAAAATAACATTGGGTGGGAGCTGTGGTGGCTCAACGTGAATGGCACTGCGCTGACAAGCCGTTCACCTCTGCAGCCAAGGGTTCGGATCCCGGTCTCGGCTACATATGAATTGAGTTTGGTGGTGTCAGCCCAGCTCCCGGTGGGTGTGCTATGCAAGGTACGCCTGTGCTTAGTATGCCCACCCCCCCCCCCCCCACAAAAAAAACACCACACTTGCACACACTTTGGCCATGAGGTCTCCTAAAATAAAGGGAGGTGAAGGACCTACAGGGCTGGCTGGGTGGGCTACACTCCTTCATAGGGGGAGTCCCTCTGTCCCATCGGGCTCCCAAGTGTAGCAGGTGGGGTGAGTGGGAGGCCCCCCTCACACCCACCATTGCCACCGGGGCCATGGAGAAGGATGGCGATTGCAAGTCCAGCTCCTCTCTCTCGACTTCACGCACAAAATACACTTTAAAAAAGAAATTAAAGTAAAAAGTAACAAACCTGGGGAAAATGTTTATAACATTTTTAGAAGCAAAAAGGTTGTCATCTGGGGCCCTCTGGGAGCTTTCAAAATTATATTATATATATATATGTTTAAAAAATATCCAAAAAATATATCATATGTTTTTTTTTTTGATTTTTTTGTAAAGGTGGGGGGTTGTCATCTGGAGCCCTGGGATCTCCGGGCCACTGGGGACCAGGCCACTGGGGACCTCCAGACTGCAAAAAAATATTAAATTCCAAAAATTGGCCCTTTAATTAAAAATCCTACAAAAACCAACTAACAAATATATATACAAAAAAAAAAAGAGGGGGGTTACCATCTGGGGCGCTGGGGGGCCTCCAGGCATCTGGGCACCTCCGGACCCCCGGGCCCCTTACAGGTGTACAGGGCCGCCATCATGAATTTTGGGGCCCCTTACACAGCTTCAGGCATGGGCCCCCTGGAGCAGAGAACCGGGGGGGGGTGCTGCCGCATGAAATTGAGAAGCGGGGGGGGGGGGGGTGGTGCCACAAATTGAGGAGCGGAGGGGCCCTTTACAAAAATTTTGACAGAAATAAGAAATAAAGAAAAATATATATAAAAAAGGGGGGTAGCCATCCGGGGCCCTGGGGACCTCTGTGCTCTTTATCAAATAAAAATACAAAAGAGAGAAAATACATATATATATATTTTTTAAATATAACATTTATCGAAAAAAAGTAAAAAAACAAGGGGGTAGCCTTCCAGGGCCCTGGGGACCTCTGGGCCCTTTCCTTAAAAAAAAAATAAACAAATATATTAAAAAAATATATATTTTTTTTTAAATATATATATTTTATTTCAAAAAAAGGGCTTGCCATCTGGGGCCCTTAGTGGCCTCCGGGCCCCTGGGGACCTTCGGAGCCCTTAAACAAAAAAATAAAAATAAAATTGTTTTTTTTGTTTTAGGGTGGTTCCCATCCGGGCCCCTGGGGACCCCCGGGCGGTGTAATGCCTGTACCCCCCTAATGGCGGCCCTGCAGGTGTACTGCCTGTACCCCCCTGATGGCGGCCCTGGGTGTAATGTCAGCATGTGAAAAATGACATTCTGAAGGAAAAAAGCCATTTAAAACTGACTCGCGGCTATAATGAATTGTCAGCTCTTGGAATTTGCAGGAGAATTCATTCATTAAAAACACCAAAAAAAAAGCGTGGGGGTCCCCCCAAATTCAATAACCAGACCCTTTAGGTCTGGTATGGATATTAAGGGGAACCCCGCCATCAATTTTTAAAAAAAATGACGTGGGGTTCCCCCCAAATATCCATAACCAGACCCTTCAGGTCTGGTGTGGAATTTAAGGGGAACTCCACTCCAACTAAAAAAAAAAATGGCGTGGAGTCCCCCTAAAATCCACACCAGACCCCTTATCCGAGCACGTTGACCTGGCCGGCCGCAGAAAAGAGGGGGGGACAGAGCGCGGCCCCCCCCCTCTCCTGAACCGCACCAGGCCACATGCCCTCAACATTGGGAGGGTGTTTTGGGGTGCCCCCCAAAACACCTTGTCCCCATGTTGATGAGGACAAGGGTCTCTTCCCCACAACCCTTGCCCGGTGGTTGTGGGGGTCTGCGGGCAGGAGGCTTATCGAAATCTGGAAGACCCCTTTAACAAAGGGGCCCCCCAGATCCCGGCCCCCCCCCTGTGTGAAATGGTAATGGGGTACCTTGTACCTCTACCATTTCACGAGAAAAAAAATGTAAAGGGTTAAAAAAGACAAGAGCCGGTTTTTGACAAGTCCTTTATTATCTTCTTTCTTCTTTCCTTCGGGTTTCTTCTTCCTCCTCCTTCTTCTTCCTCTGCTTCTGTCTTGGGTCTTCTATTCCCGCATCTTGCCCGGCGTGTTCTTCCATCTTCTTCCGCTGTTCTTCTCGTCCGCATCTTCTTCTCCTTCTTGTTCTTCTTCGCCGGAGCGGCCGCTTCCAATTGAAATCCCCGCTGTCTGCCGGACCACGCCCCCCCTCTGACGCCACGGGCAAGCTCTTAGGAGTGTGTGCTGCCAGTGCGTCAGAGGGGGGCGTGGTCACATGTCAGAGGGCGGCCAATTCAATTTGAAGCTTGTGCGCGGCTTTTTCTTTGCCAGAGTCGCCGCTTCCAATTGAATTGCCCGCTTTCTGGAACATGTGACCACGCCCCCCTCTGACGCACTGGCACCACACGGGGACTTTCCTAAGAGCTTGCCCGTGGCGTCAGAGGGGGGGCGTGGTCCGGCAGACAGCGGGGATTTCGATTGGAAGCGGCCGCTCCGGCGAAGAAGAAGAAGAAGGAGAAGATGCGGACGAGAAGGACAGCGGAAGAAGATGGAAGAACACGCCGGGCAAGATGCGGGAATAGAAGACCCAAGACAGAAGCAGAGGAAGAAGAAGGAGGAGGAAGAAGAAACCCGAAGGAAAGAAGAAAGAAGATAATAAAGGACTTGTCAAAAACCGGCTCTTGTCTTTTTTTACACTGACACTTTTTTTTTTCTCGTGAAATGGTAGAGGTACAAGGTACCCCATTACCATTTCACACAGGGGGGGGGGCCGGGATCTGGGGGGCCCCTTTGTTAAAGGGGTCTTCCAGATTTCGATAAGCCTCCTGCCCGCAGACCCCCACAACCACCGGGCAAGGGTTGTGGGGAAGAGACCCTTGTCCTCATCAACATGGGGACAAGGTGTTTTGGGGGGCACCCCAAAACACCCTCCCAATGTTGAGGGCATGTGGCCTGGTGCGGTTCAGGAGAGGGGGGGGGCCGCGCTCTGTCCCCCCCTCTTTTCTGCGGCCGGCCAGGTCAACGTGCTCGGATAAGGGGTCTGGTGTGGATTTTAGGGGGGACTCCACGCCATTTTTTTTTTTTTTGGGGTGGAGTTCCCCTTAAATTCCACACCAGACCCGAAGGGTCTGGTTATGGATATTTGGGGGGAACCCCACGTCATTTTTTTTAATAAATTGACGGCGGGGTTCCCCTTAATATCCATATCAGACCTAAAGGGTCTGGTTATTGAATTTGGGGGGACCCCCACGCTTTTTGTTTTCGTTTTTTTATGAATGAATTCTCCTGCAATTGCCGGGAGCCGACAATTCATTATTGCCGCGAGTCAGTTTTAAATGGCTTTTTTTTTTTTTTTTTTTTTTTTTTCAGAATGTCATTTTGTGCAAAGACATATTTCTAACCGCAGGAAAAGTGCGCTTTATTCACCTGCTGACATTCCCCCCCCCCCCCATGGTACGAATTTTAAAATAATTATTCAAATGACGTGGGGGTCCCCCCAAATTCTATAACCAGACCCTTTAGGTCTGGTATGGATATTAAGGGGAACCCCGCCGTCAATTTTTAAAAAAAATGACGTGGGGGTCCCCCCAAATATCCATAACCAGACCCTTCGGGTCTGGTGTGGAATTTAAGGGGAACTCCACCCCAAATGAAAAAAAAAATGGCGTGGAGTCCCCCCTAAAATCCACACCAGACCCCTTATCCGAGCACGTTGACCTGGCCGGCCGCAGAAAAGAGGGGGGGACAGAGCGCGGCCCCCCCCCTCTCCTGAACCGCACCAGGCCACATGCCCTCAACATTGGGAGGGTGTTTTGGGGTGCCCCCCAAAACACCTTGTCCCCATGTTGATGAGGACAAGGGTCTCTTCCCCACAACCCTTGCCCGGTGGTTGTGGGGGTCTGCGGGCAGGAGGCTTATCGAAATCTGGAAGACCCCTTTAACAAAGGGGCCCCCCAGATCCCGGCCCCCCCCCTGTGTGAAATGGTAATGGGGTACCTTGTACCTCTACCATTTCACGAGAAAAAAAAAGTGTCAGTGTAAAAAAAGACAAGAGCCGGTTTTTGACAAGTCCTTTATTATCTTCTTTCTTCTTTCCTTCGGGTTTCTTCTTCCTCCTCCTTCTTCTTCCTCTGCTTCTGTCTTGGGTCTTCTATTCCCGCATCTTGCCCGGCGTGTTCTTCCATCTTCTGTTCCTCCGCTGTCCTTCTCGTCCGCATCTTCTCCTTCTTCTTCTTCTTTGCCGGAGGCGCCGCTTCCAATTGAAATCCCCGCTGTCTGCCGGACCACGCCCCCCCCTCTGACGCCACGGGCAAGCTCTTAGGAGTGTGGTGCCAGTGCGTCAGAGGGGGGCGTGGTCACATGTCAGAGGGCGGCAATTCAATTGGAAGCTCGTGCGCGGCTTTTTCTTTGCCAGAAAAAGTCGCCGCTTCCAATTGAATTGCCCGCTTTCTGGACATGTGACCACGCCCCCCTCTGACGCACTGGCACCACACGGGGACTTTCCTAAGAGCTTGCCCGTGGCGTCAGAGGGGGGGGCGTGGTCCGGCAGACAGCGGGGATTTCAATTGGAAGCGGCCGCTCCGGCGAAGAAGAAGAAGGAGAAGATGCGGACGAGAAGGACAGCGGAAGAAGATGGAAGAACACGCCGGGCAAGATGCGGGAATAGAAGACCCAAGACAGAAGCAGAGGAAGAAGAAGGAGGAGGAAGAAGAAACCCGAAGGAAAGAAGAAAGAAGATAATAAAGGACTTGTCAAAAACCGGCTCTTGTCTTTTTTAACCCTTTACATTTTTTTTACTCGTGAAATGGTAGAGGTACAAGGTACCCCATTACCATTTCACACAGGGGGGGGGCCGGGATCTGGGGGGCCCCTTTGTTAAAGGGGTCTTCCAGATTTCGATAAGCCTCCTGCCCGCAGACCCCCACAACCACCGGGCAAGGGTTGTGGGGAAGAGACCCTTGTCCTCATCAACATGGGGACAAGGTGTTTTGGGGGGCACCCCAAAACACCCTCCCAATGTTGAGGGCATGTGGCCTGGTGCGGTTCAGGAGAGGGGGGGGGCCGCGCTCTGTCCCCCCCTCTTTTCTGCGGCCGGCCAGGTCAACGTGCTCGGATAAGGGGTCTGGTGTGGATTTTAGGGGGGACTCCACGCCATTTTTTTTTTAAATTGACGGCGGGGTTCCCCTTAATATCCATACCAGACCTAAAGGGTCTGGTTATTGAATTTGGGGGGACCCCCACGTCATTTGAATAATTTTTTTAAAATTCGTACCATGGGGGGGGGGGGGGGGAATGTCAGCAGGTGAATAAAGCGCACTTTTCCTGCGGTTAGAAATATGTCTTTGCACAAAATGACATTCTGAAAAAAAAAAAAAAAAAAAAAGCCATTTAAAACTGACTCGCGGCAATAATGAATTGTCAGCTCCTGGAAATTGCAGGAGAATTCATTCATTACAAAAACGAAAAAATAAAGCGTGGGGGTCCCCCCAAATTCAATAACCAGACCCTTTAGGTCTGATATGGATATTAAGGGGAACCCCGCCGTCAATTTATTAAAAAAATGACGTGGGGTTCCCCCCAAATATCCATAACCAGACCCTTCGGGTCTGGTGTGGAATTTAAGGGGAACTCCACCCCAAAAAAAAAAAAAAATGGCGTGGAGTCCCCCCTAAAATCCACACCAGACCCCTTATCCGAGCACGTTGACCTGGCCGGCCGCAGAAAAGAGGGGGGGACAGAGCGCGGCCCCCCCCCTCTCCTGAACCGCACCAGGCCACATGCCCTCAACATTGGGAGGGTGTTTTGGGGTGCCCCCCAAAACACCTTGTCCCCATGTTGATGAGGACAAGGGTCTCTTCCCCACAACCCTTGCCCGGTGGTTGTGGGGGTCTGCGGGCAGGAGGCTTATCGAAATCTGGAAGACCCCTTTAACAAAGGGGCCCCCCAGATCCCGGCCCCCCCCCTGTGTGAAATGGTAATGGGGTACCTTGTACCTCTACCATTTCACGAGAAAAAAAAATGTAAAGGGTTAAAAAACGACAAGAGCCGGTTTTTGACAAGTCCTTTATTATCTTCTTTCTTCTTTCCTTCGGGTTTCTTCTTCCTCCTCCTTCTTCTTCCTCTGCTTCTGTCTTGGGTCTTCTATTCCCGCATCTTGACCGGCGTGTTCTTCCATCTTCTTCCGCTGTCCTTCTCGTCCGCATCTTCTCCTTCTTCTTCTTCTTCGCCGGAGCGGCCGCTTCCAATCGAAATCCCCGCTGTCTGCCGGACCACGCCCCCCCTCTGACGCCACGGGCGAGCTCTTAGGAAAGTCCCCGTGTGGTGCCAGTGCGTCAGAGGGGGGCGTGGTCACATGTTCCAGAAAGCGGGCAATTCAATTGGAAGCGGCGACTCTGGCAAAGAAAAAGCCGCGCACAAGCTTCAAATTGAATTGGCCGCCCTCTGACATGTGACCACGCCCCCCTCGGACGCACTTGCAGCACACTCCTAAGAGCTTGCCCGAGGCGTCAGAGGGGGGGGGGCGTGGTCCGGCAGACAGCGGGGATTTCAATTGGAAGCGGCCGCTCCGGCGAAGAAGAACAAGAAGGAGAAGAAGATGCGGACGAGAAGGACAGCGGGAGGAACAGAAGATGGAAGAACACGCCGGGCAAGATGCGGGAATAGAAGACCCAAGACAGAAGCAGAGGAAGAAGAAGGAGGAGGAAGAAGAAACCCGAAGAAAAGAAGAAAGAAGATAATAAAGGACTTGTCAAAAACCGGCTCTTGTCTTTTTTAACCCTTTACATTTTTTTTCTCGTGAAATGGTAGAGGTACAAGGTACCCCATTACCATTTCACACAGGGGGGGGGCCGGGATCTGGGGGGCCCCTTTGTTAAAGGGGTCTTCCAGATTTCGATAAGCCTCCTGCCCGCAGACCCCCACAACCACCGGGCAAGGGTTGTGGGGAAGAGACCCTTGTCCTCATCAACATGGGGACAAGGTGTTTTGGGGGGCACCCCAAAACACCCTCCCAATGTTGAGGGCATGTGGCCTGGTGCGGTTCAGGAGAGGGGGGGGGCCGCGCTCTGTCCCCCCCTCTTTTCTGCGGCCGGCCAGGTCAACGTGCTCGGATAAGGGGTCTGGTGTGGATTTTAGGGGGGACTCCACGCCATTTTTTTTTTAATTTGGAGTGGAGTTCCCCTTAAATTCCACACCAGACCCGAAGGGTCTGGTTATGGATATTTGGGGGGAACCCCACGTCATTTTTTTTTTTAAATTGATGGCGGGGTTCCCCTTAATATCCATACCAGACCTAAAGGGTCTGGTTATTGAATTTGGGGGGACCCCCACGCTTTTTTTTCCCTTTTTTTAATGAATGAATTCTCCTGCAATTGCCGGGAGCCGACAATTCATTATAGCCGCGAGTCAGTTTTAAATGGCTTTTTTACTTTGAAAAATGACATTTTGTGCAGAGACAGTTCTAACCACGGGAAACATGCGCTTTTTCACCTGCTGACATTAGAGACCCCCATAGTACGAAATTTAAAGGAAAATTACACTTTTATTATTGCACTTTTAGCATTATTAAAATCACTGCTCCCGAAAAAACGGCCGTTTTAAAAAATAAAAAAAGCATTGGTACATGTCCCCTGGGGCAGGACTGAGGTCCCCAAACACTTTTTAGGACAAAACTTGCAGATTAGCCTTTAAAATTCACTATTAAGATTTTCCCCCATAGACTTATACAGGGAGTTCGGCGGCGGCTTTAGTTATCAATCACATCGCGCTGCTGCTGCCGCCGGTTCATGCGCCTAATTAGGGATTCATCCAGCGCACTAATTAAGGCATGTACCGGCGCAGCGCAGATTCATTAGTAAATCAGCCCCATTGTGTTCTGCCAGCTAGTACAATGATCAGTGTTGCTATCTATAGCTGGCAGCACTGATTGTTTTGGTAAAAACAGGCTGGTTGTACTCAAGTCGATTAATAGATTGACTTGTGTAAAACCAGCTAACCCATACATAGATCGACTATGGCTGGTCTCTGCATAATTGATGTAATTATAATCCATGTATGACCCGCTTAACCACTACGCAGTCCCTAAACATCCTTCCACTCCTGTACATAGTGCTCACTGTCATACTCTCCACACTCCTCTCCTGTACAAAGTGCCCACTGTCATACTCTCCACACTTCTCTCCTATACATAGTGCCCACTGTCATACCCTCCACACTCCTCTCCTGTACATATTGACCACTGTCATACCCTCCACACTCCTCTCCTATACAGAGCGCCCACTGTCATACCCCCCACACTCCTCTCCTGTACATAGTGCCTGCTGTCATACACTTCTCTCCTGTACATAGTGCCCACTGTCACACCCTCCTCACTCCTCTCCTATACATAGTGCCCACCAGTGGCGGTGCGTCCATAGGGACGCAGGAGCGCCGCCCCATCTGACTCGCTCACAGCCAATAAAATATACATAAAAAGAAAAAGTTTGCGAAAACTTAAAAACCTTAAATAATAAAATTATATTAAGTCCAGTAAGAAAAAGATCTGTTCAACACAGATAGCACCCCAGTGCACTTCAGACAATCGTGAACCACCACCACATGGACTGGAGCTTACCAAACATAAGCTAAATGAAAGCCTATAGAATCCAATGCAGCATATCACGGAAGTAGATCGCACAGCCTTGGGGAACAGCTGTTTCTCAGGAACCTCGCCAGGCAATACCAGGATACCACGTTGGTTACACACCAATGAGCATATCATACGGGGCAGCGGTGAACCATAAACAGAAAAAGGAGACCGCACATAGTGTAATACCAATGCGATTTAATAAAAAAGATTAAAAAGCCACTTACATAAATAACGTAGATAGTAGCAATAAAATTAAATGCCGGCCGGCATACAACAGGAGCCCTTCCTCCTTAGACGAACGCGGTGACGTCACTGCACACCTACGTCCCAGACGTGTTTCGTCACAGGTTGACGTTATCACTGTATGAATCTGTATATTTTCGCCACTGCCGCCCGCTATTCAGCTGACCGGACATTGAGCGTCCGTCAGCTGAATAGCGGCAGCTGACTGGCTGTGGGGAAGTGCCTATCAGGGCCAGCGGCTGTAGTCGGCTTCCGGAAGCTCATCCTCGGGACGTACCGGCCGTGCATCCGAGGATGACTGACAGGCGTCTCAGCCAATCAGGTAACCTGATTGGCTGAAGCATCATTGAGGGCGGGACGAGGGACATTGAGGGACGTAGAAGCCATAAAGGTAAGTGCCAGTGGGGGGTACTGGGCACGGTGGCTACAAGTGGGGGCACAGTGGCTACAAGTGGGGGCACAGTGGTGACAATTGGGGGCACAGTGGCAACAATTGGGGGCACAGTGGCAACAATTGGGGGCACAGTGGCGACAATTGGGGGCACAGTAGCTGTGTTTAATGGCATCATGGTGACAATTGATGGCACAGTAGCTGCGTTTGATGGCATGGCACAGTGGCTGCGTTTTGATGGCACAGTGGTTGCGTTTTGATGGCACAGTGACTGCATTTGATGGCATGGCACAGTGGTGACAATTGATAGGTACAGTGAGGCTGCAATTGTTTTTTTTTTTTCCGTTTGCACCCCCCCAAAAATTTGTGCCCACTATCATACCGTCCCCATTCCTCTCCTGTACATACTGCCCACTGTCATACCCTCCACACTCCTCTCCTGTAAATACTGCCCCATCATACCCTCCACACTTCTCTCTGGTACATACTACCCTTTGTCATACCCCCACACTCCTCCTGTATATACTGCCCACTGTCATACCCTTCACACTCCTCTCCTGTACATAGTACCTGCTGTCATACACTTCTCTCCTGTACATACTGCCCACTGCCATACCCTCCACACTTCTCTCCTGTACATACGGCTCACTGTAATCCCCTCCACACTCCTCTCCTGTACATACTGCCCACTGTCATACCCTCTACACTCCTCTCCTGTACATAGTGCCTGCTGTCATACACTTCTCTCCTGTACATACTGCCCACTGTCATACCCTCTATGCTTCTCTCCTGTACATACTGCTCACTGTCATCCCCTCCACACTTCTCTCCTATACATAGTGCCCATCATCATACCCTCCACACTCCTCTCCTGTACATACTGCCCACTGTCATACCCTCCACACTCTCTCCTGTACATACTGCCTACTGTCATACCCTCCACACTCCTCTCCTGTACATAGTGCCCACTGTCATACCCTCCACACTCCTCTCCTGTACATACTGCCCACTGTCATACCCTCCACACTCTCTCCTGTACATACTGCCTACTGTCATACCCTCCACACTCCTCTCCTGTACATTGTGCCTTTTGTCGTACTACCCTTTGCACTCTTCTCCTGTAAATAGTGTTAGACCCTTCACATTCCTCTTCCTCACCTGCACATACTTCCCACTTATATACAATCCGTACTCCTCCCCTATGTTGCTTACCCACAAAAACAGTTCTTTAAAATGATACTGAATACCCTCAATGTTCCCAGCTCTAGAATGGACACACTTTTGTTACTTCAACTAAAGGAAATCTCAGTTCTCATATTTGTTCTCCCCATTATTAGAACTTATTTCATTTTGTGATTACTACTGTGATGTATAGAGGAACACAGGGGATCTCAGCTACTCTAAATATAGCACTTGTGAAAAAAAGTGTCCCTGAAAATATTTTTTAAATGTTGGCAACTATGCACTTAGGCACTGCCCAAGGGCCACTGGGTCAGTAGGGGGCCCCATGAGAGGTTTCTGGGATCCTGTGATATTAAAGCGGCAGTAAACTTTCCTGACATTACTACTTTTTAGAGGCCCTGGGGTAGGTTATGCCACAATGTACAAGTATGCACAGCATATTAGCACATTAGGGTACACTTACATTTTCAGACTGGGCCCTCCATTGCTGCGCTGTGATTCCCACGCATTTATTTATTGTTTATAAAAGGCCCCACCAAAATCCTCAGCACCAGGCCCATGATGTTCTTAACCACTTGAGGCCCGCGCTATCGCCGAATGACGGCAACGGCGCGGACCTCAATTTCCAACATGCCGTCATTTGACGGCAGCTTCTTCCTTGTTCCCCGCGCGTGCTCTGGAGCGCGCGTCGGGGAAATTCTGTTGCTGGCCGTGTCCCTTGGACACAGCCAATCACAGATCGCCTTGAACGGCCAATCGGAGTGGCTGTTCAGGTGCGATCTGTGGTCGAATGAGAGATGATCTCAAATGTAAACAAATGAGATCATCTCTCATCGCCGCTTCTCCCTCCTCACACAGAGACATCGTTTGAGGAGGGAGAACATTCTGTGAGGAGGTATTATACTCCATACAGTGCCACCACTGCCTATACAGTGCCACCACAGTGCCCATACAGTGCCACCACTGCCTATACAGTGCCCATACAGTGCCACCTGTACCAATACAGTTCCCATCTGTGCCAACACAGTGCCACCTGTGCCCATACAGTGCCACCACAGTGCCCACCTGTGCCCATACAGTGCCCACCTGTGCCCATACAGTGCCCACCTGTGCCAATACAGTGCCCACCTGTGCCAATACAGTGCCCACCTGTGCCACCTCATCAGTGCTCACCCGTGCTAATCAGTGACGCCAATCAGTGCCCACCTGTGTTGTGCCGCCAATCAGTGCTCACCTGTGCCGCCAATCAGTGCTCAACTGTGCCGCCAATCAGTGCTCACCTGTGCCGCCAATCAGTGCCCACCTGTGCCGCCAATCAGTGCCCACCTGTGCCGCCAATCAGTGCTCACCTGTGCCGCCAATCAGTGCTCACCTGTGCCGCCAATCAGTGCTCACCTGTGCCGCCAATCAGTGCCCACCTGTGCCGCCAATCAGTGCCCACCTGTGCCGCCTCATCAGTGCCACCTCAGTGCCCACCTGTGCCAATCCGTGCCCATCTGCTCTGCCAATCCGTGCCAATCTTCTCCGCCAAAACATGTCAAAAAGATCCTATTCACTAGAGGAAGGCATTCCAAATTATTTCTGCGCCCGATGAGAGCAACATGGATCTCTCTTGTTCAAACTCCACTTCCAATTTTACTTCTGAGTCCAACGTCAACTATGAGCCAGCCCCCAGTAGCGGAACACTGAGTGACTCCGAGGAGGAAGATAGCCGGCCCGCTAAACAAAGGCGTTCTGGTCAGGAGGCAGTGCCATCCAGCAGCACTGCAGTGCCTTCCACCAGCACTGCAGTGCCTTCCACCAGCACTGCAGTGCCTTCCACCAGCACCGCAGTGCCTCGGCAAGAAAGGCCAAAGACCCATGCCGGCCTTCCCTATGCCCTTCAGAACCCTTTGTGGCTTCCTCCAAATTCCGGAGAAGCCAACATTCCCCCTTTCACGGCCCAGCCAGGAGTCCAAGTGGACACGGAGAACTTTTCCCCGATCGATTTTTTCAACCTGATGTTCACAGAGGACATGCTATCAGAAATTGTGGCCCAGTGCAACCTATTTGCACAACAATGTATTGAAAGAAATCCCACATCCTATTATGCCCGTCCCTTCCAGTGGAGAGACCTTACGGTGGAGGAGTTGAAAATTTTTTTAGGCCTCACATTATGTATGGGACTCAACCCAAAAAATTCTTCACGTGCCTTTTGGTCCAAAAACCCAATTTATCACATGCCAATCTTCTCCAGCAAAATGCCCAGATCCCGATACTATGCCATCATGAGATTCCTACATTTCAACGACAATACCCAGTGCCATCCCCGAAATCACCCAAATCACGACAGGCTTTTTAAAATTCGGCCCTTACTGACCTATTTTTCTGAGAAATTCCCCCAGTTGTATACCCCGGACCAACACATCTGTGTGGATGAGTCCCTTGTGAAATTCACTGGCAGGCTTCAAATAAAACAATTCATCCCCAGCAAAAGAGCCCGCTATGGCGTGAAGATCTACAAATTGTGTGACCGAGTCACAGGATACTTGTATGCCTTCAGAGTGTACGAAGGCAAGGACACCCAGCTGAATCCCCCTAATTGCCCAGACTACTTGGGATCAAGTGGCAAAATTGTTTGGGACCTCATCACCCCTCTATTGGAAAAGGGATACAATCTGTACGTGGATAACTTCTATACCTCCCTTCCCCTGTTCCACAACCTGCACCGGAAGAAGACGCCAGCATGTGGCACCATCAGGAATAATCGGAAGGGCTTTCCTCAAAGTCTCGTGAATAAGAAGCTGAAAAGTGGAGAATCGGCAAGTCTGCGAAATAAGGAGGTCCTGGCAGTGAAGTGGAAGGACAGAAGGGATGTTTACATGCTATCCACCATCCACAATGACACCGTCGTTGAAACCCGCAGAAGGCGTGGCACCGTCATCCGAAAGCCCACATGCATCCAGGACTATAATTTATTTATGGGGGGGTCGACTTCAATGACCAGATGCTTGAACCCTATCTTGCCACAAGGCGGACGTACCATTGGTACAAAAAAGTTGCCATTTATTTTTTTCAATTGGCCATATACAACTCTTATGTAATATACCGCAACTCCACCCAAAACCCCAAACGCTTCCTTGGCTACCAAGAGGACCTTATCACTGCCATTATTTTCCCGAACGGCCCACCCCAAACTATCCGATCTGACGTTTTAAGTCGTCTCGTCGAGCGTCATTTTCCCGGTAGAGTCCCTCCCACAGAAACAGGCCGATGACGTCAAAAAAGATGCAAGGTGTGTTCCAGTCAAGGAATCAGACGAGACACAACTTTCCAGTGTGCCGATTGCCCTTCACAGCCTGGCCTCTGTCTAATTGACTGTTTTCGGATTTACCATACCAAACTAAACTATTAATCCTCCGTTCCTGCCTTCATACACCTTCACACCCCTTATGCCACTGCCTGCTCTGTAACTGACCCCGGCTTGTTTTTTGACCACGATTCTGCCTAATGATTTTGTAATAACTCTGCCTGATCTGGAACTGACCCCGGCTTTTTTTTTTACCACGATTCTGCCTAACGATTTTGTAATATCTCTGCCTGAACCGGAACTGACCCCGGCTTGTTTTTTGACCATTCTTCTGCCCAACGATTCTGTAATGCCTCTGCCTGATCTGGAACTGACCTCGGACTGTTTGACCATGCCTTTTGCCTGCCCCTTGGACTGATCTTGTACCCTGCTACTGGACTAGTGGGATTTAACACAGGGGTTTTACATATGTGAGGGGCTCCAGAAAAGTTTTTTCTAGATGAAGAAAAACATTTTTTTTGTTTTCTCATTCTAGATTAGGGTCTGGTTGCCCGGAGGCTTCAAAGAGATTTGGGTGGGAGAAGCCTCTACCCCTGTCCCCATTCTGTCCTGAACGAGGCCCTACTTCTGCCTGCTGCCTGTAGGACCTATGCCATCATGCCTCTGCCTGATGCATGAACTGACCACCTGCACTAACCCTGACGGGACAGTATCCCTGCCTGGACATTTGTGTATGCAGTTGCTGACCAAGACCCTGCCTGCTGCCTGGACCAGTGCTATCCTGCTGTGTAGAACTGCGCTACTATTACCACAGGTAATCTTTTGTTTACGCTTTGCTCAGCATAATGTATTTTGGGGTGTAATTCTTGGTATGTGCATGCTATGTGTCTCTGGAACACCTGACGGTGTTCCTTGCATGTTGGGTCTCTGTATGTGGCCAGGCAGTGAAAAAGTCTCACACATGGGGTATCGTTTTACTCAGGAGGAGTAGCAGAATGTATTTTGGGGTGTCATTTTTGCTATCTAAATGCTATGTGTTGGAAATCTCTTAGAAACGGACAACTTTGTGTAAAAAAAAATGCGTTTTCATTTTTTTCCACGTGTTCCAAAAACTTCTGGAAAAAAATGAACCGTTCAAAAGACTCATTATGCCTCATAGATTATACGTTGGTGTGTTAGCTTTCCAAAATGGGGTCATTTTGTGGGTAATTCCATTGTCCTGGTGTTCCAGGGCCTTCAAAAGTGTAATAGGTAGTCAACTAGTTAGATGTGCAATTTATGCTCCTAAAACCCCTGATGGCGCTTCCTGCATGTTGGGCCTCCGTATGTGGCCAGGCAGTGAAAAAGTCTCACACATGGGCTATCGTTTTACTCAGGAGGAGTAGCAGAATGTATTTTGGGGTGTCATTTTTGCTATCTAAATGCTATGTGTTGGAAATCTCTTAGAAACGGACAACTTTGTGTAAAAAAAAATGCGTTTTCATTTTTTTTCACGTGTTCCAAAAACTTCTGGAAAAAAATGAAACGTTCAAAAGACTCATTATGCCTCATAAATTATACGTTGTTGTGTTAGCTTTCCAAAATGGGGTCATTTTGTGGGTAATTCCATTGTCCTGGTGTTCCAGGGCCTTCAAAAGTGTAATAGGTAGTCAACTAGTTAGATGTGCAATTTATGCTCCTAAAACCCCTGATGGCGCTTCCTGCATGTTGGGCCTCCGTATGTGGCCAGGCAGTGAAAAAGTCTCACACATGGGGTATCGTTTTACTCAGGAGGAGTAGCAGAATGTATTTTGGGGTGTCATTTGTGGTATGCACATGCCATGTGAGAGAAATAAGCTATTACAGTGACAATTTTGAGAACAGTTTTAAATAAAAAATAAAAATCTTAATTTTGCAAAGTATTGTGGGAAAAAATTACAACTTCAAATACCTCACCATGCCTCTTAATAAATACCTTGGAATGTTTACTTTCCAAAAAGGGGTTATTTGGGGGGCATTTTTACTTTCCTGGCTTGTTAGGGTCTCAAGAAATGAGATAGTCCTTCAGTACATCGGGTGTGATCATATGTGATAATTTATTATGATTTGCACTATAGCTTGTAGACTCTAAAACTTTCACACAGACCAAATAATTTCGAAAAATGTTGGGTTATTTTTATCAAAGACATGTAGCAGTATAAATTGTGGCCAAAATTTATGAAGAAAAATTAATAATTTGCAAAATGTTATCACAGAAACTAAGAAAAAATAATTTTTTTTCAAAATGTTCGGTCTTTTTTTATTAATAGCGCAAAAAATAAAAAATCCAGAGGTGATCAAATACCACCAAAAGAAAGCTCTATTTGTGGGAAGAAAAGGACAAAAAAATCATTTAGGTGCAGTGTTGCATGACTGAGTAATTGTCATTCAAAGTGTGAGAGTGCTGAAAGCTGAAAATTGCTCTGGGCAGGAAGGGTGTTTAAGTGCCCAGTAAGCAAGTGGTTAATCTGGCCCTGCTAATGCAGGCTTTTGGTGCTTTATACAGTAATTTAATCCAAGAAATAATACTCCCTCCCAAAATAAACTTTTCAGCACTTGCCATTAGGGATGAGCCGAACACCCCTGGGTTCGGTTCGCACCAGAACCTGCGAACAGACCAAAAGTTCTTGTGAACTTTAGAACCCTGTTAAAGTCTATGGGACTCAAACGTTTGAAATCTAAAGTACTAATTTTAAAGGCTAAAATGCAAGTTATTGTCCTAAAAATTGTTTGGGGACCTGGGTCCTGCCCCAGGGGACATGTATCAATGCAAAACAAGTTTTAAAAAACTTCAGTTTTTTCAGGAGCAGTGATTTTAATAATGCTTAAAGTGAAACAATATAATTGAAACATTCCTTTAAATTTCGTACCTAGGGGGGTGTATAGTATGCCTGTAAAGTAGCGCTTGTTTCCTGTGCTTAGAACTGTCCCTGCACAAAATGTAATTTCTGAAGGAAAAAAGTCATTTAAAATCACTCACCTTAGGGTCTGGTATGGATATTAAGGGGAACCCTGCGTCAAATTAAAAACAAATTATGTGGGGTTCCCCCCAAATATCCATTTCAGACCCTTCAGGTCTGGTATGGATTTTAAGGGGAACTTCACCCCAAATTTAAAAAAAAAATGACGTGGACCCCCACACATTTTTTTTTATGAATGACTTTTCTTTGTATTGCTGGGAGCCGACAATTCATTATAGCCGCAAGTGATTTTAAATGAGTCTTTTTCTCCTTCAGAAATGACACTTTGTGCAGGGACAGTTCTAAGCATGGGAAACAAGTGTTACTTTACAGGCATACTATACCCCCCCCCCCCCCCTCCCCAGGTACGAAATGTAAAGGAATATTTCACTTAACAAAAACTGCAGTTTTTAAAACTTTTTTTTGCATTGATACATGTCCCCTGGGGCAGGATCCAGGCCCCCAAACACTTTTTCCTACAATAACTTGCATATTAGCCTTTAAAATTAGCACTTTGGATTTCAAACGTTCGAGTCCTATAGACTTTAACAGGGTTCTAAAGTTCACACGAACTTGCTGCGAACACCCCAAATAGTTTGCTGTTCGGCGAACAGGCAATGTTCGAGTCGAACATGAGTTCTACTCGAACTCGAAGCTCATCCCTACTTGCCATAAATACTCCCACTCAACACTATCAAAAGCCTTAGCGGCGTCTAGCGAGAGGATAGCTCTTTGCCCCTGGTTATCAGTGGGGATCTGCATGTTAAGGTAGAGGCACCGCAAGTTATTTGCCGTGGACCTGTTAGGTATGAAACCGGACTGGTCCGTGTATACCAGTGCAGTCAACACCGCAAAGAGTCTCCTGGCAATCACCTTAGTGAGGAGTTTCAAGTCTGTATGTAGCCTCAATGTACGTATGTGCAGCCTTGCCAATACCTTTATTATTACACAGGAATCTCCCTCTGTGTCATGGAGCTGGTATGTTTGGTGGGCATCCACTGTAACCATGCTCTGCCTCCAAAATCATAATAGATGGAACACTGATTCAATTTACCGACATTGGATCAGTGTTCCGTCTATTACGATTTTGGAGGCGGAGCTTGGTTACAGTGGACAGCCGCCGAACAGTTCAAACCAAAGCTCCATGACACAGAGGGAGATTTCTATCTCCCGCTGTGTGCAATTACACATGCGGAGAGAGGGAGGGAGAGGAGGGAGGACTTAGATCGGCCCTGTGCGCCGCTGCAGGAGGGATGCTGGTTGGAGATTTTTTTTTATTCTGCATGCAATCTTCTATCAGATTGCCCGGGCCCCCCTGCTGGCCGGGCCTGGTATAACAGGGCCAGTTGTACTGGCTTATCAGCGGCCCTGCTCTTCTTTATCCATAACCAAACAGGTTTTTATAGACTCACCTACAGGAGTAGGACACTAGGCAGAAAAAAATATGGCACCTCCAATGCGCAGTCCTTTCTGGGCATAAAACCCGCTCTTTTGCTATAGGCCTTCCAGAGTATGGACTTAGTGTTTTGCTGAGACTTGTGGTCCCACAGCTTTTTTTAAATTTTCTATGGAATTTTGACTTTTTTCCTGTCCAGATCTTCCATCAATAGTCGGGCTGGATAATCTAAATCCAGTGGTCACCCCAGTCTGACCAGCCAGCGTGCGCAGACCACTGGCTTCGTGCTCAGTTGGCCGCGACAATGACCCATCTTAGACCAGGGCGGCCAGTGAGTTAAACATCTCACAGGCACTTATATGACCTTTAGTCCGTGTCACAGACATCCCACTTTTGTGGAGAGGAGTATCTGTCATGGGAGCCTTACCCGCACACTCTGCATGGATCGTTAAGTATCCTTCACTGGATACAGTGTGGGCACGGGTGATCCCTGGGGTGGTCAGTCCCTACGGGTAACCCCTGCTTCCCCCAGTCCCTCCTCCCTTCCAGGGGTCTTGGGAGGCCATCTGAGCTATTTCCCTGCTAAGGTGCCTTTGCGCCCTGTGGTTTGGCCATGCAGACTTGGTTTTCCTTTTACCTGTACTCAGTGACCTTGTTGGTATATGCCCATGACAGAATTTCCTCTTATCCCTCTGAGGACTTCTTTCTCTCCATTCCTTCTCTCCTGCCTTCTGGCTCTGTGCGTCATGGTGCGGGACCTGTTCGCTGTGGTGTAAGCATCTTGGTGCCGAGCCAGAGCAGTTCCCATGCCTGGAACGGAGTTTCCCTTATCCTGGGCCTGGAGGCCTTGTATTATCTTGTGCTGGTTCAGACGTTCATGCTGGAATCCATCCAGGCGGTGGGGTCTTTCCCTCTTAGGGGTTTGGCTGGTGTCCTAGGATGTCTAGGCTGTATACCTGTGTGTTTCCTGGTGGGAAATATGTCTGCGGCCCTAGACTTGGTGTTTGGGAACGCACACAATTATTTTGTGGTACACCTATTCGGGCTACTCTCGACTCCCTGGGTGTCCTCCAGAGTGCAGGCCTCTGTCCTGGCATTGCTGAGATTATGAGATGGTTGGGCCTTATTATTTGGGTGACCTTTTCTGGCCTGCAGATCCTAAGTCATTCTGCTGGACTCAGGGAGATCACATTTTTCTGGCCTGCAGATCCTAGGTCATTCTGCTGGACTCCAGGGAGCTCACGATGTGTGTTACCTACAGGAATTCAGGTGGATCCTGCACCTTACAAAGTCTGCGTTGACCCCATCCAAGCGCTTGGAATTTCTGAGGTTGCTCCCTATTTCAGAGCGGATAAAGGTGTTTCTTCCTTCGGACAACCTACAGAAACTCTGGCCAGTGATCTGGCAGTTCTTGGCTTTCTAGCAGTCTTCCATGTGTTTTTGCATGCAGGTTTGGGACCTGAAAGTCCTTCCTTCCCCTTTCAATAAACTGTGGTTGTGATGGATTCCAGCATGTTGGGCTAGGGAGGAGTCTTAGAATTGAACTGGGCTCTGGGTAGCTGGACTGGTGTACTGCCTCATCCAGAAGATTTCTAGGTTTGTGACACAACCGTTGGACCCTCTGGCAACTGCGCTGGTGGTGCAGTTGGATCAGCCCAATCTCTTCTACACTTTCTGCCCCATCCGAATGACTAATTGTCTATGATGCATGTTAGAGGCTGAACAGATCTCGGTCATCCTGGTGGTTCCGGACTGACCTCTCCGTCGTTGTTATGCCAACATTGTGCAGTTTGGGGTGGAAACTTCCTGGCGGCTGCCTCTTCGGGAGTACCTTCTATCTCAAGGGCTAGTGTTCCACCCTGCTTATGTTGCTGGGTTAGCAGCGCGGCAATCAAGTCGTCTGTGCACACATTTCCTTCATATATAGTTGATGTGTCAGCATCATCTAATGCTAGTTCTCTGCAATGTTTTTGATGTGGCTGTTAAGTTTTTTTGACACCCTTTGGGTGATTCAAAGTGTTGGCATTTTGCCCGGTGTTTTTTCTCCATTAGTTGATTTGCTCACCTCTCATTGTCACTTGGAGTGTCTGTCCCTCGTTAGTGTTACAAGGTCTCAGGTGTGAATAGGGAGCAGGTGTGTTCATTTTGGTGTTATCGCTCTCACTCTCTCATACTGGTCACTGGAAGTTTAACATGGCACCTCATGGCAAAGAATTGTCTGAAAAAAAAAGAATTTTTGCTCTACATAAAGATGGCCTTGGCTATAAAAAGATTGCCAAGAACCTAAAAAATTATCTGCAGCATGGTGGCCAAGACCATACATTGGTTTAACAGGACAGGTTTCACGCAGAACAGGCTGTCAGTGCTCAGACCATATGCTGCACACTGCATCAAATTGGTCTGCATGGCTGTCATCCTAGAAGCAATCCTCTTCCAAAGATGATGCACAAGAAAGCCTGCAGACTGTTTCCTGAAGACAAGCAGACTCAGTACATGGATTTAAAAAAGGAAATTCCGCGCCAATAGCTCGATAAAAAAATTGTTTGATTAAAATTAATGAAAAATAAGTGAATATATATATAGTGAGACAAAACACACATATATATATAAAGCTGCTCCTCAGGTGTCAATTAGTGTAATCTAATAGGCAATGTGATAAAGAAAAGATAGAGGGCGCTGGGGTAAATGAGTGATTAAACTAAAAACACACTGTGAGTAAATCTACAAACAATATAATGTGAATAATAGTATATAACCCAATGGTGTATATAAAAAGGTGAAGCAAATAAATCAAAATGTGCTGTACAATAATAGAACCAAATAGCGTAACTAGTGCGTCCTATATAGTGTTCTGATAATGACAAACAGTGCAGTCCTTGAAATCCAAAAGGAGAAGAAGAAAAAACATAGAAAGAAATTCTTCAATGAAATTCCACAGTTCCTTCACCAGGCAGATTGAATCACCCCAATCGTGCTCAGAAAAAAGATTACGCTTACCAGATGGTCATGACCTCTTACCAAAAAGAAGGTCAATCTCGCTTTATGCAGGAATATGCCTGCATTCATTTGGAAGAATTTCTTCACCACCAAGCAAAAAAGGGTTTCACTCCATAGAGATGTACATGGAATAAATGGACAGAGAAATAGCTCCCATAGTGCGATCAATTTAATTTAAAAATGGAATAAAAACAAAACAAGCCAAATGGCTACTTACAAAAAACAGTGCCCTATCCCGGCACTGAGGCTGCAGGCAATCACAAACTGGGGGTCAGATAGCGCACTCGCATGTGGCGGCCTCGCTCTGTTGCGTGAAAGAGCAGTAATTCCTCAGAGAACCGTGGCTGTATACATAAACCTCGTACCTCGTGGATACGTGTTGTGCAACTCCTTCGTAGTACGTCTCTGTGACAGACGCCGGGAGAAAGGACACAGGGTGTACATGTGACCAGGCTGCGCCCCCCTGAAGACGTTATCCATACGAAACGTACGTCGGTCGGCGCAGCCTGGTCACATGTACACCCTGTGTCCTTTCTCCCGGCGTCTGTCACAGAGACGTACTACGAAGGAGTTGCACAACACGTATCCACGAGGTACGAGGTTTATGTATACAGCCACGGTTCTCTGAGGAATTACTGCTCTTTCACGCAACAGAGCGAGGCCGCCACATGCGAGTGCGCTATCTGACCCCCAGTTTGTGATTGCCTGCAGCCTCAGTGCCGGGATAGGGCACTGTTTTTTGTAAGTAGCCATTTGGCTTGTTTTGTTTTTATTCCATTTTTAAATTAAATTGATCGCACTATGGGAGCTATTTCTCTGTCCATTTATTCCATGTACATCTCTATGGAGTGAAACCCTTTTTTGCTTGGTGGTGAAGAAATTCTTCCAAATGAATGCAGGCATATTCCTGCATAAAGCGAGATTGACCTTCTTTTTGGTAAGAGGTCATGACCATCTGGTAAGCGTAATCTTTTTTCTGAGCACGATTGGGGTGATTCAATCTGCCTGGTGAAGGAACTGTGGAATTTCATTGAAGAATTTCTTTCTATGTTTTTTCTTCTTCTCCTTTTGGATTTCAAGGACTGCACTGTTTGTCATTATCAGAACACTATATAGGACGCACTAGTTACGCTATTTGGTTCTATTATTGTACAGCACATTTTGATTTATTTGCTTCACCTTTTTATATACACCATTGGGTTATATACTATTATTCACATTATATTGTTTGTAGATTTACTCACAGTGTGTTTTTAGTTTAATCACTCATTTACCCCAGCGCCCTCTATCTTTTCTTTATCAGTACACGGATTACTGGAACCATGTCCTGTGGTCTGATGAGACCAAGATAAACGTATTTGGTTCAGATGGTATCAAGCGTTTGTGGCGGCAACCAGGTGAAGAGTACAAAGACAAGTGTTTCTTGGCTACAGTCAAGCTTGGTGGTGGGAGTGTCATGGTCTGTGGCTGCATGAGTGCTGCCGCCACTGGGGAGCTGCAGATCATTGAGGGAACCATGAATGCCAACATGTACTGTGACATAAAACAAAATAGCAAACTGTCCACAAATACTTTCGAAGAGTATTGATATCTACTAAAGCAGCGCTATTGTCACTCCTCTGAGGTGACCAACTTTCTTATAAAAATGTTCATAAGAGGAATAAGTAAAGGACAGATGGTGTATCTAAGTCCAGATAATGCAAAGGTGTTCTTAATAAATGATTTGCTCTCCACTTCAGTCTCCTCAACACCGTGTGTCACACACCCCTTTGGGGTTTGTACTCCCCAGAAGGTTGAGTTTCGTCAGGCCTTGATAAAAAATTGCTCATCCACTCGTCCTCCACGTCCTGGATGGTACCATTATCAATCTAAAATCAATCTCCCAAAACAGCAATCCCATTTTTTCCTTTTATTCAAGCACTAGGGAACTTCCATAAAATCCATACAGTTCGATATTCAGCATATAAAACTCAATAGGGTGCTATTCATGTCTCTGACCGGTAGATAGTGTTAAGATAGCATCCAACACTACTTGTCGTGGAGCGCATATGGAACGCACAACGTTACTTCCTGAGGCCGTAATGTCATGCACACTGACGCGTTTCATCATCACGACTTCCTCGGAGGGCGTGACCTCACGGCGTAGCATCGTAGTTTATATACCAGCCCAGCACTGACAAGGCGTTAACCCATCATGTTCCTATCTGCGCTCCTACCACATAAGAGCAAACAGGCTATCATTTCACTGGGGAAAACACCATACTTTATCACTGCCGTGTCTGCACATATTAAACTCCAATCCCTTAAATTTGCATTATGGGGACAGTACATAACCTCATTAAGGGTTTGAATAATAGATACCATTTAATTTATAAGATTACATCAGGATTATCAATAATTTCCTAATCAGTTATACCTTTGACTATACCTTTAAGCCCACTGTTGACAGTGGGCTTAAAAACAAATCTTTATTCGATCCTCCAAATACAGAAATACATCATCTTGAGGTGTTTTAAGGGATTGGTATTGAGGGATATGGAGAAAATAGTCCCTAAGAATCCAAGGTTTATACATGAAGGCATAGAAATGCTTGAAATTCTACACCAATCAGCTGAAAGAAAATGTTGTCGGATGTAGAAACTTACAAAAAATTGGATAATGACCCCACTCCACAATACTATAGGGAATTGGGATCACTGGTTGAACATGGCTATAAAATGCATGTACTAACCATGAAAGAAAGAAGGTACCTTACACCAAATAGTACCCGGATCCCTACAATCTATATCCTCCCCAAAATTCATAAAGACCCTAAAAACCCACCCGCAAGGCCAATTGTTAATTGCATAGGGTCAGTGACCTCAAGGATAGGCCAATATCTGGACCAATTTTTACAAAGGAGTATAAAAAGTGCAAAGGCATACTCAAGGGATACAAAAAACTTTTGCAAGTCCTTCAGGATGTGAAATTGGCTGATCAAGGAGAGATTTTTCTAGTTACCTCTGATGTATCAGCGTTATATACAGTGATACAGCATGATGGCGCCCTACTGGCCCTTAATTGGGATTTGAGTCAGAGGGACGACTTACCCCATCACCAAAAGATTTTTTTAAGGGATGTTTAGAATTTTGTCTCTCCCATAATTATTTTTGGTTCAATAATAATTTTTTCTCCCAAAGGAAAGGCGTTGCTATGGGTGCAAAATTTGCGCCCAGCATCACCAATCTATTTATGGGAGAATGGGAGGACAAATATGTGTTTGCAAACAAGAGGGTAAAACTGTTGTTTTACAAACGCTTTATTGATGATCTGATGTTTATCTGGGAAGAGTCAGAATCATCTTTGTGTGATTATTTGACCTATCTAAATAAGAATCCCAATAACATCAAATTAACTAGCCAATGGAGTCGGGAACAGATTAGTTTCCTCTATGTGAACATATATAGGAGTGGTGACCTATTGGAGACTAAGGTCTATTTTAAGCCAACTCATAGGAATAGCTTTTTGCCTCTTCAAAGTGGCCACCATCCTGCATGGCTAAAAAACATTCCTAAAAGGGACAACTAATGCATGTTAAAAGAGACTGCTCAACAGTTGAAAATTACGAATCTCAGTCAGAAATATTAAAAGAGTGTTTTAAAGAAAAGGGATACAACTCAGAACAATTGGATAGAATTTCTGAGGAAATAAAGGCCATTCCACGAGAAGAATGTTTGAAAGATGTGACAAGAACTAAGACCTCTGGAAATCATTGTGGGGTTTTATCTCATCCTTTCATGCGCAATACAAAGAGGTTGAAGCAGTCCTTAAGAATCATTGGCATGTATTGTCCCTCGATAAAACTTTGAAGCCTGTACTTCCATCAATACCTAAATTCATTTACTGGAAAGCTTATAATGTTGGAGATAAAGTAGTGAAGGTGCTTGATCCTCCCACTAGACCATCATCCTTCTGGGACAAATATGGCTTCTATGCCTGCCAAAGATGTAAGGCTTGTAGGGAGGTAGCAGAACCAGTAAGAGGCATAGATAGGTTCATATCCACTGTGAAAAAATGGGATTGCTGTTTTGGGAGATTGATTTTAGATTGATAATGGTACCATCCAGGACGTGGAGGACGAGTGGATGAGCAATTTTTTATCAAGGCCTGACGAAACTCAACCTTCTGGGGAGTACAAACCCCAAAGGGGTGTGTGACCCTGAAGACGTTATCCATACGAAACGTACGTCGGTCGGCGCAGCCTGGTCACATGTACACCCTGTGTCCTTTCTCCCGGCGTCTGTCACAGAGACGTACTACGAAGGAGTTGCACAACACGTATCCACGAGGTACGAGGTTTATGTATACAGCCACGGTTCTCTGAGGAATTACTGCTCTTTCACGCAACAGAGCGAGGCCGCCACATGCGAGTGCGCTATCTGACCCCCAGTTTGTGATTGCCTGCAGCCTCAGTGCCGGGATAGGGCACTGTTTTTTGTAAGTAGCCATTTGGCTTGTTTTGTTTTTATTCCATTTTTAAATTAAATTGATCGCACTATGGGAGCTATTTCTCTGTCCATTTATTCCATGTACATCTCTATGGAGTGAAACCCTTTTTTGCTTGGTGGTGAAGAAATTCTTCCAAATGAATGCAGGCATATTCCTGCATAAAGCGAGATTGACCTTCTTTTTGGTAAGAGGTCATGACCATCTGGTAAGCGTAATCTTTTTTCTGAGCACGATTGGGGTGATTCAATCTGCCTGGTGAAGGAACTGTGGAATTTCATTGAAGAATTTCTTTCTATGTTTTTTCTTCTTCTCCTTTTGGATTTCAAGGACTGCACTGTTTGTCATTATCAGAACACTATATAGGACGCACTAGTTACGCTATTTGGTTCTATTATTGTACAGCACATTTTGATTTATTTGCTTCACCTTTTTATATACACCATTGGGTTATATACTATTATTCACATTATATTGTTTGTAGATTTACTCACAGTGTGTTTTTAGTTTAATCACTCATTTACCCCAGCGCCCTCTATCTTTTCTTTATCAGTACACGGATTACTGGAACCATGTCCTGTGGTCTGATGAGACCAAGATAAACGTATTTGGTTCAGATGGTATCAAGCGTTTGTGGCGGCAACCAGGTGAAGAGTGCAAAGACAAGTGTTTCTTGGCTACAGTCAAGCTTGGTGGTGGGAGTGTCATGGTCTGTGGCTGCATGAGTGCTGCCGCCACTGGGGAGCTGCAGATCATTGAGGGAACCATGAATGCCAACATGTACTGTGACATAAAACAAAATAGCAAACTGTCCACAAATACTTTCGAAGAGTATTGATATCTACTAAAGCAGCGCTATTGTCACTCCTCTGAGGTGACCAACTTTCTTATAAAAATGTTCATAAGAGGAATAAGTAAAGGACAGATGGTGTATCTAAGTCCAGATAATGCAAAGGTGTTCTTAATAAATGATTTGCTCTCCACTTCAGTCTCCTCAACACCGTGTGTCACACACCCCTTTGGGGTTTGTACTCCCCAGAAGGTTGAGTTTCGTCAGGCCTTGATAAAAAATTGCTCATCCACTCGTCCTCCACGTCCTGGATGGTACCATTATCAATCTAAAATCAATCTCCCAAAACAGCAATCCCATTTTTTCCTTTTATTCAAGCACTAGGGAACTTCCATAAAATCCATACAGTTCGATATTCAGCATATAAAACTCAATAGGGTGCTATTCATGTCTCTGACCGGTAGATAGTGTTAAGATAGCATCCAACACTACTTGTCGTGGAGCGCATATGGAACGCACAACGTTACTTCCTGAGGCCGTAATGTCATGCACACTGACGCGTTTCATCATCACGACTTCCTCGGAGGGCGTGACCTCACGGCGTAGCATCGTAGTTTATATACCAGCCCAGCACTGACAAGGCGTTAACCCATCATGTTCCTATCTGCGCTCCTACCACATAAGAGCAAACAGGCTATCATTTCACTGGGGAAACACCATACTTTATCACTGCCGTGTCTGCACATATTAAACTCCAATCCCTTAAATTTGCATTATGGGGACAGTACATAACCTCATTAAGGGTTTGAATAATAGATACCATTTAATTTATAAGATTACATCAGGATTATCAATAATTTCCTAATCAGTTATACCTTTGACTATACCTTTAAGCCCACTGTTGACAGTGGGCTTAAAAACAAATCTTTATTCGATCCTCCAAATACAGAAATACATCATCTTGAGGTGTTTAAGGGATTGGTATTGAGGGATATGGAGAAAATAGTCCCTAAGAATCCAAGGTTTATACATGAAGGCATAGAAATGCTTGAAATTCTACACCAATCAGCTGAAAGAAAATGTTGTCGGATGTAGAAACTTACAAAAAATTGGATAATGACCCCACTCCACAATACTATAGGGAATTGGGATCACTGGTTGAACATGGCTATAAAATGCATGTACTAACCATGAAAGAAAGAAGGTACCTTACACCAAATAGTACCCGGATCCCTACAATCTATATCCTCCCCAAAATTCATAAAGACCCTAAAAACCCACCCGCAAGGCCAATTGTTAATTGCATAGGGTCAGTGACCTCAAGGATAGGCCAATATCTGGACCAATTTTTACAAAGGAGTATAAAAAGTGCAAAGGCATACTCAAGGGATACAAAAAACTTTTGCAAGTCCTTCAGGATGTGAAATTGGCTGATCAAGGAGAGATTTTTCTAGTTACCTCTGATGTATCAGCGTTATATACAGTGATACAGCATGATGGCGCCCTACTGGCCCTTAATTGGGATTTGAGTCAGAGGGACGACTTACCCCATCACCAAAAGATTTTTTTAAGGGATGTTTAGAATTTTGTCTCTCCCATAATTATTTTTGGTTCAATAATAATTTTTTCTCCCAAAGGAAAGGCGTTGCTATGGGTGCAAAATTTGCGCCCAGCATCACCAATCTATTTATGGGAGAATGGGAGGACAAATATGTGTTTGCAAACAAGAGGGTAAAACTGTTGTTTTACAAACGCTTTATTGATGATCTGATGTTTATCTGGGAAGAGTCAGAATCATCTTTGTGTGATTATTTGACCTATCTAAATAAGAATCCCAATAACATCAAATTAACTAGCCAATGGAGTCGGGAACAGATTAGTTTCCTCTATGTGAACATATATAGGAGTGGTGACCTATTGGAGACTAAGGTCTATTTTAAGCCAACTCATAGGAATAGCTTTTTGCCTCTTCAAAGTGGCCACCATCCTGCATGGCTAAAAAACATTCCTAAAAGGGACAACTAATGCATGTTAAAAGAGACTGCTCAACAGTTGAAAATTACGAATCTCAGTCAGAAATATTAAAAGAGTGTTTTAAAGAAAAGGGATACAACTCAGAACAATTGGATAGAATTTCTGAGGAAATAAAGGCCATTCCACGAGAAGAATGTTTGAAAGATGTGACAAGAACTAAGACCTCTGGAAATCATTGTGGGGTTTTATCTCATCCTTTCATGCGCAATACAAAGAGGTTGAAGCAGTCCTTAAGAATCATTGGCATGTATTGTCCCTCGATAAAACTTTGAAGCCTGTACTTCCATCAATACCTAAATTCATTTACTGGAAAGCTTATAATGTTGGAGATAAAGTAGTGAAGGTGCTTGATCCTCCCACTAGACCATCATCCTTCTGGGACAAATATGGCTTCTATGCCTGCCAAAGATGTAAGGCTTGTAGGGAGGTAGCAGAACCAGTAAGAGGCATAGATAGGTTCATATCCACTGTGAACGCTAAAGAATTTGCAATTAAGGAATTCATAGCGTGCAATATAAGACATGTGGTATATGTCCTATTATGTCCCTGTGGGCTGATGTTTGTAGGCCAGACTAAAAGATGTTTGAAAGTGAGAATAGGAGAACACATAAAAAACATCAAGTTAGGTTTTAAGGACCATAATGTCTCACTTAATTTCAAACTATATCACGGCCAAGATTCCACTGGATTATAATTTTGGGGAGTGGATCATATCAGACCAGCATGGAGAGGTAGCAATATGGTGAGATAGTTATTAAAACGAGAAACCCTCTGGATTTATTTATTAGATACTCTCACCCCCAAGGGGCTGAATGTCAAGCTAGACATAAATTGCTTCATTAGTGACTATTAATATAAGATTATGAAAATTAATTAATATTTGTGCTATTGAGTCACCTTGACTGCGTAATGATAATCAAGTGTCATGTGGTTTTCTATCTGAGACCATGAATATAAATATATAAGTGTATACAGATAGAGTTCTGGAAGTAAGAGGATTGAGGATCTAATTAATTAAGTAATTCATTGTATTGATTTTATTGATCACTATGAATTAATTAATTTTATGGATTTTTATTAACTTTTTATAATATTATCAACCTTTCCTTTAGTATCTTGACTTTTTCCTATCTTTTATTATGAGTCATTGGTATTTTATAAGTATTTTAAATTCATTTTAATTCCTAAATAATTTTAATGTGTTTACATATGGTGATAGATATGTGAAATTTAGTGATGGAACTAATACCTATGCTTTAGATATGGCAATTTAGAGCATCTAAATTTGGGTGCCATGTAAATATGGTTACCATTATGGTAGAAAAGGTATACCTGTTTATGAAATTATTGATAATCCTGTTGTAATTTTATATATTAAATTAATCAATTATTCAAACCCTTCATGGGGTTATGTACCATCCCCATAATTCAAATTTAAGGGATTGGAGTTTAACCACTTAAGCCCCGGACCAATATGCTGCTAAATGCCCAGAGGCGTTTTTACAATTCGGCACTGCGTCGATTTAACAGACAATTGCGCGGTCGTGCGACGTGGCTCCCAAACAAAATTTGCATCCTTTTCTTCCCACAAATAAAGCTTTCTTTTGATGGTATTTGATTGCCTCTGCGATTTTTATTTTTTGCGCTATAAACAAAAATAGAGCGACATTTAAAAAAAAAATAATCTATATTTTTTGCTTTTTGTTATAAGAAAAATCGAATAAACTAAATTTTAGTCAAACATTTAGGCCAAAATGTATTCAGCCACAGGTCTTTAGTAAAAAAAAAAATCGCAATAAAAAATAAATTAGCTACCTAGCGGCAACAGCGACACTAATACAGCGATCAGAAAAATGATCACTTAGTGACGCTGGTAATAGGACGTGAAAGGGTTAACTAGAGCGGTGATCAAGGGGTTAAAACTTTATTAGGGGGGGTACGGAGCTACCCTGGACCTAACACTAACTGCCTATCACACTAACTGTCACACGGACAATAAATGCAGTGATCAGTAAATATATGATCACTGCAATCAGTGACAGTGTGACAGGGGGCTGGGGGTGATCTGAAGGGGTTAAATGAGCCTATGTGTGTGGTGTCAGTGTAGTGTTGGTGCAACTTACTGTGAGTCTTCTCTCCTCTCGGCGGATTGAAAATACCGCCGAGAGGAGAGCTCACATCACTTCCTCTGCCTGTGTTTACATTATACAGGGAGTGCAGAATTATTAGGCAAATGAGTATTTTAAGCACATCATCCTCTTTATGCATGTTGTCTTACTCCAAGCTGTATAGGCTCGAAAGCCTACTACCAATTAAGCATATTAGGTGATGTGCATCTCTGTAATGAGAAGGGGTGTGGTCTAATGACATCAACACCCTATATCAGGTGTGCATAATTATTAGGCAACTTCCTTTCCTTTGGCAAAATGGGTCAAAAGAAGGACTTGACAGGCTCAGAAAAGTCAAAAATAGTGAGATATCTTGCAGAGGGATGCAGCACTCTTAAAATTGCAAAGCTTCTGAAGCGTGATCATCGAACAATCAAGCGTTTCATTCAAAATAGTCAACAGGGTCGCAAGAAGCGTGTGGAAAAACCAAGGCGCAAAATAACTGCCCATGAACTGAGGAAAGTCAAGCGTGCAGCTGCCAAGATGCCACTTGCCACCAGTTTGGCCATATTTCAGAGCTGCAACATCACTGGAGTGCCCAAAAGCACAAGGTGTGCAATACTCAGAGACATGGCCAAGGTAAGAAAGGCTGAAAGACGACCACCACTGAACAAGACACACAAGCTGAAACGTCAAGACTGGGCCAAGAAATATCTCAAGACTGATTTTTCCAAGGTTTTATGGACTGATGAAATGAGAGTGAGTCTTGATGGGCCAGATGGATGGGCCCGTGGCTGGATTGGTAAAGGGCAGAGAGCTCCAGTCCGACTCAGACGCCAGCAAGGTGGAGGCGGAGTACTGGTTTGGGCTGGTATCATCAAAGATGAGCTTGTGGGGCCTTTTCGGGTTGAGGATGGAATCAAGCTCAACTCCCAGTCCTACTGCCAGTTTCTGGAAGACCCCTTCTTCAAGCAGTGGTACAGGAAGAAGTCTGCATCCTTCAAGAAAAACATGATTTTCATGCAGGACAATGCTCCATCACACGCGTCCAAGTACTCCACAGCGTGGCTGGCAAGAAAGGGTATAAAAGAAGAAAAACTAATGACATGGCCTCCTTGTTCACCTGATCTGAACCCCATTGAGAACCTGTGGTCCATCATCAAATGTGAGATTTACAAGGAGGGAAAACAGTACACCTCTCTGAACAGTGTCTGGGAGGCTGTGGTTGCTGCTGCACGCAATGTTGATGGTGAACAGATCAAAACACTGACAGAATCCATGGATGGCAGGCTGCATGAGTGTCCTTGCAAAGAAAGGTGGCAATATTGGTCACTGATTTGTTTTTGAATGTCAGAAATGTATATTTGTGAATGTTGAGATGTTATATTGGTTTCACTGGTAAAAATAAATAATTGAAATGGGTATATATTGTTTTTTGTTAAGTTGCCTAATAATTATGCACAGTAATAGTCACCTGCACACACAGATATCCCCCTAAAATAGCTAAAACTAAAAACAAACTAAAAACTACTTCCAAAAATATTCAGCTTTGATATTAATGAGTTTTTTGGGTTCATTGAGAACATGGTTGTTGTTCAATAATAAAATGAATCCTCAAAAATACAACTTGCCTAATAATTTTGCACTCCCTGTACAGGCAGAGGAAGTGATACAGCGGGGGGATGCCGGATTGGCTGGGAGCGATCACGAGGGGGCGGACAGAAACCAACAGCTCCTGAAGAAACCAACAGCTCCTGAAGGATCGCTCCTGAAGGTAAGCCGCCTGCAGCGGAGGGGGTCCCGATCGGACCCCCGACCCGCTAGAAGGCAGGGACATACATGTACGCCCATCTGCCTGTACGTGTCATTCTGTGGATGTACATAGTCGTGCGGCAGGCGTTAAGTGCTTAATATGTGCAGACCCGGCAGTAATAAAGTATGGTGTTTCCCTAGTGAAATGATAGGCTGTTTGCTCTCTTATGTGGTAGGAGCACGGATAGAAACATGAGGGGTTAACGCCTTGTCAGTGCTGGGCTGGTATATAAACTATGATGCTACACCATGAGGTCACGCCCTCAGAGGAAGTCGTGATGACAAAACACATCAGTGCGTGAGCTTACGGCATCAGGAAGTAACGTTGTGAGTTCCACATGCGCTCTACGACAAGGAAGTGGTGTCTTTAGTAGCGGTGGATGCTATCTTAATACTACCGGTCAGAGCCATGAATAGCATCCTATTGAATTTTATATGCTGAATATCGAACTGTATGGATTTTATGGAAGTTGCCTAGTGCTTGACTAAAAGGAAAAAACGGGATTACACTATTGTGAGTTTCCTCTTTTTCCTGTGACCCGAGCTGTATTGGGAGATCGATTTTAGCACTGGCACCATCCAGGACGCGAAGGACGAGTGGATGAGCAATTTTATCAAGGCCTGATAAACTCAACCTCCTGGTGAGTACAAACCCTGAAGACGTGTGTGACACAAGGTGTGAGGAGACTGAAGTGGAAAGCACATCATTTATTAGGAAGTAGAACACCTTTGGGTTCATCTGGACTTGCATACATCATCTGTCCTTTACTTATTCCTCTTATGAATATTTTTATAAGAAACTTGGTCACGTCAGAGGAGTGACAATAGCACTGCTTTAGTAGATAATTTTTGAAAGTATTTGTGAACAGTTTACTATTTTGTAAAGTTTTTAAAAATTTAAAAATTGAAAATGATTGTGGTGAGGTGACACTGTGATCATTTTTTATCAGTTGTGGAATCTCTTTGCTCTGTAGCACAGAGAGATAGTGAAAGAAGGCCAGGGACTTATATATATATATAATGTACTGTGACATACTGAAGCTGATCATGAAACTGGGCCGCAGGGCAGTATTCCAACATGATAATGACCCCAAACACACCTCCAAAATGACCACTGCCTTGCTAAAGAAGCTGAGGGTAAATGTGAAGGGCAGGCCAAACATGTCTCTAGACCAGTGGTTCTCAACCTTGCTAGTGCTGTGACCCCTAACATCCATTAGCTCTGTGATGTCATGATGGAGGAGTGGAAGAGCACTCCAGTGTCAACCTGTGAAACGTTGGCGGACTCTATGCCTAGGAGGGTTAAGGCAGTGCTGGAAAATAATGGTGGCCGCACAAAATATTGACTCTTTGGCCCAATTTAGACATTTTCACTTACGGGTGTACTCACTTTTGTTGCCAGTGGTTTAGACATTAATGACTGTGTATTGAGTAATTTATAGGGGACAGCAAATTTACACTGTTATACAAAGTGTTGTCACATGAAAAGATATAAAATATTTACAAAAATGTGAGGGGTGTACTCACTTTTGTGAGAAACTGTGTGTGTGTGTATATATACATATATATATATATATATATACAGTGCAGAAAATAAGTATTTGAACACCCTGCTATTTTGCAAGTTCTCCCACTTGGAAATCATGGAGGGGTCTGAAATTGTCATCGTAGGTGCATGTCCACTGTGAGAGACATAATCAAAAAAAAAATTCCAGAAATCACAATGTATGATTTTTTTAACTATTTATTTGTATGATACAGCTGCAAATAAGTATTTGAACACCTGATAAAATCAATGTTAATATTTGGTACAGTAGCCTTTGTTTGCAATTACAGAGGTCAAACGTTTCTTGTAGTTTTTCACCAGGTTTGCACACACTGGAGGAGGGATTTTGGCCCACTCCTCCACACAGATCTTCTCTAGATCAGTCAGGTTTCTGGGCTGCCGCTGAGAAACACGGAGTTTGAGCTCCCTCCAAAGATTCTCTATTGGGTTTAGGTCTGGAGACTGGCTAGGCCACGCCAGAACCTTGATATGCTTCTTACAGAGCCACTCCTTGGTTATCCTGGCTGTGTGCTTCGGGTCATTGTCATGTTGGAAGACCCAGCCTCGACCCATCTTCAAAGCTCTAACTGAGGGAAGAAGGTTGTTGCCCAAAATCTCGCAATACATGGCCCCGGTGATCCTCTCCTTAATACAGTGCAGTCGCCCTGTCCCATGTGCAGAAAAACACCCCCAAAGCATGATGCTACCACCCCCATGCTTCACAGTAGGGATGGTGTTATTGGGATGGTACTCATCATTCTTCTTCCTCCAAACACGGTTAGTGGAATTATGACCAAAAAGTTATATTTTGGTCTCATCTGACCACATGACTTTCTCCCATGACTCCTCTGGATCATCCAAATGGTCATTGGCAAACTTAAGACGGGCCTTGACATGTGCTGGTTTAAGCAGGGGAACCTTCCGTGCCATGCATGATTTCAAACCATGACGTCTTAGTGTATTACCAACAGTAACCTTGAAAACGGTGGTCCCTGCTCTTTTCAGGTCATTGACCAGCTCCTCCCGTGTAGTCCTGGGCTGATTTCTCACCTTTCTTAGGATCATTGAGACCCCACGAGGTGAGATTTTGCATGGAGCCCCAGTCCGAGGGAGATTGACAGTCATGTTTAGCGTCTTCCATTTTCTAATGATTGCTCCAACAGTGGACCTTTTTTCACCAAGCTGCTTGGCAATTTCCCCGTAGCCCTTTCCAGCCTTGTGGAGGTGTACAATTTTGTCTCTAGTGTCTTTGGACAGCTCTTTGGTCTTGGCCATGTTAGTAGTTGGATTCTTACTGATTGTATGGGGTGGACAGGTGTCTTTATGCAGCTAATGACCTCAAACAGGTGCATCTAATTTAGGATAATAAATGGAGTGGAGGTGGACATTTTAAAGGCAGACTAACAGGTCTTTGACGGTCAGATATCTAGCTGATAGACATGTGTTCAAATACTTCTTTGCAGCTGTATCATACAAATAAATAGTTAAAAAATCATAAATTGTGATTTCTGGAATTTTTTTTTTTTGATTATGTCTCTCACAGTGGACATGCACCTACGATGACAATTTCAGACCTCTCCATGATTTCCAAGTGGGAGAACTTGCAAAATAGCAGGGTGTTCAAATACTTATTTTCTGCACTGTATATATATATATATATATATATATATATATATATATATATTATTATTATTTATTATGTATGCAGTTTGCAATAATTTTTAGTAAAAAAAAAATGGGAAGAATGTTCCTTTCATTGATGTTCATTGGGCAGTATACTCCCGAAATTGGTAGTCAGTGAGGCCGTGTACACACGATGAGACATGTCCGCTCAAACATGTCCGACGGACCGTTTGCAGCGGACCTGTCTCATCAGATTTTGGTCCGATGGCGTGTACACACCATCGGATGAAAATCCCCTCGATCTGAGGACGCGGTGACGTGGCGGTGACGTTGACGCCGCCACGTCACCAAAACCGGAAAGAAAATGCTTCCGCACATGCGTCGAATCCATTCGACGCATGCGTGAACAGTTCTGTCCGCTGATTAGTGTACTAACCAGCGGACAGATCCGACGGACAGGTTTGTAGCGGACAAATTTCAAAGCATGCTTTGAAATTTGTCCGATGGACAAACCTGTGCGCTAGCCCGTACACACGATCGGATTTGTCTGCTGAAACGGCCCGTCGGGCCAGTTTCAGCAGATAAATTCAATCGTGTGTACGCGGCCTGAGAGTAAGTATTCCCTATTACAGACATCAGAAATGATGATTATTGTCAGTGATATTTTATATAATAAGCAGAAATTGCCCACTGTTCAAGAAATCCCTATCAACCTCTCAAGAATCTCTAGAGTTCCATGGAACAATGGTTAAAAATATTCCGATTAATGTAAATTATGACAAAAGGTGTCGGGTGGAATCTGTGCTAGTGATGTCATTGCATATTCTAACCCAGGAAGTGGCCTATGTAATCCCCAGGATGGATGTTCTTCTGATAAGCGCTGTGAATCTGCCGAACTTGCTAGTGTACAGTGTATATTTTTTAATAACCTTTTAGGCCGCTAACACACGAGAAGACATGTCCGATGAAAACGGTCCACGGACCGTTTTCATCGGACATGTCTCCTGCAGGATTTTGGTCCGGCGGTGTGTACACACCATCAGACGAAAATCCTCTCGGACAGAGAACGCGGTGACGTATACGTCACTGACGTGCTCTGACCAGGAAGTAAAATTCTTCCACGCATGCGTCTAATCTATTCGACGCATGCGGGGGATTTCTGTCCGCTGGTTAGGCGTACTAACCAGCGGACATGTCTGACGAACAGGTTTCCAGTGGACAAATTTCAAAGCATGCTTTGAAATTTTTGTCCGCTGGAAACCTGTCTGCTAGCCCATACACACGATCGCATATGTCCGCTGAAACTGGTCGGCGGACCAGTTTCAGCGGACATGTTCGATCGTGTGTACGTGGCCTTATTGGCGGTTTTATACTATGTGTGGATGTTTGGTGTTCCATTGCATACTGTATACCTATGAGATAGGCTGTTGACCCAAGACCACCATGTATGCCCATATGGTATCTATTTTGGGTTGTTTTACCCTGCGAATGGAGACCAGTGGAAACCTTTGGAAATGGGCCCAGTTTACTATGGGGTGATTCGGAATCACAACAGCCTATCTAACTCTATACACATGGTATAAGTGTTCACTTGCTCTGGCAAGTGTGCCTGCATTGGACTTTTGTAGATTTCTTAATTTATCACAGTGTTTTTAACATACCTTGAACATTTTTGCATTTAACCATTTCATTTTAACGTTTCCTTTAGTGATTTTCTATAAAGTGTATCTGATTCCTCCTGTATTGAATTGTACGGTTTGCCCTAACATCTTAAAGCACTGCACAAACTGTTGGTGCTATATAAATCCTGTATTAAAATAAAGATTTAGGATTTGTGTCTTTATATCGCATAAAACGCTGCACTTTTTTGGGTCAATTTATGTCAGTAGATGTGCTGGCAGCTTGTGTGTAACCTAACCTCCATGCCCAATTTTTCTCTCTTTTTTTTTTTTATTGGTTAAAAATATTGCTTTACTTATGTCTGTGTCATGAACAGTGCAACCTAAACCTCACTACAGAAGGATTTACATTTGAATAACTGAAACCTTTCTGTTGTATATACATGTAACAAAAACTATCTACCTAGCAACTATTCTGTAATAAGCAACATAAATTCCTATTGGCTGAAAAACAGAACAAGTTAGTTTTATCTCTTGGGTAGAGTTGCAGTTGCTCAGACTTGTAAACGGCAGACACTTAGAAGCTGAAGTTGTATCTTTCTCTACAATTAAAACAAAATGTCTGCGAGGAATAATGCGTACCTGGGATGGTTTTTGATGATATGTGTGTTCTGTCTATACAGCATTGAAGCCATAAAACGTAAGTTAAAACTTTAAACATGAGTCATGTTAAGATATTAGTGAATGCAAAAAAATATGTTTTACTAGAACTACATTGCAGCATTTAAAGGACATTTTGATTAGTGATAATATTTATATGACATTTCGGTTGCTGTGCACAAATTGCAGCTTTTCTATATTTATTTATTTAACCTATTTGAACAGTGTTGGCTGTTTTGCCACAGTACATTACAAACATTGAATAAGCAATATTGGTTCCTGCACCTGAAGGAGCTTACAAGAATGATATACACTATTGGAACAATTTCAGCAGAAAGCACTACCAGAATGTTTTTGGGGTAGGGAACTGGGTCACCTTAAGAAGACCTGGACAAACATTGACAAGGCTAGTGATTTTTCAGTAATGGATTATACATTCTTATAGCTCTAAGACTGCAATAACAGCTGAGTGCCCCATTTTTTTGTGTTTTTATGTGCATTTTTTAGCTTCAGTGTTTTATGCACCCACCAGCATCCCAGTGGAAGTTATTGAGCCAGCACTCACCAGTATCCTAAAAATAATTAGGTGTCCCTGCTGTCAGTCCTTGCCACCTATGATGTCATGGGAGCAGGGTCACCCAGGTACTCAGTGGGTGACCCTATCCCCATATTTACTAAACAGCAGGGGGAAGGGGCTTTTATTCAGCCAGTGAGAAGTGACAGGAGCAGAAATGTTTGGCGGACAGTGTTTTGTTTTGTGCGGGTTGTGGCGAGCGTTCATCTTGATTAATGAGGGATTTACATTGGGGGCCATGTTTATTCAGTTATTTTTAACCACTTGACCTCTGAAAGGTTTTACCCTCATGACCAGGGCATTTCTTCCTATTCAGACAAAAAAAGTGATCTATTAAATACTCACCATGCCACACTTTGGAGTGTTCACTTTCCAAAAAGGAGTCATTTGGGAAGTATTTGTACAATCCTGGCATTTTAGGGCCTCTAAAACTGTGATATGTAGTCAGGAAATCAAATGCACAAGTTACGCCCTTTAACCACTTTAGCCCCGGGCCTGTTTTTCAGATTCGGTGTTTACGAGACGAAAACATTTTTTTTTGCTATAAAATTACCTAAAACCCCCAAACATTATATATTTTTTTTTCTAACACTCTAGAGAATAAAATGGCAGTCATTGCAATACTTTTTGTTACACCGTATTTGCGCAGCGGTCTTACAAGCGCACTTTTTTTGGAAAAAATTCACTTTTTTAAATTAAAAAATAAGACAACAATAAATTTGGCCCAATTTTTTTACATATTGTGAAAGATAATGTTACGCCGAGTAAAATGATACCCAACATGTCACGCTTAAAAATTGCGCCCGCTCGTGGCATGGCGTCAAACTTTTACCCTTAAAAATCTCGATAGGCGATGTTTAAAAAATTCTACAGGTTGCATTTTTTGAGATACAGAGGAGGTCTAGGGCTAGAATTATTGCTCTCGCTCTAACGATCGCGGCAATACCTCACTTGTGTGGTTTGAACACCGTTTTCATATGCGGACGCTACTCGCGTATGCGTTCGCTTCTGCGCGTGAGCTCTTCGGGACGGGGCGATTTAAAAAATTTTTTTTTTGTTTTCGTATTTATTTGTATTAATTTTACCAATTTTTAACACTAAAATAAAAAAAAAAAAAAAATTATCACTTTTATTCCTATTACAAGGAATGTAAATGTAAACATCCCTTGTAATAGAAAAAAACATGACAGGTCCTCTTAAATATGAGATCTGGGGTCAAAAAGACCTCAGATCTCATATTTAGGCTAAAATGCAAAAAAAAAAAAAAAAATTTTAAATGTCATTTTTCAAATGACATTTAAAAAAAAATGTCTCTTTAAGACGCTGTTTGGAACTGACGTTTGATGTCACTTCTGCCCAGCAGAGCTACGGGGATGGACGAGGGAAATTTTTTCCCTCACTAGCATCCCCGCTGACCAGAGGAGCGCACCCGATCGCTGACGGCTCCGGTAAGCGGCGGAGAGCGCGGGAGCGCAGCGGGGGGGGGGGGACGCTCGTCCGCCACCGATAACGGCGATTCCGCCGCGGAGACCGCCATTATCGTTTACCCGACCGCCCACAGAAGAGATGGATATCTCGGTTGTGGCAGCAGCTGCTGCCGTTACCGAGATATCCATCTCTAAAGTGCCGACGTATACCTGCGGTGGGCGGTCGGGAAGTGGTTAAAAGACAGAAGGAGATCATTGGAGTTTGGTCTCCTGTACATGGCTAGGGTTTTGAAAAGTCTCACGCATGTGGTATCCCCATACTCTGGGGAAGTTTTGGTGTGCAAAAAAAAAAAAAACGTTTTTCAAATTGGAAAAAGTAAGGGAAAGGGATAATTTGCGGTGCGTGTTTTTATGAGATGGTAGTGATGAGAAAGCACAAGTTCTTTGTTATAAAATTACAAAAAGTACTTTATTCATTATTACATAAATATATACATAAAATACACAAGATTCTTAAAAAGCAGGGGGCAATCAGTTGTTGAATAAATTCTGTGGGTAACAAGGAACATCATTCAGTTGAAATAGAGATGCAACTTGAGAGGAAATCGCATAGACCCTACATGTTTCGCGGACTTCCGCTTCCTCAGGGGAGAGAGCGATATCTAATCAGAATAAACAACTGGAAAGATATGTATGGAAATATTAACCATTGAAATGTAATACACAATTGTGACGGTATTAGAGCATATCTCCGCCATCCTCTCCCTTCTTCTCCCATAAAAGAAATCACCCAATATTCCCCGACTTAGGAATATCCCTGGAATCGCCGAATCATCCACACATGAGTCATGGCTTAATACTGGATCTAACAGGACACACTTTAATGGCAAAACTCCGCAAAGTTATATACACAGTTACAAGCTTGTCATCAATCAAAGAACAATGAAATCTCCACCCCCTTTTCCACACACTGGGGGTTTCCATACAGAGGCATTTCGGCACCGCAAGGCTTGACACATCACAGTCTTGAATTTGAATTCAATTAACCTTTAGAATACACAATCACAGATCTAAAAGACATTTAGTAATTATCTCCCAGAGAGAGAAGCCCCCAGGGGGTAATTACTACCATGAAGCAATCAGAACAACAATTAACATGAGTCAATTATCTAATCGGTTGGCTAGGTCGTCTCGTCTGTGACACGGCTATTCATCTGCAGAACACAATGGAAAGGTATTTCACAAGCCACTTAGCATTGAAAGGTCATTGTCCCGTACTGGCAGCATGGCAATCTGGTTTAAACAGGTTTTACAGATGCCTCTACAAAGGGGAAAGTAATCCAATTATCCAGGCTAGAGGCAGAACCCCATAACGCACAGACATTAACATTAGCAGGGAGAGGATTAGACTGAAGTATATAGGCAATTGTATAAAAGTCCTTCACAATGGCCCCCCCTTTTCTCCCTGCTCCGGCAACTCGGTTGGACCTTTCCTGGTACAGTAGAGTTGACGGGTTCAGAGCTTCTAGTCCGAGGTTAACTCCGTTTGGCGTGACAATCCATCGGCATTCCCGTTTTGCTTGCCTGGGCGGTAATGAATCGTAAAGTCATAGGGCTGTAAGGCCAAGCTCCAGCGTAGCAAACGGCCATTGTCCCCTGAAACCCGGTTAAGCCACACCAAGGGGTTGTGATCGGTGATGAGAGTGAAAGCCCGGCCATAAAGGTAAGGTGTGAGCTTTTTGAGGGCCCATCCGCCTTCCTGGTTTGAGGCCCTGGCCCATAATCGGACGGCAAGAGGCTCGCATTCAGTCCTCTCCAAAAGCCCCTGTCCCGGCTAGGCCTGTCACACATCTCCCCTTTTGGCAGGGGACTAACCCAGTAGGAGACACCAGATGGGTTGTCTCTGAATTCAGTCAGTAGTTCCAGTCCCCCGATGCCGGTATCCATACAGTACCCCAAATCACTTGCTCCAAACCGAGCATTACTCACCCCGCCATCCTCTGACTCTCTCAGGGAACACGTCTGCCGCTGGGGAGAGGCCTGGACTGGCCCTTCTCCCTGGAGTCCTTTCAGCCGCTGGAGAGATGACAGGGTGGCTGGGCTCAGTCCATCATGCTGTTGGGGGTCTGGGCCAACTGGCCACCATTTATGGGGTATACCAGTGGAGACTGAAGTCCCATCCACTGGTATCCACTCAAGCTGTAGTGGGGTGCAGCCGCCAGTAGCAGCCTGTCCTGCTGCCAGTGGTTCCGCTGGGAGTAAGAGCTTTACCACCTCAGCTGGTTGCTGGGGAGGGGGGCCAACCGCCCCGGCTCCCTGGAACTCCACAGTTGGTCCCGGTGCTGGGCAGA
Organism: Rana kukunoris; assembly: GCA_029574335.1. Taxonomy (NCBI): domain Eukaryota; kingdom Metazoa; phylum Chordata; class Amphibia; order Anura; family Ranidae; genus Rana; species Rana kukunoris. The sequence continues at coordinate 201,233,684 of CM056057.1, forward strand.
GATGGCTGGCCATCTGCCCTGTTGCCAGCACTTCTGCTGGGGGTGCATAATCCATAACATCCTCTGAACAGTCTATACATTCTGTAATCTGTGGCTGGGGAGTGATCGCCATCTTCTCACCCTGAGCCTCCAAAACTGCCACAGGGGTGGGGCAGAGGTCTTGAACCCTCTGTCCGGTGACCAGCGCTTCAGCTGGGGAAGTTCCTTGTAACTCCACAAATACTGCTCTTGGGGCTGGGCAGAGCACAGTGAAGTGTGGCCCTGATACCAGCTCTTCTGCTGGGGGCCCATCAGGTTGTTCTTCCTCAGCAGAGAAGTCTATCACATCCCCTGTCTCTGGAACTGGTGTCTGGGGATAAGGGTTCACCATCTCCTGTCCATGGAACCCAGAGAATGCTATAGATCCTGAGCAGAGGTTAGCAGAGCTCGGCCCTGCGGTCAGAACTTCAGCTTTGGGAATGGCAATCTCCAGATTTTCCATTGACGATTCACTGGCATACTGCTGGACAGGCACATTCCTCCATTCAAGATTGTCCCATGCAGAAACCGGATCAAGGTCAGTCGGCACTTGCTGCATCGGCCATAAGACCTCCGGGTCCATAGCTGCAGGGGCAGGTTGGGAAAGCACACGGTTACCCTGCCACATGGACGATTCTTCAGCCAGGATTTCAGTATTGTCCACTGGTATTTCCTGATAGTCCCAGGCAAAGGGAGCCCGGTCCTGGTGCTGAGCAGAGTCTAGCAGCTGTTTGTAGGCGATCTCCAGGTCCCATTCCCGAGCGGCCAGAAATTCCAAATCTTCCTGTGCCCAGTGCGCTTCCGAGATATTAAATTTTTTCTCTCTGTGCTCCATTATGTCCTCTAAGCGATACTCACGATCATCCCCAAAGTCGGGATCACTGGACATCCTCCAATACAACAATCCCAGGCCATCATAGTCATAGCCTTCTGTGGGGCTGTCATCCGCTGACCACGGGCACTCTTGGGCTACATACCACCGGAGGGCTCTGTAGCTCTCATCCAGCTGCATCTCTGCCCTGAGCAGCCTGCTTAATTCCGCTATCCACTCCTGCTTCGGTTGTTCCCCCAACAACGGCAGTCGTACGTCATACTGCGGCCAGTACCTTGCATAGATGTAGGGCAGGACTTCTCCTTGGTGTTGCTGCTCCAGAGCTAGCGCTTCCTTCCAGAGTTGGCACCGAATCACATCCGCCCATCCCAGCAGGACCTCCTCTGATTCTGGTCCTGTGTGCTGCATCCGCATCTCTTGTAACCTTCTTCTGAATTCCTCTTCCATGGTTACTGGTATCTGTACCTCTCCTCGTCTTTCATTTGGTGCTGCTTCTTTAGGCGTTGTCACCGATCGTCGTATTTCTGCAATTCTCAGCTCATGTTGCCGCTCTCGTTCTTTCTCATCAAAAGCTTCAAAAGCGCTAAACGGAATCTTCCTTGTGTCTGCTGTGTTGTACTCACTGTTTGGAGAATGTGCGGCTGCTTGTTGGACTGCTGCCAGTTTTAACTGTAGCTCTGCGTCTCTTATTTGTTTAGCCTCCTCCGCTAATAGGGTCATCACTTTCAGCACCACATCCGCCGTTGGGTTCGGACCGAACCATGCTAATTTCTCTCTTATTAGCTTGTTGGCTGGTGATTCCTCACCCTGAATCACTGGTGTCCCCATCTTCTGTACTGCAGGCCTTGCTGCAACCGAGTTCTCCTGGTCTAGCTCCATTTATTCTGCTATGATGACACGCTCGGTTCTGTTGCTAGCAATCCTTCCACAAACTTCCAGTAGTCCTTTCCGTGTATTTCTTTTAAGCAGGGTGTACCAGTCTTCCATTCACTGTTCCCAGTGTCTGCTTGGAATCCTGGTGTAAAGGAAGGTAGAAGGGAAAATCCCGCTGCTGCCATCCAGTGTGACGGTATTAGAGCATATCTCCGCCATCCTCTCCCTTCTTCTCCCATAAAAGAAATCACCCAATATTCCCCGACTTAGGAATATCCCTGGAATCGCCGAATCATCCACACATGAGCCATGGCTTAATACTGGATCTAACAGGACACACTTTAATGGCAAAACTCCGCAAAGTTATATACACAGTTACAAGCTTGTCATCAATCAAAGAACAATGAAATCTCCACCCCCTTTTCCACACACTGGGGGTTTCCATACAGAGGCATTTCGGCACCGCAAGGCTTGACACATCACAGTCTTGAATTTGAATTCAATTAACCTTTAGAATACACAATCACAGATCTAAAAGACATTTAGTAATTATCTCCCAGAGAGAGAAGCCCCCAGGGGGTAATTACTACCATGAAGCAATCAGAACAACAATTAACATGAGTCAATTATCTAATCGGTTGGCTAGGTCGTCTCGTCTGTGACACGGCTATTCATCTGCAGAACACAATGGAAAGGTATTTCACAAGCCACTTAGCATTGAAAGGTCATTGTCCCGTACTGGCAGCATGGCAATCTGGTTTAAACAGGTTTTACAGATGCCTCTACAAAGGGGAAAGTAATCCAATTATCCAGGCTAGAGGCAGAACCCCATAACGCACAGACATTAACATTAGCAGGGAGAGGATTAGACTGAAGTATATAGGCAATTGTATAAAAGTCCTTCACAACAATCATAAATATTGAGTAGCAAAAATCTAGGATGGCACAAAATGATAAAATGGTTCCAATGTTTCAAAAACACACAAAGCCTAAGTTGGGCTGGTTATGTGCGAATTCCTGCAGATAGCAGGAAATATTTTATATTGGTCACAAAAGGACAGTCAATAAAGGGTTAATATGTAAGTGGAGGGTTAATTCATATGAAAAATGAGCAAAAACTGAGCAAGACAAAGTAAGCCATTCAAGGAAATTACTGAACATTGTAATAATTATTTAGAAAAGTAGCCACAGTATTGATTAACACTCAAATGGCTATTGGCAATAATTGCTCCAATTAGTAAAAAAAAAAAAAAAAAACCCAAGCATATGTTACTCACATAAATTGCACTTTGAAGAGCTGAATAGCCAAGACGATCGAGAGATCAGTGGGCTGCAATGTTATCTAAGCAGAAGGACTGTGCAGGTTTTGTAAATTGGCTGTTTAAAAAGATCACAGATAGTTTCAATTACAAAAGTGTCCCTAGCCTCCATATGGGACAGCCGTGAAGAGAGAGAGAAAAAAAAAAGGGGGATGCAAATGTGTCAATACAGACACATTAGGCAGAAAGTAATGAGGGACCATTAACCACTTAAGACCCGGACCAATACGCTGGCAAATGACCCAAGGGGTTTTTGCGATTCGGCACTGCGTCGCTTTAACAGACAATTGCGCGGTCGTGCGACGTGGCTCAAAAACAAAATTCGCGTCCTTTTTTTCCCACAAATAGAGCTTTCTTTTGGTGGTATTTGATCGCCTCTGCGATTTTTATTTTTTGCGCTATATACAAAAATAGAGCGACATTTTTGGAAAAAAATCAATATTTTTTACTTTTTGTTATAATAAAAAACCAATAAACTAAATTTTAGTCAAACATTTAGGCCAAAATTTATTTAGCCGCATGTCTTTAGTAAAAAAAAATCGCATTAAAAAAAAATTAGCTACCTAGCGGGAACAGCGACACTAATACAGCGATCAGAAAAATGATCGCTTAGTGATGCTGGCAATAGGGAGTGAAAGGGTTAACTAGGGCAGTGATCAAGGGGTTAAAACTTTATTGGGGGGTGGTGGGGGGGCTACCCTGACACTAACACTGACTGACTGTCACACTGTCTGTCACACTGACACTAAATACAGTAATCATACATGTATGATTACTGCATTCAGTGACACTGTGACAGGGGGGAGGGGGGGGGGCGATCGCGGGGGTTAAATGTGATTTTGTGTGTGTGTAGTGTAGTGTTGGTGCAGGACTTACTTGTAGTGTGGTGATCTCTCCTCAGCGGCGCTTGAAACAAACGCCGAGGGAGAGATCACGTCGCTTCCTCCTTCCTGTGTTTACACAGGAGGAGGAAGTGACAGGTCAGGCGGGCGCGCGCATTGGCTGGGAGCGATCCGGAGGGGGCGGATGAAAACGGATAGCCGCCCCCACTCGTCGGATCGCTCCTGCAGCCGCGCGGACCGCCGCATGTACGGGGGGGGTCCGATCGGACCCCCGATCCCCCCCAAGGCACCAACGTATATATACGTTGATGTGCCTGTCGGTGCCATTCTGCCGACGTAAATGTACATGCGGCGGTCCATAAGTGGTTAACAAGTGACTCATTACTGAGAGAAGCTACAAAAGGTTCACATACCTATATAAGATATATATACTATTTTTCAAAATCTTATGGCAAAAAAACATAAGATCTTCCAAAGTGCCTTTTAGCAAATACCTTGGGGCGTCTACTTTCCAAAAATTGGGTAATCTGGGGGGGGGGGGGGGGTTGAACTGTCCTGATATTTTATGACCTTCAAAAATGTGATAGTTATTCGAGATATCCACTGCATCATGAAAAACTTTTTTTTAAAGTTTGAATAGAGTTATAACCCCCATCAATTTATTTTTTGCCATTGTAGTCCCATTGGGGAGATTTACCTTCACTTCCTGTCCCATAGCCAAAACAGGAAGTGAAACATAATCACCGCAAATTAAGGGAATTCTTTGGGTACCCCAATGTCATCAGAACTAGTGTCCCTATTGGAAAATGTCCTCTCTATTACTTTTGCGGGGACCCAAAATTTGGCGTTTTCTTTACTTTCACTTTCCATGATAAAGGTAAATAGGACAATTAAAGGGGTTGTAAACCCTCATGTTTTTTCACCTTAAAGCGGAGTTCCGGACACAATATCACTTTTTAAATATAAATGCCTCTGTAATACACAAGCTTAATGTATTCTAGTAAAGTTAGGGCCAGATTCTCAAAGACGTTACGCCGGCGTAAATGGATATGCGTTGCGTAATTGTAAATCTGCGCCATCGTATCTATGCGCCCTAACCACAGAACCATATATGCCTGAAAATCGGCTTTTCCTGAGCGGCGTAAATCTTTTAGGCTAGCGCGTCGTAGGCGCATAGTTACGCAGTGCGCATCTTGCGCTACCATTGAATTATCATGCAAATATGCAAATGAGGGAGATGCACCGATTCCCGAAACTACACGCGTTCGGCGTAGGCTACGTGCGGTGCGCGTAACACGAAAGCCTGGCCTAAACTTACCCCTCATAAAAGCACGGGTAACTTTGCTCCAGATGTGTGCAAGTCAGCTGGAGAGCAACTTCAGCAGCACCGAACGAGCTGAGCAATCACACTTACAGGACAACACATTCGTATGCCAACATGCCAGGGGCAGGCATGGTCTTAGCACTACTATTGTATGCAGAGGGGCATAGAAGGAGGAGGAGTAGGGCATGTGAGAGGATATACCGAACGCGCATGAGCCTCTTTGGCATGGGTGATGAGGAGGTGAATCGCATCTTCAGATTCAGCCCTGCTGCCATCCTGGAATTAGCCACAGCCCTGCAGGATGACATCACCAGCCAGACACACCGCTCATATGCACTGCAGCCACTGGACAAGGTACTGGCCTGACAGACGCATGTCCCACCACATCATCAGACCCACCACTGAGCACCTGCGGCAGAAGGCAATGAAAGATTTCTACAGAATTGACGGATTCCCACGCACCATCGGGCCATTGATTGCACACATGTGGCACTAGAGCCCCCCCGTGCCACAGAGCATATATATCGCAATCGGAAGCATTGGCATTCCATCAACGTACAGGTCATAGCTGATGCCAAATACCTCATATGGCACGTCCGTGCCAAACACCCCGGGTCCAGCCATGACAGCTACATATACCGTCAAAGCACCATCCCAACGGAATTCGAACAGTGTATGGGGACAGCTGGTTGGTTGGTGAGTGACATGGGAGTCAGGCATGACTGTCCAACCCCATTATGCAGACATCACGAGGGGCACATGCACGACTAACATCCTCCTGTCTTTTCCCTTCCAGGTGACGTGGCATATGCACTTGTACCCCATCTAATGACTCCTTTCCGGGATCCCCAAACCAGAGGAGAGAGAAAATACAATGAAGCACACATAAAAACCAGTGCAGTGGTGGAGCGAACCTTTGGCCTCCTGAAGTCCCGTTTCGATGCCTGGATAAGTCTGGGGGGGCCCTGTTGTATTCCCCAAACTTTGTGTGCCAGATCATCGGGGCATGTTGCATTCTGCACAACTTTGCCATGAGAAAGGGCCTGCAGATTGACCTACGTGATGACCTGACCCCCCAACCAGACAGCCCCCCCTGCCAGAGGAGACCCCGTCTGCTGATGGAAGAGCAGTCAGGAGGGTCCTCGTGTTACGTATCTTTGACCGTTAAACACACACATTCATCATGGCACACAGACAATGCACGCATGCACACCACTGAGGTCCCTAGCACACCACATCCACATCACATTGGATTAGCCCAAGTGCACCATGCAGGACTTGGGAGCAGCAACGCTGCGTCAAGGCCCCAATGGTGTCGCTGTCCATTCACACGTCATTCACACAGCCGTGGGGATAACTTCTCCCCAAAGGCCGAGGGTGACACCCCTAACTGGCAGGAGTGCCACCCCCACATTCACACACCATTCACACTGTTCCCTGCACTACTGACTGTGTGCAGTAAAGGAAAAAAAACGCTCTTCACCAGAGCAAAAAAAAACAAAAAACGCTCTTCACCAGAGCAATAAAAAACAAAAAACTCTCTTAACTAGAGCAATAAAAAACAAAAAACGACCTTCACCAGAGCAATAAAAAACGTAACAAAAAATCACTTGGCCTGGCGTGGGCTCCGCCTGGTGCCAAGGCGCATGGCCCGCAGTTGCCTGGGGGCAGCCTCAGGTGGGGGGGGTGGGGTATCAGGTGGAGGAGTAGCATCCCCACGTCCCTCCCTGGCTGCCTGCATGCCCTCCAAGGCCACCGCTATGCGGGTGAGCACAGCAGTCTGGTCCTGGACAGCAACACTCAGGGACTTGACCTCCCCCACAAGGTCTGAGGTGGTCGCCTGCAGCTCCCCCAGGCTGGTCACCGTTACTGCGCTGTTCACAGCAACGTCCTGCATAGCGTCCGTTAACGGACCCGAGGAGGCCAGGCTGTTGGCCAGGCGCCTCATCTCCCCAACGACCTCTGACAGGTGGCGATTTTGCTGGTCCTGCTGCCTGGCCAGCTGTTCCGGCAGGAACTGGGGAACACCCCTCGTCTTCCGAGTCGCCTTCCTGGGAGTGGCTGCGGACCTGGCATATGGGGAGGATGTTGAGGGGCCGGAGATAAGGGGGATGGAATCGGAGGGACTGGAGAGGTTGGGGGTGGACACTGAGGGGCTGGTTGCTTGGGATGGTCCGGGCAACCCATGCGCCTCCTCCAAAAAGAGGTACACCTCCTGGTCATGCTGCAAAACCTCCTCCTCAACCACCTCCTCCGTTGAGGTGTGCCCACTTCCCTCCAACAAGGCTTCTTCCAGGGGGGCAGCCAGAGGGACTGGATGCTCAGGGGATGTTACGGGATGGCCCCTTTTTAGTCCACAGCTTTTTAGCCGACAGCTTTTTAGTCCACCTAGCGGATGGTTCAGGTATTAAATCAGGACCCGTCACTCTAGAGACTGCACTTATTCCCTGTTCCACAGTTTCTGGGCATTGAAAACTCCTACGCCTGGATGTCATCACATCCCCCCTGTTCCCAGTTATTCTAGGGCAACCCTGGCTGAGGGCACACAATCCCCTCATTAATTGGTCCTCTGGAGAGGTGTCTTTCTCCTCGGATTATTGCAAGAAACACTGCTTTCCTCCTACGCCCAGCCCGGGTGAACCATTCCTCTGCAGGGGCGGACTGACCATTGAGGAACTCGGGCACTGCCCGAGGGCCCCATGCCACTAGGGGGCCCCATCAGGGTAGCCAGGCTCAGTAAAACCAGGGACAGTATGTGAAAATCTGTGTTTTTTTTACATCTGTCCCTGATATGTCCAAAACCTACATGCTTTTGATGTGAAAATCCCGAGATTTTAGCTGCCCCGCCTCTGTACTGCCACCTGGCTTGGTGGCCATCTGTAAGCCCGGGGGCCCCATAATCTTCTATTGCCCGGGGGCCCCATGAGTTGTCAGTCCGCCCCTGTTCCTCTGTATCAGTGTGGACCCTGAGACGGCTAAACTTGTGCCTTCCGTCTATCATGAATATCTGGACGTTTTCAATAAAAAGAGTGCCGACACTCTTCCTCCTCACAGACCATACGACTGTCCTATCGAACTGTTGCCTGGCGCTGAGATCCCCTTTGGTAGAATTTATCCTCTTTCTGAACTTGAACTTGAGGAATTGCAGAAGTATATCAACGAGAACCTTGACAAGGGATTTATCCGGCCTTGCTCTTCCCCTGCCGGAAAGGCAGTTCTTTATATGTGCCATGACCACCCCTTGGCAGGGCATTTTGGAGCCTATAAGACCTCGAATCTGGTCCTTTGCTCCTTCTGCTGGCCCCATTTGTTACAGAACTGTAGGGACTATGTTAAATCTTGCACCACATGTCTCCGGAATAAGTGAATAAATCTGATAGGGCTAAGAATTGGGGCCTATTGGAACCCCTTCCTGTTCCTGACAAACTGTGGTCTATGATCACTATGGACTTTATTGTCGAGTTACCCCCTTCCGAAGGGTTTACCACCATTTTTGTAATCATGGATCGGCTATCTAAGATGGCCCACTTTGTGCCCCTGAAAGGTACCCCTACCGCAGCAGAAACTGCCTCTTCCTTTATCAGAGAAGTTGTACGCCTACACGGCATTCCCGCTAACATCACCTCTGACCGTGGGGTTCAATTCACATCCCGATTTTGGAAATGCCTATGTGAAGCTCTGGGCATTAAGCACTGTTTGTCATCTGCCTATCATCCACAGACGAACGGGCAAACAGAGAGGACAAACCAGACTCTGGAGCAGTATCTGCACTGTTTTCGTCTTTCGCACAAGATGACTGGGCCTCTCTCTTGCCGTTAGCAGAGTTTGAATACAATAACTCTATACATTCTGCAATCAAGCAAACCCCCTTGTTTGCTAATTATGGGTTTCACCCATCCTTTTTGTCTGATGTTCCCCAGCAATCCTCAGTCCCAGCAGTACAGGATCGTCTGGACTTCTTGAGCTCCAACAATCAACTCTTGCAGGAAACCATCACTAAAGCCCAGGAAAATAACAAAAGATTCTTGCATTGATTACTGTATAAATGTGACTGGCAGGGAACACTAGGGGGCGGGGAATGGGTTAAATGTGTATCCTGTGAGTAATTCTTACTGTGGGGGGAGGGGACTGACTGGGGGAGGTGACCAATGCTGTGTCCCTATGTACAAGGGACAGAGCATCAGTCTCCTCTCCCTGACAGGTCGTGGAGCTCTGTGTTTACACACAGAGCTCCACGTCCCTGCTCTAAAACTGCGATCGCGGGTACCTGGCGGACATCACCAACATCTGCATTACATGGTGCAGGAATATCTAGGGGCAAGAGCAGACCTGGAGACCTACCCCACAGAGCATCCACTGGGTTACTAGGTCTTGAGGATATGCAATTGAGCTATTTGCCTGTCTTGCATCCAGCGTTCTTTCTGAACGCACATTCAGTGCTGCTGGAGGGTTTGTAATGGATAACAGAGTGTGCCTGTCCACAGACTCTGTTGATAGGCTCACATTCATAAAAATGATGTAACCAATTGAATTTTCTATGGATGTGGGATCCCTTGAAGACTGTCTATGCTGAGTGACTATCCTATTATGCTGAGGTACTATCCTATTTCTCCTCAACCTTGATGATGCTAGCTTCTAAGAATATTTTTGGTTTAGGGCGCCACCACCACCACAGCCCAGGGGCATGTAATTACAATTTTGGTCTAATATTTCACAGCAGGGCCCATTCCTGCGCTCAACAAGAGTATCTGTGAGGGGGTTACAGTGTTCTGGTACCACCAACACCTAAGGCCCAATTTTCTGTAGAGTATATAGGGCAGGCCGTATAATGTATATATACTACTGTTCAGTATATAGGGCCACGCCTCTCCTTTTTTTTTGGGGTGCGGGGTTCCCCTTAATAGTCATACCCAAAGGGCATTTTTTTCAATGAGTTTTATCTGTATTGCCGAGGCAATTCATTACAGCAATCAGTTTTAAATTACTTTTTTTCCTTTCGAAATTTCATTTTGCTGCAGGTCTATTCTAAACATGGGAAACATGCGCCACTTTACAGGCATACTATAGACACCCACCAGGCACAAAAATTGAAAGGAATATAAAAATGTTATTGTTTCACTTTATTCATTATTAAAATCACTGCTCCCGAAAAAATGGCAGTTTTTAAAACTTTTTTTTGCATTGATATATATCCCCTGGGACAGGACTTGGGTTCCCAAACACTTTTTATGGCAATAACTTGCATATTAGCCTTTAAAATTAGCACTTTTGTTTTTCACGTTCGTGTCCCATTTTTTATAGCTACTGACTTTAAATAAACACAAAAATAATTGGAGCTCTTCTTTAAGTTCTTTTTTTCATTTATGTATGCCCATCATTAAGAGTGTGGTGTGGTCAGCATATACTTTTTTCTGGCAGAGATTTCTTCATCCACATTGATCGATGTGAATGGAGGAATCTTTTAGGTTCTTTTTTCATTCAGTCCACAGGCTGAATGAAAAAATAATATTGCATGCATGCCCAGCATTAGAAGTGGGGTAGAACGTCTTTTTTTTTGTTAAAGCAAGCAGCTACAAATACTGTAGCTGCTGACTTTTAAAAAATGGACACTTACCTGTCCAGCGCACACCGGAATGTCAGCTGACAAGGCTGAGCAATTGCTTGGTCCTTGGCTGCTTCCACCGCCATCCTCGGCCTTGCGGCTTCACTGCCCGATTCTCTACTGTGCATGCACGAGTATCGCGGGGCGCCGTCACTGGTTCCTGCTCTCTCCTGGGAACAGTGTTTCCCAGAAGACAGCAGGGGGGGGGGATGACATGAAGGGGCTGGACTCTCGTGGGAGTCAGAACCTGGAAGTGGTGCAAATACCTGTTTTATAAACTACCCCTTTTTGGAAAGTAGATACCCCAATGTATTTGCTGAGAGGCAAATTGAATCCATGGAAGATTTATTTTTGTGTCACAAGTTTTATTTTACACAAAGTTGTCACTTTAATGAGATATTTCCCACACACTCCATTTGTATATATTATTACACCCCAAAACACATTCTGCTACTACTCCTGAGTATGGGGATACCACATGCAAGACTTTTTGGGAGCCTAGCAATGTACAGGGGCCCAAAATTCGGTGACCACCTTCAGGCTTTCAAGTGGTGTTAAAGTATAACTAAAGGAAAAACTTTTTTTAGTTATGAACACAGTGGAGATGGATTAGAATACCTATTCAGCTTTTATTGCTGTCTATGCCCACTTTAGGGAGATTCACCTTTTTAAAGTGATTGTAAGGCTTAGTTTTTTTTTAAATAACAAACATGTCATACTTGCCTCCACTGTGCAGTTCGTTTTGCACAGAGTGGCCCCGATCCTTGAGTTCTGGGGTCCCCCAGCGGTGCTGGTAGCTCCTCCCTGCATTGTATACCTCCTAGGAGAAGCACTCTTCCGGAAGGTTACCTTCCCCCACCTCCTGATTACCCCGCCCCCGATGCCTGCATGATTTGATTGACAGCAGTGGCAGCCAATAGCTGCGCTGCTATCAATTTATCCATTCAAGAGCCTAGACAACAGGCAGAGGGGAAGAGTGTGTCTCTGTCGGAGGAATAGGTGAGTTTCAGCTGAGTAAAATGAGGGGGTTGGGGGCCGGTCAGTGACAGACAGGTACAGGGTACAAACTGGTCATATACCCTGTAAATCATATTGTAGATTATATACAGACCAGTGTATACAATGTACAGCATGGTATCAGGGTACAGACTAGTCTGTATATAATGTACAAAATAGGTTACAGGGTATATGACCAGTCTCCTGTACCCTGCTGACATTGTAGTTCTGTAAATACACTAACTTGTTTCCAGGACTTGTCACAATCAGTTTTCTTCCAGAATTCAGGGAGCTTCCATAGCTGCCTATACAATCCTCCACCTGTTCATGCTTTAGCGTCCGAGCCCCTTGGAGACCCGCCGCTCTCAGGCATTGGAGGGCAAAGGTAGCGGCTCTCCTATTGGCTCTCATTCCTCCTCCAGGAAGAAAGGAGACACTCTTCCCTTGCTTACAGTAGCAGATGCCCACGGTTACCTCTTCTACAAGCAGGGAGGGATTTACATATACCGCCCCCCCCCCCCTCGCTGATGAGAAAGGGAGCAGCTGATGCGGCTCTTCTGTGCAGACGCCGCCAGTGCAAGAAACTGCCTGGCTGGGGGATTTCCACCCCCCCATCCTCAAAGCACTGGTAGCGGTTCTCCTGCCTACGGGTGTCACCCCTCTGGCGGGTGTCAGGCGGTGCGGACCGCACCCCCCTAGCAATGCTTCTGGCTGGGTGACAGGGCAATCAAGAGGTTAAATGTGTCTAAAAAGTGTATGTACTGTGGTCAATCACAGCACAGCCAAAAACCTGGAAATAAGTTGTGACAAATGGGTAAGTCTAAAAACAAGAGGTACTCCCGCACTATCACAAGATCCTACTAAGTGAAACTGGGGTGGTGTTTAAGCTAAAGGGCACACTTCTGCAGACACCTAGTGATCTATCCTAAATAACAAAAATGTGTCAAATGAAAAAAGGTGATGGTGTCTGCGCTGTGTAACAGAGAAAAAAAGGGGGGGGGAGAGGGGGAGGGGAAAAGGAGATAGATAATGTGATTATAATACACTCTATATGCATAAAAAAAGTGTCTATATAGACTACCAAATATTTCAGATCTCTGCCTGGATTGATAAGTGAAACAAAAATGTCTCAGAAAAACAAATTACAATAAAGTGAGTGCCACACTATACACAAACAAATAATGAATGCATAAATATTTAGGGCCAGATTCTCTAAGAAATACGGCGGCGTAGCGTAAGCCATTTACACTACGCCGCCGCAACGTAACAGAGCAAGTGCCGTATTCCTCATGCACTTGCTCCGTAGTTTGCGGAGGCGTAGTGTAAATCGCAAGGCGTAAGGCCGCGTAATTCAAAGGGGGCGGGATCGCATGCACCTGAGCCCCAGGAGACGATGGAGAACTACAAGACCCAGCAGATTATAATATAAGGCTCCTAGGTGGATGGGTGTCCGGACATCCATCCACCTCGGAGTCTTATATTATAACCTGCTGGGACTTGTAGTTCTCCATCTTCTCCTGGGGTTTAGGTGCATGCAATCCACACCCATCCACCTCAGAGCCTTATTGTATGTATAACCTGCTGGGACTTGTAGTTCTCCAATCTTCATGAGCCCCAGGAGAAGATGAAGAACTACAAGTCCCAGCAGTCTTACTAAAATGACAGGCTCTGAGGTGGATAGGTGGGGATCAGGCAGCGCACCCCTTTAGATTTACACCACCCCCCCCCCCTTACCTTGCTGGAGATAGAGAAACTTGCCGACGCCGCGCTGTAAACACATGTTCCAGGCCAATTAGCGCGCCCTTCTGCCTGGTTGGCTGGTGTTTCCCGCCACTCCCACATCAAGGGAGACAGACAGTTCCACCAGCCAACCAGGCGCGCCGCCGCCGGGTGTACCAAGATGGCCGACAGCTCCAGAGCTAGGCCAAAGCCGCGGCCTTTCCTAAGGCGGCGGCGCATTCCGCGGACGCCAAGATTTCGCACCCAGCAATCTTTCGCCCGGTGCAGGAGCCCCCCCTGCCCCCCCCCCGCTACGCCAGTGCTCTCATCCCCCCACTAAATTTACAATAGCGCCCATAACTGACAGTAGGGGGCGCTACACACTCCCCCCACTTGAAATGACACTGTCCCCAGTGTCCTAAGGCATTCAAGCCTGAATGCCAGCCTGATGTCTGCTAACCAGTAAAGGAAAGGAGGAATGTGTAAGGGATCTACGTATTTCTCTGGGGAGTTTGATTTGCACAGCGCTGTCTGTTTTTATATATACACGAGTAGCATTGTTTTTAACCACTTGCTTAAAGTGGTTGTACAGCCACTTTAACCTACAGGTAAGCCTAGATCAGTGGCGGTTCATCCATAGAGGGCGCTGGAGCGCCGCCCCCTCTGGCTCTCACCGCCACCGAGTCTAATAACATAGATTCATGCATTGCACAAATCTATGTTATTATCGCCGCTGCCGCTGTTCTATTCAGATAGTCGGCGCTCATGTCTGGCCATCTAAATAACGGCAGCTGGTTGGCTGTATGGAAGTGCCTATCAGAGCCAGCGCCTCTGATAGGCTTTCCGAATACAGCCCTCCGGTCCCAGAAGCTTATCCTTGGAACGCACGGGGGGTGCGTTCCTTGGATAAGACTGACAAGCGTCTCAGCCAATCAGGTTGGCTGGTTCTGGCTACCGGTAACCTAATTGGCTGAGACGCCTGTCAGTCATCGAGGGCACATCGGCGACGAAGAGCACAGTCAGTAACATGAATGGGCACAGTGGCGACAATAGGCACAGTGGGGACAATTGGCACAGCAGCATGAATGGGCACAGTGGCGACAATTAAAGGGCAAAGTGACATCAACAGTGGAGACAATAGGCACAGTGGGGACAATGGGGACAATCGGCACAGCGGCGACAATTAAAGGGCACAGTGGTGACAATTAATGGCACAGTGGCTGCGTTTGATGGCATGGCACAGTGACTGCGTTTGATGACATGGCACAGTGGTGCGAATTGATGGCACAGTGGCTGCGTTTGGCATGGCACAGTGGTGACAATTGATGGCACAGTGGCTGCGTTCGATGGCATGGCACAGTGGTGACAATTGATGGCACAGTGGCTGTGTGTTGATGGCATGACACAGTGGTGCCCAGACCAATTTTCAGCGATGTCACTGCATGGACGATTTCATGGTCATGCTACACTGTACCCAAAAAAAAAATTGTTTTATTTTTTTTCACACAAATAGAGCTTTCTTTTGGTGGTGTTTAATCACTGCTGGGTTTTTTATTTCTTGCAACAAAAAAAAAAGACTAGAAATTGAGAAAAAATTGTTTGTTATAAAATGTTGTAAACAGGTAGTTTTTATCCTTCATTGATGTGCGCTGATGAGGCTGCACTGATAAGGTGACACTGAAGGGGCACTCATTAGGCAGAACTGGTGGGCCTTGATAAGTGCCACTGATAGGTGGCACTGAAGAGAAATGATAGGCACTGAGAGACACTGGTAGATGACACTGATAGACAGCACTGATAGGTGGCACTGGCAGGTGGCACAGATGAGGCTGCAGTGGCTCTAGCTGTTAGGAATCGATGCCCCTCTGACAGAAGCCGGTGATCAGCTTTTTTTTCTCCTCAGGCTGTCAGCTTGAAGGAAAAAGTAAGCCGATATCTGATCTTCTATTAACATCACGTGATCAGCTGTCATTGGCTGACATCTGATCATGTGGTAAGGGGCCGGGAACAGCCCCTAACTCTGATCTGTGATGAGCTGAGTCTCATTGACTTGGTGATCACAGGGGCGCGCAGGCAGCTCATGCACGAGAGTCGAGAGGATGTACATGGTCACCCTCCCGGCAGTTAAAGTCTGGGCTGAAGACGTCTTTTTGCAATATAGTTCAGGCAGGAGGTGGTTAACAAATATTGGATACTATTGATTTTACACTGTGGAGCATTTTCATTTTTCTGGTAGGCTTCTGACCTGGGCACTGGGAGCACAAAGTGTGTTTTTTTTTTTTTTTACAGAAGATTTTGTAGTACCCTGGGGCTTAGTCAGGGATGCTGTTCACAAATGTATTTGCCAGGAGTAGTTACCCTGGTAAATTATTAGAGATCCATTGATTTCTCCTTAAAGCGGTTGTAAACCTGCATCAAAATTTTTTATTTTTTTTCTCCTGCAAGGCAAAAGTCATAATGAGCTAATATGCACCGCATATTAGCTCATTATGAAATACTTACCTCTGAACGAGGTGTGTAGAACTTACCTGGTCCACGCCGAGCGAGATGTCATCTTGACTCAGCGTGTCTTCCGGGTATCGCCGATCCAGCGCTGTGATTGGCTGGAGCGGCGATGACGTCACTCCCGCGCATGCGCGCGGGAGATTTAAATCCGGCCAGCGTCTGGCGGTGGCCGGTTCTTTCGCCGTGGAGTCCCCCTGCGCATGCGCCGCTGCAATCAGCGGCGCATCGCGAGGGGAATATCTCCTAAACTGTGCAGGTATTATAGGCTTACCTGTAGGTAAAAGTCAAAAAAGTGGGTTTACAACCACTTTAAGCTTGGTCTGGTTGTACTTTTCTCTTCTACCACTAGGTGGCCGGGCACTTGGTGGTACCAAATATAAGAAGGAAAGCTCAAGGCCAGGTTATGGGTATATGGGGTATTTTCGGCCAATGGGCAGGGGTTTTCTTGAATCCCTTGGCCTGCTGGGAGAGCCTGGATATTCGCCGTGGAGTCAGGTGATCTACGTTCTGTGCCACCTTGGGTGAACATGTGTTGTGTGCCCTGGGTTGCTAGGCCGGAGATTGGGCCTATCCTGGGGGTGTCCGGCTGCTAGACTGTGTGAGGGCCTATCCAAAAGTAAGAGAGCAACGCAGGGTTGGGATTGCGGCTTGCAGTCCAACCAGAAGTGACCTGTCAGTGTTCGAAAGTAGAAGGGACTAACCATCTTATTACCAGGGACCGCAGTGATAAACCATACCTCCCAACCATCACGGATTTCGAGGGATTGTCCCGTGATCCGTGTTAAAGTGCCGCGATTACGCGGCATGGCCCCCCCCCCCGTGATTACCGAGGTAATTCACGCGGTCCCAATCAGTTCAACAACTCCGATCAGCGCACCCCCCCGCTCAACAACTTTGATCAGCGAGCAGAAGCCCCCCGCTCATCAACTCTAATCTGCGGACCCCCCGCTCAACAACTCTAATCTGCGGACCCCCCCGCTCAACAACTCCAATCTGTGGCCCCCCCGCCGCTCAACAACTCTGATCCGCGGCATCCCACCCCCCCGCTCAACAACTCTAATCTGCGGACCCCCCCCCCCTGCTCAACAACAACTCCGTTGAGAGGTATGCTCATTTGTCCCTCATTCTGAAGTTGAAAAGTTGGGAGGTATGAGTAACTGAAGCAAGTATTCTCACCGAGTATTCTCTCTTTTTCATGCTTTGCTGCTGAGGAGTGCTGCGGCCGCTTCCCTATTGAAGTATTACCCCCCCTGGAGGTTTTTCTGGCTATCCGTGCAATAGCCGTGAGGTGAGGAGCTAGGGACCACTAGAGGTGTTCACTGCATATGTCCTTCCTGGCATTACCACTCTATCTTTGGATCTTTCATCTTTTTTCCTGGACATTGGGGAAACATCTAAAAGACTTCGTGTTTAGTTTTTATACCTTTATCCAGAGGCATTCCCTGTGGGATGTCCCCTCTGGCTTAACACTTATTTTTGCAATTTTTCAGCACTTTGTGCATACTCTATGTTTTTTTTTTTTTGGCACATGGACTTTTTTATTGTCATTTGTACTATGCCTGTCACTTTTGTGATTCACTTTATTACCACATTGTGACCTAGGTCTTGCATGCCCTGCATTGGTATCAATATTTATGTGTGTTATTATTATTGTTTTGCTCTGAGTCTGTTCACATACCCCCTTTCACACACGTTCACGGGCTCAATCACCCATCCCTGTGACACCTATATACCCATACAGCGCAGACACCACCCCCCCCCCCCTTTCCACAAATACCACCAAAAGAAAGCTCTATTTGTGGGGAAAAAAGGACGCCAATTTTGTTTGGGTACAGTGTAGCATGACCGCGCAATTGTCATTCAAAGTGCGACAGTGCTGAAAGCTGAAAATTGGCTTGGGCGGAAAGGTGCCTAAGTGCCTGGTATGGAAGTGGTTAAGAGAAATAAAACCTATTTTACATCCAAGAAGTGTATGGTGTTCAATAACTTTGTCCACCTTGCACCCACTATGCCTCACAACCCACCAAATACAGAAGGATGTCGGCCATCTCTGGCCGGGAAAGTTCTCATTAGACTGGACAAGGCAGGCCAGAGACCTTGCTACAATTTTATTTACAATTTATGGTGGGGTTCCTTTGTTGCATGGACATTCTTTTATATACACACACTGGACTGATATTGTTTTCACAAGTATGCATCGGGAGCTTTCTGGTCCACGCGGGTAACTGTGCTGGGAGCGCACCGGGCACGTACTCTCAGCACAGAAAATGGATATATGCGTATGGCCAGCGGGAACAGATTACAGTTCAGCCTGTGTGAAACCCATGGCTCCCGATATAAATATAAGGCAGAAATTTGTGTAACTATGAAGGGTCAGGAAGTGTGTTATTTGCTTGATCACAATGTAAAAAATTTAAAACAGTGGGAAAAAAGCCAGACAAAGGGAAACTAATGCAGGTGCCTCATCTAAGGATTGGTAAGCGGCTATATATAATATTTTTGGGGGAGTTAGATACACTTTAAAATATTACAGGTTTATTGTAACTGTTGCAGTGGTCAAATATTTACATATAATTAATGATGTGATGTTTTCCTTCCACAGGTGAAAATGTTCAAACACAGGCCGTCTTTTACCAGACACTGGAACCATCAGGAGAATTCATGTTTCAGTTTGACAAAGATGAGATCTTCTATGTAGATTTGGATAAAAAGCAGACCATGTGGAGGCTCCCACAGTTTGGTGAAGTGGCCAGCTTTGAGGCAGCTGGAGCTCTGCAGAATATTGCTGTGCTGAAACATAATCTTGATGCTTATAAGCAGCGGTCAAACTTCACAAAAGCAAAAAGCGGTAAAAAAACATTTTCTATGTATGAAATGTACTGTACACTTGTATTATTTACAAACATGTGAGTGACTTTCATATTGTTTATTGACCCAGCTTTAAATGTCATGCTAATATAATTCTTGACATTTATAACTACGTCTCCTTCTGTATTGGCTTTGCTGCAGTTAACTGAAGAGCAAATTAAGCAATTCAACTTCTCAAACCAGACAGAGTGGTTTCCAAGGCACTAAGGCCCCTTTCATACTGCAGCAGTTGGTGCGTCGGCGGTAAAGCGCCGCAATTTCGTGGAGCTATTTGCCCGCAAGCGGGACAGTTTTAGCGGCCGTGAAGGGGTTAAAAACCACTGCAAAGTGACTCTGCAGAGGCGCTTTGCTGGCGGTATAGCCGCGCTGTCCCATTGATTTCAATAGGCAGCAGCGGTGAACGAGCGTTATACACACACCTCTCCTTCACCGCCTCAAATATGTAGCTAGCAGGACGTTTTTACTCATCCTGCCAGCGCATAACCTCAGTGTAAAAGCACTCTGGTTTTCAAACTGAGACTGCAGGGCAGAAGCTTTTCAGGCGTTATTTAGGCGCTATTTTTAGCGCATGACGCGAAAAACTCCTCAGTGTGAAAGGGGTCTAATGTAAGGACATTCATTGCCATTCACACCTGTGCATTCCAGGAGCACACACAGAAATGTGCAAAAAGCGTGTGTCCTATTGAAGTGCCATTAATTGTTAAAACGGATCTCCACCCTAAAGTGAACTTCCGCTGATCGGAACCCCCCCCCCCCGACAGGTATTTGCACCCACTTCCGGCCACACATCTCGGGCAAAAGACGTTTTTTTTTTTTGGCACATCCCGTCCGTCCCCCTTTGTGTGCCAGGAACACTTGGCTCCCAGCACACAGCGGGAGCCAATCAGCGGGCGCAGCGCGACTCGGGCATGCGCCGTAGGGAACTGGGCAGTGAAGCCGGAGCGCTTCACTTCCTGGTTCCCTCACCATGGATGGAGGGGGGAGCAGCAGGGTGACGAGCGATCGCTCGTCCTCTGCTGCGGACGCCACTGGACTCCAGGACAGGTAAGTGCCCTAATATTAAAAGTCAGCAGCTGCAGTATTTGTAGCTGCTGGCTATTAATATTTTTTTTTCAGGGGGACATCCGCTTTAATGTCACCCCAAACATTCCTAGGTATGTCATGTAGTAAAAAAAAAATGCATTTTTTTGTGCATTTTTCATGCTAAGGGCAGCCCATTCAAATGACACGCAAGTGTAAATGGGGCCGTTTTGTTCTGAATCAAACATTTCATGTATCTGAATTTCCAAATTACAATAGTAACAAATTTAAACAAATCGGAAATAACGAAACTACATTTTGTGTGAAATTTGAATCAAATTCAAATAGAATTAAAAATCAAATTTGAATAGAATATAAAAGAATACAAAATAAAATTATTAGAATAGAATATAGAATAAAAAATTAGAATATAAAATTGAGTAAAACCGAATAGAATATAAAATAAAACTATTGAAATGAACAGAAAATAAAACAGTAGAATAGAAAGGAATGGATTAGAAAAGAACACAAAAGAAAATAACTGAATATAAAATAATAGAATAGGAAGAATAGAATATAAAATAAAATAGAATTGAGGAAAACAGAATAGAATATAAAAATAAGCATAGAATAGAAAAATAAGTGAACATACAATAATAAAAAAAAATTGAATAGAAAAGAATAGAGTAAAACAGAAAAGAAAAAAAGCAGAATACATAGAAAATATATCAATAGAATATAAAATAAAGGCATAGAATACAAAGAATAGAATAGAGGAAAAATAATATAAAAAAGCATAAAACAGAAAATAATAAAATAGAAAATAAGGGCATAGAATAGAAATGAATAGAATAAAATAGAATAGAAAATAATAGAGTAAAACAGAACAGAATATAATAGAATATAAAAGAATATAATAAAATGGAATAGAAAATACAGGAATCAAATAGATTAGAACAGAAAACAATACAATAGAAATGAAAAGAAAATAGAAGAGAAACAAAAGGATAAAATAAAATATAAATAATTTAACCATGTTTCGAAAACTCAAATTTTGAATTTGACCGCAGATTCCATAGTGTTTGATTCAGTGGAATTACATTTCGAATTCGAAAAACGAATTTAAACATTTTAACTAGTTATTTAAATAATTTTGTTTGATCGAAACAATACAAGTTTTTCTATTTATTTTTTTTGCATTTGCATTTGTGTGCAGTACATGCGTTTCAGTAGTTAGTCCCAACACAGTGCAGGAGCTGCATTATATATGCTTTTGTCTATGAATGAGGAAGACAGATCTCACTAGGAACATTTACTTCCAAAAAAAAATGCAAAAGCAGGTCACACCTGGCTGCCACACTACACAAATAAAATAGATATTTGCAGATTAAGTAAAACACCCGTTGGGAGCTTTGGGTGCTGATGTTGAAGTTGTAGCTTTTCTTTTTCATGTCTCCTCCTGCATTCTCAGGTATCGAATAACTAAATAATGGAAAAAGTAGTGTGAAGTAGAGCTGAACGATTAATCGCAAAATGATTGCATTCTCGATCTCCAGACCCCCCCCGCCGCGCGATCTCCAGGCTGGATAATCTGCGATTTTCGGGTGCGGCCATAGGAAAGTCCCCAGGCTTCGGCCTAGCTCCGGGGGGGCGGCCATCTTGGTACACCCTGCAGGGCCTGTCTCGTCAGGAAGTGACGTTTCGTCGCCGACCATCTTGCTCCACCCCAAACTCCTGCACAGTAATGTTAGTGAGAAGGGGCAAGCTGACATCTTGTTACACCCAACGGAGTTTTAGATTTCACAGTTATTTTCAATACAAAACGGAGCTTATGTGCTTAAAGCGGAGGTCCAGTTAACCACTTAAGCCCAAACAAAATTCACGTCCTTTTCTTCCCACAAATAGAGCTTTCTTTTGGTGGTATTTGATCGCCTCTGCGATTTTTATTTTTTGCGCTATATACAAAAATAGAGCGACATTTTTGAAAAAAAAAATTTTTTTTACTTTTTGTTATAAGAAAAATCAATAAACTAAATTTTAGTCAAACATTTAGGACAACATTTATTTGGCCACATGTCTTTAGTAAAAAAAAAAAAATCGCAATAAAAAAAAAAAATTAGCTACCTAGCGGGAACAGCGACACTAATACAGCGATCAGAAAAATTATCGCTTAGTGATGCTGGCAATAGGGAGTGAAAGGGTTAACTAGGGCGGTGATCAAGGGGTTAAAACTTTATTAGGGGGGGTACGGGGGCTACCCTGACACTAACACTAACTGCCTGTCACACTGACACTAAATACAGTAATCATACATGTATGATTACTGCATTCAGTGACACTGTGACAGGGGGGGGGTTAAATGTGCCTATGTGTAGTGTAGGTGCAGTGTAGTGTTGTGCAGACTTACTGTGTTGTGATCTCTCCTCAGCGGTGGTTGAAAAAACTGCCGAGGGAGAGATCACATCGCTTCCTCCTTCCTGTGTTTACACAGGAGGAGGAAGTGACAGGGCGGGCGGGCGCGCGCATTGGCTGGGAGCGATCCGGAGGGGGCGGGCAAAAACAAATAGCCGCCCCCTCTTGTCGGATCACTCCTACAGCCGCGCATGTACGGGGGGGGGGGGTCCGATCGGACCCCCGAACCCCCCCAAGGCAGCAATGGTTATATACGTTGATCTGCCTGTCGGTGCCATTCTGCCGACGTAAACGTACATGCGGCGGTCCTTAAGTGGTTAAAAAAAAAAAAAAAGTCAGCAGCTACTAACACTGCTGACTTTTATTAATTAGACGTACCTGTCCAAGGTGTCCACGATGACGGCAGCCGAAGCCGAGCAAACGTTCGGGTCTCGGCTGCCCCGCCACCATCCTCGGTAAAGAAATCAGGAAGTGAAGCCTTGCGACCTCACCGCCTGATTCCCTACTGCGCATGCCCGAGCCACGCGACGTGAATGGGTGATGTCTCCTCATTCCACAGGAGGCAGCCAAGGAGGAGAAGAAAGAAGACAGACTGCGGATCAGGAAGTGGCATTTTGGATTTTTCCTTTTTTTTTTTGTGGAGCTCCGCTTTAAATACAGTATATGTAAATCTGACTATTTACATGTTAAATTTTAAAAGCAGCAGAAGCAAACCTAACATGCTTGCTAATGTGACAGAACATCTCTGATTTTCACATTTAGTTAAAGAGCTGAAGAGCGGGAGTGTAAACACAACATCTCCCCGTTATGCCTAGTGACACTGTCACTGATCGTGTTTCCTGTCATTGGGAACAGCGAGCAGAGACATGTCACGGAAAGCCACACCCCCCGAGTTAGAATCACTCCATAGGTTACACTTAACACTTACAGCACCACCTAGTGGTTAACCCCTTCACTGACAGTGTAATTTTCACAGTAATCAGTGCATTTTTATAGCACTGATCGCTGTAAAAATTACAGTGGTCCCAAAAATGTGTTAAAAGTGTCCGATGTGTCAGTCATAATGTTGCAGTCAACCAATCAATAAACGCTTATTGCGATTTTTTTTTTTACCAAAAATAAATAGAATACATACATACATATCAGCCTAAACTGAGGGGAAAAAAATGCACACATCGCTGAGCTGTACTCACCCATTCTCATTCTGGCTCATCCATACTCCATCTATCCTCATTCATGCTCATCCATCCTCATTCTGGCTCATCCATGGCTTATCCATTCCCTTCCATAGCTTATTCATCCTCATCCATGCTCCACCCATGGCTCTATCCTCATCCATGGCTCATCCATCCCCATTCCCACCCATGTCCCATCCGTGCCACATCAGTGATCATCTGTGCCATATCCATACCACATCAGTGATCATTCATGCCACATTAGTGATCATCCGTGCCACATCAGTGATCATACATGCCACATCCATGTCACATCAGTGCTCATTCATCATCATTCGTGGCTCATCCATCCCCATCCGTGGCTCATCCATCCCCATCTATGGCTTATCCATCCCCATCTATGGCTTATCCATCCCCATCTATGGCTTATCCATCCCCACCAGTGGCTTATCCATGCTCACCCATCCCCACCCATGGCTCATCCATGCCACATCAGTGATCATCTGTGCCACATCCATACCACATCAGTGATCACCGGTGCCACATCAGTGATCACTGGTGCCACATCAAGAAAAAAAATATCTTTATTTTGCAAAGAATTGTGGGAAAAAAAATTACAACTTCAAAAAACTCACCATGCCTCTTACTAAATACCTTGTCTACTTTCCAAAAAGGGATAATTTGGGGGGTATTTGTACTGTCCTGACATTTCAGGAGCTTAAGAAATGGGCCATCAGTACATCAGGTGTGACCAATTTTCACTGATTGGCACCATGGCTTGTAGACTCTATAACTTTTACACAGACCAAATAATATACACTGATCTGGGTTATTTTTACCAAAGATATGTCGCAGTATAAATTGTGGGCAAAATGTATGAAGAAAAATTACTAATTTGCTAAATTTTATAACAGGAACAAAGAAAATTGCATCTTTTTAAAATGTTTGGTCTTTTTTCATTTATAGTGCAAAAAATAAAAATACCACCTAAAGAAATCTCTATTTGTGTGAAAAAAAGGACAAACATTTTGTATGGGTACAGTGTTGAATGACTGTCAGTGTTGAATGAGTAATTGTCATTCAAAATGTGAGAGCACCGAAGGCTGAAAATTGGTCTGGTTAGGAAGGGGATTTAAGTGCCCAGTGGGAAAGTAGTTAACCACTTGCTGACTGCCGTACGCAGATGTACGTCGACAGAATGGCACGGGCAGGCAAATGGGCATACCTGTACGTCCCTTTAAATCTGCCACCCAGCGGGCAAAGGCAGAATAGGGGGATGCTTTTGTAAACAAGGCATTCCCCTATTCTGCCTAGTGACATATCACTGATGGCCGTTCCCCCGTGATCGGTCATCAGTGACGTGTAGCCACGCCCCTAAAAGTAAGAATCACTCCCCAGTACTGACTTAACCCCTCCAGCACCACCGAGTGGTTAACCTGGCACTGGCAGTGTCATTTTCACAGTAATCAATGCATTTTTAGAGCACTGATCTCTGTATAAATGACAATGGTCCCAAAAATGTGTCAAAAGTGTCCGATGTGTCCGCCATAATGTTGCAGTCACGATAAAAGTCGCTGTTCGCCACCATCACTAGTAAAAAATAATTATGAATAAAAATCCCATAAAACTACCGTATTTGCCGGCGTATAAGACGACCCCCTAATTTTCCAGCTAAAATGTTGGTTTTAGGATATACTCACCTTATAAGACGACCCCCTTCCTACTAGTCATGCCTTGCCTCACCTCACTGTGCCATTATTACATGACAGACTGTGCCCAATTACATGCATCACTGTGTGCCACTACATGCCTCACTGTGCCCCACTACATGCCTCACTGTGCGCCACTACATGCCTTATCCGTGACATGCAGATCGCCGTCCATGTTTCAAAAGCCGCGCCTCCTCTCTCTGCTGTTCCGTGATAGGCGGAACACTCAGCTTCCCAGGAGACACTGTGTTTAGTGTTCCGCCTATCACGGATGCCCTCTCGTCCTCGATCTCAGATAAGAGGGCATCCGTGATAGGCGGAACACTAAACACAGTGTCTCCTGGGAAGCTGAGTGTTCCGCCTATGACGGAACAGCAGAGAGAGGAGGCGCGGCTTTTGAAACATGGACGGCGATCTGCATGTCACGGATAAGGTAATGTAAGGTACCTGTAAAAGGTAGTGTCCGAAGTGGAACAAGTATGCTGGAGGTCCAGGCAAAGCGTCGTCAGGCAGATACGGTCGGCAACGGATCAGGCAAATAGTTCACAAACGGATTCCGGAGAAGGGTCAGGCAGGCAAAGGTCATAAACGATCTGGCGGTAAGGTACAAAATCAGCAGGCTGTAGAATAGTCAGGATATCAGGCAGGAGTTCAATACAGGGACGATCACTGAAGACAAAACACCCAGGAAGTAATCCAAAATAAACGGGCGCTGAGTGATGACCTCACTTCCTATTTAAAGGCTGTCCAGAATGAGAATTGTCCACAGCTGGCAGCAGGTGGAGCTAGTGAGTCAGAGGTATTGTTGAACACAATAAGGATATTCCCAAGGTCTAGATCTCTTCTGTGGCACAGCAGGTAAGGCTATGGTTTAAGAGACCAGGAAGACCCAGGTTCAAATACACCCCGGGACATGGACAAGTAAGCATTTATTAGGTTACCAGCGTATAAGACGACAGCTGACTTTTAAGAAGAATTTCAGGGGTTTAAAAGTTGTCTTATACGCCAGAAAATACGGTATCCCTTATTTGGTAGACGCTATAACTTTTGCACAAACTGATCAATAAACACTTATTGTAATTTTTTTACCAAAAATATGTAGAAGAATACGTATCGGCCTAAACCGAGGGAAAAAAAATGTTTATATATTTGTTGGGGTTATTTATTGAAGCAAAAAGTAAAAAATATTGTTTTTTTTTGTTTTTTTTCAAAATTGTCGCTCTATTTTAGTTTTTAGCACAAAAAATAAAAACCGTAACCGCAGAGATGATCAAATACCACAAAAAGAAAGCTCTATTTGTGGGGAAAAAAGGACTTCAATTTTGTTTGGAAGTCACGTTGCACGACCAGGGCCGGTGCAAGGATTTTTGCTCAGGCGAAGGTGCATTTTACCGCACCTCTGGACCACTTTTACATTACACAGCCCCCCTGCACCTCTTTTTTTTTTTTTCCATTCACTTCAGACTCCACCTCATAGAGTTTTCGTACAAATTACGTAGGACGCTCCTTTTGTCCCCCCTGCACCTCTTGACCCCTTTTACATAACACAGCCCCCCTGCACCTCTGGACCCCTTTTACGTTACACAGCACCACACCTCTGGACCACTTTTACATTACACAGCACCCCTGCACCTCCTGGACCCCTTTTACATTACACAGCACCCTGCATCTCTGGACCCCTTTTACATTACATAGCACCGCACCTCTGGACCACTTTTACATTACACAGCCCCCCTGCACCTCCTGGACCCCTTTTACATTACATAGCCCCCCTGCACCTCTGGACCCCTTTTAATTACATAGCACCGCACCACTGAAACAACTTTTACATTACACAGCACCGCACCTCTGGAGGCGGTCGCAACCCCATGTGTTTGAAATTTTTTTGTGCCTCCCCCAGAGCCGGCGCTGGCGCCGTATGGCAAGGGCCCATGATGCCTTGCGCTAGCGCCGGCCTTGCGCACGACCGCGCAATTGTCAGTTAAAGCCACGCAGTGCCGAATTGCAAAAAGTGACCTGGTCTTTGAGCAGCAAAATGGTCCAGGGGTGAAAGCACGACTTTGGGCAAAACCAAAACATTTCCCTTGCAACGGGCCCCGCAATGCAAGGTCTAAATGCTAGTTAAGCTTAGGTGGTTGAAGAGGAGGCTGTATTACTTAGCTGACTTTTGCCACAGCCTCTACTGCTGCTCCTGGTTAAATGTTCACCCCTACCACATACGATGCAGGATTGATTGCCCTCCAGACCAGAGATTCACACAGAAGAAAAGTGCCCTATAACCTGCTGGAGTAGGGAGTCAGGTAGTACAGTCTCTTCTACAACTCCCCAGACTAAGGGCTAGATTCAGAAAGACTTACGACGGCGTATCTCCAGATACAACGTCGTAAGTCCGAATGAGCGCCGTCGTATCTCGGCGCCTGATTCAAAGAATCAGATACGCCGGGATATAGCTAAGATACGAGCGGCGTAAGTCTCTTATGCCGTCGTATCTTAGTTGCATATTTACGCTGGCCACGTCGAATATGTAAATTAGGTAGATATGCCAATTCACGAACGGCGCATGCGTCGTTCGTTCGGCGCATCATTTAGGTGGGGTCAGGGTTACTTTAAATTAGGGCTGTGCAAATTAACTTTTAATTAATCGATTAATCTTTAATTTTTTTGATCGATTAAAATTCTTTTCATTGGTACTCACCTCTCCGCCGGTTTCTGGGCCTTCAGGGAGTTCCGTCGGAGATCTGGTGATGTCACGGCCACCAGCGGGGCTTGCCGTGTCCATCTGAAGGGCTCCTTTGCTGTGCCTTCATATCTGCATGCCGGCGGGACCTTACTATCATCCACACGCAAGGGCTGTTACACTTCCCTCTATCAACCTGGGATTCTACAACCATCCACTGGGAGTTGTGATAGTTCCCTTCCGACAGACTGATGTTAACCTCTCCTCATCTCGATTCAGCAGTGGTATCGTTGTACACATTTTTATACCAGTATCACACTTAGCTACATGTTTTTATGACTGCTTTTGCTACCGTTTGGTATTACTCGCACCATTTTTACAGTTTATGCAGCTACATCGATTTTATCTCCAGTGCAATATTTATTTTGTTACCTACTTGAAGACTATAAAAGTTTTAATGCTATTCCCATCGAGCGCTGCCTTTGTGTGTTTTTTGTATCCTGCTATCCATTTTTCCAGTGGTTGGAGCTGCACTGGGAATCAGCCTGCAAGGAGATCAGCTAAAAGTAGTTGGATCTGTATGTGCGTTATACTTAATCGAAATTAGTCGATTAATCGATTAAAAAAATAAACGATTAATCGAACACAAAAATTTTGTTCAGTAACAGCCCTACTTTAAATACAACACGCCCCCTACCTGCCCAATTTGAATTACGCGCGAATAAGCCGGCCCATTCACGTTACGCCGCCGCAACTTACGGAGCAAGTGCTTTGTAAATACAACACTTGCCTGTATAAGTTGCGGAGGTGTAGCGTAAAAAAAGGATACGCTACGCCCGCACAAAGATACGCTCTCCATTCTGAATCTGGCCCTAAGTATTTAACCCTTGTGGGGGGCACTGCAAGGTTTTTTTTTGTGCCCAGAGTTGGGCTTTAACTGTTCAGCATCTATCACTAATGCTAATCTTGAGTGCAAAATAAATAAAAAAGGAAAAAAATGTAGGAAACTGTAAACACAGATACAGTATGTTGTAAAAACTGTAGCTTGGGATATAATATTCTGTTCTTCCCTACAGTTCCTCCAGAACTTCATGTATTTCCTGAAAACCCTGTGATTGTGGGTGAGCCTAATGTGCTGATCTGTATGGCTACTAAGTTCTTTCCACCTGTGATCAAGATGAGCTGGCAGAAGGACAATCATCCTGTGTCTAAAGGCGTGTCAGATACAGACTTCTACCCCGCACCAGATGGATCATTCAGCAGGTTCCTGTACTTAACTACCGTCCCACAGGAAGGGGAAGTGTACACCTGTTCTGTGGAACATGCTGGGCAGAGCACCAACCCCACCAACAAGTTTTGGCGTAAGTAATAGTTTCTCAGTAAAACCAGATTTGTCCTTTAACCGCTTGGGGTAATTGTTACTTTTTTCACACACATGTCAAAATCAGTATTTTTTTACTATATCTGCTTTTTACGCCCGCCGCACGCCTATTTACGTCCGCAGAATGGCAGACAGGCAGAAGCACATATATATACACGTCCCTGCCTACTAGCGGGTCGGGGGTCTGATTGGGACCCCCTCCGCCGCGTGCGGCGGGCGGCTTACCTCCGGGAGCGATCTGACTCGAGGGGGCGGCGGTTCGCTTCTTTCCGCCCCCTCGTGATCGCTCCCAGCCAATCCCGTGCGCCACCACCGTGTCACTTCCTCTGCCTGTAAAATGTAAACACAGGCAGAGGAAGTGATGCAGCGCTCATCTCAGCGGTATTTTCAAACCGCCGAGATGAGAGAAGAGACACAGTGATTCGCACCAACACTACACTGACACCAGTACACGCAGGCACATTTAACCCCTTGCGATCACCCCCACCCCCTGTCACACTGTCACTGTACGGATCACTGCATTTAGTGTCAGTGTGACAGGCAGTGTGACAGGCAGTTAGTGTTAGGTCCAGGGTAGCCCCGTACCCCCCCCTAATAAAGTTTTAACCGCCCTAGTTAACCCTTTCACCCCCTATTGCCAGCGTCACTAAGCGATAATTTTTCTGATTGCTGTATTAGTGTCGCTGTTGCCGCTAGGTAGCTAATTTTTTTTTTATTGCGATTTTTTTTTACTAAAGACACGTGGCTGAATACATTTTGGCCTAAATGTTTGACTAAAATTTCGTTTATTCAGTTTTTCTTATAACAAAAAGTAAAAAATGTTTTTTTTTTTCAAAAATTTCGCTCTATTTTTGTTTATAGCGCAAAAAAATAAAAATCGCAGAGGCGATCAAATACCACCAAAAGAAAGCTCTATTTGTGGGAAGAAAAGGACGCTAATTTTGTTTGGGAGCCACGTCGCACGACCGCGCAATTTTCTGTTAAAGCGACGCAGTGCCGAATTGTAAAAACGCCTCTGTGCATTTAGCAGTGGCTTAAGTGGATAAGTTACTCACATGACACTTTTTTGTAATATACACTATATTGCCAAAAGTATTGGGACACCCCTCCAAATCTTTGGATACAGGTTTTCCAATCACCTCCATGGCCACAGGTGTATAAAATCAAGCACCTAGGCATGCAGACTGCTTCTACAAACATTTGTTAAATAATGGGTCGCTCTCAGGAGCTCAGTGAATTCAAGCGTGGTACCGTGATAAGTTGCCATCTGTGCAATAAGTTCATCCGTAAAATGTCCTTGCTATCAAATATTCCACGGTCAACTGTTAGTGGTATTATAACAAAGTGGAAGCAGCTAGGAACAACAGCAACTCAGCCACAAAGTGGTAGGCCACATAAAATGATAGAACCGGGTCAGCGAATGCTGTAGCTAACAGTGCGCAGAAGTCACCAACTGTCTGCAGAGTCAATAGCTACAGACCTCCAAACTTCATGTGGCCTTCAGATTAGCACAACAGTGCATAGAAAGCTTCATGGAATGGGTTTCCACGGCCGATCAGCTGCATCCAACCCTTACATTACCAAGTGCAATGCAAAGCGACGGATGCCATTGTGGAAAGCACACCACCACTGGACTCTAGAGCAGTGGAGATGTGTTCTCTGGAGTGATGAATCGCACTTCTGTCTAGTAATCCGATGGATGTGTCTGGGTGTGGCGGTTGCTAGGAGAACGGTACTTGCCTGACTTCATTGTTCCAAGTGTTAATTTTGGTGTACATTTTTGGGGGATTATAGTATGAGGTTGTCTTTTAGGGGTTGGGCTTGGCCCCTTATTTCCTGTGAAGGGAACCCTTAAGGCGTCATGATACCAAGACATTTTGGACAATTTCCTGCTCCCAACTTTGTGGGAACAGTTTGGGTATTGCCCCTTCCTGTTCCAACATGACTGCGCACCAGTGCACAAAGCAAGGTCCATAAAGACATGGATGAGCAAGTTTGGGGTGGAGGAACTTGACAAGCCTGCACAGAATCCTGACCTCAACCCGATAGAACACCTTTGGGATGAATTAGAGTGCGAGTCAGGCTTTCTTGTCCAACATCGGTGTCTGACATCACAAAAGCGCTTCTGGAAGAATGGTCAAACATTCCCATAGACACCGTCCTAAGGCTGCATTCGCACCTAGGCGTTTTGTCGCCCTACGCCCGACGCTGTAGCAGCCTGAGATACGCTGGAGGGGCGAATTAACATTGTCGGCTATGGAGATGGTTCACATCTCTACGGCGAACGCCGAAACGCCGTACGCCTGAAGCTTGAAACAAGTTCCGGACCCCAGGCGTTCGGCAATAGCCGACAATGTTAAAATCACCCCTCCAGCGAAAAACAAGGAGCGACTTGTCGCCGCAAATGGCGGGGACATAAC
This sequence comes from Rana kukunoris, assembly GCA_029574335.1. NCBI lineage: Eukaryota > Metazoa > Chordata > Amphibia > Anura > Ranidae > Rana > Rana kukunoris. The sequence goes on from CM056057.1 coordinate 201,265,376, forward strand.
ACCAATGTCATGTCGCCTCAATACGCCGGCTGCCGCCTACGCTCAGGTGTGAATGCAGCCTAAACCCTGTGGACAGCATTCCTAGAAGAGTTGAAGCTGTTATAGATGCAAATGGAGGGCCAACTCAATATTGAACCCTACAGCCTAAGACTGGGATGCCATTAAATTTCATGTGTGTCTAAAGGCAGGGGTCCCAATACTTGTGACAATATAGTGTATAAAAGATGAGGCTCTGTCAAGTAAATAGATACCAAACATGTCAAGACACGAAATTACGTGTCCCTGAGAAATGTTGACAAACTACAGTACCTAAAATTAGGCAATGGTTTAACAACTTCCTGCCCATAGGAAATACCCATAAGAAGAGGTAATACCGGGCCATGGCTGAAGCCACAATCATGACTCTGGTATCAATGTTTTTAGCCAGCGATGCAAAATATGCAAAAGAAATCTGAGCAGCTGTAGAGCCATTCAAATTGTTTTTACCTGGGGCAGATGTTGGTTCCCCCTACCCCCCCCCCCCGGATGCGCCGGATGACCATAGAGATTAAGGAGAAACAGAGGTTACCCAATCATCTCTAATGCTGTGTACACACAACCATTTTTCGGGTTCTAAAAAATGAATTTTTTTATATCATTAAAAACTATCGTGTGTGGGCATTTTTCACAATCTAAAAAATGGGCAATGGGCAATGCTCTATTTTTTCACGATGTTTTTAAAGGTTGTTGTAACGGTCACCACCGCTTACGACCTTCCATCCAATAACGACAAGCTTATCCGACACTCCACAATCCTGCATACACGATCCATATCAATTCCCATAAACAAGACGAGACTCAAGCTCTGCACTTGCTTCAAAGATAAGACAATTTATTGGTATTTTCTCAGCTTCTTATACAGTCTCAAGCATAATGCAGTTAATCACAGGACAATGCAATCTCCACCCCCCTACTCACTCACTGAGGATAATTCTTTAATTGGTAGCTAGACATGACGGCACCGTATCATAAATAGTGTTCAATTAACCTTGAATAATAACACAGACATCTAGTTGAATAAGTTATCTAGACAGCTTTATCACACAATGGCAGAGTCTTGTGAGAGTGGGTGCAATCCACACCTTCAACGGAATGTCTTTACAGTGAATAGCCAACACCTTAAGATATTTCAATAGCCTATTATACAAAAGCTATGACTCACTGTCTGGCTGACCTGGTCATGTCATCATGAACTCCTTGTGATATCTCAGTCCTGAAATATGAAGTATTAATAATGTCCCATCTCATGTAATATATGAATTATGATTCTTTGTCACCCTATGGCCCTAGTGGACATAAGGTGACCCTAGACATAGGAATATCTCAGTCTGTCACGGGTCACTCCGTTACAGTTGTAAAAAATGGTCGTGTGTGGGCTTTAACAATGTGAAAAAAACGCGCATGCTCAGAAGCAAGTTATGAGACAGGAGCGCTCGTTCTCGTAAAACCAGCATTCGTAATGGAGTAAAAACATTCATCATTTGCGGGCGGTTTGAACCCTTTTTTGGACGCTAGTGGGGGTTCAAAAACAACTGTAAAACGCTGCTAAAAACTCCTCAGTGTGAAAGTAGCCTTAGGCTCAGAATAATAACAGTGTACATAATATTATTTTTTGGATGCAGTTGTTTCTATGGCAATATAAAAGGACTTGATATTCAACAAAGGATATATGTAAGCACCTTGCAATGCCTGTTCATCTGTAAAAGTGTATGTTGTATGGGATTAGAATATCACACATTGATTTTAATTTGTGTACCTTTAGGATCAGTATATTAAACTTTTAACACCTGTCTGTTGTGTTCCCTTATGACAGATCCTGAGGTATCCAAACCAGCTTCTGAAGCCACAGAGAATATAATCTGTGGTCTGGGTCTGTTTTATGGCATGTGTGGTATCATTGCTGCAATTGTGCTGATCTGTAAAGGAATGAAGAATATGAATCAAGGAAGAGGGCACTAATTCCACAGGTAGGTTATTTATACCTCCTTCGATTTCAGTTGTTGTTTGTGCACTCTGACCCTTTTAACTAAATTTCCTATTGACTCCTGTTCTAGTGACAGTTGGTCAAAAGGACCAGAAGCAAAGAACAATTCCACAAACATGGAAGCGTTCGCATTAAGAAGCGGATCTACTGTTGGTTTTAGCTATTCCTGATTTGAAAAAAAAATGCAAAAAAACAAAGCTGCTCAGCCCCTGGTGCCAATGAGGCTTGGTTCACACCTATGCATTTTTTAGTGCGTTTTCAGTTTTGCTGAAACTCACTACAGTCCATTTAAAGAGGAAGTACCCTGTTATTTGTTTTCCCTTTTTCTTTAAATATTATTAAGCAACAATGTATATAGACTTCCATATTAATACGAGTATTGGGAATACCTTTCTTTGCTTTTCAAAAATATATCTTTTTCCTGGAATCGGCTGCACCATCTTTACTGATTTCTTGTTCCTGTGTGGACGTCATCTCCACCCTTCCTTTCTTTCTCTGTCTAAATCTTATGCATGCGCGATCGCTGCTTGCTGTTTGCTCGCATGGAAGTCGTGTGCTGCCCTGGTTCACTCCCCCTGTGTGATGTCTTAAGGGCCACACACACGATCAGACTTTGACAACAACGGTCCGACGCATGTGTTTTATCGGACAATCCGACCGTCTGTACGCTCCATCGGACAACTGTTGTCGGAATTTCCACTGACAAATGTTCGCTGTGCATGCTATTAAACTTTCCGATAACAAATGTGTTACGTCGGATCATCCGATCATGTGTACACAAGTCCATCGGACTAGAATCCAAAGTACAAACCCGCATGCTCAGAACCAATGTTAAACATCAGCCAACAATAGCCGAAGTTGCCCAAAGGGTGGCGGTAAAGCGCTGAAAAACCATGTGGTATGGTAAATGTTGGCTGAAAATGTTCTGCCGTCCCTATGCAGAACAATTTCCTGATCGTGTGTATAAGGCTTTATACTGTCACAAGGGGAGAACCAGGAATCTGAAGAGCACACTATCGTGAGGTTTCCAGTATGTGCTGTTTTCAGTATTAGAAAATAATCTGGCATGCTGTGGCTATAGAAACAGCACATATAGCAAGCTGTTAAAGAAACTACATACTGCGTATGCGCCGGTGACGTCATTAAAGATTGTAGGGTGTATTATGAAGACACTGTACCAGTAAGAGAAATTTCACAGGCAGCGATCAGCAAGCTTAGCACTGTAGATTATAAAGAGCAAAAGTGAAAGTAGGGAGTTTACAACCACTTTAACATGGTTCCAATGGGTCATGTTTACATCTGTGCATTTTATGGAAAGGGCCAGGAACCAGTAGGTTGTGTTTTTGGATCCATAGACCTCAATGGATCAAAAACGTGTATTGAAAAATGCAAAATGCACTTGAGCAATATGCATCAACTGCAACTTGCATAGGTGTGAACCAGGCCTAAAAAATCGACTGGGATGTGTGGTGCTTTACAATCAGGCCTTGTACACACGACTGAATATATCCGCTGTAAACGGCCCCCGGAACGTTTACAGCGCATATTTACGCCGGGCTCTTTGATCCAATGGCTGTACACACCATCGGATCAAATTCCCCGCCGGCGGACAGCGCGGTGACGCGGCGGTGACGTTGACGCCGCCACGTCACTGCCACGTGACCGCCACGTCACCGCACCAGGAAGTAAACACTTCCGCGAGCATGCGTCGGATCCATTCAGAGGATACGACGCATGTGCTGGCAGATATGTCGCTGGTTTGCCGTACTAACCAGCGGACATATCTAACGGACAGCTCTCCGGCGGAAAAATTCCAAAGCATGCTTTGAAATTTTTCCGCCGGAGGAATCCGGCCAGAACGGTCCGTTTGCCCCTACACACGAGCGGATTTTTCGGCTGAAATGGTCCGTCGGGCCATGTTTAGCGGATTTATTCCCTCATGTGTACAAGGCCTCAGAGTCCTCTTTCTTCAGGAACACTTGCAGGATAAATACAGCTTAGCTTTGTCATGAAATTTTAGCCACAACTGGCCCAGAATAGTGAAATATGTAAGCTATGCTGTTTTTATTCTATAGAGAACTAAAATAAAGCAGCCCTCAAAATTTCCACTCACCTGCTCGTATTAGGCGAGTGGAAATAAGCTGAGGGCGAGTGTGGAGCCGCATCGGTGTCGCTGAACAGGAACAGATTCTCCTCCTAGCTTCTGTCCTCCGTCATTCTCTTAGCAGGGCCTGACATAAAGAGGGAGTCGGCAAAGAACTAGACCCTGTGGGGGCAGGGCAGGAGCTAGCATAGTTTGCTTTTCCTATTAACACGCTTGTGATTGGTTGCTCTGACCATCTAGCAACCAATCACCAGCTTGTTAATAGGAAAAGTTTACTTTGGCAGCTCCCCTTCCACTGTCCAGTGGTGTCCTCCACTGTAAATCTCTCTGCATCCTAAATCAGTGAAACTGTCATTCATTGGTTTTAATTTTTTTAATGCTATATTCAATATAGCATTAAAATATTTACTTAAGGCAGTATTTTTGTAACTTAATTCTGCATATAACATTTAATAGTGTAATTTCATGAAATGAAAGTATTAGTAGAAGTTTGGTGAAAGACGATTCGCGCTTTTCAGCTTTGTGCTTTACAGAATGACGAATGTACTCTCTCATCTCGATTACGAATGCTAGTTTTACCAGACCGAGTGCTTCCATCTCGTACTTGATTCATTGCATGCGTGGAATTTTGTGCGTCGGAAATGTCTACACACAATCGTAATTTACGAGAATGGAATTTGTTGTCGGGAAAATTTGAGAACCAGCTCTCAAATTTTTGTTGTCGGAAATTCCGATAGAAAATGTCCGATGTAGCCTACACACGGTTGGAATTTCCAACACCAAGCTCCCATTGAACATTTGTTGTCGGAAATTCCGAGCGTATGTACGCGGCATAACTCTTAAGGGCTGGCCACATCAGGAGGCTCAGATTGAATTATCCTGTATTTTCTGATTCGTCTGTGCTTTATATCTTCAAGATACTAACATAGTAATGTACGATTTTCCTGTTTCTGCTTTATATCTCATTCTATTTGATATTCTGATACTTGAATATATAATGACAATGTTAATATATTGTCTACCTCCATATTTCTGTTATTTTGTGTTCAAAATTTATTGTACAACCCCGTATATGTATACACAAATTAATTATATTTCTATTTAAACTTTGATAAAATGTTTGAAACTAATGCCGCGTACACACGGTCGTTTTTTGCGATGAAAAAAAACGATGTTTTTTAAAACGGCATTTAAATTGATCGTGTGTGGGCAAAACGTCGTTTTTTGTCTTAAAAAAAACGACCAAAAAAAAATTCCAACATGCTTGAATTTTTTGTGTCGTTTTTCAAAACGTCGTTTTTTGTTTCACAAAAAGTCACCGTGTGTAGCAAAAACGTCTTTTAAAACGACGTTTTTCAACCCGCGCATGCCCAGAAGCTAGTTATGAAGCGAGCTTCAATGGAAAAGAGTGGTGAACGTAACCTTGCTTTTTGTGAAAAAACGATGGTGTGTATGCAAAATTGTCTTTGAAAAGTGACGTTTCAAAAACGTCGTTTTTTACTTCACAGAAAACGTCGTTTTTTTTTTTCATCGCAAAAAACGACCGTGTGTACGCGGCATTACTCTTAAGGCCTGGCTAGTGGTTTAGGACTTGAAATACAGCAACTGATCAGAAACCATCCCACAGCTTGTCGTACCACTGCAACAGGCCATGTAAAGCTTTGAGATTACCAGGCATACCCCACTTTTAAGTACACAATGGGGTTTATTTACTAAAGCTGGAAAGCACAAAATCAGGCTCACTTCTACATAAAAACCAATGAGCTTCTATATAGATCTATGGCATGTCCAATTACGAGTACTTTAAAAAGAAAAGAGTTATAAGATGAGGGGATAGTGGCAACCACACAACTAAATTTTGAAACTACATTTATTTTTTTCATTGATTTCTGTAATTTTTTTTGTCATAGTTTAGTTACCTTTACTATGTTAAAACTGTCAAAAATAAAACGGGAAAAGGGGTTTAAGATCTAAATTTATAACCTAAATGATATTTATTTTTACATTATTTCTTTTGCAGATTTTGTCAGCAATCTTTGATGCTTCTGAGCTGTTTTCATATTTGTAGTTTTCAAAATGCTAATTGAAATTCTGGATGAAGAAAAACACATTATAGGAAATCATCTGCTACTGAAGAGTCAGCGCACTGCACCTTCTCTCTATGCAAAGCTTTCAGTACCATAACCTTAATCCCAGCTTTTGTGATTTAGCCCTTAAAAATAAAAGAGAGGAAAATATAAAAGTTGATTGGTTGGTTATTGATTGGTTATTCCACAATATATCGAAAATAATTGTCATAAAACGGTGGGTAGAGGTTTTCAGCTGTACACAATGAGGGTCATTTACTAAGACCCATTTCACACTGAGGAGTTTTTCAGGCGGTAAAGCGCTAAAAATAGCGCTGCTATACCGCCTGAAAAACTCCTTCACTGCATTCTCAATGTGAAAGCCTGAGGGCTTTCACACTGAGGCGATGCGCTGGCGGGAGAGAAAAAAATCTACTGTCAGCAGCATCTTTGGAGCGGTGAGAGAAGTGGCGTGTATACCGCTTCTTCACCGCTCCTTCCCATTGAAAACAATGGGAAATCGCGCCAATACAGCCCGCAATGCGCCTCTATAGAGGCGCATTGCGAGTGGTATCAACCCTTTATCGGCCGCTAGCGGAGAAGGTAGGGGAAAATTAACATTAATTTAGGGTAAAGGTCTGCTTTAAAATAGGGTGAACAGACATCCCCAGTTTCCGGGGACAGTCCCCGGATTGAGGTGAGGACACTGTCCCCTGACCAAGTCTGTCCCCAGTTTTGTCCCCGGATTGGACAGGGGCTGGGGCAATTTTAAAGACAGTCAGTGGAGAATAAAAAAAATAATAATCTGAATTGCACCCCCTGCTCCGCAGATCCTACTATAGGGTGACTAGACATCCCCGGTTACAGGGGACAGTCCCCAGATTGAGGAAACTGTCCCCGGACCAAGTCTGTCCCCGGTTTTGTCCCCAGATTGCATTTGAACAGGGGCTGGGGCAATTTCAAAGACATTCAGAGCAGAATAAAAAAAACATCTGAATTACACACCTCCACTCAGCCGCTCTATTAGCTTTGGTGGGTGGTGTATTTTTTTTCCATTATCTGTGCCCCTTTCTGATGATCATGTGCTAGTCGGAGCAGAGGGAATATTTCTTCAATTTTGGGCGCATGCCCATTCAGCTCCACTGGCATGTTCTTCTGCCTTGGTTCAAGACCCAGCCAGCCACCTGTTTATCTCCTTGCCTTCCCTGGCGGAATGATCTTCCTCCGCACCCCATCCAGTTGTTGCCGGGGCCCGGAGAGTAAGACTAGGCGGACGGTGACGGGCAGAGAGTCTCTGATTGCCACCATTACTCGTAAAAAAAAAATATGTCCCCAGATTTCATTTTAAAAATCTGGTCACCGTATCCTACTAGCTTAGTGGCTGTGCCCCTTTCTGATGATCATGTGCTGATTGGAGCGGAGGGAATATTTCTTCAGCTCCGCATTTTCCCGATCCGCGGCTGCACAGATGTCTCACTAACTGAGATTAGTGCCGTGCAGTGCCGACTTCCCTGACGGGCTCTGCACGTGCAGTTGCAATTATACCTGAGCTCATCCTTATTCTGTATCTACAGAGAAGCAGCATTCTCATTGCAAGAAATATATAAGGACTACAAATGCCCCTCTTCTCAGCACAACATAGGGAAAGTTGTTCTTTAAGCCTGGTACACATGGTAAGTTTCTTTTTTCAGCAGGCTGAAAAAAAAATTAAACGGAGCTGCTATACTAACTATGCAATGTTAGTACAGCGACCTCCTTGCAGAACTATTGTGTTCTCAAGGGGGGATCACCCCCCAACAGAACAGACCAGTCAGTGCTTGCATCCATTAGTTGCAAGCATTGATCGGATGCCAATCGGTTACTGGTCTTCCAGTATGCTCGTTTGACAGAACTCCCAATGCACAAGTACAGTAGAAGCCAATGGACACACACTTTTTCTGTTGTTGTGCATTGCCACCCCATTCCCGATGACATGGATGCCTTATTGTAATACACGTTAAAATATAATGTGATGGCACAACTACAAAAGCACACTTAAATACCGTAAATGTAATATATATTTAAACATAATTGCATCTAGCCATCTTATAATAATCTTTATTTTGTGTACCTATATAAGAGCTTTCCTATCCGCAAAGTGGTGGTATGTAATGATGTTACACAGCAGGGAAAGTTCTTCCCCATGTGTGTATCATGCATTCTAGAGGTTAAAAAAAAAAATGTAATTTCCTTTGTGTGAAATCCCTGGTGTTCCTGACAGTCTCTCAGCTTTCCTATTAAAAAGTTACCACACTAGGCAGCACAGCATGGTCAGTTCTCTAGCTGTGCTGGGAACTTAGACTGCCCTCCTTCAAATGATCAGAACTGTTCTGACATGCCCAACCCCTTCCCATTAACTTGGAAGATCAGTGTTCTGCTATTTCTCCTCAGCTATTTGAGATCCTTATGCAGGTGAGAACAGAGGGAATGTGATCACTTATAAAAAAGGGGGAAAGGGGTATATATATATATATATATATATATATATATATATATATATATATATATATATATATATATATATATATATATATATATACATACACACATTTCTATTTTTAACTTATCAGGTTGTTTTACAAAGTGAGGGTGTACATATACTTTAACCACTTCCCCACCGCCCACCGCAGGTATACGTCGGCACTTTGAAGATGGATATCTCGGTAACGGCAGCAGCTGCTGCCACAACCGAGATATCCATCTCTTCTGTGGGCGGCGGGGTAAACGATAATGGCGGTCTCCGCGGCGGAATCGCCATTATCGGTGGCGGGCGAGCGTCCCCCCTCCTCCCGCGCCCTCCGCCGCTTACCGGAGCCGTCGGTAGCGGCAGAGGCGATTGGGTGCGCTCGTCTGTTCAGCGGGGATGCGAGTGAGGGAAAAAATTTCCCTCGTCCATCCCCGTAGCTCTGCTGGGCGGAAGTGACGTCAAACGTCAGTTCCGCCCAGCCTCTTAAAGAGACATTTTTTTTAAATGTCATTTGAAAAATTACATTTTAAATTTTTGATATTTTTTTTGCATTTTAGCCTAAATATGAGATCTGAGGTCTTTCTGACCCCAGATCTCATATTTAAGAGGACCTGTCATGCTTTTTTCTATTACAAGGGATGTTTACATTCCTTGTAATAGGAATAAAAGTGATAATTTTAAAAATTTTTTTTATTTTAGTGTTAAAAATTGGTAAAATAAATACAAATAAAAACGAAAACAAAAAAAAAAATATTTTAAATCGCCCCTTCACGACGAGCTCGTGCGCAGAAGCGAACGCATACGCGAGTAGCGCCCGCATATGAAAACGGTGTTCAAACCACACAAGTGAGGTATCGCCGCGATCGTTAGAGCGAGAGCAATAATTCTAGCCCTAGACCTCCTCTGTATCTCAAAAAATCCAACCTGTAGAATTTTTTAAACATCGCCTATCGAGATTTTTAAGGGTAAAATTTTGACGCCATGCCACGAGCGGGCGCAATTTTTAAGCGTGACATGTTGGGTATCATTTTACTCGGCGTAACATTATCTTTCACAAATTGTAAAAAAATTGGGCCAAATTTATTGTTGTCTTATTTTTTAATTTAAAAAAGTGAATTTTTTCCAAAAAAAAGTGCGCTTGTAAGACCGCTGTGCAAATACGGTGTAACAAAAAGTATTGCAATGACTGCCATTTTATTCTCTAGAGTGTTAGAAAAAAAAATATATAATGTTTGGGGGTTTTAAGTAATTTTATAGCAAAAAAAAATGTTTTAGTCTCGTAAACACCGAATCTCAAAAACAGGCCCAGGGCTAAAGTGGTTAAAACGGGGTGTAACGGTCACCACCGTTTACGACCTTCCATCCAACCACGACACGCTTATCCGACACTCCACAATCCTGCATACACGATCCATATCATTTCCCATAATCAAGACGAGACTCAGCTCTGTACTTGCTTTCGAAGATATGAACAATTTATTGGTTTCTGAGCTTGCTTATATATCCAGTACAGCATAATACAGTTAATCACAGGACAATACAGTCCCCACACACTGAGGCTAATTATCTAGCAGACATGTCGGCACCGATACTGACGGGATACATTCCTTGAGATAATGACATCAAAACAAACTACTATCACACCTGAGCATTAATACATTCCTGTATCAATAGGATTCAATTAACCTTTAGAATAACACAATGAAAAGAGTCCTCCAGGAGTGGGTGCAATTAACACATTTTCAACAGAATGTGTCTTTCACAGTGAATAGCCAACACCTCAAGACATGTCTCAAGACATTTCAATAGCCTATTATACAGAGTGATGAGTCACTTGTCTTGTAGACCTGGTCTCAAGTCAAAATGAACTCCTTTGTAAAATTCCAGTCCTGCAATATGAATTATTATTAATGTCCCATCTCATGTAATATATGATATAGTTTCTTTGTCACCCTATGGCCCTAGTGGACATAAGGTGACCCTAGACATAGGAGAATCTCAGTCTGTCACGGGTCATTCCGTTACACGGGGGTCCACCCAATTTTTTTTTTTAAAAGCCAGCAGCTGCAAATACTGCAGCTGCTGACTTTTAATAAATGGACACTTACCTGTCCAGCGCGCCCGCAATGTCGGCAGACGAGGCTGAGCAATCGCTCGGTCCTAGAATGCTGCCATCGCCATCCTCGGTGAGGTAATCAGGAAGTGAAGCCTTGTGGCTTCACTGCCCGATTCCCTACTGCGCATGCGCGAGTAGCGTGGCGTGCCGTCACTGGTTCTCTCAGTGTGGTTCCCAGGAGACAGCGGGGGGGATGGGACGGGAAGTGGCGTAGACTCCCACGGGAGTCTATGCCCGGAAGTGGGTGCAAATACCGTAGCATTGTGTCCCCTACTTGACTGGGGCCACAAAAACACATATGAAATATGCAATGGCAATATAATAATAATGTTGTTACCTTTCTTTAGCTTGATGCTCTCAAGAGTAAACACACCTCACACAATGAATATAGTAAAACCAGAGGAGTAACTTTACTTGGCATATAGTAAAGAGGGTAAAATAAGATTGAACAACAGGTTAACCTCCCTGGCGGTATGATTCTTTCAGATTTTAGGTGCTAAAAGCGGTACCATTATTTGCAAGGGAATTTGGCGTTTTATACTGTAGGCTTGTAATTCTTAGGAATAACTCACTGAAATCTATCCAAACAAGAGTCTAATAGGCATCCTGGGTATGATTTTTTTCTTATTAAAAATTATAATATAATAAATAATTATAAAAAATTATAACAAATAATATTATAATTATAGTAAAAATTATTCAATAATGTAATCAAATCAAAATCACTGAAATTTGCTCAGTTGCAGAATTTTTGCTGTCATTATTTTTTTTTTTTATGACGAATTTCCCCATAAATCGCTATCGCTAAATTCTGCAAGTGATTCTGATTTATTATCGCTGTTTTTTAGCTGCTCCAAAACAATTTTTGACATAAAGGGACACTTTTGGTTGCTATGGGCAATCTACAGTTTGCAGGGAGAAAGAACAGTTTTTATTATATAAAATGACATGTAGTGTACAGGGCAGACCACTAGGGACATGGGGGGGGTGTATTTTTTACATACAGTACTGTAATCTACTGTATGTACTATTATGTATAGTGTTTGTTTACTTTTTTAAATTTGGCGCCGTTCCCCCCCCCTACGTCGCGACGCTCGCAGGGAAGGGAATCGGCGGAACACACAGCATCAGGCGGACATCCGCCCGCCGTGTACTGCGGGGATTCATCGCTGGATCGCAGAGAAAAGGTAAGTAAACTTTTTTCTGCATCCAGCGAGGCAATCCCGTGTGTGGCACGGGGTTACCGATCGTAGCTTTAAAATCTCACCCCGTGCCACACACGGGAAGACCGCCAGGGAGGTTAAGCATACACAAATAGTTATAAAAATTACTCTGCAAAGGGCCCTTTGCGAGGGTCAGCAAATAAAGAAAAGAAACTTGAACTAAACTGGTAATATTGGTAATAAGTATAAGAGTTGCTATAGGCAGTCTATGCTCCCGAGCTCCCCCTAGTGGGCAGTTCCATAAAACACTAGTGCAGAGGGCCTGGCAAGGCCTGATTCAATTAGCTTCAGAAATGTTCCTCAAGGACAAAGTCTATGATGAAAACCGTTGGTGCACTTATATGAACTATAATCCAAAGGGAAAAGGTTAAACTCAGTCAAAGGGGTATGAAGAACACAGATGCTTGTGAACCGATCGTCTAGTCAGCGTCAGTCAATCCTGCTAGCGTGACCTTCAGATGTTAGGCCTCTCTGTTAAAACAGCGAATAATACGCTCCGCTTGATGGAGTACTGTTAACTTATAAGCTGGGGTAATATTAAAACTCGGGCAAGTGCTCTCTCACCCGAACAGACCCAGTCCGTCTGAGGCCTTCACGGAAGAAAACGTGCCAACCAGTCACCGATCCGCAAAACACGATCTCCGGATCAACAGCTCCCCACTGTTACGTTAGTCAGCTGGTGAGTTTCTCCGGTCTTCTGGAGGCACTTGATCTTGTTCCTCTCCGAATGGATCCCCTTCAAGGCTTCAGGCCTAGCTGCTTGGCCGTAGAGCTCTCACCTGTTCCGCAGAGGGAAGAACGCAGGTCCCAAGAAACCGAAAACAGCTCCTCCCTTCCTTTAAGTAACCTCCCCCATGAGCAGAGGCGTATCTAATGAAAATAGCGCTTATGGCAAGCACTGAAACTGAGCCCCTGTCGAAACATTTGAAACCCATCTTTTAGATAACCTTAACAAAAACTAATAAAACAGCAAAAAAAACTAGTGATATTTATCATCCCTTGTAAACCTTCGGTAGTGACATATCCCTCTTTATGGAGAAATCTGGGGTTTATTAGACTCCTGATCCCTCCTCTGCCCTCCAAGGCCAGGTAAATGCAGAACCAATACTGGTAATGATGAAATCTTCACCACTTAAAGCCTCAGTTTTCACAGAGGAGAGGGAGAAACTGATGCAGGGATAGTGCTGCCATTGTCCATTAGCAAAGGTGCTGAAAAGCAGATCCTGCCTATGCTCGGGAGGAGGGAAGAAGAGACCCTCAGACCCTGATAATTGCCTTTCTGCCCAGCCACTCAACAGCTCCCGCCTTCATATGGCACCCATGGCACTTTCCATGGCTGCCAGGGCCGGATTAACAGAGGGGCTGATGGAGCTGCAGCTCCAGGCCCCTTTCTCAAGATAGGCCCATTTGCCCCAAAAAAAAAAAAAAAAAAAAGTTTTTTAGATCGACTTCGGGGGTTGTAGCTCGATGACCAGAGGTCACAGAAACCCCACATTTGGGGGGTAGTCAGTTGAAGACCTACCCCACAACCGGTCAAAATATGGGATGGCTATCATTTATGGTTCCGGAGATACGGGCCTGCTTGCACAGCCTGTCAGAAGCTACATACAGAGCGGCCATTATAAATACAAGCTGACACACTGCAGCACACTGAGAAAACAAATCATCATTTGTTTTTTGCTAAAAAATTACTCTATGGTGGTCTTTGCAACTTTTTATGTTGCACGGTATAGAGCTGCATGATTCTGGCTAAAACGACAACTGCAATTTTTTTGCTTAGAAGATAGATCACGATTCTCTGACGATTCGTACGGCATAACATCATCTTTCAGATTAAAATGAAAAAAAAAAAAGGGCCAACTTTACTGTTTTGTTTTTATGGTTTTTATTATTCAATGAAGTGGGCAAATGCAGTGTGACATAAAATATTCCAGCAATTGCCATTTTTGTCTCTGCTAAAATATATATAATGTTTGGCGGTTCCAAGTAATTTTCTAGCAAAAAAATATTGGTTTTTAACTTAAACAAGTGTTGGACTTTAAGTGGTTACATTTCTTGCATTTACACACAGAAGTTTGATCTAAAAAGGAAGTTGGTTACAATGTTTTATGTTGTTTACAAACTTGGCAGACAGTCGGATATTTTCTTTACACACAGAAGTTTATCATTTTGATATAAGAAGAAAGCGTTAGTTACAATGTTTCCTGCTAAGAACTTGGCAGATTGCCCAGATATTTTCTTTTGACAGCTGAAAGTCTCTCCACTTGTTATATGAAAAAATCAGCAAACTGTGCATTGGAGATGTCGGGGGGTGAATCAAGATCACAATTTTAACGATTAATTGTGCAGCTGGAAATAAACTGTTTCATACATTAAAAAAAAACACTAAAGTTAGCACGATTTTTTTTTTGGTAGATTAATAGATTGACTTGTGTAAAACCAGCTAGCCCATACATAGATCGACTATGGCTGGTCTCTGCATAATTGGTGTCATTTCAATTCATGTGTTACCCGCTTAACCACTACGCAGTCCCTAAACATCCTTCCACTCCTATACATTGTGCCCACTGTCATACCCTCCACACTCCTCTCCTGTACATAGTGGCCACTATCATACCCTCCACACTTCTCTCCTGTACATAGTGCCCACTGTCATACCCTCCACACTCCTCTCCTGTACATAGTGCCTGCTGTCATAGACTCCTCTTCTGTACATACTTCCCACTGTCGCACCCTCCACACTCCTCTCCTATGCATAGTGCCCACTATTATACCATCCCCATTCCTCTCTTGTACATACTGCCCACTGTCATACCCTCCACACTTCTCTCCTGTACATACTGCCCCATTATACCCTCCACACTTCTCACTGGTACATACTACCCTCTGTCATACCCCCACACTCCTCCTGTACATACTGCCCACTGTCATACTCTTCACACTCCTCTCCTGTACAAACTGCCCACTGTCATACCCTTCACACTCCTCTCCTGTACATAGTACCTGCTGTCATACACTTCTCTCCTGTACATACTGCCCACTGTCATACCCTCCACATTCCTCTCCTGTACATACTGCCCACTGTTATACCCTCCACACTCCTCTTCTATACATAGTGCCCACTATCATACCATCCACACTCCTCTCCTGTACATACTGCCCACTGTCATACCCTCCACACTCCTCTCCTATACATAGTGCCCACTATCATACCATCCACACTCCTCTCCTGTACATACTGCCCACTGTCATACCCTCCACACTCCTCTCCTATACATAGTGCCCACTATCATACCCTCCACACTCCTCTCCTGTACATGGTGCCTGCTGTCATACATTTCTCTCCTGTACATACTGCCCACTGTCGTACCCTCCATGCTTCTCTCCTGTACATGATGCCCACTGTCATACCCTCCACACTTCTCTCCTGTACATTGTGCCTTTTGCCGTACCCTTTGCACTCTTCTCCTGTACATAGTGCCCAATGTTAGACCCTCCACATTCCTCTCACTCACCTGCACATACTTCCCACTTATATACCGTCCGTACTCCTCCCCTATGTCGCTTACCCACAAAAACAGTTCTTTAAAATGATACTGAATACCCTCAATGTTACCAGCTCTAGAATGGACACACTTTTGTTAGTTCAACTAAAGGAAATCTCAGTTCTCATATTTGTTCTGCCCCATTATTAGAACTTATTTAATTTTGTGATTACTACTGTGATCATGATGTACAGAGGAACATAGGGGATCTCAGCTACTCTAAATATAGCACTTGTGAAAAAGTGTCCCTGAAAATATTTTTTAAATGTTGGCAACTATGCACTTATGCACTGCCCAAGGGCCACTGGGTCAGTAGTGGGCCCCATGAGAGGTTTCTGGGATCCTGTGATATTAAAGCGGTAGTAAACTTTCCTGACATTACTACTTTTTAGAGGCCCTGGGGTAGGTTATGCCACAATGTACAAGTATGCACAGCATATTAGCACATTAGGGTACACTTACATTTTCAGACTGGGCCCTCCATTGCTGCGCTGTAATTCTCACGCATTTATTTATTATTTATAAAAGGCCCCACCAAAATCCTCAGCACCAGGCCCATGATGTTCTTAATCTGGCCCTGATGGCTGCCATACCCTACATACGACACTGCCGATCAGGCTGTGCAGAGGTGTCATGTGCTTCAGGAGGGCGTTGGTGTCCGTTTTTCCTGGTACCTGTAGTCCCACAATGCATTGCTGTTAAAAAATACAAGCACATATGTACAATACCACTGGAACACTGGTGGGGATTCAGGTCTGCATCGCTATCAATAGTCCATGATGGCATTAACCCCGCTACACCTGAAGGAATGTCCACACATGAATGCATTTAAGCAATTTACTTCACCTGCACATAGCTTCCCATGACATGTCACATTTTACATTTTTAAAACTTTGTATAATATATTGTGTTTGTGTGCACTATAATTACAGTAACTATACAATAAAATATATTGTAGTACATTATATGCAGTATTTATAGTGTTATATAATATACAGTCTAATGCACTATATTATATAATGTACTAATATGATGTAGCAATACCCCCTCAGGGGCCGCTGGTTGATTTAGGATCGGCGTATTAAGTTACCCCTAAATGTTGTCCAGGGGTGAAGTTAGTGAGTAGAGCAGTAAGCAAATGTCCAACCAGTAGATAAGGTTTTCCAAATGCTTTATTTCTTGGGTCCAACACGACCAACATCAACAGGAGGTAGACAGGACAGGTCGATGAATTGAAGAAACCTTGCAGTATCAGGCTTGGATAAACAGGAAAGCAAGCCTGCTCTCAGTAACAACATACCGAATCCCCACCGTACAGCCAACAGCCTAGGATATTTCTCGCAGTAGTGAGGTGACCCAGTAAGTCACTGGGGCCCCTCGGCAGCATCCGCCAGGAACTTTGCGTAACTTTTGACCCCTGGTAGGCCATCTCGTCCATTAGATGCGCACACCCTAAAGGTGGGTGCCGCGCCTGGAACCAGGAACCCTGTGAAGAACCCCAAAAAATGGCGCCTGCCACAGATATACCCTCCCCCAGCATGCCCCGCGAGGGGAAAACAATTGGCTGCTGGGGATAAGTGGCTCTGTTAGAACCCCTCTGGCGCCATCTGTCGTCCGGGGGTGAGATTGACACCCCCGAAGCGCAGACTGACCCACAGGACAGTTCCAATATGACAGTAGTCCACATTTAATGAAATTAAGAGTGAGAGCAACATAACGCACTCCCCCACTAACTTTATTGTAGTGCCCATACTGAAAGTAAGGGGCGCTACAATGACATGAGTTAAGAATTTGGAACTAACACTTTTTGATTCTTTTCAACGATTGTGGAAAAAATGAATGCAGTGCACATTCTTGCAATCTGTGGATTCAGAGAAAGGAAGGCGGCTAATCCCAAACTAAAAATATACTAGTGCGCCTTATCCACCATGTGACCACATTGTGTGCAAAAGCAATAACTTGAAGCCTCTTAGCCAATAGGAAATATATACTCTGGAGGGTCACCTGTTGTTGGGCAGGAGGATGACTCAACTTGCATGTTTTGAGCCTTTCTGCTGTTCCAATGAACTGAATGAAGGCATAGGGAAAGCCAATGTACAATGTTCTTCTGGCATTTTAGAATGTCAACTAACACAATATTATATTCCCAGCCAAGCTGATGAGGGACTCTGAAGCTTTGTTGCTGGCTTGGAATAAATCTCAGCAATCTGCATGGCTTTTCTATAATGTTATTACTTTTCAGTTTACTCAGTTGTTTAAAGAGTAATGTGCAACATCCCGTAACCTATAACAAGTTATTAGAATTGTTCAGAGCTTTGGGTAGCCTTTCTCTTCCTTTTAAATTAGGCCTCGGCTCTCTCCCAAAATCAATACAATTTTTTTTTTAAATAAGTTTTTTTTTGTATGTGCACTTTTGGGTTCCTTAAAGTGGATGTAAACCCACTCTCATCCTTTCTAAACAACTGCCATAGTTCTGCTGATCTATAAGGATATAGATGCCTCCTGCATGTATCCTTACCTGTCAAATGTCCCCCCTCTGTCTGTTAAGACCTGAAAAACTCCAGATTCTGTGGGTATGTCTGTTGTCTGGAGCTCAGTGGGTGAAGTCGTGATGTCAGTAGACTCCCCGCCCACCTCTACACTCCCCTTGTCAACATGCATTTTCTCCTGTGTATTTCTTACACTGAATTCTGCAATGATCACTAACATCCATTCAAAATCCAGAAAAGTAACCACATTACTTCAGAAAAGGAGTGGGGGTGGGAATTAAAAAATAATGTGTATAAGGGAGGCGGCGTTCTGACTTCACTGCATCACGTGTGAGGACCCGGAAGAGACGGGTACACGCTTCTACAAGCCGGCCGGCTGATTTTATATGCTGTTGTTCTTCATGATTGCTGTAAGTGCGCACAATCCTTTTTATTCATTAAAACCCATACGTTTTTACACTATGTGAGTTTCCCTGATTCCTTTTCATATCCCGGAGCATTGTCATCCTGTGTCCATTTGAGATATTGCCATTTATTGATTGACTGCACTGGACGGATGTTACCATTACGCTCTCATTGCGGATGGTGGATGTCTCCTTATTCATGCTGTGTTTGATCTCTATGAGATCTTTGGCTCTGGTAAGGGTCAGTGTTTTCTGTTGGTGGAGGTCTTTGTTTGTCACCAGTCACACCGTGTGTGGATTTGCTTTGCACCTTGGACTTACTATCATGACCTGTGTCTACTAATGGACTCTGTTTATTATTCTTCACTTTTTCAATTTTTATATACTTTGGGCCAGATTCAGCAAGACTTGCGCTGGAGTATTTCGATATGCGCCGCGTAACTGTGAAGATGCGCCGTCGTTTCTATGTGGCCGTACCCACCAAACTAGATGCGGCCAAAAACGGGCCATTTCCGATCGGCTTAACTTTCCGGCGCCAGAGTCCCGTCAGCGCATATTTTCGTTTGGCGCATCAGTCGCGCCTATTGATTTCCCGTGCAAATATGCAAATGAGGGAGATTTCCCAATTCGCGAACGGATTAGCACCATACGCTGGCTACATGCGCCGCGCGTATCTCGTCCGTCCGGCGCAAAGTTATTTCTACAAAAGGCTGCTTTATCTTTACTCCAGATGGTCACAGGTCAGCAGGAGAGCAGCTACAGCAGCGTTACCGACGATAAGAGCTAGCTGAGCACCCACACTTGCAAGGACAACACCTCTGTGTGCCAACATGCCAGGGGCAATCGTGGTCCTAGAACTACTGATGGGTCCCCCGGAACGAAGGAGGCGGGCACGTGAGAGGATATACCGCGCACGTATGAGCCTCTTTGGCATGGGGGATGAGGAGGTGTATCGCCTCTTCAGATTCAGCCCTGATGCAATACTTGAACTAACCACAACCCTGCAGGGTGACATCACCAGCAAGACACACCGCTCACAAGCAGTGCAGCCACTGGTGAAGGTCCTGGCAACACTCCATTTCCTAGCAAGTGGATCATTCCAGCGTACAAGTGGAGTGGTGGCTGGGATGTCACAGTCCTCCGTGAGCAGATGTGTGCACCAGGTTGTCCCTGCAATCCTCAGACGCATGTCCAACCAGTTCATCAGACCCACCACTGAGGAGCTGCGGCTGAAGGCTATGACAGATTTCTACAACATTGCCAGATTCCCACGCACTGTGGGGGCCATTGATTGCACACATGTGGCACTCCAGCCCCCCAGTGCCACAGAGCACATATACCGCAATCGGAAGCATTGGCATTCCATCAACGTACAGGTGATAGCCGATGCCCAACGCCTCATATGGCACGTCCGTGCCAAACACCCCGGGTCCAGCCATGACAGCTTCATATACAATCAGAGTCCCATCCCAGCAGAATTCGAACAGAACATGTATGGGGACAGCTGGCTGGTTGGTGAGTGACATGGGTGGCAGGCATGACTATCCCCTCCCGTGATGCACATCAGAAGTGGCACATGCATGACTAACATCCTCCTGTCTTTTCCCTTCCAGGTGACTCTGCATATGCACTGACTCCTTTCCGGAACCCCCAAACCAGAGGAGAGAGAAAATACAATGAAGCACACATCAAAACCCGTGCAGTGGTGGAGCAAACATTCGGGCTCCTGAAGTCCCGTTTCCGATGCCTGGATAAGTCTTGGGGGACCCTATTGTATTCCCCTACCTTTGTGTGTCAGATCATCGGTGCATGTTGCATTCTGCACAACTTTGCTATGAGAAAAGGCCTGCAGATTGACATATGTGATGACCTGACCCCCGACCCACACAGTCCCCACCTGCCAGAGGAGACCCAGTCTGCTGATGGAAGAGCAGTCAGGAGGGTCCTCGTCGTAGGCATCTTTGGACAATAAACCAAAACATTTATCACACAGACAATGCACGCGTGTACACCACTGATGTCCCTAGATCACACACACCACATGCACATCGCATTGGATTAGCCCAAGTCCAGCATGTAGGACTTGGGAGCAGCAACGCCAGCGTCAAGGCCCCAATGATGTCACTGTCCATTCATACACCTTTCACACATCATTCATACAGCCGTGGGGTTAACTTCACCACCACGGCCGAGGGTGACACCCCTTACTGGCAGGAGTGCCACTCCCTCACATTCACACACCATTCACACTGCAACGTGTGCAGTATCAAAAATAAAAATCTCATAACCTGAGTATAAATCAGAACAAAAAATAAAAATCTCATAACCTGAGTATAAATCAGAACAAAAAATAAAAAACTCATAACCTGAGTATAAATCAGAACAAAAAATAAAAATCTCATAACCTGAGTATAAATCAGAACAAAAAATAAAAAACTCATAACCTGAGTATAAATCAGAACAAAAAATTAAAAAATCATCTGGGATGCCGGGGGCTTCTTCTGGCCGCCCCTCTCTGGCTCCTTAGCTGCCTGGATGGAGTGGGTGGGGGTGGGGGGGCATCTGGAGGTGGCTGATCCCCGGGTGGGCCACTCCTGGCAGGTGTGGCCTGCATGCCCTCCAAGGCCATGGCTATCCGGCCGAGCAAATTGTTTGTCTGGCCCTGCATCCTCAGCTGCTGGGCCTGCATCCTGAGCTGCCGGGTCACTTGGTAGTGTTGGGCCCGCCGACTCAGCCTCCCCTGGTCCCGGATGGCAGCACTGTTTCCATGGATGGCAGCAGTGTTGGCCTGGACGGCTGCAGTGAGGTGCCTAATATCCCCCTGCACCTCCCCCAAACTGGTCACCACTGCAGCGCAGTTGCAGCTGACATCCTGCACTGCGTTGCTTATCTGGGCAATGGAGCCCAGGCTGTCAGCCACTTTCTCCAAGTGCCCAACTAGTTCCCCCATTTGTTGGGTCTGTCTGGCGTGATCCCTCGCCAACTGGCCCTGGACAACATCCGACACCCCCCTGGTCTTCTGGGTCGCCTTCCTGGGGCCAGAAGATGGTTGTCCCCGGGGGGATGGAGTCGCCCTTGAGGGGCTTCCAAGGATGGGGGAGGGGATGACCGACGTCCCAGGAGAAGGGGAGGAGACCTCCAAAACTAAAGAAAAGTCCTGCTCTGCCACAGCAGGATCCTCCACAACCACCTCGGCAGGTGTGGTGTGGGCACTCTCCTCCTCCACCTCGGTGTCTTCACCACCCAGGGGCTCGGGCACACGATGGCGTTGGGGGGATGGGGTGGACTGGACGCTGACAGATGATGGCCCAGCTCCGTCATCTGTGGATGACACAAAGCAGACACATGTTGGTGGTTCCACACACTTGGCACATGTACCCTCCCCCCCCTCAAATGCAACACATCAAATAGGGGATAAAAAACACTTACCTGTCCTGGAGCCTTCCTCCATGGAGTCATAGCCAGGGACCCCCTCCACCTGCTCCCTCTCCAGGCAGCGAGAGACCACCTCCTCCTCCGCGGTCAGGGTGACCGGACATGGGGGACCACCACCTTTGCCCCTCTCATGCCTCCTGATGGTGGCCACCTTGCCACGGACCTTGCGCCGCAGATCATTTTTTTTTTTTGAATGTCAGCAGCAGTCCGGGTGGAGTACCCCAAAATATTGACCCGGCCAGCAATGGTGTCCAGGATGCCCTGCTTCCTCTCCCGGCTGGTCTTACGGCTTTTTTTCCCATGGAGAAAATGATTAAAAGTCTCCATAGCGGATATGATCACAGACACCTCCTGTGAATTAAAGTTGAGGTTCCTCCTCTCTCTGGGGGTAGCGGGAGCAGCCATCACAGCACAAAAGTATCTTCCCTGGGGTGGGGGTAAACGGAAATACTTTTGCGCCGGAATGGCGCTTCCGCCTGCGCTTTTAAGCGCCCAACGGAAGGCATTGCGCTGACGTTTCCCGGGAAGTGGTGCCGACGGAAGTTGTGAGCATGCGCACAAGGGGGCGAGTGGAGCCGCACTCACAGCGCATGCTCCGTGGATGATGCGCTGAACGTAAGCCTCTGCACTGGGCTCCGCCCATCATTTACATATGATCACACCCACTTCCACTTGCGTCGGGTTACGCCAGCGCATTATCGTTACTCTGGCGCAAGTTTACGCGCAACTGCTATGCGAATAACAGTACTTGCGCTGAAAGGGTCGTCAGAGTAACGTAAATGAGAAGCGTTACTCCAGAGCAAAGATGCTCCCATCTACCTGAATCTGGCCCTTTGTGCATATATCTGCGACAGTTTATATATACTAAATAGATATTCACCTTGTATTGTGTCCACGTCACTAGTGGATAATAAGCAATTTATTGTGTGTGATATATAGCGCGGCTCTCTTTTTTTTTATTAAAAAATAATGCCTATCTCCAAGCTAGTGCATGACATATGTAAATAACCTGGCACTCACAGCGAGGGGGAAAAACGGACAAAAGTTTTCTCCTGTTTGTCCGTTTATCTCACTGAATAAAGAAAAGAGGATTGCTCAGACCTGGATTAAAGGGGTTGTAAAGGAAAACATTTTTTACGTGAAAGTACTTGCAGAATTATCCCCTGACCAGTGGTATTAATATGATTAGATCCCTGCCTCTAGGAATAAATATGAGAAACACCAGCTTTACGTAGCTTTAGGTGCACACTGTGCAGAGGACACAGACAGTACACCATGTGAAAGTACTTGTGGAATGATCCTCTGCCCGTGGTATTAATATGAGTAGATCCCTGCCTCTAGGAATAAATATGAGAAACACCAGCTATGTCTCTCATCTCGTTAATCCGACTAAATTTGGGTCTTTGCCAGGCTGGGCTGTGCTGTGGTTTCATTCTGTATTCCAGAGGTGCTGTTCCATCTCTGGGTGACAGGTGGCGCCAGAGGGGTCCAGGCGGAGGTGCCTCTCGCCAGCAGCCAATCAGGAGGGGTTTTCCCTCGTGGGGCATGCTGGGGGACAGTATTTCTGGAGCAGACGCCTTTTTGGTGGGGTTGTTCTTCTGGTTCCTGGTGCGGCACCCACCTTTAGGGTAACGGTACATCACCGCGCCCCAGGCTTAACGGGGGGGCCTTCCTCTGGATTAATGGGGGGGCAGGTAGGTCAATTTGGGTCCTGTCACCTTCACACTCACACACTCTTCCACGCTACCTACACCTCAACCCCAGTCAGTGCTCCAGTCGCTCCAATTGTGTTGGAGCGGCCTTAGCCACATCCCGGCGTGGGATCCCAGATCATGATAATTAAGAGACTTGACGAGTTACATATTTAGAGGAGGAGCAACAACATGGCGCCGTAGGACTGAGGGCAGCAGGAAGCTCCCGACCTCAATGCTCCCCTCCAGGTGAAACGAGATGACTATCCCCCTGATACAATACTTGTGAAGGATTTGAAGTATTTGAAGGACTTGTTTCCCTTCCTGAGCTCTGAGCCCTGATCCCCTGATCCCCTGGTTCGCGAAGATCCTTACCTTCGGTTCAGTGGCTGCGGTTTGGTCATGATTCCGAGGCGCCTGGTGTGTGAGAAGAGTGGAGGATCGGGTGTCCGGTGTGCTGCCCTGCCCGGCAAAGGAGTCCATTCTAAAGCCCAAGCCCAAGTCTCTGCTAGGCAATCTCGTCCAGCCGTCCCTGATTGCCTGACTGCCGACGGACGGGGGCGTGTGGTCTGAGGAGGGCTGTTCTGAGCTGGGACAGCCTTCTGAAGCCTTTGCCTCCATCGCTGTGCAGGAGGTCTGTGCGCCCGAGGACTGCAGGGTGATGCCGAGGACGCTGAGGGTCCAGAGACGGTCGGAAGCCGCCGAGGATTGCCGAGGTCTGTCGAGGTCTGCCGTGGGCGAGTGAGGGGGGTGCCAAGAGTGCTGGGTGACTGCCGGGAGCTGTTGGGAGCCCACATTCCTTGGAGCCAAGGCGAACTGGTGAGCTGCAAAGAACACGCGTCGGGTGTCATTTGGAGGGCGGTCAGCCAGGTCTGAGGAAAGAGACTAGGTAGCGGGACTAAGCAACATCTGATGAGGAGGAATTGCTAAGTGAGACCCCAATAATATATTCCTTTGCTACCACAGAGGCATAAAAGACTGTCACTACGGTGGGGTAAGACTAAGTAGAAGTATATAACTACATGATTATTTTTTTTCCTGCTGAACATCTGTGTTACCTCACTAGTTATTGTTTTGATCAGCATTATAAACCTAAGAAAATTGCCCTAAGAACTGTGTAAAAAAAACTGTGCAAAAGGAATTAATATTTTTTTTGGAGGATAAAAGGTTTTACACTGGTGGCAAACCTCCTTATCATGGGAATTCTGAGTATCGATGTCTAAAGGAGATTAAGTATTCAATTTCTTTTACTTCTAAGGACAATTACCTTCTGGAGACATACAGGACCTACAGAACCTATTGTATTTTATTTTTTGTATTGTTTCTCCCCTCCTTATAGGGACAAATCAGCCAGCCATTTCTGTCTCTTTTTTTTTTTTTTTTTTGAGACATACAACATATACACTGCATATATTGCATTTATCTCTTTCTTGCCCTGATATTCTTCCTGTTTGTGATACTATAAGGATGTGTATAAGGCCTAGTTGATTGGCTAGAAGCAGACATAGGGTGGTAAAAGGTATCTCTGATATCTTTGATAGCCCCTGGTAAAACCTATTAAGGAAGCAGGAAGTTACTGAGAGATATTTAAAAGGGTATAGCCTAGTAAGGAGAACATCTGGCGATAAAGATTGCAGTTCTGCTATTTACTGGTGTGGTCCTTTCTCCTCCTTTTTTTTTGTTCTGTTACCTTTTGGGTAGCTTGCTTCACCTGTACCCCTGCCTCGGCTTGGTTCAGCCTAAATGGGAAAGATGGTGAAAAAAACTCCCAAAGTTAATGTGGGGGAGGGGTCCGGGCACAGTACAATAAAATCTTATCTAGTGACGGAAGGCCCAGAACAAATAGCGGAGACCCCCCTAAAGAACAGTGGAGCACTTAGTTCCCCAGTAAAAAATAAGGAAGGACAGGATCTAAGTGAGGAGGGGACCCCTGGAAAAAGTAAAAGTAAAACTAAAACGGCTCAATCCCCAGAGACAAATAGTCAAAATAAGGATCAAAAAACTCCTGAGAGAGAACAACAAAGTAGCCCTTCCCAAGAGGCTTCACATGCCCCTCCAACACAACAAGATATGTCAGATATGATGGAAATGATATCTCGCTTAGAACAAACAATAAAGGGGGAAATGGGAGCAACAATAAGAGAGATCCAGGGTGTTCTACAGAGGGTAGAGGGTATAGAAGAACAACTAGCAGACCATAAAAATGCAATAGATGAATTAAGAGAAAGAGCAGACATGGACTGGATAGAGATTAGAAATGCTCGGTATAAGCTTGAGGATCAGGAAAACCGAAGTAGGAGGAAGAATCTTCGGGTAAGGGGACTCCCTGAAGAAGTGAAAGACACTGAATTAACCCAGACACTACAAAAAATATTTAATATAGCCTTATAAACGAGAGACAACTGCACTGATGCACTATGAAAGGGTACATAGAATACAGAGATCATACACTAAAGATCTCCCAAGGGACACTATAGTAAGGTTTCAAGACTATGAACAAAAAGAGCAAGTCTCCCAAAGTACAAGGAACTCGTGTTCTATGGACTAAAAAGGGGTTAAGTTGCTTATATTTTCTGATCTGTCCCCAGTGACACTAGCATGTAAAAGGGCTCTGAAACCTTTAACTAACCATCTTCGGGTTAACAATATAACTTATAGATGGAGTTTCCCGGCTTGTCTATCTGTAAGAAACCAAGGGGTCTCAGCAAACTTCCAGTTCCCAGAAGATATAAAGGAATTTTGTAATAGATTAAATATTCAATACATACAAGTATATAACTGGGAAAAGAGACCACCGGTGTGGAGAAGGTGGAAAGAACAAAATTGGCAAAGAGTCTAGGATGTTGGCAAGAGGGGGAGGTTGATATCCCCTGTATGTATGAATTTTTCTTTTCTTTTTTTGTTTTATTTCTTTATTTTTTTTATTGTACTCAGGGGAAGAAATGATGGAAGGGAAATAGGGGGAAAGCCTTTGGCTCTGTCAAAGGAAATATTAAAAGCTTATTAAAATCACCTGGAGGAGGGGGGAGGTGTGGAGTAGATATGCCTGCCCTTACTTCCGGAGCTACCCCTAACTTGGAGCCGGAAGATAGGGGGAACACATAGACCCACCCAAGAAAGGCCCGCTCAGCAGGATGCCTGGTTGGGTGCAGATCAAGGGAGTCTTAACATTGGTGTATAATGTGGCAGGGGTGGTAGGAGGGAGGAGGGGGGTTTGTGTGATATTTGTGGTCTCAAAATGCTCATAATAAGGTTTGAAAATACTCTATTATCATCACGTCTCTACTGTCTATACAAGAATATCAAAAAGCCTTAGGCCATAGGCCCTGGAAGATGATTAGAACTGCTATAAGCTTAAAAATTAGGAGAAAGGGTGGGGTGAGAAGATGTGGGGGAAAAAAAGGGAAAAAAGGGAAAAAATTGTGGTACTTAAAATAGTGACCTATAATGTTCGGTGTCTGAATAGTCCAACTAAGCAGTTCCAGATATTGCAGGAATTGAAGAGACAATTAGCTAATATAGTGTTCATACAAGAAACCAATAATGACATCTAAAACTAGTTTAAATACTAAAAATTATCCCACATGGTATCACAGTTATTTCCCAAATAAGAGATCAAAAGGGAGTCGCAATTGGGTTTGACAGGAATACAAGGTTTATATTAGACACTATGGAGATTGATCCAGAGGGGAGATATCTGTTTATTAGAGGATCTTTATGTAATGTGAAGTATACATCTGTAAATGTCTACTGCCCAAATCTCCGCCCGGCAGCATACTTGAAAAGAGTTATGTCAAAGTTAGAGAGCTTCAGAGAGGGTAAGGTTGTAATGGCTGGTGACTTTAATTTTGCCTTTGATCCTAAGATGGACACTCCGGTATCATTGAGGTCCGAAGGTAAACATTTAAAAGTAATAAAAAATAAATTACATCAAATGCACCTAGTGGAAGCGTGGAAAATTCTCCACCCAATGGATAAGGACTTTACATACTATTCGTTAGTTCATAAATCATACCCAAGAATAGACTTTGTCCTGCTGGACCATAGGCTGCTGGAGGGATTAAGAGGAATAGAAATAAAAACAATAACGCTTTCCGACCATGCTCCAGTGGAAGTGCTGCTGGAGGTGGGAGGGATACTGGAGGGCCACAGAGCATGGAGAATGGATGAATCACTCCGGTATGATACTAGAACAGCCGATGACCTAGAAAAGGACATAAGTCTCTTCTTTAAAGAAAATAATATAGAAAATATTTCTCCATCAACTTTATGGGAAACACATAAGGTTTTTATGAGAGGCAGGATGATAGCAGAAAAGTCTAAGAGGAGGAAAATTAGAGAAGCTAAGAGGCATTTATTATTAGAAGAAATCCAGGAATTGGAACAGAAACATAAAGAAACCCAGGAAGAGGAAACTTGGACACTACTAATTAGCAAAAGAGGAAAACTCTGGGATTTAATGGAATTAGAGACTAAATGGGTATTTGATAATGTGAATAAAACATTCTATGCCTTAGGGAACAAACCATGGAAATTCTTAGCAAGAACCATAAAACCAAGAAATGCACAGAACTTTATCTCTAAAATGAAGGACAGTAAGCGTCAGGGCACCAATTCTGCGGACTTTGATCGCGCGCACATGCGTAGTAGAACGACGCAATCGCACGTCTCTATTCGGCGCATGCGCGCGCACGTACGTGGGCATGGTCCGGCGGCGCGACGTGTGCGGGAGCACGCGTACGGCGCGAACTCACGTGATTCCATCGGAGCCAATCACAGGGCTCACCACCCTATTTAAACCGGCCTCTGACACATGGCAGGTTGCTGGTTTGTCATCAGCTCCTGTATGTGTCTCGTTGCTGTGAACCTGTTTGACCTGAAAACCTTCTGGCTTACCTGTTTGAATCCTGATCTCGGCCTGCCCTTGGACTCTGCTGACCTCTCCAACCCTTGACCCCGGCTTGCATTCCTGGACTCTGCTAACCTCTCCAAACCTTTGATCTCGGCTTGTATACTTGGACTCCCGCTGACCTCTCCGATCCTTGACCCCGGCTTGCATTTCTGGACTTTCCTTGATCTCTTGACCCGTGATCCACAACCAGGACCTTGAACTAGTTTTGCCTGTTTTGGACCGCTGTCCCTGCTTGTTGCCACGAACTGTCTCCCCGGCCTGTCTGCAGATCCGGTACCTTCCTTGATCCTCACCTTGACCCAGCTTCCTGTTTCCGGTACCGGTGCCTTCCCGGGCTGTCACCTCTCTGTCTCCATCACCAGGGGGCGGTCAGCACCGGTTCGCAAAGGTGAGCCGTCCGCAGCATCTTGGCCTCTGTAAGTTCTTTAGACTCTGACAGTAAGGGGGGGTATGAATCCCTCCACAAAAGATATAATTAACATCTTTCAAGAGTACTATCAAAATCTATATAAAGTCAATGAGGAACAAGGCCCAATGGATACCCAGAACATAAGCAGAAAAATTAGACAGTATCTAGAAAGAGCTAAAATCCCTGAACTACCAGAAGAAATAATTAATAACCTGGAAAAGGAAATATCAAAAGAGGAAATAAAACAAACAATTAAAAGTATCAAAATGGGGAAGAGCCCGGGCCTGATGGGTACACCTCTCTTTATTACAAAAGATTTGGGGAAATCCTTATGCCTTTCTTTCAGGGATATATTAATTCCACAGGGGGAGGTATGATAATGCACGAAGAAGCACTAGGAGCCCACATTACCTTAACAGCAAAGGAAGATACAGACCCGTCATTATGTGCCAGCTATAGACCCATCTCCCTGATCAACGTCGACATGAAGATCTATGCAAAAATCTTAGCAGAAATATGAAGACCAATTATGCTGGCGTTGATTGACAACGATCAGGCAGGCTTTGTCCCAGAAAGGGAGACAAGGGATAATGTACTAAGGGTGCTATTCCTGATACATAAAGCTAAAAAGAGTAAGGAACCAGTGGTTTTTCTGTCATTAGATCCCGAAAAGGCATTTGACAGGTTGGACTGGGAATTCATGTTAGCTACATTGAAGCATGTGGGACTAGGTCCTAATATGCTTAGATGGATAGGAGCACTGTACTCGAAGCCTTTGGCTCAAGTACGGGTGAATGGTACCCTGTCAGAGAGTTTTTAATGAGACTTGACAGGGATGCCCCCTCTCACCCCTTCTTTTTGTTCTATCCTTAGAGCCATTACTGTCAACAATACAAAATAACCAGGAGATAGAGGGGATGAAGGTAGGGGGAAGGGAACACAAGATCTCTGTGTTTGCTGATGACATGACGCTCTGTGTATCCAACCGCAGACAGACATTGCCAAAGATTATAACTGAATACGAGAATTATGGAGAGATCTCAAATCTAAAGATAAATAAAGAAAAAACCGAAGCACTATGTGTATCGATGGTCGGGAGGAACGCAGGGATCTTAGAGCCCTCTACCCCTTTACATGGAAACAGAGGAAGATTAAATATCTGGGGATATTTCTGTCAAACATGGAAAGGTATCTGTATGAAGACAATTATGTCCCCTTATTGAATAAAATAAAATCAGATCTCAAGGGGTATCAAATAGATAAAGTATCCTGGTGGGGTAAAATAAATATAATCAAGACGATGATACTACCTAAAATCCTGTATACTTTAGAACCCTGGGGAAGATAGTAAGGAGGTTTATATGGAAGGAAAGAAAACCTTGAATATCAGCTGAGACCCTAACTAGACCTAGATGTGAGGGGGGCCTATTTTTTCCAGATTTTAAGAGATATTATAGATCAGCGGTATTAAGGGTTCTTTCACACGGAGCGGAGCGTTTTTGTGTCCGCTCCGTGTGTGTCCGTCGGCTCAGCGGGGGTCATCCGTAAATCCCCGCTGAGCTGTCAGCGGACAGGGCGGTCCCCGCACACTGTGCAGAGACCGCCCTGTCTTTCCTCCGCTCTCCCCTATGGGGAATCGTATTCATCCGATCCGATCCGCCGGACGGAAGAAAAATAGGGTTTTCTTCCGTCCGAAAAAGCGGAGCTTTACGGGCGCGGATCTTTGCGGACGTTTACGGACTTGTAAAAACGGACGAACGGATGCGGACGTCTGAAAGGACCCTAAAGAGGATAACTGACTGGTTACAGGAAGATGTCCAAAGGAAAAAATGTGTAGAAGTTGAGGAAAGTTTAAGTAAAAAGGATTTGGGAAAGAGACCCCATCAATGACAAAAGAAACGTTTAGAATCTGGGACGCAATATGTAAAAAAGGAAAATGGCCCTACAGTAGTCCGCAGTTGCCCCTAATGGGTACAGACTACTTTCCGCCGGGAAAGGGAGGTGGGATGTACCTGAGATTGACAACCTCGGACACATTAAGACTAAAGGATCTGATGAAAGGCAATTTACTCTGCTCTTTAGAGGAACTGCGAGAAAGATATGGACCTACCTCAGGAGATGAATGGAGGTATAGGCAGGTTCAACATTTTGTACGTACTCTTTAGAGACCACTGCGAGACATGAAGGAATTAAACCCCTGGGAAAAACTCATGGAAGAAGGGGAGGACAGGGGATATCAAATATCTTTAAAATGTTGACCTCTAATGGAGAACCTGGCACATTAAAAGTATTAGAAGGTTGGGAACAAGAACTGAATCAAAATATCTCAAATGATTAGAAAAGACAGGTATTAGATCTTGTCCATTCTACATCAAGCGACTCATAAAAGAAATTAATTATAAACTCCTCACCAAATGGTATTATGTTCCAACGAAACTCCATAGAATTAATAGTGAAACAACATCTCTTTGTTGGAGAGGGTGTGGAATGAAGGGCACACATGCCCATATTTGGTGGCAATGCCCTCCGATACAGGTGTACTGGGTCGAGATCCTAAAAATGATCAAAAAGATTAGTGGCCAGGAGGTGAAATTAGACCCTTGGCACTGCCTGTTTGATGGAGCGGGAATAGCTAGGAAAAAGTACAGAAGATCATTGATTCCCTTTCTATTGAATGGAGATAAAGCATTAATACCTAAGAGGTGGAGGGAAAAGAAAGCCCCATCAATAGGAGAATGGATAAAAGAATTGGATAGGATCAGTAGGATGGAGGAATTAATCTCAAACCATAATGAATGTAGGCCAGAATATGATGAGATATGGAGTAAATGGAGAGAATTTAAGGAACAGTAGGCTTAGAAACGGGAAACATAGGAAAACAGAGCCCTTCTTGCTCTGGACATAGAGATAGAGAGAGAGGGAATTTGAGGATCTTCCCTTCCCTCTCTCCTTTATAATCTCTTTTTTTTTCCCCTACCTAAATATATAGGAGTCAATATGACCCCTTTTTACTATGAACACTTATATAGTTCTGTTTCTTGGACACAGGGAATAGCTCCCCCAGTATATACACATAATAGTTATTTTCTTTTTTGTACATATAAATATGCACTACGACACTTAGATGGTGGGGGTCGTTGCCCCCCGCTTTCTCTTTCCCTTTCACCTTCCCCCCCTTTTTTTTCACCTTGGAACTCACCCTAAATCCATAGTAGACATGTGATCCCCTTCGTATATTGAACATATTTTTTTTCCTTTTAGATAGGGGGGAAAGCCCCTCTAGTTAACTCACACATTGGTTTTATCGCATCATATATATATATATATATATATATATATATATATATATATATTGTAAACGTTTGGGGTAATTAACTCTTGTGGCAGATGCGTTTTTTGTGCAGTGAGTCAACACCAAACAGGCATATGATGTTAAGGGCCGGGTAGCCCATGTTTATTAAAGGAGAAAAAAGAAACAAAAGTCCATTCAGGAATCCCACGCAGGGGTTTAAACGTTATCCAAAGATAAATGAAAATACCAGCCCACCTGGCTACTCTTTAACAGCACTGCGGCTACAGGTACTGGTACAGCTTGCAGGATGTCTTCAAAACCTGGGCACAGGTTGGAGATCCCGTCCCACCCATATCTCTGAAGGATCTCCAAGCCATAGAGCCCCATGTAGCAATAGAAAAAATATGAGAAAACTGCTAGCGCAGTTTTCTCTGTTTTTAAATTTTTGCTCTGCAGCTCTGCAATCTGGCTATATGCAGACAGTGTGTCCATTTCATCGTGACAGTAGTCCCTACTGTTACAATATATATACATATATACATACATTTGGCCTCCTAAATAGTAGAGGTTCCCCTCCCCTTCAATTCCCCCCTTTCCCCCACCCTCTTTTTCCTCTCTCTCTCTCCCTCTCTTCCACCCTTAGGATTACCCTGTTAAAAGCCGCTCCATCCCTCCAAAGAACCCTGCCTACCTCGGTCCATCTCGCTAGGCTAGAGGGGCTGAAGAAGGAAGTTACAGTATATAGAAGTAAATATCTGGGATAGGGGGAAATGGAATATAACCTGTTGGTAGTGTGGACAGTAGTATGATGGTATAAATAGGAGTATATATTGAGACAATGTATGTATGTTTGTATAATGTGTATTTATCCGTTTGTAAAGTTTGAAAATCATGTTTAATAAATACATTTAAAAAAAAAAGAGACTTGACGAGTGGAAGTCTGCCTGCTTCGCCCAGCACATCTCCCAATCCTCAGTTGGATATGGCACAAGCGTTCACCAAACTTGCTCAATGAATAAAGCTAAAATCAATAAACACCCCTACCTGAATGTTTTTGCCCCCTCATTTTGGCATACCGTCAGATCAGGGTACACTTCAGGTCTATTTCATGTGGTAAGTCTTATGTTAAGTCTATCTATCTATCTTGTTCATATCCGTATCGGACATAGAGCTTCGACCATAAATGATATATTTAAAGGGATAGCACACCTAATTTCACTTGACATTATCTTTGCCTTGTATTCAGATGGTTCGACGGTTGCTTCCTTAGCAAGTTTTTTTTATTGCTATACATTCTACTTGGCCAGTGAAAATTTCACTTGTTGGCAATATTTTTTATATGTAAGTGATCATAGAGTTTTTTTTTTTTTTTATAGGGTTGGTATTTTTACAAGAAAATATGGCTACCTTAATCAACACCTGGATTAGACGGGTGTGTTATAGTACAATTTACATAAAGATCTAGGTGTGCAATGATTTTCTCATTCTATTTAGGTACATAATCCATGCAGGCACAGGGAAGTTATTTAAATTTTTTTTGATTCTGTGTAATTACTGTGATTACAGAACCATGGCCACATAAAACACACAAGCCCAATGCTTTCGGTTCTGCAATTGTGCAATACTGGACTGACAGCAGCATTTTCTATGGGACTGCGGCTTGCTAGGAGGAAGGTGATTTCCGGGGAAAAAGTCCCTGGCACAGAGCCAAAGCACAAGCTTCACAAACAAAGATCACATTCTTGGCTAAGCCACTGAGCAGATTCATTTCAGGAACCAATTGAGGATTTTATTTTACCAAGGTCACTTGTTGCTGGGTAAAGCATCACGACTCAGAGGCACACTTTAGAATAGCGTATCTCAATCCTATGCAAATACAGTAAAACCTTGGTTTGAGAGTAACTTGGTTTGAGAGCGTTTTGCAAGACAAGCTAAATGTTTCAATAATTTTGCCTTCATATACAAGCGATGTCTTGATATAAGAGTAGCGTCATGTCACAACTGAGTATAAAAAAAAAGAAGAGAGGAGCCTCTAAGTGTAGCAATATGGTTACATTTAACCACTTAAGGACCGCCTACTGCACATTTACGTCGGCAGAATGGCACGGCTGGGCACATCAACGTATATATACGTTGATTTTAGTACCCAGCCGCGGGTCGCGGGCGCGCGCCCGCGACCCGGTCCGAAGCTCCGGGACCGGGACCGCGGGATTCGCGGACCCGATCGCCGCTGGAGTGCGGCGATCCGTCCCTGGAGCGGAAGAACGGGGAGAGCCATGTGTACACACGGCTTCCCCGTGCTTCTCTGTGGCCGCAGCATCGATCGCGTCATCCCTGTAATAGGCTGACGCGATCGATGACGTCTCACCTACAGCCACACCCCCCTACAGTTGTAAACAAACACTCTAGGTCACACATCCCCTACAGCGCCACCTGTGGTTAACTCCCAAACTGCAGCTGTCATTTCCACAGTAAACAATGCAATTTAAATGCATTTTTTGCTGTGAAAATGACAATTGTCCCAAAAATGTGTCAAAATTGTCCGAAGTGTCCGCCATATTGTCGCAGTCACGAAAAAAATCGCTGATCGCCGCTATTAGTAGTAAAAAAAAAAAAAATTAATAAAAATGCAATAAAACTATCCCTTATTTTGTAAACGCTATAAATTTTGCGAAAACCGACCGATAAACGCTTATTGCGATTTTTTTTACCAAAAATACGTAGAAGAATACGTATCGGCCTAAACTGAGGAAAAAAAATGTTTTTTTATATATTTTTGGGGGATATTTATTATAGCAAAAAGTAAAAAATATTGCATTTTTTTTAAAATTGTCGCTCTATTTTTGTTAATAGCGCAAAAAATAAAAACCGCAGAGGTGATCAAATACCACCAAAAGAAAGCTCTATTTGTGGGAAAAAAAGGACGCCAATTTTGTTTGGGAGCCACGTCGCACGACCGCGCAATTGTCAGTTAAAACGAAGCAAATCGCAAAAAGGGGCAAGGTCCTTTACCTACATTTTGGTCCGGGTCTTAAGTGGTTAATGAAGGTACAACATTTAGCAACTTATTGCTACACTTAGGCCGCGTACACACGATCGGACCAACCCGATGAGAATGGTCCGACGGACCGTTTTCATCGGGTTACCGCTGAAGTGGTCTGATGGTCTGATGTGCGTACACACCATCAGTCCAAAATCCCATCGGGCCAGAACGCGGTGACGTAGAACACAACGACGTGCTGAAAAAACTAAGTTCAACGCTTCCAAGCATGCGTCGACTTGATTCTGAGCATGCACAGTTTTTTGGTCCAATGCTTTTGTGTACACAGCCTTAGGCCGCGTACACACGTTTGGACATGTCCGATGAAACAGGTCTGCAGACGGGTTTCATCGGACCAGCTCGATGGTGTGTATGGACTATCGGACCAAAGTTTTAAAACATGCTTTAAAACCTGTCTGCTGGACACTTGTCCGTCGGACAGGTTTGATTGGTTAGTACACAAAAGCATTGACTCATGCTTGGAAGCATTGAACTTTGTTTTCTCAGCACGTCGTTGTGTTCTACGTCACCGCGTTTTGGTCTGATCTGATTTTTGGTCCGATGGTGTGTACACACATCAGACCATCAGACCACTTCAGCCTGGTCCGATGAAAACGGTCCGTCGAACCAGTTTCATCGGACCTGTCTGATCGTGTGTACAGGGCCTTAGAGGTGCCTCTCTTCTCTTTTGTACCCTGTAAAAAAAATGCTTTGATATACAAGTGCTTTGGATTACAAGCATGTTTCTGGAACGAATTATGCTTGCAGACCAAGGTTTTACTATACATAGAACCCTTTTGTAACTGCCAATGTTTAGTAGGCACCCCCTGGTGTGAGCCAGTTTATCTCAAATTCTGCTTTTCAGGAAGACATTTATTCCCCATATTCCATAATTCTATATTTATGTTTTCCAGACAATCTCTTGTGTAATTTCAACAACTAAAAATGCTTACTTAGGTATGTATCAGATTTATTTGCTAAATAACTATGATTAACTTTACTTAGCTAGATGCACCCCTGATATAGAAGCAGGCCCGTTGCTACAGGACAGGCAAAACAAACAACTGCTTGGGGCCCCCGAGCTGGGCTGGGGCCCCCATCTTCCCCTTCCCAGGATGTAGCGTGGCTGAGCTCCTCTTCCTTCAGTCCGGCCGGGTACCGCGCGTGGTACAAAAGATTCAGTTTCCTGTTCCCGGCCAGACTGACAGGAAGTGCACACTGAGTGCTCACTTGCTTTCAGTCAAGCCGGGAAGACAGGAAACTGAATCTCCTGTACGGCACGGTACCCGGCCCGAACCGGGCACTATCTGATAGGGGACTGGAGAAGAGGAAGGGGGAAGAGAAGCTCGGCCACGCTACAGCAGCAGCCTACAGGGAAGAAGGGGAGGTAAGAATACAAAAAAAAAATTGTGTAGCGCTAACGTAGGCTTTGCATGTGGGGGGGGTGCTTGGGGGCCCCCCCATTTTGCTTGGGGCCCCCAAATTCCTTCAAACAGCCCTGTATAGAAGTACCCACTGGGGTTCACATACAATATAAGAATATTGAAAACGGCAATCTTAAAACACTATAAACCCAAAAATACAGGAATATAATAGTGTCTGTGTGCACTGGCCATTCCATGATGGTGTTTCATTCACCTGATAACTAGTGTTGCTCACGAAAATTCGCATTGCGAATATTCGCTACGAATATTGCATAATCGAGTATTCGCGAATAACTCGAATATTGCGGCGAATATTCGCTATGGCGAATATTCGTATTTTTTCAAATTTATTTTTAAAACAGATCACATCCTAGTGATCTCCATCGACGTCTAAAAGCATTGCTGGTATGATTAGAGAGAGACCTTGGGCCGAGTAGCTGATGCGATTCTTTTATGTTGCCGAAAATTCACATTGCGAATTTTCGGCAACATAAAAGAATCGCATCAGCTACTCGGCCCTTCTTTTGCATCAGAGCCAATCAGAATAACTTCAATATTCGGCAAAAGGAATATTGCGCGATATTCCTTTTGCCGAATATTCGAGTTATTCTGATTGGCTCTGATGCAAAAGAAGGGCGGAGAAGATAATCGCGCAATATTCCTTTTGCCGAATATTCGAGTTATTCTGATTGGCTCTGATGCGCCCTTCTTTTGCATCAGAGCCAATCAGAATAACTCGAATATTCGGCAAAAGGAATATTGAGCGATATTCCTTTTGCCGAATATTCGAGTTATTCTGATTGGCTCTGATGCAAAAGAAGGGCGGAGAAGATAATCGCGCAATAGGAATATTGCGCGATTATCTTCTCCGCCTTTCTTTTACCCCCTTATTCTCCTTTCTTTTAAGTAGAGTTAGTGTAGAGTTAGTGTTTAGTGCATATTAGTTTAGTAATACAGGAAATGATCTCCGTTTATGAGAATTTCGCAATCATTTTCGCATTAGCGAAATTTTGCAAATTTTTTTTTGGATAAAATATCACGAATATTCGATATTAGCGAATATTCGCGAATATTCTTCTATATATTGGCGCAATATCGCGAAATCGAATATGGCGTATTCCGCTCAACACTACTGATAACTCTATGAATATACCAGATAACCTGCATTGCTTGGATTGTCCAGTGGCATGTGTCCATCCCACATACAACCTTCACATTAAGGGTCTATGCACCCAGGCAAGAGCAAAATAAAAAAAATGTAAGTGTTATTCTAATAGCGTTTAGTGTTTTTTTCTAACAGAAAACCACTTTCAAAAATGCAAAACGGAAGTTTTTTTTTTCTTCCTCTGAACGCTGAGCTTAACCACTTGCCTATAGGGCACTTTCACACCCTTCCTGCCCAGGCAATTTTTCAGCTTTCAGCGCTGTCACACTTTGAATGACAATTGGGCAGATATGCAACACTGTACCCAAAGAAAATTTCTATCATTTTTTCCCCACAAATAGAGCTTTCTTTTGGTGGTATTTGATCACCTCTGCGTTTTTAGTTTATTGTGCTTTAAACAAAAGAAGAGGGACAAGTTTGAAAAAAAACACAATATTTTTTTACTTTTTGCTATAATAAATATCCATTTTTTTTTAACAATTTTTTTTCTTAGTTTAGGCAGATTCGTATGTAGCGCCCCCTTACTTTCAGTATGGGCATTACACTAAAATTAGTGGGGGAGTGAGAAAGTTATGTTTCTCTCACTCTTAATTTTGTCAGATTTGGGCTGCTGTCATTTTAGAGCTGTCCTGTGGGTCAGTCTGCGCTCCGGGGGTGCTGTTCCCACCCCTGGGTGGCAGGTGGTGCCAGAGGGGTTCTGACGGAGCCACTTTTCCCCAGCAGCCAATTAGAGGAGTTTTCCCTCGAGGGGCATGCTGGGGGAGGGTATATCTGTGGCAGACGCCATTTTCTTTTGTTCTTCGTGGGTTCCAGGTGTGCGCTAGGGTGTGCGCATCCAATGGGCCCTGGCGATATGGCCTTTCAGGCCGGGGCCACATGCTACGCGGAGTTCCAAGCGGATGCTGAAAGGGGCCCCAGTGACTTACTGGGTCCCCAGCTATACTAAAGAGATCCTAAGCTAAGGGCTGTACGATGGGGAATTGGCTCGAGGAAAACCCGGAGGCAGGTTGTCTGAGAGATTTGAGCGAACCATCGAGGATCTGGTGACCGAGCAGTGACAGGTATATTTCAACTGTCAATCAGTGACCCTAGCTCAATTTACTGGGAGGATATGATCACCTAATCAGAAACTACAAAGTACTAGGCCTGTGGCAGAGGCATCCTTAGAGCCAGGTCTGTGGCAGGGGCCTGTTACCTCCCAGCAATCTAAAGTGACACTTTGGCTGCCAGGCTTGTGGCAGAGGTCTGTCCAGGGGCACTTCACCCACTCTGGATAGATTAGTGACTATTTCTACAGAAAGCAGGCTTGCTTTCATGTTTATCCAAGCCTGATACTGCAAGGTTCCTTTACTTCATCAACCTGTCCTGTCTACCTCCTGTTGATGTTGGTCGCGTTTGACCGAGAAATAAAGCATTTAGAAAATGTCAACCTTTGGCTTGGACATTCTATTACTGCTCTCACAGTTGCTGCAATCAATTTCCCTAGACTTGTCAAAGGTAACTTAACTTACGCCGATCCCACATCTAACCAGCGGCTCCCGAGGGGGTATCGCTACACGTGGGGGCTCGTCCGGGATTCGGCTGTTACCTATAGCAACGAACTGTGAGTACTTTATTATTGGGAGCAGAAAACGTTGTGTTTTGAACTGTCCGGAACCCAGAGAGTTAATCTCGAGGCCTCTAAGCCTGGGCGTACGTGCAGTGGGGCACGCACCTACAACGTGTCCAGACAAGTTCTTCAAGTGGGGGGAGCCACCCACCCCTGCGTGAGACGTGAGATAACGTTTTGCACCAAAGTAAGGAAGGTAACGCCCATCTTCGCGCCAAACCACCAGTTGCAGTGTGCTAGAGAGAGAAGTATCATATGGCGATGTCCGCCTTCCTGCAACCAGGTGTTACCACTCAGCAATTGAGACCCCCCACCACCTCACCGGGGGTCTTCAACATATTTTCCCCGCCTGGAGTGTCAGTGATGGACACTGGAGTTCGTATGTCCACTAATGGACAGTTTGCCCTCCTGTCGAGCGGAGGCACGGAGATGCTGGGACTGATTTGCCCTTGCTGCGAGCAGCTGACGGTCCAGATGCAGCCATTCGCGCGATGTCAGAAGTGCCGGGCCTATCTCTTCATAGTATCATCTCTGACCAGCAGTTGGCGCCAGAGGGGTTTCTGGTAGAGCAAGTCTTCCCCAGCAGCCAATTGGAGGAGTTCCTCCCTCACAGGGCATGCTGGGGTGGGGTATATCTGTGACAGGTGTCATGTGTTCTAAAATCTTCGCGGGGACCCTACACACCATCGTACATCGGGGGCCGTACACACCATCGAACTGGTCCGATGAAACTGGTCTTAAGACCAGTTTCATCGGACCGGTCTGATCGTTTCTACGCGGCCTCAGATGGAATGGATGGTTCAGAGCTAGCCCCCCAACCTGGAGCTACAGGATTTCTGACCAGGATGGCAGATAATGAGGCAGATTTTTACAGGATAAAAAGGTATCGGGAGCAGGAATAACTGCTAAGCCATCTGCTCATGCTCACTTCCTGACCACGCCCCCAGCTTTTAAAGACCTGATAACACTTATGGATAGGAAACTCAGCAACACTTAAACAACGACAACTTTTTGCGATTCTGCACTGCGACGTGGCTCCCAAACAAAATTTACATCCTTTTGTTCCCACAAATAGAGCTTTGTTTTTGGTGGTATTATAATATGGTGGTGCTATAATAAATATCCCCAAAAATCTTTAAAAAAAATAAAAAATTTCAACAGTTTAGACCGATACGTATTCTTCCACATATTTATGATTAAAAAAAACACAATAAGTGTATATTGATTGGTTTGTGCAAAAGTTATAGCATCTACAAAATAGGGGATAGATTTATTGCATTTTTTTTTTACTAGTAATGGCGGCAATCCTCAATTTTATTGTGACCGTGACATTGCAACGGACATATTGGACACTTTTGACACATTTTTGGGACCATTCACATTTATACAGCGATTAGTGCTATAAAACTGCACCGATTTACTGTGTAAATGTGACTGGCAAGGAAGGGGTTAATACTAGGGGGCGCTGAAGGGGTTAAATATGTTCCCTAATGTGTGATTCTAATTCCTCTGTACTGGGAACACACATTGGTCTCCTAACCTCTGACAGGACATGGATCTGCGAGTTTACACACACAAATTCATGGTCCTGTCATAATTGCGGGCAATCGCAGGTGCCCGACGGACATTGTGGACATCGCGTCCGCCGGGCAGGCGCATCAGGTCCCGAGCGATGCCGCCTAGATGGCCTGGAAGCCCAGGACGTCATATGACATCCACCGAGGATGGGAGATCCCATCTTATACATGTGGACGTCATACAGGCATACCCCACTTTAAGTACACTCACTTTACATACACTCGTGAGTAAGTACATACCCGCGAGTGTATGTAAAGGGCCTTACAAGTACTGTACAGACATTTTGCAGCAGCAGTAGAAGGAGCTGAAGCCCTGCCCTGTTCCAGTGTGCCCCTGACACCCCCACTACAGCCCCCGAGACCTCAACTACAGCTCCTGACACCCCCACTACACCCTAGAAGTTCACTTTAACTACATTTTCGTTTTACATACATGCTCTAGTCCCATTGTGTACTTAAAAGTGGGGTATGCCTGTATACCCGTGAACGTCATAGGACTATGGCGGGATGTGAAGTGGTTAAACATGTATTGCAATATATGTGAACTAAATATCCCTGTTTTTCATTGCATAATTTGCTGGGAAGGGTGTAGCAGTATGCAGGGGGTCCATCCAGATTGTTTTGTGTTAATATGTGGTCACACCCCTATAACTCCCAATAGTTCAAATACATGTACAAGCTATTGGGATTTGAGTACAGGTATATCTTTTTTTCTTTTTTCATTAAAGAGAACCTGTCACCAAAAAATCATCCCCTATGTGATGAACAAAACAATTAAGTAAAAATTGTTCACCGATGAAGTGGCCTGATGTGCGTACACACCATCAGTCCAATATCCGATCGGGTCAGAACACGGTGACGTAGAACACAATGACGTGCTGAAAAAAACGAAGTTCAATGCTTCCAAGCATGCGTCGACTTGATTCTGAGCATGCGCGGGTTTTTGGACCGATGCTTTTGCACACTAAACATCGGTTTGGACCGATGGTCAGGTGTTCATCGGTCCGATTTTGAAGCAAGTTTTAAAACTTTGGTCCGATGGGCCGTACACACGATCGGTTTGGACCTTGATCGGGTGTACGCGGTCTTAAAGGGATGCAGACCTGGCCACTTTCCTCATTAGAACCCTGAATGTGCAGCAGCTGATTAATAATTAAAAATTCCCTCCCATACAGATTGACTCTGTGCACATGGACACAGACAAACAGCTATTTTTTTTAGAATAACAAAAGGTAAGAAACTGCAACAATTTTTTTCTAAACAAAAGTGGAGTTACTCTTTAATTCTAAACTGTTGACCTGTAGAGGCTTTTAAAACGTTGATTTAAATAGAGGATATAAGGTACTGAAATTTGACAACATTTTGCGAGTGCACACAATTATAAGTGTAGCGGGTGGTTGCTACGAGTTACTACATCCACACATTTCCCATTGCTGCCAGACATCCATTGGTCACACTCCTTTAATCAATGAACTGTCTTTTGCTTGCTTTTGACATTTTATTAGGGGATTGAACTTGGTTGGGGAAGGGATATGGGATGCCCATAGAAGCAATAAATAGTTTAAATGTTATAGCAATGGATGCATTACACTTCTTCAGATAGGATATTGAAATGATATTGAGATAGGACAAGATGGCTGACACTAAACTTGACAGACTTTTACCTCAGAACTTCTCTTCCTCCTGCACACAGCATGACAGACTTTTACCTCAAAACTTCTCTTCCTCCTGCACACAGCATGACAGACTTTTACCTCAAAACTTCTCTTCCTCCTTCACACAGCTTGACAGACTTTTACCTCAAAACTTCTCTTCCTCCTGCACACAGCTTGACAGACTTTTACCTCAAAACTTCTCTTCCTCCTTCACACAGCTTGACAGACTTTTACCTCAAAACTTCTCTTCCTCCTGCACACAGCATGACAGAATTTCACCTCAGAACTTCTCTTCCTCCTGCATACAGCTTGACAGACTTTTACCTCAAAACTTCTCTTCCTCCTGCACACAGCATGACAGAATTTCACCTCAGAACTTCTCTTCCTCCTGCATACAGCTTGACAGACTTTTACCTCAAAACTTCTCTTCCTCCTGCACACAGCATGACAGACTTTTACCTCAGAACATCTTCTCCTGTTACAGTCTTAGTATTCCTGTCACACCATAGATATGACTAGGCCTCACTCTGAATAAGTCCCAGTTTAAGTAGAATATGAAACCGTTGAAGGCCTGGGGGCTTGCAGTACCCCTCATGGCGACAACCAGTGATTTTAGTAGATTTAATGATGATGGACTACTGATCCCAGTGGTCCGACTTGCAAATCCTACCAGGCCTCATGGCTACATTGATTTGACACAAACCCCACAGTCTCTT
The DNA here is from genome assembly GCA_029574335.1 of Rana kukunoris. Lineage (NCBI taxonomy): Eukaryota > Metazoa > Chordata > Amphibia > Anura > Ranidae > Rana > Rana kukunoris. Next base: position 201,308,777 of record CM056057.1, read on the forward strand.
CCTCTGGCTCTGAACCCAGCTCCCCTGGCATGCCTCTTTCAGATCTCTCACTGTGCTTCCACTCACTGACACCTGCCCTGGATCCTTTCTGAAAGGACTTACTCCGAACGTGCAGACCAACTGTCTCTCCTAGCTCCTGTTCCAGGACACCTCTCCATGACCATGTAAGTAGAGGCTCCCTCCCAGCTCCCGAGCTCCTCCATCTGAGTTACACCCCCCCAGATGGGGGTGTTGAATGAATGAATGAAGACTTATATAGCGTGGAACATGCAAACTAAATCGCCTCTGGGCGCTGGGGTATGTACCACATGTGAGGTATTGCCACGTGCATTAGAGCATGTGCAATAATTCTAGTGATTTTTAAGTACCGAAGTTTGCCGCTATTCCATGAGTGTGTGCAATTTTAAAGTGTGACATGTTAGGTATCTATTTACTCGGCGTAACATCATCTTTCACATTATAAAATGACCACCATTTTATTCCCTAGGGCAGTGATGGCGAACCTTTTTGAGCCCGAGTGCCCAAACCGCGACGCAAAACCAACGTATTTCTTTCAAAGTGCCAACACAGAATTAAACCCACAAGCGCCACTGTACAGAGGATGGAATTGATCATCCTTCTCTGAATGAGCCCTAAGAGGTCAAAAAGGTACGATTCTGCCAGATTCCCTCAGAATGCAGGGTTCAGGAATGCATTGTGCTCAGAATGCACTGTGCAACATACACTGACCTACCTTACACATGCACTGACCTACCTAATGAGGCACCAATAATGAGGCACAATGACACCAATGAGGGGAGGTAAAATGTTTCCCAATGACACTAAGAATGAGGCTAAATAACAGCAATGATGGGGCACAAGGTTTCCAAATGAGGCACAATGACACCAATGAGGGGGGTAAAATGTTTCCCAATGACACTAAGAATGAGGCTAAATAACAGCAATGATGGGGCACAAGGTTTCCAAATGAGGCACAATGACACCAATGGGGGGGGGGTAAAATGTTTCCCAATGACACTAAGAATGAGGCCAAATAACAGCAATGATGGGGCACAAGGTTTCCAAATGAGGCACAATGACACCAATGAGGGGGGTAAAATGTTTCCCAATGACACTAAGCAATGAGGAGGCCAAATAACAGCAATGATGGGGCACAAGGTTTCCAAATGAGGCACAATGACACCAATGAGGGGGGTAAAATGTTTCCCAATGACACTAAGAATGAGGCTAAATAACAGCAATGATGGGGCACAAGGTTTCCAAATGAGGCACAATGACACCAATGAGGGGGGTAAAATGTTTCCCAATGACACTAAGAATGAGGCCAAATAACAGCAATGATGGGGCACAAGGTTTCCAAATGAGGCACAATGACACCAATGAGGGGGGTAAAATGTTTCCCAATGACACTAAGAATGAGGCTAAATAACAGCAATGATGGGGCACAAGGTTTCCAAATGAGGCACAATGACACCAATGAGGGGGGTAAAATGTTTCCCAATGACACTAAGAATGAGGCTAAATAACAGCAATGATGGGGCACAAGGTTTCCAAATGAGGGCACAAGGTTTGACACAAATGAGGCAGCAATGATGGGGTACAACAATGGGGGGGGGGGGTAAAATGTTTCCCAATGACACTAAGAATGAGGCCAAATAACAGCAATGATGGGGCACAAGGTTTCCAAATGAGGCACAATGACACCAATGAGGGGGGTAAAATGTTTCCCAATGACACTAAGAATGAGGCCAAATAACAGCAATGATGGGGCACAAGGTTTCCAAATGAGGATACACCAATGAGGGGGGTAAAATGTTTCCCAATGACACTAAGAATGAGGCCAAATAACAGCAATGATGGGGCACAAGGTTTACAAATGAGGCACAATGACACCAATGAGGGGGGGTAAAATGTTTCCCAATGACACTAAGAATGAGGCTAAATAACAGCAATGATGGGGCACAAGGTTTCCAAATGAGGCACAATGACACCAATGAGGGGGGTAAAATGTTTCCCAATGACACTAAGAATGAGGCTAAATAACAGCAATGATGGGGCACAAGGTTTCCAAATGAGGCCAATGACACTAAGAATGAGGCTAAATAACAGCAATGATGGGGCACAAGGTTTCCAAATAACAGCAATGACAATGACACCAATGGGGGGGGGGGTAAAATGTTTCCCAATGACACTAAGAATGAGGCCAAATAACAGCAATGATGGGGCACAAGGTTGATGAGGCACAATGCACCAAAGTTTCCAAATGAGGCACAATGACACCAATGAGGGGGGTAAAATGTTTCCCAATGACACTAAGAATGAGGCCAAATAACAGCAATGATGGGGCACAAGGTTTACAAATGAGGCACAATGACACCAATGAGGGGGGGTAAAATGTTTCCCAATGACACTAAGAATGAGGCTAAATAACAGCAATGATGGGGCACAAGGTTTCCAAATGAGGCACAATGACACCAATGGGGGGGGGGGGGTAAAGTTTCCCAATGACACTAAGAATGAGGCTAACAGCAATGATGGGGCACAAGGTTTCCAAATGAGGCACAATGACACCAATGAGGGGGTAAAATGTTTCCCAATGACACTAAGAATGAGGCTAAATAACAGCAATGATGGGGCACAAGGTTTCCAAATGAGGCACAATGACACCAATGAGGGGGGTAAAATGTTTCCCAATGACACTAAGAATGAGGCTAAATAACAGCAATGATGGGGTACAAGGTTTCCAAATGAGGCACAATGACACCAATGGGGGGGGTAAAGTTTCCCAATGACACTAAGAATGAGGCTAAATAACAGCAATGATGGGGCACAAGGTTTCCAAATGAGGCACAATGACACCAATGGGGGGGGGGGGTAAAGTTTCCCAATAACACTAAGAATGAGGCTAACAGCAATGATGGGGCACAAGGTTTCCAAATGAGGCACAATGACACCAATGAGGGGGTAAAATGTTTCCCAATGACACTAAGAATGAGGGCAAGTAACAGCAATGATGGGGCACAAGGTTTCCAAATGAGGCACAATGACACCAATGAGGGGGGTAAAATGTTTCCCAATGACACTAAGAATGAGGCCAAATAACAGCAATGATGGGGCACAAGGTTCCCAAATGAGGCACAAAGACACCAGTGAGGGGGGTAAAATGTACGCGACGCAAAACCAACGTATTTCTTTCAAAGTGCCAACACAGAATTAAACCCACCAGCGCCACTGTACAGAGGATGGGATTGATCATCCTTCTCTGAATGAGAAAAGGGTATGATTCTGCCAGATTCGTTTAGAATGCAGGGTTCAGGAATGCATTGTGCTCAGAATGCACTGTGCAACATGCACTGACCTACCTTACACATGCACTGACCTACCTAATGAGGCACAATGTTTCCCAATGACACCTATAATGAGGCACAATGACACCAATGAGGAGGGTAAAATGTTTCCCAATGACTCTAATGCCGCGTACACACGGTCGTTTTTTGCGATGAAAAAAAACGACGTTTTCTGTGAAGTAAAAAACGACGTTTTTGAAACGTCACTTTTCAAAGACAATTTTGCATACACACCATCGTTTTTTCACAAAAAGCGAGGTTACGTTCACCACTCTTTTCTATTGAAGCTCGCTTCATAACTAGCTTCTGGGCATGCGCGGGTTGAAAAACGTCGTTTTGAAAGACGTTTTTGCTACACACGGTGACTTTTTGTGAAACAAAAAACGACGTTTTGAAAAACGGCACAAAAAATTCAAGCATGTTGGAATTTTTTTTTGGCCACACACGATCAATTTAAATGACGTTTTAAAAAACATCGTTTTTTTTCATCGCAAAAAACGACCGTGTGTACGCGGCATAAGAATGAGGCTAAATAACAGAAATGATGGGGCACAAGGATTCCAAATGAGGCACAATGACACCAATGATGTGGCTCCCAAACAAAATTGGCATCCTTTTTTTCCCACAAATAGAACTTTCTTTTGGTGGTATTTGATCACCTCTGCGGTTTTTATTTTTTGCGCTTTAAACAAAAATAGGATGACAATTTTGAAAAAAATATATATTTTTTACATTTTGCTGTAATAAATATCCACCAAAAATATATAAAAAAAAAATTCCTCAGTTTAGGCCGATACGTATTCTTCTACATATTTTTCGTAAAAAAAATCGCAATAAGCGTTTATTAATTGGTTTGCGCAAAAGTTAAAGCATCTACAAAATAGGGGATAGTTTTATGGCATTTTTATTAATATATTTTTTAATAGTAATGGCGGCGATCAGTGATTTTTATAGGTACTGCGACCTTATGGCGGACACTTCAGTCACTTTTGACACATTTTTGGGACCATTGGCATTTTTATAGCGATCAGTGCTATAAAAATGCATTGATTACTGTAAAAATGTCACTGGCAGGGAAGGGGTTAACACTAGGGGGCGAGGAAGGGGTTAATTATGTTCCCTAGGTGTGTTCTAACTGAAGGAGGGGTGGGACTGACTAGGGGAAATGACAGATCGCTGTTCATACCTTGTATGAACAGACAAACAGTAATTTCTTCCCCTGACAGGACCAGGAGCTGTGTGTTTACTCACACAGCTCCCGGTTCTCACTCTGTAACGAGCGATCGCCACCTCTGGAGGCGCTCATGTGCCCCTATTGGCTGAAATGCAAAATGTTGTATATCTACGTGATTTCGCACAGCCGAGCCGACCTGCCGCTGTATAACTGTGGCGGCTGGGCGGCTAGTGGTTAAGATAAATTTAAATGTTTATGCAAAAAAAGCAAAAATGTCTCTCTCTCAGTGGAAGGGTTCAATTTTGCACTCCATTGCTTTGTCTACTGTATCTTATCGGAAAGAGTTGGCATTCCCATCTCCTTCCATCTTATACAGTATATGTTTGTTCATAGGATTCAACAGATCTTATATTGTAGAGTGTTGCTAATAAACTGCAAATATTCTAGTTATCTCAGATAAGAAGTATTTTATTGACCCTGATTCCTTTTAATTTTTTGGTATGAAGGATCGACCTTTTCATTACCACTTTAGTTAGGAGATTCCCTGGTTTGTTACTCCCTTCATATAATTTTTTGATCTATGTGATACTGTGTTTCCCCGAAAATAAGCCTGGGACTTATATTAATTTTGGCAACAAAAGACACAGTAGGGCTTATTTTCAGGGTAGGTCTTACCATGCAGTGTGCTGTCTTCTCCCCCTCTCCCTCCCTGCCTGTCAGGAATCCCCAGTGTGAACCGAGTTAAAAAGCTTGTAAAATCCAATAATTTACTCAATTACAGTAGTATATAATGTACAATGTGTGTGCTTCTGTAATAAAATTGTGCCAAATACCTTCATTATGAATGAATGAATGAATGAAAAACTTATATAGCGCGGCACATGCGAACTGAATCGCCTCTGGGCGCTTGTTGTTCCTGTCTCCTTTGATATCAAAAGAGAAAAGTCTTGACCTTTTTCCTAAATGCTAGGTGGTTCTCCTCCAACCGGATGTTGGTTGGTAAAGCGTTCCATAGTCTGGGACCTTGGATCGCGAATCTTCTTTCTCCTTTGGACTTGAAGTTGGCTTTCGGAACCTGGAGCAGGTTCTGATTAGTGGATCGCAAAACGCGATTGGGGTTATGAACTTTTATTATTTTGCATAAATAAAGGGGGGCATTCCCATGGACACATCTATGCGTAAAACAGAGAGCTTTAAAAGCAATTCTGTCTTTGACTGGCAGCCAATGAAGGGCTCTCAGTAAAGGTGAGATGGATTCCCAGGGTTTTTTCCCAGTCACAAGTCTGGCGGCCGTATTCTGAACGACTTGCAGACGAGCGATTTGGTACTTGGGAGTCCGAGGTAAAGGGCATTTGCATAATCCAGCCTGGAGTTTACAATTGCTCCCACCACGACCACTAAATCTTCTTTAGGGATGAACGGAGTGAGTCTGCATAGTAGGCGCAGCAGATGGTGAGATCCGCTGACTACTGACCCTATTTGTGCATCCATTGTCATAAAGGAGTCAAAAATGACCCCTAGGCTTTTGACTTTGGCGCTAGGGGTGATGAGTTTGCCCAAAATAGGCGGGGGGGTCCACGCTGTTGAAAGTTGATTCCTGCGCTTGGCGTGAAACAGGAGAAGTTCTGTTTTCGCTCCATTGAGTTTAAGATAACTCTTTGTCATCCAGTCCTCTATCAAAGAGAGGCATGTCTCTAGATTGAGGTGGTAAACCTTTCTGTTGCAGATGCGGAAATACAGTTGCGTATCATCTGCCTATGAGTGGTAGAGCAGTTTTTGGCTGCTGATAATCTCAAAAAGAGGACGAAGATATATGTTAAACAGCACTGGTGACAGAGGCGATCCTTGAGGGACTCCGCATGTTACTGTGCGTTTCTCAGACGTAAAAGGTCCTAACTTCACTGTTTGCGATCGGTTTTCCAGAAAAGAGGAGAACCAAGATAAATCGCCTTCTGCGACTCTGGCTACTTCAGCAAGCCGAGTCAGTAACAGTTTGTGGTCTACAGTGTCGAAAGCTGCACTTAGGTCCAACAGAACTAGAAGACAAGATTCTCCTTCGTCTGCGGCCTTGAGAACATCGTCCCATACTTTAAGCAATGCTGTTTCCGTCCTGTGTCCGGGACGGAAGCCTGATTGCAATGGGTCAAGTAGCTTGTGGGTATCTAGATGCTGTTGCAGCTGTTGTACCACTACTTTCTCCATTACCTTTGAGAGTACATTGAGGCTTGTTATGGGACGGCGGTGGAGTGGGTCCTTGGGGTCCAGGGAGGGTTTCTTCATGATGGGTTGGATTATACCCTCTTTCAACTGTGAGGGCACTATGCCCTCCAAGAAAGACTGGTTGATAAGCTGCGTGATGGGAGGAGCCAGGATGTAGGCGCATTCCTTCAGCAGTTTTGTGGGGATAATGTCATTTGGCGCTGTGCCATTACGCAAAGCGCAAATTACATTCTTAGTGGTCTCAATGGAGATGGGTTCCAGGGTAAACTTACCTGATATCGGAGAGTTACTATGGGTGCTGTGTGAGAGGCTGCAGGGGGGGCTAAGGGGGGAATTGTTTTGCTGAATGCTTTCACGGATTGCCTCGATTTTATTAATGAAGCAAATCCGATAGTTCATTGCAAAATTCTTGTGTGTCCGAACTGGGGGCTTCAATGCATCCTGGTTTCATGGTCTGGGTGACCATCTTGAAGAGTTCGCGGGGGCAGTTTAGGGCACCGTTGATAGCCTCCGAAAAATAATTTTTCTTGGCTTGGAAAATTCCTTTGTGGTATTTTCTTGTGGTCGCCTTGTAGATGGATAGGTTTAGCTCTGAAGAACTTCTTTTCCAGGCAGATTCTGCCCTTCTGCGTTCTTGCTTCAGTAACGACAGCTGGTTGTTAAACCAGCTGCGGTTGTTTTTCCGAATGCGGGTTCTTCGTTTCGGCGCTACCAAGTCGGCTGACTGTAGCATGGCCGAGTTTATGGCTTCCAATGTTTCAACGGCCGTTTGATGCGGCTGAGTTGTTTCTATTTTTTTCCTTAAAGTAGTTTTGAAGAGTTCAGAGTGGAGCTTCTTCTGACATCTAGTCCAGTGAGTTGTCACTGGATTTGATGTTTTTGTTGCAGGGGGGATGGTGGAAATACTGAATATAATTGCATGGTGGTCTGTCCATGGCAACTTTTCATTTTTCAAAATTTTTATTTCCAGAGCTTGTCTGAAAATAAGATCAAGTGTGTGACCTGAAGCATGTGTGGGCCCACATACTAGTTGCTGCAATCCTAATCCTTCCAGGTGATCAATACAGGCGTCGGCAATGGGGTCTTGTGAAGAGTTGGCCCAGAGATTGAAATCCCCGAGCAGCAAAAGATGTTTGCTGTTGAGGGTGTTAGTGGAGAAGAAATCCGTCCATGATGATAGCAGCTGCGATTTTGGGCCGGGCGGTCTATAGCAGAGCAGAATGTGGACGGTCTCCTTTGAATTTGCTTGCAGTTGCAGAGTAAGGGTTTCCATGAATGGAAGAGGGTTTTGGCGGACTGGTTTGGTGATCGTAAGGTGAGTCTTGTGGATCATCGCCAGGCCGCCTCCTCTTTGCCCTATTCTGTTTTCCGTTATAATACGGTAATTTTCTGGCACCAGTTCTCCTAGAATGGTGTTACAGTTGGCTGTGAGCCAGCTCTCTCTAATAAAGAGACAGTCTAGATCATTTTGTTGAATGAAGTCGCGGATTTCTAGTCTGTGTTTTACTGCCGATCTTGTGTTAATCAGAGCACATGATATGTGCTTGAGCTGGGGTAAATGGCTGAAATGTCTGACAGTCGATCTATGATCGATTCTCAATAGTCGCTCAGTTCTTAGGGCATTTTTGGTGATGGCTAGCAGTATTGCGGCGCATTGCCTCAAACTCCAAATGGTTTCGGCAGAATATTGCCGACATGCCATGATCGCCAATACACCGGGGGGGGGGGGGAGATTTCAGGGGCAATGGGGAGAGGAATTGGCTAATTCCTCTCTCCAGGCTTGGTCCAGAGGAAGGCAAAAAACCCTGGCGGCGCTCGGCCAATATGCTCCGGTAGGGAAAAAAATCCTTCCTGACCCCTGTAAGAGGCGATCGGGTAACCCCTGGATCAAGCTTCTGTACGTTGGAGAGACAGGGGGGGGGGCTGGGGCTGAGAGGGTGACCGTGTTGCTGGTCTGGTGGGATGGCTGCCTGCTCAGGCAGTGGGATGAGGGCTGACAGATAGGGTGCTTCTGTAAGAACTGGGGGCTGAGAGGGTGAAAACAGGGCCGAGTGACTGTCCTTCTGGGGTAAGGGGGGTTTCCTGGAAGCTGGGTGAGGACAGCAGAGGCGTGGGGAGCGGCGCGCCGTTAGGCCGCAAGTGAAGCTTCCGTGACCCGCCGGAGCACTGCGCGCGGGGGGGGGGCAAGATCCCCCGCTGACAGCTAGGAGAAGAGCAGCGGGAGGTCAGCTTTTATTACAGGAACACTCTCACATTGTATAATACTGTAATAGAGTGTATTATAGGATTTTACAAGCATTTTAAACTAGGGCTTATTTTCGGTGTAGGGCTTATATTGCAGCTGCCGTAAAAAAATAACGCTAGGTCTTATTTTTGGGAAAAACTGTAGAATTATCTTGCTCCAGCATCAAATTGATCTTTCAAAGCCAGTCTTGCCCTAAATAAGTTCAGATAGATAACATTTTGTGGAGATTCACAGCTGGGGACCATGAAATAAGTTGCAGCACAGATATAAGCTGTACTCATAAATCCTGAAAGGGAGCTAGGGGAGGTGGAATCCTTATGAGTAGAGCTCCAAAGGGCTGAAGCTAAGGGGAAAAAAATACTGGGAGTATGCTATAACCCCCTAACCTGAGGGAGGAGGGGGAGACGGATCTCCTATCACAATTTGGATTAGGGATGGGAAGGATTTTAATTATCCAGACATAGACTGGATGGAGGGAACCACATATTTGTCTAAGACTCGCCAGTTCCTAAATGTCTTGCAGGACAATTTCATGGTTCAGATGGTAGACGCGCCAACTAGAAATAAAGCGTTACTGGATCTACTGATTACCAACAGATCCTACAGATCTGATCACGGATGTGGAAATATGGTACAATTTAGGGAACAGTGATCACAGGTCAGTTGGCTTTAGTATAAATCACACAAATAGGAAACATAAGGGGAATACAAAGAAACTGAATTTCAAAAGTGTCAACTTCCCTAAACTATGAACCTTGCTAGAAGGCATAAATTGGGAGAAAATCTTAGTAACAAAGAACACAGAGAAGAGATGGGTCTGCTTTAAGCGTATAATAAATAAGGGCATTAGCCAATGCATCCCATTGGGCAATAAATGTAAAAGAGCGAACAAAAATTGTGGATGGCTTAACTCCAATGTAAAAAATACACATAAAAGCAAAGGAGAAGGCCTTCAAAAAAAAATACAAGGTTGAGGGATCATCATCAGAATTCAGACTTTACAAAGAATGCAACAAGAAATGTAAGGGTGCAAATTAGGGCGGCTGAGATAGAAAGACACATAGCAGAGGAGAGCAAAAAAAAATCCCAATAAATTATGTATGTATGTAAACAGTATAAAAGGGAGAACAGACCATATTGGCACCATAAGAAATGAGGAAGGACATCTGGTTACAAAGGATGGGGAGATGGCGAAGGTATTGAATTTATTCTTCTCAGTTTTCATGAGGGAATCGTGGGGGCTTTAGTAACCAAAACTGCAGTGTCTATCCTCATGACAAATCACAGGAAGCACCTCCATGGTTAACAGAGGAAACTTAACATTACTAAATCACTGGGACCAGATGGCTTGCACCCGAGGGTCCTTAGGGAACTCAGTCAAGTAATTATCAGACCATTTTCCACAATTTTTACTGACAGTCTACTGACTGGAATGGTACCAGCTGATTGGAGAAAAGCTAATGTAGCACCAATATTTAAAAAGGGCCCAAAATACATCCATGGGAATTACAGACCAGTTAGCCCAGTGTTTCTCAACTCCAGTCCTCAAGCCCCCCCAACAGGTCATGTTTTCAGGATTTCCATTATTTTGCACAGGTGATTTGATCAGTTTCACTGCCTTAGTAATTCCCACAGCCTTTTCATCTGAGGGAAATCCTGAAAACATGACCTGTTGGGGGGGCTTGAGAACTGGAGTTGAGAAACACTGAGTTAGCCTAACATCAATAGTATGCAAGCTCTTGGAGGGGATAAGGGACTATATACAAGATTTTAGTAATGAGAACGGTATCATTAGTAGGGATGAGCTGAACACCCCCCTGTTCAGTTCGCACCAGAACTTGCGAACAGACCAAATGTTTGTGTGAACTTTAGAACCCCGTTAAAGTCTATGGGACTCGAATATTTGAAATCTAAAGTGCTCATTTTAAAGGCTAATATGCAATTTATTGTCCTAAAAAGTGTTAGGGGACCCGGGTCCTGTCCCAGGGGAGTGGTTGGGGACCCGGGTCCTGTCCCAGGGGACATGTATCAATGCAAAAAAAAGTTTTAAAAACTGCAATTTTTCGGGAGCAGGGAATTTAAGAATGCTAAAAGTGAAACAATAAAAGTGAAATATTACTTCCAATTTTGTACCTAGGGGGTGTGTAAAGTCAGCATGTGAAATATCGCATGTTTCCCATACATAGAACTGTTCCTGCAATGTCAGTAATCGTCTGTTACCTGATAAAGGGAAAGACGATCACTTGAAGTGAAGTCACACATCAAGTCCCGCCACCCTACAGTTAGAAACACATATGAGGTCACACCTAATGCCTACAGTGCCCCCTAGTGGTTAACTCCTAAACTGCAATTGTCATTTTCACAGTAATCAGTGCATTTTTAAAGTACTTTTCGCTGTGAAAATTACAATGGTCCCAAAAATGTGTCAAAATTGTCCGATGTGTCCGCCATAATGTCGCAGTCATGAAAAAAAATCGCTGATCGCCGCCATTAGTAGTAAAAAAAAAATATTAATAAAAATGCCATAAAACTATCCCCTATTTTGTAAACACTACACATTTTGCGCAAACCAATTGATAAACGCTTATTGCGATTTTTTTACCAAAAATAGGTAGAAGAATACGTATCGGCCTAAACTGAGGAAAATAAATGTTATATCTTTTTTGGGGGATATTTATTATAGCAAAAAGTAAAAAATATTGCATTTTTTTCAAAATTGTAGCTCTATTTTTGTTAATAGCGCAAAAAATTTAAACCGCAGAAGTGATCAAATACCACTTAGGCCCCGTACACACAAGGCAATCTATCGGACCGACCGATTTGAACAGATCTGTCTGCTTGGATTTTGGTTTGCTCGCGTGTACACACGAGCAAACCAAAATCCCCGCCAGCAGACAGCGCGCTGACGTGTCGGTGACGTGGCGGTGGCGTTGACGCCGCCACGTCACCGCACCAGGAAGTAAAACACTTCCGCGCATGCGTCGAAATCATTCGGCGCGTGTGCGAGAAGACATGTCTGCTGGTTAGCATACTAACCAGCAGACATGTCGGGCGGACGGGTTCCCAGCCGACAGATTTCAAAGCATGCTTTGAAATCTGTCGGGTGGCCAAATCCGTCGGCTTGCCCGTACACACGATCGAATCTGTTTGCTGGGATGGTCGGGCCGACCGTTTCCAGCAGACAGATTTGATTGTGTGTACGAGGCCTAAAAGAAAGCTCTATTTATGGGAAAAAAAGGACGCCAATTTTGTTTGGGAGCCACATCGCACGACCGCGCAATTGTCAGTTAAAGCGACGCAGTGCCAAATCGCAAAAAGGGGCAAGGTCCTTAACCTGCAAAATGGTCCGGGTCTTAAGTGCTTATGGACCACCCATGCCCTGGAGAACAGGGGTCCTCAGATCCTTTCATTATACACGCCTGAACATGGGGATTCACAGTGGCCAGTCACTTTACCAAATGAATAGGCATGTGTTCCCTTGATGGCTACAACCAAAAATGTTTTCTTTTTTTAAGTTTTGGATCAAGTGGGAGGGGTTTTAGCTCCGGTCAGGTGTGGATGTGTCTATATCCCTATTAGGGGGATTCCCCCTCCCTGTTTGTCCTGCTGTCAACTGTCACTAAGACAGAAATTCTGGGGAATTCCAAAAGTTGTCATTAAAACAGGAATTGTGGGGAAAATATTTAACGAGGACACTTGGGGTGACAACTGTTGTTCTGTTGTGTCTCCATGGCAGGAAATGAAAGGGAAAAAAACTGTCCCTACTTTACCAAAACGAAAAAGAAATAGTCTGGGCTTTAGGATAATGTACAAGCTCTCTTTCCAAAAGGTGATTTTATTAGCGTAAGCAGTTAATGGTTCCTTTCTTCTCCTTTTATGTTATAATTAATGTTTCATCATATCTCACCAGGAAGTGTGATCGGGGATTTCCAGTTGTATAAAAACAACCAAACCTCAATTTAACTGAACTGAAAGTACTGTAGCCGTTTCTGCTTCTGCCAATGCCGTGGAGTTCATAAACACAAATGATCCAGAGTGCAAAATAATATATAAATAATATAAAAAATAATATATATATTAAAGAGAACCTGTCAGTTCCCTAAACACATCCAAATGGCAGCTTCCTGCCATGGAAGAATTAGTAGTTTGGCTGTCTAGGGGGCCGATGCCCCCCCTACCCCTCTTTCATTCAGGTGCTGCAGCCTCTGTTATGCCTCGTACACACGGCAGGACTTTCCGAGAAAAAAATCAGACGGGCTTTTTTCTTGGAAAGTCCGGGCCGTGTGTAGCCTTCATCAGACTTTTTTTGTCAGAAGTCCGACGGACCGTAGCTAGAGAACGTGTTCTCTTTCTTTCCGTCGGACTCCGACACCGGACAAAGGCAAAAGTATGACCGTGTGTACAAGGCATAAGACTTTTCAGCATTTGACATTTCCAGACATGTTGTATGCCCCCCCCCCCCCCTATGTGCTGTGACCCCCAACCTCTGACCCCTAGTCACTGCCGTGTCTTGTAGTGACATAGAAGTGGAAGTTTGGAACCACAGTACTCAGCAGGGGATATAGGGGGTTATTTACTAAAGCCTAATTCACTTTGTACTACAAGTGCACTTGAAATTGCACTGAAAGTGCACTTGGAAATGCAGTCGCTGTAAATCTGAGGGGTAGACCTGAAATGAGGGGAAGCTCTGCTGATTTTATCATCCAATCATGTGCAAGCTAAAATGTGTTTTTTTATTTTCCTTGCATGCCCCCCTCAGATTTACAGTGACTGCACTTCCAAGGGCACTTTCAGTGCAATTTCAAGTGCACTCTGCACTTGTAGTTTGCACTTGTCGTGCAAAGTGGATTTGCCTTTCGTAATTATAACCCCCAAAGTGTGGCTCGGCGCTACCTTCCACTCCCTCGTCACTGGCTGTGATTGCCAATGGCCAATGAGAAGGGAAACATCCGGTGGCTGCTATTGTGCTGGATCGAGATCAGGCTCAGTTAAAGCGGAGGTCCTCCATTTTTCTTTTAAAGGCAGCAGCTACACATACGGCAGCTGATGACTTTTAAAAAATGGACACTTACCTGTCCAGCGCGCCCGCAATGTCAGCAGACAAGGCTGAGCAAACGCTCGGTCCTTGGCTGCTTCCGCCGCCATCTTCGGTGAGTGAATCAGGAAGTGAAGCCTTGCGGCCTTGCGTCTCTAGTGCGCATGCGTGAGGATCGCAGCGCGCCGTCACTGGTGCCCGCTCTCTCCTGGGAACAGTGTTTTCCAGAAGACAGCGGGGGGTAACAGACTGGATTCCCCGTGGGGATCCGAACCCGGAAGTGGTGCAAATACCTGTCTCCGACAGGTATCTGCACCCCCCTCTCCCCTGAAAGGTGCCAAATGTGACACCGGAGGGGGGGAGGGATCCAAAAAGCGAGGTTCACTTTTTGTGTGAACCTCCGCTTTAAGTTTTAGGGGTGCTGGGGGACTGCTGCACACAGAAGGTTATTTACCTGCATGCATAGAATGCATGCAGGTAAAAAAAAACTTTAGCTTCTGCAAACACTTTAAAGAGACTATCATCAAAATGAAAATCTAAAATGGCCCCATCCAGTCCCGAACGCAGACCTTCTAACAGGAAAAATCTGATGCTTTCAGGTAGTGCCAGAGCTTACTGCAAAGCTCCATCCCACGCTCTTGCTATTGGCAGACCACTATATAGGGGTGCATCACTGACTAATAGGAATGTGCAAGGGGCAGGAAGAGCCAGGCAATATCTACCATTGGAAAGTGTCGAGGGTTTTGTCTGCCAAAATGGCCCAGGATTCAGCCATGACACATAATGCTCATACTTCTTGAGAGGGGTCACAGTTTGGCATGTTTGCCCTAGGTCTTAGATGACCTTGTCCTGGCACTGGGGAGGAGACAGAGTAGGCGCCAAGCAGGGGCGGACTGACCATTGAGGAACTCGGGCACTGCCCGAGGGCCCCATGCCACTAGGGGGCCCCATCAGGGTTGCCAGGCTCATTAAAACCAGGGACAGTGTGTAAAAATCTGTGTTTTTTTTACATCTGTCCCTGATATGTCCAAAACCTACATGCTTTTGATGTGAAAATCCTGAGATTTTAGCTGCCCCGCCTCTGTACTGCCACCTGGCTTGGTGGCCATCTGTAAGCCTGGGGGCCCCATAATCTTCTATTGCCTGGGGGCCCCATAATCTTCTATTGCCCGGGGGCCCCATGAGTTGTCACTCCGCCCCTGGTGCCAAGCATGGAGTTCACAGAGCTTGCAGCTGCACTCCTTGGAGCAGGAGGGGGGAGGGGCAGAGAGTGCAAGGGCAGGGGTGGCAGGTTGCACCAGCTACATGTGCATTGTCCCAAGCTCAGGTTTCTCATGGATGGCGTTTGTCCATTTTTTTTTCATCCATCTGTTGACGGATTAAAACGGACATCAATGCATCTCTATGATCATCCGCTAACATCTGTCTCCACTAAGCTCTTTTTTTCATGACGGAAGAAAACATAATTTATTCATCTGTAAAAAAACGTAACGGATGAAAAACGGATGTTAGCGGACGATCCGTTTACATCCGATCCGCTGACATCCGTTTTTAACCCAAATATGTAATGATATATGAATACATAAAATAAATGGGGACGTATCGCCATACGTCTGATTTTGGCGGATCGGATCGGGTCGGATGTCAGCAGACATGTCTCCTCTGACATCCGACGCTCCATAGGATTGCATGAAGCAAAACTGACAGGTGGACTTGAATGGTCCGACAGTGTGAAAGGGGCCTAAGATACCTTGAGATTTTGCATACTTTGAAAGGGTGCCATCACTAAATGTTGCTATATAGCAAGAAGTCTTTTTCTTTTCTTTTTTGAGAGATAAATTTGTCCTATAAAGGATATTATAGTTCAATAACTCTTCTGCACTTATCATCTTGTTAATGTTGCCACAGATACTTGATAAACTTTAAGAGTCGGTTCACACTGGGGCGATGCATCAGGCGGCTCAGCCGCCTGACGAGTCGCTTCCCATGCAGTGCAATGGAAGCGTCCTAACCGGAGCGACACAAGTCGCCCCGACTTAGAATTTTACTCCCTGTACGACTTCGGGGGCGGCTCGGGGCGACTTGCATTGACTTCTATACAGACTATACAGAAGTCGTCTTGCAAGTCGCCTCTGGAGTCGTCCACAGGATGACTAGCAGAGCCGCCCTCGGAGTCGTGCCGCCTGTGTGTAAACCGACACAACAAAGCTAAAATTGTTTGACCGTGAGATGTTCTTTCAGTTATTAGTTTACAAACACCTCTGTAAAGAATCCCAACAATGCAGATGATGGTTCATTTCACACGGATTGCACTTTTTATACACTTCTTAAAAGTCGTTATGCTGATTGTGGTAGAACGTATCCTCCTAGTGGACTTTTTTTTTAAATGTATTAAAGCGGAGTTTCAGCCGAAGTATGACTTTTAACCATTAAGGCCGCGTACACACGATCGTACATGTCCGCTGAAACTGATCCGCAGACCAGTTTCAGCGGACATGTTCGATCGTGTGTACGGCCTATCGGACCGTTTTCCAGCAGACAAAAGTTTCCAAACATGCTTAGAAACCTGTCCGCTGGAAACCTGTCTGTCGGACATGTTCGGTGGTTAGTACACAAAATCATCGGACCAAAATCCCGCGCATGCTCAGAATCCAGTCGACGCATGCTTGGAAGCATTGAACTTTGTTTTTTCATCACGTTGTTGTGTTCTACGTCACCGCGTTCTGGTCCGAGGGGATTTTGGTCCGATGGTGTGTACGCACATCAGACCATCAGACCACTTCAGCGTGGTCCGATGAAAACGGTCCATCAGACCATTTTTCCTCGGACATGTCTGATCGTGTGTACGCGGCCTTAAGGACCGAGCCTGTTTTTCAGACTTAGGCTGCGTACACACGATCAGTCCATCCAATGAGAACGGTCCGAAGGACCGTTCTCATCGGTTGACCGATGAAGCTGACTGATGGTCTGATGTGCCTACACATCTTTCATTTTTTATCATTGAACTTAATTACTAATCACAAGGGATGAAGATCATTCCTTGTGATGGCAACCGCTTAGGGCCCCGCAAAGCTGCGGAGGGCCCCCCAAATTACTAGAGGCCCCAGCCTCGCTGGCTGCATGGGAGAAGAGGTAAGAAGTCCCTACATGGGAGAAGAGGTCAGCACCCCCCACTTCTCACTTCAATGTAAGATGTCATTTCCGACAGGCAGAACACCCCCTTCCACCGCTTCTCAATTTTAATCTATAATGTGACATGTCACTGTCGGCAGCACCCTATCCCCCCCCCCCCCCCCCAGCCTCTCAAATTTAATGTGATGTGTCATTTGGCTTAGGGCCCCAGGGAGGTCAGGATCGGCACTGATCATTATGCTGATGATCTTAACCAGTTGCCGATCACCCGGTAGCAGATTTACTGCTACAGGGCGGTTGCGCTGCAAAGGATTACGTATATACGTGATCCTGCATTTCTGGGTCTACCAGTACCCGCTGATCGTATTGTAAACATGGCAGATCGCCGTTCTGTCAGTATGGAAGACATTGATCCTGATACCCCACAGTGAGAAAACACTGGTTAGGCACACATTTAGCCCTTTGATTGCCCTAGATGTTATCCCCTTCCCAGTGTATTAGTACAGTGACAGTGCATATTTTTTATCACTGTATAAGTGTCACTGATGCCACGTACACACGATCGGTTCATCCGATGAAAACGGACCGATGGATTTTTTTCATCAGATATTCGATGAAGCTGACTTTCATCAGTCTTGCCTACACCCCAACAGTTAAAAATCCGATCGCGTCAGAACGCGGTGATGTAAAACACAACGACGTGCAGAGAAAAATGAAGTTTAATGCTTCCGAGCATGCTTCGACTTGATTCTGAGCATGCATGGATTTTTGACAGATGGATTTCCCCACAAACGATCGTTTTTTTTCTATCGGTTTTTTAACCATCAGAAGATTTTAAAACAGGTTCTATTTTTTTTTTCACCGATTGGAAAAAAAACGATGGGCCCCACACACGATCGGTTCGTCCAATGAAAACAGTCCTGTACAGACGAACCGATCGTGTGTACAGGGCATTAGTGTCACTGGTTCTCACAAAGTGTCACTTATAGCTAGATTCAGGTAGGGCGTATTGGTAAGCGGGCGTAGCGTATCGAATATACGCTACGCCGCCGCAAGTTAGAGAGGCAAGTGCTGTATTCACAAAGCATTTGCTCCCTAAGTCACGGCGGCGTAGCATAGATGGGCCGGCGTAAGTCCGCGTAATTCAAAGTAGGTGGAAGGTGGGCGTGATACATGTAAATTAATCGCGACCCCCCGAAAGAACGGTGCATATGCCGGCCGTGGTCGTATCCCAGTGCGCATGCTCAAAATCACGTCGCAAATAGTCAATGCTTTCGATGTGAACGTAACCTACGCCCAGCCCCATTCTGAATCGGCTTACGCAAACGACGTAAACGACGTCAAATTTGACGGCTGTTCCGACGTCCATACTTAGCATTGGCTGCGCCATCTTTTTAGTGGTTTATCTTTGTGCCTGAAAAACGCCTTACGTAAATGGCGTAGCTTACTACGACGGCCGTGCGTACGTTTGTGAATAGGCGTATCTTGCTCCTTTCCATATTAAATTTTAAAATTGCAGTTAAGATCCGACAGTGTAATACAATTACGCCTGTCAGATCTTTGCTGCAAACCGACATATCTTGTTTTCTGCATAAAGAAAACAGATAAGCCGGCGCACAGTGTGAGTTATGCCGGCGTATCACTGATACGCCGGCATAACTCTACCTGAATCTGGCCCAAAGGAGTTCTGCTAAGTTTTAAAGTCGATGTAAACCCTCCATATACCCAGCGAACAACCTTAGATGATACATAGGGATGAAACAAATCTCCTTACATACGTTTTACATTTATATCTGTTGTCTTCACATTTATATACTGTATAGAAAGTTCAGCTCTTGTTAGGAGATTTTCTCTTCCTGTTTAACACAAAGGGCCAGATTCTCAGAGGCGTTACGACGGAGGGCCAGATTCTCAGAGGCGTTACGACGGAGTATCTCAGATACCCCGTCGTATCGCCTTTTTTTTTGTCTCGTATCTATGCGAGTGATGCTTAGCATCACTTTTGCATAGATACGCTTCTACATCCGACAAGTGTAATACAATTACACTTTCGGATCGTAGATGTAATGACAACTCCGGCCACTAGGTGGCCTTTACGTTGTTTTTTCATTTGCATATGCAAATGAAGTAGTACGCCGATTCTCGATCGCTTTTACGCCGCCCCGTCGTCGCGTACGTCGTTTACGAACTCGTAAGGTTACCCCAGCTTCTATGTGGAGTAACCTTACGAGGTCCCGTCGGATGCCGTCGTGTCCCGTCGGACGCCATGTTAAGTATGGCGTCGGGTCAGCGTCGGATTTTTCCGTCGCTTACGTCGTTTTACTAACTCGTTCGCGAATAGGGACTTGCGTAAATGACGCTCACGTCGTTTTGACGTCGGTTTCAACGACGCTTTCCGACGTGAGCTGGAGCATGCGCACTGGGCTTTTTCCCCGGCCGGCGCATGCGCAGTTCGTTCGACGCGGGGGCGCGCTTAATTTAAATACAAGCCGCCCCATTTGAATTGCGCGAGTTTACGCTGCGCGATTTACGCGACGCAGGTGAAACCTACGGAGCAAGTGCTTAGAGAATAAAGCACTTGCTCCAGTACGCAGCGGCGGCGTAGTGTAACTGGCTTACGCTACGCCGCCGAAAATATTTGAGAATCTGGCCCAGAGTGTGATGTCTGGGCATACAGGCAAGATAGCGAAAATTGCTGATTGGAGCAAAGGGGCACACACCTCCTCTCATAATAGGCAGAGTCACTCAGAGGTGTTTTGTAACAGGGCCAGCTCCCTGCTAATCTATTTATAACAACTGTCCCAGACAAGCTGCTTTTATCTGATGTGTCCGAGATTTTGTCAGGAGGTATCAGGCTGATAACAGAGGAATGGGTCAGGACACAGCTATGGGACTTGACTCTTTGAAGAGAGATAACATAACACTGCAGATATATGTGCCCAGCTCAAATTTCATGAATTGGGTTTACATCCACTTTAAGCTATACACAACACAGCTTAAATAGTGTGACCTTAATATCACATATCACTTTTTATTCATGT
Organism: Rana kukunoris; assembly: GCA_029574335.1. Classification (NCBI taxonomy): domain Eukaryota; kingdom Metazoa; phylum Chordata; class Amphibia; order Anura; family Ranidae; genus Rana; species Rana kukunoris. Next base: position 201,328,971 of record CM056057.1, read on the forward strand.
ATCATTTATAAACAACTCTGCAAAGTATATCCAAACAGTACCGGTTCTGGCTCATTTCACAGGAGGTTATGCTCATTTATAAACACACTGCTTGCTTCAAACAATGCCATCTGTTCTCAAGATATCTTCTTCTGATTGTAGTAAAGTGATAGAATGTCACCCCCTAGTGGATGTATGAACAATTGTTTGATCTATAGGTACATCATGTATCATTATTATTTTTTTATTATAGTTTTTTTATATACCGTTTTTATATAGTGCCAACAGTATTGGGCAGACAGTACAGTCACAATACAATTGAATACAGAAGGAAACAGAGGGCGCTGCTCGTTAGAGCTTACAATCTAAAAAAGGGAGGATCAAGTGATGCAAAAGGTACTAACTGGGGGAATGAGCTGATGGAGAAAGTGAAAGTGCAGTTGTTAGGTGGAGGCCGGATAGCTTCTCTGAAGCATGTGAGTACTGTGGATTTTAGATGTGGGTAGTAATTTTTGTAAGGTCCAAGTCTTCCAAATTTGATAAATCGATATTCTCCCATTCTGTGATTACAAATGTTTCCAGTTTCTCCAAAGATATTGAAAAAATGTGAAACAATTCCCGCAAAAAAACATGTCTGTAGTTGATGTATTTGTTTTTCCCCATCTTATACAGTATCTAAGCCCTTCCAACCGTCATTCTCCTGTTCAATGAGATCACTTCTGTCACTAGTAAAGATGTGTCACTGGAAAGGGGGTGGAGGTGATGAATCTAAATGTCACCACATGATACTAAGATCTAAGGGAGAATGTACAGATTGTAACAACTTTGTAGGGCAAGGTCCTGTCTGATTGGAAACAAATTGATTGAATAGATTATATAGATTCTTATATGCAGCGCCCTCTACCATAGGTAGGTGTTAGAGGTGAGGATTTGTGGGTGATAGCTGCCAGGCAGGGAAATTTAGGCAGGCCTATGCTGCACGCTAGGCCTTCTTGTTTTGATATGGGGGGCAGGGAGTGGTTAGTGTAGCAGTGGGTGTGTCCACCTGTCCTTCAGTTCTTGGGTGCCTCCCCTGTTTCCAGGGAGAATGTTCTGGAAGAGGGGCAGGGCTGGGAATTGGAGTGACAAGGAGCTCATGTGAGGAGCCCTGACCAATCCCCAACTTGTATTGGCAGGGGGGAAGCCTCCTACTTAAGCTCAGGTCCAGCCCACTGGATGGAGTTGTCAGGTGGGTAAAGTGAAGAATGGAGTGTTAGGCCTTGTACACACGAGGGAATAAATCCGCTGAAAATGGTCCGACGGACCATTTCAGCCGAAAAATCCCCTCGTCTGTATGGGCAAACGGACAGTTTTGGCCGGATTTCATGCTTTGGAACTTTTCCGCTGGAGAGCTGCCCGTCAGATATGTCCGCTGGTTAGTACGGCAAACCAGCGGACATATCTGCCCGCACATGCGTCGTATCCTGTGAATGGATCCGACGCATGCACGCGGAAGTGTTTACTTCCTGGTGCGGTCACGTGGCGGTGACGTGGCGGTCACGTGGCGGCGTCAACGTCACCATCGCGTCACCGCGCTGTCCGCCGGCGGGGAATTTGATCCGATGGTGTGTACAGCCATCGGATCAAACAGTCCGGCGGACATATCCGATGGAAACGGTCCGTCGGACCGTTTCCATCGGATACATTCCCTTGTGTGTACAAGGCCTTAGACTGCAGCAGGAGGCTCATCCCCATCTGGGGGGTGTAGGCCTCGGCGGAGGAGGTCGGGAGCTGGGAGGGAGCCTCTCTCCCTACACGGTCATGGAGGAGGTGCCCTGGAACAGAGGAGCTGGAAAGCAGTCGGTACGCATGTCTGGATAAATTCTTCACCAAGGACTCGGGGCAGGAGAAGTTCGGTGAGTGAGGCGCAGTGGAAATCTGGAGGAGGCATGCATGTCAGGGGAGCTGGGTGCAAGGCCAGGGGGGAGACTGTTGGGCTTTGTGTCAAATCGATGTGGATTGCGGGCACAGGATTTGCAAATCGGGCTAGCTGGGATCAGTAGTCCACCAACAATCTAAAGCTGCTAAACAACTAGGCCAGGGGTGTCAAACTGGCGGCCCTCCAGCTGTTCCGAAACTACAAGTCCCATCATGCCTCTGCCTGTGGGAGTCATGCTTGTAACTGTTAGCCTTGCAATGCCTCATGGGACTTGTAGTTTTGCAACAGCTGGAGGGCCGCTAGTTTGACACCCCTGAACTAGGCCATCAAGAAGGGGTACTGCAGGCACCTGGCCTAATAAAATTCAGCAAGTTCAGCAACCACCTGGGATTATTCAGAGTGAACCCTTGTGCAGTGTAAAGATGATGGGGCAGAGAGACTAAAGCCGCGTGCACATGATCGGAAATTCCGACAAGAAAAAACGCAGATTTTTTTTTCCGACTGAATGTTGGCTCATACACACGGTCACACAAAATTCCGACCGTCAAGAACGCAGTAACGTACAACACTACGACGAGCACAGAAAAGTGAAGTTCAATGCTTCCGAGCATGCGTCGACTTGATTCCGAGCAAGCATGTTTTTTTGTGCATCGGAAAAAATTAAGAGCCAGCTCTCAAATTTTTGATATTGGAAATTCCAACAGAAAAACTCAGATGGAGCCTACATACGGTTGGAATTTCCAACCAAAAGCTCACATCAAACTTTTCTTGTCAGAAATTCCGACCGTGTGTACGCGGCATTACATTGTACAGTGAAGTTTGTGCAGGAGGAGAAGAGTCCTGGGAGTAACAGTCTGCAGGAGTTGGTGAAGAGGAGAAACTGTAAATGTTAGAGTCCATCACTTGTTCAAAGCGCAATTGATTCAATAATTCTGGAAAAAGTGATCTATTCTTTGGGCATCCCATACCCCTTCCCCATCCAAGTTAAATCCCCAAATAAACAAAAATAAACAACAGCAAATGACTGTTCATTGTCTCCTGGAGAGTGATGTATGAAGGTCTGGCAGCAGGGTGAACATAGTGGGTGTTAGTAACTAGTAGCAACCATCCGCTACATATAGATTGTAAAGCCAGATTGTTTGAGGGTAGACTGAAAAGATCACAGCCCAACATATAAGGAGTGACCACACAGACATGAACTTTTATCAGTTCACTACCATGCCACTCTTCGAGATGTTCAGCACTGAAAATGGTACATGTGCACTCTGCAAACAGTTGGGATATTCCAATAAGTGTATATTTATTGGTTTATACGAAGGTTATTGCGCCTACAAACTATGGTACGTATATCAAGTAGAGAGGATGCGGGTGATTCTAAGTATGCACCTCATCCCGGTTTTAATTAATAGCAAGAGAAAGAGAATGGGATTGTATTGGTGCTAGATACAAATAGTACATATAGACCATGGCCCTCCAGTTGTTCAGGAACTACAATTCCCATCATGCCTAGTCATGTCTGTGAATGTTAGGCCGCGTACACACGATCAAATTTATCTGCTGAAACTGGTCCGTCGGACCAGTTTCAGCAGACATCTCCGATCATGTGTACGGGCTAGCGGACATGTTTTCCCAGCGGACAAATTTCAAAGCATGCTTTGAAATTTGTCCGCCGGAGAAATGTCCGTTGGATATGTCCGCTGGTTAGTACACTAACCAGTGGACAGAAATCTCTGCGCATGCGTCAAATGGATTTTACTTCCTGGAGTGGTGACGTGGCGGCGTCAACGTCACCGCCACGTCACCGCGTCCTCAGCCCGAGGGGATTTTTGTCCGATGGTGTGTACATGCCATCGGACCAAAATCCAATGAGACATGTCCGCTGCAAGCGGTCCGTCGGACATGTTTGAGCGGACATGTCTCATCGTGTGTACGCAGCCTCAGAGTTTTACAATGTCTCATGGCATGTGTAGTTCCGCAACAGCTGGAGGGTCAAAGTTTGAGGATCCTTGATATAGACAATATACATAAAAATATATATTTATTTTATTAGTATAGACATATGCAAAATGGTTCAATTAAAATAGGTTAACAGAGCATATATTGGAAAAGGTGGGTCGCTGGTTACCCAATATTCAAGAAGTGGTGGTCACAGGAGAATGTCTTGTCCCAACATGTTTTGCCAAATGTGGCTTCCTCAGAAGATTTATTCTGGGACCACCAGACCGTAACCCAGCTCTAGCATAAATTACAAAAACATATTAGCAAGAGTTAGGATAATACAAGTCATATATGAAAACATAAACAGGAAGATTTTTATGGTAGCATATATCCCTGCCATGGCCTGTGAAAAAGAAACCGAGTACCCACCTTCAACCCAGCCGGGCAAATGTATGCGGTCCATTTACATCTGATTGCCCAATGCCCATAGAGGAGAAGGGGTAATCAGCAGGGATCAGTGGACAGGTTCTCAACTGAGCAGGCAGACTTCTGGTGGAGTCAACCCTGTGTGCAAGGGGCCTAAAACTAATGCCGCGTACACACCATCATTTTTCGGGTTGTAAAAAACAAAGTTTTTCAGGCTCTAGAAAAAATAAAAAAAATTTCAACCCGATCATTAAAACGGCCTTGCCTACAAACGACCGTGAAAAAAATGCTCTAGCAAAGCACGGTGACGTAAAACACGTACAACGGCACTATAAAGGGGAAGTTCCATTCGGATGGCGCCACCCTAGGGGCTGCTTTAGCTGATTTTGTGTTAGTAAAAGACGATTTGCGCTTTTCTGTCTGTTACAGCGTGATGAATGTGCTTACGCCGTTACGAACGCTAGTTTTACCAGAACAAGCGCTCCGGTCTCATAACTTGCTTCTGAGCATGCGCGGATTTTTCACGTCGTTAAAGCCCACACACAACTATTTTTTACAACCCAAAAAACGACAACGTTAAAAACGTTGTGAAAAGATAGAGCATGTTTGGAAAAAAATTGCCCGTTTTTCAGAACCTGAAAAATGCTCTGAAGCCCACACACGATCGTTTTTAATGACATTAAAAAAAAGTTTGTTTTTTAGAACCCGAAAAACGGTCGTGTGTACGCGGGCAATAGTTGTTAAAGCCAACCAAATGCAGTACACATTAGCAGTCCCACTACTAAAATATACATAAAAATTAGAACAACTGGCATGGCTGCACACACCTAATGGTATTTGCATAGCTCTTTGCTTAGAGAAACTGCTAATACATTTGTTAAGTGTGAATGAGGGCAAATCAATTTTTTTTGTGAATAAACAACTTTAGATCTTTAGAGGAACTAGCCTGCTGAGTAGTTTAGGAGGTAGTACCGTAATATGCCCACCAGAGGGCACTGGTACAGCATTATACCACTAGATATATTTTAAAGGAAATAAGCGTTGAACTAAGATCACCAGCTTCATCTAGTGGCCATAATGTAGTATTTCTCCATACCACAATTTATTTTCTATATGACGAACATTTACCCAGTACCCCTTACTCATTTGAAATAGGGATTTCCAGATTCTGATAAGCCCCCCACCCACAGATTCCTATAACTACCAGACCAGGATTGTGGCGAAGAGACTCTTGTGGGGACAAGGTACTTTGGCAAAGTATCCCCCCATGTTGAGGGTATGTGCATGGGCGTCCGCTCCATAGGGCAACGGGGGTCGGTTGCCCCCCCCTGGAATTTAAGAACTGCAGTGGGTGTCAGGCCGGCACCCCCCGCGAATGAATATCAGCGCAGGGGGGTGATCAGTGCGAGTGTCTTTGGGTATAACAAGTGAGCTACTGGTTGCTGGTGACATGGTAATGCCCTGGTGTTGCTGGTGACAAGGTGGTGCCCTGGTGTTGCTGGTGACATGGTGGTGCCCTGGTGTTGCTGGTGACATGGTGGTGCCCTGGTGTTGCTGGTGGCCTGGTGGTGGCCTGGTGTTGCTGGTGACATGGTGGTGGCCTAGTGTTGCTGGTGACATGGTGGTGCCCTGGTGTTGCTGGTGACATGGTGGTGCCCTGGTGTTGCTGGTGACATGGTGGTGCCCTGGTGTTGCTGGTGACATGGTGGTGCCCTGGTGTTGCTGGTGGCCTGGTGGTGGCCTGGTGTTGCTGGTGACATGGTGGTGGCCTAGTGTTGATGGTGACATGGTGGTGCCCTGGTGTTGCTGGTGACATGGTGGTGCCCTGGTGTTGCTGGTGACATGGTGGTGCCCTGGTGTTGCTGGTGACATGGTGGTGGCCTAGTGTTGATGGTGACATGGTGGTGCCCTGGTGTTGCTGGTGACATGGTGGTGCCCTGGTGTTGCTGGTGACATGGTGGTGCCCTGGTGTTGCTGGTGACATGGTGGTGCCCTGGTGTTGATGGCGATGTGTGTATGTACATTACTCTTGCCTAGCGCTAGTGGTCGAAGAAAGGGTAAAATGCGACTGTGTATTGCCGCTGCTGATGCGCCCCCCCTGAAAAAATTTCAGCGGACACCCATGGGTATGTGGTCTGCAGGGGCGGACTGACCATTGAGTCACTCGGGCACTGCCCAAGGGCCCCATGCCACTAGGGGGCCCCATCAGGGTTGCCAGGCTCAGTAAAACCAGGGACAGTATGTAAAAATCTATGTTTTTTTTACATATGTCCCTAAAATGTCCGAAACCGACTTGTTTTTGATGTGAAAATCCTGAGATTTTAGCTGCCCCGCCTCTGTACTGCCTCCTGGAGTACTGGCCATCTGTAAGCCCGGGGGCCCCATAATCTTCTATTGCCCGGGGGCCCCATGAGTTGTCAGTCCGCCCCTGGTGGTCTGGTATGGTTCAGGACTGCATATTTGTCCTCCCTTTCACCCCTGCCGGACAGCATGCTCAGATAAGGGTCTGGTAATTTGTGGGAACCTCATGCAATTTAATTTATTTTTTTTTGGTTTTGGTTCCCTCTTAAAACTCTTACCATATTCAAAGGACATTGTATGGATTGTGGTGAAATCCCCATGACATTTTTTGTTTTTTAACAACTTCGAGACCAAACTATTCCTGCTTCACCTCCTTCCTGCCCAGGCTGTTTTCATATTTCAGCTTTGTCACACTTTCAGTGACAATTGCTCGGTCATGCAATGCTGTACCCAAATGAACCACTTATGCAGGCTAAGGTTCTTGCCCCTTTTTGCGATTCGGCACTGCGTCGCTTTAACTGCGACGTGGCTCCCAAACAAAATTGGCGTCCTTTTTTTCCCACAAATAGAGATTTCCTTTGGTGGTATTTGATCACCTCTGCGGTTTTTATTTTTTGTGCTATAAACAAAAATAGAGCGACAACTTTGAAAAAAAAAACAATATTATTTACTTTTTGCTATAATAAATATCCCCCAAAAAGATATAAAAAACATTTTTTCCTCAGTTTAGGCCGATGCGTTTTCTTCTACCTATTTTTGGTAAAATAAATTGCTATAAGTGTTTAACGATTGGTTTGCGCAAAATGTATAGCGTTTATGAAATAGGGGATAGTTTTATGGCATTTTTAAAAATAATTATTTTTTACTACTAATGGCGGTGATCAGCGATTTCTTTTTTCGTGACTGCGACATTATGACGGACACATCAGACACATTTTTGGGACCATTGTCATTTTCACAGCAAAAAGTGCTATAAAAATGCACTGATATCTGTGAAAATGACAATTGCAGTTTAGGAGTTAACCACTAGGGGGGTGCTGTAGGGGTTATGTGTGACCTCATATGTGTTTCTAACTGTAGGGGGCGGGGCTGGACATGTGATGTCATTGACCGTCTTTCCCTATATCAGGGAACAGACAATCACTGATAGTGCCACTGTGAAGAATGGGAAAGGTGTGTTTACACTCACCTCTCCCCTTTCTTCAGCTCCTGTGACCGATCGCGGGACACCGGCAGCGATCTGGTCCACGGGTCCCGCGGCCGCGGAGCTTTGGACCGGACCCACGGCTAGGCTCTTAAAGGCGACATACCTGTACGTGCTTGTGCCCAGTCGTGCCATTCAGCCGACGTATATGTGCAGGAGGCGGTCCTTAAGTGGTTAAAAGAAATGTGCTTTTTTTCCTAATCATACTTACCACGTGGTCTCTGCACTGAGAACCGAGGCACCAAACATTGCCGGTGGCTCGGTTTTTACTCCTCCCCGAGCAGAGTGATGCTGACTGTCAGTCAGCACCGCTTCTGCTCTACTTTTTAGCGCTCATTGGAGCACTGAGCTGTGGAGGGGTGGCAGCTCACTGAGACAGTGTGACAGCCATTAATCGGGGAAGCTGGCGGATCCAGACTTGGAAGTCGTCATGGCGGGCTGCCCCGACTGTTGGCAGTGACGTCAGCAGAGAGCGGACTTCAGACCGTTCTCCACTGAAAACGAGTCACAGGATTGCAAAATTTATTACACTCCTGTGAGCCAGAGAAGCCTAGCCTAAAAAAGCTCAGGCTGGACTTCTCCTTTAATTTATAAATTTTTGGAGACAGTCATAGCTTTCTTGTGGTGGTATGTTTTTTTTTTTTTTTTTTTTTTTTGCTATATTAGGTGGATGTATACCTGAAAATTTGTATTTATTTTTTTATGTCACATTGTAGAGTATAAGATTTCCTATCACCTGTGCCCAGTCTTGCCACAAAGAGTTAATCCAGCTCTGAGCAATCCTCTTTTATTGTTTAGTGAAATAAAACGAATTTACGGAGAAAAACCTTAGTCCGTTCCGCCCCCTTGCTGTGAGTGACAGGTTATTTACATACCTCATGCACTAAGCTGGAGACAGGCATTATTTTTAAATTCTCACCCCCTTTTCTGAAGTCATTTGGTTACTTTTCTGGATTGTAACTGGATGTTAGTGATCATAGCAGAATAGTGTAAGGGGAGTGTAGAGGAGGGCGGGGAGTCTACTGACATCACGACTCCACCCACCGAGCTCCAGACAACAGACCCACCCACAGAATCTGCAGTTTTTCAGTTCTTATAACAGACAGAGGGGAGACATTTGACAGGTGAGGATACATGCAGGAGGCATCTATATCCTTATAGATCAGCACTATGGCAGGAGTTTAGGAAGGATGAGAGTGGCTTTACATCCACTTTAAGAAAAAATAAATACAATTTATTTGAAAAGGGTTTTGTTTTTGTTAAACAAAAATTGAAAATGAATAATATTTCTTCACAAGTTTAGGGCAAAGTGTATTTTGCTACATTTAGACAGATCAGAACCAGTCCAGTCAAAAAAAATGTTTGATAAACAGGCTGGGGTCAGTTCAGGCAGCAGGCAAAATCTTGGTCAGTTAAACCGTAGGATGTCATATGATGTCCTCAGGTTGAAGTGGTGATATCTAGAGGCGTGTCAGGAGTCAGGACGCCCACTAACACACAGCTCCTTTCTATATCTGCATTGTGGAGAGTGTCCTGACCCTCCTGCTCGCCCCCTCCCCCTCAAGAGGCTTTCTCCACACCAGGGAGAAAGCCCTGCATTACTGTGTGGAGTTACAGACAGAAGAACAGGAAGTGAGGATTTCTCAGAAGAAATAAGGACATTTAAAAGCAAAATGGAAGGATGAGGTAAGTGAAGGAGGACTGCACTAAGGTAAAGGAAGATATTTAGGGAAAATGTTTTTTACCTTTACAACCCCTTTTAAATCATGTTTTTATATACACAATGGTTTTAATCGAATCTCAATAAACGATTATATAAGTTTTAAATATGTCTGATTGATAGTACGGTACCCTTAAAGGGGTGTTCCAGCTAAATTTGATGTTTATTAAAAGTCAGCAGCTACAAAAAGTGTAGCTGCTGGCTTTTTATAAACAATCACTTACCTGCTCCAGCGTTCCAGCGACACGCCGGCCGGGGCTCCGCTCCTCTCACTGGCCGGCGTCTTCATTTGTACTGTGGGCACCCGCCGTGACAGCCTTCGGCTCCACGGCCGGGCACCCACTGCACATGCGCGAGCCGCACTGCGCATGCGAATGCGCGCGCGGCGCGGCTCGCCGCTGATTTGACAGGCGATCGTCTGGGACCTGTCACGTGTCCTAGACGATCGCCTAGGGGAGGGGCTGCAGTAAGGCGATTAAGCTTAATCGCCTTACCAGCCCTCGGTGGAAGGAGGAAGTGGGACAGGAAGTCCCACTCCTCCTGAAGCCCCCACTCCCCCCCAAATAAATGACATGCCAAATGTGGCATGTAAGGGGGAGAGGAGTGGATAAAGCAGAAGTTCCAATTTTGGGTGGATCTCCGCTTTAATGTCCCATACTTTTGGATCCTCTAATTTTCTCACAGTAATCTTTAAAAAAAATTAAAACTTAGCCTATGGAGCTTTTTAAGTACCGAAGTTTGGCACCATTCCACAAGTGTGTGCAATTTTAACCACTTTAGTCCCAGACCATATTGCTGTCCAAAGACCAGAGCACGTTTTGTGATTTGGCACTGCGTCGCTTTAACTGACAATTGCGCGGTCGTGCGACGTGGCTCCCAAACAAAATTGGCGTCCTTTTTTTTCCCACAAATAGAGCTTTCTTTTGGTGGTATTTGATCACCTCTGCGGTTTTTATTTTTTGCGCTATAAACAAAAATAGAGCGACTATTTTGAAAAAAAATCAATATTTTTTACATTTTGCTATAATAAATATCCCCAAAAAATATATAAAAAAAACTTTTTTTTTCCTCAGTTTAGGCCGATACGTATTCTTCTACATATTTTTCGTAAAAAAAAATCGCAATTAGCGTTTATTGATTGGTTTGCGCAAAATTTATAGCGTTTACAAAAAAGGGGGTAGTTTTATGGCATTTTTATTAATATTTTTTTTTACTAGTAATGGCGGCGATCAGCGTTTTTTTTCGGTACTGCGATATTATGGCGGACACATCGGACACTTTTGACACATTTTTGGGACCATTGGCATTTTTATAGCGATCAATGCTATAAAAATGCATTGGATTACTATAAAAATGCCATTGGCAGTGAAGGGGTTAACACTAGGGGGCAGGGAAGGGGTTAAGTGTGTTCCTATTTGTGTTCTAACTGTATGGGGGGGGTGGACTTACTAGGGGAAATCGCTGATCTTCTGTTCATACATTGTATGAACAGAAAATCAGCGTTTCCCCCGCTGACAGGAACGAAAGGTATGTGTTTACACACAAAGCTCCCGTTCCCCGCTCTGTAACGAGCAATAGACATGTGCATTTGTTTTCGTTAGAATGCATTTTCGTCCGAAAATCTGTTTTTTTCGTTATCGTATTAACAAACGATAACGAAAGTGCAAGAAACGAAAACCGAAAGATCCGACATAAAAAATGCTTTATTTTCGTTTTCGTTGCGGTAAAAATTCGATATAGAGAGATTCGACATTATAGGGAAAAGATTTGACATCATAGAGAAAAGATTTGACATTATAGAAATAATAGATTCGACATTTGAGAGAATAGATTTAGATTCGTGAGACGTAAAGATTCGACGCTCCATCGAATATTCTTTGATATCCGCCAGGCATCAAAAAGATTCGACATTCCATCAAATATTTTTTTTTTTTTTTTTTTTTTTCATTCGACAGAAACCAAGTATTATTGCATTTTCGGACGAAAGCTATTCCCCAACGAAAAACGAAATAAATCAAAACGATTTTCGGGAGTAACTAAATAAATTTATTTTCCAAACGAAAAAACGAAACAAAATATTCCAGTCTGCACATGTCTAACGAGCAATCGCGGGTGCCCGGCAGCATGCGCGCCCCCTAGTAGCCGAAAAGTAGAGGACGTAGAGCACCATGTCACAGTAATATGACGGTGGGCGGTCGGGAAGCAGTTAAAGCATGACATGTTAGGCAACTTTTTCCTGGGTGCAACATCATCTTCTATATTTTACAAAAAATTGGGATATATATTGTGTTTTTTTTTTTTGCATTAAAATTCATGAAAGTGTATTTTTTCCCCCAAAAATTGCATTTGAATTTTTTTTTTTACGCAAATACCATGGGACATAACACATTGCAACGACCGCCATTTTTTTCTCTAGGGTCTCTGCAAATTACATATTATATATATAAAATGTTGGGGTTCTTAATCATTTTCTATCAAAAAAATTATGATTTTTACATGTAGGAGAGAAATTTCAGAATTGGTCTGGGTGGAAAGTGGTAATGTTCAGTACACAGGACATCAGATACCGACAAAATGTGGGTTCACCTCCACTGATATTTTATTGAGGTATGGTAGTGACGGAAGCAGTCTACTATGGAGAGGTCATATTATGAGGGCATAAAAACTATTTTTGGAGGGTTTTGGCTTGTTTCGGTAGGAGGGATAGTATCTGGGAAATGTCTCATGCAGTTTGCTGACTGCATCTGAATGAATGGTAAAAAAAAGGGCCAATACAATCGTCTAGGAAGGTGCCAGGTCATTCTGTGGACTTATCATAGATGACGTAGCATCATCACTTTTCAATACCAGTGAATAGGTATTCTGGTTTCCAGGAAGGGCTGCATCATTTGGTCTTTAAAATCTACACCTCCCATGAATTGATTGTAGTTGTGTATGCAATCAGGTTTTTGGACCAGAGCGTGCCTTCCTTGGGCTTTCAGTGAGCTGTCTTTAATGGATTGAAGACAGGATATACACACCCCACTTATCCTTCCATTCCATCTCAATTACACAAATTTGCTGACTTCTTTTTAGCTTTTTTTTGTCACCAGTCCTTGTGGGAATCCCTAACAATTTGGTTGCATTGTACCACAAGATGCAGATAAAGGTGGTGGAAAGATGTCAGGCTAGAATAAAAATTGTCCACAGGTAGAAACTATAATGGAATAGGGGGTGACATAAGGTTCCACACAATTTTTCCACTGCTACCCATATAAGTTGGCCATCCAGGAGGCTCAAGATGGCTGTCTTTCCCTTTGTAAACTCAGAAGTCATATGTGTACCCCTCAGGGTGCCCACGTGTCCCAGATTGCCCGGGTTTATCCCATAATTTAGATCTTTGTCCCCGTTCCCGGGCACCTTCATTCCAGACAATACAGTGTCCCGAAATGAAAATGAAAGTCTGGGAACATGGGCGGAACGAGCCGTCATAGTGCTGGCTCTGGCTTCGCCTAGTCTGTCCGTCTTTCGTCTCTCCCACCAGGCGCATGCCGCCCCCTCCTTCCCGCATTATCTGCTTTGAAGTCATGTCCTAGCAACCAATGATGCTTTTTCCAATGCTTGGACCACCTCAGCTCAGCCCCCTAATTACGTCTCTCTCTGCATGCAGAGCAAAGCAGCGGCTGCCCTGACCCCCTCACCCCTGTCAATGCAGTGCTCTTGCAGGAGCCCAGCAGAAGGAGCAGCCAGTGTACAGGGAGCAAGTGCAACCCCACAGCTTATAGAATGGGACAGCAGGAGGGAGGTATGCACAGTCCATCACTGAGCACCACGGTCCCCTATTCATCCCGATTCCCACACTGTCCCTCTGTCCATCCCACTGTCCCCCTGTCCATCCCACTGATTTCATACTTCCCTGCCCCCAAAAAATGGGAGGGGGGGTGTCCTTGAATGGCAGTTCGGAAATGTGGTCACCTTAGTACCCTGTGGCCTTCTCCCATCATCCTGTATTTGGCACATTTTCTGGGGATATACAGTACCTTTTGATATCAAGCCTGGCTTTAAAATGGATAAGGTATATGTCAACGCAAATTTGTTTGTTAGGAATATAAATCTGGAAATATCTTTGTGATATTATATCAGATGATCAGTTTGACTGGTAAAGATGATGATGATGATAGTGATACTGGTACAGGTGATGATGGCGGAATTGGTGACATTGCACTGGTCTTATGGTGATCAGGCACTAGTAGAATGGTGACACTGGTACAGATGTTGATGGCTGCACTGGTGACATTGCACTGGTGTGAGTGTGATCAAGTACTGGTGTGACAGTGACACTGATGCATATGATGATGGCTGCACTAGTGACACTTACTGGGGTGTTGGTGATCAGGTACTGGTGTGACAGTGACACTGGTACAGGTGTAGCTAGCATTTAGGGACACAGTGGCTGGCTGCATCGGTGTGTGATAGACATGTGCAGAACGGATACATTTGTTTTGTTTCATATAAATTTGTTATGTTACTAATTTTGTTTCATTGATTCATTTTGGAATTTGTTTAGTTTTGTTTTGTTACACTAACCCAAGTATTGATTCTCATATGGTACAACTGTGTGTCTACTGCAGGGGTGCCCAACCTTTTGAAGAGCGAGGGCCACTTAAACGACTTGGTAACCGCTCGTGGGCCATAGTGAGCGGAGCGGGTGGATGGCAGCCCACTCTACTTTTTTTCTTTCTTTTTTTGTGGGTCGGATTGGAGGTAGGCGTTTGTAAATGGACACAAGTCCATTTACATCTGCTACTCCTTAAAGGTGAATGGAGGGTCCAATTGGTTCGGACTGACTTTGTGAAAGGGGCCTATGGCTCAGTGCAGATAACCCGCAGGTCTACTGCTCTGTCACTTGTAAGACTGGGGTGATCAGACTTCAGCGGTAGGTGCGTTTCTAGTGAGTACGCCAGTCCAGAACTGAATATTTAAGGGCCTGGTAGCCCACTTTTATTTAAAAGCACAAAAAGTTCACAAATACATCAGTAGCCCATAGGCACAGGGGGGCTTCCACCATTACTGTATCCTGCATGCTCAACACTTTAGCCTCCTGGCTTTCATTCGTGCCATCTGGTTGTTTCAGGCCTTTAACCTAGGCCTTAAGTCTGCTCATCAGAACAGAGTTTTCTAGAGTTAAGCTCACCCCTAGCTTTCTCCTGATCAGCGCCTTGCTGCCCAATCACCAATGACATCTGCCACCTGCAGCCTCTGACTCCTCCTAGAGAGATGGGAGTCCACGTGACTCCCAGGAACAGACTTCCTGTCTGTTGGGTGTGGCCCTGAGCCATAGTCAGGTCAACTAAATAGCCCAACACACAGCTGTGCAATCAGTGTGTCCTTCTCTCCAAAATCTGGTGTAAACCAGCAATATTTAACCACCTCCAGCCACCTATCGAGTTTATACGGCGGCACTTTAAAGATCGATATCTCGGTAACGGCAGCAGCTGCTGCCACAACTGAGATATCCATCTTTAGTGTGAGCGGTCCTGTAAAAGATAACGGTGGTCTCCGCGGCGGATTCGCCGCGAGATCGCCGCTGTCGCCGGCGGGAGAGGGCCCCCCCCCTCCCGCCGCTCTCCTGCGCCCTCCACCGCTTACCGGAGCCGTCGGTAGCGGTGGAGGCGATCGGGTCCGCTCGTCTGCTGTGTGGGGATGCGAGTGAGGGAAATATGTCCCTCACCCGTCCCCATAGCTCTGCTGGGCGGAAGTGACGTCAAAACATCAGTCCCGCCCAGCGTCTTAACCACTTAAGACCCGGACCAATACGCTGGCAAATGACCCAAGGGGTTTTTGCGATTCGGCACTGCGTCGCTTTAATAGACAATTGCGCGGTCGTGCGACGTGGCTCCCAAACAAAATTCGCGTCCTTTTTTTCCCACAAATAGAGCTTTCTTTTGGTGGTATTTGATCGCCTATTTTTTGCGCTATATACAAAAATAGAGCGACATTTTTGGAAAAAAATCAATATTTTTTACTTTTTGTTATAATAAAAAACCAATAAACTAAATTTTAGTCAA
The DNA here is from genome assembly GCA_029574335.1 of Rana kukunoris. Classification (NCBI taxonomy): domain Eukaryota; kingdom Metazoa; phylum Chordata; class Amphibia; order Anura; family Ranidae; genus Rana; species Rana kukunoris. Next base: position 201,344,504 of record CM056057.1, read on the forward strand.
ACATTTAGGCCAAAATTTATTTAGCCGCATGTCTTTAGTAAAAAAAAAATCGCATTAAAAAAAAATTAGCTACCTAGCGGGAAAAAATGATCGCTTAGTGACGCTGGCAATAGGGAGTGAAAGGGTTAACTAGGGCAGTGATCAAGGGGTTAAAACTTTATTGGGGGGGGTGGGGGGGGCTACCCTGACACTAACACTGACTGACTGCCACACTGTCTGTCACACTGACACTAAATACAGTAATCATACATGTATGATTACTGCATTCAGTGACACTGTGACAGGGGGGAGGGGGGGGGGGGCGATCGCGGGGGTTAAATGTGTTTGTGTGTGTGTCAGTGTGCTGTTTGGTGCAGGACTTACTTGTTCTGTAGTGATCTCTCCTCAGCGGCGCTTGAAACAAACGCCGAGGGAGAGATCACGTCGCTTCCTCCTTCCTGTGTTTACACAGGAGGAGGAAGTGACAGGTCAGGCGGGCGCGCGCATTGGCTGGGAGCGATCCGGAGGGGGCGGATGAAAACGGATAGCCGCCCCCACTTGTCGGATCGCTCCTGCAGCCGCGCGGACCGCCGCATGTACGGGGGGGGGGTCCGATCGGACCCCCGATCCCCCCCAAGGCACCAACGTATATATACGTTGATGTGCCTGTCGGTGCCATTCTGCCGACGTAAATGTACATGCGGCGGTCCTTAAGTGGTTAAAGAAACTTTTTTTTTTTTTTTTTGTCATTTGAAAAAAATTACAGTTTCAATTATTTATTTATTTATTTGCATTTTAGTCTAAATATGAGATGTGAGGTCTTTTTGACCCCAGATCTCATATGTAAGAGGACCTGTCATGCTTTTTTCTATTACAAGGGATGTTTACATTCCTTGTAATAGGAATAAAAGTGATCATTTTTTTTTCCAGTGTAAAAAATTATAAAATATATAAAAATAAATAAGGAAAAAAAATAAATTTTTTAAAGTGCCCCGTCCCGACGAGCTCGCGCGCAGAAGCGAACGCATACGTGAGTAGCGCCTGCATATGAAAACAGTGTTCAAACCACACAAGTGAGGTATCACCGCGATCGTTAGAGCGAGAACAATAATTCTAGCCCTAGACCTCCTCCTGTATCTCAAAAAATGCAACCTGTAGATTTTTTTAAACGTCGCCTATCGAGATTTTTAAGGGTAAAAGTTTGACGCCATGCCACGAGCGGGCGCAATTTGTAAGCGTGACATGTTGGGTATCATTTTACTCGGCGTAACATTATCTTTGACAATAAATAAAAAAATTGGGCCAAATTTATTGCTGTCTTATTTTTTAATTAAAAAAAGTGAACTTTTTTTCAAAAAAAGTGCGCTTGTAGGACTGCTGCGCAAATATGGTGTGACAAAAAGTATTGCAGAGATCGCCATTTTATTCTGTAGGGTGTTAGAAAATATATATATATATATATATATATAATGTTTGGGGGTTTTAAGTAATTTTCTAGCAAAAAAAAAACAGTTTTAGTCTCGTAAACACCGAATCTGAAAAACACCCACGGTACTGAAGGGGTTAAAGGTAGCACAGGGTCCCACCACCACATATCCTCCCCACCTGTTTTAAACCGGAGGGAGGAACACATAAACTCGTCATCACAAATGGGACACCTCATTGGCTGCGTAGGCCCATTTTTTCCGGGTATGTTTCCACCAGCACTTCACTGTGTGCCAACTATCAGCAGCAGGAGTCCTAATCTGCCCAAGCTTTTCTCTAAAGGGGCACTCCACCCACATCTCCCAGGTGTGTTTCTACCAGCACTTCTTCCTGAATCTCTTGATCCCTTCTACCTTCGGGCCTCACGATCCTTCTTTTTCCTCCCACAGACCTAATCTCCTGGGACTGTTGGGGACCCAATTCCATGAAATCTGTCAGGGACTGACCGCTCTCACTACCTGACGCAACATTAATCAACAACATTTGTTTCTCAGGTTCACTAACCCTATGGGGTTACCTTTTGGCAACCAAACCATCTGAGATCAACACCACATTCTTCTGTTTAACAGCAATGTTCCACAAGGGGTTATTCAACTCAACATTGTCATTAGGACCTCTTGTCCCCTTGTTTGCTAGAACAGTGTCTATGAAGGGACCACCTACAGGCAAGCAGTTATTCCCTATGGGACAATCCCGCAGTTTCACATGGCCTCCTGTTGTCCAACACTCCAATAGCAATTGTCCTACCAATGCACATTTTTCCTGCACCAATCTCTTTAACCATTTCTGTGTCCATTGGTACCTCAACCAATAACTCTGAGTTGTCCGTCAGTGCTCTACAGTGCTTCTCAGGCACAGGGGGGGGGGGGGTTCCACCATTACTGTATCCTGCATACTCAACACTTTAGCCTCCTGGCTTTCAATCTTGCCATCCAGCTGTTTCAGGCCTTTAGTAACCTAGGCCTTAAGTCTGCTCATCCGATGACTCCCAGGAACAGACTTCATGTCTGTTAGGTGGGGTCCTGAGCCATAGTCAGGTCAGAACTAAATAGACAAACACACAGCTGTGCAATCTGGTGTAAACCAGCAATCTTTAAGGTAGCACAAGGGTCCCACCACCACACCCTACAGCAAGGATCTCCAAACTACGGCCCTCCAGCTGTTTCGGAACTACATTTCCCATGAGGCATTGTAAAATTCTGACATTCACAGACATGACTAGGCATGATGGGAATTGTAGTTCCTGAACAACTGGAGGGCCGTAGTTTGGAGATCCCTGCCCTACAGGATCAGTTGGAAAGCAGCCCAGTAACCACTGTAGAACAGATATGCCCATATATAAACTGTGGTTTTAGTAATAAACGTAATAACAGTATTATATTCTATTCCAGGAGCAGGAGGTCGCAGGCCACATCAGAGAGGTCCGTGGGCCACATGTAGCCCCCAGGCCATTGGTTGGGCACCCCTGGTCTACTGCATACTTCTTTCTAAACTCTCGCTTTACATATTAAAAATTAAAAATATTAACAATAATTTGCTTTTGCAGGACACTTTGATAGCATGGAGAGAGGAGGAAAAATTCTTAAAGATGCCAGGCTTTTTGACCCCACTTATGCCATTGACCTCTTCACCAGTCTTTTTTTTTGCCCTAACGATTTCGATTTGAGCATGTGAGAAACAAATGTACATATATTTTTTGGTGTGTTTTTGGTAGAGGTTTGTGTTGAACAACCAGACTCGTCTCCTCCTTACCCCAGAAGATCATTTGTGCTTTGTCTAGGCCCCAGTGCTCTACTTCACATGGAATGAAGGACAGATAGAGAAACTTAAAGAAAGAGTGATCCTGTTGTGGTAGGAAGAGGCTTTCAGTAACCCCCTGGTCTATCTTCTCTCCATTCTTTAGCCAAGTCATGTTCATCATTGTGCAATTCATTTAGTTCCGAATTTGTTTTTTAACTAATTTTCGACAAATTCGGAAATTAGTAACCTAGAAAATTCAGAAATTCAAAATTCCAAAAATTCCGAAATTCGAAAGAAGAAAATCCAAAATTCCAAAATCTGAAATAACTAATAATAACCTACTTATTACTAACTATAAAATTATAGGTATTGGAATTTCCTTTCAAATGTGGCTGTTAGTTACTTAGTTTCAAATTTCTGGATTTCGGATTTTCCAATTTCCAAACTTACGATTTTACAAATTTATGAATTTTCAAATGTACAAATTTCGAACAGAACGAATTTTACTGAGCAGATCAAGATGTTTAACTCTCCAAGCACTACAAGATGATGTTCTGGGTATACTCTTACTCTGGGTATAACTGGGAAGGTGATCCATCAGTGCCACCCCTCAGTGATCATCAGTGCCACCCCAGTGTCTGTCAGTGCCAATCCATGCCCAGTGCCCACCTGTGCCACCTATCAGTGCCCACCTGTGTCACCCATCAGTGCCCACCTGTGCCGCCTATGAGTGCCCACCTGTGCCGCCTATGAGTGCCCACCTGTGCCGCCTATGAGTGCCCAGTGCCGCCCATGAGTGCCCATCAGTGCCGCCCATGAGTGCCCATCAGTGCCGCCCATGAGTGCCCATCAGTGCCGCCTATGAGTGCCCATCAGTGCCCCATACCAGCGCCGCCTATCAGTGCCCATCAGTGCTACCTAATCGGTGCCCATCAGAACTACCTCATCGGTGCCCATCAGTGCCACCTCATCGGTGCCCATCAGTGCCACCATATCAGTGCCCGTAATTGAAAGAGAAAACATACTCATTTACAAAAAAATTAACAGAAAAAAATAAAAACGTATTTTTTTTTTCAAAATCTTCGCTCTATTTTTAGTTGTTGCGCAAAAAAAAAAAAAACGCAGAGGTGATCAAATACCACCAAAAGAAAGCTCTATTTGTGGGGAAAAAAGGACGCCAATTTTGTTTGGGTGCAGTGTAGCATGACCGTGCAATTGTCATTCAAATTGCGACAGTGCTGAAAGCTGAAAATTGGCTTGGGCGGGAAGGTGCGTAAGTGCCTGGTATGGAAGTGGTTAATATTGGGTCAATAAAGACGTGGATGAGCAAGTTTGGGGTGGAGGAACTTGACTAACCTGGACAGAGTCCTGACCTTAACCCAATAGAACACCTTTGGGATGAATTGAGTGGAGCTTCCTCGACATCAGTGCCTGACCTCACAAATGCACTTCTGGAAAAATGGTCAAACATTCCCATAGACACCCTCCTAAACCTTGTGGACAGCCCTCCCAGAAGAGTTGTAGCTACTATAGCTGCAAAGGGTGGGGCCAACTCAATATTGAACCCTACAGACTAAGACTGGGATGCCATTAAAGTTCATGTGCGTGTAAAGGCAGGTGTCCCAATACTTTTGGTAATTTAGTGTATATGGTAGCATGAGTGATTAACACAGAAGTCCTTCCAATTCATAAATCTTAAAAATTGTGCTTCATCCCCCCCCAGATTGATGAAGGATTTAACCCTTTTGCTGTTGTTGGCATAAGTACTATAACTGTGCCAGTATGTCTTTGGCAACTCAGCCCAGTAAACTGACCCCTGACTACCATAGCGCTCGGGAGTGTTTTTGTCATCTTTCTAGTGGAAGTGATTTGGGCAGTTGTAAAGCCGCCTGATTACTTTTACATATATTTCAAGGTGCCACCATACCCTGCCAAACCCCCGCCACACATATTCCGAGCTCCACTGTCCCTCTTGGGCTCCATAGATTGGTCCAATGTAACTATGCAATAAATTCTATCCCTGGAGTTCGTCTTTAATATTGCCTTTGATACTTTTTTTCAGGCTATAAACACAGCTAAAAATTGTTTGACCGTAACACAACATATCACTTTCTAGTGATGTATCATTTACAAACAACTCCTCAAGGAGTATCTGAACAGTAGCGGTTCTGTCTCATTTCACAAGGGTGGTTATGCTCATTTATAAACATACTGTTTGCCTCAAACAACGCCATTTGTGATGCCTATGCTGATTTTAACCACTTCAGCCCCGGACCATATTGCTGCCCAACGACCAGAGCACTTTTTGCGATTCGGCACTGCGTCGCTTTAACTGACATTTGCACGGTCGTGCGACGTGGCTCCCAAACAAAATTGGCGTCCTTTTTTTCCTACAAATAGAGCTTTCTTTTGGTGGTATTTGATCACCTCTGCGGTTTTTATTTTTTGCGCTATAAACAAAAATAGAGCGACAATTTTGAAAAAAAAAACAATATTTTTTACTTTTTTTTGCGCAAAATTTATAGCGTTTACAAAATAGGGGGTAGTTTTATGGCATTTTTATTAATATTTTTTTTTTTTACTAGTAATGGCGGCGATCAGTGTTTTTTTTTTCAGTACTGCGACATTATGGCGGACACTTTTTTGGGACCACTGGGGTGTGGCTGTAGGTGTGATGTCATTGATTGTGATTCCCTATATAAGGAACACACGATCAATGATGGGGCTACAGTGAAGAACGGGGAAGCCGTGTTTACACACAGTTCTCCCCGTTCTTCAGCTCCGGAGACCGAACGTGGGACTCCAGCGGCGATCGGGTCCGCGGATCCCTGCGGCCGCGGCCACGGAGCTTCGAACCGGGTCGCGTGCACGCGCCGGCAGCACGCGCGACCCCCCCAAGGCTGGGCTTAAGGAGCCACTTACAGGTGCCATTCTGCCGACGTATATCGGCGTGAAGGGGTCCTTAAGTGGTTAATAGAAAGTTATGTGGAAGGGAAAAGTGTGGAAGAAAAAGGTGCACAAGCAGCAGGGATGAGCACAGCCTGCAGAGGATTGTCAGGAAAAGGCCATTCAAAAGTGTTGGGGACTTTCACAAGGAGTGGTTTGAGGCTGTAAGCCATAATCATCACAATTATGACAAATCACGGCTTGAACTATCTTGCTTTGCATGTAATGAGCCTCTCTCATGTATTAGTTTCCCCATTTAAGTTGCATTAGTGACATAAATGAACTTTTGCCCGATATTCTAATTTTTCGAGTTTCACCTGAAGCTGCCATCATTTATATAGAGGTAACTCTGCATTGTCACCCTCTGAAAGGAAGTAGTTGCAATCTGCTACAACGTTTTTTTTAAATCCCTGCAATCTACATTGATACGTATGAAACAGAACATTAGCAATATACTTTAGTAACCACCAGAGGGAGCATCCATTCAGACATCACATATCTTTATACATGATTGAAACATAGTATCCACTAGAGGGAGCAATTGAATGAAACATTGTAATAATATACAAAACCACAACTCACCACACAATTTTAATATTATTTATTTATTACAGGCAGGGCCTGTGCTAAACTATTTTGCACCCTAGGCAAGACCAGCTACTTGCGCCGCACACTGCATCAAATTGGTCTGCATGGCTGTCGTCCCAGAAGGAAGCCTCTTCTAAAGATTAAACACAAGAAAGCCTGCAAATAGTTTTCTGAAGACAAGCAGACTGAGGACATGGATTACTGGAACCGTGTCCTGTGGTCTGATGAGACAAGATAAACGTATTTGGTGTCAGATGGTGTCAGGCGTGTGTGTGTCGTCTACAGTCAAGCATGGTGGGGGGAGTGTCATGATCTGGGGCTGCATGAGTGCTGCCGGCACTGGGGGGCTACAAATCACTGAGGGAACCATGAATACCAACATGTACTGTGACATACTGAAACAGAGCATGATCCCCTCCCTTCAGAGACTGGGCCGCAGGGCAGTATTCCAACATGATAACGACCAGTGGCGGCTGGTGCTCAAAATTTTTGGGGGGGCGCAAAGGAAAAAAAAATGCAGTCTCACTGTGCCCAAACGCAGCCACTTTGCCATCAATTCGCACCACTGTTCCATGCCATTAAACCAGCCACTGTGCCATCAATTGTCACCACGATGCCATGCCATTAAACCAGCCACTGTGCCATCAATTGTCACCACTGTTCCACGCCATTAAACCAGCCACTGTGCCATCAATTGTCACCACTGTTCCACGCCATTAAACCAGCCACTGTGCCATCAATTGTCACCACTGTTCCATGCCATTAAACCAGCCACTGTGCCATCAATTGTCACCACTGTTCCATGCCATTAAACCAGCCACTGTGCCATCAATTGTCACCACTGTTCCATGCCATTAAACCAGCCACTGTGCTATCCATTGTCACCACTGTGCCCATGGTCGCCGATGTGCCAATTGTCCCCACTGTGCCCTGTAAATTGCTCCCCCTCCCCCCCCCCCGCCCGGCACTTACCTTTACTGGAGTCAGGCATCCACGTCCCACGATGTCTTCTCCCGCCCCCGATGACTGACAGGCGTCTCAGCCAATCAGGTTACCGGTAGCCAGAACCGGCCAACCTGATTGGCTGAGACGCCTGTCATCTTATCCAAGGGGCGTACAGTCTGTGCGCTCCGAGAATAAGCTTCCGGGACCCGAGGGTTGTACTGGAAAAGCCTATCAGAGCTGCTGGCTCTGATAGACATTTCCGTACAGCCAACCAGCTGGCGTTATTCAGATGGTCGGACATGAGCGCCGACCATCTGAATAACAGCTGCAGCGGCGATAATAACATAGATTCGTGCAATGCGTGAATCTATGTTATTAGACTCAGTGGCGGTGACAGCCAGAGGGGGCGGCGCTCCAGCGCCCTCTATGGACGAACCGCCACTGATAACGACCCCAAACACACCTCCAAGACCACCACTGCCTTGCTAAAGAAGCTGAGGATAAAGGTAATGGACAGGCCAAGCATGTCTCCAGACCTAAACCCTATTGATCATCTGTGGGGCATCTTCAAACAGAAGGTGGAGGAGGGCAAGGTCTCCAACATCCACCAGTTCTGTGATGTCATCATGGAGGAGGGGAAGAGGACTCCAGTGACAACCTTCGAAGCTCTGGTGACCTCCATGCCCAAGAGAGTTAAGGCAGTGCTGGAAAATAATGGCGGTCACACACAATATTGACACTTTGGGCCCAATTTGGACATTTTCACTTAGGGGTGTACTCACTTTTGTTGCCAGGTTTAGACATTAATGGCTGTGTGTTGAGTTATTTTGAGGGGACAGCAAATGTACACTGTTATACAAGCTGTACACTCACTACACAACATTGTAGAAAAGTGTCATTTCTTCAGTGTTGTCACATGAAAAGATAGAAGGAAAAATATTTACAAAAATGTGAGGGGTGTACTTACTTTTGTGACATACTGTGTGTTACAGTTTCAATATATAAAAATGTCTGCACTGTATAAAGATAAATAATAAAGTAAAAGTAACAAAAATGCAGTGTACAGCAACTGGAAATGAAACCAAAAACTGTGACAAACAAGTGAAATAACAACAATGTTACAATATATCATTCATAATGTGATTAACAAGTCATATCTATGTAGCCATATACCATCCAATGATACAATGGTGTGTATATAATAAAGACCAAATAAGACCAGTGCACAAAGCAAGGTCCATAAAGACATGGATGAGTGAGTTTGGGGTGGAGGAACTTGACTGGCTATCAGGTTGAGGTCAGGACTCTGTGCAGGCCAGTCAAGTTCCCCCACCCCAAACTCACTCACCCATGTCTTTATGGAGCTTTGTTTGTGCACTGGTCCAAATCATTTGGTGGAGGGGGAATTATGGTGTGGGGTTGTTTTTCAGGGGTTGGGCTTGGCCCCTTAGTTCCAGTGAAGGGAACTCTTAGGCCCCTTTCACACTGGAGCATTTTTCGAGTGTTATTGGAGTGTTATTTAAGTGTTATTCGAGCGAAGCCTCATCTGCAATACCAATGTGAAAGCCAGAGTGCTTTCAGAGCCCTTTCACACTGCCAGTGCCTGAAACGTTTTAGACACCTTTCACACTTGTACGACTTCAAAGGCGCGCGATTTTACAGTCACAATTTCAATGAATGCCTGTGTAAGTGGCATCAAAATCGGACCAAAGTGGTGCAAGGACTACTTTGAAGTAGGCACAACTTAAAGTCGTGCCAGTATGAATGGTAGTCATTGAAAATCATGGAGAATGACTTGTCATTCGATTTTGCAGTCCAAAAAGTCATATAAGTCCCCTTTCACACTTATACGACTTGTCTCACGATTTTGTACTGCAAAATCGTATGACAAGTCATTCTCCATGATTTTCAATGAACACCATTCATACTGGCACGACTTTAACCACTTGCCTACTGGGCACCTACACCCCCTTCCTGCCCAGACGAAATTTAAGCTTCCGGCACTGCGTCGCTTTAACTGACAAGTGCGCGGTCGTGCGATGTGGCTCCCAAACAAAATTGGCGTCCTTTTTTCCCCACAAATAGAGCTTTCTTTTGGTGGTATTTGATCACCTCTGCGGTTTTTATTTTTTGCGCTATAAACAAAAATAGAGCGTCTATTTTGAAAAAAATGCAATATTTTTTACTTTTTGCTATAATAAATATCCCCAAAAATATATAAAAAAAAAATTATTTTCCTCAGTTTAGGCCGATACGTATTCTTCTACTTATTTTTGGTAAAAACAAAATGCAATAAGCGTTTATCGTTTGGTTTGCGCAAAATTTATAGTGTTTACAAAATAGGGGATAGTTTATGGCATTTTTTTATTTTTATTTTTTACTATTAATGGCGGCGATCTGCGATTTTTTTATTGGGACTGCGACGTTATGGCGGACACTTTTGTGAAATTTTTGGGACCATTTACATTTATACAGTGAACAATGCTATAAATATGCATTGATTACTGTATAAATGTGACTGGCAGTGAAGGGGTTAACCACTAGGGGGCGGGGAAGGGGTTAAATGTGTGTCCTATGAGTGTTCTAACTGTAGGGGGAGGGGGGGGTGACTGGGGGAGGTGACCGATCTGCGTCCCTATGTACAAGGGACACAACCGCTCTCCTCTCTCCCTGACAGGGACGTGCAGCTCTGTGTTTACACACAGAGCTGCACGTCCCCGCTCAGTTACTGAGCAATCGCGTGAGCCCGGCGGCGATCGTTGCCGCCGGGCACTCGCACGGGATCCCCGCATATGACGTGATGTCAGAACAATGGAGTCCTCCACCCTCCACAGGTGGTTAAGTAGTGCCGACTTCAAAGTAGTCCCTGCACTACTTTGGTTCGATTTTGATGCCACTTACACAGGCATTCATTGAAATCGCGGCCGCGAATCGCGGCAAAATCGCGGTAAAATCGCGCGACTTTGAAGTCCTATAAATGTGAAAGGGGCCTAACTGTGAAAGAAACTTAGGGCGTTTTTGCAGTGCCTCAGTGTGTAAGGGTAAGGCGTTTTTACAGCGCTTTTCAATTCATTTCAATGGAAAGGGGCGTTTTTGGAGCGTTTTTTTCAGCGCCCAAAAGCTGCTCCTTTCAGTGTGAAAGGGTCCATTGAGATGCATGGAGAGCGTTTTATGAGCGTTTTAATAGCACTATTTTTAACTCTTTGTTAAAATGCTTCAGTGTGAAAGGGGTCTAAAGGCGTCAGCATACCAAGACATTTTGGACCATTTCATGCTCCCAACTTTTTGGGAACAGTTTGGGGACGACCCCTTCCTGTTCCTACATGACTGCTCACCAGTGCACAAAGCAAGGTCCATAAAGATATGGATGAGCGAGTTTGGGGTGGGGGGAACTTGACTGTCCTCACAAATGCACTTCTGGAAGAATGGTCAAACATTCCCATAGACACACTCCTAAACCTTGTGGACGGCCTTCCCAGAAGAGCTGAAGCTGTTATAGCTGCAAAGGGTGGGCCAACTCAATATTGAACCCTACGGACTAAGACTGGGATGCCATTAAAGTTCATATGTGTGTAAAGGCAGGTGTCCCAATACTTTTGATAATATAATGTGTGTGTATAGCTGTTCTCCCAGTTTTATCCACTAGAGGGCTCAAGGAGCACAGATGGCCACATAAAACTGGATCTGCATTATAGCAGCTGTACTTAAAGGCCAAGTCCACTAGAGGGTTCCGAGTGTTTGTAGCCTAGAATCTACAGTATTTTAGTAATAATAGAATGACTGCTTTGTCTCCTTGAGTTTGCTTGTGGAGCAGGCTGGTGTGGTGTACGGCACTGTGCAAAAGATTTAGGCAGGTGTAAAAAAAAAATGCTGCAAATTAAATGGGTTGTAAAGGAAATGTTTTTTTTTTTTCATAATAAGCGTCCTTTACCTGCAGACATTCCTCTTTTCACTTTCTCATTGTTCGTTTTTGAAGTTGCTCTATTTCTTCTCTGTTCTGTTCACTTCCTGCTTGTCTGATTGTTACTGACCACCGTGAAGGGAGACTTTACTGCGGTGGTCAGTGATGTGCTCGCCCCCTCCTGGGAACTACATCTGTGCGGCAGGACGCTCTCTACGTGTTAGAGACTTCAAGGAGGTGTGAATTACTGGACGTGCCGCAATGCATACTGGGAAATGTAGTTCTTACATGAACGAGCGCCGCAAACCAGGAATGTATATATATTTTTCTTTTATTTTTTATTAAAGGGACAATTTTTTTTTCTTTTATTTTTTTTTTGAAGGTCCGGAGGTCCCCAGGGCCCCGGATGACAACCCCCCCTTTTTTTATTTATTTTTTATAAAAAAAATATATTTTTGAATATATTTTTATTTTTTTATCAAAGGACCATTTTATTTTTTAGGGGTCTGGAGGTCCCCAGGGCCCCAGATGACAACCACCCTTTTTTATTAAAATTATTTTTTTATATTTTTTTAAATATATATATATGTTTCTTATTCTTCTTCTTATTATTATTAAAGGGCCCAGAGGTCCCCAGGGCCCCCGGCTGACAACCCTCCTTTTTTATAAAAAATGTTTTACATTTTTTTAATATTTTATTTCTTTTTTTTTCTGTTTTTTTTTTTTTGGTTAGAGTAAGGAAAGACCCCATGGGTCAAACCCCCTTTTTTTATAAATGTTTTTTTTGTTTTTGTTTATATATTTTTTTTTATTAAAGGGCCCTGGAAGGCAACCCCCTTGTTTTTTTTTATAAATGTTTATTTATTTTTTATATATTTATTTTTTATTAATTTCTTTTTTTATAAAAAAAAATATATATATATATATATTAAAGGGCCCAGAGGTCCCCAGGGCACCAGATGGCAACCACCATTTAAAAAAAAATATATATATATATATATATTCTCTTTTATTCTTTTTATTAGAGGTCCCCAGGGCCCGGATGGCTACCCCCCTTGTTTATATATTTTTTCTTTATTTGTTCTTTTTGTAATGGGCCCCCCCGCTTCTCAATTCGCGGCAGCCCCCCCCCCCCCCGCTTCTTAATTTCAGGCGACAGCACCCCCCCTGGTTCTCTGCTCCAGGGGGGCCCGTGCCTGAAGCTGTGTAAGGGGGACAGTCCCTGGATTGAGGACACTGTCCCCAATTTCAAAGACAGTCAGTGCAGAATTAAAAAAAAAAAATATTCTAATCTACACACAACCACCCCCCACCCCCCCCGCTCCACTCCGCCGCTCATACTAGCTCAGGGGGGTGTATTTTTTCCCATTATCTGTGCCTCTTTCTAATGATCATGTGCTGGTCGGAGCGGAGGGAATATTTATTTTGTTTCGGGTGCATGCCCATTCATCTCCGCTCGCATGTTCTTCTGCCTTGGCACAGTCCCGGCCAGCCGCATGCCTGCTTATCTCCTTGCCTTCCCTGGTAGCAGTGGCGGCCCGCCCATATGGGCGCACGGGCGCCGCCCCCCCTTCCGCAATCACAAAAAAAAAACGGGCCCTTTAAGAACTTTTATTCTGGCGGCTGTCTATAGAGGGCGCTGCAGTGTCACCCCCTCTCGCAAATAACACATGTTCAATGCAATGCATTGAACGTGAGTTATTGCTGCCAGCTGCCTGGTCTATTCCTATAACCGGACATTGGGCGCCGGTTACCCGAATAGCGGCAGCTGGTTGGCTGAGGGGAACTGCCTATCAAAGCCAGCGGCTCTGATAGGCTTTTCCAGTACCGTCCTCCGGCTCTCAGAAGTCTATACTCGGAGCGCAGGCAACCTGCGGTCCTTGCATTAGACTGACGGCCGTTTCAGCCAATTAGGTTCCCGGATTCTGGTTATCAGGAACCTGATTGGCTGAAGCTTCTCCACAGCGGCAGAAGACATCGAGGGAGGACATGGAAGCGTCAGGTAAGTGTTTTTTTACAGGGAAAGGGGCATCATGGGGCACAGTGGCAGCATGGGGCACAGTGGTGACAATTGATGGCACAGTGGCAGCATGGGGCACAGTGGTGACAATTGATGGCACAGTGGCAGCATGGGGCACAGTGGCATGGGGCACAGTGGTGACAATTGATGGCACAGTGGCAGCATGGGGCACAGTGGCAGCATGGGGCACAGTGGTGACAATTGATGGCACAATGGCAGCATGGGGCACAGTGGCAGCGGGCACAGTGGTGACAATTGATGGCACAGTGACTGCATATGATAGCATGGCACAGAGGTGACAATTGATGGCACAGTGACTGCGTTTGATGGCATGGCACAGTGGTGACAATTGATGGCACAGTGACTGCATTTGATGGCATGGCACAGTGGTGACAATTGATGGCACAGTGACTGCATTTGATGGCATGGCACAGTGGTGACAATTGATGGGCACAGTAGCTGCGTTTGATGGCATGGCACATTGGTGACAATTGATGGCACAGTGGTGGCGTATGATGGCATGGCACAGAGGTGACAATTGATGGCACAGTGACTGCATTTGATGGCATGGCACAGTGGTGACAATTGATGGGCACAGTAGCTGCGTTTGATGGCATGGCACATTGGTGACAATTGATGGCACAGTGGTGGCGTATGATGGCATGGCACAGTGGTGACAATTGATGGCACAGTGGTGGCGTTTGATGGCATGGCACAGTGGTGACAATTGATGGCACAGTGACTGCATTTGATGGCATGGCACAGTGGTGACAATTGATGGCACAGTTGCTGTGTTGCATGGCACAGTGGCTGCATTTGATGGCATGGCACAGTGCTGACAATTGATGGCACAGTTGCTGTGTTTGATGGCATGGCACAGTGGTGACAATTGATGGCACAGTGACTGCATATGATGGCATGGCACAGAGGTGACAATTGATGGCACAGTGGCTGCATTTGGTGGCATGGCACAGTGGCTGCATGTGACTGGCATATGATGGCATGGCACAGAGGTGACAATTGATGGCACAGTGACTGCATATGATGGCATGGCACAGAGGTGACAATTGATGGCACAGTGACTGCATATGATGGCATGGCACAGAGGTGACAATTGATGGCACAGTGAATGCATATGATGGCATGGCACAGTGGTGGTGTTTGATGGCATGGTACAGTGGTGACAATTGATAGCACAGTGGCTGCATTTGGTGGCATGGCACAGTGGCTGCATTTGGTGGCATGGCACAGTGGCTGCATGTGATGGGCACAGTGAGGCTGCAATATTTTTTTTTCGTTTGCGCCCCCCCAAAAATTTTGAGCACCAGCCGCCACTGCCTGGTAGAGTGATCTTCCTCCACACCCCACCCAGTAGTAGCCGGGGCCTGGAGAGTAAGATTTTACAGGCTGTGAGGTAGGCAGTGACAGGCAAGAGAGTCGCTTATTATTAGTAAAAAATAAATAAGTCCCCAGATTTAATTTAAAAAAATCTGGTCACCTTATTATAAGAACAACATTGACTTAGTTTCAGGTCAGATTACTGAAAGGGTTAGGGATCCCACCAGGGGCGGTGATCGGTTCAGGCTGTTGTGCAGAAGGGAGGTATTCTGAATTTTTCACCTACACACTCACATTCCGTTCAGATTACGTTTAGAATGGGATGTTTCCCATCACTATCAGTGATTGGTTTGCCTCCCTTCTGCTTTTGACAACCTTTCTGTTACCCATCTTCACTTATTTATTTTCTTGTGTCCAGTTCCTCGATTATAGGATCTGTGTGACATTGCAATACCGATCCAGAGATTCCAGTTCACACGATTCCTTGCACCTATCACAGATGCATGGGATGGATTGCTGTTTGTAGGGCATAGTTGTTTCCACGCCTCGTTATACAGCATCATCCCTTTTTTTTATATGGTTTGGATATATTTCCTTATATTTTCCTATACATATCATTTTTTGTTTACATCCTTGTTTTGTTATTATTGGCTCCTATTTCCATTAACCACTTGTTTACTGGGAACATAAACCCTCTTCGTTCCCAGGCGAAATTTCAGCTTCCGGCACTGCGTCGCTTTAACTGACATTTGCGCGGTCGTGCAACGTGGCTCCCAAACAAAATTGGCGTCCTTTTTTCCCTACAAATAGAGCTTTATTTTGGTGGTATTTGATCACCTCTGCGGTTTTTATTTTTTTGCACTATAAACAAAAAAAAGAATATATATATATATATTTTACTTGTTGCTATAATAAATATCCCAATTTTTTTTCTCAGTTTAGGCAGATACGTATTCTTCTACGTATTTCTGTAAAAAAAAAAAAAAAACGCAATAAGCGACTGTTTTGCGCAAAAGTTATAGCGACTACAAAATAGGGGACAGAATCATGATTTTTTTTTACTATTTTTTTTTTTACTAGTAATAGCGGCGATCTGCGATTTTTATTGGGACTGCGACATTACGGTGGACACATCGCACACTTTTGGGACCATTCACATTTATACAGCGACCAGTGCTATAAATATGCACTAATTACTGTATAAATGTGACTGGCATTGAAGGGGTTAACACTAGGGGGTGAGGAAGGGGTTAAATGTGTATCCTGGGTGTGTTTTAACTGTGTGGGGGGAGGGGGGTGACTGGGGGAGGTGACCGATGCTGTCTCCCTATGTACAAGAGAAACAGCATCTGTCTCCGCTCCCTGACAGGATATGGAGCTCTGTGTTTACACACAGAGCTCCACGTCCCTGCTCTGTCACCGCCAATCGCATGTACCTGGCGGACACCACCGCCGCCGGGTACACGCATCGAATCCTCAGCGATGCAACTGCACAGTTTTTCCCCGCTGCGCGCCACCCAGTGGCGCATGAGGGGAATTACAACAACATGATGTCCAAAGACGTGACCCCGGCACTTCAGGTCTGCGCTGTGGATGTCTTTTGTCAATAGCGTGGATCTGTAGTGGTTAAACATCCCAGTGACTTTGCTCCAGAAGTTTGGCACTTTGGTTGCTCATCACCCACTTACCTGATACATTCCACTTGGGCACTCTTTGATAATGGGAATTCTTGCAATTGTATAGATAATTACATACGACCAATTAAAAAAGGATTTTAATACAAAAATTGTATAGTATGTACTTAATACTTGGGCGGGGCTCCTTTTGCATCCTTTTTGAACAACTGAATGCAAGGATTTGGAGGGGTGTCCCAAAATATTTGGCGTGTGTGTGTGTGTGTCCCTCGGATTACGAGCATAATCTGTTCCAGGAGAATGCTCGTAATCCAAAGTACTCACATATCAAAGCGAGTTTCCCAATTGAAGTTGGTGGAAACGAAAATAATAAGTTGTGCATTGACTTCCATGGCATGCAATACAGCATGTGGCCAGAGGTGGGGGGGGGGGACCAGAGAGCCTGGGAAACACATGGAAAGGCCCAAGGACAGCTTGGCTGACCTTGGCAATGCCGTTCGGTTCCGGCGCCCCCCCCACTTCAGGCCAAACGCTGTACTGCACACCGCTGGGGCTTGAATCCTGCTCCTTTGCAAGACAACGCTCGCAAACCGAGTCAGGATTTTTTAAAATACAATGCTTGTATTGCGAAACGCTCGTTAACCGCGTTACTCACAATCCGAGGTTCCACTGTATAATAAAAGATAAAAAAAAGGAGTCTCTAAGTGCAAAAATACCATGACTTTATTGCCAAAGGATTAGAAACACTTACAAGAGATCTAAAATTAAAAGGCTCATCATATTAAAAAGGAGTCCACCAGCAATGGTAGTCCTGGAGGGGTCCAATCCACAGCAGGGTGGGTGTAGGGCAGGGGTGCCCAACAAGTGGCCCATGGAGCCCTCTGATGTGGCCCGCGACCTCCTGCTCTGGGATGGAGTAGAATAGAATACTGTTATTAAAGGTCAGATAATTACTAAAATCACAGGGCCAGATTCAGTAAGAAGTTACGCGGCTTATCTCTAGATGAGCCGCGTAACTTCCAACCTACGCCGGCGTATCCGTTTCCTGTATTCAGAAAACCAGATACCCTGGGATTGAGTTAAGATACTGCAATTTTAAAATGGCCGCTAGGGGCGTTCCCGCAGATTTACGCCAAGAATATGTAAATCAGCGAGATACGCCAATTCACGAACGTACGCCCGCCCGACGCAGTGACTTTACGCCGTTTCCGTAAGGGGTTTCCCGGCGTAAAGATAAAGCACTAAAAAGATGGCACATCCTATGTTAAATATGGACGTCGTGACCGCGTCGAATTTAAAAAAATGTTATGTCGTTTGCGTAACTCGTCCGTGAATGGGGATTTAGGTCAATTACGTTTACGTCGAAAACACCGTCATAATTTGGAGCATGCGCACTGGGATACCTCAATGGACGACGCAGTGCGTTCAGCACGGGATCGCGCTTAATTTAAATAGCAGATGCCCCCTACCCGCCGAATTTGCCATGGGCCATTTACGCTACGCCGCCGCAACTTTACAGCCAAGTGCTTTGTGAATAAAAGCACTTGCGTGTAAAGTTGTGGCGGCGAAACGTAAATCACATAAGTTACGCCGCCACAAAGATCCGCTCTCCATCCTGAATCTGGCCCACAGTGTATACAGTGCGGAAAATAAGTATTTGAAGACCCTGCTATTTTGCAAGTTCTCCCACTTGGAAATCATGGAGGGGTCTGAAATTGTCATCGTATTTGCATGTCCACTGTGAGAGACATAATCAAAAAAAATAAAATTCCAGAAATCACAATTTATGAATTTTTAACCATTTATTTGTATGATACAGCTGCAAAGAAGTATTTGAACACCTGTCTATCAGCTAGAATTCTGACCCTCAAAGACCTGTTAGTCTGCCTTCAAAATGTCCACCTCCACTCCATTTATTATCCTAAATTAGATGCACCTGTTTGAGGTCATTAGCTGCATAAAGACACCTGTCCACCCCACACAATCAGTAAGAATCCAACTACTAACATGGCCAAGACCAAAGAGCTGTCCAAAGACACTAGAGACAAAATTGTACACCTCCACAAGGCTGGAAAGGGCTACGGGGAAATTGCCAAGCAGCTTGGTGAAAAAAGGTCCACTGTTGGAGCAATCATTAGAAAATGGAAGAAGCTAAACATGACTGTCAATCTCCCTTGGACTGGGGCTCCATGCAAAATCTCACCTCGTGGGGTCTCAATGATCCTAAGAAAGGTGAGAAATCAGTCCAGGACTACACGGGAGGAGCTGGTCAATGACCTGAAAAGAGCTGGGACCACCGTTTCCAAGGTTACTGTTGGTAATACACTAAGACGTCATGGTTTGAAATCATGCATGGCACGGAAGGTTCCCCTGCTTAAACCAGCACATGTCAAGGCCCGTCTTAAGTTTGCCAATGACCATTTGGATGATCCAGAGGAGTCATGGGAGAAAGTCATGTGGTCAGATGAGAACAAAATATAACTTTTTGGTCATAATTTCACTAACCGTGTTTGGAGGAAGAAGAATGATGAGTACCATCCCAAGAACACCATCCCTACTGTGAAGCATGGGGGTGGTAGCATCACGCTTTGGGGGTGTTTTTCTGCACATGGGACAGGGCGACTGCACTGTATTAAGGAGAGGATGACCGGGGCCATATATTGCGAGATTTTGGGCAACAACCTCCTTCCCTCAGTTAGAGCTTTGAAGATGGGTCGAGGCTGGGTCTTCCAACATGACAATGACCCGAAGCACACAGCCAGGATAACCAAGGAGTGGCTCTGTAAGAAGCATATCAAGGTTCTGGCGTGGCCTAGCCAGTCTCCAGACCTAAACCCAATAGAGAATCTTTGGAGGGAGCTCAAACTCTGTGTTTCTCAGCGACAGCCCAGAAACCTGACTGATCTAGAGAAGATCTGTGTGGAGGAGTGGGCCAAAATCCCTCCTCCAGTGTGTGCAAACCTGGTGAAAAACTACAAGAAACGTTTGACCTCTGTAATTGCAAACAAAGGCGACTGTACCAAATATTAACATTGATTTTCTCAGGTGTTCAAATACTTATTTGCAGCTGTATCATACAAATAAATAGTTAAAAAAATCATACATTGTGATTTCTGGAATTTTTTTTTTTGATTATGTCTCTCACAGTGGACATGCACCTACGATGACAATTTCAGACCCCTCCATGATTTCCAAGTGGGAGAACTTGCAAAATAGCAGGGTGTTCAAATACTTATTTTCTGCACTGTATATGGGCATATCTGTTCTGCAGTGCTTTCAAAGGAATCCGCAGGTGCAGAGCAGTGCTGGTTACTTGCACTGAGCCATAGATTTCTGTTATTACTTGCAAGTTTGGTGAGCTTTCTGAATGTGCACCACACCAGAATATGATAGAAGTCTATTGTAAAGTGCAGAAAAGACAAAGGTACACTTCTTTGCACCCGCAGTGCAAGTAAACCGCAGTGCATCGGTGTGAAAGCAGCCATGGGCCCCTTTTACACGGTCAGTCTGACCCAATTGGACCCTCCATTTACCTCTAAGGAGTGGCAGACATAAACCGACTTGTGTCCTACCTCCAATCCGATCCGGCTGTCATTCGCTTCAGCATAACATCTGAAGCGAATGACAAATCAATGGAAAGTACCAAGGAGCGTCACATATTGGAAAGGGGATCAGTGTTAAGATTTTTTACACAGATAAAAGCTATGCATATTGGCCCAGGGGTATTGCAGTAATGTATGAATAATAGAGTTCTAGCAGCCTATTGCACGCTGGGTTGGGCACAGTTCTACTGATGTCACCCAGACCAGCCTATTGCACGCTGGTTCCATACAGCTCAGCAGTCTCTACATTGGTCCCTCTTTCTGCAGCTTCCGTCTGCTGGATAGCTGGGATACCCTACACCAGGGGTGCCCAACCTTTTGAAGCGCAAGGGCCACTTAAGCCAATTTGGATGATGGGGGTAAGCTTACTGAGGAGAAACAGGAAATGAGAAATTCAGACAAAGAAAAAAAAACATTTAGAAGGGAAAATGTAAGTGAACCAACAATGCACTAGTGAGCCTAAAAGGAACCTATATGGGGGGGGGACCTTTACAACCCCTTTAAACTTCAGATCTAGTGTTTCTAATCCTTTGGCAATAAAGTCAGGGGGCCAGATTACGCCTAACTGGTGTTAGACTGAAGTCATTTTTAAATTACGCACGTTTTTTAGCTAGTCTGAAACCTCAAACCATGAATAGACGGCTGCAGGCTTCAATTCGACTGGATTACGTGTTCGTACGCCTTCGGATCTACGCTGCAATAAAATTGCGGCCACTGGGTGGACTTCCCGTCGTTTTCCGCGTCGGGGTATGCTAATGAGCTTTTGCCGGCGATCCCCGAAATTACGATCTTCAATCGCAATCTCTTACGGCATCTTTAGTCATCTTTTTTTTGCGTAACACTATACCAGCTTTTTGCTGCTCTAATATTAGACAGCCCATGTTAAGTATGGCCGTCGTTCCCGCGTCGAATTTCTACGTTTTCCGACATCTTTTTTTATTTTTTACATAAGTCGTCTGGGAATAGAAATGTCCGTAAACGACACTACTCAAACAACGAATGACGTAACGACGTGATTTCGCGCAATGCACGGCGGGAAATTTCTGAACGGAGCATGCGCAGTTCGATCGCCGCGGGGACACGCTTAATTTAAATGCTTCACGCCCCCTAACCGCGTATTTCGATTACGCGGCGAGAAATAGATTACGCCGCCGTAGCGTACGGGCAAAAATCTAGAATTCGGTGTAGAGCCTGGTGAAATACGGCAGCGTAGAGAATTTCAATTACGCAGCGCAATATTAAGTGTATCTGAATCTGGCCCATGGTATTTCTGCACTTAGAGGCACTTTTTTTCTCTTCAGTCAGAGTTGTTGCTTTCTTGAAGTGCCGCCTCGGTGCCCTGAATTGACGTCCACCAGACAGATTTACACCTGCTCAATTGAGGACACCTCCTCTGGTCAGATGCTGTGATCCAGAAGCGCCCTTCATTCTCCTATCAGACTATAAGTTATATATAACGTTAAGTTCACAGCTTCCACCTGAACCCTGGCCTGTGAATGGGGGTTGGGTAAAGGGTGCTGATGAATATGGGGCCAGTCTGTTTACAAGCACCTCTGGAAGGCTACTATGGGCCGGTGGTTGAGTTTGTGATAGTATTACGATACTAGCACTAGTCACCTCACACTGTATTGCTGGTGCATGCCACTTCACCATTACATGCTGCACCACTGGTGTCTAAAAAGCCAACATGTACTACACTGCTGGCGCTTGCCAGATCATCAAAATGGGGTGCAGTGCTAGTACGTGCGCCCTTCTGCATCTTAGCATTATGGGTTTCTAACACTTCAGCAACAGGCCCGATTTAGCAAGGACCTCTTCCTCATCTTCCAAGCCGTCAGGGTGCCGCTGCTTTCTACAGGTTCATATTCTGGACCCGATTCTGACAAGAGGGCTCCCCTTTGTTCTCACCGGTCTTGCTGGGAAACCTGTACACACCTCACTAAGAATTTATGTTCAACATACCCATACACCACAGTGCCCATGGACAGGGCTGTCTTAAAGAGAGGGCACCCAGCTGCATGGTGGGCTCCTGCACTTTCCCCAAAGCAGCTGGTCCTTGAGCCCACTCTGCCCCAAAATTGGGGGCCACACGGTGGCACTGAGAGTAAGATACACAGGGGAGGCAGTCTGCCTCCTACCTACTTGATGTCTGTTTACCTGCACTGTCATTGTTGTAGGGGCCCCAGAGCATTACTTTACCCAGGGGCCCATGATGCTATTAAGATGGCCCTGCCCATGGGAGCTGCCAGCCAGCAATATTACTACTGGCTGGTCAGCAAGTTGTTAAAGGCAGGTAGCAGAGTCCACGAACACCCTCTTACCTTCTCCACAATACAAAGCATACCCCTTTTTTTGAAGGGGGTATCCAGGGTCTGGTAACCATAAATATGGACCATGTACCTGTGTAGCACCCTGTAACTAACCTCACCTATTGCACGTAGTGTCAAAGTTAGGCACCTGATACAGGAATCAGTGTTCAGGTCCAGTAAGCAGTCAGATGTTAATAGATTCAGATAAAATCTCTCTTCCCCATAGTCCATCACCTTAAAAAAAAAAAAAAAAACCCTGTAGCTGTGCAGAGTGAGCAGCTTATATGGGTACACTCAAGGGGCACCCTAGCAAGTTTTGCCAGTGTCCAGTCATCCAAAGGTAGCAGTATATATCCATGAGTCCTGGTATTCAGAGCCAGGACCAAGAAGGGAGGGAGGGGTATGGTTAAATTAAAATATCCAGCGACTTGTCCAGCTTCCCCCTGGCAGGTGTGACTGCAGCATCACTCCCGGCAGAAGGGACAGGGGCTGATAGAGGGAAGATTCCGCTCTCCCCAGTCCTGCTGTGGGCAGACAAAAAGCTAGCACTGAGAACACACCTCAGTACCACTGACTGCCCTTCTCTCCCTTTATCATGCAACTAGAGGTCAACAGATATATTGGCTGACCGATATTTCGGCTGATTTTTGTCACTTAATCGGCCGATTGTTTTAAAACAAAAAAGCCGATTTAGAGTTGGTTCACACGACTGAGGACGACTTCAGAGGCGATTTGCAAGACGACTTCTGTATAGAAGTCAATGCAGGTCGCCCCCGAAGTCGTACAGGAACCAAATTTCGAAGTCAGAGCGACTTGTGTCGCTCCGATTAGAACAGTTCCATTGCATTACATGGGAAGCAACTCGTTAGGTGGCTGAGCCTGCTCTAAGATACAAGTCAGATTTTGGGCATCTCCTGCATCAATGTAATTGTTGGATGTGATTTCCCTTTTGGAATTTTCTCAAACAATGGGATACAAACCTGCCACTTCCTCATTAGAGCCTCACAAGTGCAGCAGCTGAACTCGCTCCCATTCATTTTTCACATGGACACAAACCGCCATTTCCTCAGTTAAAACGTTTATTTAAATCCCAGAGGGGAATGCGGTTTTCTCTGCAAAAGTTTAAAACTTTAAAATGTAGGCCTCACCTTGCACCTCAGTCACACCATTGAAAAAGATTTCAAAGTAGCATTTCATGCACTAATGTCTACGCAAGCGGCACCCAAACTTGCAAAAAGTAGTGCAGGAACTACTTTCAAAATCTGTGAGACCTCCACTTCCAACACGGACAATAGGGTGCAACTTGTGATGCTATTTGACAGTTTAAAAGTCACACCGGTGTCACCAGGGGGCTTACAGTGGTTATAAAGCTTAAAACATCTTTTACCTTAATGCATTCCTTGCCCCTCTCATTTACTTACCAGGGTCCTTATTTGATTCAGTGCTGTACCCATATACAGCTCTTCTCTCCCCTCACAGGCTTTGTAAAGGCTGCCGTCAATCAAAGCCAAGGGGACATGGTTGTGTCTTTAGAGACAAGCAGCAAGACCCACGAGCACCCCCATAGAAAACATCTAATTGGACACTCGCCAGGAGTGCCGGCAAGGTACCCGGCACTGTTATTTTTAAATGCATTTAGTCAAACAAAAAGAAAAGTGACAAAAGACCTCATAAAAACAACCTGGCTTCATCTTAGATCTGTTTAGCAAGTAAAGAAACCAACAAGATGGATGTAAATTTTCTTTATTTACATGTTTTCAAACTAAAGGGCTTGAACCAATAACAAGGAGATGGAAAAAAAAAAAAGAAAAGAAAAAAAGGGAAGGGAATAAGACAGGAGTATATATATATTTATAGCAACAGAACAATATTAGGAAGAAAATAAAAATGTTTTTATCCAGGTAAAAAATAAAGTCACCCTTTACATTGAGAAACATGCTGCTTGTGCAACTCGGTATATATATATTTATGTACAGGGCTTATAAAATCTTACATCTACACCGGCCCCTGTATCAACAGGGCACCCTCTGTTATTTTACATTATAAACAAAGAACAAAAAAAAATCCTTCTTTTGCTTATTTAAAATAAATACAAAAAGAAAAATAAAAACACATGAAAGGCTATGAACGAGTTCTGTAGTTTGGAGCCTCCAGTATAGAATGTGTTCAGTGAGACAGAACTACCCTCCACCTTACACGCTGCATGCAGTAGGGGGGGGGCTAAAGGGGTTTTCTGGCCTCCTGTCCACCGATTTACTTGTCAGACAGACATAAAAACTCTTCCCAAGAGCCTAAAATTTGCATGATGGAGCAGAAGGCTGACGTTTTCTGGACCCTCGAGCAGCCCACTTTGCTGTGCTAAAAATTTCCCTAGACAAAGCAGAGATGGGCAAGACGCTGTACCTGGAGGCAATACACAGAGTACTTCACCATCGTGTGCTGTACGCATCAGAACACAAACAGGAAGGAGTCAACGATTAACACTGCACTAAGTAACAACTAAGAGACCAACTCTGAACAGATCCTCCGCCGAGATAATCCAAAAGCCGATTACAGCTTCCAGGCGTCTGTGCGTTCCAAAGGAGAACTTGTAAACAGAATAAAATAAGGACACTGCATTTCTGCCACCCACCCTTTATAATGCCTTGTATGAGGATCCCCCACAGGAGTCAGTATTCAGGTGGTAAATGGGTGATCAGCCTCATGCTCCAGGAGATTCCCCAGCCGTTGGAGTACACCTAGCTGAGGGAAAGGCAGGTGTTCTGTAAATACCAAAGGCCTCAGTTTGCTTTTACCCTGAAAAGGGCATCAAGTCTGGTTCAGGAGGGTTCTGTTCCTGCAGATCCTTTTAGAACCACTAGACCCTGCTACAGTGGAAGGTAATGTCCCCGCTGTGCTACACCCTCTCCCTCAGCCAGAGTCCGAGTCACTAGTGTCTGAGGAGCTGGATGTGGAGCTACTGCTAGTATCAGAGTCCGAACTGGAGCTGGAAGCACTGAGGCGAGACACCGGCACCGGCTGGGCTGATTCCGCTTTCTCATTGACTGCAAAAAGAAAAGAAAGTTTTGTTATTGCCAGGAAAAAGTACAAAATATCAAATATACCAACATCTTATTCTTTGCCATAACATGAATGAGTGATCCAGGGAATTAAGGCTGGTGTACACATGATATTCGACATCCGTGTGAGGTTTTACACATTAATGGGAAAAAAAGGGGGGGGTTGGGATCCGGTGCATCCCCGCCATGTTTCAGGGGCGAATGAGTTCAGAATTTTTGCCTGAAGTCAGACCTGAAACCGAGTCAGTTGTGCGCTCCAGAGTACTGATATAGCCCAATACCTGCTCTACTTACTGACCATGCATTACAATTTTCCATAGATGAAGGGAAATCTAAGGCCGGCAATACATGTTGCAAATTCCTTTCCTGCAACAATTCGCACATTCTCTTACCAACAGACAGTGCTGACGGGGATCAGCAATTGTCTTTAACCGGTGGGGGAAGCCAGCGATTATCACTGGCAGCCAAAGTAGCAGCTAGCAATAATCACAAGAGAATCCAGCAGGCTGATTGTATCCAAGTTAATCGATCAACTTGGTACATTTAGCTTGTCCATTCAAGGTTCAAATCTCAGCCGGTTTGACCAGTGTATGGCCAGGCCTTAAAGAGGAAGTTAACTTCCCTTGTGTTTGTACCTACAGGTAAGCCTATAAATAAGGTGGTTTACTTATAGGTACTGCAAAGCACCATTTAGGAAATATGTACTGTATACTTTGCTGATTATGTCATCAGCGCATGCGTTCTGAAAGACCAGCCGCCGGTGCCATTTCTTCATGACCTGTACTGCATGGGAGCGACATTGTGGCTCCTGCCAAGCACAGCACCTGCGAACCCAGAAGGAACACCGGGGGAAGATGGCTGTCAGCAGGCTGCAGGGCTTTGTTCTAAGCTAAGCATTTTATAATGCCTTTTTCTTAGAGGGGTTTGTTAATTATCTGGGTTTACAACCTCTATATACAATTATGTAACTTTCACATAATTAGCACAAAGATTATCTCTCCCTAATAAAGTAAAACAGAATTTTCTTTAAAAGAAATGTACCTTTCTTGGGTGGTTTCTTGGCTGAGTTGAGCTGCCCGCTGACATCCTGTAGCCTCCTCTCCAGCTCTCTCTTCTTTTCCATTGCAATCTCCTCTTTTGTCTTTCCCACTGGTTTCTTCAGTGCTGCAGAGAGCACAGAGTTAGGAGAAGCTGGGGATAAACAAGGACATGGATTTTAGACCAGGAACAAGTTTCTGTTGCACAAACCATTATCTAAAAATACAAATTTATTTATTTTTACAGTTAAGCAACTTACACTTTGTACACATTCCAACACTTCTAATCTACTCAGCTATCATTATAAGGAGACTAAAGGGGGTGAGCACACAATCACATCACCTTTACAGAAGAGTCTTTGGGGGTCTGTTGACAGATGCGAGTCTGCCGTTTTACACCTTATTACTTTATTTATATATGTATTCAGCCTCCCCCACTTCCTTATACCTTTTTTCTTTCAAAATGGACTTAAAACAGAGCTAAACTTGCAAGAGACCCTGCATGTCTTCTGCAATAAAGGACCTAATCTGTTCTGTGACAGCCATACTTCAGTTCTGCTTTAATGATTTGCAAGTTTTGTGACCCCTGCCTTAACAAGAATGTACCTCAAACTTGCTGACTGGACAATGAGACGCAGCACACTGATGAGATCAGGGCTCTCATCTGTCAACCCATACACACTACAGTGGAAAAGGATTGTATTATATATATACATACATACACAGTAACTCCCCCCTGGTGTTCAGCTTTAGGTTGAGGAGTAAATTCTGCTATAATGAATGAGCACTTACTGTAGGGCTTCCGTGGTTTCTTCCTCAAGCAAGACATGACATATCTCTCCAGCTCACGAAGAGTGGAAGGTTTTAAAGTCTCAAAGTCAATCTCTATTTCTTCAGGGTTAGAATCCCGAAGAGAGGGCTCTCTGGATTGGATGATATGTACTACACGGCCCAACTTCTCTCCTGGAAGTTTGTTAATGTCCAGGCTCAGCTGCCGCTTCTCATCATAAGTCATTGGCTTGCACTCCTCTTCCTCCTCAGAGTCGTACATAACAGGTGGAGGTGGGGGAAGGGACTTGGATTTCTTAGAACTCCTAAAGAATCAACAGGGGAAAAAAAAAAAAAAAAAACTCATAAGACACGAGGAAGAATATGAAAAAAAGCTTGCACTTTTAGGTCTGGTTCACACCACAAGTAATACAGTGCATTTTTTTTCTGCATTAGAAATATGGATAGTATGGCTTCCAATGGCAACGTTTTCACCAGTACACAGTCCGTTCCTAAATGCCCACGTCCCCATTTAAAAAAGGCAAAAAAAAAAAAAAAATACGTAATAAAGAGAGAATGCGTCTCTATGGGGTGAACTGGCTCTTAGCGCGAGTTCACACCAGACGCAAGTTCCGTGTGCATTTTTTCTGCAAAAAAACAAACAAAACAAAAAAAAGTGTTTTCCATGTATTCGAATGGCTCCAGTTCACACCACCAGTGCAGTCAGTTTCCGATGCAGAAACTGACCAGAACTGACCCTTAATCCACAGATGCGAGTAAGATGATGGCTCAGTTGCTACACAATAAATATATATTATATTTTATATAAAAATGTAAACTTACTTAGAAACAGAAAGCATAGCACCGCTACTTGTAGTGGTCCCCCCAGATTTTTTAGAGGATTTTTTGTTCTGAGAAGAAGATGAGGATTTTGATTTGCTACATCTCCATTCGTCATCATCTTTGACTTTCCTTTTATCAGATTTCTTCTTTTTCTTTTTTTCCTTTTTCTCTTTCTTCTTTTTTGGCTTGGAAATTGGGCCTTGGGAGAGAGCAGCCAGTTGCTCGTGTACGGCTCGAAGCTTTTGAAAGATAAATATAAAATTGTAAAAGTTAGACTCTCCCTGCAGCAAGCCAAGTAAACAGTCTAAACCAGTATGCATTTTGTAAGGAGGCTACGAATGATCTCCATTAGTCTGTTAACACTTCCCAAGTATCTGACCATTTCCTGTAAGCTCTTCAGTCTCCAGCCAACCCTGTTTGAGATCCCAATATCTTCCAAGTATTAAAAAGAAGTTTCACCTTCTTCCCCATCGCCCTATTTTTTCCCCCCCTTTCCGCTCCTCCCCCTTTGTTGATGGAATCAGTTGAGATTATCACCCACACACAGGATCCAGCTCTTGGCAAGATCCCCTTTGCAGCCGCCATTTCCTGCACCGCACAGGCTCTTCTGGGTTTTGGCGCAACCTACCAACGACATGCCGCAATGCAGCTACCCCCCCCTCATTGTTGAATTGGGCGACGTGTGGGGCTCTCAATGCCTCAATGAGTAAGCACCGATTGATAGTGCGAAACATCAGCTGTATGCCCCTACTTTTGCTGTGATGTGCAGTGTTTTGATTACTTTTACCAAATAAAGGCAACCAAGAAGGTTTTTCCCGAAGTGCGGCTCTCCAAACAATTTCTTTCTACAAGAACATTAAAGCTAGCCGTACATTATACCATTTCCTTTAGATTTACCTTCAACTAAGTGTGCTATGCTTTGGGAATGGCCCGGAGGCAGGGGACAAACAAGGGTGACTTCACCGCAGCAATGACAGCTGAAAGTGGGAGTACCTGTCAAACCCAGAAGGGGGGGGGGGGGTTCAAATAAGAAGAAGAGATTTCCCTTTTGGGTAGAGCTCCACCTTAAGTCTCTTGTGGACAATCAATTCGAAGAGTTACACTTGTAAGAGCCCAAACATGAGAGCGAGTTGTAAAATGGAGCATCCAATAGCAACTAGATTTCACATTAACCATTTCCCAACTACTACGAGTTACTGTACTTAAACATTGAGCAGCAAGCCATTGTTTCTCCATAAAATAAGACAAAGCCACCTTCCATTACTCATACCTGTTCCTGAAGCTCGGCCAGCCTGTTTGCTCTCTCCTCTTCCGAGTCATCAGAACTCTCACTCTCGTCTGAGCTGTCACTGCTGCTCTCACTTGAGGATTCCGAGGAGGATTTGGAATCGGAGGGAGGCAGTTGCGAGGAGTTGAGAGGCGGAGACATTGCAATAGGTTCATCGGGCATCTTAGCGTAACGAAATTCAAACACGTCCTGGAAAAATGAATGCCATAGATGAACATCACCATAGATAATGAACTAAACAAGCCAACGACTTCTACTGAACAACTCATACCTGCAGCTTCCTTGCCATGGCCACTACATCATGGTCAGGAGGGTTATATTTGTAACAGTTTGAGAACATGAGCCTGATATTGGCAGCAAACTCCTGTGCATCTCGGTATTCTCTGTTCTCCATCTTTTTCTGTGTAGGAAGAAAGGCCAATAAGTATTGCTAGGAATACACAAGCACAATTCCATCTGTTCAGACTGTGTCAATGAAAAGGCTACCAACGTTTAAGAAAATCACCTTGGTGAAAAGGTTTCACCTCCTGTCATTAGCGACAACCAGTATTAAGCCTTTCCATAATATGAAAGTTTGTGTAAATCTCAAATTAACTAAAAATTAGATAATTCAAGTCATTTGGTTCCAGCAAGTTAATCTATTTAGAATAGAGCTGTGTATATAGCAATATAAAATGTGTGCTTGCTCTCTGTATCTTGTCCCCACCTTAATGGTGCTAAGGTCCATGGGATGTTTTATGATTTCGTGGTAGTCGTGTAGTCCCAGAGAACTGGCATCCACGGGTTTGTAGAACGGCCATGCATAGGCACCATGTTTCTTAGAAAGAAGTTCTTTCAGAATGCCATTGCAGTATTTTAGTTGCTCAGACAGTTTGCCCTTCTTTGATGTTTGATGCTGTTGAGAGTCTGGCAAGTCCTTTCGAGGTGGCTTAATAGGCCGTCCGCTTTCTCGCCGAGCGGGGATCTTGGCGGGTTTTGTATCTGGTGGCGTTAGGGGCGAGGAGTCTCCACTGGTAGCAATGATAGCAGTGGTGGTTGGGGTTGTAGTGTCAGCTTTTCTCTTCACACCTTTCTTCTGCTAGAAGAGAGAAAAAAAAAATTAAACCTATAATTATAACTAAATGAACCTAAAATGTTAGATTTACATTTGTGCCATAAAAATTGGTAGAAGACAAATTATGAAGAACACACCCCACTTTACAGAATAAAAAAAAAAAAACCCATGCAAAATGCAATAACTTACCTTTGAGATTTGTTTTGTGGCTGCTGGAATCACAGGCATTAGAGTCTGAGTAGTGGGCATTGGTTTTACCACAGGGTTAGAGAGGACAGTTGGATGTGGTATATCAACAATGATGGGCATTTCCGGGGAGCTGGGGTACAGTGAAGACTGAGACATGGATGAGATGGCTGGGACTTGGTGTGCAGTTGTGATGCCACCTGTAATATCTGTAGAAGAAAAACATTTTTTTTTATGTATTAATGACTTTAAAGAGGAGCTTGTCGGAAAAAAAAAAAAAAAAACAACCCATACCCTGACAAGTACATTTACACAGTAATCAGTGCTGTAGTCCCGCTAGAAATCGCAGATCATTGCCCCATTACTTGCTAGCTATATATAAAAATTTACGCACACAAATTTAGAATAAAAATGCCATAAAATACATCCCTCATTTTGTAGAAGCAAGCTATAACTTTAGTGCAAATTAATATATGCTTATTGCGATTTTTTTTTAACCAAAAATATGTAGAATACATATTGGCTTAAACCGCCGAAGAAAAGTTTTTTTGGGGGGGTACAGATATAGCAAGTCTATGGCTCAGTGCAGGTAACCCGCGGATCAGTTTGAAATGAGCACAGTAACCACTGCAGAACAGATATGCTCATATATACACTGATTTTAGTAATAATCACACCTTTGATAACCGCCTTCTATTCAGGTATCGTCAGCTGTTGCTGTCTTAGGCAGAGAGCATTTGGTATCACCCCCGCCTGTGATAGGAGTTGGTGCTATAGATATACATTAGGTGGCTGTGCTCTGCAGCCACTTGCTTCTTCATTCACAACACTGTTTGCTCTGGGATGGTGGGTCAACAACCCACAATCTGGGCTTGCCAACCCACCATCCCAGAGCAGATCGCGGACCACAGAGGGCTCCGCAGGTCAATGGTTGGGCACTCCTAGCCTAGAGTCTCTGTGCACTAGACCAGTGGTCATCAACCCTGTCCTCATGGCCCACTAAAAGGCCAGGTTTGCAAGATAACTGAAATACATCACAGGTGATATCATTTGCTGCTCAGTGATTGCAGTATTCTAGTCTGCATCTCCCCCAAGGTAATACATAAAACATGTCCTGTTAGTGGGCCCTGAGGACAGGTTGATGACCACTGCACTAGACCAACAATGCAGAGATAGTGGGTGAAATGCTTTGCAGGCTTCAATGCAAAAACATAGTAAATGCACTCTGGACCATTTATGTTGAATTTACTACTTTTTTTGCCAAAAGGCTGTAGACAGTCCCTTTAATGAAAAGGAACATAAGAGCAGTTTTCTCTACCTGGAGGTTTGACACTCTTCGGTGGCCTGCATTTGCTTGCAGTATTGGGTATTTCTTGTTCATCCTGGGGCATCTGCGCTACCTTCTGCAAAAATGACTTTTCCAGGCTTTGAGCCATTAGCACAATGTCATCTGTGGGCTTTATAAATATAAAAAGAGCAATTACTAAAACTGGTCGTTACATCTGAACAGAGCACATTCGGCATCTGCGGTGACTATAGAAGTAAACCATTGTAAAAGTAAGCTACGCTCACCTTGTTGTAGATATAGCAGTTAGTAAACATTGTGTTGAAGTCCTGCATACACTCCAGTGCAGTCCAGTAGTAATTGTTCTCCAATCTCTTCTTAATAGTTCCCATGTCCATTGGCTGCTTGATAATTTTATGATAATCCTGCAACCACACCGGCACGGAGAAAAAGCATGTAGGTGAGCGCTAGTTTACCACACTAAAAATATAAACTATATAATCTATTTCACTAAAAAGAAGAAAACATGGCTGATTTATGAAAGCTGGGAGAAAGAAACTGGCATAAAACATTGAAGTTGATGCTCTTAAATCCAGTTTGGATAATTCAGCCCATGTATTATTGCACTTCTATCTTGCTTAAAACACATGACATTCATATTTAATAACCTCCCACTTGGATCCCAATGTCGGCTGCATCTTCAGCACAGTGTACAACAGACCCTGTATCATGAGCGGCTATCACTTCTGTGTACATAGGACCTGATGACAGCTCTGGGACATTACAAAGGTTATGCAACTCTCCACTTTAAGCAAGCAATTTCATAAGACACTGGACTGGAGGCGTTTGAAACGAAATTCCATTTTGAAAATACACGTACCCCTTTAACCGCCATGTGAAAAAAAAATAAAAAAGTCTGAAAGTGTCAATTCTAACCCATAAAAGCAATAAGGATTGTAGCCCCAGGACCTGCCCTGTAGTAAGGTGCTGGAGGTGATCACACAAGAAGCTCAGAGCTACGGCGTGTCACAGGGTAGTTGACAGGTAATTTAAATAACGGGAGCATTGCAGGATGGTGAGGAGGTGCAGGGCAAATTATGGCTTTAGTCTAGAAGCTAAATAATAGCACACCTACCATTTATAATGTACCTTCATACTTCTAATCCAAGACATCTCAGTGTGTGTAGCGTTAAATACTTTGTCACACTTGGGGTCCTGTACAAATTCATGGATGTGCAGATCTGCAAAACGTATCAATTGGAAATTTGCATTTCACAAAGTAAAATCAATCAATTCATAAAATATAGGGTGGCAGCTACATTATAAGAAGCTTTAACTACACAGCGTGCATGAAGACATCCATACATTTGTAGGGATGAGTGGGAGGGGCAGTGATGGATGCAAGCTACAAAAGTTAAACTATATTAAAATATTTTTATCTGTTCTTCACCACGCAGAAAAGAAAAGCGATAAAAACTCTACCCCATCATATCCTGCCTTGGCAGGACACCTTGTCCTCAGACATTTGTCACACTATGTGCCCTGAACCCCACAGCACCAAATGCTTTAGTTACAAACCCAGAGCTGTCATCAGGTTTAAGAAGCAAGCGGCTTTATATGAAAACGTTTCAATGTGTTTGTGCTGTGGAGAGCAAAAGTGACAATATGCAGAAAAGTGCATTTGCCAAAAAACAAGAAACCGGATTGAGACAAATATATATATATATATATATATATATATATATATATATATATATATATATAAAAATGCATGACATTGGGCCTTGTTTTTAAATTTTTACCCCCAATTGTGTGGTGTGCAAGTAACAAATTTTAAACCCCACAAAACGAACCCAGGAACGTACCGGAAGACCCAGTTTTATGGCATCAACGGGCTGACGGAAAGGCCAAGAGAACTGATGTTTCCACAGAGACTTCATGACCACCCTGACCAGGTACTGCAGCTGATTAGTGCTGCGGCCAGGCTTTTTGGGATTGCTGACCTCCGGAGGAGGTGGGTTGACTTGAGGCATGTGATTAAAGACACTGGAATTCATGGTGGGACCCTCAAAGTCTTCGTATAGCAGAGAGGGTTTGCGGATTCGCTTGCCTGGGGTTCCCTCAACCGTCTGCCCCATTATACCATGATGTACATCCAGAGGAGGCCTGCAAATAGAAATACTGTCAATCTTTGTTGATAACACAAGTTTACATTTTCCACAGAGATTCTAAAAACGTGCAACAAAAAAGGAAATAAAACTCCACATCCGCAGAAACACATTATGGTGGAGATTTACTAACACAGAATATGGTGCAGCTGCGCAGAGTAACCAATCAGCTTCCAGGTTTGATTGGCAAAGCTTAAGTAGAACTATAGGCAACCCCCCCCCTTTTGGATAGAGTAAGGGAGAGTTACAAGGTTCATCTTTGTCCTATTGGGAAGATTTACATTCACTTCCTGTTCCATAGCCAAACAGGAAGTGGGAGGAAATCTCTGCATATTAAGGGAATCTCCTGGGGACACCCAGGTCACTAGAACAAGTGTCCCCATTGGAAGATTTCCCCTCAATTACATTTCAGATGACAACCCAAAATGTTTGAATTTTCAATTACTTTCAGTGATAACTGTAAATAGGATAATAAAGAGGGCGAATCACCCTAATGGGGACAGAGATAGCAATAAAAACTGACAGGGGTTCTAACATCTTTTTCCAAAACTTTAATAAGGTTTTGCCTTCAGTTATACTTAAATTGAACAAGCTGAAGTTAGAAGCAGATTGGTTACTATGCAGAGCTGCACCAGATTCTGTGTATGCCAATTTTTGTAAATCTCCCCCTACGTTTAGTACAGCTGGTGACAATCCATACATTTTACATATTCCAGCCTGTATTTCAACAATCTGGACAGAAAAGGGTCCCCTTGCAGTCAAACACCAAATTTGAAATGATTAGACTTCAGATTATGGAAATGGATGGTCTGATGACACTGCCTTTGTAACTCTCTAGTAAATACAAGCCACTGCCAGATTCAGATGCTACAACTAACAGACAATACAAATACACACGTATGCATCAAAACAAAGTATGAAAGAGGAAAACTGATCATAGTTCCGAGTGGCATTCATAGAAGGCTAGCTTTAGAAAGATGGCCAAAACGGATAACCCTTATGATAAACATACATTCTACAATTGTATTATTCAATTTCCTTTAGATTTCCCTTCAGCTATGTAGTGCAGGGGTCTGCCTGAATGCACACAAACTGAACATGTTTAGGTTTGACCTAATTATATGATTTAGTAAATCTAAAAGGAAAATTGTATAATTACCAGAAAAACACAACCGACACTGGTATAAAGGTATCAGGAAACACAGTGAAAGCAACGACAGTAAAAGCTCAGACACATCCCAGTGAACATCTGATTTCCACATTCGAAGTGTTGACTCATTCTCCCAACTCAACACACCCCATAGAGACAAAAATCTCTATGTACAGCCAATGACCTCATCAGGTCTTGTGATCCTTTATTATGCCTTCCTAGCTGCATACATGACTGTCAGCACAGGAATCTGTAATCTGCTTCTTAACCGCCCTATAATAAAATGGTTTACAAAGCTCCTGTTCATACATACTGCCCTTATGATTCCAACAACATACTTACTCAAAACACATTGAAATAAACTAGGTATTCAATATGATCAAACAACAAATGGGAAATTGATATAAGCATCTAACAATTCCATCTGGCTATGTTTTGGCAACAAGAAACAAGATTGTGAAAAGCCAGTTTTATAGCTGAAAAGTAACCTGGTACCACCATTGATAAGGGTAAGATAGTAATGGAATAATCTAATCAACTGCCAATACAATCATTACAAACCATAATGACACCAGAGTGATGAAACAGTCAAGCAACAAGCTCTAAAATCTTCACTGGGTGTAAAGAAGAAAGTTCTAAAACAAAAAGCTACAACTAGAGCAGGGGGTGCAATTTACATAAACTCATTCATAGAGGCATGTCCCATCGAGCTCCACCCCCAACAAAGTTTATACCACAGACCGGACTCACATTACATAACCTCTATATCCAAAAAACACACACATTACAATATGCACAACGAATGCCCCAAAGTCCACAGATACAATAATCCAATGTGATAAAACTAAATCAATACAACCTTTATCACATACGGAGTGCAAGTGTGAATAGCCAATAGTCACATTCGAGACATTTTGCAGCTTCTCCTCACCAATTCTTCAGTGACTTGAATGAGCTACAAAACCTTCACCATCACAGAAGAAAGAAAAGTCCCACCATGCCTCTGAGTCTGTCAAACTCTTACGTCACCTCATGGGACTTGTAGTAGAACAGCTGGAGTGAAGAGGTTGCCTACTAAGCCATTACCATGACCTGGATACATGGAATCCCTCAGATAGATCCAAAAGCAATAAAAAAATGAAATGACACTTTCCAATCAGGTTGTCACTTAGAGGGATAAATAAACCAAATCCAATCAGTCCAAAAACAGGTACAATATACCATTACTACACAACACTGCACCAGAAACACTACCTGGCTCAATTTTCATACACATTGACATGAACTACAACACTAATCTACAATTCAACAACAATGATATATACAGCCAGAGCATAGTACATTCAGAAGTCAGACACAACACTGAGGGCTCATCATCTAGGTCAGGGGTCACCAAACTGTGACCCTCCAATTGCTCAGGAACTACAGATTCCCATGTCTAAATGTCAGAGTTGTACAATGTCTCATGGGACGTGTAGTTCAGTAACAGGTGGAGGGCTGTAGTTTGGAGATCCCTGATCTAGGCAGTTTATTTAGTTCAGCTTGTTGGACAAAAAAACCCACAACAAACCCTGAACATGTCCCGAGTGACCTGACCGACCACTACTAGGAGACACAACTCTCTCCTAGCTCAATGAAGAAGTATACACAAACAGGGTTCTGCAGGAACAATCTACTGCACAATTAATGGAGGTCATGACCTTAGGAAACAAATACAACCCCCCCCCCAGGTAATCATTATAAAAGTCAGCCAGGGTTCCTCCAGAGGGTCCCCCTAATAAAGTGATCACAACTATGATCCTTTATCTGTAATAGGCGACTCTTCCCACTGATCAGCATAATGTTCCCCAAGACTGCAACATACCAGGGGCTCCGCCATGTTTAAAGACCAACACAGATAGTAGTACTTCACCTTTATTCTAGAATATATTCACAAAAAAGGTTGTGGATGATCAAAAACTTTAGTGTCCGAGAAAAGCTACAAAACATTACAGAACAGACGAATGTGACCAACTACTACTAAACATCCCACGACCTGGATCAATGAGAACCTTCATAACAATCCACACACCACATGTGTGACCAAACAACAGTCTGCAAAAGGAGGAAGTATGACAAAATAATCCCATACAACAGTCCAACAACACAATCTATAGGGACAATAAATACCCATAATGGCAGTGGGCTATTCCTTCTCTATAATGGAAAATACTATCATTTTTACACACACTTGAAAGCCATATTTACTGAAACACTGTACAAGAAAAAAAAACACACAAAGATAACAATTGTTTTAATACATATATAACATTTGAAACAAAGTTATCTTGTTTCTTTTTGTCTTGTACAATGTTTCAATAAATATGACTTTCAAGTGTGTGAGAGAGATAGCTGCATAAATTAGACAATTAAAACACATATACATAAAAATACACACACACACACATTTTAATATATATACACACACACACTATATATATATATATATATATATATATATATATATATATATATATATATATATATATATATATATATATATATACATACACACACGCACACACACACACACACCTCTCCCCACATGTCTTGTTTTATACAGTGTTTTTTATACATATAATACTATATGAAACACTGTATAAACTTTATTTTTTTATACATTTTCAATTCTATTTCATACATTTTTTTTCATAGACTACTGAGACACTAAATTTCATATGAACATTGTATACACAATGTTCATATGAAATTTAGTGTCTCAGTAATCTATGAAAAATATTGTATGAAAGAATTGAAAATGTGTGTGTGTGTGTGTGTGTATATATATATATATATATATATATATATAAAGTTTATACAGTGTTTCAGTATTTTTACTTCGCATAAACGCATTTTTATAAGAAAAAATAAAAACAACAAACACTGTATAAACATTAAATAATTTGCAGTTTTTTTTTACTTAGTCTATATATATATATATATATATATATATATATATATATATATATATATACACACACACAGTTTTTTTTTTTATACACACACTAATTTTGTGTTTATAAAAAAAAAATGTGTATTATGTGCAAAAGATTACTGAGAAACCGCACACATAAGAGTAAAATGAAAATGTCAATTTTCAATGTGTTATTTATACAGCGTTTTAGTGAACAGACATAAAAATGATGTATAAATAAGAATTGAACGTCCTATGTATGCAGTGTATCAGTAAACAGGTCATTGTATAATATAAAGCACACTATAAATATATAAAACACACACTGAAGCAGCACTATAAATAATAGTACTCGGTGTAATTTGCATATCAGTGTAAACAGAGCACAGATGGCCACTGACCTGAATGGGGAAGTGATAGATTAGTACCCCCCCCCTCCCCCAGGTAGAAGAGCCCCCAAGTGATCCGGGTATAGTTGAGGGGGTGACCACAATGTACAGAGCGGGGCTCCCCTGTTGCTAGGATACGGAGGCGTCCCCTCCCCCGGGGACAGATCTGTCTGGTTTGCCGGAAGAAAATGGCGGCGCCGCAGAGCTCGGAGGGGGCAGAGTATAAATCCTCCGAGATCCCCCCCGGCTCCCGATCTCCGGACACCGATCCGGGCGGGGGTGAGGTCCCCGGCGCCGTGTGGATGTAGAGCGGTGATGAGTGCGGAGAGGGAGGGCCCCGGTGAGGAGGATGGAGGCGGATTGTATCCGGTGTTGTTAGGGAGAAGGAGACGCCATCTCTATGGAAGCCAGGCCGTGGGAAGGGGGGGGGGCTCTGCGGGGAGATCACAATTTGAATAAAAAAATGCGGATTTCACGTAACAATATCGGCTGTGGAGGGTACAGAAGGGCCCCCGAGGATCTCCGGTACCTTTTAAACGCTGGGTTGAGGGCTGCCTCCATGCGGATGGATGCGGATTGTGTAGACGCCCGCTCTCCGGCTGAGGGCGCAGCGCTTGGCTTTGGCTCAAACAACTTCAACGCTTTCCGCCTCCTATCCAGCTCCGGGTCTCCGCTTCAGCGAAATGGCGCCTCGAGAGGCTGAGGCCGGTCTTATATAAACGCAGCGCCTGTCGCCGATTGGTTTCGGAAATCCAGCCTCCTTGGCGGGGACAGCCCTTCCATTGGCTTGCTGATCCGTCCATTACGACTTCCTCCGCCCACAGACAACCAGACGCTTTTCTATTGGCCGCCATGCTTCCCGCTGTTAGGACGCCCCCGGCGGCGGAACGGTGTACTACCACTGCAGCAGCTCAGGAGGACGCGCCCTTTCCTTCCTAGGACTCCAGGACAAGTGACTCAGCGCGGCTTCCACGTCACCCAAGAAAACTTCGCCTGCGATTGGCTGGAGCTAGGCAGAACTCTGCCGTCCCGCCGCCCGCCATTGGCTGTTACCGGGCAGCCGAGCTCAGACGGGGCGGTCTTCCCGTATCACGCGACGTGGCTCCTCTTCTCTCCTTCTGCTGCCTTGAAGGAGACGGCGCCATCTTGTTGCGCAGCTCCGGCTTTCCTCAGTAAAACGGTAAAAACTCAGCCCTTGAAGCACACCGGTTAACAAAACGAATGAGTAACATAATAACCGACCCGGAGCTCCACAGAACCGACGTGTATTTCACAAAATGGCCACCAATTCCCACCAGTGTCGTAGAAAGTCTACAAATAAGTAAAATAAAGACACAAAATGAATATAAAAATCGATAAAACGGTACAAACGTATAAAAACACATTGTATGGAATCGGTTTGATCCTTACCGCACACTGCTTTGTCCGCTTTTCCCTCAGGTCACCCATAATGGCGGCCACCCCGTACCCGGCCGTTTTCTCCTGGAAAGCCGCCTCCTTTTTGAAAATGGCGATCGTCTCCCGGTAAACCGAAGTCCGCTCTTCAAAACGAGCCGGCTCCCACCGCGCGGGGCCGCCGGAAAGTGTCTCCCGGTCCCCGCAGGCACACGCCGCCCCCGCCTGCTCAGATCCGCCGCCATTTTGTTGCGGAGAGCTGAGGCAGCAGCGCTTCTTCATCCTCCTCCTCTGGCTCTCCTCTTCCCCCTGCTGCCGCCTTCCCGCAGCTCCTGGGACGCCCTAGCCCCCGGATGCTGGACCCTTTCCGCCACCTACTGGCGGCTCAATACACGAATTTCCTCCCTTTTCTCCGCACTCCTCCCTCCGCTGCTCCTTCTGCTATGTGCATAGTCATTGCTGCAAGATGGCGGCCGCTCATTGTTCTCCTCACCTCCCCCCCTCCTTCCTCCACCACCCCTCCTGAGGAGAACCGCGGCGAGACACACGGTTATGTCTCCCCCGGACCCCAGTTATCGTCATATCACCAATGTAATAAATCACACACATATCTATAAGGGCTCCGAGCCCGTCCTCCATATCTATGACATTGTATGAGGAGGGTGTGAGTGTCATGGCGCCGCCGAGTGCGGAGAGTCCGCCGTGTGTGTCACATATCATGGCGGACTCTCCTTACACAGTTCACTCCGACCTCCAAACCAAGGAAATCCACGACCGAATGTCATTGTGAGGTCCTGAGTGCTTAGGTTACATAAATAACTATATATACAACCGACCAGCTATATAGTAATAATAAACCATTATATAATATGCAGTGTAGCAGGTACCTATGCCTCCTCTGAGGTGACCCCTGATTTTTTAGGGGTTCATATATATATTTATTACACACAGCATAGGATGTACAAGAGCTTAGTTATATAATATACACCTTTATTACACAAAATGAGATGTACCAGGTACCAATGTCTCCTCTGAGGTGACCCCTGAATGTTTATGGGTTTATACATACATTTTATATATATATATATATATATATATGTATATATGTGTGTGTGTGTGTATATATATATATATATATATATATATATTACATACGATATACAGTGTATAACAGCTCAATGTCATATTAATATTCCCCTTTTATTATATAATATAAGGTGTAACAGGTACCTATGCCTCCTTTGAGGTGACCCCTGATTGTTTAAGGGTTTTATATGTATATATATATATATATATATATATATATATATTACAGGATGTACAAGAGCTTAGTTATAAAATATACCCCTTTATTACACAAAATTAGGTGCACCAGGTACCCATGTCTCCTCTGAGGTGACCCCTGAATGTTTATGGGTTTATACATTCATTATATGTGTGTGTGTGTCTGTATATATTATATTACATACGATATAGGGTGTATAACAGCTCAATGTCATATTAATATTCCCCTTTTATTATATAATATGAGGTGTACCAGGTACCCCTGCTTCCTCTGAGGTGACCCCTTAATGTTTAGGGGCTCAAACATACATTATTATATACTGTGTGTGTATATATATATATAACACAATATAGGGTATTTAACAGCTCAGTTATATAATATGAGATGTACCAGGTACCCCTGTCTCCTCTAAGGTGACCCCTGAACTTTTATGGGTTTATACATAAATTGGTATTTATATTGCATATGATAAGTGGTGTATAACAGCTCCATTATTATATAATTATATATCCCTTTATTGTACAAAATAAGGTGTACTAGGTCGAGGTCGTCCCTGTTTTTCTATTGGGAACCCCAGAATGTATATGGGTTTATAGATACATTATTATATACTGTGTTAACTATGTATGTATGTGTGTGTGTATGTGTGTGTATGTGTGTGTGTGTGTATATATATATATATATATATATATATATATAAAATTACATACAATATACAGTGTATAACAGCTCAATGGTATAATATATCCTTTTTTACATAAACTGAGGTGTACCGGGTACCCATGTCTCATCTGAGGGGGCCCCTGAATGTTTAGGGGTTCATACATACAATATATATATATATATATATAATGTGTGTGTGTATACACACAATATAGGGTGTATAACAGCTTCATGATATATTAATATACCCCTTTGTTATATAATATAAGGCGTAACAGCCTTTGTCCTACAATCCTTTTTGTTCGTTATTTCCTTCCTCGGTTCCGACTTACTGTGAAACAATGAGGAGCATCGCCCGATCGTTTGCCCGATTTTACTATAGTGTGCTCCTCACTTAAGGTAGGGTGACCAGATGTCCCCCAGTTACCAGGGACAGTTCCCCAGACTAAGGACACTGTCCCCAGAGCCCGTCTGTCCCCAGATTTGTCCCTGAATTGCAGGATGGGTGCTGAGGCGGGGGCTGTCCACCCCAGGTGCCACGCTGGGGGGTGTCAGAGCGGCGTCTCCTGCTGTGTCAGATTTAAGTCTGCCTCCTGGTGTGGCTCCTTTGACAGTCAGCACACTTGTCCAATGCCGGGACATGTGTAGGTGGGAGCTGATCCAGGATGCGGGACTTGTGTGACAGCGGGGGCCTAGGGATTAAAATTAAAGCTGACACAGCAGGAGTTGCCAGCCTCTGTGATGATCTGGCTGGCTCTCCTCTTTCACTCCTCTCTGATCCCAGGCACATGTGAGGCTGCATTGCTGGGCACAGGTGAGGCTGCATTGCTAGACACTGATAAAGCTGCATTGCAGGGCACTGGTGAGGCTGCATAGATGGGCACTGATGAACCCTATATTCTTTATGTAGCACACTTCTTTGTGTAGCCCACTCCTGTGCTCTGCATTCTTTATGTAGTGTACTCCTGAGCCCTGCATTCTTTATGTAGCGTAGTCCTTAGCCCTGCATTCTTTATGTAATGCAGTCCTTAACCCTGCATTCTTTATGTAGCACACTCCTAAGCCCTGCATTCTTTATGTAGCGCACTCCTAAGCCCTGCATTCTTTATGTAGCGCAACCCTAAACCCTGCATTTTTTATGTAGCGCACTCCTGTGCTCTGTATTTTTTATGTAGCACACTCCTGAGCCCTGTATTCTTTATGTAGCGCACTCCTGAGCCCTGCATTCTTTATGTAGCGCACTCCTGAGCTCTGCATTCTTTATGTAGCGCACTCCTGAGCCCTGCATTATTTATGTTGCGTACTCCTGTGCTCTGCATTCTTTATGTAGCACACTCCTGAGCCCTGCATTCTTTATGTAGCGCACTCCTGTGCTCTGCATTCTTTATGTAGCGCACTCCTGTGTTCTGCATTCTTTATGTAATGCAGTCCTTAGCCCTGCATTCTTTATGTAGCACACTCCTAAGCCCTGCATTCTTTATGTAGCGCACTCCTGAGCCCTGCATTCCTTATGTAGCGCACTCCTAAGCCCTGCATTCTTTATGTAGCGCACTCCTGAGCTCTGCATTCTTTATGTAGCGGACTCCTGTGCTCTGCATTCTTTATGTAGCGCACTCCTGTGCTCTGCATTCTTTATGTAGCGCACTCCTGTGCTCTGCATTCTTTATGTAGCGCACTCCTGTGCTCTGCATTCTTTATGTAGCGCACTCCTGAGCCCTGCATTTTTTATGTAGCGCACTCCTGAGCCCTGCATTCTTTATGTAGCGCACTCA
Source organism: Rana kukunoris (assembly GCA_029574335.1). Taxonomy (NCBI): domain Eukaryota; kingdom Metazoa; phylum Chordata; class Amphibia; order Anura; family Ranidae; genus Rana; species Rana kukunoris. The sequence goes on from CM056057.1 coordinate 201,388,286, forward strand.
TAAGCCCTGCATTCTTTATGTAGTGCACTCATAAGCCCTGCATTCTTTATGTAACACACTCCTGTACTCTGCATTCTTTATGTAGCGTACTCCTGTGCTCTGGATTCTTTATGTAACACACTCCTGTGCTCTGCATTCTTTATGTAACACACTTCTGAGCCCTGCATTCTTTATGTAACACACTTCTGAGCCATAACAATTCGGCTCAATGAAATGTTAGAATTTTTTTTTAGGGTGAACCCCCGCTTTAACCCAGTACCATTATAATCCCATTGCCCTCTTTTGCTCTCATTTGTTACTTTACAGCAGGGGTGCCCAACCTTTTGAAGAGTGAGGGCCACTTAATCGACTTGGTAACCGATCGCGGGCCATAATGAGCGGAGCAGGTGGATGACATGTCCGTGTCTGCTCTGCCTATGCAGAGCGGACTCAGCCCACTACACTCAGGTCAAAGGTAGGACACAAGTCGCTTTATGTTTGCCACAAACTTAGAGGTGAATGGAGGGTCCAATTGGTCGGATTGACCATGTGAAAGGGGCCCAAGGCTGCTTTCACACTGATGCGCTGTGTTTTACTAGCACCGCGGACCTTTGGCTTCCCTGAACTTTGCAATAGACTTCTATTATATTCTGCAGGTTTGGTACAATTTCAGAAAGCTCACCAAACTCGCAGGTAATAGAAGTCTATGGCTCAGTGCAGGTAACCCGCAGGTATCAGTTTGAAAGCAGCCCAGTAACCACTGGAGAACAGATGTGCCCATATATACACTGTGATTTTAGAAATAAACTGATCTTTAATAACAGTATTCTATTCTATCCCAGAGCAGCAGTGTTGCTCATCGTCCTTTAAAAAAGTAATTAGTTACAGTTACAAATTACTTGTCTGAAAAAGTAATTGAGTTAGTGACTCAGTTACTACATTGGCAAAGTAATTAGTTACTCAGCAAAGTAACTGACTTTTTTTTTTGCCAGCGTATGACGACCCCCTAATTTTCCAGCTAAAATTTTGGTTTTGGGATATACTCAATGTATAAGACGACCCCTCACTGTGCCATCTGTAACATGCCTCACTGACATTGAGGCATGTTACAGGCACAGTGAGGCACAGTAATGCCGCGTACACACGGCAGAGAAACTCGACGGGCAGAACACATCGTTCCGCCCGTCGAGGTTCTCTGCCAGCCATCAGAATCGGCGACCCGCCCGTCGGGAAAGGCAACCCGCCATTCATCCCGACGGGCCGTCGAGCAAATAGAGAACCTGTTCTCTATTTGCTCAACGGGTTTCCCGACGGGCGGGGCTCGCCAAGAGCGTACACACGGCCGAGGTTCTCGGCAGAATGTGGCTCCCAGCGAGGTTCTCGCTGGTTTCTGCCGAGAACCTCGGCCGTGTGTACGGGGCTTAAGTGAGGCATGTTACAGGCACAGTGAGGCATGTTACAGGCACAGTGAGTGAGGCATGTTACAGGCACAGTGAGTGAGGCACGCATGTTACAGGCACAGTGAGTGAGGCACGCATGTTACAGGCACAGTGAGTGAGGCATGTTACAGGCACATTGAGTGAGGCACGCATGTTACAGGCACAGTGAGTGAGGCACGCATGTTACAGGCACAGTGAGTGAGGCATGCATGTTACAGGCACATTGAGTGAGGCACGCATGTTACAGGCACAGTGAGTGAGGCATGTTACAGGCACATTGAGTGAGGCACGCATGTTACAGGCACAGTGAGTGAGGCATGTTACAGGCACATTGAGTGAGGCATGCATGTTACAGGCACAGTGAGTGAGGCACGCATGTTACAGGCACAGTGAGTGAGGCATGTTACAGGCACATTGAGTGAGGCACGCATGTTACAGGCACAGTGAGTGAGGCATGTTACAGGCACATTGAGTGAGGCATGCATGTTACAGGCACAGTGAGTGAGGCACGCATGTTACAGGCACAGTGAGTGAGGCATGCATGTTACAGGCACATTGAGTGAGGCACGCATGTTACAGGCACAGTGAGTGAGGCATGTTACAGGCACATTGAGTGAGGCACGCATGTTACAGGCACAGTGAGTGAGGCACGCATGTTACAGGCACAGTGAGTGAGGCATGTTACAGGCACATTGAGTGAGGCACGCATGTTACAGGCACAGTGAGTGAGGCACGCATGTTACAGGCACAGTGAGTGAGGCATGCATGTTACAGGCACAACTGTGCCATCATACATGCCTCACTGTGCCTGTAAAATGCCTCGACGACGATCTCCCTACCTTCTTCTGCGGCCATCTTCCATTATTTAAAATCCGTGCCTCCCCCTCTGACTTCCGTCCGTGATAGGCGGAACAGTAATTTTCCCAGCAGAGCCTCTGTTCAGTGTTCCGCCTATCACCGATGTCCTCTCGTCCGAGGCCGAGGCTGAGGATGAGAAGGCATCCATGATATGCTGAACACTAAACAGAGGCTCTGCTGGGAAAATTAGTGTTCCGCCTATCACGGACGGAACAGTTAGAGGGGGAGGCGCGCTTTTTTAATTATGGATGGCCGACGGCGACGGCTGAGTCACAGGTAGGTGTAATTACGGTAACGCCGCCCAAGTAATGGGAACGGCGTTGCCGTGAGGGGAAGAGTAATCTGGTAGATTACTCGTTACCCTCAAAAGGGGCATCGTTGGGTAATGGCGTTTATTTTAACGCCGTTACTTACAACACTGCAGAGCAGGAGGTCGCGGGCCACATCAGAGAGCAAGGCGGGCCAAATGTGGCCCCCGGGCCACTGGTTGGGCACCCCTGCTTTACAGGATGAGGTGCGTTGTTTGTATTTGAAACCATCGGATCTTCTCCATGTTTCTCAACATGATATCATAGATGGTTTAACAGTTTGATTGAGAGTAGAGTTGAGCGGACACCTGGATGTTCGGGTTCGGGTCCGAACCCCGAACCCCATTGAAGTCAATGGGACAAAGACTTTTAGAAAAAAAAATGCGCGGAGGTCCCCCCAAATTCAATAACCAGACCCTTTAGGTCTGGTATGGATATTAAGGGGAACCCGCCATCAATTAAAAAAAAAATGACATGGGGTTCCCCCCAAATATCCATAACCAGACCCTTCTGGTCTGGTGTGGATTTTAAGGGGAACTCCACCCCAAATTTAAAAAAAAAATGGCGTTAGGGAGTTCCCCCTAAAATCCACACCAGACCCCTTATCCGAGCACGTTGACCTGGCCGGCCGCAGAAAAGAGGGGGGGACAGAGTGGGCCCCCCTCTCCTGAACCGCACCAGGCCACATGTCCTAAGATACGCCAAAAAACTGACTTAATTCCGACCGACGTAACTTGCCTACGCCGGCGCATATTTACGCTGGACGCATTTGGCACTCCCATTGATTTTCAATGCAAATGAGGGAGATACGCCAATTCACGAACGTACTTGCACCCGGCTCATGTTTTAAGCGATTTGTGTAAGGTTTACGTCCGGTGTAAAGTTATTCCCCATATTGGAGGCGCAACTCATGCAAAGGTATGGACCAGGGAACTAACGCCATCTAATTTTACGTCGTTTACGTAGTATGTGAATAGGGCTGGGCGTAGGTTACGTTCACGTCGTAGGCAGTGATTCGACGTATCTCAGCCAGTTGTTTCGACATGATTGTGAGCATGCGCACTGGGATGCGTACGCATGCGCAGTTCATTTTAAGTACTTGTCTGAAGCTCAGCACATCTTTTGCATGGGGTCACGCTTCATTTAAATGTATCACGCCCACTTCCACTTACGCTGACTTACGCCTAGGAATATACGCTACGGCGCAGAGTTGTTTTGTGAATTCCGTGCTTCCCTCTCCGCGTTGTGCCGGCGTAGCGTAAAGAAGATGCGCTACGGCGGCGCCGAGGTATGTGAATCTGGGCCATAGTGTGTAGGCAAGACTGATGAAAGTCAGCTTCATCGGATATCTGATGAAAAAATCCATCGGTCCGTTTTCATCGGATGAACCGATCGTGTGTACAGGGCATTACTGATTGAAGATCCTCATTCTAATAAGCCTGCTGTGTGAGATTTGTATCTCAGCGTGTCATTTGCAATGCAACCCAACAGAAGCATCACTGAGCTCCTGATGCAACCCAGGAGGTAGAATAATAACAGCTGACAGGCCGGGTAATAATAGGTCAGTGTTACGAAATGTCGCGCCGCCTCCGGTTATGACATACTAGAGAATCATACTGTTGATAAACACAGGACTAGTACAGAGGAGGGTGTATATAGAGGGAGGACCTCTGCTGTCCATGAGATGTGCTCTGATTTCCTCTGCACTCCGATCCTCTGAAGATATCTTCCTCTATAAACATGGGAGAAATAAAATATATATACAAGAAGGATTCGTGGTGTTTCAAGATTTGTACACTGAGAATGGGGTGTAGAATATGTGCAGGCTGATGTTGCAGTCGCTTGCCACTTCTCTTGTTTGCTGCAACAGGTTTCCCTAATCAGGTGGGCAATGGAGCATCTCCTGGATGCAGCATAAGGCTTACCTGTACGTAAAATGAATGGGCCAGATTCAGAAAGGACTTACGACGGCGTAGCTCCAGATACGCCATCGTAAGTCCGAATGAGTGCCGTCGTATCTCGGCGCCTAATTCAAAGAATCAGATGCGCTGAAATTTAGGCAAGATCCGACCGACGTAAGTCTCTTACGCCGTCGGATCTTAACTGCATATTTACGCTGGCCGCTAGGTGGCGCTTCCGTAGATTTACGCGTCGAATATGCAAATTAGGTAGATACGCCTATTCACGAACGTAGTTGCGCCCGTCGTATTGATATACGTCATTTACATAGGCGTTCGATCAGCGTAAAGTTACCCCTGCTATATGAGGCTCAGCCCATGTTAAAGCGGGAGTTCACCCTAAATATACTCTTTCCCATGTGATCCAGCATACTGGCGTCAGCGCCAGTATGCTGTTTTTTTTTTTAAATGCCCCACTTTCTGTGTAATCTTGAATTTTGATTTATTTCCCCCGCGGTGGATGGCGCCGCTATAGCCCGTCACGGTTTCCGAAAATACCCGATTTAAGACTCGGGTATTTCCGGCGCTATGCGGCGCCTGCGCACAGACCTAGAAGCTGACCTCGCAGGCGCCGTATTTCGGCGGGCGTGATGCGCCATAGCCATAGGACTCGGAGAAATACGGCGCCTGCGCAGTCAGCTCCTAGGTCTGTGCGCAGGCGCCGCATAGCGCCGGAAATACCCGAGTCCTAAATCGGGTATTTTCGGAAGCCGTGACGGGCTATACAGGCGCCATCCACCGTGGGGGAAATAAAACCAAATTAAAGATTACACAGTAAGTGGGGCAAAAAAAAAAACAGCATACTGGCGCTGACGCCAGTATGCTGGATCACATGGGAAAGATTATATTTAGAGTGAACCACCGCTTTAAGTATGGAAGTCGGAACAGCGTCGCTTTGTACGTTGTTTACGTCGTTTGCGTAAGTCGTTCGGGAATGGGGCTTGGCGTAAGTTACGTTCACGTCGATATCAATGAATATTTCCGACGTGATTTTGGAGCATGCGCACTGGGATACGTCCACGGCCGGCGCATGCGCAGTTCGTTCGGCGCGTCATTTACGTGGGGTCACAATTAGTTTACATACAACACGCCCACTACCAGCCTACTTTGAATTACGCAGGCTTACGCCTGCACATTTACACTACGCCGCCGTAACTTTGGGTGCAAGTTCTCTGTGAATACGGCACCTGCCTCTCAAAGTTACGACGGCGTAGTGTAAATGAGATACGCTACGCCGCCGGAAAGATAGGCGATCCTTCCTGAATCTGGCCCTATATGTCCTCAACATGCACTTTTTCGGAGAAATTTGACATCACTGGCGTATGCGCTCTGAAGGTCCGACATACCTTGCTGGAACTTCAGAGCTTCATACTGGAACCAAGGGCTCCCGCGGCGTTACATGGGAATGATGTCATCATGCCTCCGGCATTCACAGCACCGGAGCTTGCGATCCCAGAAGAAAGACATGGGTAACTCCATTTTGCTTTTAAATGTCCTTATTTCTTCTGAGAAATCATCACTTCCTGTTCTTCTGTCTGTAACGCCACACGGTAATGCAAGGATTTCTCCCTGGTGTGGAGTGTCGTGCTCGCCCCCTCCCTTGGACTACAGGAGAGTCAGGACACCCTCTACGTTGCAAATAGAGAAAGGAGCTGTGTGTTAGTGGGCGTCCTGACTCTCCTTTAGTCCAAGGGAGAGGGCAAGCTCGACACTCAACACCAGGGAGAAAGCCTTGCATTACTGTGTGGAGTTACAGACAGAAGAACAGGAAGTGAGGATTTCTCAGAAGAAATAAGGACATTTACTAGCAAAATGGAAGGATGAGGTAAGTGAAGGAGGACTGCACTAAGGTAAAGGAAGATATTTAGGGGGAAAAAAATAATTTTACCTTTATAACCCCTTTAAGTTAGAAGGTAATGGCTTCCATGCACACCAGATTCTCAGTGCTCCAGCTTTAGTAAATAAACCCCACAGTGTCCATGCACACTACTTTAGGCTTAGCGTTTTTGAGCTTTAGCATCTAGGCGCAATTTTCCAGCAGAAACGCTCCTAAATGCTGCTAAACGTTTTTTTCCCCCTCTTTATTTTAAAGGATCTGCAAAAACGCAAAAAAAACAAACAAACGCTCCTAAACGATATTAACCACTTAAGGACCGCCTAACGCCGATATACGTCGGCAGAATGGCACGGCTGGGCACAATCACGTACCGGTACATGATTGGTTAATGCCCAGCCGTGGGTCCGAAACTCCGTGACCACGGGACCCACAGACCTGATCGCCGCTGGAATGCGGCGATCGGTCCTCGGAGCTGAAGAACGGGGAGAGCCGTGTGTAAACACAGCTTCCCCGTTCCTCACTGTGGCGCCGTCATCGATCGTGTGATCTCTTTTATAGGGAAACACAATGGATGATGTCACACCTACAGTCACACCCCCCTACAGTTATAAACACACATTAGGTTACACATAACCCCTTTAGCGCCCCCTTGTACTTAACTCCCAAACTGCAATTGTAATTTTCACAGTAAACAATGCATTTTAACCACTTTAGCCCCGGGCCTGTTTTTCCGATTCGGTGTTTACGAGACTAAAACATTTTTTTTTGCTATAAAATTACTTAAAACCCCCAAACATTATATATATATTTTTTCTAACACTCTAGAGAATTAAATGGCAGTCATTGCAATACTTTTTGTTACACAGTATTTGCGCAGCGGTCTTACAAGCGCACTTTTTTTGGAAAAAAATCACTTTTTTAAATTAAAAAATAAGACAACAATAAATTTGGCCCAATTTTTTTACATATTGTGAAAGATAATGTTACGCCAAGTAAAATGATACCCAACATGTCACGCTTAAAAATTGCGCCCGCTCGTGGCATGGCGTCAAACTTTTACCCTTAAAAATCTCGATAGGCGATGTTTAAAAAATTCTACAGGTTGCATTTTTTGAGATACAGAGGAGGTCTAGGGCTAGAATTATTGCTCTCGCTCTAACGATCGCGGCGATACCTCACTTGTGTGGTTTGAACACCGTTTTCATATGCGGCGCTACTCGCGTATGCGTTCGCTTCTGCGCGCGAGCTCGTCGGGACGGGGCGATTTAAAAAATTTTTTTTTTGTTTTCGTATTTATTTGTATTTATTTTACCAATTTTTAACACTAAAATAAAAAAAATAAAAAAATTATCACTTTTATTCCTATTACAAGGAATGTAAACATCCCTTGTAATAGAAAAAAGCATGACAGGTCCTCTTAAATATGAGATCTGGGGTCAAAAAGACCTCACATCTCATATTTAGGCTAAAATGCAAAAAAAAAAATAATAATTTTAAATGTCATTTTTCAAATGACATTTAAAAAAAAATGTCTCTTTAAGACGCTGTTTGGAACTGACGTTTGACGTCACTTCCGCCCAGCAGAGCTACGGGGATGGACGAGGGAAATTTTTTCCCTCACTCGCATCCCCGCTGACCAGACGAGCGCACCCGATCGCCTCCGCCGCTACCGACGGCTCCGGTAAGCGGCGGAGAGCGCGGGAGCGCAGCGGGAGGGGGGGGGGCGCTCGTCCGCCACCGATAACGGCGATCTCGCGGCGATTCCGGCGCGGAGACCGCCATTATCGTTTACCCGACCGCCCACATAAGAGATGGATATCTCGGTTGTGGCAGCAGCTGCTGCCGTTACCGAGATATCCATCTCTAAAGTGCCGACGTATACCTGCGGTGGGTGGTCGGGAAGTGGTTAAATGCATTTTTTGCTGTGAAAATGACAATGGTCCCAAAATTGTGTCAAAATTGTCCGAAGTGTCCGCCATAATGTCGCAGTCACGAAAAAAACGCTGATTGCTGCAATTAGTAGTAACATTTTTTTTTTCGAAAAATGCAATAAAACTATCCCCTATTTTGTAAACGCTATACATTTTGCGCAAACCAACCGATTAACGCTTATTCCTTTTTTTTTTTTTTTTACCAAAAATAGGTAGAAGAATACGTATCGGCCTAAACTGAGGGAAAAAACGTTTTTTATATATATTTTTTGGGATATTTATTATAGCAAAAAGTAAAAAATATTGCATTTTTTTCAAAATTGTTGCTCTATTTTTGTTTATAGCGCAAAAAATAAAAACCGCAAAGGTGATCAAATACCACCAAAAGAAAGCTCTATTTGTGGGGGAAAAAGGACGCCAATTTTGTTTGGGAGCCACGTCGCACGACCGCGCTATTGTCAGTTAAAGCGACGCAGTGCCGAATCGCAAAAAGGGGCCTGGTCCTTTACCTGCATTTTGGTCCGGGTCTTAAGTGGTTAAAATGCTACTACAAGAAGCTATCCAACATTTTATTAGCTTAAAAATAAAATAGCTAGTGTGTGTGGAACCTCATTATTTATCTCATGATACGGGACAGGCAGTTGATATTTTATAAATGTAACAAAAAAAAAAAAAACAATACAGGGAACTCTGCACTGGCTAGGAAGTGAAAAGAAAACAAAGTATCACTGTGGAAATGTTACACTGGTAGCTCCAAATTGCAACATCAAATGCAACATTGCACTGAAGGGAGGTCATTCTGTGAATGAAGGCTCAACAGAATGTTGTCATTGTTTCTCCATATTTCTGTGTCTTCATTTAACAATCTCCCTCTGGTCAAGTGTTGGCTTGTGAAAAAATCAACAATAACCACTTGAAGATTTACCCCTTCAAGGACCAGGCCATTTTTTTGTGGTACAGAACTGTGTCACTTTAATTGACAATTGCGCAGTCGTGCGATGTTGTACCCAGGGCCGATCCTAGGGTCACAGGCGCCTGGGTGCAGAAATATTTCTGGCGCCCCCACATGGACGTGGTTATCTTACTAACTCCTCCCCTTTACACATGTTTCTATGGCAACAACTTCACCCCGCAACTTCATCCCTACCAATTTGCTTTTACAATAACTTAGTCAACGGCTTTGACAAGTCACAAAAAGAAAAAGTTTTATTTATTGACAATTCTGTGTCAAGTGCATGTAAATAAAATAGTGCAACTAGAATCAAATGGCTGCTTTTGACGGGCCCAGTGGCTGCTTTTGGGGCACAGTGACGGTCACAATGGCTGCTTTTGACGGGCGCAGTGGCTGCGTTTGGACGGGGGGAGTAGCTGTGTTTGGCGGGCACAGTGGCTGTGTTTTAATGGGCACAGTAGCTGCATTTTGATGGGCACAGTAGCTGCAGTTTGATGGGAACAGTGGCTGCAGTTTGATGGGCAGAGTGGCTGCGTTTGGACGGGCACAGTGGCTGCATTTGGATGGGCACAGTGGCTGCTTTTGACGGGCACAGTGGCTGCTTTTGACGGGCACAGTGGCTGCGTTTGGACGGGCACAGTGGCTGTGTTTGGCGGGCACAGTGGCTGTGTTTGGCGGGCACAGTGGCTGTGTTTTAATGGGCACAGTAGCTGCATTTTGATGGGCACAGTAGCTGCATTTTGACGGGCACAGTGGCTGTGTTTTGACAGGCACAGTGGCTTCTTTTGACAGGCACAGTGGCTGCATTTGGATGGGCACATTGGCTGCATTTGGGGCACAGTGGCTGCGTTTGGGGCACAGTGGCTGCTTTTGGACGGGCACAGTGGGCAGTGGCTGCATTTGGGGCACAGTGGCTGCGTTTTGGATGGGCACAGTGGTTGCATTTAATGGCACACAGTATAACTTTAAGTACCTTACCTTACACAGAGTCACAGACAGGTAGGGAGGGTGCAGTCAGCACTCAAAGGCACAGCACAGCAGCAGGCACTGGCAGATCGATCGATGGCAGTGGCACTCAGTCAGACCAGGCAGAGATGGCACTGGCAGCCAGGCTGAGGTGCTCAATCAGCTAGCTGAATCAGGCGGCACTAATAATATACATTCTTCCGCTCCGCTCCGACCGCTCAGCGCTCGCTCCGCCACCGCCACACTGTCTAAAGATGGCAATCTACAGCCGCAGAGGCGGCGCGCTGTGGATGCTGGGGCGGCCGTGTGACGTCATGTCGTCACATCCCGCTCGGCTCTTGTGTAGTCGAATGGCTTCGGCGGCTCTGCGGCTCGGATTTAAAAAAAAAAAATCTCGGCGGTTCGCTCGGCGCCTCTCAGATGACAGCGCTGGGTGCGGGGCACCCACTGCACCCCGGGTAGGATCGGCCCTGGTTGTACCCAAATAAAAATGCTGTCCTTTTTTTCCCCACAAATAGAACTTTCTTTTGGTGGCATTTGATCACCTCTGCGGTTTTTATTTTTTGTGCTATAAAAAAAGGCTGACAATTTAAAAAAAAAAAACAGCAACAATATTTTTTACTTCTATAAAACACATCCAAAGAAAAAAAATCGAGTTTCTTCATTAATTTAGGCCAATATGTATTCATATTTTTGGTAAAGAAAAATCCCAATAAGCGAATATTGATTGGTTTGTGCAAAAGTTATAGGCCTGGATTCACAAAGCACTTACGCCGACGTATCTCCAGATACGCCGCGTAAGTACAAATATGCGCCGTCATATCTGTGCGCCGAACCCACAAACTTAGATACGCCTAAAAACAGACTTCATCCCACCGACGTAACTTGCCTACGCCGGTGTAGAGTGGGCACATATTTACTCTGGACGCATGTGGCTTTCCCATGTATTTTCTATTCAAATATGCAAATTATTATTATTATTATACAGGATTTATATAGCGCCAACAGTTTGCGCAGCGCTTTACATCAGGGAAGACAGTACATTCACAATACAAATCAATACAGGAGGGATCAGAGGGCCCTGCTCGTAAGAGCTTACAATCTAGAAATAAGGGAGATACGCCGATTCACGAACGTACTTGTGCCCAGTGCATGATTTAAGCGGTTTGCCTAAGTTTTACGATCAGCGTAAAGTTATTCCCCATAGATGAGGCGCAACCCATGCAAAGGTATGGACCAGGGAACACAAGCCTACGTATTGTACGTTGGACGTCTGTGAATATGGGCCGACGTGGGTCTGACTGGGCGTAGGTTACGTTCACTGCGTACACAGTGATCCGGCGTATCTTAGTTGTTCCGACGTGGTTGTACGCATGCGCACGGGGATACGTCCACGTCCCAACACATGCGCAGTTAATTTTAAGTACTTGTCTGGCACCCAGCCCATCATTTGCATGGGGTCACGCTTCATTAACATGGATCACGCCCACTTCCAGCCCACTTCCACCTACTTCCACTTATGCCGGCTTACGCCTACGAAATATACGCTACGCCGGTGCAAAGTTGGGAGCATTTGTCTGTGAATTCCATGCTTGCCTCTCCACGCTGCACCAGCGTAGCGTAAAAGAAATACGCTACGGCGGCATAAATATGCGCCAATGTATGTAAATCCGGGCCATAGCGTCTATAAACTATGGGATACAATATTTTTTACTTTTTGTTATAAGAAAAATCAAATAAACTAAATTTTAGTCAAACATTTAGGCCAAAATTTATTTAGCCACATGTCTTTAGTAAAAAAAATCGCAATAAAAAAAAATTAGCTACCTAGCGGCAACAGCGACACTAATACAGCGATCAGAAAAATGATCGCTTAGTGACACTGGCAATAGGGATTGAAAGGGTTAACTAGGGCGGTGATCAAGGGGTTAAAACTTTATTAGGAGGGGGTATGGGGGCTACCCTGAACCTAACACTGACTGCCTGTCACACTGACACTAACTGCAGTGATCATACATATAATCACTGCAATCAGTGACACTGTGACAGGGGGGAGGGGGTGGGGGGGGGGGGTGATCGCAAGGGGTTAATGTGCCTATGTGTCCTGGTGTCAGTGTAGTGTTGTGCAGACTCACTGTGTGATGTGATCTCTCCTCAGCGGGGGTTGAAAAAACCGCCGAGGGAGAGATCACATCACTTCCTCCTTCCTGTGTTTACACAGGAGGAGGAAGTGCAGAGCGCATTGGCTGGGAGCGATCGTGAGGGGGCGGACAAAAACGAACCGCCGCCCCCTCATCCGGGATCGCTCCCAGAGCCATCAGGACCGTCGCATGTACCGGGGGGGGGGGGGGGGGGGGTCTCGATCGGACCTCAGACCTGCGTCAAGGCAGGGACGTACAGGTAAGCCAATGTGCCTGTACATGCCATTCTGCCGGCGTGAATGTACATGCGGCGGTCCATAAGCGGTTAATAGGCGATTATGGACAGTTGTCAAGGTTTTATATATATATATACAGTGGGTACAGAAAGTGTTCAGACCCCCTTACATTTTTCACTCTTTGTTATATTGCAGCCATTTGCTAAAATAATTTAAGTTCATTTTCTTCCTCATTAATGTACACAGCACCCCATATTGACAGAAAAACACAGAACGGTTGTCATTTTTGCAGATTTATTAAAAAAGAAAAACTGAAATGTCACATGGTCCTAAGTATTCAGACCCTTTGCTCAGTATTTAGTACTAATACAGCCATGAGTCTTTTTGGGAACAATGCAACAAGTTTTGCACACCTGAATTTGGGGATCCTCTGCCATTCCTCCTTGCAGATCCTCTCCAGTTCTGTCAGGTTGGATGGTAAACGTTGGTGGACAGCCATTTTTAGGTCTCTCCAGAGATGCTCAATTGGGTTTAAGTCAGGGCTCTGGCTGGGCCATTCAAGAACAGTCACAGAGTTGTTGTGAAGCCACTCCTTCATTATTTTAGCTGTGTGTTGTTGGAAGGTAAACCTTCAGCCCAGTCTGAGGTCCTGAGCACTCTGGAGAAGGTTTTCGTCCAGAATATCCCTGTACTTGGCCGCATTCATCTTTCCCTCGATTGCAATTAGTCGTCCTGTCCCTGCATCTTAAAAATACCCCCACAGCATGATGCTACCACCACCATGCTTCACTGTTGGGACTGTATTGGACAGGTGATGAGCAGTGCCTGGTTTTCTTCACACATACCGCTTAGAATGAAGGCCAAAAAGTTCTATCTTGGTCTCATCAGACCAGAAAATCTTATTTCCCACCATCTTGGAGTCCTTCAGGGACATGCAGGCTTTCATGTGTCTTGCACTAAGGAGAGGCTTCCGTTGGGCCACTCTGCCATACCAGTCCGACTGGTGGAGGGCTGCAGTGGCAGTTGACTTTCTACAACTTTCTCCCATCTCCCAACAATGTGTAATAATGTGCACTAAATACACACAAAACAATTGTGTATATTGTGATGGTTTGGGTCTGTCTTACCCAAAGGATAGCTGGTCTTTGCCATATTTTGGAGAGACAGACGCCTTAATTGCACAGCTGTGTGTTCAGCTATTTAGTGCTGGCCTGGCTGTGGTTCAGTGCTCCACCCTCCCGAGGAGTCCAGGCTTGGTTGGCCCAGGACTATGTAACTCCCTACAGGAGTTAATTCAACATGGTACAGAGTGCACCAAGTTGCGAATGTGTGGCTGACTACTGAGGCTTGCCAACAGGAAGGTAAAAAGCTTTTCTTAAAGTGGAGATTTTGGCCCGGATTCACAGACATCGGCGCACATTAATGCCGCCGTAGCGTATATCTTTTACGCTAAGCCGACGCAGCGCAGAGAGGCAAGCATGGAATTCACAAAGCAAATGCTCCCAACGTTGCACCAGCATGACGTATATTTCGTAGGCGTAAGCAGGCATAAGTGGAAGTAGGTGGAAGTGGGCGTGATCCATGCTAATGAAGGGTGACCCCATGCAAATGATGGGCCGGGTGCCAGACAAGTACTTAAAACGAACTGCGCATGCGTCGAGACGTGGACGTATCCCCGTGCGCATGCGTAAACCACGTCGGAACAACTGCCTAAGATACGCCGAATTACTGTGTACGCCATTAACGTAACCTACGCCCAGCCAGACCCACGTCAGCCCATATTCACAGACGTCCAACGTACATACGTAGGCTTGTGTTCCCTGGTCCATACCTTTGCATTGGTTGCGCCTCATCTATGGGGAATAACTTTACACCGGACATTAAACGTACGCAAACCGCGTATATCATGCGCCGGGTGCATGTACGTTCGTGAATCGCCGTATCTCCTAAATTTGCATATTTGAATAGAAAATCAATGGGAGCGCCACATGCATCCAGCGTAAATATGCGCACACTCTACGCCGGCGTAGGCAAGTTACGTCGGAGGGATGAAGTGTGTTTTCAGGGGTATCTTAGTATTTGGGTCCAGCGCACAGATACGACGGCGCATATTTGTACTTACGCGGTGTATCTGGAGATACGTCAGCGCAAGTGCTTTGTGAATCCGGGCCATGGTATTTCCTTTTTCTGAGGCAAAGTTTTGCTTTAGGCTTCGTTCAAACGTGTGCAATGCTGGAATGCATGCAAAATAGTGATGCAATGGACAAAAACACGCTGCCCTTTTGCAGATGCATGGGGGGTCTCATTAGTTCTTAATGGCACCCTTAAAGGATCACTAAAGGAATTTTTTTTTTTTTAGCTAAATAGCTTCCTTTACCTTACTGCAGTACTGGTTTCATGTCCTTATTGTTCGTTTTTGCTTTGAAGTTGCTGTAATCCTGCTCTGTTCTTCACACTTCCTGCTTGTCTGTTTCCTTATAACCACAGTGCTGGGAGCTTTCTCACGGTGGTCTAAGCTGTCATTACTGTGTGTCTAAAACTTCTCAGAACCAATCAGATTAATTTTAAAAACAAAACACTGCCCTGGATTTGTTTGTTTTTGTTCTGTGTGTCTATTTCTACTTTGCAGAAACATGAAACCAGTTCAAAAGTGAAACTAACCTGCAGGCACATTATATGATTGATTTTTATCTATTTTTAATCATTTTGAAAAGGAATCAGTTAACTTTTATGTCTCGATATGTAAATAGTCATTTCAGCAAAAAAATGTTTTCCTTTAGTGACCCTTTAAGCATCTTGTTAATGCATTTCTCTTGAACATTTTTCATGTATATGCCAGCCCATTTAAATAAATAGGCTGCCCTAAAATGCAATGTGCAGAAACACCCAAAAACGTACACGCTCCATTGCACCTGCGAGGTATGAATGGAGCCTTAAAACAGAGAAAAATCAGCACAAGGGGCATAACTTACAGTCAGTGGGCTGCAGTTGCGTAGCATGAGAGGGGCCATAGTGGCAGTTGGCCTGGACCAAAAATTCTTAGGGGAGCAAAAATTCTAAACTAAAAAATAAAGTTACCACATAACCAAATAACATTGTACAGTATTTTTCTTGCTAATTACAGCCATACTGTTTTGATATAATCCTTATCGTGAATTACATAACGCCTATTAGAGTCGGTTCACACTGGGGCGACACGACTTCCAGCGCGACTTTCAGAGGCGACTCCAACACGACTAGAGCATGAACCACAGGGTGATCTGGGGCGATTTATAACACGACTAGAAGTCGTCTCCAGGACAGGAGACTTTCCAGTGGCCAATCAAACAACAATCAGCTCTGGGAGAGGGAGGGGGAGGGAGGGGTTTGCCTGAGAAATGTATGTTATCTTCCTGGAAAGTTGCTTCAGTTAAGAAAGTGATCCGACTTGGAGGCGACTTCCATTGAAATCAATGGGTACAAATTGCCTAGAAGTCGGATTGAAGTCGTACAGGAACCTCTTCTGAAGTGGGAGCGAATTCAGTAGTGTGTATTGACACCGCTCCCATTCACTTACATTGCTTTTGTGGACAGCGCGACTTGGGACGACTTGAGGCGACTTCAAGTCGGATCCCAAGTCGCCCCAGTGTGAACCGACTCTTAATAGTGTGATTTCCAATTTGAAGATACCTGTGCTGTATTGTTTCAAAACATGCACAAACAAAAATCATGTGTATGACTCTGCCCCGCCCCCGACGCGCTGTGTCATTGGATTTGATTGACACTGGCTCGCGCAGCCATCAATTTATCCAATGAAGAGCCGAGAAGAGCCAAGAAGCACAGGCAACGATTGAGCGTGTTCGTGACGCAGGACTTTCCAGAGCTCAGGTAAGTAAACGGGGGTCTGGGGGGGGGGCGCTAATCTTTGGATGTTTTTTCACCTTAATGCATAGGATACATTAAGGTGAAAAAACATAAAATCCTTTATAACCCCTTTAAGTAGCTGAACTGTAGTGTTGTGTTTAGGTCTATTTTTAGGTCTATTTTTAAGAATATCACACCTACAAAGAATGTCGTAAATAGTTAGCTTGTTTTAATGCCCCGAGTCTAAACATGAGACGGTACCCATAGCAGCAAAAACGGAGGTTTGGAACCAGACAGACTGGTTGGACAGCACAGTCCTTCTATATATGACAAGCTATCGCTTTTTTTTAAAAGGTTCCTGATTACCTGTCTCAGGAAAAAAAGAATACACATAGTACGCTACGCCGGCGCAGCGCAGAGAGGCATGCACTGAATTCAGCAAGCTATTGCTCCCAACTCTGCGCAACGTAGCGTATATTTCGTAGGCGTAAGTAGAAGTAGGTGGAAGTGGGTTGGAAGTGGGCGTGATCCATGCTAATGAAGCGTGACCCCATGCAAGTGATGGGCCGGGCGCCAGACAAGTACTTAAAACGAACTGCGCATGCGTCGAGATGTGGACGTATCCCCGTGCGCATGCGCACAACCACGTCGGAACAACTGCCTAAGATACACCGGATCACTGTGTACGCCGTTAACGTAACCTACGCCCATCCAGACCCACGTCGGCCCATATTCACAGACGTCCAACGAACAATACGCAGGCTTGTGTTCCCTGGGCCATACCTTTGCATGGGTTGCGCCTCATCTATGGGGAATAACTTTACGCCGAACGTAAAACTTACGCAAACCACTTAAATCATGCGCCGGGTCGCAAGTATGTTTGTGAATCGCGTATCTCCCTCATTTGCATATTTGAATAGAAAATCAATGGGAGCGCTACATGCGTCCAGCGTAAATATGCGCCCACTCTACACCGGCGTAGGCAAATTACGTCGGTGGGATGAAGTCTGTTTTTAGTTTGTGGGTCCAGCGCACAGATACGACGGCGCATATTTGTACTTACGCGGCGTATTTGGAGATACATCGGCGTAAGTGCTTTGTGAATCCTTGCCTATAACTTTTGCGCAAACCAATCAATATACGCTTATTGCGTTTTTTTTACCAAAAATATGTAGAATACATATCGGCCTAAACTGAGTAAAAATTTGCTTTGGGGATATTGTGTTTATTTTTATTTTTTTAATTTGTTGCTCTTTTTTGTTTATAGTGCAAAAAATAAACACTGATGATCAAATACCACCAAAAAGAAGCTTTATTTGTGGGAAGAAAGGACATCAATTTTGTTTGGGTGCCACGTCGAATGACTTCGCAATTGTCAGTTAAAGCGACACAGTGCCGAATCACCAAAAAATGGCCTAGTCATTCAGCAGCCAAATCTTCCGGGGCTGAAGTGGTTAAGGACTCTGCTCCTACTGATCATCTGTGCATGACCCCAGCTTTGTTTCCTGACTACTCTGATGTCTTTACCCCTCTAATCCTCTGTGTATGATCCTGGACCTGGCTCTTTACCTCAATGACATGATTCCAGTTCCTTTCCTGCTGGCCATATCCTGCACTAGCTTTGCCTATGACAGATGTCAGGATCCTACCAGCTGTTGTGTCTGACCTGCTCTTCCACAATGTTTCCTTGTGTTCTGCTAAGACCCTTGTCTGCCTGAGAGCTATCTCTCTGATCCCCTCCTGGAGCACCATCAGCAAATTGGTCTATCTGCACCCCTACTCTTTTGAGCCCTGCACTCCCCGTCATCACCTCCGGGGGAGTTTGGACCAGAGTCGCAAGGAAACCCCCCTCATCCCTTCCGCATTCAACCAGGTACATGACAGACACATGCAATTAATATCCAAAAAATAGGGTGTACTTCGATATTTACTCAACTGTAGGTTTAATGTATAAATTGGATATACAGTGTAACCTCAGATTGCGAGTAACGCGGTTAATGAGCTTTTTGCAATACGAACACTGTATTTTTAAAAATCGTAACTCGGTTTGCGAGTGTTGCCTCGAAAAACGAGCACAATTCAGGCCAAAGCGGTGTGCAGCACTGAGGTGGAGGTGCGCTGAAGCCGAACGGCTGTTCGGAAATGCACGGAAAGGCCGAGATGTCCTCGACAAATCTCGGGAACCGAGTCTTTTCGAGGTTTGCCGAAGTCAGCTGAGGTGTCCTCGGGCCTTTCCAGCCATTTTCGAGGCTCTCTGGCGCCCGCCCACCTCTGGCCGCATGCGGTATTGCATGCCATTGAAGTCAATGCGGAGCAAATTATTTTTATTTCCATTGACTTCAATAGGGAAACTCGCTTTGATATGCGAGTACTTTGGATTACAAGCATTCTCCTGGAACGGATTATGCTCGTAATCCGAGGTTCCACTGTACAGGTTAACAGATATCAAGATAAAAAGCCTTGAACCATTCACACAGAGTGCTTATTTAGAAGAACAATTGTACATTGTGGTGCAGCGCATTAAAGTATAACTAAAGGCAAACTTTATTTTTAGAGTTTTGGATAGAATGGTGTTGGATCAGAACACCTGTCAAGTTTTATTGCTGTCTGTGCACTAGGGATGAGCTCCGGTGTGTTCGCACACTCCACGTGCAGAGCCCACCAATCACAGGCAGGGAGACATTGTCCCTATGCTCAGCTGCAGAGATCGGGAAATGACTCACTGCCTGTGATCAGGGCCGCTGTTAGAAATCATGGGGCCCCGTACAGCCTACCTGACGGGGCCCCCTTCAACCACGCCCTTGACCCCACCCATGGCCCCGCCCCCGGCTTAAAGGGATTTATATATGTGTGCGGAGCCACCACATGCATTTGCAATTAATAAGCATGAAGGAGTGGGGGCAGTTTAATTTCTTTTAAATTGTATTTTATTTATTTTATTACACATAGAAAAACAAATCTTACACTGTATCCTTACTTTTTATTCATTTTTGCTTTCACAAGGGATGAACAACAACAACCCTTTGTGATAGCATGGGCCACGACATGTCCTGTTTATAGAGAGATCTGGGGTCTTTTAGACCCCATATTTGTACTCTGGCCTCCAAAGCACAAGATCAAACCAAGATCAGTTTGATCAGATACTTGTTCAAGCCAGTAATGGCTTTTTAAAATGAGCCCGAAACCGAAAGTGATAAAATCCTCATCACTTCCAGTTTCTGACATCACACGTGGGAGGAACGACATCCATCCTTCTCACTGTGTCCCGGTAACCGGATGCTGCTGGGCACATCTTGAAAGCAGTAAAGGTGGTGGTGGAACCCCCTTTCACTGCCTGTAAAAGTAATACAGGGGCTTCTTAGCCACTAGGATTACTTTTACTTTGTGGTGTTTTTAATTGCTGGTGTTAAAAAAATGATATCTTGATCATTGCTGTAGTGATGACCAAGATATCACCCTTCCAATCCAGTGAAGTACTGATACGTCGCTGGATGGGAAACGGTTACAATGAAGTGTAAATTAGCATTACACTGTTTCTTATTATCATCAGCATTGCAATTTTCACACAGGTAGCAGTAGCACTGTAATCAGGTGCTCTATCATGTCTCTTTTACATTGCTTTTGGGTGCTGACTTATTGCTGTACTAACTGTATGTAACAGCCATAACAAAGTCAGCCCCCAAAAGCAATGTGATAGAGCACCTGATTACAGTGCTACTGCTACTTGTGTGGAAATTGTAATGCTGACAACCTGCAGTGCTGTGAGATACATTATAGGACACAGTGAGTATTCTATCCTCTAATCCCCACTCACTGTGTCCAGTGCAGCCACGCTGTCCTCCTGCTCTTCTCTGTCAGCCGCTCAACTTATTCACATCTTGTGAGGAATGCAGACGGGAGCCGAGCGGAGAACTGCAGTATCACTCCGCCAGCCGGGACTATCAGAATAGTGGGGCGGGATGATGTACATGTGCCCGAAAATGGAAAAATAGTCCCCCCACTGCGCTCCTCTCCTGGGTCCCTAATGGAAAATGATATACCCTCACTGAAAGCAAGTAGCAGTGGGGGGAAAGTTTAGAAAAACTATCTTTTTTTTTTTTTTAATGCAGACTTCTATAACAAATTGTAATGATGCCCGGGCCCCACTGTGTAGCTGATGGGAGCGGGCCCAGTACAACAGGGCTGCCTGTACTGCCCTATCAGCGGCCCTGCCTGTGATTAGCGCAGCGCAGTGCCGACTTCCTTGTACACTCCAGAGCTCATCCCTACTGTCAGGGCTGGACTGGGACAGAAATTTGGCCCTAGACTTCATCCAGACTGGCCCACGTTGACCGGTCTCTCCCGTGGCGGCTGGACAACTCCCGCCCCCCCCCGGCCAGCCAAGCCTCCTCTTCCCCTTCACTAGCCACTAGCCGTTCTACTTTATTAGAGTAGAACGGCTGGTACTGGTACTCTTATAGGCAGTACCAGTGGGGTGGCTAGACCTTATTTTACCCGGGGCAAAGAATCAGTTTGGTGCCCCCCCTAATGGGACAAGATTAGGCAGAAGTGAGAAACTCCTAGGTCATAGCTGTTGAGTCAGCTGTCTGTCCCCTCCCCCCATGCTCCTCTGTCATCCCCACTGCTCCTCTGTCATCCCCACTGCTCCTCTGGTCCTCCCCCTGCTTCTCTGTTCCCCCCAGGTAAGCGATGCTGGGAGGAAGAGACAGAGGAGCGGAGAGGGGCGGCAGTCCGCTGTCACTGAAGCCGGCCCACTGAGCCATCGGCCCACCAGGAAACTCCCAGTAGTCCCAATGGCCAGTCCATCCCTGCCTACTGTGCATCCACTAAAGAGATTCACCCTCTAAAACCATCCATAGATAGATGTCGGTTCAGCAGGGACCAGCAAAGATTCTGTCCATGTATGGATGCGCCGATTGCACCCAGTAATCATTGTGATCTACCGGAAGGGAAGGCTCTCCACCGGGAGAACGCAATAGCTCTTTGGGAGGGATTTCCCCTTCAACATTAACTGTATTAATGCGGGACTCAAGCAATTACATAATCTATGGGCTGCTTTAGAACTACTTTTTTTTTTTTTTTTGAAAAGCCTGTGGCGTGCTGCTTTAGAACTACACTAAAAACATTTTCCAACCTTTGCCTTTGTGGTTGAAGGAAAGAAAATTGAATCAGCTTTGGCTTGTCTAGCGATCATGTTTATCACTGAGAGCAAGAGTGAAAGAAAATACCACATTTTTTTTTTTTACCAGAACAGGAATAAAAGGGAATTCTTTCAGTGGGAACACTAGTTCTAGTGACGACCGGGGATTCCTTGACTTTAGAGGGACTTCCTTCCATTTCCTGTTTTGGCTACGGGACAGGAAGTGAAGGGAAATCTCCCCAATGAGACACACATGGCAATAAACTGAAGAGGCTATAATTCTTCCCTACTTTATCTAAATGGAAAAAAGAAAAAGCATGTCCAGTTTTCTGGTGCCCTAGTAGCCAATTTAAAACAAAACATCAATTGCAGCCACTGTGCCCATCAAACGCAGCTACTGTACCAAAAGCAGCCACTGTGCCATCAAACACAGCCACTGTACCCATAAATTGCCACCACTGTGCCATCAAACACAGCCACTATACCCATAAATTGCCGCCACTGTGCCATCAAACACAGCCACTGTACCCATAAATTGCCACCACTGTGCCATCAAACACAGCCACTGTACCCATCATTTGCCACCAGTGTGCCCCATCAAATGCTGCCAGTGTGCCCATCAATTGCGGCTACTGTGCCCCATTAGATGCTGCCAGTGTGCCCATCAATTGCCACTACTGTGCCCATCAAATGCTGCCAGTGTGCCCATCAATTGCCTCCAGTGTGCCCCATCAAATGCTGCCAGTGTGCCCATCAATTACCGCTACTGTGCCGCATTCGATGCTGCCAGTGTGCCCATCAATTGTCGCTACTGTGCCCATCAAATGCTGCCAGTGTGCCCATCAACTGCCGCTAATGCGCCCCATTAGATGCTGCCAGTGTGCCCATCAATTGTCACTACTGTGCCCATCAAATGCTGCCAGTGTGCCCATCAATTGCCGCTAATGCGCCCCATTAGATGCTGCCAGTGTGCCCGTCAATTGCCGCTACTGTGCCCCATCAAATGCTGCCAGTGTGCCCATCAATTGCCGCTACTGTGCCCTATCAGATGCTTCCGGCACTTACCTGTCTCGGAGCGGGTCAGCGGCGGTCTCCTGCATGCCCTCCATGTCTTCTTCCGTCCTCTCTCAGGCATCCAATCACAGCGCCTGAGAGAGGTGATGTGATTTTTGGTTATTAAAACTTTTTTGGACGTAGTTTGACGATCCTTGGTGTGCTGGCGAATATGTACATTCAATCACAGCGCCTGACGTTTCAAACAATCAGGTGACCGGTAACAGACCCGGCAACCTGATTGGCTGAGAGGCTGTTCAGTGTTAGATAACTTTAGATTAGATTCCTTTTGCTTTGCTAACACACAGTTGAGTGATCAGCGAACGCCCAGCATGGCGTCTGCTGATCGCCGTTTTGGGCACCTACAGCACAGTGGTGCAGTGAGTAGCACTTTCGCCTAGCAGCAAAAGGGTCGCTGGTTCGAATCCCGACCACGACACCATCTGCCTGGAGTTTGCATGTTCTCCCTGTGTCTGCGTGGGTTTCCTCCGGGTACTCCGGTTTCCTCCCACACTCCAAAGACATGCTGGTAGGTAAATTGGATCTCGTCCAAATTGGCCCAGTATATATGTGTGTATGACTGTGTGTCCCTAGCGTGTCAGGATCCTACGGGGTAAAAATGACCGCACCAGCAAAGCAGACACTGGCTGGCAGGCCCGTCGCTACAGGACAGGCAAAACACACAATTGTTGGGGCCCCGAGCTGTCATGGGGCCCCCAACTTCCCCTTCCCAGGATGTAGCGTGGCCGAGCTCCTCTTACTTCCACCTGGAGTCCTGTCAGTCCATCCGGGTACCGCGTGTGGTACAGGAGATTCAGTTTCCTGTTCCCTGCCGGACTGACAGGAAGTGCACACCGAGTGCTCACTTCCTTTCGGTCAGGCCGGGAAGACAGAAAACTGAATCTCCTGTACCGCTCGGTACCCGGCCAGGCCCGGGCACTATCTGATAGGGGACTGGGGAAGAGGCAGGGAAAGAGGAGCTTGGCCACGCTACAGCGACAGCCCACAGGGAAGAAGGGGAGGTAAGAATAGAAAAACAAATTGTGTGGCACTAACGTAGGCTTTGCATGCTGGGGGGGTGCTTGGGGGGCCCCCATTTTTCTTGGGGCCCCCAAATTCTTTCAAACGCCCCTGCTGGCTGGAAAAAGTGCCCAGAGGCTATTCAGTTTGCATGCGTTGCGCTATACAAGTCACTCATTCATACAGGTGCTTCCAAAAAAACACACCACCACTGGAATTCAGGTGGCCTGCCCCCAAAAATGGGCCGGGCACCTGAATAGGGGGTGTCAGCAGCGACCATAGATAGATTCATGCACGCACCGCCACTGAGCCCATTCTAAGTGAAATGACTACCCAAACACAATGCACATTAACACATGAAATAGTAGTAGAGGTATAAAGGGCGCCTCAAGGTTGTTTGAAATGACTTAATTATTGTTGTGCGTTAAAACGCATGTACCTTGTAGTGTGATGTGTGTGTTGAAGTGCCATGTCCAGGCAATGTACAGAGACCTGTGTGTTGTGCGGTAAAACGTACGCTTTACCACAATGTAGAAATATGAATTCACTCCTAACCAAAAGTGAGATTCTGCCGGGTCAGTCTCACTCGGGATGTGTGACAAAGACCTCATGTAATCCTCTTTGACTAGATCAAGATAAGCTTGGTGCGAAATGTCTGATAATTGGCCCCCGCCTTCCCATACGAATATTCTATTCCAAGTCAGCTTGTAACTAATCTGCAATTCTATGGATGAGGCTCCAGCTTTTGTTGTCAAACAGTTCTGGCCGTGTCTGAAAGACAGCATGAGACGCTAGAAGGATTCTAAAGCTGGCCATACACTGGTAGATTTTCACACAAACCTTCATATGAATATTCGTAAATTCTCATTGATACGTTCTAGGACTTGATGAATGAAAATAATTGCTTCTAACGTTTGACTTTGGAGAAAATGGACTTTCCCAAACAAGAACCACATTCACTGTTAGAAAATGTTTTTACTGCTGTTGAAAACAAATATGGATTTGACCCCCCAGTACCACAGTGTCCTCAGCCCACCCCCAACAACACATTTCCCCTTTTACATAGGGTTGCCACCTGTCTGGGATTGACCCGGACAGTCCAGGTTTTGACTCATGTGTTTGGGTTTCAGTCCACTTGAAATCCAGACACATTCAGACTGGACTGTGGCTCCCTCTATGCAGACTTTCAGGAGAGTCAGTTTATTGCAGAGGGATGAGGATGACAGGAAGTGGTCAAAAGAGTGTACAGACTCCTCCCTTTACAACATGGGCTTCTCACCACAAAGGCTCCTCCCCCTTCCCCGTACACAGTCCTTGCACACTATCACTCTGCCCTGTTCACGCACATACCAGCATTCCCGTCAGTGCAACCCCCCCTACCACCACTGTTCTCTCCTTATCTTTGCAGCTGCATGCATGTCTGAGATTGTCCCAGGTCTTTTACAATCTACAAACAAAAAAATTGTCATGTGCGGCTAAAGTGTTTGGGTTTGGCTTAAAGAAAAAGTGGCAACCCAACATTACAGACACCCCTATACATCACAGTACCCCTTTACATCAGTGTCCCCAGCCCCCCATCACAGTTCTCCCTTTATATGACAGACTCCCCTCTACATTACAGTACCCCCTTTACAAAGTGTCCTCAGCCCCCCAGTACAACACATCCCCCTTTACATTACAGATACCCATATACATCACAGTACCCCTTTACATCAGTGTCCTCAGCCCCCCTCTACATCACAGTTCCCCTTTACATGACAGACATCCCTCTACACCACAGTACCTCCTTTACATCGGTGTCCTCAGTCCCCCAGTACAACATAGTTCCCGCTTTACATCACAGTACCCCTTTACATCAGTGTCCCCAGCCCCCCATCACAGTTCCCCCTTTATATGACAGACATCCATCTACACCACAGTACCCCCTTTACATGAGTGTCCTCAGCCCCCAGTACAACATAGTTCCCACTTTACATCACAGACACCCCTATACATCACAGTACCCCTTTGCATCAGTGTCCACAGCCCACATCACAGTTCCCCCTTTGCATGACAGACACCTCTCTACATTACAGTAACCCCTTTACATTAGTGTCCTCAGCCCACCAGTACAATACATCCCCCCCTTTACATCACAGACACCCCTATACATCACAGTACCCTCTTTACATCAGTGTGCCCAGCCCCCCCCCCCCACTCTACAACTCAGTTCCCCTTTACACCACAACCCCCTCTCAACATCACAGAACCCCCTTTGCATCAGTGTCCTCAGCCCCCCTCTAGTTCACAGTTCCCCCTTTATATTCTGGACACCCCTATACATCACAGTACCCCCTTTACATTAGTGTCCTCAGTCCCCCTCTACATCACAGTTCCCCCTTTATATTATGGACAACCATATACATCACAGAACCCCCTTTTCATCAGTGTCCTCAGCCCCCCCTCTAGTTCACAGTTCCCCCTTTATATTCTGGACACCCCTATACATCACAGTACCCCCTTTACATTAGTGTCCTCAGTCCCCCTCTACATCACTGTTCCCCCTTTATATTATGGACAACCATATACATCACAGTACCCTCTTTACACCAGTGTCTAGCCCCTCTCCCTCTACAACACATTTCCCCCTTTACATCACAGACACCCCTATACATCACAGTACTCCCTTTACATCAGTGTCCTCAGCTGCCCTCCGCGGGGGGCACTCGATGAAGAGGCGGAGTCAGGGGAACAACCAGGGGACCCCAGAAAAGGAGAACCGGGGGCCGCTCTGTGAAAAACCCTTGTAAGTTAGTCATTTTTGTTATTTAAAAAAAAACAAAAAAAACCCTTTACAATCACCTTAATATTAATTACCGTATTTTTCGCTTGATAAGACGAACCTGACCTTAAGGCCGTGTACACACGATCGGTTTTGACTGATGAAACAGGCCTTAAGGGCAGTTTCATCGATCCAAACCGATCGTGTGTACGGCCCATGGACCGTCGTCCGTCGGACCAAAGTTTTAAAACTTGCTTCAAAATCGGTCCGATGGACACCTGTCCATCGGGCCAAACCGATGGTTAGTACGCAAAAGCATCGGACCAAAAACCCGCGCATGCTCAGAATCAAGTCGACGCATGCTTGGAAGCATTGAACTTCGTCTTTTCAGCATGTCGTCGTGTTCTACGTCACCGTGTTCTGACCCGATCGGATTTTGGACTGATGGTGTGTACACACATCAGACCATCAGGCCACTTCAGCGGGGAACCGATGAAAACAGTCCGTCGGACCATTCTCATCGGGTTGGACCGATCGTGCGTACGCGGCCTTAGACGCACCTAGGTTTTAGAGGGGGAAAACAAGAAAAAAAATTCTGAACCAAATGATGTACTAAAATATTTACCAGTGGCCATTTTTTGGGTGCGGAAAGTGTGTCTTATGGATCGAAAAATACGGTAATCATTATTTTATTTAACTGTTATTATTTTCTTAATGCCTTAATTTCCTTATTCCTTTTTCGACCTTTTTTTTTTCCATGTTAACGCTTTCAATTAGCATTTGTTTGTGTGGCAAAAATAATTTGCACCAGAAATGTACATTTGTGGTTGAAATTTCAGTTTTCCCTTATTTATACTTATGCCCCGTACACACGATTGGAATTTCCATTGGGGTAAAATCCGATGGAATTTTCCGGCGGAATTCCGTTCAAGCTGTCTTGCATACACACTGTCAGACCAAATTCCGACCGTCCAAAACGCGGTGACGTAAAACACTACGACGAGCCGAGAAAATGAAGTTCAATGCTTCCGAGCATGCGTCGACTTGATTCTGAGGATGTGTGTTTTTTTTTCTCTGTTGGAATTCCACACAGACGATCGGAATTTCCGATATGATTTTTTTTCCAACGGAAAAAAAAATAGAACATGTTCTATTTCTAAACTCTGACTGAAAAAAGTCAGATCGTGCCCACACATTTGACTTTTTTCATCGGAAATTCCAATTGTGTGTAAGAGGCATTCCCTTTCCTTTTTAATTTTTATTTTTTTTTAAACCTGTGTTAGTTGTTGTAGTGCTGAATTAAAAGGTCACTAAAGGAAAAAAAGATTTTTGCTGAAATGACTGTTTACAGGGTATAGAGACATAAAAGTTAACTGATTCCTTTTCAAAATGATTAAAAATAGATAAAAATCAATCATATAATGTGCCTGCAGGTTCGTTTCACTTTTGAACTGGCTTCATGTTTCTGTAAAGTAGAAAGAGACACACAGAACAAAAACAAACAAATCCAGGGCAGTGTTTTGTTTTTAAAATGAATCTGATTGGTTCTGGGAAGTTTTAGACACACAGTGATGACAGCTCAGACCACCGTGAGAAATCTCCCAGCACTGTGGTTATAAGGAAACAGACAAGCAGGAAGTGTGGAGAACAGAGCAGGAGTACAGCAACTTCAAAGAAAAAAAAACAAAAACCGAACAATGAGGACATGAAACATGTACTGCAGTAAGGTAAAGGAAGCTATTTAGCTAAAAAAAAAATGTCTTTAGGGATCCTTTAAGGGACTGGATGGGAGCACATCCTCTCCCTGGGTACCAAAGCACTATTCATCCTTTGGCTTATTTTGTCACATGGCGTGAGACGGACCATCTTCTGATCCAAGTGTTCTGATGACAGTAAGGTCTTTACGGTGTACTGAATTCCAGCTCTGTTGTGTCTGATTCATACTGCAGTACCAACAGCTGCCACCAGATCGTTTACGGATTACGCTCATGACTCATTCTACGCCAGTAAATCCACATCACTCTCCTGGAAATCAGCTGATTCACGAAAACATCACATCTGTCACTCCAATCCCGATGTACAAATCCAAGCGTGTGCCAAAAAGTGAATCAGCTTGGGGCGCACTCACATTTATAGCTTTGATATTTATGGTATCTATTTACTTGACACAATCTCATCTTTTATTTTTTATTAAAAAAAATCGAAATTATATTGTGTTTATGTGCAGTAAAATTTGTGTATTTTTTTTTTATTTTTACTGATTATGTGCAGTAAAATTTGTGTATTTTTTTTACTGATTATGTGCAGTAAAATTTGTGTATTTTTTTTACTGATTATGTGCAGTAAAATTTGTGTATTTTTATTTTTTTTACTGATTATGTGCAGTAAAATTTGTGTATTTTTTTCACTGATTATGTGCAGTAAAATTTGTGTATTTTTTTTTATTTTTTTTACTGATTATGTGCAGTACAATTTGTGTATTTTTTTACTGATTATGTGCAGTAAAATTTGTGTATTTTTTTTTTACTGATTATGTGCAGTAAAATTTGTGTATTTTTTATTTTTTTTACTGATTATGTGCAGTAAAATTTGTGTATTTTTTTTACTGATTATGTGCAGTAAAATTTGTGTATTTTTTTTACTGATTATGTGCAGTAAAATTTGTGTATTTTTTTTACTGATTATGTGCAGTAAAATTTGTGTATTTTTTTTTCACTGATTATGTGCAGTAAAATTTGTGTATTTTTTTTTACTGATTATGTGCAGTAAAATTTGTGTATTTTTATTTTTTTTACTGATTATGTGCAGTAAAATTTGTGTATTTTTTTTCACTGATTATGTGCAGTAAAATTTGTGTATTTTTTTTTATTTTTTTTACTGATTATGTGCAGTAAAATTTGTGTATTTTTTTTCACTGATTATGTGCAGTAAAATTTGTGTATTTTTTTTTTTTTACTGATTATGTGCAGTACAATTTGTGTATTTTTTTTACTGATTATGTGCAGTAAAATTAGTGTATTTTTTTTTTTACTGATTATGTGCAGTCAAATTTGTGTATTTTTTTTCACTGATTATGTGCAGTAAAATTTGTGTATTTTTTTTTATTTTTTTTACTGATTATGTGCAGTACAATTTGTGTATTCTTTTTACTGATTATGTGCAGTAAAATTTGTGTATTTTTTTTTTACTGATTATGTGCAGTAAAATTTGTGTATTTTTTTTTACTGATTATGTGCAGTACAATTTGTGTATTTTTTTACTGATTATGTGCAGTACAATTTGTGTATTTTTTTTACTGATTATGTGCAGTAAAATTTGTGTATTTTTTTTTTTTTACTGATTATGTGCAGTACAATTTGTGTATTTTTTTTTACTGATTATGTGCAGTAAAATTTGTGTTTTTTTTTTTTTTTTTACTGATTATGTGCAGTAAAATTTGTGTATTTTATTTTACTGATTATGTGCAGTAAAATTTGTGTATTTTTTTTTTTTTACTGATTATGTGCAGTAAAATTTGTGTATTTTTTTTATTTTTACTGATTATGTGCAGTAAAATTTGTGTATTTTTTTTTCTTTTTTTTACTGATTTGATAAACAATTGTGCTAAGAAAAAAATATAAATACAATTACCATTATTTTATCCATAAAACAAGGAAAAAGTCTCCGGCAGCTGAATAATTAATCCTCATTTAATACCCATATACGTAGGTTACCAATTGCTTTCCTAGTGTTCAATATAATTCACCTAGAGAAAACAAAAAATAAAATAGATAATATGCTGTATATGTATACATGAAACAATAGGGATGTAAATGTTTACCAGCAGCTTTTGCAACGCAGCGTGTAACAGCTGTAAAGCAGTATTTGCTTGTGAAATAAGAACACTCCCACAACGCTTCTCCAGAAAACTGTCATTACAAAATAAAATAACGGCGAGGATCTCTAGCTCCCTCAAACGGCGAGGATCTCTAGCTCCCTCAAACGGCGAGGATCTCTAGCTCCCTCAAACGGCGAGGATCTCTAGCTCCCTCAAACGGCGAGGATCTCTAGCTCCCTCTAGCTGCCACCTTGAAATACTCGTTTTCTCCTTTCCACTCCAGTCTGGATGGAGCCCTTGGGCCAGATTCTCAGCTGAGATACGCCGTCGTATCTCTGTTTCAGGGCCGTCGTATCTATGCGACTGATTCTTAGAATCAGTTACTCATAGATTTGGCGTAGTTCAGACTGGCGTAAGTCACTTACACCGTCGGATCTAAGTTGCAATGTTCCGCTTGGCCGCTAGGTGGCGTTCTCGTCGATTTCTGCGTCTAATATGCAAATGAGCCTGATACGCCGATTCCCGAATGTATTTGCGTGCCATCGTAGTTTACGTAGTTTGCGTAAACGTAAGGTTACCCCTGCCATATGAGGGGTAACCTTGCGTAGGTCTGGCGTACGCCATGTTAAGTATTGACGTCGGGACAGCACCGTGTTTTTCCGTCGTTTACGTAACTCATCGCTAATAAGGCTTTGCGTTAATTACGTTGACGTCAAAATCAATGTATTTGCGGCGTACTATGGAGCATGCGCAGTGGGCTACGTTTACGGCCGGCGCATGCGCAGTTAGTTCGGCGCGGGGGCACGCTTAATTTAAGTACAACACGCCCACCTCCTTCCTACTTTGAATTACGCAGCCTTACGCTGGCCCATTTACGCTACGGCGCCGCAAATTACGGAGCAAGTGCTTTGAGAATACAGCACTTGCCCGTAAAAGCTGCGGAGGCGTAGCGTAAATGGGATACGCTACGCTGACAAAACGGAGATGTACGTGAATCCGGCCCTTTGTGTGTATAGAAGAGCTGTGTGCTGTGTGTACTCTGGGCTCAATGCAGACAGCTCAAGAACATCGTCTTTCACATTATACAAAAAAAATCGCTCTAACTTTTTTTAGCTGTATTTTTTTTTTTAAACAGTTGCTTTCCAAAAAAAAATGTGTTTGAAAAATTGCTGCGCAAATACCGTGTCACATGAAATTTTGCAATGACCACCATTTTATTCCCTAGGGTGTCTGATATATATATATATATATATATATATATATATATATATTTATATATTTACCGTGATTCCGCCCCCCCGCGATTACCGCAAATCACGCGACCCGTGGAACCCCCCCCCCGCTCAACAACTCAGATCCGGGGAACCCTCCCGCTGAACAACGCCGATCATCCAAATGTTGGGAGGTATGCGTACTCACTATTACGCCCCCCCCCCCGCGCATACCCCGAATCACGGTAAATCCCGCAGTCCTGCAATCAGGGCTGGAGTCCCGCGAATCTGAGGCACCATCCCCCGCTCAGCAACTCCGACCCGTGGAAACAGCCCCTCAGCTCAACAACTCAGATCCGCGGAACCCCCCCCCCCCGTCCTTTGATCCGCGGAACAACACCAATCAACCGATCATCCGCGTCACTCCCCCCCACCAACAACTCCGATCCGCGGTACTCCCCCCCACCAACAACTCCGATCCGCGGCACCCCCCCGCTCAACAACTCTGAACTCTGACCCGCGGCACCCCCACGCTCAACAACTTCGATCTGAACAGCGGCACCCCTGCAGGGCACAACAATTTTAAAATGTTGGGAGGTATGCGTACTCACTATGGGGGTTATTTACAAAAGGCAAATTCTCTTTGCACTACAAGTGCACTTGGAAATGCAGTCGCTGTAAATCCGAGGGGTAGATCTGAAAATGAGGGGAAGCTCTGCTGATTTTATTATCCAATCATGTGCAAGCTAAAAAATTTTTTTTTCCTTGCATGATCTACAGAGACTGAACTTCCAAGTGCGATTTCAGGTGCACTTTTAGTGCAAAGTGGATTTGCCTTTTGTAAATAACCCCCTATGTCTCGTATTGTTATTACAATGTTGATGTTATAAAATGAAAGTGTATGCTCAGCCTGTGACTATAGATTTCCTTTAATGTAATTCATACAAGTCATGTTCATTGTTCTTATATCTGCAGCTTCCGTTGAGGTCGTTTTGTTGTCACCTTGTCACATATTTTCCCACACAGACCAATCGACAGCACTGTGGGTGGAGACATCTCCAACTGCCAGCAATTCTATTGACAGCTGTGAGCACCCCCCTGTGGTGAGTATGCAGAAGGGCAGCTTCTCAACACTGGTCATAGATGACAGCTGTCTATGACTATTCCTGGCTACTACAGTGATTGTCGGCTTCTACAGGAATAGGCAAGCAAGAGATATGGAGACTTACATCAGAGGCGTATCTAGTGAAAATAGCGCCTATGGCAAGCACTGAAACTGCGCCCCTGTCGAAATATTTGAAACCCATCTTTCAGATAACCTTAACAAAAAAAATAGCCAACAAAACTAGTGATACGTATCATCCCTTGTGATACCTTGGGTGACATATCCTATTTATGGAGAAATCTGGGGTTTATTAGACCCCTGATCCCTCCTGTGCCCTCCAAGGCCAGGTAAATGCAGAACCAATACTGGAAGTGATGAAATCTTCATCACTTAAAGCCTCGGTTTTCAGAGGAGAGGGAGAAACTGATGTTCCTCTGTCTTCTTTGTGCGCTGCCAATCTGGCCAGATAGAATGGGAGAACAGGGGAGGGCTGTGGCTGAACGCAGCAGGGATAGCGCTGCCATTGTCCATTAGCAAAGGTGCTGAAAAGGAGATCCTGCCTATGCTCGGGAGGAGGGAAGAAGAGATCCCCAGACCCTGGTAAGTGCCTTGCTGCCCAGCAGCTCACCAACAGCGCCCGTTTCATATGGCGCCCATGGCACGTGCCATGGCTGCCATACCCTAGATACGCCTCTGACTTACATTGATCCAAACCAGATCATAGCTCCCAACTGTCCCTGGTTTCGAGGGACTGTCACTGATTTGGAGCAATGTCCCTCTTTTCCCCTAATTTGTCCCTCATTTTGGTCTGATCTATACAGTTGTATAAAAAATGCATTTTTTTCTTTCAAGAAGTGTCTCCCAGAGCTAAACATTTCACAAATTTTCTAAATTGCTGCATTTGTAAATTTTAAAAGCCAATATAAAGGAATAGTAGTGGTAAAAAAATGTCCTTGTGTATTTAATTAACCTTTTTTGGGGGTTAATTCTCCTTTAAGGGGGTGTGGCAGGGGGTGTGTCTTATGCATACATACATTTGTTAGTAGGTGTCCCTCATTCCCATCTCAAAATGTTGGGAGGTGTGCCAGACTATTAAAATGTAAACCTAGATTTTTGGTTTAATAAATTGGTAAGGATAAGGGAGGGTTATAACAGGTTTTTTTTATTATTATTATTTTTATTATTTTGGCCAACTGTGTCTCCCTTCACTTCCTGTCTAGGGATGAGCCGAACATACCCGCGTTCGGTTCGCACCAGAACCGTCGAACAGACCGACCATTCGCACGAACATTTAGAACCCCATTGAAGTCTATGGGACTCGAACGTTCGAATTCAAAAACGCTCATTTTAAAGACCAATATTCAAGTTATTGTTGGAAAACATCTTTGAGAACCCGGGTCTTGCCCCAGGGAACATGTATCAATGGAAAAAAAGTTTAAAAAACGGTCGTTTTTAGGAGCAGGACTTTTACCCAGCAGGTACAATATTTAAAGGAATCTTTCATTTTTTTATTTTATTTAAACATTATTAAAATCACTGCTCCAGGAGCAGTGATTTTATTGATGCTTAAATTGAAAAAATTAAAATAAAATTCCATGAAATATTGTACCTGCTGGGTGTCTATACCTGTGATAACGTCTTTAAATAGCACAATCACCTGCCTGCCAGTAAATTAGGAAGAACTGATCTATCTAAGCTATACAGTGTATAAATATATGTACAACTCCTGGGATGTATATATATCCTCTACACACTGTAAATTAAGCTAAACTGACTAGCCTGCCTGCCTGCTCTATCTAGCTATATAAAAAGACAATCTCTCTGTCTCTCTGACTGCTCTCATTAACAAGCCGGAACACCCTACACGAGGCCGTCCCGGCAGACGGCCTTATATAGTGTGGGGCGTGTGCTAAAGCCCTGAGCCATAATTGGCCAAAGCCACCCAGGCTTTGGCCAATTATGGCTCTTCGTTGTTTGCGCGCTGTAATTGGCCAAGCATGCGGGACATACAGCATGCTTGGCCAATCATCAGCGCGCAATGCCGCAGTGAATTATGGGCTGTTTTGCATCACTCGAATTTGGCGCGAACGACCGATTTTGTTCGAATTTCGTCGAACGTACGAACAGACAATGTTCGAGTCGAATATACGTTCGTATCGAGTGCGAAGCGCATCCCTATTCCTGTCCCATAGTCCAATACAGGAAGTCCCAGGGTGTCACCAGTACTAGTGTCCCCATTGGAACATTTCCCCTCTATTCCTGTTCTGGTGACAACTCAAAATGTTGTATATTCTTTTACTTTTATTCTCAATGATAATGGTAAACAGGACAAATAGAGAGGATGAATCTCCCTGACGGGGACACAGACAGTAATAAAAATCTGACAGGGGTTCTAATCCCTCTCCACTATGTAAAAAAAAAATATCTATGGAAATCAATGGCCAATGGAAAGAATGATCCCCTTACAGTGGAAGACAGAACTCCTATAAAGTAGTTGTCAGTGAGAAGAGTGCCCCTCTTACATTGGTGGTCAGTGAGAAGAGTGCCCCCCCTTACATTGGTGGTCAGTCGAAAGGGTGCCCCCTT
This sequence comes from Rana kukunoris, assembly GCA_029574335.1. Lineage (NCBI taxonomy): Eukaryota > Metazoa > Chordata > Amphibia > Anura > Ranidae > Rana > Rana kukunoris. The sequence continues at coordinate 201,423,427 of CM056057.1, forward strand.
ACATTGGTGGTCATTGGGAAAAGTGCCCCCTTACATTAGTGGTCATTGGGAAGAGTGCTCCCCTTACAGTGGGGGTTAGTAGGAAAAGTGCTCCCATTACATTGGTGGTCGGTGGGAAGAGTGCCCCCCCTTACATTGGTGGTCAGTCGGAAGAGTGCCTCCTTACATTAGTGGTCAGTGGGAAGAGTCATCCCATTACATTGGTGGTCATTGGGAAGAGTGCCCCCCTTACATTGGTGGTCAGTGGGAAGAGTGCCCCCTTACATTGGTGGTCAGTGGGAAGAGTGTTCCCCTTACATTGGTGGTCAGTGGGAAGAGTGCCCCCCTTACATTGATGGTCATTGGGAAGAGTGGCCTCTTACATTAGTGGTCAGTGGAAAGAGTCATCCCCTTACATTGGTGGTCAGTGGGAAGAGTGCCCCTCTTACATTAGTGGTCAGTGGAAAGAGTCATCCCCTTACATTGGTGGTCAGTGGGAAGAGTGCCCCCCTTACATTGATGGTCATTGGGAAGAGTGCCCCCTTACATTAGTGGTCAGTGGAAAGAGACATCCCCTTACATTGATGATCAGTGGGAAGAGTGTTCCCCTTACATTGGTGGTCAGTGGGAAGAGTGCCCCCCTTACATTGATGGTCATTGGGAAGAGTTCCCTCTTACATTAGTGGTCAGTGGAAAGAGTCATCCCCTTACATTGGTGGTCATTGGGAAGAGTGCCCCCCTTACATTGGTGGTCAGTGGGAAGAGTGTTTCCCTTACATTGGTGGTCAGTGGGAAGAGTGCCCCCTCACATTAGTAGTCAGTGGGAAGAGTGTTCCCCTTACATTGGTGGTCATTGGGAAGAGTGCTCCCCTTACAGTGGGGGTCAGTAGGAAAAGTGCTCCCATTACATTGGTGGTCAGTGGGAAGAGTGCCCCCTTTACATTGGTGGTCAGTGGGAAGAGTGTTCCCCTTACATTGGTGGTCAGTGGGAAGAGTGCCCCCTCACATTAGTAGTCAGTGGGAAGAGTGTTCCCCTTACATTGGTGGTCATTGGGAAGAGTGCTCCCCTTACAGTTGTGGGTCAGTAGGAAACGTGCTCCCATTACATTGGTGGTCAGTGGGAAGAGTGCCCCCTTTACATTGGTGGTCAGTGGGAAGAGTGTTCCCCTTACATTGGTGGTCAGTGGGAAGAGTGCCCCCCCTTACATTGATGGTCATTGGGAAGAGTGCCCCCTTACATTAGTGGTCAGTGGAAAGAGTCATCCCCCTACATTGGTGGTCATTGGGAAGAGTGCCCCCCCTTACATTGGTGGTCATTGGGAAGAGTGTTCCCCTTACATTGGTGGTCATTGGGAAGAGTGCCCCCCCTTACATTGGTGGTCATTGGGAAGAGTGCCCCCCTTACATTGGTGGTCAGTGGGAAGAGTGTTTCCCTTACATTGGTGGTCAGTGGGAAGAGTGCCCCCTCACATTAGTAGTCAGTGGTAAGAGTGTTCCCCTTACATTGGTGGTCATTGGGAAGAGTGCTCCCCTTACAGTGGGGGTCAGTAGGAAAAGTGCTCCCATTACATTGGTGGTCAGTGGGAAGAGTGCCCCCTTTACATTGGTGGTCAGTGGGAAGAGTGTTCCCCTTACATTGGTGGTCAGTGGGAAGAGTGCCCCTCTTACATTGATGGTCATTGGGAAGAGTGCCCCCTTACATTAGTGGTCAGTGGAAAGAGTCATCCCCTTACATTGGTGGTCATTGGGAAGAGTGTTCCCCTTACATTGGTGGTCATTGGGAAGAGTGTTCCCCTTACATTGGTGGTCATTGGGAAGAGTGTTCCCCTTACAGTGGGGGTCAGTAGGAAAAGTGCTCCCATTACATTGGTGGTCATTGGGAAGAGTGTTCCCCTTACATTGGTGGTCATTGGGAAGAGTGTTCCCCTTACATTGGTGGTCATTGGGAAGAGTGTTCCCCTTACATTGGTGGTCATTGGGAAGAGTGCTCCCCTTACAGTGGGGGTCAGTAGGAAAAGTGTTCCCCTTACATTATTGGTCTTTGGGAAAAGTGCTCCCCTTACATTGGTGGTCAGTGGGAAAAGTGCCCTCTTTAAATTGGTGGTCAGTGGGAAAAGTGCCCCCTTTAAATTGGTGGTCAGTGGGAAAAGTGCCCCCTTTAAATTGGTGGTCAGTGGGAAAAGTGCCCCCTTTAAATTGGTGGTCAGTGGGAAGAGTGCCCTTCTTACATTGGTGGTCGGTGGGAAGATGACACATCAGTGTACAAACTGCACTGTATTAAATTTGTGTGCACTGAGAATTAGTGCACAAAAACTGCAAATGTATTTTATTTAAAATTGGTTATAACAGATGTGTGTAAGACCCCATACACACCATTAGATTTTCTGCCGATTTTAGTCTTCAGTTTTACCAAAACCATCTAATATGAGTATTAAACAAGGCGGTATGGTGGCGCTTGCCAATAATGTAACAAAGTAACAATAAAGTGAAAAAGGTGTCTCACTCATTAAAACTCCACCATCCCACCAACAATCAACATCAATGATGAGGGGAGTGGAAATAAGTGATGATTGATAGAAGATAAATAGGTACACCTAATTTATAAGCAATGGTGTGCCAATAATGAACAATATTAACCACTTAAGAACCGAGGGTGTTTTTCAGATTTCGTGTTTACGAGACTAAAACATTTTATTTTTGCTAGAAAATTACTTAAAACCCCCAAACATTATATATATATTTTTTCTAACACCCTAGAGAATAAAATGGCAGTCATTGCAATACTTTTTGTTACACCGTATTTGCGCAGCGGTCTTACAAGCGCACTTTTTTTTGTAAAAAAACACTTTTTTGAATTAAAAAATAAGACAACAATAAATTTGGCCCAATTTTTTTACATATTGTGAAAGATAATGTTACGCCGAGTAAAATGATACCCAACATGTCACGCTTAAAAATTGCGCCCGCTCGTGGCATGGCGTCAAACTTTTACCCTTAAAAATCTCAATAGGCGACGTTTAAAAAAATTCTATAGGTTGCATTTTTTGAGATACAGAGGAGGTCTAGGGCTAGAATTATTGCTCTCGCTCTAACGATCGTGGCGATACCTCACTTGTGTGGTTTGAACGCCGTTTTCATATGCGGGCGTTACTCGCTTATGCGTTCGCTTCTGCGCGCAAGCTCGTCGGGACGGGGTGCTTTTTGGTTTCGGATTCATTTTTATTTATTTTATAATTTTTAACACTGAAATAAAAAAATAAAAAATTATCACTTTTATTCATATTACAAGGAATGTAAACATCCCTTGTAATAGAAAAAAGCATGACAGGTCCTCTTAAATATGAGATCTGGGGTCAAAAAGACGTCACATCTCATATTTAGACTTAAATGAAAAAGAAAAAAAGGTAAACAAAGAAATTGTCTCTTTAAGACGCTGGGCGGGACTGACGTTTTGACGTCACTTCCGCCCAGCAGAGCTATGGGGACGGGTGAGGGACATTTTTCCCTCACTGGCATCCCCGGACAGCAGACGAGCGCACCCGATCGCCTCCGCCGCTGCCGACGGCTACAGTAAGCGGCGGAGGGCGCGGGAGAGCGGTGGGAGGGGGGGCCCCTCTCCCGCCACCGATAACGGCAATCTTGCGGTGAATCCGCTGCGGAGACCGCCATTATCGTGTGCAGGCCCGCCCACTGTAAAGATGGATATCTCGGTTGTGGCAGCAGCTGCTGCCGTTACCGAGATATCCATCTTTAAATATAGGATGTATATATACAGTGGGCGGGGGTTAAGTGGTTAATAACAAAGTGCAAGTGCTTCATATAACATCCAATGAGTGATGATAAAAATAGTCCAATATTAAGTGAATATTATTAAATTAAAAAAATAAAGTGCTTCAAAAAAGTTCCAATGTGCAAGGTGCTTAATAGAAATCCAATAATAATAATATTGCATCCGAAAAATCCAAAGGGCAAAAGTGCTTAAATAAATGTCTGCAGTCCACCGCACGTTCCAAATCAGTGTAGCTTGTGCAGAAAGGAACACACACCAGTGTGGATAATTAATGCAAGCCTCTCACCTTTAAGAGGCTTAACCTCCCTGGCGGTATGATTCTGTCTGGAATTACGTACCAAAAGCGGTACAATTTTTTGCATGGAAATTTGGCATTTTATACTGTAGGCCTGTAATTCTTAGGCATAACGCACATAAATCTGTCCAAACAATAGTCTAGTAGACATCCCAAGTATGATAAACACAAAATCATAAAATTATAATATAATAAATAACTATAAATAATTATAACAAACGATAATGTAATTATAATAAAAATTATTCAATAATGTAATCAAATCAAAATCACTTAAAATTTGCTCAGTTGCAGAATTGTCACTGGCATTATTTTTTTTTTTTTTATGACGGATTTCCCCACAAATCGCTATCGCTCAATTCTGCAAGTGATTATCATTTATTATCGCTGTTTTCCAGCTGCTCTAAAATCACTTTTTACATAAAGGGACACTTTTGGTTGCTATGGCAGGCTATTTGCAGGCACAAAAATGTTTTATTATATAAAAGTACATGTAGGGCACTGGGCAGACCACTAGAGACAAGGGGCGTGTGTATTTTTTACATACAGTACTGTAATCTATAAGATTGCAGTATACTGTATGTAACGTGTTTGTTTACATTTTTAAATTTGCTGCCGGTCTCCACCCCCGTACGTCGTAACGTCGCAGGGAACGGAGATCGGCGGCGCGCGGGCACTGTGTGGATCGAATGGAGGACGTCTCTCGCTCACACAGCGCAGATGCATTGCTGGATCCAGGGACAAGGTAAGTACAGTACCCTGCCTGGAAAAGGTAAGCCAGCACGCGCTGCACACTCTGCACATCCACCCCGAGCGTGACTCGGGGTTACCGATTTTTACATTGAAAATCCACCCCGAGTCACGCTTGGGGATACCGCTAGGAGGCTTAAATGAGCCTGATAGCAAAACTGCTGATATAACTGGCAATTTTCAACACCACTGCGGGTTCGCGTCCTATGGTCAGCCTATTCATGCAATGAGGTCCCACAAATCCAGCATCCAGTGTTTCTCAATAAATAAGACAGGGAAAACTCATAGTGCAACCAATAGCAGCTAGTTTTAATAAAATAAAAGGTTTACACTCACATGCGATCAGTGCAACAACAGCAAAATAAAAACGTCCGTATTGTAAGGATACCTCCGCTCTCGGCCGCGAGGGGAGGTGACGTCACCGACAGCTCTCCTTTCTCCTTGACGTGTTGCATGGCGATCACACCACCGCTACCTTATGACTAAGGCCTTGTACACACGATCAAATCTGTCCGCTGGAAATGGTCCGCTGGACCGTTTCAGCAGACAGATTCGATCGTGTGTACGGCCGAGCCGACGGATTTGGCCACCCGACAGATTTCAAAGCATGCTTTGAAATCTATCGGGTGGGAATCCGCCCGGCCGACATGTCTGCTGGTTAGTACACTTACCAGCAGACATGTCGTCCCGCACCGCCGCCGAATTCGGCGCATGCGCGGAAGTGTTTTACTTCCTGGTGCGGTGACGTGGCGGCGTCAACGTCACCGACACGTCAGCGCGCTGTCTGCTGGTGGGGATTTTGGTTTGCTCGTGTGTACACGCGAGCAAACCAAAATCCCAGCAGACAGATTTGTTCAAATCTGTCAGACGGACAGATTTGAACAAATCTATTGCCTCGTGTGTACGAGGCCTAAGTGGTGTGATCACCACGCAACGCGTCAAGGAGAAAGGAGAGCTGTCGGTGACGTCACCTCCGCTCGTATCTGGATGATGCCTCTGGCTGCAGGCATCATCTGATGTCCATGTCCATTTAGGCATCATCTGACGTCCATTTAGGATGGTAGATCCCATCTCTGGACGTCAAATGACAATGGGCCAGTATTGAAGTAGTTAAGCCTCTTTAGCCCAGGTTCACACTGGGTACGATTTTCTTCGATTTGAGATGTGATTTCACATGTGAAATCGCATCTCAAATTCGGCGGCATTTACCGGCAATTGCCGGCAATGACACCGTGCTAATCGGTGCGACGCTGCATCTGCGGCGCTGCACCGATTTCAAAAAGTAGTTCCTGTACTAATTTTTGCGATTTCAGGCTGCGATATACATTGACATCTGTGCAGAAACCCGCACAGATGTCTATTAAATCGCGGCCGAAATCGGGACTGCCAGCGGGAGTGAAATCGTGCGAGTTCGGCTGAACTCGCACTGCTTCACTCCCGCAGCCCAGCGTGAACCAGGGCTCAAGAGGCTTAAATGAGCCTGATAGCAAAACTGCTGATCACACCACCGCTACCTTATGACTAAGTGGTGTGATCGCCATGCAACGCGTCAAGGAGAAAGGAGAGCTGTCGGTGACATCACCTCCGCTCGCGGCCGAGAGCGGAGGTATCCTTACAATACGGACGTTTTTATTTTGCTGTTGTTGCACTGATCGCATGTGAGTGTAAAACCTTTTATTTTATTAAAACTAGCTGCTATTGGTTGCACTATGAGTTTTCCCTGTCTTATTTATTGAGAAACACTGGATGCTGGATTTGTGGGACCTCATTGCATGAATAAGCTGACCATAGGACGCGAACCCGCAGTGGTGTTGAAAATTGCCAGTTAGATCAGCAGTTTTGCTATCAGGCTCATTTAAGCCTCTTAAGCCCAGGTTCACACCCGGTACGATTTAGTTCGATTTGAGATGCGATTTCACATGTGAAATCGCATCTCAAATCGGCGGCATTTGCCGGCAATGACACCGTCCTAATCGGTGCGACGCCGCATCAGATGTCAATGTAAATCGCGTCCTGAAATCGCAAAAAGTAGTACAGGAACTACTTTTTGAAATCGGCGCAGCGCCGCAGATGCGGCGTCGCACCGATTAGGACGGTGTCACATGTGAAATCGCATCTCAAATCGAACCAAATCGTACCCAGTGTGAACCTGGGCTGAAGGTGAGAGGCTTGCATTAATTATCCACACTGGTGTGTGTTCCTTTCTGCACAAGCTACACTGATTTGGAACGTGCGATGGACTGCAGACATTTATTTAAGCACTTTTGCACTTTGGATTTTTCGGATGCAATATTATTATTATTGGGTTTTTATTAAGCACCTTGCACATTGGAAGTTTTTTGAAGCACTTTATTTTTTTAATTTAATAATATTCACTTAATATTGGACTATTTTTTATCACTCATTGGATGTTATATGAAGCACTTGCACTTTGTTATTAATATTGTTCATTATTGGCACACCATTGCTTATAAATTAGGTGTACCTATTTATCTTCTATCAATCATCACTTATCTCCACTCCCCTCATCATTGATGTTGATTGTTGGTGGGATGGTGGAGTTTTAATGAGTGAGACACCTTTTTCACTTTATTGTTACTTTGTTTGTTACATTATTGGCAAGCACTAGTGTTGTTTACGAATATTCGCTACGAATATTGCATATTCGAGTATTCGCAAATAACTCGAATATTGCGGCGAATATTCGCTATGGCGAATATTCGTATTTTTTCAAATTTATTTTTAAAACAGATCACATCCTAGTGATCTCCATCAACGTCTAAAAGCATTGCTGGTATGATTAGAGAGAGAGAGACCCTGGGCCGAGTAGCTGATGCGATTCTTTTATGTTGCCGAAAATTCGCATTGCGAATTTTCGGCAACATAAAAGAATCGCATCAGCTACTTCGGCCCTTCTTTTGCATCAGAGCCAATCAGAATAACTCGAATATTCGACAAACGGAATATTGCGCGATTATCTTCTCCGCCCTTCTTTTGCATCAGAGCCAATCAGAATAACTCGAATATTCGGCAAAAGGAATATTGCGCGATTATCTTCTCCGCCCTTCTTTTGCCCCCTTATTCTCCTTTCTTTTAAGTAGAGTTAGTGTAGAGTTATTGTTTAGTGCATATTAGTTTAGTAATACAGGAAATGATCTCCGTTTATGAGAATTTCGCAATCATTTTCGCATTAGCGAAATTTTGCAAAATCTTTTTTGGATTAAATATCACGAATATTCGATATTAGCGAATATTCGCGAATATTCTTCTATATATTCGCGCAATATCGCGAAACCGAATATGGCGTATTCCGCTCAACACTAGCAAGCACCACCATACCCCCTTTATTATTAACGTTTTTAATACTCACTTAATATTGGACTATTTTTATCACTCATTGGATGTTATATGAAGCACTTGCACTTTGTATTAACCACTTCAGACCCGTGCTATAGCCAAATGACGGCTACAGCGCGGGTCTGAATATCCAACCCGCCGTCTTTTGACGGCCGCCCCTTTGGGCGTTCCCAGCGCACGCTCCAGAGCGCGCAGCGGGGAAGCTCTGTGTTGGCCGTGTCCCTTGGACACAGCCAATCACAGATCGTGGCGAACGGCCAATCAGAGTGGCCATTTGCGATGCGATCTGTGCGGCGAATGAGAGATGATCTCATATAGATCATCTCTCATTGTCGTTTTACACAGGACGCTGTCTCTGGAGAGGAGGAGACCGATCTGTGTCCCTTGTACATAGGGACACAGATCGGTCACCCCCCCCTCCCCCCACAGTTAGAACACTATGTAGGGAATACATTTAACTCCTTCCTCACCCCCTAGTGTTAACCCCTTCAATGCCAGTCACATTTATATAGTAATTAGTGCATATTAATAGCACTGATCGCAGTATAAATGTGAATGGCGCCAAAAATGTGTCAAAAGTGTCCGATGTGTCCGCCATAACGTCGCAGTCCCAATAAAAATCGCAGATCGCCGCCATTTCTAGTAAAAAAAAAATAATAATAAAAAATAATAATTCTGTCCCCTATTTTGTAAGCGCTATAACTTTTGCGCAATTTTTTTTTTTTTTAAAGTCAGCAGCTACTAACAGTGTAGCTGCTGACTTTAAATAAGGACACTTACCTTGTCCTACTTGCCCGTGCTGATGGGCCCCCCGATGCCGGTCCCACGATCGCTCCGGGTCCTGCGCCGCCATTCACACTATGGGAAACAGGCAGTGAAGCCGTACGGCTTCACTGCCCATTTCCTACTGCGCCTGCGTGAGTCTCACACTGGCTTGTGAATGGGCGCGCTGCTCTCTGAGAACACACACAGTTCCCAGAAAGCAGTGCGCCCCATTCACAAGGAGAAGGACAAGAAGAAAGGACACCGCGGAGTGGAAGAGGCAGATTACGGACTTCCGCATAGCAACAGGTATTTCGGGTGAGTATTTTTTTTTTTTCAGGTTTTTTTTATTTAATTTTTTTAAACAACATGGGAAAATGTTGTTTTCCTGGGTGGAACTCCACTTTAAATTGGGCTATTTATTATAGCAACAAGTATAAAATATTGTATTTTCTTTCAACATTGTCGCACTTTTTTGTTTATAGCGCAAAAAATAAAAACCGCACAGGCGATCAAATACCACCAAAAGAAAGCTCTACTTGTGGGGAAAAAAGGACGTTGATTTTGTTTGGGAGCCACGTCGCATGACCGCGCAATTGTCAGTTAAAGTGACGCAGTGCCGGAAGCTGAAATTTCACCTGGGCAGGAGGGGGGTATATGTGCCCAGTAAGCAAGTGGTTAATATTGTTCATTATTGGCACACCATTGCTTATAAATAGGTGTACCTATTTATCCTCTATCAATCATCACTTATTTCCACTCCCCTCATCATTGATGTTGATTGTTGGTGGGATGGTGGAGTTTTAATGAGTGAGACACCTTTTTCACTTTATTGTTACTTTATTGGCAAGCGCCACCATACCCCCTTATTTAATAGTGTTTTTTGTGTGTGAGCACATATCTGGTGGCTGCTGCATATTTTAGGTTTATTTAGTCAGTTTGTTAGGTATTGCGCATTAAGTTCCCCCCTTTGACACATCTAATATGAGGTCACACCTTAAGAGTTTCCGTATGCAATCAGGCAGGCCCTTGCACTACATGGTTTTGGTAACACTGAAGACAAAAATCTGCAGAAAACCTAATAGTGTGTATAGCGTCTAAGACTAAAACTAAATAGAAATGTGCTGCCAAAAGTAACACTGTGAGTGATGCAAGTTTTGTGTGTCACGCTCCCTCTAGTGAACCGTTTGTAAGAATTAGGGATGAGCTTCGCATTCGATACGAACGTATGTTCGACTCGAACATTGTCTGTTCGTACGTTCGACGAAATTCGAACAAAAGCGGTCGTTCGCGCCAAATTCAAGTGATGCAAAACGACCCATAATTCACTGCGGCATTGCGCGCTGATGATTGGCCAAGCATGCTGTATGTCCCGCATGCTTGGCCAATCACAGCACGCAAAAAACGAGGAGCCATAATTGGCCAAAGCCTGGGTGGCTTTGGCCAATTATGGCTCAGGGCTTTAGCACACGCCCCACACTATATAAGGCCGCCTGCTGGGCGGCCTCGTGTAGTGTGTTCCGGCTTGTTAATGAGAGCAGAGAGACAGAGAGATTGTCTTTTTATATAGCTAGATAGAGCAGACATGCAGGCTAGTCAGTTTAGCTTAATTTACAGTGTGTAGAGAATATATATACATCCCTAGGAGTTGTACATATATTTATACACTGTATAGCTTAGATAGATCAGTTCTTCCTAATTTACTGGCAGGCAGGTGATTGTGCTATTTAAAGTCGTTATCACAGCTATAGACACCCAGCAGGTACAATATTTAAAGGAATTTTATTTTAATTTTTTTAATTTAAGCATCATTAAAATCATTGCTCCTGGAGCAGTGATTTCAATAATGTTTAAATAAAAAAAAATGAAAGATTCCTTTAAATATTGTACCTGCTGGGTGTCTATAGTTTGCCTGTGAAAACGTCTTTGAGAACCCGGGTCTTGCCCGAGGGAACATGTATCAATGGAAAAAAAAGTTTTAAAAACGGACGTTTTTTCAGGACTCCTGAAAAACGACCGTTTTTAAAACTTTTTTTCATTGATACCTCGGGCAAGACCCTGGTTCTCAAAGACGTTTTCACAGGCAAACTATAGACACCCAGTACTGCAGGTACAATATTTAAAGGAATTTTTCATTCTTTTATTTAAATGAAAAAAAAAAAATAAATAAAATTCCTTTAAATATTGTACCTGCTGGGTGTCTATAGCTTGTCTGTGAAAACGTCAAACTGCACTGTATTATATTTGTGTGCACTGAGAATTAGTGCACAAAAACTGCAAATGTATTTTATTTGAAATTGGTTATAATAAATGTGTGTAAGACCCCATACACACCATTAGATTTTCTGCCGATTTTTGTCTTCAGATTTACCAAAACCATCTAATATGAGTATTAAATAAGGGGGTATGGTGGTGCTTGCCAATAATGTAACAAACAAAGTAACAATAAAGTGAAAAAGGTGTCTCACTCATTAAAACTCCACCATCCCACCAACAATCAACATCAATGATGAGGGGAGTGGAGATAAGTGATGATTGATAGAGGATAAATAGGTACACCTATTTATAAGCAATAGTGTGCCAATAATGAACAATATTAATAACAAAGTGCAAGTGCTTCATATAACATCCAATGAGTGATGATAAAAATAGTCCAATATTAAGTGAATATTATTAAATTAAAAAAATAAAGTGCTTCAAAAAAGTTCCAATGTGCAAGGTGCTTAATAGAAATCCAATAATAATATTGCATCCAAAAAAATCAAAAGTGCAAATGTCTGCAGTGCACCGCACGTTGCAAATCAGTGTAGCTTGTGCAGAAAGGAACACACACCAGTGTGGATAATTAATGCAAGCCTCTCACCTTTAACCACTTCAGCCCCGGGCCTATTTTGGCACTTTTCTCCTTTATGTAAAAATCACAATTTTTTTGCTTGAAAATTAATCAGAACCCCCAAACATTATATATATTTTTTTTTATCAGACACCCTAGGGAATAAAATGGCGGTCATTGCAACTTTTTTTCTCGCACGGTATTTGCGCAATCATTTTTCAAACGCCTTTTTTTAGGGAAAGGGGTGGTGACTGTGGGGGTGACCGATCTGTGTCCCTATGTACAAGGGACACAGATCGGTCTCCTCCTCTCCAGAGACAGGACACTGTCTCTGTGTAAAACGGCAATGAGAGATGATCTATATGAGACCATCTCTCATTCGCCGCACAGATCGCATTGCAAACGGCCACTCTGATTGGCCGTTCGCCACGATCTGTGATTGGCTGTGTCCAAGGGACACGGCCAACACAGAGCTTCCCCGCTGCGCGCTCTGGAGCGTGCGCTGGGAACGCCCAAAGGGGCGGCCGTCAAAAGACGGCGGGTTGGATATTCAGACCCGCGCTGTAGCCGTCATTCGGCTATAGCGCGGGTCTGAAGTGGTTAATACAAAGTGCAAGTGCTTCATATAACATCCAATGAGTGATAAAAATAGTCTAATATTAAAGCGGAGTTCCAACCAAAAATGGAACTTCCGCTTAATCCACTCCACTCCCCTCCCCCTTACATGCCACATTTGGGGGGGGAGTGGGGGCTTCAGTAGGAGTGAGACTTCCTGTCCCACTTCCTGCTTCCGCCAAGGGGCTGGTAAGGTGATTAGGCTTAATCGCCTTACTGCAGCCCCTCCCGTAGGCGATTGTCTAGGACACTGACAGGTCCTAGACGATCGCCCTGTCCAATCAGCGGCGGGCCACGCGCGCATGCGCAGTGGGTGCCCGGCCGTGAAGCCGAAGGCTGTCACGGCGGGGTGCCCACAGTTGCAATGAGGACGCCGGCTGGGGAGGGGGGGAGAGGAGCAGAGCCCCGGTCGGCGCGTCGCTGGAACGTAGAGAAGGTATGTGTCTGTTTATTAAAAGCCAGCAGCTACACTTTTTGTAGCTGCTGACTTTTAATAAACATTACATTTGGGTGGAACACCCCTTTTAAGTGAATATTATTAAATTAAAAAAATAAAGTGCTTCAAAAAAGTTCCAATGTGCAAGGTGCTTAATAGATTTTCAATAATAATATCTAAATGTTCGCACGAACGGTCGGTCTGTTTGACGGTTCTGGTGCGAACCAAACGCGGGTATGTTCGGCTCATCCCTAGTAAGAATACATGGCAGGTTCACCTAGGCTGGTGACAATGGTAGGTTGACTGAAAGGGAGAGCTCACATTGTCATGTCACTGTCTGGCTGTGGTCAGGGAGATCTCTCCTCTGGAGTTGTGCGTAGACATGAAGACCTTCCCCACTTCACCAAAAAATAAAAATCCCTTTGTGGGTAGAGCTGCTGCTCTAAGGAGTTTCCAACTGAAAGGGAACTTTAGATGTGGTTGTTGAAAGGAAACTGCAGGACCACCCACAGCGTCTTTGTGGGCAGCAGTGGCGGCTGGTGCCCAACATTTTTGGGGAGGGGGCACGCAAACAAACTGAAAAAAACAAACAATTATTTGCAGCCACTGTGCCCCTTAAAACGCAGCCACTGTGCCCATCAAACGCAGCCACTGTGCCCATCAATAGCCGCCACTGTGCCATCAATAGCAGCCACTGTGCCCATTAAGCGCAGCCACTGTGCAATCAATTGCCGCCACTGTGCCCATCAAATGCAGCCACTGTGCCCATCAAACGCAGCCACTGTGCCCATCAAACGCAGCCACTGTGCCCATCAAACGCAGCCACTGTGCCCATCAATAGCTGCCACTGTGCCCATCAAACGCAGCCACTGTGCCCATCAATAGCCGCCACTGTGCCATCAATAGCAGCCACCGTGCCCATTAAGCGCAGCCACTGTGCCATCAATTGCTGCCAGTGTGCCCATCAAATGCAGCCACTGTGCCCATCAAATGCAGCCACTGTGCCCATCAAACGCAGCCACTGTGCCCATCAATAGCCGCCACTGTGCCATCAATAGCAGCCACCGTGCCCATTAAGCGCAGCCTCTGTGCCATCAATTGCTGCCAGTGTGCCCATCAAATGCAGCCACTGTGCCCATTAAATGCAGCCACTGTGCCCATCAAACGCAGCCACTGTGCCCATCAAATGCAGCCACTGTGCCATTAATTGCCACCACTGTGCCCATCAAACGCAGCTACTGTACCCATCAATTGCCACCACTGTGCCATCAAACACAGCTACTGTGCCCATCAATTGACGCTACTGTGCCCATCAATTGCTGCCAGTGTGCCCATCAATTAAATGCAATGCATGAATCTATCTATGGCGATAGAGGGGTGGCAGGAGAGAGGGGGCAGTGCCCGTGCGCCCCTTATGGATGCACCGCCACTGGTGGGCAGCAGAGTACACTCATTGTGATTAACTGATTTATGTTAAAGGCATAGGGCCAGATTCATGTAGATGGGCGCTTCTTTATTATGGAGTAACGTTTCTCATTTACGTTACTCCGCCGAAACTTTAGGAGCAAGTACTGTTATTCACATAGCACTTGCTCTTAAAGTTGCGGCGCCGTAGCGAAAATGAGCCGGCGTTATTCAAATTGGGCGGGTAGGGGGCGTGTATTATGTTAACTATTTGCGATCCCGCGGTGAACGTACTGCGCATGCGTCGACTGTCAGTGCGCATGCTCCAAATTCTGTCAGGGAACGTCAATGACGTCAATCCCCATTCACCGACGTTTTAGGCAAACGACGTGAACATTTTTAAAATCGACGCCATGACGACGGCCATACTTAACATAGGATACTCCACTAGGGGGCTGGTTTTTCTTTACGCCGCGTATCGCTTACGGAAACGTCGGAAAGTCATTGTGTCGGGCCCGCGTACGATCGTGAATTGCTGATTCCCGCTGATTAACATATTCTCGGCGTTAATCAGCGGGAACGCCCCGAGCGGCCATTTTTAAAATTACAGTTCCGATACGACGGCGAAATACAATTACGCCACTCGTATAGGAACTCCAACCCGGCGTTTCTTGTTTTCTGCTTACAGAAAACAAAAACGCCGGCTCAAAGTGACAGTTAGGCTGGAGTATCACTGATACTCCAGCCTAACTCTACCTGAATCTGGCCCTATGTCTACCTTTTGTGTAATAAAAATGTAATAAATGCACCAATGATAAAATCAAAAATGTGTATTTAAATGGGTTGTAAACCCTTGTTTTTTTGTTTTGTTTTTAAATAACAAACATGTCATACTTACCTCCACTGTTCAGTTGGTTTTGCCCTGGTCCTAGTCCTCCTCTTCTGGGGTCCCCGGCGGCGCTGGTAGCTCCTCCCCGCATCGAGTGCCCACGCTGGAGAAGGCTCTCCTAAGGTGGACACCCGCACGGCGTGCTCCCGAGTCCTGCTTCTGTGTCCATTCACACAGAATGCCAGTCTCACCCGCGGGAAAGCATTAAAGCCGAGGTCCGACGATTTTTGTTTTTTCTTGTCAAATTTGTTTATTGAATTGGAATTAATAAAGATAGATACATTTAGTAATACATGATTACATCAAATTGTAACATTAGTTAAGTATATGTTAAACAAATGGAACAAAGTTATACATATTTATACAAACGTACAAAAACAAGTTATGGGATAGAGATCGAGGTATTCAAACAATATAAACCGTTACATTGTAAAAATAACAAAATGTGGTAAAATTATTAAATCTAAGCAGTTTGGAATTATATGGGGTAACTATGAAAGAATAGTCCATTAGAAAACAACTAGTTGAGGAAAGAGCTTGGTAATTAGTGGGAATGCTCTCCAAGCATTCCCAGTATTGTTATTATTGTTAATAATTGTATTATTCTGTACGTTTTTTGGCTCTGCGTAACTCCTGCATACTTTCAGCTATTAAAACCATTTAACTTTCTAAATGTTCAGCTCTTTTTTTTTTTTTTTACTATTTATACTTTTTAAAACATTAACCACTTCCATACCGGGCACTTACGCACCTTCCCGCCCAGGCCAATTTTCAGCTTTCAGCACTGTCGCAATTTGAATGACAATTGCGCGGTCATGCTACACTGTACCCAAATTAAATTTTTATCATTTTGTTCCCACAAATAGAGCCTTCCTTTGGTGGTATTTGATCACCTCTGCGACTTTTTTATTTTTTGTACAACTAAAAAAAGACCGAAAATTTTGCTAAGTTTTTATAATTTTTTTCTTCTTCAATTATAGGCACTGATATGGCCGCACTGATGGGCACTGATGAGGTGGCACTGATGGGCACCGATGAGGTAGCACTGATGGGCACCAATAGGCAGCACTGATGAGCACTGATAGGCGGCGCTGGTATGCTGCACTGATGGGCACTCATAGGCAGCATTGATGGGCACACATAGGCGGCACTGGGCACTATTTGGTGGCACTGGGCACTCTTTGCCGGCACTGATGGGCACTTATAGGTGGCACAGATGGGCACTGATAGGTGGGCACTGGGCATAGATAGGCACTAAGAGGTGGCACTGATGGACACTGGGTGACACTGAGGGGTGGCACTGATGGCATTGCTGGGCATCATTAGTCAGTGCCCATTTGTGGGCATCAATTGTAATACATTTTTTTTTTTTTTTTTTTAGGCCCCTTTCACATTTACACGACTTGTCTCACGATTTTGTACTGCAAAATCGTATGACAAGTCATTCTCCATGATTTTCAATGAACACCATTCATACTGGCAAGACTTTAAGTTGTGCCTACTTCAAAGTAGTCCTTGCACTACTTACACAGGCATTCATTGAAATCGCGGCCGCGAATCGCGGTAAAATCGCGGCCGCGAATCGCGGCAAAATCGCGGTAAAATCACGCGACTTTGAAGTCGTACAAGTGTGAAAGGGACCTTAATCTATTTGTGCTATTTGGGGGGCACTCCCTGGTGGTCCAGTGTGGGGATCTGAGGGGGGGCTGCTGAAAAACAATCAGCACGAACCCCCCGTGTCAGGAGATCCGCGATCGGCTCTCCTCTACTCGTGTCTATCAGATGCGAGTGAGGAAGAGCCGGTCAACGACTCTTCCTGTTTACACCGTAATCAGCCGTGATTGGACACGGCTGATCACGTGGTAAAGAGCCTCCGCCGGTTCGGAGATCGGAGATTCAAGGTGTCAGACTGACACCCGCACCGCCGATCGCCGCACTGCACGCCCCCACGGGCCCGCGCCGGCATGAAATCCTGCAGGACGTCAATAGACGTCCAGTCAGGATTTCACAACCACTTCCCGGACGTCAATTAACTATTGACCGGGTGGGAAGTGGTTAAACGAGTTGCAAAGGAAGATTTATTTTTGCCTAAAATGAATGTCTGCAAGGTAGACAGACAGAATAGTGTAATGATTCTGTTAAAATACAAGTAAATACCTATTAAATTCCTTCATCTATATCACCTCCGGCGTTCTAGTTTCTGTTCTCTCATTCACTTCCTGGTTTGCGGCGCTCGTTTATGTAAGAACTACATTTCCCAGTATGAATTGCGGCACACCCAGTAATTCACACCTCCTTGAAGTCTCTAACACATAGAGAGCGTCCTGCCGCACAGATGTAAATCCCAGGAGGGGGCGAGCACGTCACTGACCACCGCAGTAAAGCCTCCCTTCACGGTGGTGAGTAACAATCAGACAAGCAGGAAGTGAACAGAACAGAGAAGAAATAGAGCAACTTCTGAGCAAAAATGAACAATGCGCAGTTGGCCGCCACATCACCTCTGGAGAATTTAATGATGGAGAGCCGAATATGACCCATCAGCGGCACTGATGGGCACCAATAGGCAGCACTGATGGGTACTTATGGTGGCACTGATAGGTGGCATGGATGGGCACTGATGGTCACTGATAGGTGGGGATGGATGGGCACTGATAACACTGATGGGTGGCATTGCTGGGCATCACACACAATGGTGCCAATCAGTGACCATTTGTGGGCACTGATTGGCACATATTTGGCATCAATTTGCATATGTGGATAGCCATGTGGGATGTACCTGGCCATTCACATGCTTGGGGCTTCCCTGGTGGTCCTGGCGGCTTCCCTGGTGGCCCAGTGTGGGCATCCGTGGGGGGGGGGCTGCGCTGATAAACAATCAGCGCAAACCCCCCTGTCAGGAGAGCTGCCGATCGTCTCTCATCTACTTTCGTCTGTCAGACGCGAGTGAGGAAGAGCCTGTTTACATTAGGATCAGCCGTGATTGGACACGGCTGATCAATTGATAAAGAGTGATAAAGAGATAAAGAGCCTCCTCCAGAGGCTCTTTACCGAGATTGGAAATGCAGGGTGTCAGACCCACGGGCGTGTTATCCTGCAGGACGTCTATAGACGTCCAGTCAGGATAACAGAACCACTTCCCTGACGTCAATTGTCTATTGACCGGGTGGGAAGTGGTTAAACATGTGTACAAAAAACCCCATCAAAACTTCTTTCTCACTGGCAGGGAAAGGGTTAAAATCCTGACTTTCCATTAAAAGGTGTAAAGTCAGAAGTAAAGCCTAGTCCTGACATTACTCTTGTACAAACGCAGGCAGCAAATGATGCAATTGCTATATATATTCCTTCTTGCTAACTGTGTAAATACAACTTGTTTTTTTTTTTCAAGAACACGACCCCACGTGACCATGCTGCTGAATATCATTCCCATGATGTCATTATGCAATCGTTAATAAGTAACAGGAAGTGTTCACCTTTGTATCTCGGAGTATAAAGGCGTCTCCTGGATTCTTGGCTCATACAATGCAGTTCTATGGAAAGTCCCTACGCTATGCGGAGGTTCTGCAGGTATAAATATAAAAGGACACCTTTGATTCCTCCAAACCAGCCCAGTCTGGGGAACTATACATCTTTTTTTATTGTGGGTTAACAGAGAATTTTTTTTGCTTATATTATTCTGTTTTCTGATTGGCTGCTTTGCCACTCTTTTATGCCGTATACACAAGCCATGGCTTGAATCATTACGGTTAGAGCCGAAAACAGATGACTTGTAGTTTCCAACTGTCCCTGATTATCTGAGATACGCTATATTACCAAAAGTATTGGGACGTCTGCCTTTAGACGCACATGAAGTTTAATGGCATCCCAGTCTGAGTCTGTAGGGTTAAATATTGAATTGGCCGACCCTTTGTAGCTATAACAGCTTCAACTCTTCTGGGAAAACTGTCCACAAGGGTTAGGAGTGTGTCTATTGGAATGTTTGACCATTCTTCCAGAAGCGCATTTGTGAGGTCAGGCACTGATGTTGGACAAGAAGGCCTGGCTTACAGTCTCCACTCTAATTCATCCCAAAGGTGTTCTATCGGTTGAGGTCAGGACTCTGTGCAGGCCAGTCAAGTTCCTTAACCCAAAACTCGCTCATCCATGTCTTTATGGACCTTGCTTTGTGCACTGATCCAAATCGTTTGGTGGAGGGGGGGTTATGGTGTGGGGTTATTTTTCAGAGTTTGGGCTTGGCCCCTTAGTTCTAGTGAAGGGGACTCTTAAAGGGGTGTTCCAGCCAAATGTAATGTTTATTAAAAGTTAGCAGCTACAAAAAGTGTAACTGCTGGCTTTTAATAAACATTCACTTACCTTCTCCACTTTCCAGCGACGCGCCAGCCGGGGCTCCGCTCCTCTCCTCCCCGGCCGGCGTCTTCATTCTAGCTGTGGGCACCCAGCCGTGATAGGCTTCGGCTTCACGGCCGGGCACCCACTGCGCATGTGCGAGTGGCGCGGCGCGGCATGCCGCTGATTGGACAGGCGATCATCTAGGACCTGTCAGTGTCCTAGGCGGTCGCCTACAGGGAGGGGCTGCTGTAGGCGATTAAGCTTAATCGCCTAACCAGCCCCTCGGCAGAAGGAGGAAGTGGGACAGGAAGTCCCACTCCTCCTGAAGCCCCCACTCCCCCCCAAAAAAAGTTACATGCCAAATGTGGCATGTAAGGGGGTGAGGAGTGGATTAAGTGAAAGTTCCATTTTTGGGTGGAACTCCTCTTTAAGGCATCAGCATACCAAGACATTTTGAAAAATGTCATGCTCCCAAATTTCTGGTAACTGTTTGGGGATGGCTCCCTCCTGTTCCAACATGACTGCACACCAGTGTACAAAGCAAGGTCCATAAAGACATGGATGAGCGAGTTTGGGGTGGAGAAACTTGATTTTTGGACATAATTTACAGTAAATTTAATATTATACTGGTTAACAATAATTTTTGAGTTACCAGTTCCAGTTGGGTATAAATAAAATGTCATCAATAAAACGAAGCCAGGTAATAATGTTGCCCAAGTCCTCCTGCCCATTGTGACCCCCTGTACCTGGAGGTATTGGGAGCCTTGGAACATAAATATGTTAAAGGGGTTCCCCTAAATAGCTTCCTTTACCTCAGTGCAGTCCTCCTTCACTTACCTCATTCTTCCATTTTGCTTTTAAATGTCCTTATTTCTTCTGAGAAATCCTCACTTCCTGTTCTTCTGTCTGTAAATCCACACAGTAATGCGAGGCTTCCTCCCTGGTGTGGAGAAAGCCTCTTGAGGGCGAGCAGGCAAGTCAGGACACTCTCTACTTTGCAGATAGAGAAAGGAGCTGTGTGTTAGTGGGTGTCCTGACTCTCCTGCTCGCCCCCTCCCCCCTCAAGAGGCTTTCTCCACAACAGGGAGAAAGCCTTGCATTACTGTGTGGAGTTACAGATGCCAATGCCTATTTCCAATGACCTAACCCCCTCTCCTGTTGAAGTTCTTCAAGCAATAAATTACAAAAAGACCAAAAAAGAAAACTCCTAGACTGATTCATTGGAGTCGGAGTATATGGACTGGTGCTTGGGTGACTGGCAGCCTCTGTACTGCGAGGGAATATCCAGCTGTTGCTAAGAGCCTCTACAGGCAATCTGTTCCCCATTGGTTGTCTTCTCTTCACTTCCTGTCCTGTAGACACAACTGGAATTGAGAGGAAGCATGATAAGTGAGGAAAATCCGCTTTTAGACAGTGGCCATCAGAACAAGACCCCAGTTTAAAGGGGTTGTAAAGGTTTATGTTTTTTCACATTAATGCATCCTATGCATTAAGGTGAAAAAACACCTGGTTGTCATGGGCCCCCCAGCCCCCCCGCTTTACTTACCTGAGCCTGATCACCTGCTCGTCCCCCAGCATCCTCTTCTCTACTGAGTCTGGCCTTTGATTGGATAGATTGACAGCAGCACACCCGCTGCTGTCAATCACATCCAATGATGCGGCCGCCAGGGGGGGGCGGACCAAGTCATACACTTGGCGTCTATGGACGCCAAACTGTATGACACAGGAGCGCGCCCGCCAACTAACCCCCTCGGGAAAGAACTTCCCAGAGGGGGTTAGCTTTAGCGAGGAGGAGCCGAGAGAGTCAACGTGGGAACCCCCGGATGCTTATCCTCAGGACATACCGGCGGTGCGTTCCTTGGATAAGACTGACGGCTGTCTCAGCCAATTAGGTTCACCGAATCTGGTTATCGGTAACCTGATTGGCTGAAGCGTCATCGAGGGCGGGAGAAGACATTGAGGGACATGGAAGGAGGAAGGTAAGTGCATTTTACAGGGCACAGACAATGGGCACAGAGGCGACAAAGGGCACAGTGGCATCAAAGGGGCACAGTGGTGACAAAGGTCACAGTGGCAACAATTAAAGGGCACAGTGACATGCACAGTGGCAACAATGGGCACAGTGGCGACAAGTGAAGGGCACAGTGGTGACAATTGGCACAGTGGCGACAATTGATGGGCACAGTGGCTGCATTTGGTGGCATGGCACAGTGGTCACAATTGATGGCACAGTGGCTGTGTTTGATGGCATGGCACAGTGACTGCGTTTGATGGCATGGCACAGTGCCTGCGTTTGATGGCATGGCACAGTGACTGCGTTTGATGGCATGGCACAGTGGTGCGAATTGATGGCATAGTGACTGCATTTGATGGCATGGCACAGTGGTGATAATAATAGCACAGTGGCTGCGTTTGATGGCATGGCACAGTGGTGACAATTGATGCCACAGTGGCTGCGTTTGATGGCATGGCACAGTGACTGCATTTGATGGCATGGCACAGTGGTGATTATAATAGCACAGTGACTGCTTTTGATGGCATGGCACAGTGCCTGCGTTTGATGGCATTGCACAGTGGTGCGAATTGATGGCATAGTGACTGCATTTGATGGCATTGCACAGTGGTGCGAATTGATGGCATAGTGACTGCATTTGATGGCATGGCACAGTGGTGCGAATTGATGGCACAGTGGCTGCGTTTGATGGCATGGCACAGTGGTGACAATTGATGCCACAGTGGCTGTGTGTTTGATGGCATGGCACAGTGAAGGCATTTGATGGCATGGCACAGTGGTGACAATTGATGCCACAGTGGTTGCATTTGATGGGCACAGTGAGGCTGCATTTTGTTCTTTTTTTTTTTTTTCATTTGCGCCCCCCCAAAAATTTTGAGCACCAGCTGCCACTGCTACATGGTGTGCATGCTCAGTAACTATCTAAAATCCAGAGTCACTCTAGTTGCAGAAGCAGAACATTGCACTGGCCATTAAAGGATTAAAATGCAAATGTATGTTGAGATGTGTTTATTTTTATTTATTCTAATAGCTTTTGTCACAATAAGTATATATGGCTTAATGGATTTTGGACAATCAAGTGCTTAGATAACCAAGGAGATCAGCCCATTATCCCTGGACTTTTCTACATTATACAGAATTTTGAAAAACAAATATTGAAAGTTCAGGGACTTCCCATCGCTTTTCACTGCTTTCGGTTTGAGTAATTCTGTGTGATGCATCCTCTACACAGCCACTAGGACGGCTGCACACAGCAGTGGAGATGATCAGCACCACCCGGGGAGCTGTAACTCCTTATAGCTCAGCCCCGGAGTTTAATATTGCCACTGACATTATATAGTGTTACTACAGCTACCTTGTATGGGCAGATGGTGGCGCTATTTTCTGTATGTCTGCAACTGTGAAAAGGGGATTTCCACTTTTACAAGAAAACAGGGCGGCCCTTTCTGTTTTGAAAAACCCCATTCTGCCAGTTCTCATGATCTGCATATTCTGGTACGAGGCACTCTAAGTTGTTACACCGAATTGTCTCATCCCTGCTGATTAGCACTGTATATTTAAGAATGACATCTTCAGTAATTGTAAGCAGGGCCGCCATCAGGAATTATGGGGCCCCTTACACAGCTCCAGGCATGGGGGGGTGCTGCCGCCTGAAATTGATCCATCCGGGGCCCTTTATTAAAAAAGAAAAAATAATTTAAAAAATTATAAAAAAAGGGGGGTTGCCTTTCGGGGCCCTGGGGACCTCTGGGCCCTTTAATAATAATAATATATATATAAATTATAAAAAGAAATGACAAGAAAAGGGGAATTGTAATCCTGGACCCTGGGGACCTCCGGGCCCCTGAGGGCCTCTGGGCTCTTTAACCACTTCCCGACCGCGCCATAGACAAAAGACGTCTACAGCGCGGTCGAGTTGTTCTGGGAGGACGTCCCTGGGACGTCCCCTGGGGCGCGCTCCAGGAATCATCCGTGAGCCTCGGGTCTAGAAGACCTGGCGCATCACGGATCGCGGTAAATTGCCGCTGATAGCGTCCGTTTACCACGTTATCGCGATCACTTGTAAACAAACCGGCGTCATGTGCTGACACCGGTTCCTCCCTTTCCTCTCTGTACCGATCGGTACAGTGTGAGAGGAGAGGGGGAGAGCGGAGGAAGCAGCAGCACTGAGGGCTGGTTCTGTGACAACTGCAGTCACAGATCCAGCCATCCATCTATCCCAGCTCAGCTATCCCTGCGCGATACTCTGCAATACCCCAATAATCTGCAATACTGTAATACCCTGCGCGATACTCTGCAATACCCCAATACCCTGCGCAATACTCTGCAATACCCCAATACTCTGCAATACCCGGCGCTATACTCTGCAATACCCCAATACTCTGCAATACCCTGCGTGATACTCTGCAATAGCGCGATACTCTGCAATACCCCAATACTCTTCAATTCCCTGCGCAATACTCTGCAATACCCCAATACTCTTCAATCCCCTGCGCGATACTCTGCAATACCCCAATACTCTGCAATACCACAATACTCTGCAAAACTCTGCAATACCCCAATACTCCTCTGCAATACTCTGCAATACCCCAATACTCTGCAATACTCTGCAATACCCCAATACTCTGCAATACTCTGCAATACCCCAATACTCTGCAATACCCCAATACTCTGCAATACATTGCAATACCCCAATACTCTGCAATACCCCAATACTCTGCAATATATTGCAATACCCCAATACTCTGCAATACCCCAATACTCTGCAATACCTCAATACTTTGCAATACTCCAATACCTAGCAATACGTTCCCCCTCCTGCCACCCTCCGGTGCTTTTACAGACTCACCGCTACGATTGAAGCCAGGATATATTTTTTTTCAGTCTTCCCAGCCTAGAGGTGAGATGTGGGGTCTTATTGACCCCCTTATATCTCACTGTAAAGAGGACCTGTCATGTTATATTCCTATTACAAGGGATGTTTACATAGCAGTTAGTCACCCTGTAAAATTGCTGGTGGTTGGTCAGCAAGTGGTTAAAGATATTGTGGGGGTTCGCTCCTGCAAAGTGCAAGCTTTGGAATCTTAACCGCTTCTGGACAGTCCCATGCAGATATACTGCAGCAAGGCAGCCCTCCTGTATGTGATTTCATGCATGGGGTCTGGGGTGCACGCGCGTTCCGCCGGGATCTGTCGATCATTTTGAGCAGAGGCAAAATGGAGCTGTGCCTATGTAAACAAGGCAGATCCCCGTTCTTCCAGAAGGGAAGATGGAGATCTTGTTTTATTGCTAAGCAGAAACATGGATCTCTGTCTTCCCTTAGTCACAGCACTCCCCCAAAGTAAGAACACATCCCGTAGGGACACACTTAACCCTTTGATTGCCCCTGATGTTAACCCCTTTCCTGCCAGTGTCATCAGTACAGTGCATTTTTTTTTAGCACTGAGCACTGTATTCGTGTCACTGGTACCCAAAAAGTGTCAGTTAGATGTCCAATTTGTCCGCCGCAATGTCGCAGTCCTGCTAAAAATCGACGATCGCCTCCATTACTAGTAAAAATAAATAAATAAAAATTCCAGAAATATCTCCCATAGTTTGTAGATGCTATAGCTTTTGCGCAAACCAAATAATATACACTTATTGTTTTATAGCAAGTAAAAAAAAAATGTTTTTTATTGTTATTGTTTGAATTTTTTTCATCGTTATTGGTAGAGAAGGGAAGGAGGAAGAAGGGAAGGAGGAAGAGTGTAACTTCTGCTTTTCAGTGAAGTTCCGCTTTAAGGAGCTTGAGAAAGCTTGAGGAGCTGGAGAAAGTATTGATGGACAAGTGCGGTGACGTGGTGTTATGTTGAAAGCTACGGGTCTCTCTGCCATTGTGACAAATGGGACGTTTAGGCTTATCATTTACAGATTCCTGTGAATGAATGATGCAACTGTGCAGGGAAGGCCATGTACTTGTACAGCTGTGCCACATAAAAAAAAATACAGTAGATTATGGGGTAGGGTGACCAGACATCACCAGTTTCAGGGGACAGTCCCCTGATTAAAGGGGTGTTCCAGCCCTAAGTTGTGTTTATTAAAAGTCAGCAGCTACAAAAAGTGTAGCTGCTGGCTTTTAATAAACACTCACTTACCTGCTCCTGCGTTCCAGCGACGCGCCGACCGGGGCTCCGCTCCTCTGCCCCCCTCCCCGGCCGGCGTCTCCATCCTGACTGTGGGCACCCAGCCGTGACAGCCTTCGGCTTCACGGCCGGGCACCCACTGCGCATGCGCGAGCCGTACTGCGCATGCGTGCGCGGCGCGGCTCGCCGCTGATTGGAGAGGCGATCGCATGGGACCTGTCAGTGTCCCATGTGATCGCCTACAGGGAGGGGGCTGGTGTAGGCGATTAAGCTTAATCGCCTAACCAGCCCCTCGGCGGAAGCAGGAAGTGGGACAGGAAGTCCCACTCCTACTGAAGCCCCCACTCCCCCCCCAAAAAAATTACATGCCAAATGTGGCATGTATGGGGGTGAGGAGTGGATTGAGAAGGGGTCATTTTTTTGGGTGGAACACCCCTTTAAGGAAACTATCCCCAGACCAAGTCTGTCCCTGGTTTTGTCCCCAGATTGGATTTATTGGGGGCAGAGGCAATTTCAAAGACAATCAGTGCAGAATTAAAATAAAAAAAAATTGAATTACACCCCCCCCCCCCCGCTCTGCCGTGCCTACTAGCATAGGGGGGTTGTATTTTTCCCATTATCTGTGCCCCTTTCTAAAGATCATGTGCTGGTCAGAGCAGGCACATGCCCATTCAGCTTCGCTCGCATGCTCTTCTGCCTTGGCTCAAATCCTGGCCAGCCCCCTGCCTATCTCCTTGCCTTTCCTGGCAGAGTGATCTTCCTCCGCTCCCCATCCAGTAGTAGCCGGGGGGCCCGAAGAGTAAGACCGTGAGACGGGCGGCGACGGACAGAGAGTCGCTGATTGTTGCCATTACTAGTAAAGAAAAAATATGTCCCCGGATTCCATTTTAAAAATCTGGTCACCTTACTATGGGAGAAGAACCCCCAGATTCTGTAAGGGAGGATCATTTATAGGTATAGGGGGATTGTGGACTATGACATTGTTTGCATGTGGGAACAGCAATTTTCAAGTCTTTCCACAATTTAATTTCAATGTGATTTAGGTCTGGACTGTAACAGGGCCATTCTAACACATGAAAATGATTTGATATAAACCATTCCATTGTAGCTCTGGCTGTATGTTTAGGGTCGTATTCCTGCTGGAAGGTGAACCTCCCTCCCAGTCTCAAGTCTTTTGAAAACTCTGATGCCTCGTACACACAACCGTTTTTCTCGGCATGAAAAAAAACGTTTTTCCCAGACGGGATTTCTCTCAAGCCTGCCTTGCATACACACGTTCAGGCCAAATACCACCCGTCCAAAGCACGGTGACGTACACCACGTACGATGAGACTATAAAGGGGAAGTTCCATTCCTTTGGGCTGCTGTTAGTAAAAGTTTGGGGAGAGGCGATTCACGCTTTTCAGCCTCGTGCTTTTCAGTTTGTTACAGCGTGACGAATGTGCTATCTCCATTACGAACGCTAGTTTTCCCAGCGGGAAAAAAATATACAGACAGGAAAAAAATAGAACATGTTCTCTTTTTTTTCCCCACAGTTTTCCTTTTGGGAAAACTGTGATGGAGCATACACACGGCCAGGATTCCCGGCCAAAAGCTCTCATGGCAGTTTTCCTGCTGAGAAAATCTGTTGTGTGTACGAGGCATAACAGGTTTTCTTCTAAGGCCTCGTACACACGATCAAATCTGTCTGCTGGAAACGGTCGACCCGACCGTCCCAGCAGACAGATTCGCCCGTGTGTACGGGCGAGCAGACGGATTTGGCCACCCGACAGATTGGAAAGCATGCTTACCAATCCGTCGGCTGGGAACCCGTCCGCCCGACATGTCTGCTGGTTAGTACGCTAACCAGCAGACATGTCTTCTCGCACACGCGCCGAATGGTTTCAACGCATGCGCGGAAGTGTTTTACTTCCTGGTGCGGTGACGTGGCGGCGTCAACCTCACCGCCACGTCACCGACACGTCAGCGCGCTGTCTGCTGGCGGGGATTTTGGTTTGCTCGTGTGTACACGCGAGCAAACCAAAATCCCAGCATACAGATCTGTTCAAATCGGTCGGTCCGACCAATTTGAACAGATAGATTGCCTTGTGTGTACGAGGCCTAAGATTGCCCTGTATTTGGCTCCATCCATCTTCCCATCAACTCTGACCAGCTTCCCTGTTCCTGCTGAAAAAAAGTATTCCCACAACATGATGCTGCCACCACCATGTTTCACGGTGGGGATGGTGTGTTCAGGGTGATGTGCAGTGTTAGCTTTGTGCCACACATAGCGTTTTGCTTTTAGGCCAAAAAGTTACATTTTGGTCTCATCTGATCTCATCTCATCGCACCTTCTTCCACATGTTTGCCGTGTCCCCCACGTGGCTTCTCGCAGACTGCAAAAAGGACTTCTTATGGCTTTCTTCTAACAATGTCTTTCTTCTTGCCACTCTTCCATAAAGGGCAGATTTGTGGAGATCATGACTAATAGTTGTCCTGTGGACAGATTCCCCCAACTGAGCTGTGGATCTCTGCAGTTCCTCCAGAGTTACCATGGACCTCTTGGCTGCTTCTCTGATAAAGGCAGGCCATACATGAGTCAAATTTTTTAATTATTTTCTTTAGAAAATCTTACCTAAGAATTCTCGTGCGCCCATCGAATTTGAGTTATCAGGCATGTTGGAAATTTTTTAAAAAACAAATGATTTTCTAATCAATGATGGGAAAATCGTGTGAGAAATGTAATCTAAAAATAAATGCGCATGTGCAAGAAAAGAAAATTCCCGAAAAAAAAAAAAATCCCAGCCGCAAAAATTATTTTCTGTAGCAACATGAGGTGAAATTGAAGGCTTGGTTGGCCGAAATGAATGGTGGCACCATTGGATCACAAAACGCACAACATTTCAGATTTTTAAAAGAAAATTCTTTTGAAAATTCAACCATGCCTTATGCTCTCTTTGCCCGGCCTGTCAGTTTAAGTGAACGGCCATGTCTTGGTAGGATTGCAGTTGTGCCGTACTCTTTCCATTTTTTGGTTAATGGATGAACAGAGCTCCATGAGATGTTCAAAGCTTTTTTTATAACCTAACCCTGCTTTAAACTTCTCCACAACTTTATTCCT
The DNA here is from genome assembly GCA_029574335.1 of Rana kukunoris. Classification (NCBI taxonomy): domain Eukaryota; kingdom Metazoa; phylum Chordata; class Amphibia; order Anura; family Ranidae; genus Rana; species Rana kukunoris. The sequence goes on from CM056057.1 coordinate 201,452,098, forward strand.
GACCTGTCTGGTGGGTTCCTTGGCCCTTATGATGCTGTTTGTTCACGAAGGTTCTCTAACAAACCTCTGAGGGCTTCACAGAACAGCTGTGTTTATACTGAGATTACACACAGGTGGACACTAATTAGGTGACTTCTGAAGGCAATTGGTTCCACTAGATTTAAGTTATGGGGTATCAAAGCAAAGGGGGCTGAATACAAATCCACGCCACACTTTTCAGATATTTATTTGTAAAAAAAAAAAATGAAAACCATTTATCATTTCCCTTCCACTTCACAATTATGTGCCACTTTGTGTTGGTCTATCACATAAAATCCTAATAAAATACATTTACATTTTTGGTTGCAACATGAAAAAAAATGGAAAATTTCAGTGGGTATGAATACTTTTTCAAGGCACTGTAATACTCTATGTAAGAGATTGAGTTGTGCAATACTGCTTTTGTTGGTGACATATTAAATGTGTGTTAGATGATATCAGTTATATACCTCCCAACATTTTGTGATGGGAATGAGGGACACCTACTAGCAAATGTATGTAGGCATAGGACACGCCCCCTGCCACACCCTCTTAAAGGAGAATTAACAAAAAAAAGGTTGATTAAATCTAAAAAGGCTTTTTTTTACCACTACAATTCCTTTATATTGGCTTTTAAAATTTACAAATGCAGCAATTTAGAAATTAATGAAAGGTTTAGCGCTGGGGAACATGTTTTGAAAGATAAAACTTGCATTTTATATACAACTACAGTATATAGATCAGACCAACATGAGGGACAAATGAGGAAAATGAGGGACATTGCTCCAAATCAGGGACAGTCCCTTGAAATCAGGGACAGTTGGGAGCTATGCAGTTAAAATGACTACTATTGGTAAATTATATCTTATTTAAAGGCTAATGTTTGTGAGAATGTAACTTGCTACCTAATAATTGTTACACGTGTAATGCTGTACTTGTCCTAATAAAGTTTGTTAAAAAAAAATATATATATAAATGAGGAATATTCATTACTTTATTTGCATCCTGACTACATCACAGTAATAAATTAACCTCTTGAGGCCCACGCTATAGCCGAATGACCGCTTCAGCGCAGATCTGAATATCCAACAGGCCGTCAATTGACGGCCTTCTCTTTGAGCGTTTCCCGCGCGCGTTTCAGAGCGCGCAGAAGGGAAGCTCTGTGTTGGCCGTGTCCCTTGGACACAGCCAATCACAGATCGCGGCGAACGGCCAATCAGAGTGGCCGTTTGCGATATGATCTGCGCGGCCAATGAGAGATGAGTGTTAACCCCTTCAATGCATGCCAGTCACATTTATACAGTAATTAGTGCATATTTATAGTACTGATCGCAGTATAAATGTAAATGGTGCCAAAAATGTGTCAAAAGTGTCCGATGTGTCCGCCATAATGTCGCAGTCCCAATAAAAATCGCAGATCGCCGCCATTTCTAGTAAGAAAAAAAAATAGATTGTAAGCTCTAACGAGCAGGGCCCTCTGATCCCTCCTGTATTGAATTGTATTGTGACTGTACTGTCTTCCCTGTTGTAAAGCGCTGCGCAAACTGTTGGCGCTATATAAATCCTGTATAATAATAATAATAATAATAATTCTGTCCCCTATTTTGTAGGCGCTATAACTTTTGCTCAAACCAGTCGCTTATTGATATTTTTTTTTTTTTTACCAAAAATATGTAGAATACGTATCGCCCTAAACTGAGAAAAAAAAATGTTTTTTTTTTTTTTTTTTTAAATTGGGATATTTATTATAGCAACAAGTAAAAAATATTGTATTTTTTTCAACATTGTCGCACTTTTTTGTTTATAGCGCCAAAAAATAAAAACCGCACAGGCGATCAAGTACCACCAAAAGAAAGCTCTACTTGTGGGGAAAAAGCGATGTCAATTTTGTTTGGGAGCCACGTCGCACGACCGCGCAATTGTCAGTTAAAGCGACGCAGTGCCGGTAGCTGAAATTTCACCTGGGCAGGAGGGGGGTATATGTGCCCAGTAAGCAAGTGGTTAAAAAACTTCATTGGGCTTTAATTGTTCAACAACTTAGAAGAAACGTCTACCTAGCAACAAGTGATGTAGCAGCTAGGAGCCCTGCTATTGGCTAGAAGTTTTATAACAATGGGCGTTGCAGTTTGTTACACTGTAGCAGCTGCAATAAAAACCTTGTCTGTAGAATGTATCATGTGGAGTCTGAGTTGCTGAAATAACAATCCAGGCGTCTCCTGGGGTCTCTTGCGCACATGACGGGACGGAGAGACGCTATTACTGAACACATCGGACGCGCCATTGTTCTGGATGTTAGTGGTAAATAATCACATCCTGCTGGACTTGTTCTGTAATGTTGAAGACGTTTCGTAGTTTCTGTTCTGGATGTGTCACGTCGCGGCGCTCGCCCCCGTGTTATGTGCTGCAGGATCTGAATAGAATTTGGACTTGCCCGGTTTGGTGTTGGATGTGAAGATTCCTACTGGAGAAGCGCCGATCATCGAAATCTGGAAAGATGCTCACCCCAAAAAGTCAGCGACCAATCAGGATCATCTGCACCGTGCTGCTAGTGCTCCCTCTGCTGGCGGTGCAGGCGCAACAGGGTAATTACTAAACTGGGGCTGTTGGAAGTGTCAACCTATCAGACAAGGTTAAAGTGCTACATAAAGTATTGGGGTCAGAGACACGGTGTGGGTTGAGCTGCGTTATTCTGCATAGATCAATGCAAGGGCACATCAAAAAAAAAAAAAAACATTTGTTCTTTACATGCCCTGTTCTAATATATGTGCGGTGGTGTGCATTGCGTAACAAAATGGCAGCTTGTGTGCATTTTTACACAACGCAACTCACAGCACCGCCTGTAACTGCACTGCAGCCAGGGGCGGACTGACCATTGAGTCACTCGGGCACTGCCGAGGGCCCCATGCCACTAGGGGGCCCCACCAGGGTTGCCAGGCTCAGTAAAACCAGGGACAGTATGTAAACATCTGTGTTTTTGTTACATCTGTCCCTGATATGTCCGAAACCGACATGCTTTTGATGTGAAAATCCAGAGATTTTAGCTGCCCCGCCTCTGCACTGCCTCCTGGCGTGGTGGCCATCTGTAAAGCCGGGGGCCCCATAATCTTCTATTGCCCGGGGGCCCCATGAGTTGTCAGTTCGCCCCTGGCTGCAGCACATTAGAACATGCTGCTGTGCATAGAGTTGAATGATTTGTCATTTTGTGACATTTCAATAAAGTTAAAAAAGTAAACAGCATGATGTGTTGTGAGGCATTGCCCCTACATAACACACACTAGCATGGCCCATTATCCGGAGCATAAGCCATACCAGCTGGTATGAATGAGCCCTTAGGGAAGGGGTCTCCAAACTTTCTAAACAAAGGACCAGTTTACTTTCCTTCAGATTTTTTTTGTTGGGGGGGGGGGGGTCGGACTGTGGCCAGCCGCAGACTTGATGGTCAGTGGAGGTAAATACATTACATAGTACCTGTGATCAGTAGGATGGGGAATAGTGCCCCATCATTGGTATCAGTGGAAGGAATAGTGCCCCATCATTGGTGTCAGTGGGAGGACTCGTGTCCCATCATTTGTGTCAGTGAGAGGAATTTTGCCCCATTATTGGTGTCAGTCAGAGGATATGTACCTCATCATTGGTGTCAGTCAGAGGAATAGTGCCCCATCATTGGTGTCAGTCAGAGGATATGTACCCCATCATTGGTGTCAGTCAGAGGAATAGTGCCCCATCATTGGTGTCAGTGGGAGGACTCGTGTCACATCATTGGTATTGGTGGGAGGAATTTTGCCCCATCATTGGTGTCAGTCAGAGGAATAGTGCCCCATCATTGGTGTCAGTCAGAGGATATGTACCTCATCATTGGTGTCAGTCAGAGGATATGTACCCCATCATTGGTGTCAGTCAGAGGAATAGTGCCCCATCATTGGTATTAGTGAGAAGAATAGTGCTCCATCATTGGTATCAGTCGGAGGAATAGTGCCCCATCATTGGAGTCAGTCGGAGAAATAGGGCCCTATCATTGGTATCAGTCAGAGGAATAATGTCCCATCATTGGTGTTATTGAAAGGAATGATGCCTCGTAATTGATATCAGTGGGAGGAACAGTCCCCACTCATTTATATCAGAGGGAGGAATTTTGCTCCATCATTGGTGTCAGTGAGAGGAATAGTGCCCCATTATTGCCATCAGTGGGAGGAATAGTACTCCATTCATTGATGTCAGTGGGAGGAATAGTGTCCCGTCCTTGGTGTCTGTAGGAAGAATAGTGCCCCATTCATTGGTATCAGTGGGAGGAATAGTGCCCTATTTATTGGTATCAGTGAGAGGAATAGTGTCCCATCATTGGTGTTAATGGAAGGAATAATGCCCCATTAATTGTTATCAGCGGGAGGAATAGTGCCCCATCATTGGTGTCAGTTGGAGGAATAGTGCCTCATCATTGTTATCAGTGGGAGGAATAGTGCCTCATCATTGGTGTCAGTGGGAGGAATAGTGCCCCATCATTGTTGTCAGTGGGAGGAATAATGTCCTGCAATTGGTATCAGTGGGAGGAATAGTGCCCCATCATTGGTGTCAGTTGGAGGAATAGTGCCTCATCATTGTTATCAGTGGGAGGAATAGTGTCTCATCATTGGTGTCAGTGGGAGGAATAGTGCCCCATCATTGTTGTCAGTGGGAGGAATAATGTCCTGCAATTGGTATCAGTGGGAGGAATAGTGTCCCATCATTGGTGTCAGTTGGAGGAATAGTGCCTCATCATTGTTATCAGTGGGAGGAATAGTGTCTCATCATTGGTGTCAGTGGGAGGAATAGTGCCCCATCATTGTTGTCAGTGGGAGGAATAATGTCCTGCAATTGGTATCAGTGGGAGGAACAGTGCCCAATTGTTTATATCAGAGGGAGGATGTTTTCTCCATCATTGGTATCAGTGGGAAGAATAGTGCCCCATTCATTGTTATCAGTGGGAGGAATAGTGCCCCATCATTGGTGTCAGTAGGAAGAATAGTGCCCCATCATTGGTGTCAGTAGGAAGAATAGTGTCCCATCATTGGTGTCAGTGGGAAGAATAGTGCCCCATCATTGGTGTCAGTGGGAAGAATAGTGCCCCATCATTGGTGTCAGTGGGAAGAATAGTGCCTCATATCAGTGAGAAGAAAAATGCCCCAAGGGCTGGACAAAGGCAAGCAAAGGGACGCATTTGGCTCGTGAGTTTGGAGACCCCTGCCTTAGAGGGTCATGCAGGGCTGTCTTAATGAGAGGGCACACCTGGGGGGGGGGGGGGGTTCCACTGCTCTGCAACACAAAGATGCACACGCTCAATGCATTTCCCTGTGCTGGAAAAATAGGACAGGGCCTTTTTATTTATTTATTTATTTCATGCATTGACCATTTATTTCCAGTGGCCAACTAACGCAGTGCGCCTCAATGCACAAAACGTGTGGGTGTTGCGGTCTATGTTAGGGTTTGACCGGGTCTTTTGTACAGTAAAAGCAGAACTGAATCTCTGACCTAGGGACTCATCAGTAACATAGGGACTCATTAAAGGGACTCATCAGTAACATAGGGACTCATTAAAGGGACTCATCAGTAACATAGGGACTCATTCGTAATCTAAGGACTCATCAGTGACCTGGGGACTCTTCACTGACCTAGGTATTCAAAAGTGACCAAGGGACACATCAGTAACCTAGGGACACATCAGTGACCTAGGGACTCATCAGTGACCTAGGGGACTCATCAGTGACCTAGGGGACTCATCAGTGACCTAGGGGACTCATCAGTGACCTAGGGACTCATCAGTGACCTAGGGACTCATCAGTGACCTAGGGACTCATCAGTGATCTAGAAAACTCATCAGTGATCTAGGGATTCATCAGTGACCTAGGGACTCATCAGTAACCTAGGGACTCATCAGTGACCTAGGGATTCATCAGTGACCTAGGGACTCATCAGTAACCTAGGGACTCATCAGTGATCTAGGGATTCATCAGTGACCTAGGGACTCATCAGTAACCTAGGGACTCATCAGTGACCTAGGGACTCTTCAATAACGTCAGAGCTCATTTGTGACCTAGGGACTCATCAGTAATGTAGGGACTTATCAGTGACCTAGGGATTCTTCACTGAACTATGGACTCATCAATGATCTAGGGACTCATCAATAATCTAGGGACTCATCAGTGACCTAGGGATTCTTCACTGAACTAGGGACTTATCAATGATCGAGGGACTCATCAATGATCTAGGGACTCATCAGTGACCTAGGAACTTATCATTGGCCTAGGGGGTCTTTAATAACGTAGGGACTTGTCAGTATCATAAGGACTCATCAGTAATGTAGGGAATTATCAGTAACATAGGGATTCATCAGTTACCTATGAACTCTTCAATAGCCTAGGGACTCATTAGAGGCCTAGGGACTCTTCACTGACCTGGGGACTCATTACGATCCAGGGACTCATCAATGGTCCTGGAACTCGCAATATAGCGACTCATCAGTGACCTTTTACCCGTTTATCTGCCGCCCTCTCTCCCCTACAGCCATTCAACCTGCAGAATTTATAACGTTTGTCTGAGCTTTCAAAAAAGCAGGAGGCAGGAACTGAAGTTAAACTCTGCAGAGCTCAGTGAGGAGAGCCATTAGAACTGATTGGAGGGTGGGGACACACCTCCCTTCACACAGCACACAGGAACAGAGCTGAGCCTGTCAATCACAGGCTGTATGCTGGAGCTCCCTCCCCTGTCACATTTTTCTCTTGCTTTGTTAATTTTCCATGTCTAATTTGATATAATTTCATTTTTTTTTCTTTACCCTTTCTTATTTTTCTGTCTCCTAGTTGACCATGTGTTGAGTCAGGTGCTCTTCTGTCAGCCCAACACATCGACCCCGGGGCTCCTGAAGATGTTTGATGATGAACAAATGTTCAGCTACAACTTCAGCAAGCGATCCGCCTCCGCCTGGCTTCCTGACTTTGACCAATGGAGGGATCAAGCCTTCCCCAACGCAGCGAACATTTCCGCTTTTTTGTCTCTTTGTAGCAACCTTCGCGAGGCTTTAACTGAACCGCTAAAAGACATCATGCCGGAAGCCAGAGGTGAGTGTCCATGTTGTCCTGTAGGCTGTTGGGTCTAAAAAATTGGCGTATACAACAACAGTGTGCGCTGGGTGCGTTGGTGGTAAAGTACCGCTATTTTGCGTTTTACCGTTGTGTTTGCTGCGGTTTTTGGCCACTAGCGTTACGGTTTTAACCCCCGCTAGCGGCCGAAAATAGGTTAAAAACGACGCTTTTCAGCATTTTGCAGGCGGGTTGGAGGCGTGACCTCATTGTTTTCAATGGGCAGGGGCGCTATAGGAGCAACTTTTTTTAGCGTCCCGCCAGCGCAACGCTCCAGTGCGAAAGCCCTCGGGATAGAAAGGAGCGGCTCTTTCAGGGCGCATTGCAGGCACTATTTTTAGCGCATTAGCGTCTGCAAAGCGTCTCAGTGTGAAAGCAGCATTACTTCCTGTGCAATGTGAGGGAAATCCCCTCTTATAAAGTTATCATGGGGGAAAAAAAAGCCCCCCCACTGGATTTCTGGCTTTCCCCTCTCTTCCTGTTCTGGTGGCCAATCACAATTTTGGATTTCTCCTCGCTGTCATTGACGGTGATCTTCAGTGATCAGGCAAATGGAGAGGATGAATTTCGCTAAAGAGGACAAAGGCAGCAATAAAAACACGACAGGGGTTTTAACCCCCTCACCAGTCTATCCAAAACAAAAAACAAACATTTTGGCCCGGATTCACAAAGCACTTACGCCGATGTATCTCCAGATCGCCGCGTAAGTACAAATATGCGCCGCCGTACCTGTGCGCCGGACCCACAAACTAAGATACGCCTAAAAACTGACTTCATCCCACCGATGTAACTTGCCTACGCCGGCGTAGAGTGGGCGCATATTTACGCTGGACGCATGCGGTGCTCCCATTGATTTTCTATCCAAATATGCGAATGACGCCGGCGTAGTGTGGGCGCAAATATGGTTTGGACGTGGACGCATGTTGCTTCTCCCATTGATTAGGCATTCAAATATGCAAATGAGGGAAATACGGCGATTCACGAACGTACGTGCGCCCGACACATGCTATGCGATGTTTGCGTAAGTTGTACATCCGGCGTAAAGTTATTTCCCATAAAGGAGGTGCATCCCGGCAACAGACATGCTCAGGTCTGCACCAGGGAACACAAGCCAGCGTATTTTACGTTGGAAGTGGATCTGGCTGGGCGTAGGTTACGTTAACGGCGTACACAGTGATCCGGCGTATCTTAGGCAGTTGTTCCGACGTGGTTGTGAGCATGCGCGGCACATGCGCAGTTCGTTATACGTACTGGTCTGGCGCTTGGCCCATCATTTGCATGGGGTCACGCCTCATTTGCATGGATCACGCCCACTTCCACTTATGACGCCCACTTCCACTTATGCTGGCCTACGCCTTCGAAAATACGCTACGCTGGCGTATCTTGGTGAGCAATAGCTTGCTGAATACAGTGCATGCCTCTCCGCCCTGCGCCGGCGTAGCATACTGTTTGTGCGCTACGCCGGCGTAAATGTGCGCCCATCTCTGAATCTTTTTTTTTTTTGTATAGCTGTTTCCACTGGAAAGATTCATGGTCAATTTCTGGGTGAAGCCTGTACTTGGTGCAGAGGGTGGACCTTCCTAGCGGAGGCAGAGATGGCAATAAAAACTGAGGGGGAGAAAGATTTCAGCTAATTGCATTAATTAAATTAAATTAAATTAAATTAACAAACTGCGCATGCGCCGGCCGTAAACGTAGCCCACTGCGCATGCTCCATAGTACGACGCAAATACATTGGTTTTGACGACAACGTAATTAACGTACAGCCCTATTCGCGACGATAAACGATGGGGTAACCTTACGCTTACACAAACGACGTAAACTACGACGACGGGGCGCAAATACGTTCGGGAATACGCGTATCTAGCGGGATAGCTAGAAAGGTGACCGCTTCTGCCAGGGGAAGCATTGCGTGTTGCTTGGTTCTATAGGAGCATGAAAGTCTCGTCTATCATGAAACATGATATGCTTCAGTTTTTTCAATGAGGGTGAAAAAAATTATTTATTTTGAAGTACAGCCAAGTTCCTACTTCTGATACTGTTCTACCACTACCCTGAATGCACTATTTATATAGAACAGACTGGATCTAAGGATGTAGCAACAAACAGCTCTTCATCTTCCATGTTTTATTTTTAGGTGGTACTCAAACGAAGGTCTTCACAGCACATCCCCTCCGAATCGGGTTGCCCAACACATTGATCTGTTTCATCAAAGACGTGTACCCTCCTGCACTGACCGTCACCTGGAGGAAGAATTCAGAACTGTTGTCAAGAGAGCCAGAATCTCTTGGATACTTTGCCTTGTTTGATGGGAGCTTCCAGGCTTTCTCATACCTCAACGTCACCCCTAACTATAATGATATCTTCTCCTGTAATGTGCAAGTGGCGGGTGATAGCAGGACTATCGTCGAATACTGGGGTCAGTATAACAGTCGTGCTACAAATTGTTTTAGCTTGTTAAAGTTGACTTGCCTTAAAGTGGTTGTACACCCTGCGAGAGCGGACATTTATGGTCAAATGCTCCGCCCAAAGTCTATAGAAGAATTCTAATGTTGTTTGACTGGTAATAAAAATGAATAATTATAATTATTACTAGTCAAACAACATTAGAATTCTACTTCTTATAGCTTGTGGGCGGAGCATTCTACCAGAAATGTACGATCGCGGCGTCGTACAGCTTAGTCGCTTCTTTGAATCTTCTTAGAACATTCGACAGACACCATAAGGTAGGGCTCGACAAAATCCAGGCACCCGGTCGCAATTGCGACAACTAATTGTAACCTGGCGCCCAGGGAAACTTAGGCCTGCAGAAGGCCGCAAAGCCACGGCCTCAATTACCAGCCGGTGCGGGGCGCAATCGCGGCTGGCCTGCGCCCACCGGTAATTGAGGCCGCGGCTTTGCGGCCTTCACAGAAGGAAGCTTAGGCCTGCAGAAGGCCGCAAAGCCGTGGCCTCAAGTACCCGGCGGCGCGGGCCGGTTGGTAATTGAGGCCGCGACTTTGCGGCCTTCACAGAAGGAAGCTTAGCCCTGCAGAAGGCCGCAAAGCCGTGGCCTCAATAACCGGGTAGCCCGCACCTGCCGGTAATTGAGGCCGCGACTTTGCGACCTTCACAGAAGGAAGCTTAGGCCTGCAGAAGGCCGCAAAGCCGTGGCCTCAAGTACCCGGCGGCGCGGGCCGGTTGGTTATTGAGGCCGCGACTTTGCGGCCTTCACAGAAGGAAGCTTAGGCCTGCAGAAGGCCGCAAAGCCATGGCCTCAATTACCGGGCAGCGCGGGCCGGTTGGTAATTGAGGCCGCAGCTTTGCGGCCTTCTGCAGGCCTAGGCTTCCTTCTGTGATCTGGCGCCATCTTGTGGTGGCCGTTGGCATTACAAGTAGTTACATTACAAGTAGCAAAACAGCAGTTCTAATGTGTTTTTCACTGTTTTCACTGCCATTTCCTTCCATCTAATTAGAACCACCAAACATTATACATATTTTTTATTCTAACACCCTAGAGAATAAAATGGCGGTCGTTGCAATACTTTCTGTCACACCGTATTTGCGCAGCGTTCTTACAAGTGCACTTTTTTGGGGAAAAAAATACACTTTTTTAATTAAAAAATAAAGCAGTAAAGTTAGCCTAATTTTTTTTTTTATATTGTGAAAGATAATGTTGCGACGAGTAAATTGATACCCAACACGTCACGCTTCAAATATGCGCCCGCTCATGGAATGGCGACAAACTTTTACCCTTTAAAATCTCCATAGGTGACGTTTAAAAAATTCTACAGGTTGCATGTTTTGAGTTACAGAGGAGGTCTAGGGCTAGAATTATTGCTCTCGCTCTACCCATCGCGTTTGAATACCGTTTACATATGCCGACGCTACTCACGTATGCGTTCACTTCTGCACGCGAGCTTGGAGGGACGGGGTGCGTTTTTTGGCTCCTAACTTTTTTAGCTGGCTCCTAGATTCCAAGCAATTTTGTGAAACCCTGCCCTACCTTTTTTTTTTAGGTACCTGAATTTAGAGAACTTTTTACACCTTTTAGTTCTGCGTCATCCAGCAGTTACACATTTTTACAAAACGATCTTCTGTCTGCCCCTTTAAAAATCACGGAACTCTCACTTGTACATGTACAGTCAGATCCATCTCTATCTGTATTTTACTTTTGTTCTCTATTTCTAGTTCCAGACTACCCGGTTCCCTCTGATGTTCTGGAGAACGCATTGTGTGGGTTAGGTTGCGCTCTTGGTATTGTCTTCCTCTTCCTGGGTTTCATGTTCCTCTGTCTTTCCAAAAAAACACAACAGACGGGTAAGTTCGGGACTTCTTGTGCTTGTGTTCAAGAGGAAGAAATTAGTTTCGTGATTTTAAAGTGTGTAAAGAGGAAATGCAGATTTCCATACATAAAATGACATACACAAAATAAAACAAAAAAGTATATATACAGTATCATATAATATTGACTTTGTTTTTGAATCTGTAAAGGGGTTGTTCTTACTGGCCCTTAGCGATGGGCCGAACGACCCCCTGTTCGGTTCGCACCAGAACTTTCAAACATCGGGAAAGTTCAGAACCGAATAAAGAACCCTGCTGAAGTCTATGGGACCCGAACGTGAAAAATCAAAAGTACCAATTTTGAATGCTTATATGCAAGTAGTTGAGCATACAATGGTTACGGGGGTCTGGGTACTGCCCTGGGGGAAATGTATAATGCCTAGAGGAAAGGAGATTTTATCTCCAAATACGGAAAGGTTTCTTCACAGTAAGAGCTGTGAAAATATGGAACAGACTCCCTCCTACATGGTTCTGGCCAGCTCAGTAGATTTATTTTAGAAAGGCCCGGATTCTTTCCTAAATGTTCATTATATAATTGAGTACTAAGATTTATAGGTAAAGTTGATCCATAATGCAATGCATGAATCTATGTATTTTTGAGTGACAGGTGCAGGACAGAAGGGACGGCCCTCCTGTGCCCACTATGGACACACCGCCAACTGGTGTCTTTACCACAGACTTTGGATTTCTACTTATGTAACGGGTGTGGAAAAATTGTTCTTTGGGTGTCGGTGGCGCCTAACCATATAGAGGTACTGTAGCGTTTTTTAGCTTTTTTTTAACAAAATTATACTCCCACAAAAGCTTATGGCCCCAAAACGCTGATAAACATCGAATAGCCACGTTTTTCATTTTTTTTTGTTTTTTTTTTGCATTTTTCAGTTTTTTTTTGAGTTAGAGCGTTTTTACAGCTGAAAAACTCCTCTCAAAACCCACTATTTCTGGGGGTTTTTACCAGACAGAAAATGCCCCTGCCAAAAACTGCTGATCACAGCCTCTGGGCCAGATTCATCTCGAGATACGCCGCGTAACTTCTATAATGCGCCGGCGTATCTTTTTTCTGTATCAAGAAAACAGATACGGCGGGATTGAGCTAAGATACGAGCGGCATAATTGTATTACGCCGTTGTATCTTAGTTGCATATTTACGCTGGCCGCTAGGTGGTGCTTCCGTCTATTTACGCGTCGAATATGTAAATTAGCTAGATACGCCGATTCACGAACGTACGCCCGGCCGTCGCAGTAAGATACGCCGTTTACGTAAGCCCTTTTTCAGGCGTAAAGTTATTCCAACAAAAAGATGGCGCAGCCAATGTTAAGTATGGACGTCGGGACCGCGTCAACATTTTTAAACTTTACGTCGTTTGCGTAAACCGATTCAGCATGGGGCTGGGCGTAAGTTACGTTCACGTCGTTTTCATTGACTATTTGCGACGTGATTTGGAGCATGCGCACTGGGATACGTCCACGGCCGGCACATGCGCAGTTAGTTTGGCGCGTCATCTACGTGGGGTCACTGTTCATTTCAATACAACACGCCCCTAAAAAAGGTTACAGTTAAAAAACGCTGCAAAACTCATTCTACAGCTACAGCTAACGCCACCAGCATTTTTATGGCATCCCGTGTGTATGAGGCCCTATATAGCAACTCTGCTTATCTAGTTTCTGATCTTGTTTTTGACATGAATAATAAAGTATTTTTTTTCATAATTATTTCTTATTATGTTCCCTACAGACTACTGAATTCAGCAAAATCTCAAGTCATCTTTTTTGAAGATCAAATATTTTTTGTGATGACTGACCTACTGTAGTGTCATGATATTCTCCAACCATGATGTGGTGCTTCTTTTAGTGTCAAAATTACATCTTATTATTATCTGGGAATGACTATGCATCCATGCTTTGCCTCCAGGATTCAATTGATTCTCAAGTGTTGATTCCATGAAAATAAAGTATACATTGTTTCTTTTTTCCTTCCCTCTCTTCCTGTTCTTATTTCCTTTACGCCGGCGTATAACGCGCATCCCAATTTCAGAGGGAAGTTTCAGGAAAACATTTTTTTTTTACATATTGTGGTCAGTGTCCATCTGCAGCCTCAATGTAGCCTAGCATGTGCCCAAATGTAGCCTAGCCTGTGCCCAAATGTAGCCTAGCCTGTCCCCAAATGTAGCCTAGCCTGTGCCCAAATGCAGCCTAGCCTGTGCCCAAATGCAGCCTGTTCCCAAATGCAGCATGTTCCCAAATGCAGCCTGTTCCCAAATGCAGCTTGTTCCCAAATGCAGCCTGTGTCCAAATGCAGCCTGTGTCCAAAATGCAGCCTTTTCCCAAATGCAGCCTGTGCCCAAATGCAGCCTGTTCCCAAATGCAGCATGTTCCCAAATGCAGCCTGTGCCCAAATGCAGCCTGTGCCCAAATGCAGCCTGTGCCCAAATGCAGCCTGTGTCCAAATGCAGCCTGTGCCCAAATGCAGCCTGTCTTCAAATGCAGCCTTTTCCCAAATTCAGCTTGTTCCCAAATGCAGCCTGTGCCCAAATGCAGCCTGTGCCCAAATGCAGCCTGTGTCCAAATGCAGCCTGTGTCCAAATGCAGCCTGTGTCCAAATGCAGCCTGTGTACAAATGCAGCCTGTGTCTAAATGTAGCCTGTGCCCAAATGTAGCCTGTGCCCAAATGCAGCCTGTGCCCAAATGCAGCCTGTGCCCATCTCCAGCCTCACCTTCTCTCGTGGAGTGAGGGAATCACCGAGCCGAGACGTCATTTCCTGTTCATTCGGCGGCAGTCACACTCACAGTCCCGCCTCCGCCATAGGCATTGGACCAGCTCCTGTGATTGATAGAACACTGGTCCAATGCCGGTGGCGGAAGCGGGAATGTGTGTGGTCATGCAGTACTGCAGTGTGGGATGTACCCGGCGCTGCAAGATGGCTGATCTGCAGCAGTGGCGTCATTACGTCACTAGGGTTGGTGTCACCCCCCTCGACCAGCTATAGTCCCCCCTCCGTACAGCCTCCCCTCACTCAGTAAAGACTCCCCTTACGAAGTACAGAGCCCCCTCTATTAGTATTGACTTCCCTCCCCTCCATCAATATAGACCCCCCCCCCTATATCAGTACAGACCCCCTCCATCAGAGCAGTCCCCCCTCAGTTCAGAGAGCAGTCCCCTTCATCAGTGTAGACACCCCCCTCCTCCTCCTCCATCAGTGCAGACCCCCCTCCATCAGTATAGACCCCCCCGATATCAGTGCAGACCCCCTCCATCAGAGCAGTCCCCCCTCATTTCAGAGAGCAGTCCCCTCCATCAGTGCAGACACCCCCTTCCTCCTCCTCCATCAGTGCAGAACCCCTCAGTACAGACACCCCTTCCTCCTCCTCCATCAGTGCAGACCCCTCAGTGCAGACAACCCCTCCTCTTCCTCCATCAGTGCAGACCCCCTCAGTGGAGACACCCCCCTCCTCCTCCACTATCAGTGCAGACCCCCTCAGTGAAGGCACCCCCTCCTCCTCCTTCATCGGTGCAGACCCCTCAGTGCAGACAACCCCTCCTCTTCCTCCATCAGTGCAGACCCCCTCAGTGGAGAGACCCGCCTCCTCCTTCTCCATCAGTGCAGACCCCCTCAGTGCAGACACCCCCTCCTCCTCCTCCATCAGTGCAGACCCCTCAGTGGAGACACCCCCCCTCCTCCTCCACTATCAGTGCAGACCCCCTTAAGTGAAAACACCCCCTCCTCCTCCTTCATCAGTGCAGACCCCTCAGTGCAGACAACCCCTCCTCTTCCTCCATCAGTGCAGACCAGGGGCAGACTGACCATTGCGTCACTCGGCACTGCCCGAGGGCCCCGTGCCACTAGGGGGCCCCACCAGGGTTGCCATTCTCAGTAAAGCCAGAGACAGTATGTAAAAATGTTTTTTTTACATCTGTCCCTGATATGTCCGAAACTGACATGCTTTTGATGTGAAAATCCCAAGATTTTAGCTGCCCCGCCTCTGCACTGCCTCCTGGCGTGGTGCCCATCTGTAAGCCCGGGGGCCCCATAATCTTCTATTGCCCTGGGGCCCCATGAGTTGTCAATCCGCCCCTGGTGCAGACCCTCTCAGTGGAGACAACCCCCTCCTCCTCCTCTATCAGTGCAGACTCCCATAACATTTTCTACATTTTGTCATGTTACAACCAAAAATGTAAATGTATTTTATTGGGATTTTATGTGATAGACCAACACAAATAAATATGTGAAAAGTGTGGGGGGTACATTTGTATAGCGCCCCCCGGAGTCAATACTTTGTAGAACCTCCTTTCTCTGCAATTTCAGCTGCAAGTCTTTTTGGGGATGTCTCTACCAGCTTTGCACATCTAGAGAGGGACATTTTTGCCCATTCTTCTTTGTAAGATATGTGAAGCTCTGTCAGATTGAATGGGGAGCATATGTGAACAGCAATTTTCAAGTCTTGCCACAGATTCTCAATGGGATTTAGGTCTGGACTGTGACTGGGTCATTCTAACACGTCATTATGCTTTGATCTAAACCAGTCAATTGTAGCTCTGGCTGTTTGTTTAGGGTCATTGTGCTGCTGGAAGGTGAACCTCCGCCCAGTCTCAAGTCTTTTACAGACCCTAAGGCCGCGTACACACGATCAAATTTGTCCGCTCAAACTGGTCCGACGGACCAGGTCAATTGCCCCCCCTTGCTCTATGGAGCGGACGCCCATGCTTCTCTGGTTGATGCTCTTCTTGCCCGGCCTGTCAGTTTAGGGGACAGCCATGTCATGATAGTCACATAATTAGTGAAATGATGTCCACATGTGTGCAATCTAAGTGTCACATGATCTGTCATTACATAGACACACCTTTCTGAAAGGCCCCAGAGGCTGCAACACCTAAGCAAGAGGCACCACTAACCAAACACTGCCATGAAGACCAAGGAACTCTCCAAACAAGGAAGGGATAATGTTGTTGAGAAGTACAAGTCAGGGTAATGTTATAAATAAATATCCACATTTTTGATGATCCCTAGGAGCCCCATCTAATCTATCATAACCAAATGGAAAGAACATGGCACAACAGCAAACCTGCCAAGAGACGGCCGCAAACCAAAACTCACGGGCCGGGCAAGGAGGGCATTAATCAGAGAGGCAGCACAGAGACCTAAGGTAACCCTGGAGGAGCTGCAGAGTTCCACAGCAGAGACTGGAGTATCTGTACATAGGAGGACAATAAGCTGTACGCTCCATAGAGTTGGGCTTTATGGCAGAGTGGCCAGAAGAACAAAATAAAAATACAGTTGTTACAGGGCCGATCCTAGGGTCACCTGCGCCTGGGTGCAGAAATATTTCTGGTGCCCCCACATGGGCGTCGTCATTTTACTAACTCCTCCCCTTTACAAATGGCAATGACTCAACCACAGAGGCGCTCCCCCACAAGGTCTTCATTACCCTGGGATCCTTACATGATCTAACAATAAACAAAATACAGAACGAGAAGCAGAGTACTTTATTGGGACCTGGAGGGGGGGGGGGGGCGTCTGTGATGGACACAGAGAGGGCTTCTGTTAGAGAGTCTGTTAGATGTTCGGTCGCCCCCACCTCTGCAGGCACCTGGGTGCAGTGCACCCTGCCTAGGATCGGCCCTGAGTTGTTAGGTGTGGGTAGGGTAGGCTTCTCTGAAGAGGAGGGTTTTCAGGGATCCTCTAAAAGCTAATAGAGAAGGAGATAGACGGATAGATTGGGGTAAAGAGTTCCATAGGCTTGTAGAGGCTCTGGAAAAGTCCTGTAGACGAGCATGGGAGGAGGTGATGAGAGAGCTAGAGAGTAGGATGTCTTGAGAAGAACGAAGAGAACGATTAGGTTGGTATTTAGAGACCAGGTCAGTGAGTTAGCTGGGGGCAGAGTTGTGGATGGCTTTGTAGGTAGTTGTTAGTATTTTGAATTTAATTTGTTGGGTGAGCGGAAGCCAGTGGAGGGATTGACAGAGGGGAGTAGCAGACACAGAGCAGTTGGTAAGGTAGATGAGTCTGGCAGCAGCACAATGCTCTCTTCTATCAGCAGATGGATTGGGGACATTAAAAGAATGGAAGGATCAGAGAAGACAGGTTCAACCAGCCTTTTTACACAATACAGAGGATTAACCCCTTAGGTTCCACAGTGAGTATAACAAGCAATGCTTTACTGCATATACAGACTGACTTTACTGTTGTGGGTTTAGTAACACTTTAACATACTTCCATATTATGGCAAAAGTTCCTGGGGGCCCCAGAATTCCTAAGCAGGTTATTTCTGCTTTAAAGTCAACTGGATGTGAAGATTTTAAATGATTTTCATCCCTCCAACCTTCCATATTTTATTAAAGCACTTTGTCTGGACTCGGCTGTGAAAGTACACGGACCATCTCTAATTAGAGAAGTGAAACAAAAGTATTTCTGCTTCTTAGGAAAATATTGCAAGACCTTAATAAATATTTTTAGATTTTGTTTTTCTAACCATTTCCTTTTGTTTGTAACAGATGTGAAAGTTTTCATTTTGATGTTAGCAATACTTAGCAATTGTTCATTAACTGGTTGCCGACCAGCCGCCGGCGGCAGGTCTGCTCTGCTGGGCAAGAGCCCGTAGCTCTACGTCACCTCGCCCAGCAGCAAATAGGGGCGGGCGCATGCCCGGCGGGCGTGATCGCTGCCGGGCAAAATCGATCGCTCGCTACAGAGTAAGGACCGGGAACTGTGTGTGTAAACACACAGCTCCCGTTCCTGTCAGGGGGAGAAATGCCAGACCGTACAATGTATGAACAGCGATCTGTCATTTCCCTTAGTCAGTCCACCCCCCTTCAGTTAGAACACACCCAGGGAACATACTTAACCCCTTCCTCGCCCCCTAGTGTTAACCCCTGTGCCAGTGGCATTTTTATAGTAAGCTAAGCAATGCATTTTTATAGCACTGATCGCTATAAAAATGCCAATGGTCCCAAAAATGTGTCAAAAGTGACCGAAGTGTCCGCCTAAATGTCGCAGTACCGAAAAATAAATCGCTGATCGCCGCCATTACTAGAAAAAAAAATATTAATAAAAATTGCCATAAAACTACCCCCTATTTTGTAAACGCTATAACGCTATTTTGTAAACGCTATAACCTTTGTGCACACCAATCAATAAACGCTTATTGCGATTTTTTTTAACGAAAAATAGGTAGAAGAATACCTATCGGCCTAAACTGAGGGTAAAAAATAGTGGTTAACCCCTTCACTGCCATTGTCATTTTCACAGTAATCAGTGCATTTTTATAGCACTTTTTGCTGTGAAAATGACAATAGTCAAATGTGTCAAAAGTGTTCGATGTGTCCGCCATAATGTCGCAGTCACAAAAAAAAAAATCAGTAGTAAAAAGTAGTAAAAAAAAATATTCATAAAAATTTCATAAAACTATCCCCTATTTTGTAAACATTATACATTTTGCGCAAACGAATCGATAAACGCTTTTTTTTTTTACCAAAAATATGTAGAAGAATACGTATTGGCCTAAACTGAGGGGAAAAAAAATGTCATATATATATATATTTGGGGATATTTATTATAGTAAAATTAAAAAATATATTTTTTTTCAAAATTGTCGCTCTATTTTTGTTTATAGCGCAAAAACTAAAAACAACAGAGGTGATCAAATACCACCAAAAGAAGGATCTATTTGTGGGGAAAAAAGGACGCCAATTTTGATTGGGAGCCACGTCGCACGACTTCGCAATTGTCAGTTAAAGCGACGCAGTGCCGAATCGCAAAAAACCTTGAAATTTACCGCGTTTTTGCATGCGCGTTTTTGCGCGTTTTTTAACGCTAGCGTTAGGCAGCGTTTTTTTGAAAAAAAAAAAATCTCTAGGCTATATATATGAGATTTTTTATGAAATCCCTGCAGCTCAAAAGCGTGCGCGTTTATGCGCGTTTTTGCACGTTTTTGCACATTTTTTAAGGTTGAGCGTTTTTACAGCTGTGTTTTAGGAGCTTCAGAACGCCCTGCTCCTGCGTTTTTTTTACAGCTCAAAAACGCCTAGGCCATTTGCAGCTCAAAAACGCCTATGTGGGAATGATGCCATAGAATAACATGGACAGGCGTTTTTAAGCTGTAAAAAACGCTCAGAAACGTGGCTGTAAAAACGCCAGTGGAAATGAGGCCTATTAAAGCAGAACTTCAAGTTTAGGGAAACAGCGGAGAAGAGTTAAAACCCCTGTCTGGTTTTAACTGATATCTCCTCCTATTGGAGTGAAATGGTTATTAGATTGTAAGCTCTTCTGAGCAGGGTACTCTTCATCTGACCGCCGCTATGATCATTATTATGTTGTGTAGAATCGCTGGCACAAGAGATGGATATCTGGATGATGCCTCTTGCTGCAGGCATCATTCAGATATCCCCCCCCCTCGAAGTCCAGGACGTCATATGACGTCCACTCTGGATGGGAGAGCCACTTTGTGGACGTCATATGACAGTGGCTGGTATTGAAGTGGTTAAAGCATTTGAAAAATTGCTGCGCAAATACCGTGCAAGATAAAAAGTGCAATGATCGCCATTGTATTCTCTAGGGTCTCTGCTAAAAAAAAATATATATATAATGTTTGGGGGTTCTATGTAATTTTCTAGCAAAAAAAATGATTTTTACATGTAGGAGAGAAGTGTCAGAATTTGCCTGGTTGGCAAGTGGTTAAATGACCCAAAGCTGGAGACAGTCTGCTTTAATTTGTGGGTAATAGCAGTAGACTTCAACTCCTCAGGGGCAAACTCATCAGTCAAGGACTGAAATGATTCAGGAAAGACAGATTCTCTGTGTCTGACAGCTTGGAACCTGCTACAGGAAAATCATATAAATATAATCTACAAAATAGGGCAAGGGAGTGGTGTGCTTGTGGCCTTTGAGATCACTGGGTAATCTGGGTCATAAAATGTTGCATGACTACAGTAAAAGTCTCAGCCAAGAAAGAAGAGAGCCCAGCCAAAATTGATAAAGCCAAGGAGGATTGCACATATGGAACAAACTCTGATGGCGCGTACACGCGGTCGTTTTTTGTGATGAAATAAAATGGGAAACCGCGGTAATACCACCCGCAATGCGCCTCTGCAGAGGCGCATTGCGGGCGGTATTAACCCCTTTTATGGCCGATAGCGGGGGTTAATACCACACCGCTTGCGGCCGAATATCGCGGTAAATACGACGGTATAGCGGCGCCAAAAATCGTGCTGCTATACCGCCACCGCGCGTCCCGCTGCAATGTGAAAGCAGCCTTAAAGAGGAGGTAACCATAAATTTACGTGAGCTAATTAACTAATCATTTACCCAGACTAGGCGATCTATAGATATGACCTTTCAGGGTAGACGTTTTGTCTCCTCGCTCACCTGCTATACAATACACATCATCATAAGTGTAAACACAGGACATCTTCACACAACAGCAGGATCAATTAGCACAAAGAAGACAGATGGCTGGAGGTGACGGCATTAGCATCTCCTTACACTGTATGTCCCAACAGTATGAATCAGTCACTCTAATGGCATATACAGGGTCCCCAGGCATACAGCTCACAAAGAGCACCGTTCCCCCAAATGCCAGGGCCCATGATCGCAAGGCAAGAGGCTAGCATTCAGTCCCCTCCAAAAGCCTCTGTCCCGGGTGAGTCTGTCACATATATGTTTAATTATTTTGCAATAAAGTATTTAATTTTGTATATATAGCTTGCACATGATGTGCCTACAAACGTCTGCTATTTTTTTGAGCCATAGTCTCAATCCTTACATATATTGATTGCATGGTGGCATAGTGGGGGTCTTTATTTTCTTAGTTTTTATATATCTTATGTATGTCTGCAGTACCACTCTGGGCTGACATAATGCCCTTTTTTAATATAAAGCCGATTAGTAGATTGGCAGCGCATATTCTGATGACAGGCAACGCCTAGATTCCTTTGGCAGTCTACCATTTATTGTCACTATATTAGAGTTTAC
Organism: Rana kukunoris; assembly: GCA_029574335.1. NCBI lineage: Eukaryota > Metazoa > Chordata > Amphibia > Anura > Ranidae > Rana > Rana kukunoris. The sequence continues at coordinate 201,473,516 of CM056057.1, forward strand.
TAATTATTTTTGAAGCAAACTAAAACCAGTTAGTTCAGATCCTTAATTCGCCCCCCCCCCCCCCCACTCCGATTATAACGTGTGATATCATTACAGAAGAGGAAGTAAAGAGCCATCTGCTATGAAAATACAGGACTCACTTCCTCCTTTGTAAATAAGGTCTTAACCTGCTATCACTTTATCATTTATTTAAAGTGATATTAAAGTGGTTGTAAACTTTCTTACACCACTTGTATCTACAGGTGAGCCTATAATAAGGCTTACCTGTAGGTACTGTAAATATCTCCTAAACTCCTGCTACTGACGTCATCGGTGCATGCGCACTGAAGAAGCCAGCAGTACCTCATGGGAAGGTGATGGTTTATGGAAGTTTTCACCCCTTGACAAGTGGAGCAAGTTATGCAGTAAAGCCACAACTGCAGCCCCAGTGGAAATGTATAGCAATTCAGAAAGCTGGACCAAAATGAAGAGGTCGCATTCAAAGCCTTAAATCCAAAGTTCGTTGAGTTATCTGACAACTGTTGAAACTTCTAGAATTCAAATATCAGCTGACAGTTTAATCACTTGTGGATAAGACCCAATGTTAAGGATCGTAACTGTCTGAACTGCAAGACTGTGAGTGACTACTTAATATATGCTGTTTATGATCCCCTGTCATAAGGGATCATGGCGATTTGGTAAGGAGCCAATCCATAGTTTGGTGGAGGATACATCACTTTTTCTTTGGACACGTTTTCAACTGATTTTGGAACTTGGCACAGAGCGCGGGTGTCTGGCATTTCATGTGTTAAAAATGTATGGACTTTATTGCTACAATATTTTCTTTACTTATTATTTATATATTAAAAAAAAAAATGTTGGTTAATATTTATTGATCTAATGATATGATCTAAATTCCTTTTGATGTTTACTATCAGTATTATCACTGCTTCACGGTTATTGAGGGGCTTGAGAGTTCTTTATAGTGCCCTTAATTGGCTACTAACCTCTCTTGTGTTTTTTTTGGCATATTAGTGATTTAGATATACCATCATATATCACATAGCGTATGATTTATATCACCATATATTACATAGTTTTGTGTGTTTTGTGATTCAAACATTTGTCTCATGGTTTAGAGGTAGCACGATTTATATTTTTCTTACGTACGTTGAAGTAACTCCAGTGAAAGATGTCGGCCATGGAAGCAAAGTGCGGGCAGAACTGCGGGGCATCGTTCTAAGGTAAGTATTTCATATTTTTGACCCCAGAGCTTATATTTAAGAGGACCTGTCATGCTTTTTTCTATTTTCTTTTTTCTATTTTTTTTTTCTTTTTTCCTTGTAATAGGAATAAAAGTGACCCATTTTTTTTTTAAAAAAAACAGTACTAAAATAAAAAAAAATTACATAAAATAAATAAGAAAAAATATATATTTTTAAAGCACCCCATCCTGACGAGCTCCTGCGCAGAAGTGAATGCATACGTGAGCACATATGAAAACAGTGTTCAAAACCACACATGTAAAGGCTAACTTTACTGTTGTCTTATTTTTTTAATTCAAAAAAGTGTATTTTCTCAAAAAAAGTGCGCTTGTAAGACCGCTGCGCAAATACGGTGTGACATAAAGTATTGCAACGACCGCCATTTTATTCTCTAGGGTGTTAGATTTTTTTTTTTTATAATATTTGGGGGTTCTAAGTCATTTTCTAACAAACAAGCTTGTTTTTAACTTGTAAACACTGGGCCAGATTCTCAAAAGAGATAAGACGGTGTATCTCCAGATACGCCGTCATATCTCTGTTTCTGAGCCCTCCTATCTATGCGACTGATTCTTAGAATCAGTCACACATAGATTTGGCATAGATCCGACTGGCGTAAGTCACTTACACCGTCGGATCTAAGTTGCAATGTTACGCTTGGCCGCTAGGTGGCGTTCCCGTCGATTTCTGCGTCGAATATGCAAATGAGCCTGATACGCCGATTTCCGAACGTATTTGCGCGCCGTTGTCGTAGTTTACGTAGTTTGCGCAAGCGTAAGGTTACCCCTGCTATATGAGGGGTAACCTTGCGTAGGTGCGGCGTACGCCATGTTAAGTATGGACGTCGGGACAGCGTCGTGTTTTTCCGTCGTTTACGTAACTCGTCGCGAATAGGGCTGTGCGTTAATTACGTTCACGTCGAAACCAATGTATTTGCGTCCTACTATAGAGCATGCGCAGTGGGCTACGTTTACGGCCGGCGCATGCGCAGTTCGTTCGGCTCGGGGGCGCTCTTAATTTAAATACAACACGCCCACCTCCTTCCTACTTTGAATTACGCGGCCTTACGCCGGCCCATTTACTCTACGCCGCCGCAAATTACGGAGCAAGTGCTTTGAGAATACAGCACTTGCCCGTAAAAGCTGCGGAGGCGTAGCGTAAATGGGATACGCTACGCTACGCAAAAGGCAGATCTATGAGAAGCTGGCCCACTGAGTCTAAAAACAGGCTCGGTCCTTAAGTGGTTAAAGTCACGGCTGATCAGTGTATACGTAGACAAATGTTGTGCATGCAAAAAAAAATACACAGACCTTTACAGCAAATGTATTATTATAAAAACTCCCCGAACACACCTTTGGTTTGTAACTTGTAATTGTGACATCTGAAACAAAAATCCCCTACTAGTAGGAGCAAGTTACCTAGTAACAGATGATGTCATCGCCTCCTGATTTTCCATTGGCTGCAGCGTTCAGGACTGAGAAACAAACTTCTGGGTTTCAGTTCACCCCGAGGACTGAATTAGACGACTCTGCAGAGATGAACGCCGCTTTTACCGCAGTGCTGCTGATATACGTCTCGGTATGGCCCTCCGGATCAGGTAATGTATTTATTTATCTAGATTACCATCTGTGTAGGAGGAAAAGCTTATGAAGAATGGGAATTATCGACTTAATTCTGCATTGTAAATTACCCGCATAGCTCCCTCTGTCCCTGATTTCGAGGGACCGTCCCTGATTTGGAGCAATGTCCCTCTTTCCTCCTTATTTGTCCCTCATTTTGGTCTGATCTATATAATTGTATATAAAATACACTACTTATCTTTCAAAAAGTGTTTCCCAGTCATAAACCTTTCATCCGATTTCTACATTGTTGCATTTGTCAAATTTAAAAGCCAATATAAAGGAATAGTAGAGGTAAGGCAAAATAGTTTTTTTTTGGTATAATTCTCCTTTAAGGGGCGTGACAAGTGGGTGTGTCCTATGCCTACATACTATTCCTAATAGGTGTCCCTCGTTCCCATCTCAAAAAGTTGGGATGTGTGTGCCTGTGTTCCTGATTATTGTTGTTGCTGATTCTAGTTAACCTCTTTCCAGCACTGCTGCAATAGAAAAAGTGGGCTTAACACCCAACTGCTGCACATGTGTGTCTATAGAGTGCTGGGGTTCTACGCTGAGAGCATGCACACTGACCGAGCTAGCAGGGAGGGCTTCTGATCATGTGACTGTGTGAAAGCCAATCACATCGATCATGTGATCAGGACACAGCTCCACCTCCTGGCCTTAACCACTTCAAGGGGTTGTAAAGGAAAAAACATTTTTTCCATAATAAGCATCCTTTACCTGCAGACATTCCTCTTTTCACTTCCTCATTGTTCGTTTTTGCTCAGAAGTTGCTCTATTTCTTCTCTGTTCTGTTCACTTCCTGCTTGTCTGATTGTTACTCACCACCGTGAAGGGAGGCTTTACTGCGGTGGTTAGGGTGACCACATGTTCCGGATTGCCCGGACAGTCCCGCATTTTGCAGGTCTGTCCCGGGCACCTTCATTCCAGGACAATACAGTGTCCCGGAATGGAACTGACACAGACACCCCCCCGGGCCAATCTGATGCCCCCAAAAAAGGCCGCCACATCACCGCTTTACTCACTGACAGTACTTGTCCTGGCCAGAAATGCCTGGAGGAGCACAGTCCCCACCCCCTGCTTGTGATTGGAGAAATTATAAATCATGCCTCTTGTGTCCAATCGCTGTGATTTTTGGCAAGGGAGGTTGTCCCTGAATGGCATTTTGGAAATGTGGTCACCCTAGCGGTGGTCAGTGACGTGCTCGCCCCCTCCTGGGAACTTCATCTGTGCGGCAGGACGCTCTCTACGTGTTTGAGACTTCAAGGAGGTGTGAATTACTGGGTGTGCCACAATGCATACTGGGAAATGTAGTTCTTACATGAATGAGCACCGCAAACCAGGAAGTGAATAAGAGAACAGAAACTAGAACGCCGGAGGTGATATAGATGAAGGAATTTAATAGGTATTTACTCGTTTTTTAGCAGAATCATTACACTATTCTGTCTGTCTACCTTGCAGACATTCATTTTGGGAAAAACATATTTTTCCCTTTACAACTCCTTTAAGCCCCGGACAATTTGCGATTCGGCACTGTGTTGCTTTAACTGACAATTGCGCAGTCGTGCGACGTGGCTCCCAAACAAAATTGGCGTCCTTTTTTCCCCACAAATAGTAGACCTTTATTTTGGTGGTATTTGATCGCCTCTGCGCTTTTTATTTTGTGCGCTATAAACAAAATTTGAGCGATAATTTGGGGAAAAAATCTATATATTTTTTACTTTTTGCTATAATAATTATCCCCAAAAAAGATATAAAAAAATGTTTTTTCCTCAGTTTAGGCCGATACGTATTCTTCCACATATTTTTGTGAAAAAAACTTGCGATAAGCATATATTGATTGGTTTGCGCAAAAAGTTATAGCGTCTACAAAATAAGGGATAGTTTTATGGCATTTTTATTAATAGATTATTTTTTTACTAGTAATGGAGATCTGCGATTTTAATCGTGACTGCGACATTATTGTGGACACATCGGACACTTTTGACACATTTTTGGGACCTTTGTCATTTTTACACAGCGATCAGTGCTATAAAAATGCACTGGTTACTATGAAAATGACACTGGCAGTGAAGGGGTTAACCACTAGGTGGCGTTGTAGGGGTTAAGTGTTCCCTAAGGAGTGATTCTTACTGTAGGGGGTGTGGCTTGCTGTGACACATCACTGATCGTGTTCCTGATGACAAGGAACACGATCAGTGACAGTGTCACTAGGCAGAACGGGGAGACATTGCGTTGGGAGACATCTCCCCGTTCTACCTCTTTGTTAAACGATCGCGGGTATGCCTGCGGCGATCGAGTCCGCGGGAGCCGCGGGCGCGCTCGCGGAGATCGCGGCACGCGTGCGCCTGCAACAACCGCTTCTTAAAGGGGAAGTACAGGTACGTCCTTTTGCCTGCCTGTTCCATGCTGCAGATGTATATCTGCGTGCGGCGGGTGGCAAGCGGTTCAAGTGGGAGTAAACCCATCAACTCAAAGCGGAGTTCCACCAATTTTTTTTTTTTTAAAGTCAGCAGCTACAAATACTGCAGCTGCTGACTTTTAATATAAGGACACTTACCTGGCCAGGGCGCCCCTGATGTCGGCACCCAAAGCTAATCTGTCCCTCGGCTCTTGGGTGCTGCCACTGCCATCTTTGGTAAGGGAATCAGGAAGTGAAGCCTTGCAGCTTCACTTTCTGGTTCCCTACTGCACATGCGCGAGTCGTACTGCGTGATCTGAATGGTCCCTGCTGTCTTCTGGGACCTGTGTGTCTCCCAGAAGACAGCGGAAGGGACGGAGGAGGGGCCGGACATGGGCATAGATATCCACGGACACTGCGGCAATCTATGCCCAGAAGTGGGATAAAATACCTGCATTATACAGGGGGGGGGGGGGGGGTTCCAAAAAGCAAAAAGTTCCATTTTAGGATGAAACTCTGTTTAAAAGAGGAACTGCAGTCTGCTCACATAATTTGTAATAAAACATCTTTGCCATTCTGAAGCTTCCCTCCAACCACTTTGCATAATATTTTATATATACTGTGATTCTGTACTTGCCAAATTTGCTGCAGAAATCTCCTTTCACTAAGTCTGGCTGCAGCCATTTTAACTGTGGGCAGCTGAAGCTGCTGCCTGTTCACTTCCTGGATTTACACAGACACACAGAGGCACACATCCAGCTCTGCAGCTCTCATTGGCCCTCTTAGGACCCATCCCCCCTCCCTTTCTGGCAAACTCTTACACAGAGAGAAAGAGGTGTATGATGTCATAAGCCTAGGCTATTGACCAGACAAGAAAAAGGAAGTGGGCTGTATAAAGTATTTACTGGCAGTTTTACAAACAACAACAAGGGCAGAAGATTTAATAGATGGAAAGATGAAATAATAACTGAAGAGCCGCTTTAACCACTTAAGCCCCAGAAGGTTCACCCCCCTTCACGGCCAGGCCATTTTCTGCGATAAGGCACTGCGTTACTTTAGCTGACAATTGCGCAGTCGTGCGACGCTGTACACAAATAAAATTGGCGTCCTTTTTTTTCCCCACAAATGGTGGTATTTCATCACCTCTGAGGTTTTTATTTTTTGCGCTATAAACAAAAGTAGAGCGACAATTTAAAAAAAAAGAAAATACATTTTTTTTTACTTTTTGCTATAAAAAATATACAATAATAAAAATGTAAAAAAATTGAATTTCTTCATAAATTTAGGCCAACATGTATTCATATTTTTGGTAAAAAAAAATCCCAATCAGCGCATATTGATTGGTTTGCGCAAAAGTTATAAACGATGTGATATTTTTATAGAATTTTTATTTGCTTCGTTTACTTGTATCGGCGGTGATCAGCAATTTTTAGCAGGATTGCAACATTGCGGCGAGCAAGTCAGACACTAAGTGACACTTTTGGGAGACCAGTGACGCTAAAAATATGCACTGTCACTGTACTAATGTCTGGGAAGGGGTCAATATCAGGGGTTAGGACCCCTTTCACACTGGGGCGTGTTTCAGGTGCTAAAGGGCTACCTATAGAGCCTGTAAAGCACCTGAAATATGTCTTCCCTGCAGCCCCAGCGGGAAAGCCTGAGTACTTACACACTGGGGTGGTGCGCTTGCAGGACGTTAGAAAAAGTAATCTTTGGGGCGGTGGAGGAGCCGTGTATACACCGGTCCTCCACTGCCCCCCCCCCCCCCCCCTCTATTGAAAAGAATGGGCACCGCTGCCAAAGTGGCTGTAAAGCTCTTTGGCAGCAGTGTTTTTCGGGCGCATTTTACCCTTTCTTTGGCCGCTAGTGGGGGTTAAAAGCATCCGAAAAGCGCCGCTAAAACGGCATTGCGTTGTGAGTGTGAAAGGGGTTTTAGTGTGTCAGTAGGGGGTGCTTTCTTAATGTGGAGGGGATACTTTGACTGGGGGGAAACAGAGATTCATGTTCCTGCTTAGCAGAAACACAAGATCCATTTTCCCCTCTGGCAGAACGGAGATCTGTCTTGTTTACATAGGCAGACCGAAATTCTGCCTCGCTTCAAAACGATCGTCAAGGTCCCAGCTGACATCGCATTAGCCGGACCTGCTGATTGATGACTGCTCCAATCACAGTGGGCACGGGTCACACAGGCACCTTAAAGGGGATGCACCTGGACGTCTTTTTGCCCATCCGTGCCATTCTGCCGACGTATATCGACGTTAGGCGGTCCTTCAGTGGTTAAAGGGCCAGTGCAAAAAATCAATAGGGCCAGATTCTCGTAGATCGGCGCACCTACGAGCGGGGCGTATCCTATTTACGCCACGCCGCCACAACTCAGGAAGCAAGTGCCGTATTCTCAAAGCACTTGCGTCCAGAGTTGCGTCGGCGTAGCGTAAATGGCCCGGCGTAAGCCCGGGTAATTCAAATGTGGATTAGGTGGGCATGTTTTATGTAAAACATTCGTGATCCCACGTTTTTGACGTTTTTTCTTAACTGCGCATGCGCCGTCCGTGGACGTATCCCAGTGCGCATGCTCCAAATTACGCCGCAAGTACATTGGTTTCGACGTGAACGTAACTTCCGCAAAGCCCTATTCGAGTTACGCAAACGACGTAAACGATGGAAAAAAACGACGCTGTCCATACTTAACATTGCGTACGCCGCACCAACGTAAAGTTACCCCTCATATAGCAGGGGTAACTTTACGCTTACGCAAACGACGTAAAAAACGACGAGCGGGCGCAATTACGTTCAGGAATCAACGTATCTAGCTCATTTGCATATTCGACGCGGCAAATCGACGGAAGCGCCCCAATTGCACACAATTATAAGCTGGCGTAGCCAAGTTACGTCGGTGGAAGAAGCCTATTTTTTACACTAATCTGCGTTTGAGAATCGGCGTAAAGCAACGCCGGTGCAGATTTGAAATTACGGCGGCGTATCTGGAGATACGCCGCCGTAATCCTTTGAAGAATCTGGCCCTCAAATAAAATAGAGAAGATTTTTTTTTAGTTTTTTTTAAAGCATCCCTCCATGCTCACGCACGAAAGAAAACACATACGTAAGTTGTGCCTGAAAATGTAAACAGTGTTCGAATCACACATGTGAGGTATTTCTGTAATCGTCAGAGCGAGAGCACTAATTCTAGCACAAGTTCTCCTCTGTAACGCTAAACGGGTAACCGTTACAAATTTATAAAGCATCACCTATGTAGATTTTAAAGTACTGTAGTTTGTTGCCATTCCACAAGCAATTTTAAAGCACGTGACATGTTAGGTATTTAATCGCCATCATATCATCTTTCACATTATACAAAAAAAATGGGCTAATATTAGTGTTTATTTTTTATTTTTTTTTATTCATTAACCACTTCAGCCCCGGACCATATTGCTGGTCAATGACCAGGCCACTCTTTGCGATTCGGCACTGCGTCGTTTTAACTGACAATTGCGCGGTCGTGCGACGTGGCTCCCAAACAAAATTGGCGTCCTTTTTTCCCCCACAAATAGAGCTTTATTTTGGTGATATTTGATCACCTCTGCGGTTTTTATTTTTTGAGCTATAAACAAAAATAGAGCGACAATTTTGAAAGAAAATGAGGGGCGAGGAAGGGGTTAATTATGTTCCCTAGGTGTGTTCTAACTGAAGGGGGGTGGCACTGACTAGGGGAAATGACTGATCGCTGTTCATACATTGTATGAACACTACAGACAATCAGGCATTTCTCCACCTGACAGGGCCAGGAGCCGGTTCTCGCACACACAGCTCCCGGTTCTCGCTCTGTAACGATCGAGCGATTGTGCCCGGCGGCGATCGTGCCCGCCAGGCACGCGCGTCAGAACCAGGGGTGAGCACGCTCCCCTATTGGCTGATTCGTGAGATGATGTATAGTTACGTGATCTCCAGGGCCGTTTGAAGGAATCTGGAGGCCCCAAGCAAAATGGACACGGAAGCCCCCCCGCACGCAAAGCTCCCCTCCCCATGTTCTTTTTACATCCCCCCAACCTCCCCTCTTTCCCTCCCTATGTCCTTTTTACTCCCCACCCCCTGGCCCTGCCCCATCCGTACCCGTGCGCCAGGAGGTTCCGTTTCCTGTTCCCGGCTGGACTGAAAGAAAGTGAGCACTCCTGTCAGTCCGGGCGGGAACAGGAAACAAAATCTCCTGTACCGCGCGGTACCCAGCCGGAGCCTGGACTGACAGGAGGAAGGAAGAGGAGCTCGGCCACGCTTCAGAGAAGGGGAAGTACCGACTCGAGGCAAGCAGTGTTGCAGGCTCTCTATAGAGCGCTCAGGCGGCTGCAACATATAGGAAGCTTAGCGCAGCAAGGGCCATGCTTGGGGCCCAATTCCAAGCTCGGGGGCCCCAAGCAATTGCTTGGTATGCCTGCCTTGTAGCGACAGGCCTGGTGATCTCGTATAACTGCGGCGGCTGGTCGGCAAGCAATTAAAGTGTATTTTTTTTTTAATTGCATTTGAAAGACCGCTGCGCAAATACAGTGTGACATAAAATTTTGCAACAACCACCATTTTATTCTCAAGGATCTCTGCTAAAAAATGTATATACTGTATAATGTTTTGGGGGTTCTAAGTAATTTTTGTTTTATTTTTCTTGCAGGGTATGTGATGCAGGAGATTTCGATGTGCTTATTCGATGATAACAAGGAAGGAGACATCATATTTAATTATCAGATCACTTTCAATCACCAACCATTTCTTTATTATAATGAGACTGGCAAACTATTTTATGGGTGTTACAACTGCATTCCTCCGATGCAGTATATGTCAGACCAGGTTGCTCAGCTGTTGAATGAAAATCCAAAGTATGCGGGCCTAGTAGGAGGAGAGGAAGGACGGTGCAAGAAGGACGTTAGGACCTTCTGGAACAAGACAGTGGAAAGGAAAGGTGAGTTCCCCTGGCGGCTGCCTGGAGACTGGGATCACTAGATCCCTCTACATAGTAAGGATGTTATTATCAGATCAGGATTTGGAGTTTCCACCACTGTTTCTCTCCTGTGCTTCTGCATGCAATTCATGTTTTATACATTCAGGGATCTGTCACCGGATGATTACCATTCCTACAAGTCCCCCTGATGAAGCAGACTGGATCCACGAAACGCGTTGAGAAATATTCCTTGTCAACCCACATAGATTTTATGAGATTAGACACATAACCAATGTACTGTACATGAATAAGATGATCATGAGGTAGAAGATAAGGATATAAAATATGAAATGGAATGCAAGATACACGCTCATTGGGCGATACTTTCATGCTGCTGTTCTTATACTTGTGCTTTTAACACAGTCCAGCATTTGCGTCCAGAAGCAGAATGTAGGACTCGGCTACGCCCCCCCAGCGCCTGCATCATTGGATTTGATTGACAGCAGCAGGAGCCAATCGCTGCGCTGCTATCAATCTATCCGATCAATAGCCGAGCACCCCGGGCAGAGAGTTATCGAAGCGTGTTAGGTGAGTAAAACGGGGGGGGGCTGGGGGGCCGGTCACTGTCAGAAATGTTTTCACCTTAATGCATAGGATGCATTAAAGCGGACTTCCACCCAAAAATGGAACCGCTTTTTAACCCCCCCCCCCCTCCGGTGTCGCACCGGAGGGGGGGTGCTCGCTCGTCCCCATCCCCTTTCCTGCCCGGCCGGGCTGGTGCTGGGATAAGGTTCTGGTATAAATTTTGCGGGCGACTCCACGCTGTCACTGATCGTCTGTCCCCTGTCATCGGGAATAGCGATCAGGGATGTGTCACGGCAAGCTACGCCCCCTAACAGTTAGAAGCACTCCCTAGGTCACACTTAACCCCTTCAGAGCCCCCTACAGGTTAACCCCTTCACTGCCACTGTCATTTTTACAGTTACCAGTGCATTTTTATAACACTGATCGCTGTAAAAATGACAATGGTCCCAAAATGGTGTCAAAAGTGTCTGATGTGTCCGCCATAAAGTCACAGTTACAATAAAAATCACAGATCGCCACCATTAGTAGTAAAATATAAAAAAATAATAAAAATGCCATAAAACTATCCCCTATTTTGTAGACGCTATAACTTTTGCGCAAACCAATCAATATACGCTTATTGCGATTTTTTTTTTTTACAAAAAATATGCACAAGAATATGTATCGTTCTAAACTGAGGGAAAAAAAATTCTATATTTTTTGGGGGGATATTTATTATAACAAAAAGTAAAAAATATTGCATTTTTTTTTCCTAAATTGACGCTTTTTTTTTTGTTTATATCGCAAAAAATTAAAACCGCAGAGGTGATCAAATACCACCAAAAGAAAGCTCTATTTGTAGGAAAAAAATTGCGTCAATTTTGTTTGGGTACAGCGTCGCACGACCGCGCAATTATCAGTTAAAGCGACGCAGTGCCGAATCGCAAGAAATGCTCTGATCAGGAAGGGGGTAAATCCTTTCGCGGCTGAAGTGGTTAATGAACACTGTAGATATAAAAGAATTTTAAAAATGATAAAAAAAACGTTAAAGATGTTTGGGTAGATTCACGTAGAGCGGCGTATATCTCAGATACGCTACGCCGCCGTAAATTAGAGAGGCAAGTGCTGTATTCACAAAGCAATTGCTCCCTAAGTTATGGCGGCGTAGCGTAAATGGGCCGGCGTAAGCCCGCCGAATTCAAATGTGTTTGATGTGGGCGTGTTTTATTTAAATTAAGTGTGACCCCACTTAAATTAAGTTTTTTACTAACGGCGCATGCGCCATCCGTGGACGTATCCCAGTGCGCATGCTCCAAATTACGCCGCTAAGACTCATTGGTTTCGACGTGAACGTAATTTACTGCCAGCCCCATTCACAGACGAGTTACGCAAACGACGTAAAACGTGAAAAATTCGACGCGGTTCCCGACGTCCATACTTAACATTGCCTGCGCCATCTTTTTGGTGGTTTTATCTTTACGCCTGAAAACGCCTTATATAAACGGCGTATCTTTACTGCGACGGCCGGGCGTACGTTTGTGAATAGGCGTATCTCGCTGATTTACATATTCTAGACGTAAATCAGCGTACACACCCCTAGCGGCCAGCGTAAATAGGCAGCTAAGATACGACGGCGTAGGAGACTTACCCCGGTCGTATCTTAGCAACATTTAAGCGTATCTGACTTTGAGAATGCGCTTAAAGATACGACGGCGCAGATTCTGAGTTACGACGGCGTATCTAATCTGGCCCGATATGTTTTAGCAATTGTGTGTACATTTACCGTATTGGTGTAGGAGTGTTTTTTATATGTGTTTTTGTTTGGTGACGCGACTCTCCCCGATATAAAATATTCATTGAAGTCTTTATTATATTTTAGCATTTTATTGTTTATGATGTCTCTGATTTCCTCCCCATCCAGTGAAACCATCGGTGGAGGTCTTTTCACCAGTTCAAATCCATTCTGAGAGCCTCCCGGTTCTGGTCTGCCATGTGTGGGGATTTTACCCCCCAGAAATCAGTGTCGCCTGGTTTAAAAATGATGTTTTGGTCAAGAACTACACGGAGGCTGAACGGACCGGAGACTGGACCTACCGTATCATGGCGGTCCTGGACATGAGGAATTCCCTCCCCGAAGACAACTACACCTGCCTGGTCAATCACCCGAGCCTGGACATGGCAATAACCAAGAGCTGGAGTGAGTATGACCCAGGGGTGGACTGACCATTGAGTCACTCGGGCACTGCCCGAGGGCCCCATGCCACTAGGGGGCCCCATCAGGGATGCCAGGCTCAGTAAAACCAGGGACAGTATGTAAAAATATATGTTTTTTTTTAACATCTGTCCCTGATATGTCCGAAACCGACATGCTGCCTCCTGGCTTGGTGGCCATCTGTAAGCCCGGGGGCCCCATACTCTTCCATTGCCCGGGGGCCACATGAGTTGTCAGTCCACCCCTGGTGTGACCACCTTATTGAAACGGGCTTTCTGCATTGCATCCCCAACGTGTCTCTGTGTTATCCACCTTATTTAAAGATGAACTCCAGGAAAAAATTGATTTTTTTAATTAACGACTTCAATACCGGGCACTTTCACCCCCTTCCTGCCCAGGCCAATTTTCAGCTTTCAGCGCTGTCTCACTTTGAATGACAATTGTGCTGTCATACAACACTGTATCCAAATTACATTTTTATCATTTTTATTGTGAAGCGGCGTACACACGACCGAGGTTCTCGCTGGAAACCAGCGAGAACCTCGCTGGGAGCTGCATTCCAGCGAGAACCTCGGCCGTGTGTACGCTTCTGGCTCGCCCCGCCCGTCAGGAATCCCGTCGAGCGAAAAGAGAGCAGGCTCTCTTTTTGCTCGACGGCCCGCCTGGATGAATGGCTGGTTGCCATTCCCGACGGGCGGGTCGCCGATTTCGACGGCCGGCAGAGAACCTCGACGGGCGGAACGATGTGTTCTGCCCGTCGAGGTTCTCTGCCGTGTGTACACGGCCTGACAGATAGAGCTTTTTTTTGGTGGTATTTAACCACTTAACCCCCGGACCATATTGCTGCCCAAAGACCAGAGCACTTTTTGTGATTCGGCACTGCGTCGCTTTAACTGACAATTGCGCGGTCGTGCGACGTGGCTCCCAAACAAAATTGGCGTTCTTTTTTTCCTCACAAATAGAGCTTTCTTTTGGTGGTATTTGATCACCTCTGCATTTTTTACTTTTTGCGCTATAAACAAAAATAAAGCGACAATTTTGAAAAAAATGAATATTTTTTACTTTTTGCTATAATAAATATCCCCAAAAAGATATAGTTTAGGCCGATACGTATTCTTCTACATATTCTTCATAAAAAAATCGCAATAAGCGTTTATTGATTGGTTTTCGCAAAAGTTATAGCGTTTACAAAATAGGGGGTAGTTTTATGGCATTTTTATTAATATTTTTTGTTTTACTAGTAATGGCGGACTTCAACTTTTGACACATTTTTGGGCATTGGATTTTTTAGCGATCGCTATAAAAATGCACTGCCATTGGCAGTGAAGGGGTTAACCTAGGGGGCGGGGAAGGGGTTTAGTATGTTCCTGGATGGCACTGTATGGGGGCGTGGGCACATGGGGAAATCACTGACTCGGCATTTCCCCCCCGACACACACAGGCAAGTGGGGGCGCGCGCACGCCCCTAGTGGCCTGCGAGAGAGCCGACATAGAGCTACGGGCTTTCGCGCAGGGGAGCCGACCTGCCGCCGTAAAATGAAGGCGGCAGGTCGGCAAGTAGTTAATCACTGCTGAGTTTTTTTTTTCTTAAAAAAAATAAAATAAAATTATATATAAAAAAAAGTTTTCTTAGTTTCTGTTAGAAAACGTTGTAGTAATTTTTCTCCTTCACTGATGTGCGCTGATGATGCTGCACTGATGAGGTGGCACTGATAGGCTGTACTGATAGGCACTGATGAGACGACATTGATAAGGAGGCAATATTATGCAGTACTGATGGGCACTGATAGGCTGTACTGATAGGCACTGATGGGCACTGATAGGCTGTATTGATGGACACTGATAAGCTGTACTGATGGGCACTGATGAGACGACAATGATGAGGAGGCAATGATATGCAGCACTGATGGGCACTGATGAGCTGTACTGATAGGCACTGGGAGACTGTACTGATAGACTGTACTGATAGGCATTGATGGGCACTGGTAGGCTGTACTGATAGGCACTGATGAGACAACATTGATGAGGAGGCAATAATATGCAGCACTGATAGGCTGTACTGGTAGGCACTGATGGGCACCGATAGGCTGTACTGATAGGCACTGACAAGCTGTATTGATAGGCACTGATAGACTGTACTGATAGTCACCGATGGGCACTGATAGGCTGTACTGATAGGCACTGATGAGACAACATTGATGAGGAGACAATAATATGCAGCACTGATGGGCACTGATAGGTGGCTCTTATGGGCACTGATAGGTGGCTCTTATGGGCACTGATTGGCATCACTGATGGGCACAGCCTGGCATCACTAGGCACATTTGGGGCTGCACTAGGGTTGCCACCTTTTCTTCAAGCCGAACCCAAACACCTTAGTGACCTAGGATACCTTTGGGTGCCCCAAGGAGAGTAGTAATGCGATGCACTTAGTGTGGCGCAGCGAACAGTGGGTGTGGCAAAATTGCTCTTGCAGACATCATCGCCCTCCCCCAGGGATGCCAAACCTGCCCCCAGACAGGTGCCCGCAGTTTCTGGATGACAGCAGATTTGTGTGTGACTACTTTGTTTTTTTTGGGGGGCCACAGCCCGGTCTGAATAATGTGTCTGGGTTTCAGTCCACCTGAAACCCGGACACAAGATTCAAAACTCAGACTGTCCGGGTGAATCCTGGATAGGTGGCAACCCTAGGCTGCACTGATGAGCAAATGCCGCTGATCGGCAGGAGAGGAGGTCTGATTTTTTTCTCTGCTTCAGTTCAGTAAAACCTACAGGTCTTGCCCCTCCCTTAGCTTGTGATTGGACACACACGTGCTTACCTCTTTGTCACTCTGCTCTCTCCTCCTACTAGCATGCTGCTTTGTTGGCGCATGAGCACGGCAACACTACTGATTGGCTGGTTTTGCTGCTTCTCCCTCTCATAGTCTGAGCTCTGCTCTGCTGTACATGGGATTGCAGGGGACTGAGGCCAAGTCAAAGTCTGTTACTTACATTTGGGAATGTATTATTGAATACAGAACTATGTCTGCCTGGAGTTCAGCTTTTTATTCTTCTCTGTCTTATATTGTTAAAGATTCTCAGGAATATAATTCAGCTTCATCTCCTTGTTTTTGTTTGGACAGAACACGGCTTGACCAACATACAGATTATCAAGATCAGTGTCGCTTCGGTGGTCTTCGCGTTGGGACTCGTCTTCCTTATTACAGGGATAGCTTGTTGGAAGAACGCCATGAGAAGCGGTAAGACAGCCAATAAAGGGGACCTTAAGGGCTCATTCTTAGGATTGGGTCACACTGCCACGACCTGAAAATCGCACGACTTACGCTACGGCTTTGCCAGGCGATTTCCTGGCGATTTGCTAGCGACTTAAAGCAACTTCCAGGGAATGCCTGGGTAATCTTCCTGTAATGTCAGATCCAAATCGCATCACTATTGATGACATACCTCCCAACTTTTCAACTTCGGAATGAGGGACAAATGAGCATACCTCCCAACAAAGTTGTTGAGCGGGGGGGTTCCGCGGATCGAAGTTGTTGAGCGGGGGGTCCGCGGATCGGAGTTGTTGCCGCAGATCGAGGTTGTTGAGCAGGGGGGGGGGTTCCAGGCCTCGGAGTTGTTGAGCAGGGGGGTTCCGCGGATCGGAGTTGTTGGGCGGGGGGGTTCCGCAGAAAGAGGTTGTTGAGCGGGGGGGTTCCGGGCCTTGGAGTTGTTGAGCGGGGGGTTCCGCGGATCGGAGTTGTTGAGCGGGGGGGTTCCGCAGATCGAGGTTGTTGAGCGGGGGGGTTCCGGGCCTTGGAGTTGTTGAGCAGGGGGTTCCGCGGATCGGAGTTGTTGAGCGGGGGGTTCCGCGGATCGAAGTTGTTGAGCGGGGGGGTCCGCAGATCGGAGTTGTTGCGGCAGATCGAGGTTTTTTAGCAGGGGGGGTTCCAGGCCTCGGAGTTGTTGAGCAGGGGGGTTCCGCGGATCGGAGTTGTTGGGCGGGGGGGTTCCGCAGATCGAGGTTGTTGAGCGGAGGGGGGTCCGCAGATCGAGGTTGTTGAGCGGGGGGGTTCCGCAGATCGAGGTTATTGAGCGGGGGGGTTCAGCGGATCGGAGTTGTTGAGCGGGGGGGTTCCGCAGATCGAGGTTATTAAGCGGGGGGTTCCGCGGATCGGAGTTGTTGGGCGGGGGATTCCGCAGATCGAGGTTGTTGAGCGGGGGGGGGGTCCGCAGATCGAGGTTGTTGAGCGGGGGGGTTCCCCGCAGATCGAGGTTATTGAGCGGGGGGGGTTCAGCGGATCGGAGTTGTTGAGCGGGGGGGGTTCCGCAGATCGAGGTTATTAAGCGGGGGGTTCCGCGGATCGGAGTTGTTGGGCGGGGGATTCCGCAGATCGAGGTTGTTGAGCGGGGGGGGTTCCGGGCCTCGGAGTTGTTGAGCAGGGGGGGTTTACCATGAATCGCGGGACTGCGCGATTTACCGCAAATCGCAGGGGTGGGGCACGGAATCGCGGGACACTAGCCCTGATCGCGGGATATCCCGCGAATCGTGGGACAGTCCCGCAAAATCCGGGACGGTTGGGAGGTATGTAGATGAGGATCCGACTTGGAGACAACTTCCATTAAAGTCTATGGGCACAAGGCGGATGGAAGTCTCTTAGAAGTAGTACAGGGACCTTTTCTAAAGTCAGAGCGACTGTTACCTAACCCACAACAGTAAAATCAGTCTGTATATGCAGTAAAGCATGCTTGTTGTACTCACTGTGGAACCTAAGGGGTTAATCCCATGCAGGACCGAAACAAGGGGTGGGCAGGGCCGGAACAAGGGGTGGGCAGGAGGGAGGCTGCCCTGGGCACTGTGGTATTATGTAAGGTGCAGGGGCACCACAAGGAGATTAGGGGGGAAGGGATTTTGTGTTGGGAAAGGGAATTTGGGGAACGACAGGAAGTAAAAACTGTTCTAGGAGGGGAAATTTGGGGAGCAGTGCTGATTTGGGGGTGGGGGGGGGGGGTTGTGTTGAGAGGAGGGATAGAGGAAGAGGATTTCTGCTAAGAGAGGGGATTGTACTAAAAGAGAAAATATAGTGGGGGGGGGGTGATTTGTGCTAGGAGGGGAAATAGTTTTTTGGAGTAAGATTTGTACTAGTAGGGTGTTTGGGGGGCATTTGTGCTAGGAGGGGAATGGGGGAGTTGCTAATAGGTGGGATTTGGAGTGGGGGGGGAGAGGATTTGTGCTTGGTGGCAAAACATGAGAGGTAGAGGCAGGGCAGGACTTAGGGTGGTGGGGGCCCCTGGGCTTGAGTGTTGAAGAGGCCCCCTGGAGCAAGGGGGGGATCATAGTTATCATAGTCGTTGAGCGGGGGGGGGCCCATTAAAGTTGTTGAGCGGGGGGGGGGGGCGAATTGAAGTTTTTGAGCGGGGGGGCATTAAAGTTGTTGAACGGGAGGGCGCATTGAAGTTGTTGAGCAGGGGGCGAACTGAAGTTGTTGAGCGGGGGGGAAATAAAGTTTTTGAACCGGGGGGGCGCATCGCATTGAAGTTGTTGAGCGGGGGGGCGCATTGAAGTTGTTGAGCGGGGGGCGAAAGTTGTTGAGCGGGGGGGCGCATTGAAGGTTGTTGAGCGGGAGGGCATTAAAGTTGTTGAGCGGGGGGGTGACTCTCATCATCTGTGCACGGATTGTGTCGGCTCTCTTCCCTTCAGCAGACATCCCCACACCGCTCCGGTTCCTCCTGCTTCCGTGATGCCTCCTATTGCAGTGCGGGAAAATGTACCCCCCTTTGCGGGAAGAAGCGGTCTGTGCTGGAAAGTATCACAGAATCCGTGCGTGTTGAGAGGTATGCCGCCGGTCGTATCTTAGCAACATTTAAGCGTATCTCACTTTGAGAATACGCTTAAAGGTACGACGGCGTGGATTCTACTGATAGGCCGTTGTAACTCTTACTGAATCTGGCCATATATAGGAAACGGCTTCAGGAAACCTTTAATTCTAAATGTTGTACTGACACCTTGTGGCAATTGTTGATCACTGCAGGCTTACGCAATGAAAGGTAATTTGTATGAACTGATGCAATTGTGTGAAGTGTGAAGTCCCTTCCTTTCCCATTGTATGACCTCAGGAAGAATGTAGAACGGGAGCAAAATACGGCTGTGGTTTTAGGACTGCTTAACCACTTCAACCCCAGAGGATTTGGCCGCCAAATGACCGGGCCACTTTTTGCAATTCAGCACTGCGTCGCTTTAACTGACAATTGCGCGGTCGTGCGACGTGCCTCCCAAACATAATTGGCGTCCTTTTTTCCCCACAAATAGAGCTTTCTTTTGGTGGTATTTGATCACCTCTGCGGTTTACATTTTTTGCGCCATAAACAAAAATAGAGCGACAATTTTGAAAAAAAAAGGAATGTTTTTTACTTTTTGCTGTAATAAATATCCCCAAAAAAGATATAAAAATATTTTTTTCCTTAGTTTAGGCCAATACGTATTCTTCTACATATATTGTTGGTAAAAAAATCGCAATAAGCGTTTATTGATTGGTATGTGCAAAAGTTATAGCGTCTACAAAATTGGGGAAAGTCTTATGGCATTTTTATTAATATTTTTTTTTTTTTACTAGTAATGTCGGTAATCAGCGATTTTTATCATAACTGCGACATTATGGCGGACATATCGGAAACTTTTGATGCCATTTTGGGACCATTGTCATTTATACAGCGATCAGTGCTATAAAAATGCACCGATTACTATGTAAATTACACTGGCAGTGAAGGGGTTAACCACTAGGGGCGCTAAAGGGGTTAAGTGTGTCCTAGGGGGTTATTCTAACTGTGTGGGGGCTGCGCTACATGTGACACGACACCAACGCTGTATCCTGGCCTAGGCCAACAAGGCCCAGGCCTAGGGCAGCACTTTGCAGGGGGGGCAGCACGGAAAGTGTCCCCGCCAACACTGTTAGTGTAACGCAAGCTCCTTCAAATTTTGACTGCCTGGACCACAAAGCTTCCTCACTGTGTTATATGTTTTCTTCTGCACCATTGGCATGGTTATATCTTCTTAGTCCTCTCCATACAATTTGAGAAATGTGTGCTTAAAGTATGACTATAGGCAACACTTTTTCTTTTCATTTTGAATAGAGTAAATGAGGGTTAGAGCCCCTGTCAGTTTCTTTTTTATCATCCCTGTCCAATTGCAGAGATTTCCCTTCACTTCCTGCCCCATAGCCAAACAGGAAGTGAGAGGAAATCTATGCAAATTAAGGGAATTTAATGCCCCCCCAACCCTAAGAACTAGTGTCACGACTCGAAAAAAAAGGGTTGTAGCCTTGATAGGAAGGGGTGGGTAATATTTAAATTAGGGGGTGCACGAGTTTAGTCAGGCCTAGGGCAGCACAAAACCTAAATACACTTCTGTCTCTACTGTGCAGTTAGTTTTGCACCGATCCTCGCCTTCTGGGGTCCCCCGGCGGCGCTGGCGCTGGTAGCCCATATTGGGTGTCCACATTGAAAAAGCTCTCCCCTCGGTGGACACCCGTGCGGGCACGCTCCCGAGTCCTGCTTGTGCGTGTATTCACACAGAAAGCAGGAATCGCCCCCCGGCGCCCACGTCATTGGATTTGACAATGGCTGCGCCGCTATCAATCTATCCGATCATAACACGAAACAGCAGCTAGAGCTGGTGTGCTCGTTCGCGGCCAGGGAAAGACAGCGTTCAGGTAAGTAAAATGGGGGGGGGGGACTGGGGGGTTGCAGCACTACATAATGTTTTTCACCTTAATGCATTAAGGTAAAAAAACATGAGGCTTTACAACCCCTTTAAACTGCATAGGGGGTTTTCACTGTCAGGGCAATAAGGATGTGGAACTCTCTTCCACAGTTGGTGGTGTCAGCGGGGAGTATGTATATTTTAAAAAGACTCTTGGACTGGAGCGGTCCATCCATTAAGGGCCCGCCGCTTCCCTATCCATGCATCCGGGCCCCTTTCAGGACGCTGGATGACTGGGTTCCAAAGGGGGGGGGGGTTTGAAGCACCTAATTAAAGCAAGAGGCTCTAATAGGCTTTAAAATAGGGTGGCCGAAAATGTGCGAACCCAGGTGTGATACCATACCTCCCAACATTTTAAAATTTACCTGCGGGACATTTTTGTTGAAGGGGGGGTGCCGCCGATCAGATCGAAGTTGTTAAGCCGGGGGGGGGGAGTGGCGATCGGTGGGTTTTTGACCGGTGGGGGGTGCCGCAGATCGGAGTTGTTGGGGGGTGCCGTCGATAGGAGTTGTTGAGCGAGGGGGGGCCGCGCATCGGAGTTGTTGGGGGGGTGCCGTCGATAGGAGTTGTTGAGAGAGGGGGGGCGCGGATCGGAGTTGTGGAGGGGCGCGGATCAGAGTTAAGCGGGGGAAGGGGGGGGATCAGAGTTAAGCGGGGGGAGGGCGCGGATCGGAGTTGTTGGGGGGGTGCCGTCGATAGGAGTTGTTGAGCGAGGGGGGGGGGGGCGCGGATCGGAGTTGTGGAGGGGCGCGGATCAGAATTAAGCGGGGGGAGGGCGCGGATCAGAGTTAAGCGGGGGGAGGGCGCGGATCGGATCCTCACTCACTCACATGTGCACTGCGGTCTTGTTCCAGCCCTGGGTTGCGGGACTCCAGCCCTGACCGCGGGACCGCAGGGCTTACCTCAAGTCGCGGGACAGTCCCGCGAATTCTAGGGCGGTTGGGGGGTATGGTGATACTGATACTCCTCCCAGCCAATCAGGAAGCTGGTTTTGAGACCCGTCAACCGATTAGCTGAAAGGACAGACAATGCTATTGGACACCTAGGAGGAGGGGAGGAGACGCACGGCCACCAAGATGGGAAAATGGAGGAGATGCTTGATGCCTCTGCCCGATCCCACTGCCAATGCCGCTGGCTGATACCTGCCACCTAGATGGGGTAAGACAGCGAGTGGACAGGGGGGAGTTGGAGGGTTTGAGGTGCTGCATGGGGGGGTGGTTGTTTGCCCCCCCCCCAAATAAAAAACCACCAGCCGCCATTGCACCTACACAGGTTGAACTGGATGGATTATTGTCTTTATTCAACCTCACCTCCTATGCAACTATGTAAGAGAAATAGGTGGCCTGGCCGTTCCTTTTGATAATGTTGGTTTCCTGGCTGTTACACTGACCTGTAGAAGCAAAGATTAGCGACACCCACAGTCTATGACCAACTGATCACACCCTCAGATCTCATTAACATCTCTGCACCTTCTTTCAGAGGTTTCCATAGTGGATGATGAAGGGTCTGTGACTAAGGTGTCCACATCTCCTCTGCTTCCTGGTCCCTCACAGTCACTAATGGAAGAAGATTGGGATCTCGGGGAGGAGAGTGAGACCCGCTCAGTGCAGGGGGAGCTGGCAATGGGGGATCCATCAAGCCTCTCCTCCTGGGGGGTTTCCACCATCCCTTTCTATCAGGGGTGTGCACTGAAGGATGGGGATGAAGCGCAGGCTAATGACAGACGCTGTGTCCCCATTTAACCACTTAAGGACCGATCTTTCTGAGATTTGTTGTTTACAAGTTAAAATCATTTTTTTTGCTAGAAAATTACTTAGAACCCCCAAACATTATATATTTTTTTCTAATGCCCTAGAGCAGGGGTCTCCAAACTTTTTAAACAAAGGGCCGGTTTACTGTCCTTCAGGATTTTAGGAGGGCCGGACTGTGGCCAGTGAGAGTAGAAAATGTCATGTGGGGGGGATAGTGCCCCAATGTTGGTGTCAGTGGCAGGAATAGCTCCTCATTATTGGTGTCAGTGGGAGGAATAGCGCCTCATTATTGGTGTCAGTGGGAGGAATAGCTCCTCATTATTGGTGTCAGTGAAGGAATAGGCCTCATTAATGTGCCTGTCAGTGGAGGAATAGCGCCTCATTATTGGTGTCAGTGGGAGGAATAGCGCCTCATTATTGGTGTCAGTGGGAGGAATAGCGCCTCATTATTGGTGTCAGTGGGAGGAATAGCGCCTCATTATTGGTGTCAGTGGGAGGAATAGCGCCTCATTATTGGTGTCAGTGGGAGGAATAGCGCCTCATTATTGGTGTCAGTGGCAGGAATAGCGCCTCATTATTGGTGTCAGTGGGAGGAATAGCGCCTCATTATTGGTGTCAGTGGCAGGAATAGCGCCTCATTATTGGTGTCAGTGGCAGGAATAGTGCCTCATTATTGGTGTCGGTGGGAGGAATAGCGCCTCATTATTGGTGTCAGTGGCAGGAATAGCGGCTCATTATTGGTCATTATTGGTGTCAGTGGAGGATTGGTGTCATGGGAGGATAGCGCCCATTATTGGTGTCAGTGGCAGGAATAGCGCCTCATTATTGGTGTCAGTGGCAGGAATAGTGCCTCATTATTGGTGTCAGTGGGAGGAATAGTGCCTCATTATTGGTCACAGTGGGAGGAATGATGCCCCAATGTTGGTGTCAGTGGGAAAAATAGTGCCCTATCATTGGTGTCAGTGGGAGGAATAATGGCTCATTGTTAGTGTGAGTGGTAGAAATTATGCCCCACTGCTGGTCTCAGTGGAGAGCATAATGCATTTTATCAGAGGGAAGACAAGTCCCAAGGGCCGGATAAAAACAAGCAAAGGGCCACATCTGGCCCCCGGGCTGCAGTTTGGAGACCACTGCCCTAGAGAATAAAATGGCGGTCGTTGCAATACTTTATGTCATATGGTATTTGCGCAGCGCTCTTACAAGCGCACTTTTTTGGGAAAAAATCACTTTTTTTTATAAAAAAAATAAGACAACAGTAAAGTTAGCCGAATTTTTTTTAAAAGATGTTACACTAAGTAAATTGATACCCAACATGTCACGCTTTAAAGTTGGGCAATTGTGGAATGGCGACAAACTTTTACCCTTAAAAATCTCCATAGACGATATTTAAAAAATTCTACAGGTTGTGTGTTTTGAGTTCCAGAGGAGGTCTAGGGCTAGAATTATTGCTCTCGCTCTACCGATCGCGGCGATACCTCACATGTGTGGTTTGAACACCGTTTTCATATGCGGACGCTGCTCACGTATGTGTTTGCTTCTACGGGCAAGCTCAGCGGGACGGGGTGCGTTTACATTTTTTTTTCTTATTTATTTTAATAATTGTAATTAAAAAAAATGCACGACAGGTCCTCTTAAATATGAGATCTGGGGTCAAAAAGACCTCAGATCTCATATTTACACACGGAGACGGTTGGGGGGCGCCTTCCCCTTACTCGTCTCCATACCCAGCCATGAGAAGGAACCCGATCGCCTCCGCCGCTGCCGGTGGCTCCGGTAAGTGGCGGAGGACACAGGAGAGTGGTGGGCCCCCTCCCGCCACCAATATCGTTGATCTCGCGGGGAATCCACCTCAGAGACCACCGTTATGGGAAACCGGACCACCGCCTGAAGAAGAGGGTATCTGGGGCAGCTAGCTGCTGCCATAGCAGAGATATCCCTCTTCAAACAGCTGACGCAAAAGACCAGTGGGAAGTTTTTGCCCCTTTACTTATATTTATTGTCATTCCAATCGTTTTCTATTAGAGGAAGAGAAGTAAACACCTTTATAACAAGTAGTTCAGAACACAGAATTCTAGAACAATTCTGATGTTTTCTTTATGCATAAGTGACATTTAGACGTACTGTACTCTGGTTGTCATGGTGACCTACATACAGGAGAGAAGTGTTCTGAAAAACAAATAAAACAAGTTCAATGCCAGGATGTAGGATGTTTAAATCAACAAATATGATTAGATGTGACATGTGCCCCGATATTAACCACTTCAGCCGCGGAAGGATTTACCCTCTTCCTCACCTGGCCATTTTTTGCGATACGCCATTGTGTCGGTTTAACTAACAATTGCGCGGTCGTGTGACGTTGTACCCAAACTAAATTGGCGTCCTTTTTTTCCCCACAAATAGAGCTTTATTTTGGTGGTATTTGATTACCTCTGTGGTTTTTATTTTTTGCGTTATAAACAAAAAAGAGCAAAAATTTAGAAAAAAAGCATTTTTTTAAACTTTTTTGCTATAATATATATATATATATATATATATATATATATATTAAAAAAAAAAATGTCTTCCTCAGTTTAGGCTGATATGTATTCTTCTACATATTTTAGAGTCTACAAAATATGAAATAGATTTATGGCATTTTTTTTTTTTTTACTAGTAATGGTGGCGATATGTGATTTTTTATCGGGATTGCAACATTGCGGTGGACAGATTAGACACTTTTGACACATTTTTGGGACCAGTGACATTTATACAGTGATCAGATCTATAAAAATGCACTGATTACTGTGTAAATGTCACTGGCAGGGTAGGGGTTAACACTAGGGGGCAATCAAGCGGTTAAATGTGTTCCCTGCTAGGTGTTTCTAACTGTAGGGGGGATGTGATTTACTAGAGGAGGGAGACATATCACTGTTCCTATTTAGTAGAAGGAACACACAAACACACTTCTGGAAGAATAGTGAAACATTCCCATAGACACACTCCTAAACCTTGTGGACGGCCTTCCCAGAAGAGTTGAAGCTGTTAAAGCTGAAAAGGGGGGGGCAACTCAATATTGAACCCTACGGACTAAGACTGGGATGTCGTTAAAGTTCATGGGTGTTTAAAGGCAGGTGTCCCAATACTTTTGACATATATATAAAACCATCCATATCAGGTTAATAGTTAGATAGGTTTTCCTGATCTGGTGTAATCCAGCCCTGCATCAGTGTGTACTGGGAACAAAATAAAATATTAAATTTTATAGCAGCACGTTGCAATGCATCAGAATGTGTTACAACACAGCGCAATGTGCAGCAGGCAAAAAGTGATCTCATGTGAGTTACTTACAGTCCAGAGAAGAAAGCACACACAAGTGCAAAGTCAAGCCCAGAACTTTACAGCTGATGTAAGAACTGGGACCCCTAAAAATCTCTGCGTTTTCCACTGGTGTGTTTTTTGTTAAGGGTCGGGAACTATTCTTTGGCAACAGATTGTGTTTTTGCTTCCAATAGAACAGACTTCAATAGAAATGCAGCATTTTTGCTGGTTTCTCCTACATGAGAGCAGACACCTCCCAAAAATGTAAAAAAGCAACAAAAACACTATTTAAAAAAACACAAAATGCACATGAAAATTCAACAACATAAGAACCAGGCTGTACTGTATCTGCAATGACCAAAACCTGATGGCCTGGTTCCACACGGGAACCTGGCAACAGATTGTGTTTTTTTTTTTCCACCATCATTTTTTGTGCGTTTTCAAAAGTTTTTTTGTGCATAAAAAAAAACCATGCTCAGAGAAAGTTATGAGATGGGAGCTTCTGGAACAGAGTGCCGTCAGTCCGTAACCGCGCTTTAACATGGAAAAACGATGGTGTTTCAATGTCGTTTTTGAAAATGAAGTTTGAAAAACGTCGTTTTGTTTCGTCAGATAAAATGACGTTTTTTTTCATCACAAAAATGATTGTGTGTCATAAGAGTTTCTTGTTGCAATCAGGCATCTTGTACACTGGTGTAAATCTGATGGTGTTTGGGGCTTTGGATTCACATTATTGCGATTTGGATGCGTATTTCACCACATCAATTTCCAGTCAGCAAGATTACACTATGGAGTTGATATACTGATTTCCGGAGCGGCTGCTGTGCAGTCCTGTGCGTCTTCTGGTCCAGTTTCAGGTCCAAATTCAGCCCAAAATTCAGGCTGAAATCAGACCTGAAATGGTGTACGGGGACGCACCGGACCCCTGCTGTGAGCTGCTCCGTGCTGCAGTGTGAACCCAGCCTAGGATAGGTTTCAAATCTGTTTTGCGTGGGCATGGCTGCGTATTCATTTAAATGGGCTGCCGCGCCTCCTGAATCACAGGTAAAAGGTCCGTGCAGCATTCCAGAAATTGTAGCCCGCACGGGAACTGCAAGTGTAGTGCAGTTCCCAGTGTGAGTGTGATTTTCAATGTGTACAGCATGCCATTAGCACTAATGCTAGGCTCACACAGGTTGTGGTCGATGCATTTTTCATGTGCGTTTTGTGGTGTGGTTTACATTTTTCACACTTGTATTTGATGTATTTACATTTTTTAGTTTGTTTTTGGGAAGTGGTAATATTGCTGGGGAGGCGTCAATGCAGGAAAATCAGGGTTCAAGTCCTGGGGAAAAAAGTGTGGGAGCTCCCACCCAAGATCCACTCCCCCACCAAAAACCCCACCAAAAAAAAAATGATACGCTCATATGCATAATTACTAAAACGCAAGTTCTTTCTAAATCCCGCGATAACTCGCGGCAGACCTCCGCAATGTCTCCTGGGAACAATGACAAAAGCTCCCAGGAGACATTGCGGCATCGAGGAAGTGACAGAATACTCGCAGACTACCCGATGAATCCATATACAGGAAACGGACCGTAACATAAAAGATTACTAAGGTTTGCCTGCCCCTGACAGTGACTCGAGCTGGGCATCACACTTAGTGAAGGATTGGCTTGGGCGGCTCGGCTGCTCTAGTCCTGCAAAGGGAACTGAGTTCCTGCTGTGAAAAAGTGCAGGACTCTCCGTTCCCACGCGTTCCCGCAGGACTTGAGACCTGAGGAAAATGCACCAAAAACACATGTACATTCATTCGTTTTTCATGCATTTCCATTCAAGTCTATGGAAACAAAAACACGCAACCCCTGCTGTAAGCAAAAAGGTCCCACACCCTTTAAAAAAAAAACACTGGGTGAAAACGCATGGATGTGAATGTGACCCATAGGAAATCATGTTAAATGGACTGTAGTGTGTTTCTGCAAAACTGAAAATTCAATGCAAAACACATAGGGCCAGATTCACAAAGAGATACGACGGCGTATCAGTAGATACCCCGTCGTAACTCGGAATCTGCGCCGGCGTATTTTTAAGCGTATTCTCAAAGTGAGATACGCTTAAATATTGTTAAGATACGACCGGTGTAAGTCTCCTACGCTGGCGTATCTTAACTGCATTTTTACACTGGCCGCTAGGAGCGTTCCCGCTGATTTACGCCTAGAATATGTAAATCAGCGAGATACGCCTATTCACGAACGTACGCCTGGCCGACGCAGAGAATTTACGCTGTTTACGTAAGGCATTTTTAGCGGCGTAAAGATAAACCACCAAAAAGATGGCGCAACCTATGTTAAGTAAGGACGTTACGTTACGCCCGCGGAAATTGAAACCGCGCTACGTGAATCTGGCCCATAGGTGTGAACCTAGCTTGAGGTTCAAAACGCACCTGTTCCCGCAACCACCCACACAGAAAAACACAGGAGCGGTGTGCGAGCTCCATTAATGCTAATGGTTGTATGCACTGGAAATGCAATGGAAGTTGCACTGCACTTGCAGTTCCCGTGCGGACTACGATATCTGAAATGACCTTTTTCCTGTTTCAGGAGTCACAGCAAGCCCATTCGAATGAACCGGCTGCTGTGCCTGTCCAAAGCGTGGCCCTAAGAAGCCCCAGAAATGTGAACCAGGCCTAACGACTCACGCATATTACTTCTGCGCTTTTTTTTTTTTGTGGGTGGTCGTGGCTGCAGGAACAGGTGCGTTTCCCCAGCGGTAATCACCGACACAGATGTGAACCTAGTCTTACTGAGCAAAACAAGCCTAGCCTGAGCTCTGTAGTGTAGATGTATGTTCTGTCCATGCTCTATGTCTGTCTATGTATCTGTTTGTTTCTCTTTGTATCACTTGTACTAACCTGTTTTTTACGAGACATGCTTCATGTATTTCCTGTAACATTGTATGTTTTATGTCTGTATTGTATGTGTACTGAGCACTGTTATGTTTTCTTGTTTATGTTTGTATGTGTATTTTTTACTTGTTTCTGTTTTTGTTGTTGTTTTTTTTTTTTTGCTACTAAAATATTGCCTGTCTATATATGAATGTATCAGTTTGTCCTTTTGTGTGTTTCTGTTATTATTGCATCGAATGTTGTCTTTTGTATATCAATATTTATTGTAAAACAAATCTGCTATAGTTTCCTGCTGGAAAAGTGAAGGTTATGATAAGAGATGTTTCTGTCCAATCCCAGTGCCTGAGATTAATAATTTTCTGTACAAGTCCATCCAAATTATTTTAGATGGATTACTGAGGTTAACCACTTCAGCTCCGGAAGGTTTTACGCCTTACATGTCAAATTTTTTGCTATTCGACACTGCGTTACTTTAACTGGCGGTTATGCAACACTACCCAAACAAAATCGTTTATTCACACAATTAGAGCTTTATTTGGTGGAATTTAATCACCACTCGGTTTAAAACATTTTGCTAAACAAACAAAAAAAACTAAAGTGTAAAAAAAAAGTTTTACATATTTTGTTATAACATTTTGCAAACAGGTAATTTATCTCCTTCACTGATAGGCACTGATAGGCTGCACTGATGGGTTGCACTGTGGGCTCTAATCGGCTTGTGGGCTCTAATCGGCTTCCAAACGGTTGAACAGCGGGCGCACAGCCGTGTGTTCCCTGTTTAAACCATGCTGTGTTAGGTAATCGCTTCCCTAACACTTACCCGCCTCTCAGCCAATCAGGTGCACCTGGTCTGGTTACCGATTATCTGATTGGCTGACGCGACATCGAAGATGGGAGAAGACATCGAGGGAGTGTGGAGGAGGACGGCGCTGACCCGACGAAGGTAAGTGCCAGGCTCGGGGGAGACTGGCTGCATTTGGGGGCACAAACTGGCTGCATTTGAGGGGTCAAATTGGCTGCATTTAGGGGCAAACTAGTGGCGTTTGATGGGCACAGTGGCTGCGTTTAATAAAAACAGTGGCGGCAATTGATTTTTTTAGTTTGTTTGCACCCCCCAAAAATTTTGAGCACCAGCCGCCACCGGGTGGCACTGATAGGTGGCACTGATGGCCACTGATAGGCAGCACTGGTGGGCACTGATCAGGAGGCACTGAAGATGAGGCACTGATTGGCGGCACTGATAGGTGGCAGTGGTGGGCACTGAGTAGCAGTACTGATGGACTCTAATAAATGGCACTGGTGAGCATGGATTTGCAGCACTGGAAAGCACTAAGGGCACTGCCACTGTCACACTGAGGCGCAGGGTGGCGGCACTAACGTGGTGGGCAATGATCAGGAGGCACTGATGATAGCACCACTGAAAGGTGGCACTGGTGGGAACTGCGTAGCAGTACTGATGGGCACTAATAAATGGCACCTGTGGGCATGGATTTGCAGCACTGGAAAGCACTAAGGGCACTGTCACACTGAGGCGCGGGGTGGTGGCGCTAACATGGTGGGCACTGATCAGGAGCCACTGATGATGAGCCACTGATTGGCAGCACTGATACGTGGCACTGGTGGGAACTGAGTAGCAGTACTGATGGGCACTAATAAATGGCACTGGTGGGCATGGATTTGCAGCACTGGAAAGCACTAAGGGCACTGTCACACTGAGACGCTGGGGTGTCATGCCGCTACTTTTAGCAGCGCTTTACAGTAGATTTAGAGCCAATTTTCAGGCCTTTTCGCAAGCGCACCGCCCGGCGATTCACGCAGGAGTGCCATACTGTTGCCGTATAACAACAGGCAGTCGGGAAGTGGTTAATAGCCCTTTAGGATTCCATTATTATTTTTATGTCCTAATCATTCCACATTAGAATCGGATTCTCCAATCAGAATCACAGTCTACAGATATTTTACTCATAGGAAAGCCATGCACTGGAATACAGTATATGGTATATAGAGAGCGGAGACACATTGCAGTATAAATTGTCTTTATATAACACCCAGCAGGCTGAAATCACGTCTCATCTCTCCCGCTCTCCTCTCCATTGTGTGCCAGAGAATACCGTGTACTTCAGCGGCCTTGAACCCGTCCATTGTGCTTACATATTTCTATGACACACGCCACGCAATTCTGTGACCATTAACCATTTTACCCCGCAAGCATAGAGCAAGCCAAAGCAGTCATTGTTTGAGAATTTTTGTATTATTGTAAAGCCAAATAGAACCCTCTCAACCCCTTGACCTCTGGAAGGTTTTACTCCCCTTCATGACCAGGCCATTTTTTGTGATATGGCACTAAGGCTGCATTCACACCTAAGCGTAGGCCATTTGCGGCATTTTTTACCGCGATTTGCCGCGACAAAACGCAGCGTTTTTTCCCCGCGGTTTTGTACAGGTCATTGGCATCAATGTAAAACGCCCAAGCCGCCCGATTCGCACGTCAAAAAAGGGTCCGGGACTTCTTTGAAATTCAGGCGTTCGGCGTTCAACGTTTTGCGTTGGAGATGTTAACCATCTCCATAGAGAATAATGTTATTTTTCCCCTCTAGCGTCTTTGAGCGTCGCGCTTCAGGCGACAAAACGCTCAGATGTGAATGCAGCCTAACTGACAATTGAGCAGTTATGCCACACTAAACCCAAATAAAATTGGCGTCCTTTTCCCCCACAAATAGAGCTTTCTTTTGGTGGTATTTGATCACCTCTGCGGTTTTTACATTTTTTGCCCTATAAACAAAATAAAGACCGACAATTTTTAAAAAAATAATTTAAATATTTTTTACTTTCTGGTATAAAAGATATCCAATAAAAAAAAAAGGAAAATCAAATTTCTTCATCAATTTAGGACAACGTGTATTCTGCTACATATTTTTTGTAAAAAAAAAATCGCAAAAAGCTTATTTTTATTGGTTTGCACAAAAGTTATATCATCTACAAACTATGGGATATATACTT
Organism: Rana kukunoris; assembly: GCA_029574335.1. Classification (NCBI taxonomy): domain Eukaryota; kingdom Metazoa; phylum Chordata; class Amphibia; order Anura; family Ranidae; genus Rana; species Rana kukunoris. Next base: position 201,505,141 of record CM056057.1, read on the forward strand.
AGTTACTTAGCACCATCATCCCTTTACAAGAAAAGATAATACAAAAGTCCTATTGGATAGTGGGGGACTTTCAGGGTGCTATTAATAGGTCAGAATACAATTAGTTATAATAAAAAAAAGTATTTTAATAAACATACAAAAAGAAAAAAATTATATAAAGAAAAAGCTGTTTCTCCATACAAATGTTTCACACTTATCGTTCTACATGTTTCGCCATAGGGCTTCCTCAGGAACAAACGTGGACATTCTTTTCAATTATATAAATACGAACAGAGATTGCATTATTACAAATACATATCTACCACATCAAATAATAATATTTTATAAAGAAAGAGATTATATATTTATTAATATTAGAGCAGTACCTGAGATAATCAAAGAGACCTTAGGGAGAGTCACTCAGAACTCGCCAAAAAAATGTTTGATTTCCTATGGACAATAATAAATTAAATAACAATAATTTATTTATTATTGTCCATAGGAAATCAATAATTTTTAAAGGGCCATACAACCCTTAAGAGCAATACCCCTCACTTTTGGATAATCTGACTGGACCAGTGCTCAGCTCCTTACCTACAAGTTGTGCTTGATAAGTTGCTCTGAAAATATAAAGTGACTCTCCCTAAGGTCTCTTTGATTATCTCAGGTACTGTTCTCTGCCCATCAAGCGCAACCACTGTGCCCATCAAATGCAACCACTGTGCCCATCAAACACAACCACTGTGCCCATCAATCGTCGCCACTGTGCCCAAACGCAGCCACTGTGCCCATCAAGCGCAGCCACCGTGCCCATCAAACACAGCCACTGTGTGTATTAAATATATAATCTCTTTCTTTATAAAATATTAATATTTGATGTGGTAGATATTTATTTATAATAATTCAATCTCTGTTCGTATTTATACAATTGAAAAGAATGTCGACGTTTGTTCCTGAGGAAGCCCTATGCCGAAACACGTAGAACGATAAGTCTGGAACATTTGTATGGAGAAACAGCCTTTCTGTATATTATTTTTTTCTTTTTGTATGCTTAATAAAATACTTTTTTATTACATTTTTTTGTATTCTGACCTATTAATACCACACCAAAAGTCCCCCACTATCCAATAGGATTTTTATATTATCTTAAAAAAATATATTTACATATACTACAAATGGCAGTGATCGGTGACTTATAGCATGACTGCAATATTGCAGCAGACAATGGGACACTAACTGGCACTTTTGACACTTTGTGGGAACCAGTGACGTTATTACAGTGATCAGTGCTAAAAATACACACTGTCACTGTACTATGGACAATGACACTGCCTGGGAAGGGGTTAGACACCTAAGGAGATCAAAGAAAAACACAGGTAACTGTCAAATCAGTAACAGAACAAGTAAGTAGTCAGCACTGGTAACCAAGGGATATATTGTAGCAGTAACTCGCAATATCATGTTCCAGTGAATTAAGGCATGGGGTTAAAACAATAATTCAAGAGATAGAGGGAAAAAAGGAGAGAAGGTAGAAAATAGGAAGGAGAAAGGAATAAAGAAAGAGGCTGATGGCTCCAAGCAAGCAAAGGACTGAAGCTAAAACAAATACAATGGGTGAGGACTCAGGGTTCGAGGAGAGACTCATCAAAACCAGGGAGTAGAAAATGGTCCACTCAGGGTTGCCAGATTTTAAGGCGTTTTGTTATTTTGTCTTGGATGGTAGCTTCAATTGTACTGTGGATCCTAGCCTGGCTTATCCTATAATCGAGGCTATGGCTATGGTTTGTTTTGCTTACGCTTATGACCTGCAGTATAAAGCCCCTTTCACACTGAGGCACTTTTCAGGCTCTTTCACGCTAAAAAAAGTCGCCTGAAAAGCTCACGAAAATCTATTTCCATTAAAATCAATAAATGCTTTCACACTGGGGCAGTGCAATGACAAGGCAGTGAAAAAAAAAACCCTCTCCATTAAAATGAATGGAAAAGCTCTTCAAAAGTGCCTAAAAAGCTCCTAGAAAGCGCTCAGTGTTTTACTGGCAGTTTAGAAGAGCCTCAGTGTGAAAGGGGCCTGAGACAGAACTGGGCTCTGGTACAGTGCAGTGTGTTATGGTTCAGCAACCCAAGGGACTAGGTAGGGTTGCTACCTGTCCGTGATTCACCCGGACAGTCCGGGTTTCAGACCACCTGAAACCCAGATACATCAGTGGCTGCACTGCAGCACCAGTCCTCTTATGCCCTTCTCCCCTCCCATCAGCTTCCAGTGTTTTTAATTATATTGTGTGTGGGAGGGGGGGTGCTTTAACTGGGGTACAGACTGGCCTGGGCGGATTATACTGGGGGACAGACGGACCTGGGGGAGGGATGTACTGGGAGATAGACTGACCAAGGAGACATTATACTGGGGGATAGACTGACCTGGGGGGGATGTACTGGGGACAGACTGACCTTGTTTGATTTAACCACGTTCCGTAAACTTCTCCCATCATTAACACCATTTGCAAATGGGAAGAAACTGGGAGAGAACATTGGGAGGTTGATTTTGGGGGGCTGTACAATGGAGAGACAGAACATTGGGAGGCAGAACATTGGGGGGCTGTACAATGGAGAGACAGAACATTGGGAGGATTATTTTGGGGGGCTGTACAATGGAGAGACAGAACATTGGGAGGCTGATTTTGGAGGGCTGTACAATGAAGAGACAGAACATTGGGAGGTTGGTTTTGGGGGGCTGTACAATGGAGAGACAGAACATTGGGGGGTTGGTTTTGGGGGGCTGTACAATGGAGAGACAGAACATTGGAAGAATTATTTTGGGGGACTGAACAATGGGGAGACAGAACATTGGGAGGGGTTGATTTTGAGGGCTGTACAGTGGAAAGACAGAACATTGGGGCTGTACAATGGACAGAGACAGAACATTGGGGGTGGTTTTGGGGGGCTGTACAATGGAGAGACAGAACATTGGGGGGTTGATTTTGGGAGGGCTGTACAATGAAGAGACAGAACATTGGGAGGATTATTTTGGGGGACTGAACTATAAAGAGACAGAACATTGGGAGGTTGGATTTGGGGGCTGTACAATGGAGAGACAGAACATTGGGAGGTTGGTTTTGGGGGGCTGTACAATGGAGAGACAGAACATTGGGAGGATTATTTTGGGGGGCTGTACGATGGAGAGACAGAACATTGTGAGGATTATTTTGGGGGGCTGTACGATGGAGAGACAGAACATTGGGAGGTTGATTGTGGGGGGCTGTACGATAGAGAGACAGAAAATGTTGTGGTTGATTTGGGGGGGGGGGGGTTGTACTTTGGAGAGACAGAAAAATGAGCACAACCAGTGTGTGATTGCTAGCAGTCAGCTGAAGGGGACCAAGATGGCGGGTGTGGGACCCAATCTATTTAAGTCAAGCAGTAGATTGCAGAGGGATGATACAGGTTTCACTGTGGGGGGTCAGTATGCGTTCAGAGAAGAACACAGCAAAAGAGGTAAGAGGGAGATAAAAAAAAACATGGGGGGGGGGGGGTAAGTATCACTATCACTATAACAGATACAGGACCTTTTGAAAAATCCCCTTTACGCCCGGACATTGCCTGATTATGGCTGATTACCAGTATAATGTCGATCTCTTTTCTTTTTTAGGTTACTCTCCAATTCCAGGAGTCAATGTCCAATAAATAATGTTGTTGATTGATCCCTCAGCAGGTATGTACACAGCTAATAATTCCATCAAGGAAAACAGGAATCAAATAAAAATAAAATAAAAACTGTTTCCATTAAAAGCAATATTAAACCCAAAAACAAACATTAATTATATTGCAGCTTAGACCGTAGACAGAGGTGCCCGTTTTTGTGAAAATATCTCCTTAAAGGGGTTGTAAAGGAAAAATGTTGTTTTCATAATAAGCGTCCTTCACCTGCAGACATTCCTCTTTTCTCTTCCTCATTGTTCATTTTTGCTCAGAAGTTGCTCTATTTCTTCTCTGTTCTGTTCACTTCCTGCTTGTCTGATTGTAACTCACCACCATTAAGGGAGGCTTTACTGCGGTGGTCAGTGACGTGCTCGCCCCCTCCTGGGAACTACATCTGTGAGGCATGGACACAGAGAAACAAACAGCTATTTCTTCAAAATAACAAAAGGTTGGAATTTGCAACATTGTTTTTTAAAATCCCTGAAGGTACATAGATCACCCAGAGGGAAATGTTTTCAGCTTTCAGCGCTATTGCACTTTGAATGTTAATTGCGCGGTCATGCAATGCTGTACCCATATGACATTTTTATCATGTTCACAAGAATGGAGCTTTCTTTTGATGGTATTTAATCCTCTGGGATTTTTAGCCCAGAAAAACAAAAAGTCTGAAAGTTTGGAAAAATATAAGTTTTTCTTAGTTTCTGTCACAAAAGTTTGTAATAAAATAAGTACCTTTTCTCCTTCACTGATGTGCGCTGAGACAGCACTGAAAGTCACTGATGAGGGGCACTGAAAGTCAGCAATGATTTGCATCACTAATGAGCACAGATTGGCATCACTCCTGGGCACTGTTGGGACTGCACCAGGACTGTTGGGACTGTTGGGACTGCATCAGGTCACTGATGATCAGTGCCCTGATTATCTGTATAGTCTCCCCTGTGAGGAGGTGCCTCTGAACGGCTCTTCTCTCCTCACACACTGCCAGTGTGAGGTAGGGTGACCACGTGTCCCGGATTGCCCGGGACAGTCCCGCATTTTGCAGGTCTGTCCCAGGCACCTTTATTCCAGGACAATACAGTCCTGGCCCACAGCCGACTCCAGGCCAATCTGATGCCCCCAAAAACGGCCGCCACATCACCGCTTTACTCACTGACAGTACTTGTCCTGGCCAGGAATGCCTGGAGGAGCACAGTCCCGCCCCCTGTTTGTGATTGGAGAAATCATAAATCCCGCCTCTTGTGTCCAATCACTGTGCTGTGATTTGTTATAACAAAGCTGATTTTTGGGAAGCAAGGAGTCCCTGAATTGTAGTTTGGAAATGTGGTCACCCTAGTGTGAGGTGAGGAGAGCCAAGTACAGGCACTTCTTTGTTTACACGTGATCAGCTGTGATTGGACATAGCTGATCACATGGGTAAAGAGCTGGCTCTTTACTAAGACTAGGGTCACTGTGTCCCGTGGACGTGATGAGAGTAGGATGACGTCATATGAAGTTGTTCCAGAACGAGAGAGTATAGACAAATAACTTCTACTTTACAAATACAGTTTTTCCACTTCCTGGTTGAGTAAGGCACTGGTGATGTAACCCAGGCCTCACTGATGCATCCTAGGAAGTTCCTGTCACATGTTCTAGGGGGCCAACCCAGAGTTCCACAAAGTAAAAGGAGATGGATTTAGCTGCCCTTAGTGAAAATGGCTGCCATAAGAGGGATGTGGAGGTAAAAGAAAATAAAGCGTGGAAAGAAATAAAGGAGAAATTATCTATAAGTATCTGTTCGTAGATTGTTATTCCTAAACATTTCTAACGTTGCCTTTGTTGTAATTTTTATAATAGTGATGAAGTTCCTCTTTAAAATGCTTTATAAACAATGGCTATCATGTACAGTGGAACTTTGGATTGCGAGTAACGTGGGTAACGAGCACTGTGTATTAAAAAAAAAAAACCTGACTCGGTTTGCGAGTATTGTCTCGCAAAACGAGCAGGATTCAAGCCAAAGCGCTGTTCAATACCTGAGGTGGGGGGGGGCACCGGAGCTGAGCAGAGCCGAACGGCGCCGTTTGGAAATGCTCAGAAAAATGGGGAAATACTCCATTCCCGAGCCTTTCTGAGGTTTTCCGAGATCAGCCAAGGTTTCCTCGGCCCTTTCCGAGTGTTTACGAGGCTCTCCGGTGCCCCCCACCTCTGGCCGCATGCGGTCTTGCATGCCATTGAAGTCAATGCGGAACAAATTATTTTCGTTTCCATTGACTTCAATGGGGAAACTTGCTTTGATATGCGAGTGCTTTTGGATTACGAGCATTCTCCTGGAACGGATTATGCTCGTAATCCAAGGTTCCACTGTATTGGAATACAGAGAAGGAAATTGACTCATTTCTAGGCTGGATTACACATTTAAATAATATTCCTACTTCTAATTTCTGCAGGTCTCGGCAGACATGTTTCTCTGGAGGAAGAACTCCGCACAGACTACACCTAGTTCCTGGTGTGACCACAAGGCCTTTTCTTGTGTCTCTGGAGACAATCACTGTGTGAGAACTGTCGAAAAAAATCCCCCAACATTCCCCATTCCTTCATACACCGTCATTGTGGATATCTTGTGTTTCGATTAGAAAGTCAAACCCCCACCATCTACAGCTCCACCAATGAAGTTCTACCTGGAAGGACATTCCTGGATCATCTTAGATACCATCACACCAGCGTGTCCCAATCCTAGAGCTACCTTCTACTCCTAAGTACTTAGTACGTTGGGATGATATTAAAGTCTGAAAGTCAAACTGTCTGAGATACCCAGCCAATCAGATACTCACTTTTATTGTAAAAACTGCTAGAATTATGAAGAAGCTGATAGGATGTTATAGAATAATACAGGCTGTTCTTCTTTCAGGAACTGTCATATATGAAGACCATTTATGGATGTTTACTCTTCACTTTATGCTGTTTTAGCTCTCTGCAGCATCTTTGTCTTACTACTGTGTGTTTTTCTTAACTGCTTGGGGACCGCCGCATGTACATTTACGTCGGAAGAATGGCACGGACAGGCACATTGGCGTACATGTACGTCCCTGCCTAGACGTGGATCGGGGGTCCTATCGGACTCCCCCGGTACTTGCGGCGGTCCCCGTGGCTGCGGGAGCAATCCGGCATGAGGGGGCGGCTGTTCGTTTTTGTCCGCCCCCTCTGGATCGCTCCCAGCCAATCCGCGCACTCCCCCGCCTTCTGCCTGTGTAAACACAGGAAGGGGGAAGTGATGTGATCTCTCCTCTCGGCGGTATTTTCAACCGCTGCTGAGGAGAGAAGACATCACACAGTGAGTTTGCACAACACTACACTGACACCACACACATAGGCACATAAACCCCCCCCCGATCACCCCCCCCCCACCCCCTGTCACACTGTCACTGATTGCAGTGATCATATATTTACTGATCACTGCATTTAGTGTCAGTGTGACAGTTAGTGTGACAGGCAGTTAGTGTTAGGTTTAACCCCTTGATCATTGCCCTAGTTAACCCTTTCACCCCCTATTGCCAGTGTCACTAAGCGATCGGTTTTCTGTTTGCTGTATTAGTGTCGCTGTTGCCGCTAGGTAGCTATTTTTTTTTTCACTGCGATTTTTTTTTACTAAAGACATGTGGCTGAATACATTTTGGCCTAAATGTTTGACTAAAATCTAGTGGGCATTTAGCAGCATATTGATCCTGGGGCTTAAGTGGTTGATCTAAGGCCACATGATCGGTTAAACCGATGAGAACGGTCTGATGGACTGTTTTCATCGGACCAAACCAATCGTGTGTGGGCACCATCGGTTATTTATCCATCGGTTAAAAAAAAGCCAACTTGTTTTAAATTTAACCGATGGATACCTAACCGATAGAAAAAAAAACGATCGTTAGTACGCACGACCACAGAATCAAGTTGACGCATGCTTGGAAGCATTGAACTTCATTTTTTTCAGCACATTGTTGTGTTTTACGTCACCGCGTTCTGACACAATTGTCTTTTTTTAACTGATGGTGTGTAGGCACGACGGACCATCAGTCAGCTTCATCGGTTTAACCGATCGTGTGTACGCGGCCTAACACTCTTTTCAGCTCTGTGTGGCCGGGGCTCATGCTTTAGTTACAGATTTATTTGGTGTTCACTTGACCCTTTTGTAAAAAGTGTCAAAAAAGGCTTCAAGTGGTTAGAAGAGTGATGGATGTGTTGCATAGACATGTGCGGTTCATTTCGTTCCCGAATAAAAATTCAGATACGTTTTTGTTATTCGGATGTATCCGAATTCCCGAATTAGAATAGTACCAAATTTAAACAAATCCGAAATGACAAAATTAGAATTCGGATGAAATTGGAATTCAAATAGTTTTCTAATAGTTTTTGAATTTGAAACGTTTTTTCGAAATTCAACTAGTTTTCCAATTTCCAAAGAGAAATAAATAGAATAAAAAAGGAATAGAATGGAAAAAAAATTCTATTCCTTTTATTTTCTATTCTTTTTGGAAATTGGAAAACTTTTCAAAATCGAAAACTTTTCAAATCGATTCGAAAATGAATAAACAAAACGAATCCCGAAAACCAATACAACACATTTATGTAAATAACAAATGGAAACTAAACGCATTTTTTCGTTCTGCACATGTCTTGTTGTATAAGCTTCTAAAATTGGGCATACAATGCCAGGATTGTTCAATGACCCCTTTTTGGAACGTATACACCCCAAGCTATTTGCTGAGAAGCATGAGTCCATGGAATACTTTACTTTATATTTTTTTTATACATTTTTATATATGTTTTTTATATTTTTCCAAAAGTAATATAACAGATACAAGCATTTCAAAGTTCTGGTTTTCGTGGTATCACTAACCCTATAGAAAATCCTCTTTTCGGTGTCCCTCTTAATATTGGTGGGTGGGTAGCTTCAGCCCAGCACTAATTTTTGGCCATATAGGGCCAGATTCAGTAAGGAGTTACGAAGCCGCGTAGCTCCTTACTGAATCTGGCCCTATATGGCCAAAAGTGAGTGCTGGGCTGAAGCTACCCACCCACCAATATTAAGAGTAACTTCTTAGATGCGCCAGCGTATCTTTTTTCTGTATTCAGAAAACAAGATACGCCGGGATTGAGCTAAGATACGGGATTGAGCTAAGATACGAGCGGCGTAAGTCTCTTACGCGGTCGTATCTTAGTTGCATATTTACGCTGGCCGCTAGATGGCGCTTCCGTTGATTTACGCATCGAATATGTAAATTAGCTAGATACACTGATTCACGAACGTACGCCCAGCCATCGCAGTAATGTTTACGTAAGGCCTTTTTCATCCGTAAAGATAAACCACCAAAAACATGGTGCAGCCAATGTTAAGTATGGACGTCGGGACCGCGTCAAATTTTATAAATTTTACGTCGTTTGCGTAAGCCGGTTCCGAATGGGGCTGGGCGTAAGTTACGTTCACGTAGTTTTCATTGACTATTTGCGATGTGATTTGGAGCATGCGCACTGGGATACGTCCACAGCCGGTGCATGCGCAGTTCGTTTGGCGCGTCATTTACGTGGGGTCACCGTTCATTTCAATGCAACTACATGCCTAATTTGAATTACACGCACTTACGCCGGCCAATTTACGCTACGCCGCCGCAACTTACGGAGCAAGTGCTTTGTGAATACAGCACTTGCCTGTAAAAGTTGCGGCGGCGTAACGTAAATAGGATACGCTACGCCCGCACAAAGATACTCTCCCACCTATGTGAATCTGGCCCATAGAGGTTTGTCCCCATTATACTGGGAACAAAGATAGGTTCTAATTACCAGAAACACGTAACTTTTTTTTAAAGCGGATGTTCACACAAAAAGTGAACCTCCGCTATTTGGATCCCCCCCCCGGTGTCACATTTGGCACCTTTCGGGGGGGTATTTGTACCACTTCCGGGTTCTGACTCCTGCGGGGAATCCAGCCTCGTCACATCGCCCCCTGCTGTCTTCTAGAAAACACTGTTCCCAGGAGAGAGCGGTGACCAGTGGCAGCGCACCGCGATCCTCACACATGTGCAGTAGGGAATCGGGCAGTGAAGCTGCAAGGCTTCACTTCCTGATTCCCTCGCCGAGGACCAATCGATTGCTCAGCCTCGTCTGCTGACATCGCGGGCGCGCTGGACAGGTAGGTGTCCATTTTTTCAAAGTCAGCAGCTGCAGTATTTGTAGCAGCTGGCTTTTAAGAAAATAAATAAAATGGGTGGACCTCTGCTTTATTAACCACTTAAGGACCGCCTCCTGCACATATACGTCGGAAGAATGGCACGGCTGGGCAGATCCACGTAGAGGTACGTCCTGTACTACTACCCAGCCGTGGGTCACGGGCCCTGGAAGCTCCCTGGAGTGCGGCGATCGGTCCCCGGAGCTGAAGAGCGGGGAGAGCCGTGTGTAAACACGGCTTCCCCGTCCTTCACTGTGGCGGCGTCATCGATCGTGTCATCCCTGTTATAGGGGGGACACAATCGATGATGTCAGACCTACAGCCATACCCCCCTACAGTTGTAAACACACATTAGGTCACACATAACTCCTTCAGCGCCACCTGTGGTTAACTCCCAAACTGCAACTGTCATTTCTTTTTTATTTCAATACATTTTTTATTAGATTATTCAAAGTTTTACAATAGCAGTAAATAAAATAGCAATGCAGTGTATTATACAGAGGTGAAACAGTATGCATCTTTGAATGTTCACACAAAATGCTAGTTAGAAGGTCAAGTACATATAATTCTGCCTAAGTAAGGTAAGAGAATTCCCCAAAAAATAAATAAAAAATATATATAATTAATATATAAACAAGAATCCAACATCAATCATAGAAGGAAGCACTGAATTTTCCCGAACACCCCTTATGGGACTCATAGTGTTCGGGAAACAATCCCTCCTCAAGAAACGTCAACTAAACAGAAAAGAATAAATATTGGGATTAAATTAAGTGACATAAATCATGTCAGGTTATCATACCAGAGATTCCAAGATGCCCAATGGATTGCATATTTGTGAAGCAAGCCTAGAGATGATGCTAGAGTTTTCTCATAAGAATTATGAAGGTTGATCAAGTCAACAGCATCATCGGGAGATGGTGGAGTAGAATCTTTCCATTTTCTAGTAATAGATAGTCTAGCCGCTAAGAGTAAGTGAGTTATTGTTCTTTGTAGATTGGCTGGGAAGATTTCTATTCCCAGGAATAACAGAGATAATGCTGGATCGGGTGTTACTTGTGTTTGTGTTATTTCTGAAATTATATTGAAAATTTTTGTCCAGTAGTTGTCAAGTTTAGGGCAACTCCACAATATATGGAACAAGTCTCCCTTGGTGGGACAAAGTCTCCAACACGTGCTAGGGGAATTAGAATCGAATTTGGACATTATTGCTGGAGTAAAATACCAACGTAGAGTAATTTTAGTAGATAATTCCCAGAGGGAGGTGCATTTAGAAGCAGACTGATTGGCTTTACAAGCCATGTGCCATTGGTTATCAGTAAAGGAACATCTTAGGTCTTTTTCCCAAAACAGATGAGAAGAAGATTTAGTAAATATACGTTTTTGTTGCATCAAATTATAGAATAAGGAATTTTTTTGTTGAATTGGTGATGTCAAATATGTCCAAGCCGAAGTATGAATGGACTTGGAGAAATGCCCTAATTTATATAAACAATGTACTACTTGTGTATATTGGGAACAATTGATGTGTGGTAGATCATATTCGGACTGTATAGATTGGAAAGATTTAATGTACCCGTTCGAATAAAAGTCCTGAATATGGTTGATGCCTTTTTTATGCCAGGAAGCAATCGGAATGTGACTAATAAGAAGGTACAATGTTTGTGAGCACATCTGGATTTTCTTCCATTCCAAACAAATTTGGATAAAAGCGTTTGCAGGGATTTAAAAAAAATATTGGGAATAGGAATGGGTAAATTCCGAAAAAAGTATAAAACCTGTGGAAGATTTTAAAAGCAGATAATCTGCCCCACCAAGAAAACTCATGTTTGCTTAATTTTTGAAGGTCTTCCTGTAATTTACTTCTTAGGCCTCGTACACACGAGGGGATATGTCCACTGAAAAGCAGATAATCTGCCGGACAGATTTCTCCACCCACCAGCAGCTTTGAAAACTGGAATCTGTCCGCCCATGTCTGCTGGTTGTACACTTACCAGCAGACATGTCGTCCCCCACGCCGCCGCCGCCGAATTTTGCGCGGAAGTGTTTAACTTACTGGTGCGGTGACATAAACTCGTCTTCCGATGGAAATGGTACCGTTTTCATCGATATGTCCGATCGTGTGTACGAGGCCTAAGGGTTAGGTAATTATGTTCATATAGTGATTTAGTAGTCTTGGTGAGGTAGATGCCCAAATATGGAATCTTAGGGGCTGATTTACCAAGCCTGTGCGCCATGACTCATGGTGCACAAGCAGGAGTAAAAGTAGATTTTCCAGACCAAATCTAAGGGCTTGTTATGCACCTGGAGGGGGACCCCACGCCGTTTTTTTTTTTTATTTGGTGTGGAGTTCCCCTTTATCCCGGTCCTGTCAGGGGGGGGATGCCTGCTCGTCTGTTCATATAATGTATGAACAGCGATCTGTCATTTCCCCTAGTCAGTCCCACCCCCTTTACAGTTAGAACACACCCAGGTAACATAATCAACCCCTTCCTCACCCCTAGTGTTAACCCCTTCCCTGCCAGTGACATTTTTATAGTAAGCAATGCATTTGTATACCATTGGTCGCTAGAAAAATGCCAAAGGTCCCAAAAATGTGTCCGCCATAATGTCGCAGTAGCCATAAAAAGCACTGATCGCCATCATTACTAGTAAAACCAAAATATATTCCTAAAAAAAACCATAAAATGAACCCCTATTTATTACTTTTGCCCAAACCAATCAAGCGCTTATTGCGATTTTTTGGAAGCAAAAATATGTTGAAGAATACTTATCGGCCTAAACTGAGGGCAAAAAAGTTTATTTATATATATTTTTGGGGAGATTTATTATAGCAAACAGTCAAAAAGTTGTCTTTTTATTTACAAAATTGTCGCTATATTTTTGGTTCGAGCAAAAATAAGAAAAAACCCAGAGGTGATCAAATACCACCAAAAAAAAATAAAAAATGTTGTGGGGGAAAAAAGAGGATGCCAATTTTGTTTGGGAGCCACGTCGCACAACCGCGCAATTGTCAGTTGAAAATGACGCAGTGTCGAAACGGTCAGTGACCAGTAATATGGTCAGGGGCTCAAGTGGTTAAAAATTAAGAAAACACTAAAGTTAGCCCAATTTATGGCCATAATGTGAAAGATGAAGTTACACCGAGTAAATAGATACCTAACATGTCACGCTTTAATATTGCACACACTCATGGAATGGCGCCAGTTTAAAATGGTAGGTTACCAGTTTAAAATTACAGAGGAGGTCTAGTGCTAAAAGTATTGCTCTCGCTCTAACGCACGCTATGATACCTCACATGTGGGGTTTGAACGGTGTTTACATATGTGGGCGGAACTTACACATTTAAGGCCCGCCCACATATGTAAACACCGTTCAAACCACACATGTGAGGTATCATAGCGTGCGTAAGAGCAAGAGCAATACTTTTAGCACTAGACCTCCTCTGTACATCAAAACTGGTAACCTACAAAAAAAAAAATGGTGCGTGTTCGCTTCTGACTGCGAGCTACTAGGGACAGGGGCGTTTTAATTATTATTATTTATGTTTGTTACGTAAAAATTCAATAAGACCTCCCCTTCAGGTAGGAAAGCATCAGTTCAGGGGGAAATTTAGCCCTTGTTTAATAGAAAACACCAGTTGCCTTTCACTAGAAACATTTGTTAGTCCAATCCTGGAGATCTGCATCTGCTTTACTATCACTTTCCCGATAAATTTGGTTCCTGCACGTAGACGCGCAACCACCGTGTATTGGATATGCGCATATGTGGTTCTCGGAAAGCGGTGGCCAGCACACAGGTATGACATCACGCCCCTACAGGAAGTTGCTTGTACTGCTGCTAAGGTCTCTGAGGAAGGGATGATACTTATCTGCAAATTAAAAAAATTGTTTATTTAACATTGGGTGGTGTTTGTGGGGGTCCCTAACACACATTCATACATATTAGCAACGCTGTACCCTGGCCTATTGGCATGGTTATATTTTCTTAGTCCTCTCAAAATAAAATTATCAGAAATTTGTGCTTAACCACTTAACACCCACCCGCCGTCAAATGACGGCGGGCGGAATGGTCTATTGTTCTGACAGGACGTCCTGTCATTTAAAGCCGCTAGGGGGCGCGCAATGGCCGCCACGCACCCACGATTGCCCAGTAACTAAGCAGGGACGTGAAGCTCTGTGTGTAAACACAGAGCTCCACGTCCTGTCAGGGAGAGAGGAGACCGATCTGTGTCCCTTGTACATAGGGACTGTAATAGTGAGGGTCCCTGTCACCATGAAAAAATGCAGCAAAAACGGACACAGAGTCTGCATGTCAGTGGACTGCAGAACTACATGGCATAGCTTTGAAACAGAGAAAACTGTTGTGGCAGCTTTCTCCAGGTTTTGCCAAGTTCGAATGGGGCTGTGTGGTTTGGAGATCCTGCAGAGACTTGGACAGGATGGGATCTCCAACCCTGTGTCCAGGTCTTGTGAATAACCAGCAGGTTGTGTGCTCAGGTGAACACAACCAATATAATCAGGGACTAGTGAGAGCAGAGGAGAGGAAGGTGGAGTGTGTGCAGCTGGCTGTTGCTGCAAGACAGACCTGTGGGCGGGGATCTGTCTGTCTGTCTGCCCTGTAAAAGATTACCTCCCTGGTGTGGGGGGGAACTTTGTGCCTGAAGGACTGGGAGGCTGGTAGAACTGAGGTGACTAGCGAGTCCAAGAGAGGCTGAAGGAAGTCTGGGAGACAGTAGACTGGAGAATCCTGTTGAGGCCAGGAGTGGGCCAGATTTAGCAGGTACTACAAGGCTAAGTAAGCCTAGGAGCCAGGAGGCTTGGTATTTTTTACTGGAGAAGAACCCCTGCGTGGGAATCCTGTATATGAACTGTTTTGTTTCCTTTCAATAAAAATGGGTTACCATACCCTCAAATCATAATTATGTCCTCTATTTTGTAGGCAATATAACTTTTGCGCAAACCAGTCACTATACGGTTATTACAATTCTATTTTTTATTTTTTTAACCAAAAATATGTAGAAGAATACGTGTCGGCCTAAACTGAGATACATTTATTTTTTTTTTTTTTAAATGGGATATTTATTATAGCAAAAAGCAAAAAATATTGTGTTTTTTTTTTTTTAAATGTACGCTCTTTTTTTGTTTATAGCCCAAAAAATAAATACCAGTGCGATCAAATACCAGGGCGATCAAATATGGGAACCGAATCGCACGACCGCGCAATTGTCAGTTAAAGCAACGCAGTGCCGGAAGCTAATATTTCATCTGGGCAGGAAGGGGGTGTAGATGCACAGTAGGCAAGTGGTTAAACTAAAACTATAATCAACACAATTTTTTTTTCATCTTGGATAGAGTAAGGGAGGGTTATAGCCCCTGTCAGTTTATTTTGTACCATCCCTGTTCAATTGCGAAGATTTCCCTTCACTTCCTGCCCCATAGCCAAACATGAAGTGAGAAAAAAACTATGCAAATTAAGGGAATCCAATGCCCCCCCCCCCCAGAACTAGTGTGTGTCCCCCACCCTGAAAATTTCTGATCGGGTCATAAAAAAACAGGGTGTGGCCTTGACGGGAAGGGTGGGTCATTTTTCTATTAGGAGGTGCAGAAGTTTAGTCAGGCCTAGAGCAGCACAAAACCTAAATATACTACTGCATATTAGGGCTTATTTAGACAGGATCCGATTTACAGCATGTTTTTTAGATTGTGGGAATAAATCCACGCAGGCACAGGGAGAACATGCAAACTCCAGGCAGATGGTGTCACGGGCGGGATTCGGACCAGCGACCCTTTTTGCTGCTAGGTGAAAGTGCTATCCACTACACCACTGTGCTGAACAAACATCATTGCGGCTGAAAGCATGAGATCAGTGTTTTTTTTCCTGATCTCATGCTTTCCAGCCTGGAGGACAGATGTGGGATCTTATTGACCCCATCTCTCTCCATGGCCCTCTGCTGCGTGTGCAGCCGCTGCAGCATGGCCAACGTAGAGTTCCACCTGGTAGGCATGTCACAGATTAGGCGGTTCTTGGGCAAGTTGTATTCCTTTTGGAGGTATGCCAGCTGAACACTGGCATTATATGACCATCAGAAATGCACACAGAGTTTCCTGGTCTGCTTCAGGACATCCTGTAAGCCCGGGTACCTGCCCAAGAACCGCTGCACCACCAAGTTAAGGACATGATCAAAACAGGGCACATGGGTCAGTTTTCCCTGTCGCAGGGCAGAGAGGAGGTTGGTGCCATTGTCGCAAACCACCATTCCTGGCTTAAGATGGCGTGGTGTCAACCACCTCTGAGCCTGCCCCTGCAGAGCTGACAGAACCTCTGACCCAGTGTGGCTCCTGTCCCCCAAGCGCACCAGCTCAAGCACTACATGGCATCTCTTTCCCTGCATACCTGGGTAGCCCCTTGAATGCCTACAGAGCACCGCTGGTTCAGAGGACACATCAGCACAGGAAGAGGCCACAGAGGAAGAAGAAGAGGAGGGGGTGGAGGAGAGAGGTGTGTCACAACCAGTAGTAGCATTTTGGAGGCGTGGTGGCAGAACAACCTCCAACACTACTGTACCTTGTCCTGCATTCTTCCCCAGCTGCCAGCAGAGTCACGCAATGCACCGTAAAATATAGGTAACGTCCCTGTCCATACCTGCTGGACCATGAGTCAGCGGTAATATGCACCTTACCACTGACCGCAATGTCCAGCGAGGCATGGACATTGCCTTCCACATGCCGGTTGAGAGCCCATATCGTCTTCTGTGAAAAAAAGTGGCGTTTGGGAACCTGCCACTGAGGTACCACACATTCCACAAACTCACGGAAGGGGGCAGAATCTACCAACTGAAAGGGCAGCAGTTTAAGTGCTAGCAACTTAGCTAAGCTAGCATTCAACCGCTGGGCATGTGGATGGTTGGGAGAGAACTTATTTTGGCGCTGCAGTAGCTGGGGCAGGGAAATTTGCCTGGTACAATCTGATGTTGGTGTACCGATAGTAGATTGCCCGCAAGTACTTGGCTGTGACACACCTAATTCTATACCTTCAGTCCTATCAGTGCAGGCGTCAGAGAGGACTGAAGGTATAGTGGGGTTGGAGATCCCAGTTGATGAGGAGCAAGGAGAGGTCCGCTTTGTTCTTTGGTGTGGGTCTTTGAGGTACGCTTGCCAACAAACTGCATGGCAGGTCGATATATGTCTGGTCAAGCATGTGGTGCCCAAGCGGGTGATGTTTTGGCCACGCAAGATACGCTTGCGACATATGTTGCAAATAGCAGCGGTGCGATCTGATGCAAAAAAGGCCCACATCAAAAAACATTTGGAATAACGCAGAGAGACAGCAGCGCCCAGCAAATGGGGAGCTCTGCGTAGTGACGCAGTCGGTGTGCTGCCCTTAAGCTGGCCCCTGGAGGGCATTCTGCCTCATTGGAGCTGTGCCTCCTCCTCCTCTCTCCTATCACCCTCTCCCTGGGCTCACGTTACTGCCTTTCTCTAGCTTTGTACCATCATCTGAGCCTTCAAAACGCTGCGCACCCTCCTGTAGCATGTACCCAACACTGTAATCAAACAGTTAGGGGGTCTCCTCAGGAGGACATGGTGGGGATAGGGAAGGAGTGACTGATGCCATTGAGCAGAGAGAAGAGGCTGCGTTGGCAGCTGCTTTGCCAGACAAAGTACCCGGAGCCTGGGTGAGAGAGGATGAGGAGGATGAGGATGGCTTGGTCATCCACTCTACCAAGTCTTCGACATGTTGCGGCTCAACACAGTCAGCAGCCGAAAAAAAGGACTGGCTTGTCCCACGGCCACGTGCTGATGAGGATGCACCGTGTCCACGACCAGCACTGTTGCCTCTAGACGTAGAGCCTGCTTGCCCTCTTTTGTTGGCTCGTGACTTTCTGCCTCTCCTTGTTGTCCTTCCAGACATACTAATGGCCTGCAGGGAAATGTAGCTGCACAAATAGTGACAATACTTGCAGATCCCTGCCTGTGGTATTAGTATGAGAACACCAGCAATTGTAGTCAGGTAGCTTTAGGTGCACACTGTGCAGAGGACACAGTACACCAAGTGAAAATACTTGCAGATCCCTGCCTGTGGTATTAGTATGAGAACACCAGAAATTGTAGTCAGTTAGCTTTAGGTGCACACTGTGCAGAGGACACAGTACACCGAGTGAAAATACTTGCAGATCCCTGCCTGTGGTATTAGTATGAGAACACCAGCAATTGTAGTGAGGTAGCTTTAGATGCACACTGTGCAACGGACACTAAAACTGAATTCTGTATGTCCCTGCCTGTATTTGTATGAGAACACCGGAAATTGTATTCAGGTAAGCTTTAGGTGCACACTGTGCAAAGGACAATAAAACGAAATACTGTATGTCCCTGCCTGTATTTGTATGAGAACACCGGCAATTGTATTTAGGTAAGCTTTAGGTGCACATTGTGCAAAGGACACAGTACACTAAGTGAAAAACAATCACCTGCCTGCCTGTCAGTATATTGGGAAGAGCATACAGGAACTGATCTAGCTAATTTGAATACAGTGTATAAATATACAGTACAGACCAAAAGTTTGGACACACCTTCTCATTCAAAGAGTTTTCTTTATTTTCATGGCATCAAAACTATAAATGAACACATGTGGAATTATATACATAACAAAAAAGTGTGAAACAACTGAAAATATATAATTTTCTAGGTTCTTCAAAGTAGCCACCTTTTTTCTTTGATTACTGCTTTGCACACTCTTGGCATTCTCTTGATGAGCTTCAAGAGGTAGTCACCTGAAATGGTCTTCCAACAGTCTTGAAGGAGTTCCCAGAGATGCTCGGCACTTGTTGGCCCTTTTGCCTTCACTCTGCGGTCCAGTTCACCCCAAACCATCTCGATTGGGTTCAGGTCCGGTGACTGTGGAGGCCAGGTCACCTGGCGCAGCACCCCATCACTCTCCTTCTTGGTCAAATAGCCCTTACACAGCCTGAAGGTGTGTTTGGGGTCATTGTCCTGTTGAAAAATAAATGATGGTCCAACTAAACGCAAACCGGATGGAATAGCATGCTGCTGCAAGATGCTGTGGTTGCCATGCTGGTTCAGTATGCCTTCAATTTTGAATAAATCCCCAACAGTGTCACCAGAAAAGCACCCCTACACCATCACACCTCCTCCTCCATGCTTCACAGTGGGAACCAGGCATGTAGAGTCCATCCGTTCACCTTTTCTGCGTCGCACAAAGACACGGTGGTTGGAACCAAAGATCTCAAGTTTGGACTCATCAGACCAAAGCACAGATTTCCACTGGTCTAATGTCCATTCCTTGTGTTCTTTAGCCCAAACAAGTCTCTTCTGCTTGTTGCCTTTCTTTAGCAGTGGTTTCCTAGTAGATATTCTACCATGAAGGCCTAATTCACACAGTCTCCTCTTAACAGTTGTTCTAGAGATGTGTCTGCTGCAAAAGGTGGCTACTTTGAAGAACCTAGAACATGACATATTTTCAGTTGTTTCACATTTTTTTGTTATGTATATAATTCCACATGTGTTAATTCATAGTTTTGATGCCTTCAGTGTCACTCTACAATTTTCATAGTCATGAAAATAAAAAAAACTCTTTGAATGAGAAGGTGTGTCCAAACTTTTGTTCTGTACTGTATATACAACACCTGGGATGCATATATATCTTCTACACACTGTCACTGCAGCTAACTGACTCGCCTGCCTGCTCTATCTAACTCAATTGAAATTACACTGTCTTTCTCTCTCTGTCTGTCTTTCACCAACGCTGCAACACACTACACAAGGCCGACTTCCAGGAAGCCATATAGTGTGGCATGTACTAAATCCCCTGAGGCATAATTGGCCAAAGCCACCCTGGCTTTAGCCAATTACGGCTCTCTGTACAGACGGCGCTGTGATTGGCCAAGCATTGCAGGTCATAGTGCATGCTTGGCCAATCATTAGCCAGCAATGCACTGCGATGCCGCAGTGAATTATGGGGCGTGACACGCCACTCAAATTTGGCGCGAACGCCCCATAACGTTCGCAGTTCGACGAAGCTCATCCCTACTCCTGAAGAAGTGGTAGTTTTCTGCGAAACATGTTGAGGAGTTCTGTTCACAGAAGACCCATTACATCTCCTCTATTGATTCTGGAGTATACCAAGTATCAGTGTAACATTTATATAGACAAATCTTATTATTTCGTGTTAATCTGAAATTTATGTTTCTATATGTATCTGGATACATTGTTTTTATATTTTTGTATGAATGAAACAATCTTAATACTCTAGGTGTATTCCATCCAGGGTACAGAGATAGTACATTCCTGTTTCCCTGTTGGAGACCACTAGGGGAATGGTCTCCTTTCCATATTTTCCATAAAGTTTTCTTACATGTTTCAGACTTGCAACCTTTAAATCATAACTGACTCAAACTAAATGACCACACATAAAAATACCTGCTCGGGTTTGCGATGTGAGGGAGTGTTTAAACGTTAACTATTTATTTGCATAAATGCTTTTTTTAAAACAGGATAACAATAAAAACAATATGTAACCAAAGACAAAGACTCACAGCATATGTCTTAAACCATCTATAGTTAATGAACTACAATAATATAACAAAGTAATCATATAGCAAAAACAAAATGAAGCCACTCTCCTTCTAAAAGCCCAGAATGAATGCTGTTCTTACGCTGTGTAGTATAGGATATAATTATGCCCATCAGAAAGGCATTGCCTAATTCCCAGAACAAAGTAGGATTGGTTGACCACACGGTCACACCGTTCAGGTACGCCTGACATATTTATCAGTGGACCTGAACGGCCGCTCTATTGATCTCTGACATGTCCGCTGAAATTCGACCCAATCCGATAAAATCAGACGGGTGGCGATACCACTTGGTAACCACTTGGTGCCCCCAGGCCGTCATATGACGTCCTTGAATTTGAGCAGGGATATCTGAATGATGCAGCTACAGGCATCATTCAGATATCAGCATTTTCTACACCATAAGAACAATCATATCGTCTGTCCCGCTGATCATTCTTATGGGCGGCGAAAGGGGACGTCCCCCCTCTCCCGCCACCCTCCAGTGCTTCTACCGACTCACCAATGCGATTGCAATGCCCCAGATGCCCCGGATGTTTAACATAGAGATTTCCAGTGGACCAGATGGTCGCCGGAGTCTCTATGATCGTCGGAGGCCGGGTGCGATGTTATGACGTCATGCCCGGACTCTGCATTCAAAAGAATGGCACTGCCTCGGCTGGAAAGGCAGGATCATTTTATTTTTTATTTTAGGCTTCCCGCCCTAGTGGTGAGATGGGGTCTTATTGAATACCCCATATCTCACTGTAAAGAGGACCTGTCATGCCATATTCCTATTACAAGGGATGTTTACATTCTTTGTAATAGGAATAAAAGTGATCACATTTTTTTAATTTTTTTTAAAAGTGTAAAAATTTTAAGTAAAATTAACAATAACTTATTTTTTTTAAGTGTTCCTGTCCCTGTGTTCTTGCTTGCAGGAGCGAATGCATACGTAAGTCCCGCCCACATATGAAAATGGTGTTCAAACCACACATGTGAGGTGTCGCCGCAAATGTTAGAGAGAGAGCAATAATTCTAGCTCTAGACTTCCTCTGTAAGGGCTCTTTCACACGGAGCACCCGTTTAGATCCGCCTGCCGTTTTTTTATGCGGACCCTCTATGGAGCCGCGGAAGTCAGCAGTGACATGCCAGCTGACATCCGACCCGCTCCGATCCGCCAAAGTGTGACCGAGGAAAAACCTACTTTTCCATCCGTCTGGCGGAACGGATCGGATGAACACGGACAGACGGTCCGTGTTCATCTGATCCCCCCCATAGGGGAGAGCGGAGAAAAGACAGGGCGGTCCCTGCACAGTGTGCGGGGACCGCCCTGTCATCCGCCGACTCAGCGGGGATCAACGGAGCGATCCCCGCTGAGCAAACGGAGGTGCACGGGGCGAATCATTACTGATCCGCCCTGTGTGAAAGAGCCCTAACTTAAAACATGTAACCAGTAAAAAAAAATTAAAGGGGTTGTAAAGATAAATGTTTTTTCACCTTAATGCATCCTATGCATTAAGGTGCAATAACATACGGCAATACTGTGCCCCCCAAGCCCCCATTATACTTATCTGACCCCTTGAAAGTCCCGCGCTCGCCCCCGACATCCTCTATGCCACTCAACCTCAGTCATAGGCTTGTGCTGCTGTCAATCACATCCAATGACGTGGCACGCCGAGGCGGGGCTGAGTGATACAGTGAGCGGCAATAGTCGCCGGCTGTATCACGGGAGCGCGCCCGCAGGAACTCAACATCATGCTCGCATTAAGGTGTTGAGTCCTTGCGGGGGGAGCCGAGACAGCCGCAGAGGGACTCGGTTTGAGGCCACTCTGTGCATTTATGTGTTATTTAAAAAAATATAAAAAATTACTTTACAACCCCATTAAAGCGTCGCCTATGGGGATTTTAAAGCGGATCTCCACCCTAAAGTGAAGATCCGCTGATTGGAACCCTCCCCCCCTCCGGTGTCACATTTGACACTTTTCAGGGGGGAGGGGGGTGCAGATACCTGTCTAAAGACAGGTATCTTCACCCACTTCTGGCCCGCAGTCTCGGGCAAAAGACGGGTTTTTCCCGCTGTGTGCTGGGAACTCTCGGCTCCCAGCACACAGCGGGAGCCAATCGGCGGGTGCAGCGCGACTCGCGCGTGCACCGTAGGGAACCGGGCAGTGAAGCCGCAGCGCTTCACTTCCTGGTTCCCTCACCGTGGATGGAGGGGGGAGCAGCAGAGAGACGAGCGAACGTTTGTCCTCTGCTGCGGACGCCGCTGGACTCCAGGACAGGTAAGTGTCCTATTATTAAAAGTCAGCAGCTGCAGTATTTGTAGCTGCTGGCTTTTAAAAAAAAAATTTAATGGGCCATCCGCTTTAAGTGTCGAAGTTTGGCACCATTCTACGAGCGTGTGCAATTTTGAAGTGTTACATGTTAGGTATCTATTTACTCGGCGTAACTTCATCTTTCACATTATGCAAATAAAATGGGGCTAACTATATATATTTTTTTTTTAAAGCATGAAACATTTTTTTTCCAAAAAAAAAACGCGTTTCAAAAATTGCTGCGCAAATAACGTGCAAGATAAAAAGTTGCAATGACCCCAATTGTATTCTCTAGGGTCTCTGCTAAAAAAAATGTATATAATGTTTGGGGGTTCTATGTAATTTTCTAGCAAGAAAAAAATATGATTTTTACATAGGTGTGTAATGTTTTTCAATTGGCCTGGGTGCAAAGTGGTTAAAAATAGAATGGAAAAACGTGTTATTTTTGTAGACTCATGACAGTGGAAGAATGCAATGGGGGCAAATATGTATTTTAGAGTGAAGATCCACTTTAAGAGCTGGCTGTTTATACTGAGGGATGACTGATAGGACTTATCGCTCACTGAGTATACATTTATGGCACTTTTTTTTCAGCTGTTAGACTCAGGAAAACAGGAAGAATATTCAGGAAAGAGAATAGAGAGCAGCCATAGCTCCTCACACAGCGGAATAAATCCGACGTATACTCCTTCAATTAACGTAAGTGTTCTTTTTAGGTTTTCTCTTGTAAAATTCTCTTTGGGGTTTCTGCTTGCTGTAAAGTAGTCCGCTACGGATAAGTTCTAATTGGAGAAAAAACAAATTTATTCTCTTTTTATGTCTCTCATAAAATATAGAGTTTATTAGGGAAAGTACACAGAAGCACAGCTAGCTAGGTCTTTGTTTTTTTTTGTTTTTTTGGTGTATTATTCGATTCTTCCAGCTCTGGATCACTGCATTTATGTCCGGCTCCTTTTTCTATTTTACAATCTTCAGCATAAACCTCTAGCACCCGACTGCCTGTGTCTCATGAGGGATTGTTTCACTCGTTGCTTTGTTAGTTACAGAATCGCTCAGCTCAAGGATTAAAAAATAAATTAAAAATCTCTCTCTCACCCACCCTTTGCAGCTATAACAGCTTCAACTCTTCACAAGGTTTAGGAGTGTGTCTACGGGAATGTTTGACCATTCTTCCAGAAGCGCATTTGTGAGGTCAGGCACTGATGTCGGAATGAGAAGGCCTGGCTCCCAGTCTTCACTTGAATTCATCCCAAAAGTGTCCAATGTGGTTGAGGTCAGGACTTGGGGTGCAGGCTAGTTAAGTTCCTCCACCCCAAACTCGCTCATCCGTGTCTTTATGGACCTTGCTTTGTGCACTGGTCCAACTCATTTGGTGGAGGGGGATTATGGTGTGGGGGTTGTGTTTCGGGGGTTGGGCTTGGCCCTTTAGTTCAAGTGAAGGGAACTCTTAGGCCGCGTACACACGATCGGTCCAACCCAATGAGAATGGTTCGACGGACCGTTTTCATCTGTTCACAGACTGATGGTCTGATGTGCGTACACACCATCAGTTCAAAAACCGATCGTGTCAGTACGCGGTGACGTAAAACACAATGAAGTGCCGAAAAAAATGAAGTTCAATGCTTCCAAGCATGCGTCGACTTGATTCTGAGCATGCGCGGGTTTTTGGACCAATGCTTTAGCGTACTAACCATCGGTTTGGACCGATGGTCAGGCGTCCATCGGTCCGATTTTAAAGCAAGTTTTAAAACTTTGATCCGACGGACTTAAAGGATCACTAAAGGATTTTTTTTTTTAGCTAAATAGCTTCCTTTACCTTACTGCAGTACTGGTTTCATGTCCTTATTGTTCGTTTTTGCTTTGAAGTTGCTGTAATCCTGCTCTGATCTCCACACTTCCTGCTTGTCTGTTTCCTTATAACCACAGTACTGGGAGCTTTCTCACGGAGCTGTCATTACTGTGTGTCTAAAACTTCCCAGAACCAATCAGATTCATTTTAAAAACAAAACACTGCCCTGGATTTGTTTGTTTTTGTTCTGTGTGTCTATTTCTACTTTACAGAAACATGAACCTATGTTGATCCCTGCTGAGCCGGCAGATAACAGGGCGGTCCCTGCACACTGTGCAGGGACCGCCCTGTCAGATCTCCGCTCTTCTCTATGGGGGGGATTGGATGAACACGGACCGCCTGTCCGTGTTTTCACCCGATCTGCAGAAGGATGG
The DNA here is from genome assembly GCA_029574335.1 of Rana kukunoris. Classification (NCBI taxonomy): domain Eukaryota; kingdom Metazoa; phylum Chordata; class Amphibia; order Anura; family Ranidae; genus Rana; species Rana kukunoris. Next base: position 201,530,111 of record CM056057.1, read on the forward strand.
AAAAATAGGATTTTCCTCCATCTGCAGAATTGGACAATAGCGGGGACCAATGAGATCGCTGACACCAGCTATCCCATAGGGATTAATGTACGTCCATATTTCATCCGAAAATGGGTGGATGAAATACGGACATACTGTCCGCATGTGTAAAAGGGCCCTGACATTTTGGACAATTTAATGCTCCTAACTATGTGGGAACAGTTTGGAGATGGCCCCTTCCTGTTCCAACATGACTGCACACCAGTGCACAAAGCAAGGTCCATAAAGACATGAATGAGTGAGTTTGGGGTGGAGAAACTTGACGCCTGTAAGAACGATCAAGCGGCGGAACTTATGGTGCACAGAATCGCTGGCTGAAAAGAATGATGTCTGAATGCTGCCTGTAGCTGCAGGCAGCATTCAGATATCCCCGCTGAAATTCTCAGTGATATCCCACTAACAGCTATCTAACAAGGAATGTTTTTCTTACTAACAGTTGGTAAATAAAAGCAGCGTTGTCACCCTATAATAGGAAGTAGGAAGTTACTGACAGGATTACCAGGTGAAATGACATTTTAAGAAGTCTGAAGATATATGCAAATATCGTATTTTCCGGCGTATAAGACGACTTTTTGCATCTAAAATCATGCCCCAAAAGTGGGGGGTCGTCTTATACGCCAGGTACCTGTCTGTCAGACGGAGGCCATCCATTATTTAAAAGCCGTGCCTCCTCCTCTGACTGTTCTGTGATAGGCGGAACACTAATTTTCCCAGCAGAGCCTCTGTTCAGTGTTCCGCCTATCACGGATGCCTTCTTATCCTCAGCCTCGGACGAGAGTACATCCGTGATAGGCAGAATACTAAACAGAACAGAGGCTCTGCTGGGAAAATTCGTGTTCCGCCTATCACGGAACAGCCTGAGGAGGAAGCGCAGCTTTTGAATAATGGATGGCCTCCGTCTGACATACTCTGCAAACAGGAGAAGGTAGGGAGATCGTCGAGGCAGGTAATGGAATGGCACAGCGAGGCATGTATTGATGGCACAGCGAGGCATGTATAGATGGCACAGCAAGGCATGTATAGATGGCACAGCGAGGCATGTATAGATGGCACAGCGAGGCATGTATAGATGGCACAGCGAGGCATGTATAGATGGCACAGTGAGGCATGTATAGATGGCACAGCGAGGCATGTATAGATGGCACAGTGAAGCATGTATAGATGGCATAGTGAAGCATGTATAGATGGCACAGCGAGGCATGTATAGATGGCACAGCGAGGCATGTATAGATGGCACAGCGAGGCATGTATAGATGGCACAGTGAGGCATGTATAGATGGCACAGTGAGGCATGTATAGATGGCACAGCGAGGCATGTATAGATGGCACAGTGAAGCATGTATAGATGGCACAGTGAAGCATGTATAGATGGCACAGCGAGGCATGTATAGATGGCACAGCGAGGCATGTATAGATGGCACAGCGAGGCATGTATAGATGGCACAGTGAGGCATGTATAGATGGCACAGTGAGGCATGTATAGATGGCACAGCGAGGCATGTATAGATGGCACAGTGAAGCATGTATAGATGGCACAGCGAGGCATGTATAGATGGCACAGCGAGGCATGTATAGATGGCACAGCGAGGCATGTATAGATGGCACAGTGAGGCATGTATAGATGGCACAGTGAGGCATGTATAGATGGCACAGTGAGGGGGTCGTCTTATACGCCCAGTCTTCTTATACGCCGGCAAATACGGTATAAAGTTTCAGTACTTGGGTTAAAGCAAACCTAAGTGTGTGATCAGCCAAAACATTTTTATGTTTTTGATAGAGTGGGTAAAAATGAAAACTCTTGCTTGGTTTGTACTTCTATCCGGGGGCACCGTTCGAGAGATGTCCTCTAATGCCATTGACAATGGTGTCAGAAAACAAAGAGAAAGTCGTGGAAATTCTTTAAAAGCAACAACGACAGCCTTTAGTAGACATGTGCAATTTGTTTCATTACTAATCAAAATTCAGACAACATTTTCTTTATTCAGAAATTCGGACGTATCTGAATTTCCAAATCACAATAGTACCCAATTTCAACAAATCTGAAATAAATTATAACAAAACAAATTATCTGTATTCAAATTTGAAAATAAATTCAAATTCAAAAACTATTTTGAATTCAAAAATGAATTTAAATTTGAAATGGTAACATAATAAATACAGTAAAGTATAAAAGTGAAATAAGACCGGTTTTCCCGTCTGGAAAATTGGCCGTGTGTATGTTCCATCGCAGTTTTCCCGTCAGGAAACATGTTCTCTTTTTTCCCGCCGGGATTCCCAGCAGTTTTTAAGCCGGTAGTTAACCTATGGGGAAAATCTGCGGTGGAGCGTACACACGGCCGGGTTTCCTGACCAAAGCTCTCATTGTAGTTTTCCTGCCGGGAAACCCGGCCGTGTGTAGGGGAAAAAGCTACCGAACAGGTTCTCGGTTTTCCCCTTGGTTTTCCCAGCTGACTTTTTATCGCCGGGAAAACCGATCGTGTGTACAAGGCATTTGGCTGCTTTATAAAATAGAATAGAACAAAATAAATAAATAGAATAGAATAAAACATAACAGGATAGAAAATAATATAAATGAAAATAATAAAAAAATAGAATAGAATAGAATAAAATAGAATGAATATAGCCATCTTCTGAAATGTACATTTTGAAATGATTTAAAAAAAACACATAATTTACAAAAGGAATCCAAATATACGAAACAAATTCAGAAAATGAATCATTCTAACATAATTATTAATTTAGTGACCAAATCTGAAACAAAACAAATTTTTCCAATGTGCACAACTCTGGTCATCAGTAGCGTGGGAAAGGGCCAGAAACTCGTCAGATTTTTATTTGCCCCGCTGCAGATTCTTCCTCGCCTTTCTGTTTGGTGAAAGTGTTGTCACGCCGGTTATAAGTGAAGGCACATCTCTCCAACGTAGCCCCTGATAGCAAAAAAAATAACAACACAGGGCCTAATCCTTCCCCACTCAATCCAGAACTGAACGAAAAGAAAGTTTGGGCTGGACATACACTTTAATTCATTACAGTTTTTCTTTGATTTGAATTTACTAACCTTTATCTTTTTCTACTCTATTTTATAGGTCCCATTTATCACCTCTCCCTGGTTTTTGGACTTTCTGCCCATTCCAATTCATACTTGATTTCTGATGATGTCACCACATCTTAAATTTTTCATCTTACTCTCGGTTTCTCTTGTTTTCTTTTCTCTAACCCAATTTCTTTTTAACAAAACTCCCTTCTTTATACGCTCACAACACTCCGCTCCCAAAAATAAACCAGTCCATCTCCTTATTTTGTCATCCTGGAGATCGGGTTCTTCATTCCTTGGACAGATCTTCAATCGTCACAATGACGTCTTTTACCTCTTTGAGCCTGGACATCCCATCTGGATGAAGTTACGGGATGAAAGTTCCGAGCTGCTACATTTCCTCTTAAGAGATCTTCTACGATCACTTTTCACCTGTGATGTGTCCCCTCTTCATCAGTATCTTCCTAATGGGGGAAATCATATTTCTGACTTGCACTTCTTTGCAGAAACTCGAGCGCTCTGCACCCCACCATTTTGTTCCGCCTTTATTCCTTCTGAAGGTTACGATCGCCTCAAGTGCTACCATCGGTGCAAAAATTATTTGCTGGATAGAATGGCAGAAACATGCAAGACATACAGCCATGTTGTGATGAAAACAGTCCGGATTTTAGACCTTTCTGTTCTGCTTCCCCTTTTCCGAGACCCTGCTTTTAATCTTCACATTTTGCACCTTGTCAGGGATCCCCGAGCTGTTGCTTTGTCAAGGAAATCCTTTATTCTTAATACTGATGACCATATTGTACTTAAAGCTGATGGAAATAAAAATATTACAATAAGCAGGGTAATGGAGAAGATTTGCAAATCTCAGGTTGACATCAACAATGTGGCTAAAGCAGCTCAGGTGTTGCGAGGGAGATACATGGTAATTCGACATGAGGACCTTTCTAATGAGCCCCTTAAATACCTTAAAAAAATTTACAGTTTTGCTGGCCTGTCTCTCACTAAAGACCTGAAACAGTGGGTTTACAATATAACTCATAAGGAGGTAGAAGAGTCCCTGACTTTCTCACGAGACTCCTCAAAGGTGGTCCAAAAATGGAGAACTGCTCTGAACTATAGTTTCGTAAAAGAGATTCAAGACAACTGCCAAGAGGCAATGGATCGGTTTGGTTACAGGCCCGCAAGATCCAAAACAGAACAGCAAAACTTGACTCTGGACTTAGTAAATAAGGAATTGTCATTGGAATAAGCCAAATAATCCTGCACAAGTGAACAACAGTGTACCTCATAGCCCTACACAACCTCCTGATGCCACTAGGAAAGGTTCTCACTAGTGAATTTTCTATGAGAATGCAGCACGATGAATGGTTTTGCAGTGGCTTTGGCACAGAATGGAGAACTTTGGTTTGCAGATACCTATACTTGAAAAACATAAAATGTCATTGTCTAATTCAAACCTATAATACACATGGTGTGGGAGTGAAGTTAATGACAAGCATTGATTTATCCCAGTGAGAAACATGAGAGAGAAGCTCGTTCCCTCGCTTGACACTGATTGGCTTAAGGGGCAAATCTGACACTCCACGATCTCAAATAAGCTAAAACTTTGTTAGAAAGTTTTGCCCTAAATTACAAGAATTACAAGAACTGGCGTGGCCCTGGATCAGATTTTGGCCAGAATGACAGCAGAGTATCGTAAGGACTGTCCTTCCTTGCGTGTCTTGCATCGAGTGTAGTAGTGAAGTTGACTCTGAATCAGTTGTTTTTTTCCATGTCCCTAATTCTTAGACCAGACTTCCCACGGGTGATTTTCCATTTCCTGAAGGGGTCTCTGAAAGGCGGTTAGAGTTCCCCTATACTAATATGTACTAATAATGCATTATAAGGCTTGTTAGAGTTCCCCCTTAGTGATGAATGCTTGTATGTTTACGTATCCTTTTACCCAGAGCTTTTAGGACAAATTGCCAGTTTGTTATTATGTATTAGGCAAAGAATTATAACATTAGATTAGCTGCAGTAGAAATGAGATATCTGCAGGGCACAAAGATGAGATTGCTATATTCTATGCACGGTGTATAATTGTGACGAATATTACTTGTATAACCTAATTACTTACATATGATTGGCTGGGACAAGGGCGTTCCTTCTTGTATGATTTGATTATGTACAAGTACGCATGAGAAAATAAAGTAGAGTTTTTGGACACACCATATGTGCATGTGTTTCTGACTGGCAGTGCATTGGGGACTTGGGGTCTAGTTGAACTACTTACCTAACAAATGGTGGCAGCGGTGGGACAGTCATCTTGCAGGTAGGTGAAGATCTTTGTAAAGATTTTATTTGCGAAAAATATTCACTTATGCCGCGTACACACGATCACTTTATGTGATTAAAAAAAAACGACGTTTTCTGTAAAGTAAAAAACGACGTTTTTGAAACTTCAATTTTCAAAGACGATGTTGCCTACACACCATCGTTTTTTCACAATGCTCTAGCAAAGGGAGGTTACGTTCACCACTCTTTTCCATTGAAGCTCGCTTCATAACTAGCTTCTGGGCATGCGTGGGTTGAAAAACGTCGTTTTAAAGACGTTTTTTGCTACACACGGTGATTTTTTGTGAAACAAAAAACAACGTTTTGAAAAACGACACAAAAAATTGAAGCATGCTTTAATTTTTTTGTGTTGTTTTTCACAAGACATAAAACAACGTTTTCCCCCACACACAGTCATTTAAATTGACGTTTTTAAAAACGTCGTTTTTTTTCATCACATAAAGTGATCGTGTGTACGCGGCATGACTCTGTCAGCGATTGATCGCACTCATATTTTAATTAATTTTTTTTTTATGCCCAGGGGACGCTAGGTTGGCCTTCCCTGTGGTAGATGTTAGGGTTGTGTAGATAAAAGATATTTCCCGCTAGGTTGGTCGGAATAAAGATAAGAGATATTGTCCCGCTAGGTTGGCCGGACTTAGTTTAAGATAGATATTGAGAGCGCTATTGTTGTCTCCCACAATAAAGGACGGATGTATGGAAACTCTTAAGAGGTTATATAATCGCAATTTCTTTCTTGATTGGCCATTGTTTATATGTTCTTAAAGGTTGATATATGATTGAAAGTATATACATGTATATATGACATCTAAATGTGATTACTGTTTAACTGGTTTATTTATATGTTTTTATATCCCCCCTAGTTGGTTATTAAGGGAAACTTAAATTTAAAGGTGTATACACAAAATACATATCTCAGTTTGCTTTTGCTTATTTTTCTATCACATAGAGGTATAAGTATAATCTTGTATAGAGGTATAAGAATATTGTTGGTGCCTGGTAAGTGACCAGAGTGTGAGTGGACTGTTTTGTTATTTCAGTAATCAGACATCAATGTAAAAAAGAAAGTGATGAGGGAAGGGGAGGGATGGGCTGGGAAAATAAGAGGGATAAGAAAAAACAGAGGGATTGCACTCACATGGGCCACATCCGTATATAGGATCAGAAAAATGAAAACAATAACTGTGGAGAGGTATTGATGGTTGGACTTTCGAGGCCAAGGAAGTAGTTTAAAAATATAATTTTAATATCATCATTTAGATAAAACAAAATAAATGCATAATAACATATACATAAAAATAACAATAATACATATACATGGGTGAACCACTGTATACAAAATCCCTAAAGTCGCCGACGCACGTTTCGCCGTGGGGCTTCTTCAGGATGGATGTTAAGGATTTTGTGAGATGATGTATACTCAGAAAACAAAATAGTTGTCTGTAATGATACAGGGTTATATGTTATTCACATTGCCACAGTAGTATAAAAAAGATTTTTTGAAATAAAAAACAATGAAAGAGAAAGAAATTGCAGCATATAATTACATAGCCGATGATTCTACAGCGAATGCAATCCAGGGCGCACACTGCAATCGGATATTCAATGGTATGATAAGTACTTGATTCAAGAAAGTCCTCAGATCTTGTTATAGATCTATTTAATAGAAATATAAATATAATCGCTTAATATTTTGAAAGAGAAGGGTACCAATAAGGTGAAAAAAAGTAATCAGACATATTTTAGAGATAAGTAACCACTTAAGGACCGCCTACTGCACATTTACGTCGGCAGAATGGCATGGCTGGGCACATCAAGATCGTTGGTTTTAGTACCCAGCCGTGGGTTTCCGAAGCTATTCGCGGACCCGATCGCCGCTGCAGTGCGGCGATGGAGCGGAAGAAAATATGGCCGGAGCAATCGCGTCATCCCTGTAACAGGGGGACGCGATCGATGACGTCACATCTACAGCCACACCCCCCTACAGTTGTAAACACACCATTAGGGCACACATTCCCTACAGTTAACTCCCAAAGCAACTGGTAAACAATGCAATTTAAATGCAAAAAAAAAAAAACAAGGAAGAGGAGGAAAGAAGGAGAAGGAAGGGGAGAAAAAAAAAAAGAAGGAAAACCAATAAGGTGAAAAAAAGTAATCAGACATATTTTAGAGTATAAGAACATTATTAATGTCTCATAGATGTTCTGAATGTGTTGTGGGTGTACTGTATTGCTATTACGGAACTCACACATATTTAATATCAAGTGTGCAGGGTGGGTATCATTCAAGGATCAGTAAGGGTCCCTTATTTCGAGAAGGTAAAACGTGGGTCCAGGTATTGACCACATACCAACAGAGCCACCCCCCTATGTTCCCCAAAAGAACGTGGAAAGTTTGTACCCCGCACTAACGGTACCAGCTCAGCTCTCACATCAAGGTTTTCTTTTGGCTGCAGCAGTTTATCAGACCCAGCCCATAACAAGGAGACCCCCAGCCCAATCAGCACAAGATCAACTGAACAGCAAGAGAGAGTCCAAAAAGACACTGAAAAAAACGTATACCCCCATAGCAGAAAGGTATATTCCTGGAGTAGTAAGTATAGACACTGACACGGGATCATTGAGGGGGGTAGAAAGGTTGGTCTGACTTGCAAGTTACACAACATACTGCATCTTAAAGGTACATACACCAGCTAGAAGTAGAAGACATGCATTTTGAGTAAATCATCTGTTAAAAGATGATTTAAGGGACAACCTGGTCAGGGACAAGTCTACCCTAGAAGGGGCTAATTTGCGACCATCTGTATAACTTTGTTGGTCATAGACTGTGTCCCATATATATACAAGAATATATATGGTGCTTTAGAAGCACATAGTAAAAGACCCTGGGTTTTAAAAGTTTTAAGAAAGTTTAATTAAGTGATTAAAGATATTATAAGTAGAAATATAGGATCAGCAGAGGTTATTTGTTTAGGGAAGTGAGAACCTTCCTCCCCGCAGCTATAGCCTGCAGATAGAAAACTGGGCACGGTTCAAAAAATGTATGGACTCATGAAGCGGGTTTGATCCGTTTTTTTATGTAGGATCTGTGATTTTTTGTTAGACCTCAACAGTTTAACTGTTAAGTAGTGGTAAGAACTATGGGTGAGGGAGAGAAAAACTGCTTCCTCTTCTCCGCTCTCCTCAGACTGAGGAGCTGTCCTTTTCTGTCGTGTGACAAATATAAAATAATCTGTTTGTTTGTAAGGGTGATATTGAATTAAAGTGAACAAAGTGATTGTTTGTGATTATGTGAAGGTACATATAAAATTGAGTACTGTCCGTGATACTTTTTTTATTTGCACTAACATACAATTGTTCAGGACAAGCTTTCGGGGTGCTACCCCTTCTTCAAGGTCCAAGCAGTACTGGTTCACAATTATTTTTTTTTTTTTACAGAATGTTAAAAAAAAAAAAAAAAAACATCTCAGAGGGAAAGGAAAAAAAAGAAAAACAAACACATATAAATCAATGGTAATAAAGATAGCAGCAGAGTTAGTGAGATAAGACAGAGGGAGAGCTATAGACTTGAGGGGGGGGATGTTAGTCACAGAGGGGTGTCATAAAACTTTAGTATAATGGGTAAGGAAACCAATATCTAAATTTAGGCCATTAGTTTTTGTGTCAAAAAGTATAAGCATTCTAAGTAAAGTCTTGTACCTCCATGAGCCAAGGTGTTCTATGAGTAAATGTGAAAACTTACAAATGCTGATAGTGAGGGTCAATGGACCCCCAGACCAAAAAGATGAACCCTGCTGTTAACAGAAGAGCGACCTTGATGGCAAAAGGTTATTGTCATTCCATTTTTGTTATCAGTGGTTAAGTAGTTAATCGGTATCTGGGGTCCATTGACTAGTACAGAAACAAAGCATTTGAAAGATGTTAAGTATGAGTGAAGTTCCTCAGAGTTCTCTGTGAGGAAATCGCCCCTGCCTACTATCGCTCTTGTGCATTTATTATTTGTATTGTTTATATTGCTAGGTAAACATTGTATATGTATGTAGAGTTCCATTTTTTAGGGGAAAGAGATGGGTTGGAAATGGCAGAGGACTGATTTGAACATGCTAGGGTCAGTGCAGATGGGAGAAGAAGGATGCCAAGTGTATGTCCAAGTTCTCCTTGTCATCAGGTGAAAGCCACAACCCAAATAGAATTTTAACCCCCCCCCTATTCCTGACAGAAACAGGACATCCAAGTGAGATAGTGGACAAGGAAAAGGGGCAGGATGAGCTGAGACCTGACTACATATAGGTCCAATACAAATAGTTGGCATTATGCCAAATAGGTATTTTTCTTGACAGGAAGTTTATTTTGCAAAATCGATTTTTGCACAATAACAGGCACATATTAGGGTACCTCTGTGCAAAATATTTCCATTTGGCATTTGGCAAAAAATCACGGAGGTTTTTGTAAACACAGCATTTGAGGAACATAACACTTGAAATGCTTATTAACCACTTCCCGCCCCCCCGATTTACGGCGTGACTAGACGTTCTCAACGTCTAGCACGATTTCAATGCCGCGCGCGAGGGGGGCGCGCAGCGCGGCGATCGGTGATGCGGGGTGTCAGTCTGACACCCTGCACCTCCGATCTCTCGACGAGTGAGAGCCTCGTTACCACGTGATCAGCCGTGTCCAATCACGGCTGATCACGATGTAAACAGGAAGAGCCGCCGACGGCTCTTCCTCACTCGCGTCTGACAGACGCGAGTACAGGAGAGCCGATCAGCGGCTCTCCTGACAGGGGGGGTTCGCGCTGATTGTTTATCAGCGCAGCCCCCCCTCGGATCGCCACACTAGACCACCAGGGAAATAAAAAAAATACAAAAAAAATAAAAAAAAAAAATGACAAAAAAAAAAAAAAAAAATGACAAAAAAAAAAATGACAAAAAAAAAATGATGCCAATCAGTGCCCACACATGGGCACTGATTGGCAACATTGATCCATCAGTGCCACCCCTCAGTGATCATCAGTGCCACCCCAGTGTCTGTCAGTGCCACCCCACAGTGCCAATCCATGCCCAGTGCCCACCTACCAGTGCCCACCTGTGCCACCTATCAGTGCCCACCTGTGCCGCCTATCAGTGCCCACCTGTGCCGCCTATCAGTGCCCACCTGTGCCGCCTATGAGTGCCCACCTGTGCCGCCTATCAGTGCCCACCTGTGCCGCCTATGAGTGCCCATCTGTGCTGCCTATGAGTGCCCAGTGCTGCCTATGAGTGCCCATCAGTGCCGCCCATGAGTGCCCATCAGTGCCGCCCATGAGTGCCCATCAGTGCCCAATACCAGCGCCGCCTATCAGTGCCCATCAGTGCTACCTAATCAGTGCCCATCAGAACTACCTCATCGGTGCCCATCAGTGCCACCTCATCGGTGCCCATCAGTGCCACCATATCAGTGCCCATAATTGAAAGAGAAAACATACTCATTTACAAAAAAATTAACAGAAAAAAAATAAAAACTTTATTTTTTTTTCAAAATCTTCGCTCTATTTTTAGTTGTTGCACAAAAAAAAAAAAAACGCAGAGGTGATCAAATACCACCAAAGAAAGCTCTATTTGTGGGGAAAAAAGGACGCCAATTTTGTTTGGGTGCAGTGTAGCATGACCGCGCAATTGTCATTCAAATTGCGACAGTGCTGAAAGCTGAAAATTGGCTTGGGCGGGAAGGTGCGTAAGTGCCTGGTATGGAAGTGGTTAAGCTTAATCTGTGTAATATAGAGCGATTGTAGTGATGCTGAAACCCTGTTCTCATGGCATATTCAAAAAATGTATTGTTTAAAAATTTTAGAAGAGGGGATACTGGATATCACCCTAAGAACACCTCTATAAACCCTGTAGCTCAACAGGACTTGAGGGAAATTAATAGTTTAGTTATACTTGGAGCACCAGTTTTTACCTGATGTGCTATGCCACAGCCACATCATCTAATGCTGCCCATTTTCACTTCACTTCAGTGAATGGTTTAGCGTCCTGGTGGACGAGGAGAGGGCATCCCCTTGTGGACTAGCCAATCTTTTGGAAATGTATCCTTCACGGCTGATGACTAACCTGTTGGATAATATCCTCAGGGTTATGTACCTTATGCTCCAGACCACATTGCAAGCCCACCTGCGAGACACACCTACACATAGATCGGCCCTGCCACAGTATGTAGTTACTCTTTGGAGGCCAGTTGTAAGGACGGGTTGAGTTTGCACCCAGAAGGACACTTTGTATTCAGAGTCGTTGGCAGTGGCGGCCCGTCCATAGGGGGTGCATGATCGCAGTATAAATGTGAATGGCGCCAAAAATGTGTCAAAAGTGTCCGATGTGTCCGCCATAACGTCGCAGTACCAATAAAAATCGCAGATCGCCGCCATTTCTAGTAAAAAAAAAATAATAAAAAATAATAATTCTGTCCCCTATTTTGTAAGCGCTATAACTTTTGCGCAAACCAGTCGCTTATTGCGATTTATTTTTTATTTTTTACCAAAAATATGTAGAAGAATAGGTATCACCCTAAACTGAGAAAAAAACATTTTTTTTTTTTTAAATTGGGATATTTATTATAGCAACAAGTAAAAAATATTGTATTTTTTTCAAAATTCTCGCACTTTTTTGTTTATAGTGCAAAAAATAAAAATCGCACAGGCGATAAAATACCACCAAAAGAAAGCTCTACTTGTGGGGAAAAAAGGACGTCAATTTTGTTTGGAAGCCACATCGCACGACCGCGCAATTGTCAGTTAAAGCGACACAGTGCCGGAAGCTGAAATTTCACCTGGGCAGGAGGGGGGTATATGTGCCCAGTAAGCAAGTGGTTAAAGACGGCCCTGATTATAAATATTATAAAATATTAAAAATATTAAAAAAAATTGTAACCAGTAAAAAAATGCTGGTAGATAAATTATATATAGCACACCATAAAACCTTAGACTAAGGCCAAAGGTAAAGTGTATGAAAGAAGAGCAGTACGTGTCAGTTCTGTAAGAGATCTGGTGATAAGGACGGGGATGCTGATGACTGTAACAATGATATATTGACATTTGAATACTATACAAGCAAAAGTGAAATAAATCTTTATGACGTGTCTTTTTTTTTCTTCTGAGGGCCTACACAAAATACCATTACAGATGATTATCCTCCTAAAGTAAACTATCAAGAGAAACTGGTTATGACTATACAAATCTACATGAAAAATAAAAATAATGCTGGTATATAAAGCACATTAAATACTATGGGGGGGGGGGGGGTTCTTCTTCCTTGCTTTACTGAAAAGTAATCTGAAAGGTACAAAGCAAAACACTATCTATAGATATATATTAGGGCCGTTACTGATCAAAATTTTTGTGTTCGATTAATCGTTTATTTTTTTAATCGATTAATCGACTAATTTCGATTTATTATAACGCACATACAGATCCAACTACTTTTTAGCTGATCTCCTTGCAGGCCGATTCCCAGTGCAGCTCCAACCACTGGAAAAATGGATAGCAGGATACAAAAAACACACAAAGGCAGCGCTCAATGGGAATAGAATTAAAACATTTTTATGGTCTTCAAGTAGGTAACCAAATAAATAATGCACTGGAGATAAAATCGATGTAGCTACATAAACTGTAAAAATGGTGCGAGTCATACCACACGGTACCAAAAGTAGTCATAAAAAAATGTAGCAAAGTATGATACTGGTATAAAAATGTGTACAACGATACCACTGCTGAATCGAGATGAGGAGAGGTTAACATCAGTCTGTCGGCATGTAGATGTCCAGTGAAGGGAACTATCACAACTCCCAGTGGATGGCTGTAGAATCCCAGGTTGATAGAGGTAAGTGATAGAGGGAAGTGATAGAGGGAAGTGTAACAGCCCTTGCATGTGGCAGATAGTAAGGTCCCGCCGGCATGCAGATATGAAGGCACAGCAAAGGAGCCCTTCAGATGGACACGGAAAGCCCCGCTGGTGGCCGTGACATCACTAGATCTCCGACGGAACTCCCTGAGTACCAATGAAAATAATTTTAATCGATCAAAAATATTTTGATCGATCAAAAAAATTAAAGATCAATCGATCAATTAAAAGTTAATTTGCACAGACCTAATATATATATTAACCACTTGGCTGCCCAAAGACCAGAGCACTTTTTGCGATTCGGCACTGCGTCGCTTTAACTGACTATTGCGCGGTCGTGCGATGTGGCACCCAAACAAAATTGGCGTCCTTTTTTTCTCACAAATAGAGCTTTCTTTTGGTGGTACTTGATCACCTCTGCAGTTTTTATTTTTTGTGCTATAAACCAAAAAAGACCGACAATTTTGAAAAAAAAAGCAATATTTTTTACTTTTTGCTATAATTAATAACCCCCAAAAATATATAAAAATGTATATAGTTTAGGCCAATACGTATTCTTCTACATATATTTGGTTTATTGATTGGTTTGCGCAAAAGTTATAGCATTTACAAAATAGGGGATAGTTTTATGGCATTTTTTTTTTTTTTACTAGTAATGGTGGCGATCAGCAATTTTTATCATGACTGCGACATTATGGCGGCCACATCGGACACATTTGACACCGTTTCGGGACCATTGTCATTTTTACAGCGATCAGTGCTTTAAAAATGCACTGATTACTGTGTAAATGACACTGACAGTGAAGGGGTTAACCACTGGGGGGCTAGGATGGGATAAAGCATGTCCTAGGGAGGTATTATAACTGTTAGGGGGCATGGCTTACTTTAACACGTCACTGAACGCTGCTCCCAATGAGAGGGAGAAGACGACCAGTGTCAGTGTCACTAGGCAGAACGGGGAGATGCTTGTTCTGCAGCTCCGTGACGCACGATCGCGGGACCCTGGCGGACATCGAGCCTGCGAGTGCCGTGGCCGTGATCATGGAGCTCGCGGCAGTGGCGCGCGCATGCCCACACGGTGGCAAATTTAAAGTGACGTATATTTACATTGATTTTTCCTGTCTGTGCCATTCTGCCGACATAAATGTGCGCGACCCGGTCCTTAAGGGGTTAATATACTGTATATACAGTATCCAACAAAAGTGAGCACACTCCATGCATTTTTGTAAATATTTTCTTCTATCTTTTCATGTGACAACACTGAAGAAATGACACTTTGCTACACGTAGTAGTAGTAGTGAGTGTACAGCTTGTATAACAGTGTAAATTTGCTGTCCCCTCAAAATAACTCAACACACAGCCATTAATGTCTAAACCACTGGTAACAAAAGGGAATACACCCCTAAGTGAAAATGTCCAAATTGGGCCAATTGTGTGGTGCCTTCACTCCAGCTGGCACCTCCACTCCAGCTCAAATAGAAGTAGGAGTGGGGCCCAGGGCCGATCCTAGGGTCATAGGCGCCTGGGTGCAGAAATATTTCTGGCACCCACATGGGCGTGGCTATCTTTACTAACTCCTCCCCTTCACACGTGTTTCTATGGCAACGACTCAAACACAGAGATGCTCCCCTAAGGAGTCTTCGTTACCCTGGGATCCTCCCATGATCTCTTAACAATAAATAAAATACAGAAAGAGCAAGGAGTACGCTAATGGGACCTGGAGGGAGGGGTCTCTCTAATGCACCCAAAGAGGGCCTCTGGTAGAGTCTGTTAGAAAGAGCCCCCAGACATATTACAGGAGATGGTCAAAGACTACAGATATGACACAAAAGGTGGTCAGAGGCTGCAGACATACTACAGGAGATAATCAGGGACTGCAAACATGATACAAGAAATGGTTAAAGACTGCAAAAATTATACAAGACATAAATGTAGCCTCATCAGTGCCCACCAAATGCAGCCTTACCAGTGTCCACCAAATGCAGCCTTACCAGTGTCCACCAAATGCAGCCTTACCAGTGTCCACCAAATGCAGCCTTACCAATGCCCACCAAATAGGGTTGGTGCAAGGATTTTTGACACCCTAGGCGAAATCTCATTTTGCCCAACCCCCCTCCCCCTGGCTCCACCGCTGACTCCACCCCCTTTGCCCTGCCCATGTATTACGCATACCTCCCAACTTTTGAACTTGAAAATAAGGGGCACTTCAGGGAGATTTGCACCACAGCAAAAAGTGGGTTTCACCAAACATGATTGTGGGAGGGGCTTAAGGGCCATGGTTAAACAAAACCCGTGCTTCCTTGTCCCTCCAAATATGCTTTGATTGCTGTGCCACAAGCTGGAGTCTCATAGATACATATAAACCCTTAACACAATCATTTAGAACATTACTTCCAATACATCTGGTTTTGTATACATTGAGCATAGGCAGAGAGCTTAAACTAGAGGATTATAAAGGATCTAAGGAACCTGGGCTGGAGCCAAAGAATAAGTACTGCAGTATGACCCCTTAGGGAGAGAGAGATAAGGAAGAGGGGACACTATGGTACAAGGAAGGCAGGAATAAAGCATCACTATGGTACAAGGAAGGCAGGAAGGAAGGATCACTATGGTACAAGGAAGGCAGGAAGGAAGGATCACTATGGTACAAGGAAGGCAGGAAGGAGGGCTCACTATGGTACAAGGAAGGAAGGATCACTATGGTACAAGGAAGGCAGGAAGGAAGGATCACTATGGTACAAGGAAGGAAGGACTACTATGGTACAAGGAAGGAAGGACTACTATGGTACAAGGAAGGAAGGAAGGACTACTATGGTACAAGGAAGGCAGGAAGGAAGGATCACTATGGTACAAGGAAGGCAGGAAGAAAAATGTCTATATCTGGCAAAAACTTAGTTCAATAACAAGGGCCTTCTTTCAGATCTCCAAACGATTGCGTACCAATCACCTTGTCATTAAAAGAAAGATGTTACCCTATAAAAAAAAAACTTTAAAAGTCTATTTAACATAAACTCAAACATCAATGAACTCTCAGTCATTAAAACCCATCACTGGAAGGTCACATAGTTTCTGCCTTCTGCAAACACACAGTAGGGTAACACAGCATGTGGGACTGTGTAACCTGATCTGATCTCCAACAGCTAGGATCACATATCCTTAGTCCTCTTCTCAAAGGAAACATCTGTTCCCCATCCATTTACTTGGAGAAGATTGTATAGGAGCTATAGATGCACCATATACAATCCAATCGGATTGTATCGTTTTTTCTAATTTTTAACGCTTTTTCAAAATTTTTAAACATATTTAGTTTGTATATATGCCAAAAATTATGTGCATTACAATATGACATTTCTTACTAGAGCAGCGACAACAGATCGTTTAGAAGAGAAACTCGTGAAATTCACAGACTAGCTTCAGACTAATGAACTGTGAAGTGGCCATTTTCACGAGAAACTCCTCCTTTCAACCAGAATCTCCACTCTGTCAGTAACATCACATTATAAAACTTTTTAACATTTGTTTATTTTTATTTTATTATTTCCTGTTCTTTTACTATTTTTATATAATTTTTTAGATTGAACATAACTTTCATATTTTAATATTTTTACTATTTTTATATGTATTTTTTTAGAATCGGTTGTAAACATTGCTTGCAACCAGATCTGTAGGATTTTCTGTTTAAATACCAAATACCATGCTGTTTACCATCATTTGAGTTTTTATACAATTCTTTACACAACCTTAATCAATCATTTTCTCTTAAACCTTTGTTCTGATCCCATGTTTGTGCTTTGACATATCATATCATATCCTAACACATTTTCAGTTGTTTAGGCTAGATATTCATAAACATTTACAGACAATATTAAACTCAATTTTCTCATTATAGAACTTCTTTACATTCTGACATTAATTAACTAATTATCCTATGAGATATATCACAGTGATTATGGGACTCAAAACCTGTAATTACTTCATCTCTTGATTTAAACTTGTCTGGGGCCCCTCTATATATCAGGGCATATATCACACATATATCAGCTATATTCCAACCCACAAATTCCCAGTGGTCACAATCACATTTATTTGAAAAAAGATATATAGTTTCATTCAGATGTGGGTGGCACAGTCCATCATATCTCCAGAGAATGTTTTTGCAAAGGAACCTTTTAATCGTCACCCAGGGGATATCGATAATTATCGGTACCTACAGAAATGCAAAAAACTCGTACACAGATATTAGTTAATTATTTTTCAAAAGCGGTCACATAATTTTCAAAGTACCAGACTGTAATTGCAACTGTCATCGCCCATAGCAACCTGTTTTAGAGACTGTCTTCAAACAAGACTTCAAAAGGGGATAATAAATACCCTTAGGGAATACTATGCCCACTAACAATGAGTGTGGTATCATATATCATGTGGAATAAAACCGTTTAAACGTGATATGTAAAACCGTTCTGATGTGATACCCAGAGGACTTCATCCTTCATTTGTGACTGTGGACGCAAGGACAGTAGCAATGACCGCAAGGACAGTAGCAATGAACGCAAGGACTTATTCACCCTTATTCTACCTTCTCAGCCATCCACCAGGCGAGGCCTGCGGCCCTGTATGAATTCTCTTTTTTCCGTGTTTGTACAATAGAATTGCAGTATTATACTCCCCCTTGTACAAACACAAGGAGAGAAAAAGGGCCGGTGGGCCGCAGAGCACAGAAGCCAGTATGACAGCGGGCAGGAGAGCATCCGGGACGGGCCCATGCTTGCTCCAGCCAGGTAGCGGGCGACACCAACTGCGTTCAGGGATAGGGGCAGGACAGGGCAAGACGGGGCAAGGCCTCGAGCATTCGGGCAGGGCCCATGCTTCCAGAGAGCCGGGCATCGTTCATCAAACATTTGGGCAGAACAGGGAAGGAAGGATCTTAGGAACAGGCCTGGGCATCACATGACAACAGCTAAACTGGCAAAAAGCCCTTATGTATGAAAATGAAAGCATAGATCATACCACCAACAGCAGTGAGAAACATAGACAGGTCCCCACAGAACACACAATGTATGCGAAAAATATCTAAATCAGTGTGAGCCACCAAAAGTCCTTCTTATATATCATCAACAGTTGCTATAAACGTGTAACAAGTTGCAAAACAGCAGCCTGTCTCAGGCTTTTTTTTTTTCAGGAGGAGGGGGGTGTAAGGGGGGGCTGGGGGAAGGGGAGGTAACGCTTTTAACAAATGGGCAATATCTGTCTTATAATTCTCCTGAATCAATTCTCTGTAGAAGAAGTTTAAGTGATTTATCAGATGTCTGTAATACGATCCTACTAGATCTCACAATCTTTTCTGTCACTTTAAATGCAAAATAAAGACTTAACAATTGCTTAGTATGTGCATCAAAGGCCTTTTCCATATGTATCAAACCTCTGGAGAAATATCCTATTATTCTCTGAGTACTATTTCTAAATTGCAACAAAGTAACTGAAATCGAATTCTCTGATAAATCAGTGTACAATCTAACAGACATAGACAGACCAACTTCAATTGTACTCAATGAATGAGCATTCTGCACATCCCATTTCAACATTTTAAAGGCATCTGTCAGGGGTTGACCCCATTTATCAAACGCATTTTATTGTAGCATACAAAACCCATGCACATGTATCTATCAAAGCAACAGTTGCCACAACCTAAATGTCTTTTACGTTCCATTTTTTTTTTTTTAACAGCTAACATGAGATGAATAAGACATTGCTGTGCAGGAAGGGGGCTATCAGCACAGCGTTCCTTGAAACAAAAAAAAAATTCTTGAGCAGGAAACAAACAAATGTTAAACTGAGAAAAAAAAATCTTATACTCCAAGAGGGGGTCGGGAGAAAAGGGTGGGAGGGAAGCCCCCGAGAGTGAAGGGAGGGGGGAGTTTCTTTACAGAATGGTTATTGTACACAGAGCAGGAAGAGGGGGGGGGGAATGTGAAGGGGGAAGATTACCTCGAGTTAGCAGCAGACAAGAGAAACAAGTGAACACACACACACACAGACTATTCCTAAAAAAAGAAGCTGTACAGAGCAGACAGTATATGAATTTTCAACTTCAAAGATTCATCAACCGAGGACAGAAACAAACACACGCACAGAACACACAGAATACGACTGCCTCAGTCCTCTGTCAATTACCCCTAACCCCAAAAACATATAACTAAAAAAAAACATACATAGTAACCCTTAATGAAACCATGCCTTGAACTTCTTCCTAGTCAAGGGCCTTGAATCTATCTTAGTCAAGGAAAGTCCCCAAAATCCCTTAATAAACCCCTTAATTAAACTCCGCCTTGAACTCACTTAGTCAAGGGCTTTGAACTGTCTTAGTCAAAAAAAAAAAAACCTCTTAGCTAAAGCCCACCTGAACTCCCTTAGTCAGGAAAAATAAATAAATAAATAAAAATAAAACAGAAACCCCTAAAAACCAACCTCCGACAGACAGACCCATTCAAACAGACAGAACACAAAACTGCAAACAGAAAACAGAAATCATAGCCGACAAACGCAAAACAAAGACATCAAACAGAAAACAAAAACGTCAGACCGGTAGAAAGGTGCGATGGGTTAAAAAGTGTGCTCAAGAAAATTTCCCATCTTTGAATGGTTTAAGGCACAGCACAAAGACCGAGAGAATGAAG
This sequence comes from Rana kukunoris, assembly GCA_029574335.1. NCBI lineage: Eukaryota > Metazoa > Chordata > Amphibia > Anura > Ranidae > Rana > Rana kukunoris. Next base: position 201,550,062 of record CM056057.1, read on the forward strand.
GGCGCCTGCACGGAAGTGGACTGCGGCAAGAAGCGCATCCATGGAGGTGATCAGCCTCAATCCACACAGACGCACCCCATGGCATCTCGGCGTGCCGTATCTTTCCATTAGAGCAAATCAAACGTTGCGGCGCCAATTTGAAATAGAAATACTAAGACTGATTTCCTGACACAATTTCTCAGGGCGAATCCCATTTCTACCGGTCTGATTCCAAATTAAAATGAGAGTGTGCGAACTCAGACAAAAAGAATTTACATCTCACCTCTTCAACGTGGTCAGCCAGAGAGACTGAGGAGCTCACACAGCCCCAGTTTTATTAAACATAAAACATCACAAAATGCATTGATTGGTCAACCCATACATATCACACCCATCTCCCCCACCCAGTTCACCCAGTCTCTTATTACACGCCCCCTGTATTCCGCATAGAATTCTCATTTCTCAGTTCATATAGGCATAAGAAAAGTCAATTGTCAGCTCCTTCGGCCAGTTTTCTCTTGGTCCGGACACACATTCCTTTGCTAGGAGGAAGGCAGGATGTGGGGGATGGGTTGGCTTTCTTTTGAAAAAATCCTTCTCATGTGCACACAGAAACATCAGAGTGAAGGGGAGGGACGGCTTCCTCTCAAACTTAAGGCAAGCTATTCAAGAATGCAGCAGGGGAGGGCGGAGGGATTGAGAAATGAGGAGTGCAGCTGCTTTTATAATAGCCCCTTGTTTCTTCATCTTTAAATGGTAATTTCTGAAACTTAATTTCATATCTTCAAATGCTGGATTCATAACACAAAAATATTCATTTTCCATATTCACATCCATCACAGCACTTGGAAGGTATGGCTCATGGGAGGCTGATAGCCTTCCATGTGTCATAGCTGTCCAGCCTTCCATGTGCCATAGCCTTCCATTGCCATAGTTGTCCAGCCTTCCATGTGCCATAGCCCTTCAGCCTTTCGTGTGCCATAGCTGTTCAGCCTTCCATGTGCCATAGCCTTCCAAACTTCCATGTGCCAAAGCCTTCCATGTGCCTCAGCCTTCCAACCTTCCATGTGCCATAGCCTTCCATATGCTATAGTCTTCCAGCCTTCCATGTGCCATAGCCTTCAATGTTCCATAGCCTTCCAGCCTTCCGTGTGTCATAGCTGTCCAGCCTTCCGTGTGCCATAGCCTTCCAAACTTACATGTGCCATAGCCTTCCAAATTTATGCGGGGCTCCCTCCTCCTTGTCCATGGTTCCTGTCGATGCCTCCCTTGTACCTTTTTTTTTTCTTGGTTTTGTTTTATTATGTATGTATTCTTTCCTATGAAGGTAGGGGGTTGGAAGGGGGGCCTTAGGGTTAGTCAAGAGGTACAGAAGGAAAGGGGAAGGAAAAGGATAAGAAAGAGAGGAAATCACAGAGGGGAGGGGGAGGAGGGGGGCTGATATGCCTGTCCTTACTGCCGGAGCAACCCTCCACCTGCAACCGGAGGATAGGGGGGGCATATAAACCCCCCCAAGAAAGGCCCGCTCGGCAGGATGCCTGGTTGGGCACAGATCGAGGGAGTCTTAACATTGGTGTACAATGTGACAGGGGAGGTGGGGGGGGAGGGGGGTTTATGTGATTGTTGTGGTCTCAAAATGTTTATATCTAAGCCTAAAAATACTTATACTTGTATGTTACCTCTGCCTATACAAGGGGCTATTGGCTATGGAGGATGATCTGAAAAACTGGGGAAAAGGGGAGATGATAAGATGTGGGGGGGAAAGGATCAGGAAAAAGGGGAAAGATGGAGGCGCTTAAAATAATGACCTACAATGTCCGGTGTTTAAATAGTCCAAATAAGCGTTTCCAGATCCTGCAAGAACTGAAGAAACAATCCGCTAATATAGTGTTTATACAAGAGACACACTTAAAATGACATCTAAGACTAGCTTAAACTCTAAAAATTACCCATCCTGGTACCACAGTTATTCTCCAAATAAGAGATCGAAAGGAGTTGCAATTGGGTTTGATGGGAATACAAAGTTTATATTAGATACCATGGAGATTGATCCAGAGGGGAGATACTTGTTTATTAGAGGCTCCCTATGCAATGTGAAATATACATTTGTAAATGTCTATTGCCCTAACCTGCGCCCAGCAGCATACCTGAAAAGACTCATGTCAAAATTGGAGAAATTCAGAGAGGGTAAGGTTGTAATGGCGGGGGATTTTAACTTTGTCTTGTGCCCTAAAATTGATACGCAACCAGTATCACTGAGGTCTGGAGGTAAGCATTTAAAAGGACTAAAAAATAAGCTTTATCAAATGCACCTTGTAGAAGTGTGGAGAATCCTCCATCCCACAGATAGGGATTTAACATATTATTCTTCTGTCCATAAATCATATTCAAGAATAGATTTTTTTCTTCCTGGATCATGGGCTGTTGGAAGGTTTAAAAGGTATAGAAATAAAAACAATAACACTCTCCGATCATGCTCCAGTCGAAATGCGTCTGGAAATGGGAGGGATACGGGAGGGCCGTAGACCATGGAAAATGGACGAATCCCTCCTGTCCGATACCAGAACAGCCGATGATCTCGAAAGGGATATGAGCCTGTTTTTTAGAGAAAACAATACTGAAAATGTGGCCCCATCAATATTATGGGAAACACATAAGGTGTTCATGAGGGGCAGGATGATAGCGGAAAAATCTAAGAGGAGGAAATTTCGAGAAGCCCAGAGACATTCATTACTTGAAGAAATTCAGGGTTTAGAGAAGAAACATAAGGAAACCCAGGAGGAGGAAATATGGGCACTTCTAACAAATAAAAGAGGCAAACTTCGTGATCTAATGGAATTGGAGACTAAATGGGTATTTGATAATATGAACAAAAAATTCTATGCCCTGGGCAATAAACCAGGGAAACTCCTAGCAAGGACTATAAAATCTAGAAACGCGCAGAATTTCATCTCTAAGATAAAGGACAGTAAAGGGGGCATGGGTCATTCCACCAAGGACATAATGAATACTTTTCAAGAGTACTATCAAAAACTGTATAAGGTCAATGAAGATCTAGGACCAATAGAGATACAGAATAAAAGTAGAAAAATTAGACAGTACTTAGATAGAGCTGGAATCCCTGTATTACCTGAGGAAATAACGGTTAACCTGGAGAAGGAAATATCAATAGAAGAAATTAAACAAGTAATTAAGGGTATTAAAATGGGGAAAAGCCCTGGGCCCGATGGGTACACCTCTCTTTATTACAAAAGGTATGGGGAAATTCTCTCCCCCTTTTTTCAGGGATATATAAACTCCATAGGGGGAGGTATGAAAATGCGTGAAGAAGCATTAGGAGCACATATTACATTAATAGCAAAGGAAGATAAGGACCCGTCACTATGCGCTAGCTATAGACCCATTTCCCTGATCAACGTTGATATGAAAATATATGCAAAAATTCTGGCGGAAAGATTAAAACCATTCATGCCTGCTCTGATCGATAGTGACCAGGCAGGATTTGTCCCAGAAAGAGAGACAAGAGACAACGTGCTAAGGGTATTGTTCCTGATCCAGAAAGCTAAAAAGAGTAAAGAGCCAGTAGTTTTCCTATCATTAGACGCTGAAAAGGCCTTTGATAGGCTAGATTGGGAATTTATGTCAGCTACACTGAAGCAGGTGGGACTGGGCCCTAACATGCTTAAATGGATAGGAGCACTGTATTCAAAACCCTCAGCCCAGGTATGGGTAAACGGGAGTCTTTCAGAGAATTTTTTTTTATTTAATGGGACCCGACAGGGATGCCCCCTTTCACCCCTCCTTTTTGTATTATCCCTTAAACCACTGTTGTCAACAATAAGAAATAACCAGGCGATAGAAGGGATGAGAGTAGGAGGGAGGGAGCACAAGATCTCTGCGTTTGCCGATGACATGATGCTATATGTATCTAACCCTAGACAGACATTGCCAAAGATCATAACTGAATATGAGAACTATGGTGAGATCTCAAACTTAAAGATTAATAAAGAAAACACTGAGGCACTATGTGTCTCATTGGGATGGGAGGAACGCAGGGATCTTGGCGCCCTCTACCCTTTTACATGGAAGCAGAGGAAGATGAAATACCTGGGATTATACCTATCAAACATGGAAAGATACATATACGAAAATAACTATGTCCCCCTGTTGAATAAGATAAAATTAGATCTTAAGGGGTATCACGTGGATAAAGTTTCTTGGTGGGGTAGAACAAATATAATAAAAATGAAGATACTGCCTAAAATACTCTATATCTTCCAAACACTTCCCATAAAAATACCAGAGGTTCTCTTTAAAATCTTGGGGAAAATAGTAAGGAGGTTCATATGGAAGGAAAGAAAACCCCGAATATCAGCAGTGACTCTAACTAGACCTAGCCGCGAGGGGGGAATATCATTTCCCGACTTTAAAAGTTACTATAGATCAGCAGTACTAAAGAGAATAACTGAATGGTTACAGGAAGGAGCCCAAAAGAAAAAATGGGTAGAAGTTGAGGAGAGCTTAAGCAGAGAAGATCTGGGGAAGAGAATATGGATACCAAAACGCTACAGAAACTTACCCCAGGACAGTCCGTTAATGACAAAAGAAACCTTTAGAATTTGGGATGTAATTTGTAAAGAAGGAAAATGGACATATAATAGTCCGTTGATACCCCTTACGGGTACAGATTATTTCCCCCCTGGTAAGGCGGGGGGGGAGTACCTGCGATGGACTTCTTCGGACACATTAAGACTGAGGGACGTGATGAAGGGTAACCGACTAGGCTCCTTAGAGGACCTACGAGAAATGTATGGATCTACCCCTGGGGAAGAATGGAGATATAGGCAGGTCCAGCATTTTGTAGGCACTCTTCAGAAACCCCTGCGAGACATGAAGGAACTAAATCCCTGGGAAAAACTTATAGTGCATGGGGGAAAAAGAGGACAGGGGATATCAAATATCTACAAAATGTTGATATCCATTGGAGAAAGACAAGGGAAGAGGCGCCTCTAAGTGCAGATGTTGTTAAAACAATTTTTGATAAATAAAAGAGTACAGGCAACTCACATTTTACGAGTTAAAATCTGGCATTGTACATATTCTTTAAAAGTGGTCATCACTTGTGGTCCTTCGGCTGCTGGACACTGCGCTGTAGAGCTGTCTTTCACCGCTATAAGATGATGAAGCCGGCGGCGAAGCCCGCCATGTGATTTTTACACATTTTTTTCAATCTTTTTTATACACAATATATATTTGATTTTAATAATTAAGATATATGTATGTACGTATTTATTCAATTATAACCACCACCACATTCATGTTTGCCTAGCTAATAATATCAAGGTACTACTGTATTTAGATTTTGCGCATTTCTCTCTTTGTGCACCATATCCATTGGAGAGCCTGGTATACCAAAAGCACTAGGAGGATGGGAACAGGAACTGAATAAAAACATTTCAGATGACAAGAAAAGACAGGTATTTGACTTTGTTTATACTACATCAACTGACTCAAAAATGAAAGAAATGAATTATAAACTCCTTATGAAATGATACTACATTCCAACTAAGCTTAATAAAATCAATACTGATACATCACCTCTCTGTTGGAGAGGATGTGGAATAGAGGGCACACATGCCCATATTTTGTGGCAATGCCCTCTGATACAGGTGTTCTGGATCAGGATTTTAGAAATGATTAAAAAGATAAGCGGACAAGAGGTGAAATTAGACCCCTGGCACTGCCTCTTCCATGGAACGGAAGTAGCTAGGAAAAAATATAAAAGATCACTGATCCCATTTTTTCTAAACGGGGCTAAAGCCTTAATACCTAGGAGATGGAGGGAAAAGAAGGTTCCATCAATAGGAGACTGGATACGAGAACTGGACAAGACCTGTAAGATGGAGGAATTACTATCGAACCAGAATGAGTGTAGGCCAGAATATGAGCGTATCTGGAAGAAGTGGAGAGAATTTAAGGAACAGGAAGCCTAGAAATGGGGAACACGAAGTAATGGAACTCTGCTGGGGAGGATGGAGAGGCAGGGAGAGAGAAAGTATTTAAAAGGGTAGGGTAGGGGGGATAGGGGAGGAGAGAGAACGAGAGAGGGTTCTATTGTGTGGAGGTATGGTTACCCTCTTCCCCCCCCCCCCCCCCATATAACCAACGCCCCCCCCCTTTTTTTTTTTTTTTCATCACTTAGTGTCCTGTTTGAACCGTAAGGAAAACACTATTAAACCCCTCTGTTCACTGCTCACAAACTAGTATTCGGAGTCTATTTTTTTTTTGGAAAAGGTTATATTTTAACCTCATCGGTCCACAGAACTTGTTTCCAAAATGCATCAGGCTTGTCTATATGTTCATTTGCAAAGTTCAAACGCTGATTTTTATGGTGAGGACGTAGAAGAGGTTTTCTTCTGATGACTCTTCCATGAAGACCATATTTGCACAAGTATCTCTTTATAGTGGAATAGTGTAAGGCGGCGTACACACGGCCGAGGTTCTCGCTGAAAACCAGCGAGAACCTCGCTGGAATGCACATTCCAGCGAGGACCTCGGCCGTGTGTACGGTCTCGGCGAGCTTCCCGTCGGGAAGCCCGTCGAGCCGAAATAGAGAGCACGCTCTCTATTTCCTCGACGGCCCGCCCGGAAGAATGGCTGGTTGCCATTCCCGACGGGCGGGTCGCCGATTTCGACGGCCGGCAGGGAACCTCGACGGGCGGAACGATGTGTTCTGCCCGTCGAGGTTCTCTGCCGTGTGTACGCGGCCTAACACAACTCCAGTGTCTGCCAGATCTTTCTGGAGGGATCGTGCAGTCAAACATGGGTTTTGAATTGCTTTTCTCAAAATCCTGCAAGCTGTTCTGTCTGATATTTTTCTTGGTTTTCCAGATCTTGCTTTAACTTCCACTGTTCCTGATAACTGCCATTTCTTAAAGCGGATGTCCGCTCAAAAAAAAAAATTAAAAGCCAGTAGCTACAAATACTGCAGCTGCTGACTTTTAATATTATGACACTTACCTGTCCTGGAGTCCAGCGGCGTCCGCAGCAGAGGACGAGCGATCAGTGAGGGAACCAGGAAGTAAAGCGCTCCGGCTTCACTGCCCGGTTCCCTACGGCGCATGCGCGAGTCGCGCTGCGCCCGCCGATAGGCTCCCACTGTGTGCTGGGAGCCAAGTGTTCCCAGCACACAACGGTGGACGGACGGGATGTCAGAAAATACCCGTCTTTTGCCCGAGACGTGTGGCCAGAAGTGGGTGCAAATACCTGTCTTTAGACAGGTATCTGCACCCCCCCTCCCCCCTGAAAGGTGTCAAATGTGACACCGGAGGGGGGAGGGTGCCGATCAGCGCGACTTCACTCTAGGGTGGAGCTCCGCTTTAATTACATTCCAAACAGAGGATATTGACATCTGAAAATGCTTTGCTATCTTCTTATAGCCTTCTCCAGCTTTGTGAGCGTCAACTATTTTCAGTTTCAGTTTTCTAGACAACTGCTTAGAAGAATCCATGGTGCTGATTGTTGGGGCAAGGTCAGATGAGTCTGGGCATTTAATGCGGATGAAATCGGGAATCCGGATTAAATCGGGAGTCTTTAAAATCCTTATCCCATGTGAATCCATTGTGACGTTCTATCTCCCCTGGAGAGTAAAGGCCGCGACTGGGTTATAACCGACTATCATACTAGGCTTGCCCTCTGGTAAGCGGCCATTAATTCGGGGGTGGGTTTATCACTGATTGATGTGTGGCGGATGGAATCACTGTGGTGGTGTATAACTAACATCTAGAAGACCAGCATGTGAAACAATCTGTTTTTACTTCGTCATGAGTACACGCAGCATATTCATCTTCTGATGCTTGACAATAGTTTAGTTTAAATATTGGCGCAGTTTTTCTTGTATTTACTGGGCCAGATTCTCAAAGACTTACGGCGGCGTATCTCCATGTACGCCGTCGTAAGTCCGAATATGCGCATAAATTCGGCCAAGATACGAGTGGCGTAAGTCTCCTACACCGTTGTATCTTGGGTGCATATTTACGCTGGCCGCTTGGTGGCGCTTCCGTTGATTTCCGCGTTGAATATGCAAATGAGCTAGATACGCCGATTCTCGAACGTACGTGCGCCCGTCGCAATTAGTTACGCCGTTTAAGTAAGACATACACCGGCGTAAAGATAAAGCTGCTCTCTAGGTGGCGCAGCCCATGCAAGGTATGGACGTCGGAACAAGCGTATCTTTTTACGTCGTTTGCGTAAGTCGTACGTGAATAGGGCTGTGCGTAAGTTACGTTCACGTCGTAGGCAGTGTGCGACGTATTTTAGGCATTCTATCCGACACATGCGCACTGGGATACGTCCACGGACAGCGCATGCGCCGTTCGTTAAAAGCGTCAATTACGTGGGGTCACGATTATTTTGCATAAAACACGCCCACCTCTTCCCTATTTAAATTAGGCGCGCTTACGCCGGCACATTTACGCTACGCTGCCGTAACTTAGGACGCAAGTGCTTTGAGAATACTGCACTTGCGTTCTAAGTTGCGGCGGTGTAGCGTAAATACGCTACGCCCACTCATAGTTACACCACCCTACGTGAATCTAGGCCTCTGTGTTTTGTGCTTATCCCACTTAAGCTGCTGCCTTTCATATTCTGTACTTTGAGTTAGCGCGGTTTTCTTCTTTCTTTATCCACTTGCTCAGTTTGGGATCTGTGTGCTGATCAACTGCTGTGGGTGGTCAGGTGTAAACAGACTTGTGTATGCCCTCCAATCCCATCTTCCCAGACAGAGAGAAAATAGATCCTTTCATTTGTTTTTGGCAGATTAGATTGGATTGGATTAGAGGTAGGCCGGTGTAAATGGACACAAGTTTGTTTACATCTACCACTCCATAGAGGAGAATAGAAGGTCTGATCTGGTCTGCCTAAAAGTCAGATTTGATCAGACCAATTATGTGAAAGTCCTTAGGTTGCCAGGAGGGGTAAAAAATGAATCCCCGGCATTTTAAGGTTGTACATGTTGGGTATCTTTCTACTTGGGATAAACTTATCTTTTATATTTTACCAGATAATTGGGTAATAAATTGCATTTATGTGCCCAAAATTAAACTTTAAGCCCTGTCCATACGATCGGATATCTGATGGAGTCAAATCCGATGAAGCTGACTTTCATCAGTCTTGCTTACAAACCATCGGTCAAAAATCCGACCAAATCTGTGTCCAACGCGGTGACGTAAAACACTACGACGTGCTGAGAAAAATTAAGTTCAAAGCCTCCGAAAAAGGCGTCGACTTGGTTCTGAAAATGCGTGGATTTTTGACCGATGGACTTCCACACAGACGATCGTTTTTTTTTCTATCGATTTTTTATCCATAGGAAGATTTTAAAACATGTTCTATTTTTTTTCACTGATGGAAAACAAACCGATGGGGCCCACACACAATCGGTTTGTCCGATGAAAACGGTCCATCGGTCTGTTTTAATCAGACAAACCAATCTTGTGTACAGGGCTTTAGTGTATTTTGAACTGACATTTTTTGTTTCATAAACTGTTGCACAGTGGCGGCTGGTGCTCAAAATTTTGGGGAAAGCGCAAACAAACTGAGAAAAAAACATCAATTGCAGCCTCAGTGTGCCCATCAAACGCAACCACTGTGCCATCAAACGCAGCCACTGTGCCCATTAATTGCATCAAAAGCCTGTATTCTTTCCTAAATGTACTAGAAATAGACTTGAAAAATGTAACACAAATAAGTCACCGGGACCAGGTGGCTTGCACCCGAGGGTCCTTCAGGAACTCATTCAAGTAATTGCCAGGACATTGTTTCTAATTTTTACTGACAATCTACTGACTGGAATGGTACCAGCTGATTGGAGAAAAGCCAATGTAGCACCAATATTTAAAAAAGGGCCAAGATACATCCCTGGGAATTACAGACCAGTTAGCCTAACAACAGTAGTATGTAAGCTCTTGGAAGGGGTGATAAAGGACTATATACAAGATTTTAGTAATGTAATGAGAACGGTATCATTAGCAGTAATTAGCATTGATTCCTGAAGAATCGTTCTTGCCAAACCAATCTATTAGCTTTCTATGAGGAGGTGAGCTGCCATCTAGATAAAGGAAGGATTTTGCAAAAGCACTTGACACAGTTCCCCATAAACATTTACTGTACAAACTAATGTCCGTTAGCATGGATCATAAGGTAAGTACATGGATTGAAAACTGGCTACAGTGGCAAATTCAGAGGGTGGTGATAAATGGGGAGTACTCGAATGGTCAGGGGTGGGTAGTGGGGTCCCCCAGGATTCTGTTATGGGACCAATCCTATTTAATTTATGCATAGGCGACCTGGAGGAAGGGGGTAAACGGTGCAATCTCTGTATTTGCAGACGATACTCAGCTAAGCAGTGCAACAACTTCTCCGCAGGATGTGGGAACCTTGCAAGAAGATCTGAACAAATTAATGGGATGGGCAACTACATGGCAAAACAGTTTTAATGTAGAAAAATGTAAAATAATGCATTTGGGTGGCAACAATATTAATGCAATTTACTCACTGGGGGAAGAACCTCTGGGGGGATTTTGGAAGGAAAAGGCCCTGGGGGTCCTAGTAGATGAAAGGCTCGGCAATGGCATGTAATGCCAAGATGCTGCTAACACAGCAAACAGAATATTGGCATGCATTAAAAAAGGGATCAACTCCAGAGATAAAACTATAATTCTCCCGCTCTACAAGACTCTGATCCAGGTGCACCTGGAGTATGCTGTCCAGTTCTGGGCACCAGTCCTCAGGAAGGATGTACTGGAAATGGAGAGAGTACAGAGAAGGGCAACAAAGCTAATAAAGGGCCTGGAGGATATTAAGTATGAGGAAAGGTTATGAGTACTGAACCTGTTCTTTTTGGAGAAGGGATGCTTGAGAGGGGATATGATTTCAATGTACAAAATACCTTACTGGTGACCCCACAATAGGTATAATACCTTTCTGCGAAGGGGGATTTAATTAGACACGTGGCCATCCACTAGAAAAAAAAAGAGGTTTAACCTTAAAGTGCATAGAGGGTTCTTTATGGTAAGAGCAGTAAGGATGTGGAATTCCCTTCCACAGGTGGTGGTCTTAGCGGGGAGCATTGATTATTTCAAAAAACTATTAGATAAGCACCTGAATGATCACAACATACAGGGATATACAATGTAATACTGACATATAATCACACACATAGGTTGGACTTTTTTCAACCTCGCCTACTATGTAACTATGTACATAATATAACTGGGTACTAACATTTATAAAGTAAAGTTGATCAAGGGAAAAGCTGATTGCCTCTCAGGGGTTCAGGAAGGATTTTTTTCCCCTGCTATAGCAAATTGGATCATGCTTTGCTGGGATTTTTCGCCTTCCTCTGGATCAACTGTGGGTTAGGTATAGGATTATGTATATGGGATTGTATTTTTATTTTTTCCCTAGGTTGAACTAGATGGACTTGTGTCTTTTTTCACCCTTTACTAACTATGTAACTGTAACAGGAGGGCCCGTGGAATCCAGAAGCTATTACAAAGTATGAGCCAGGAAATAATGGACATAACTCGGATTGCTTTAACACGGGTCTGTAATTCAAGAACTATTTACAGGTTGTTGATTCTGAACTCAACAGATTAATTGAAAGAGTGAATCATTCAATGTAGGAACACAGACTGTTAGGTGTTAATGTCGTCTGTTGTGATGTAAATTTATCTAGTATGGCTTCTGAAGTATCTTCCATTGTGTGGTGCTAATTGACCCTGTATTGTGTGAGGGGCTATTGATGATAAATGTGTATTGCAAGTTAACAGACAGTCTAAAGGTCAGATGTCTGACTTATCAGCTGTAGTTAATTAGCTCATGTAAATTATGTATACGAAAAGATGTGTACTTGGGTCATTGTGTGATGATGTAGGTGGAGTTGAGTCATTGTTCATTTTTGGTTATTAACTGTATTAAAGAGCCTGATTTCCTCATTAAAGGGTCTATTCGTTTGAACCTCAAACAGAGCGGTGTATCGTTATTGGGGTTCGTTTGCCTGACTGTGGAGTGTCGATAGCTGTCTTGGGTTCGGAATGGAATATCCTAAACAGCGTTAACCCCTGTCCCATTCGGGGTTCCGTTACAGTAACTATGTCTTTTTTTTTTTGCACTGTACGTCATCCGACTCTTCTGCGTAGAGGGCACACATGTGTGCTACCAGCGGCTTGAGCCAAGTGGTGGGTACAGCTTCAAAAAGAGACAGAACGGCTGTCTGATCAGAGTAAAGAGATAACATTTGTGCCCCTGCAAAGCAGAGAATAAATTGCATCTCTTCCCCCAGTAATAGGACCTCACACAGTACACAAGAACGCCCCTGATGTTAACCCCTTACCAGCCAGTGTCATTAGTACAGTGACAGTGCATATTTTTTTAGCACTGATCACTGTATTAGTGCCACTGGTTCTGAGGTGGCGTACACACGTACGAGAACCTCGTCGGGCTAAACACATGGTTCTGTCGAGCCAAAGTCCTCATTGAACAACGAGGAAAAAGAGAGCATGCTCTCTTTTTTGGCTCGACGAGCTTCCCGACGGGACGCTCGTCGGAAGTGTACACACGACCGAGAACCTCGGCAGAATATGTCTCCCAGCGAGCTTCTCACTGGATTCTGCCGAGAAGCTCGGTCGTGTGTACGCCGCCTGACCCTCCCTTGCTCTTTCCAAAATGAAAATAAAAGTTTTGCCTATAGTTCTACTTTAACTGTTCCCTACTGTATCCAAAATCCTTGCGCTGTGAATTCTTTGGCTCATCATTAGAGTTGAGCTGATACCTGGATGTTCGGGTTCGGCATTGAAGTCAATGGGGACCCGGACTTTTGACTACTAAAATGTCTCTAAAAAACTAAGGGAAAGGGATAGAGGGCTGCAAATAGCAGAAAAATGTTGGCAAGAGCATGGAAAGGCCTCTGCAAACAAATGTGGATAGGGAAATAACTTAAAATAACATAAAATACATACAAATAAAAAAAATTCTTGACAAGCAGGAACCTTCCCCAAAAGCAGTGGTCTCCAAACTGCGTCCCCCAGCGCCGGATGTGGCCCTTTGCATGCCTTTATCCGGCCCTTGGGAATTCCTCCTACAGATATGAAGCGCTATTCCTCCCACTGACACCAATGATGGGACACTATTCCTCCCACTGATGCCAATGATGGGGCACTGTTTCTCCCACTGACACCAATGATGGGAGACTATTGCTCCCACTGACACCAATGATGGGACACTATTCCTCCCACTGATACCAATGATGGGGCACTATTTCTCCTACTGACACCAATGATGGGAGACTATTACTCCCACTGATACCAATGATGGGGCACTATGTCTCCCACTGACACCAATGATGGGACACTATTCCTCCCACTGACACCAATGATGGGACACTATTCCTCCCACTGATTCCAATGATTGGGCACTATTTCTCACACTGACACCAATGATGGGAGACTATTCCTCCCACTGACACCAATAATGGGACACTATTCCTCCCACTGATACCAATGATGGGACACTATTCCTCCCACTGACACCAATGATGGGGCGCTATTTCTCCGAATGAAACCAATGATGGGACACTATTCCTCCCACTGACACCAATGATGGGGCACTATTCATTCCAATGATACCAATGATGGGATACTATTCCTCCCACTGACACCAATGATGGGACACTATTCCTCCCACTAATACCAATGATGGGACACTATTCCTCCCACTGACACCAATGATGGGGCACTATGTCTCCCACTGACACCAATGATGGGAGACTATTCCTCCCACTGACACCAATGATGGGACACTATTCCTCCCACTGATACCAATGATGGGACACTATTCCTCCCACTGACACCAATGATAAACTGGCCCTTTGTTTTAAAAGTTTGGAGACCCCTGCTCTAAAGTATCTTGCAGAGTATCTGACAGGAACATATGCAGTGCTGGTGCAATATGCAGAGTATCTCTCAGGAACATATGCAGTTCTTCCTATAAGCACAATTAGCAACCTTTTTCTAAAGTAGCTAATGCTATGTAGATCGCTGGGTATTGTAATTCCAGTTCTGAAGCAGGACAATCCTATCTAAATCTCTCCCTGAGAGCAGCAGCGGCAGCCTTTCCCTACCCTAGCTAAAGCAGAGTGACGAGCTGTGCTGTGTGCCTCTAGCTTATATAGAGGCTGGGTCACATGCTGGGCCACATGCTGGGTCACATGCTGCACTGGCCAATCACAGCCACGCCATTAGTAGGCATGGACTGTGATGGCTTCTAGGTCACACAAGTAAAACAAATGGTGATTGGCTGCCCTGCAGCGCACCATTACATAGCCGAACACCGGACCCAAACTTACAGCAAATTGTTCAGGTTCGGGTCCAGGTACAAAAAATCCAAAAGTCTTGTACGAACCCGAACTTTATAGTTTGGGCTCGCTCAACCCTACTCATCATAAATAAATCCGATGAGCCAAAAAATTCACAGCGCTAAAAATGTATCTCCTTGCGCTGACAAAGTGATGGCGATCTCCACCTAATTAGCTGGGAACTTGTATGATCTTCAAGTAAAGTTGTTGGAAGAGATTTAGAGACAAAAGAAATTCCTGGCAATGCAGCTCCTATGAGCTCCTATCTGAGATGTGATCCCACGCTAAGAAAAACCGCGCCATGCTTCACTTCACCAATATAAAAGGGAATCACCTTTCTGATACCATTCTTTGTTTTCACTCAATAAACAGCTGTTAAATTTTAACAAGCCAACAATAGAGCTGCTTGGATGACTTTAAAATGAACCGCCAACATGGTCACCAGTTTAGTGAGGAATTTTGTATCAGTGGTGGGACTGGGTAACTCCAAATGGTCCAAGGAATGCCCAGTCATCACCAGCTTTGGGGGGGGGTGGCAATCCCGGCTCTCAGCTCTCTGGTCTACTGTATTCCTCCGATGGCAGCCAACATGCCCCACTCCAGATTAAACTATCTTTTTACCCCCCACCCTCCAACCAATTCTGACTGTCTTTATCCCTTCCCTATCCTGGGAAACCAGCAATGCTCCCCCCGTCCAGGACACTCCTGCTCACCCCCTCAAGAGGCTTTCTCAACACCAGGGAGAAAGCCTTGCATTACGGTGTGTAGTTACAGACAGAAGAACAGCAAGTGAGGATTTCTCAGAAGAAATAAGGACATTTAAATGCAAAATGGAAGGATGAGGTAAGTGAAGGAGGACTGCACTGAGGTAAAGGAAGCTATTTAGAGAATTTTTATTTTATTTTACAACCCCTTTAAACTACTAATAGCAATAGGAAAACTTGTAAACAATTTTAAGGAGACTAAAAAAAAATGAAAATGATTGCATAAGTTGCTTGTGTCTCGTAGATGTGTACTGACACCTTTAAAGTTCCACCAACAAATTTGTGTAGTTTTTCTATTCTAGAATAGTGTAGCACACCCCAAACGAAGCTACTGGGCTTGATGTTCCCAATTTCCCAATTTAGTGCACACACAGCCAGGCACACAGGGCCAGATCCACAGAGCCATTACGCCGGTGTATCTCCATATAGACCGGAGTAATTTCAAATTACCCGCGTCGTTTCATTAGTCTGAATCCTCAAACCATGATACGACAGCTTCGGGCTTCGATCCGACAGGATTACGTCTTCGTACGCCGTCGGATCTACGTTGCAATCTTTTTCCGCCCGCTGGGTGGAGTTCGCGTCGTTTTCAGCGTCGGGGTATGCAAATTAGCTTTTTACCCCGACGCTGAAAACGGCGATCCACCCGGCGGGCGAAAAAGTTACGATCGGCCGTCGCATTCGCTTACGGCATCTGTAGTCAGCTTTTTGCTGCGTAAAGTTAGGGAAGGTATTATTTGGTCTAACGTTAGACGGCCCATGTTAAGTATGATACTCTGCTGTGTGCCTGGCTGTGGGCACTAAATTGTACCTGAATCTGGAACATCAAGCCACAGTAGTCGGTTTGGGGTCTGCTACACTATTTAGAATAGAAAAACAACACAAATTTGTTGGCTCGAACTTTAAAGGTGTCAGTACACATTCAGACACAAGCAACTTATGCAATCATTTTCATTTTATTTTGTTTTAAAATTGTTTACAAGTTTTTTTGCTAAATAGAATTTAAAGGGGTTGTAAAATAAAATAAAAATTCTCTAAATGGCTTCCTTTACCTCATGAGTCCTCCTTCACTTACCTCACCTTCCATTTTGCATTTAAATGTCCTTATTTAAACAGCTGAGGATCCTCACTTCCTGTTCTTCTGTCTTAACTCAAGAGTAATGCAAGGCTTTCTCCCTGGTGTGGAGAAAGGTACCTTAACTTAGGGCGAGCAGGCATCAGGACACTCCCGCTTGGCTCTAACTTGCCTATTTAAAGTGACTCCAGAGACCAGAAGGTTGCTGAGTGTTTGTCACCTTCATGTGTATACCAAGCCTTTTTGACCCTGCTTGGTCACGATACCTTGTTGCTGACCCGGCTTGTGACCTGACTCTGCCTTTTGCCTACAGTTTTGGTGCCTTCTCTGCTCGTCTGATACTGACCCTGGTTTAGCCCTGACTCTGCTCTGGATCTGATTCTGCTACTTGGCCGTTACCAACTTCCGCCTCCTTTACCACCCAAGATACTGCATACCCCTGCTCACCAGCTTTATTGCTGCCTGCTGTTCCACGTGGGTAGGTACCGGAGCATGGTGGGACTGTGATGTCGTAGGAGACCTATATAAATTGGTGCGAGCCGCGCACCCAGCATTACAGCGGGAAGAAGTGCCGTGTCAACATTCGGAAGAAGAGAAGAAGGCAGAAGACACATAGAAGAGCGGGCTGGCCACTGCTAGTAATTGAGCTAACACGAAGATAGCGGCGGCCAGCCCTGAAGAAGAAGGCACAAGAGAGTGAGCGGGAGAACGAACCGGGGAGCACCGAGACAACAGTGGTGAAGTGGAGAAGATGGAAGAAGACCCCATGGAGAGCGGAGAAGACTCCCCCCCCAGAAAACATCGAAGAAGCAAGCCCCCCCTTGTAAAAGAGCTAAAGAAGAGAGGGGGGGCCCCGGAGCTGACTAATAAAATTTTTTTTTTTATTAACACTTTGCCTCCAGGTGAATGGGTAGGGGTACGATGTACCCCATATTCATTCACCTAGGTTGGGGGGGCCGGTATCTGGGGGCCCCCTTATTAAAGGGGGCTCCCAGATTCAGGTAAGCCCCCCCGCCCGCAGACCCCGACAACCAACGGCCATGGTTGTCGGGAAGAGGTCCTGTCCTTATCAACATGGGGACAGGGTACTTTGGGGTGGGGGGTCGCTGGGCGCCCCCCTGCCCCAGAGTACCCAACCCCCCCATGTTGAGGGCATGTGGCCTGGTATGGCTCAGGGGAGGGGGGCGCTCGCTCGTCCCCACTACTCCTCTGACTGGCCGGGAGGCGTGCTTTGGACACGGGTCTGGTATGGATTGTGGGGGAACCCCCACACCGTTTTTTCGGCTTAGGGGGGGTTCTCCTTATAATCCATAGCAGATCTAAGGGCCTGGTATGCCTCCTGGGGGGGAACCCATGCTAGATTTTTATTTAAAATGTTGGCGTGGAGTTCCCCCTCATGATTCATACCAAACGCCGCGTGTAGAATTGGCGGGAATCCAAGTGAGGCGTTTCTTTCTCTATTCAAAATCAATGGTTCCCTATGGTAACCCATTGATTTTATTAGAGGTCGCACCAGAAGTGGGATCAAGATGATCCGACTTGCGGGGTGACTCGTGTGCAGAGAATCTTGAAAGGGGACCCTGTGAAAATGAACAAAGAAAACTTATAAATAAACGTATTAATAAAATTGTATTTTTATTTTATATGTATGTAATTTTTTACCCAGTACCGAGATAGTCCATTAATCGCCCTTTTGGGGGGAGGGAATGTTAGAGGATCAGCTTTAGCCACTGTCCCCTGTCCCTTGTCCCCACCCCTTCTTTATAAAACCTATTTATATATTTTTTCCATCCTCTGCTGCCGAGAAAACCCCAAATGCGGGAAACTTCCCTTTTGTACTAATTGGGGTGCGCAGCACTAGTTTCTCTTTTTCCCACAAGTATCTTCTCCTTTAGGCCCCTTTCACACTGGGGCGGGAAGCGCGATGGCGGTAAACCACCTTGTTAGCGGCGATTTACCGTCAGAAATTGCGGTAGTATTCGGCTTCTAGCGTTGCGGTTTTATTCCCGCTAGCGGGCAAAAAAGGTTTAATACCGCCATCAATGCGCCTCTGTAGAAGCGCATTGCTGGCGGTATAGCCGCGGTTTCCTATTGCTTTCAATGGGAATGAGCGGTTAAACACACCGCTTCTTCACCGTTCCAAAGATGCGGCTAGCTAGGACTTTTGGAGCGGTCCTGCTAGAGTACCGCTCCACTGTGAAAGCCCTCAGGCTTTCACAGTGGAGAAACAGCAACTGCTGTTTCAGGTCGGTTTGACAACGCTTTTTTTAGCGCAATATTGCCTGCAAACCACCCCAGTGTGAAATGGGTCTTAGTGTACAAGCTGGTAGGCTGTGAGGTTCAAAAGATTGCGAGGAGTCCCCCAGGCTACAAAGGAGGAGGTAGCCTAACCCCCCATGCCCATTTATGATAGGCTTTCTGGTGCCAGATCTGGTTTATAAACCGCCGCTAGGTAGAGCTACAAGGCAGGGGGGAAATGCGGTGGGGCAAGGGTGTATTTCTGCTTTGACAGCTGGCTGTTTATAGTGAGGAAAAGCTGATAGGACTTATCGCTCAGTGAATATTGATTTATGCCTTTTTTTTTGCTGATAAGCTGTTAAATAAACTCTTTCAGTAAAAACTGAACAGGAAGAATAGACAACAGCCAAAGAATAGAGACCAGCCAGAGCTCCTCACACAGCGGAACAGATCGGACTTTAACTCCTTCTATTAACGTAAGTGTTCTTTTTAGGTTTTCTCTCGTAAAATTCTCTTTGGGGTTTCTGTTTGCTTTGAAGTTGTCAGTTATGGCCAAGTTCTAATTGAAAATATGAACTAATTTAGTCTCTTTTTTTTATAAATTTTTTATGTCTCTGATAAAATATAAAGTTTAGTAGAAATCATTTAACTTTCACAGAAGTATTGCACCGCGTTAGGTCTTCATTTTTTTTTTTTTTTTTTTTGGTGTACTATTTGATTCTTCCAGCGCTGGGTTACTGCACTTACTGTATGTCCTGCTATTTTTTTAAATTTTACAATACACTTCCTGGTCCCCGTCCTTTCCCATATTTGGAATTCTTTTTGGGGGGATACCTGATTTTGAGGTACCCACTCCCATTTCCGCATATATATATATATATATACTCTATGGTAGGGTGACCAGACATCCCCGGTTTCAGGGGACAGTCCCTGGATTGAGGACATTGTCCCCAGACCAAGTCTGTCCCCAGTTTTGTCCCCGGATTGTATTTGAACAGGGGCTGGGGCAATTTCAAAGACAGTCAGTGCAGAATTATAAAAATTTTAATTCTGAATTCACTCCCCCGCTCCGCCACTCCTACTATCTTAGGGGGGTGTATTTTTTACATTATCTGTGCCCCTTTCTGATGATCATGTGCTAGTCAGAGCTGAGGGAATATTTCTTTAGTTTCGGGTGCCCATTCAGCTCTGCTCACATGTTTTTCTGCCTTGGCTCAAGTCCCGGCCTGCTGCCTGCCTGCTTATCTCCTTGCCTTCCCTGGCACAGTGATCTTCCTCTGCACCCCACCCAGTAGTACCCGGGGACCAGAGAGTACAACTTGACAGGCTGTGAGGTGAGTTGGCGACAGCGGCGATGGGCAGAGAGTCACTAATTACCACCATTACTAGTAAAAAAAAAATGTCCCCGGATTTAATTTTAAAAATCTGGTCACCTTACTCTTTGGGCCAGATTCAGGTACAAAAATGTATCTTTCCGGCGGCGTAGCGTTTCCTCTTTACACTACGCCGCCGCAAATATTAGGAGCAAGTGCCTTATTCAGAAAGCACTTGCTCCATAATATGCGGCGGCGTAGCGTAAAGTGCACGGCCTAAGGCCGCGCAATTCTAATTTCTGAAGTGGGGGCGTGATTCATGTAAATGAATCATGACCCCAAGTAATTGATGTTTTTTTTGGACAAAATCACGTCGCTTTTTTCTCAATGTAAACAACGTGACCGTAACTAACGTCGAGCCCCATTCCAGAACGATTTACGCAAACTACGTAACCGACGTTCGATTCGACGCGGTCCCGACGTCCATACTTAACATTGGCTGCACCTGCTATAGCAAGGGTAACCTTACGCTGCTATAACGCTAACGCAAAATGTAAACGCCGTCTCAAGTACGCTTGTGAATCTGCGTAAGTAGCTCATTTGCATATTTTACGTGAGAAACAACGTAAACGCCACCTAGCGGCCGGCGGAAGATTACATTTAAGATCCGACGGTGTAAGATTATTACGCCAGTCGGATCTTAGCATATATCCTGCGTATCATGTTTTCTGAATAGAAAACAATGATACGCCGGTGGCAAATTAGAATTACGCCGGTGTATCTGTAGATACACCGGCGTAATTCCTTTCTGAATCTGGCCATATATATATATATATATATATATATATATATATATATATATACACAGTACAGACTAAAAGTTTGGACACGCCTTCTCATTCAAAGAGTTTTCTTTATTTTCATGACTATGAAAATTGTAGAGTCACACTGAAGGCATCAAAACTATGAATTAACACATGTGGAATTATATACATAACAAAAAAGTGTGAAACAACTAAAAATATATGTCATATTTTGAGGTTCTTTAAAGTAGACACCTTTTGCAGCAGACACATCTCTAGAGCAACTGATAAGAGGAGACTGTGTGAATCCGAAAGAAAGGCAACAAGCAGAAGAGACTTGTTTGGGCTAAAGAACACAAGGAATGGACATTAGACCAGTGGAAATCTGTGCTTTGGTCTGATTAGTCCAAACTTGAGATCTTTGGTTCCAACCACCGTGTCTTTGTGCGACGCAGAAAAGGTGAACGGATGGACTCTACATGCCTGGTTCCCACTGTGAAGCATGGAGGAGGGGGTGTGATGGTGTGGGGGTGCTTTGCTGGTGACACTGTTGGGGATTTATACTGAACCAGCATGGCAACCACAGCATCTTGCAGTGGCATGCTATTCCATCCGGTTTGCGTTTAGGTGGACCATCATTTATTTTTCAACAGGACAATGACCCCAAACACACCTCCAGGCGGGGGGAAGGGCTATTTAACCAAGAAGGAGAGTGATGGGGTGCTGCGCCAGATGACCTGGCCTCCACAGTCACCGGACCTGAACCCAATGGAGATGGTTTGGGGTGAGCTGGACCGCAGAGTGAAGGGAAAAGGGCCAACAAGTGCTAAGCATCTCTGGGAACTCCTTCAAGACTGTTGGAAGACCATTTCAGGTGACAAGAGAATGCCGAGAGTGTGCAAAGCAGTAATCAAAGCAAAAGGTGGCTACTTTGAGGAACCTAGAATATGACATATTTTCAGTTGTTTCACACTTTTTTGTTATATATAATTCCACATGTGTTAGTTCATAGTTTTGATGCCTTCAGTGTGAATCTACAATTTTCATAGTCATGAAAATAAAAAAAAACTCTTTAACTACTTAAGGACCCGCTCATGTACATTTACATTGGTACTTTAAAGATGGATATCTCGGTAACGGACAGCAGCTGCTGCCACAACCGAGGTATCCATCTTTAGTGTGAGCGGTCCTGTACACGATAACGGCGGTCTCCGTGACGGATTCGCCACGAGATCGCCGTTATCAGTGGCGGGAGAGGGCCCCCCCTCCCGCCGCTCTCCCGCGCCCTCCGGGTCTGTTCGGCGGCTGACTGGGGATGCGAGTGAGGGAAAAATGTCCCCCACCCGTCTCCATAGCTCTGCTGGGCGGAAGTGACGTCAAAACATCAGTCCCGCCCAGCGTCTTAAAGAAACATTTTTTTTTTTGTCATTTGAAAAAATTACAGTTTCCAAAAATTCTTTGCATTTTAGTCTAAATATGAGATGTGAAGTATTTTTGACCACAGATCTCATATTTAGGAGGACCTGTCATGCTTTTTTCTATAACAAGGGATGTTTACATTGGGCCAAATTTATTGTTGTCTTATTTTTTAATTCAAAAAAGTGAATTTTTTCCAAAAAAAGTGCTCTTGTAAGACCGCTGCGCAAATACGGTGTGACAAAAAGTATTGCAATGACCACTATTGTATTCTCTAGGGTGTTAGAAAATATATATAATGTTTGGGGGTTTTAAGTAATTTTCTAGCAGAAGAAAATGTTTTAGTCCTAAGTGGTTAAATGAGAAGGTGTGTCCAAACTTTTGGTCTGTACTGTATGTATATATATATATCCCATAATTTGTAGACACTATAACTTTTTAGATTAGATTTTTTTCATTTTTTTGTATTGGATATGTTTTATAGCAGAAAGTAAAAAATATATACATTTTTTTTCAAAATTGTCAGCCTTTATTTTTTGTTTATAGCGCAAAAAAGAAAAAACCCAGAGGTGATCAAATACCATCAATAGAAAGCTCTATTTTGGGGGGGAGGGGGGGGAAGGACACAAATTTTATTTGGGTTCAGTGTTGCACCACTGCACAATTGTCAGCTAAAGCAACGCAGTGCTGTATCGCAAAAAATGGCCTGGTCATGAAGGGGGGTAAATCTTCTGGAGGTCAAGTGGTTAAAAAAACAAAAACACTGATCCTTCTAAGTCACATAGGAATCGTTTCTTATCTATTGCTGATGCGACTTCTGTGGGTAAAGTTGCATTGAAGTCGGATCAGCATTAAAGTTTCAAGTAAGTCGCACTAAATAGTTGCACTTGAAACCGCATGATAATCCCATTAGTATGAACTGAGCCTGAGGGGGTTGTTGTCGGTGGGGGCGGGGCTTGTCCTAGAGGTACAGTTATGTTGTCATAAGGTTGCTGTCTGTGTAATTATTGGACATAGCATAGTTTTAAATTGTAAAGGCATTGTAAAGGTATGGCTGTGCGTCTCAGATGTCAGATGTCTCAGATGTCATGTGTATTTCCCCAAGGAATTTGTTACGCGTGACATACCAAGTGTAGGGGAATTTTTTTTTCTACTTAGACAGGTTTAACCACTTGCTTACTGGGCACATAAACCCCCTTCGTTCCCAGGCGAAATTTCAGCTTCCGGCACTGCGTCGCTTTAACTGACATTTGCGCGGTCGTGCGACGTGGCTCCACAAACAAAATTGACGTCCTTTTTTCCCCACAAATAGAGCTTTCTTTTGGTGGTATTTGATCACCTCTGCGGTTTTTATTTTTTGCGCTATAAACAAAAAAAGAGCGACAATTTAAAATATATATATATATTTTTTACTTGTTGCTATAATAAATATCCCAATTTTTTTTTTTAAAACTATTTTTTTTAGACAGTTAAGGCCGATACGTATTTTTCGATGTATTTTTGTAAAAAAAAAAAAAAATCGCAATAAGCGACTGGTTTGCGCAAAAGTTATAGCGCTTACAAAATGGGGAACAGAATTATGATTTTTTTTTTTATTATTATTTTTTTTACTAGTAATGGCGGCGATCTGGGGTTTTTATTGGGACTGCGATATTGCGGCGGACATTTCGGACACTTTTGACACAAATTTGGGACTATTCACATTTATACAGCGATCAGTGCTATAAAAATGCACTAATTACTGTATAAATGTGACTGGCAGGGAAGGGGTTAACACTAGGGGGTGAGGAAGGGGTTAAATGTGTATCCTGGCTGTGTTCTAACTGTGTGGGGGGAGGGGGGTGACTGGGGGAGGTGACCGATGCTGTGTCCCTATGTACAAGAGACACAGATCGGTCTCCTCTCCTCTGAGAGCACGTGGAGCTCTGTGTTTACACACAGAGCTCCACGTCCCTGCTGTCATCTGCTTGGTTTCCCGCCGATCGCATGTACCCGACGGACATCGCAGGCGGCTCTTCAGCGATGCGGCGGGACAGTGTTTACCCGCGGCGCGCCACCCAGTGGCGCGCGTGGGTAATGCACTAGAAATCACGTCCAAAGACGTCCACTTGGCGTCTCAGATCCGCGCTGTTGACGTATTTTGTCAATAGCACGGGTCTGAAGTGGTTAATGAATAGTATGTAGCTCTACAGGACTTTCCATGAATAGAACTGGCTTTCCTAGTCAACTGTATTTACAAAGCACCGTAAAATACCGTTCCCAGTCAGCGAACTGAACACAATAGATGTTCAATGGGTCTCTCTACGATGGCTAAATCATGCTTATTAAAGCTTTCACCACCTTCAGGACAGTCCAAAAGCTAGTTCAGTGCTGAGCATGGCGGGTGACAGGTAGGACACTACCCAACAATTCACCAAACTTTTCAGCTTTGTATAGTGTATAGCAAAAGCTTTTTTTTTTTCCGTGTATGAATGGGGTAACAAAGACTTAAAACCCATGCCGGATTATTCTTTGCTGTCTGTGTCCCATTGGGGAGATTTTTCTTCACTTCTTGTCCCAGAGATACAACAGGAAGTGAAAAGAAATCTCTACCAAGTGAGGTGGTTACGCAGTTGTCATTTACCCACCTTGAGTCTGGGCACTTTCTCCCCCCTTCCAGTCCAGGCCATTTTTCACTTTTCAGCACTGTCGTTCTTTAACCACTTAACCCCCGGACCATATTGCTACCCAATGACCAGAGCACTTTTTGTGATTCGGCACTGCGTCGCTTTAACTGACAATTGCGACGTGGCTCCCAAACAAAATTGGCGTCCTTTTTTTCCCACAAATAGAGCTTTCTTTTGGTGGTAATTGATCATCTCTGCGGTTTTTATTTTTTGCACTATAAACAAAAATATAGCGACTATTTTGAAAAAAATTCAATATTTTTTACATTTTGCTATAATAAATATCCCCCAAAAATATATAAAAAAAACATTTTTTTTTCCTCAGTTTAGGCCGATACGTATTCTTCTACATATTTTTCGTAAAAAAAATCGCAATTAGCGTTTATTGATTGGTTTGCGCAAAAGTTATAGCGTTAACAAAATAGGGGGTAGTTTTATGGCCCTAGTGGCCGCAAAAGGAGCCGACGTATAGCTATGGGCTCTCGCCCAGGAGAGCCGACCTGCCGCAGTAAAATGACGGCGGCTGGACGGCAAGCAGTTCATGGACAATTACTTGGTCATCCAACACTGTATCCAAAATGGATTCCTTGCTTTGTGCACTGGTGTGCAGTCATGTTGGAACAGGAAGGGGCATAAAATTGTCCACAATATCTTGGTATGCTGACGCTTTAAGAGTTCCCTTCACTGGAACTAAGAGGCCAAACCCAACCCCTGAAAAACATCCCCACACCATAATCCCCGCTCCACCAAATGATTTGGACCAGTGCACAAATCAAGGTCCATAAAGACATGGGTGAGTGAGTTTGGTGTGGAGGAATTTGCCTGGCCTGCACCTCAACCTGATAGAACACCTTTAGGAAAAATTAGAGCAGAGACTGCGAGCCAGGCCTTCTTGTCCACATGAGTGCCTGACCTCACAAAAGTGCTTCTGAAAGAATGGTCAAACATTCCCATAGACACACTCCTAAACCTTGTGCACAGTCTTCCCAGAAGAGTTGAAGCTGTTATAGCTGAAAAGTGTGGGGCAACTCAATATTGAACCCTACGGACTAAGACTGGGATGCCATTAAAGTTCATGTGCATGTAAAGGCAGGCGCCCCAATACTTTTGGCAGTATATTGTATATTGGTGGTATTACAGATGTTAGACTGACACAATAGTAAATTAGACAGTTATTCAGCAATACAACTTTGTATGAATGACTGAGGTTGAATGGGTGGCCAAATGAAATTACCTCATGACATTGGTGTCCAGTGTACAACTGTTTATGGTCAGTGGAGAAGTCTTCCATTAAATTGTTGGTCTGCAGAGGATAAAGAATCCCTCTTACATCGATAATCAGTGGGAAGAATGCATAGAGTGGTTGAAAATCTCATCGGGTTTTTAATTATCCCTGTTTGTTCTCTGTTTGTCCTGATAAACCACATACTCGGAATAAAAGGA
Source organism: Rana kukunoris (assembly GCA_029574335.1). Lineage (NCBI taxonomy): Eukaryota > Metazoa > Chordata > Amphibia > Anura > Ranidae > Rana > Rana kukunoris. The sequence continues at coordinate 201,576,172 of CM056057.1, forward strand.
GAAGGAAAATCCAAAAAGGGAATAACAGGGAATTTGTTACTTATTGACACACGGTGAAGAAAAGCAGTGAGCGTTGTCACCCTATAATAGGAAGTGTATTACTGACTAGGGATGAGCTTCGTATTCGAGTCGAACTCATGTTCGTCTCGAACATCGCATGTCCGATCGTTTGTCGAATTACGAAAGTTTTGGGCCGTTCGCGCCAAATTCGAGTTGCGTTTCACGGCCCATAATTCACTGCGGCATCGCAGTGCATTGCTGGCTGATGATTGGCCAAGCATGCACTATGACCCGCATGCTTGGCCAATAACAGCTTGCAATAAACAGGGTGGCTTTGGCCAATTATGGCTCAGGGGGTTTAGTACACGCCCCACACTATAAAAGGCCGCCTGCAGGTCGGCGTTGTGTAGTGTGTTGCAGTGGTTGAAAGAGAGAAGACAGAGATATAGAGAGAGAGAGTGTCATTTTTAGAAGGTAGATAGAGCAGGCAGGCTAGTCAGTTCAAGTTACAGTGTGTAGAGGATATATATGCATCCCAGGTGTTGTATATATATTTATACACTGGAAAGTTTAGCTAGATCTGAATTTCCTAATTTCCTGGCAGGCAGGTGATTGTGCTAGCTGCAGTATTCTCACGTGGTGTACTGTCTGTGTCCTCTGCAGTGTGCACCTAAAGCTACATGTTGTGTACTGCCTGTGTCCTCTGCAGTGTGCAACTAAAGCTGCGTGGTGTGTGTACTGTCTGTGTCCTCTGCAGTGTGCACCTAAAGCTACATGTTGTGTACTGCCTGTGTCCTCTGCAGTGTGCAACTAAAGCTGCGTGGTGTGTGTACTGTCTGTGTCCTCTGCAGTGTGCACCTAAAGCTACATGTTGTGTACTGTCTGTGTCCTCTGCAGTGTGCAACTAAAGCTGCATGGTGTGTGTACTGCCTGTGTCCTCTGCAGTGTGCACCTAAAGCTACGTGGTGTGTAATGCCCGTGTCCTCTGCAGTGTGCACCTAAAGCTACGTGGTGTGTGTACTGTCTGTGCCTGTGATATTTTTCTCAATGATTTTCATCCACATTGCAGGGACCAGACATTACATTAAAGCCGCAAGCAGTTTTAAATTAAATTTTTCTTAAAGTGATCTCAGTTCTAAACACGTGCCACTACTATAGACACCCAGCAGGTACGATATTTAAGGGAATTTTTCTTTTTCTTTTTTTTTCACTTTAAGCATCATTAAAATCACTGCTCCAGAAAAAACTACCGTTTTTAAAACATTTTTCCTATTGATATATGTTCCCTGGGTTAAGACCCGGGTTCTCAAAGACGTTTTACGACAATAACTTGCATATTTGGCTTTAAAATTATCATTTTTTTTAATCCTTACTCACTTAAACCAAAACTGAAAAAAAAATTGGGCTGGACAAACACTTTAATTGTTCTTTGATTACCATTTACTAACCTTAATAATTTTCTACTCTCTTTTATAGGTCCCATGTATGGTCTCTCACTGGTTTTTGGACTTCCTGGTCATTCTAGACCATTCTTGTTCTTAATCGATTTCTGATGATGTCACCACGTCTTAAATACTTATTCTTACTCTCTGTATCTCTATTTTTCTTTTCTATATCCCAATTTCTTTTTAGCAAAACTCCCTTCTTTACATACTTACCACTTTCTGCTCCCAAAAATAAACCGGTCCATCTCCTAATTGTCTCATCCTGGAGATCAGGTTCTTCATTCCTTGGACAGATCTTCAACCATCACAATGACGTCTTTTACCTCTTTGAGCCTGGACATCCCATCTGGATGAAGTTTCAGAATGAAAGTTCCGAGCTGCTACATTTTCCCTTAAGAGATCTTCTACGATCACTTTTCACCTGCGATGTGTCCCCTCTTCATCAGTATCTTCCTAAAGGTGGAAAACATATTTCTGAATTGGGCTTCTTTTCAGAAAGTCGAGCTCTCTGCACCCCACCATTTTGTTCAGTCTTTATTCCTTCTGAAGGTTACGATCGCCTCAAGTGCTACCATCGGTGCAAAAATACTTTGCTGGATGAAATGGAAGAAACATGCAAGACATACAGCCATGTTGTGCTGAAAACAGTCCGGGTTTTAGACCTTTCTGTTGTTTTTTCCCTTTTCCGAGACCCTGCTCTTAATATTCGTATTTTGCACCTTGTAAGGGACCCACGAGCTGTTGCTTTGTCAAGAAAATCCTTTGAACTCAATATTGAGGACCATATAGTACTTAAGAACGAAGGAAATAAAAATATTACAATAAGCAGGGTAATGGAGAAGATTTGCAAATCTCAGGTTGACATCAACAATGTGGCTAAAGCAGCTGAGGTGTTGCGAGGACGATACATGGCAATTCGACATGAGGACCTTTCTAATGAGCCCCTTAAAAACATTAAAAAAATTTACAGTTTTGCTGGCCTGTCTCTCACTAAAGACCTGGAACAGTGGGTTTACAATATCACCCATGTGGAGATGGCAGATAAAAATGGGATCATGACTTTCTCACGAGAGTCCTCAAAGGTGGTCCACAAATGGAGAACAGCTCTGGACTTCAATTTCGTAAAACAGATTCAAGACAACTGCAAAGAGGCAATGGATCTATTTGGTTACAGGCCAGCAAGATCCAAAACAGAACAGCAAAATTTGACTCTGGACTTCGTAAATAAGGAATGGTCATAGGAAAAAGCTAAATAATCCTGCACAAGTGAACTCAGTAAAAACATATTCCTACACAACCTCCTGATGCCACTACGAATGGTTCTCACTAGTGAATTTTTAATGTGAATGCAGCATGATCAATTGTTTTGCACAATTGTGTACTGCAAAATCGCATGACAAGTCATTCTCCATAATTTTAAATGACTTTTTTTCTGAAGTCGGATTCCATATTAACAGGTCTGACTTTGGCATGCGACTTGTGCATAAAGGGGAACTCCACGGCATTTAAAAAAAATGGCATGGGTTTCCCCTTCATGAGCATACCGGACCCTTTGGTCTGGTGCGGATTTTAACCACTTAAGACCCGGACCAATACGCTGGTAAATGACCCAAGGTGTTTTTGCGATTCGGCACTGCGTCGCTTTAACAGACAATTGCGCGGTCGTGCGACGTGGCTCCCAAACAAAATTTGCGTCCTTTTCTTCCCACAAATAGAGCTTTCTTTTGGTGGTATTTGATCACCTCTGCGATTTTTATTTTTTGCGCTATATACAAAAATAGAGCATTTTTGAAAAAAAAAACACTATTTTTTACTTTTTGTTAAAAAAAAAAAAATCAAATAAACTAAATTTTAGTCAAACATTTAGGCCAAAATTTATTTAGCCACATGTCTTTAGTAAAAAAAAAAATCGCAATAAAAAAAAATAGCTACCTAGCGGGAACAGCGACACTAATACAGCGATCAGAAAAATGATCGCTTAGTGACGCTGGCAATAGGGAGTGAAAGGGTTAACTAGGGCGGTGATCAGGGGGTTAAAACTATATAAGGGGGGGTGGGGGGGCTACCCTGAACCTAACACTAACTGTTTTTTACACTGCCTGTCACACTGACACTAAATGCAGTGATTAGATCACTGCATTCAGTGACACTGTGACAGGGGGGTGGGGGGGGGCGATCACAAGGGGTTAATATGCCTATGTGAGTGTGTGTCAGTGTTGTGTTGGTGCACACTTACTTGTGATGTCTTTTCTCATCAGCAGCGCTGGGAAACAGCGCTGCGATGAGAGAATACATAATTTCCTCCTTCCTGTGTAAACACAGGAGGAGGAAGTGACAGGTTGGGAGCGCGCTCCCATTGGCTGGGAGCGATCGCGGGGGGGCGGGTATTCGCCGACATCCGCCCCCAGATCCCGGATCGCTCCCGGAGCCAGGGGGACCCCCGCACGCCGCGGAGGGGGTCCCGATGGGACCCCCGAACCGCACTTAGGCGGGGACGTAAATTTACGCCCTTGTGCCTGTACGTGCCATTCTGTGGCCGTATATGTGCGTGCGGGGGTCCTTAAGTGGTTAAGGGGAAACCCACACCAAAAAAACGGCGTGGGGTCTCCTTAAAAACCATACCAGACCCTTATCCGAGCACCAGCCTGGCCGGTCAGGAAAGGGGGTGGGGACGAGCAAGCGGCCCTCCTCCTGAGCCGTGCCAGGCTGCATGCCCTCAACATGGGGGGTGGGTGCTTTGGGGCAGGGGGGCCCTGCGCCCCACCCTAAAGCCCCTTTCCGCCTATGTTGATGAGGACAAGGGCCCCTTCCCTACAACCCTGGCTGTTGGTTGTCGGGGTCTGCGGGCGGAGGGGTTATCGGAATCTGGGAGCCCCCTTTAATAAGGGGGCCCCCAGATCCCAGCCCCCACCCAATGTGAATGAGTATGGGGTACATTGTACCCCTACCCATTCACCTGGGGGAAAAAGTGTCAATATAAAAAACACTCTAGACAAGTTTTTAAAGTCATTTATAAGGCAGCTCCGGCTTCGGGGGTCTCTTCCGACTTCTCCGGCTTCTTCTCCCGCTCTCTGACGTCTTCTCCATGCTCTCTGGTTCTTCTCCCGCTCTCCAGAGCCTTCTGCCGGGCTTCTCTTCTATCTTCTGCCAGCTCTTTTACTAGCGTTGGCCTGGTCTTCTGAGTCGTCTTCTTCCCTCTTCTCTTCTTCCGATGTTCACACTCCGCTCTCTCCCACTGTAATGCCGTGTGCGCGTGCAGAGATCGTCCCCACCCCCTTTCCTGATCGGCCAGGCTGGTGCTCGGATAAGGGTCTGGTATGGATTTTGGGGGGGACCCCACGCCGTTTTTTCGGCATGGGTTTCCCCTTAAAATCCATACCAGACAGAAGGGCTTGGTATGCTCATGAAGGGGGAACCCATGCCGTTGGCATGGAGTTCCCTCTAATTATTGGGGGTTCAAAGTTGTGTCCCTGCTCATTAAAGTCTTACTTCAAGTCGTGGGGCAAAGTTGGATCCACAGTTGTATGACTGTGTTGTCAAAATCGCAGCGAAAGGGGCCTTAATCATGTTTAGGTTAAAATGCGTTGACTTTCTGTGCTGTTTGCACCGTTTTACAATAAATCTTCAAGCAATACTGTGATTTACCATAGTTTCCGGCTCTTCTCCTGTATATATGTGTCATACCCATGGGATTCACATGAAAGCTAGAAATCTCTGTACTACTTCCAAGTCTCTGCTAGCTTCTGGGTCTGTATTGAGCAGCTGGTCTGCTGCTACAGGCACCATTCAGAGAAAACTTTGCATTGTTTCCATGAAAACAAAGAGGTTGATTTACTAAAACTTCAGCTGAAATAGAACTGCACCAGATTTTGCGCTTTCCAATTTAAGTATATCAAACTCATATCAGCTAGATTCACGTACCTCGGCGCATCTTTCTGCTGGCGTAGCCTATGTTCTTTACGCTACTCCGGTGCAACGTTGAGAGGCAAGCATGGCATTCACAAAGCAAATGCTCTCAACGTTGCGCCGGCGTAGCGTATAGTTGTCGGCGTAAGCCGACATAAGTCAAAGTAGGTGGAAGTGGGCTGGAAGTGGGCGTGTAACATTTAAATGAAGCGTGACCCCATGCAAGTACATACAAGTACTCGGGGGAAATGCTCCGATGCCTCACCCGATACCTGGGCAGGCAGGGGAGCTGCAAGTCTTCTCCCCCCGTGCTGTCTTTCACCCGTGCTGTCTTTCCCCTTGCTCCGTTTTCGTCTTTTCCCCATGCTCTGTACCCATCTTTCCCCCGTGCTTGTCTTTCCCCTGTGCTCCGTGCCCATCTTTCCCCCCTGCTCGTCTTTCCCTCGAGCTCCGTGCCCATCTTTCCTCCATGCTTGTCTTTCCCCCGTGCTCCGTGCCCGTCTTCTCTCCCCCCGCTCCGTGCCCGTCTCCTCTCTCCCCGCTTCGTGCCCGTCTTCTCCCCCCCGCTCCATGCCCGTCTCCTCTCCCCCGCTCCGTGGCTGTCTTCTAACCCCCCGCTCCGTGCTCGTCCGCTATCCCCCCTCAATCTGTCAGGATGGGGAGCGGAGGTAGGAGCCGCTAAATCCGGCTCCTACCTTTTCAGAATGAACAGAATCAGTGATCACTGACTCTGTCCATTCACAGAACTGAGCATCGTAACCTGTATTTACGATGCTTCAGTTTATGAATGGAGAGCAGCTTCTCTCCACTCATTTTAGCTGAGGCTGCATAGAAAGGGACTGGGGAATCTGTGTCCTTAGTCCCTTTCTCTGTCTTAAAGGGGAGATGTCAGAGGTCTGTTTTCACTGTAAAAAAAAAAAAAGTTAAAAAAAATACTGCCACTGTCATATGACATTAAAAAAAAAGTATCGTAATCGGTACTTGTATTCGGTGTCAAAAAAGTGATATCGGGACAACCCTATAACGTACCAAGCAACAGCCCTGACCCCATCATTTGGGAGTGAAGTTAACAAGCAGCAAAATTACTGTTACGCTTACCCCTAATGCAGGTGCTCAGACACTATAGCTGGCTACTGTGTTTTTCACCTATAGCAACCCCCTTTTCCATAATGCAAGCAGGCCTACCGGTACCAGGTTGCCTCCAGGTCTTATACACAATGCTATAGTGCCTGGCTACCACGCTGAGGCAGGTGCTAACTAAACAGAGTGAACAGATACCTGTGGTTGTCAGACAGGCAGAGTAGCTCAATAACAGTCCAGGTACAAGTCAGGCAAGGTACAGAATAATCAGGGTCAATCTGTAGTCAAAAGACAGGGAGAGTTCAGAGAATATGCCAAGTTTCAAACCAAGGTCATGAAACAGGGGACTCAAAACAGCAGGGCAGGACAGACAAACAGGGAGCTTGGAGCACTTGTTAAACACAATATCACAAGCATGAGACTGCAGGCTTGGCTGGTTTAAATCAGGTTTGGTCTCCACCCAGAGACTGGCTACATCAATCACCTTGCAGGTGGACAGTCAGACAAGGAGAAGGCCACAGTTAAAACCAGGATGCTGGATTAAGCTATGATTAAGCAGGAGGGCTCCATGCTGCTGACAATTACAAGAGTAGTCAAATTTTGGACAGGCGTGGATTGGAATTTGGCCAAAATGACAGCAGAATGTCGGACAAATTTGGTAGAAAGTAGAGGACCTTCCTTACATGTCTTGCATTTAGTATAGTAGTGAACTAAACTCCTAACCATTAATTTTTCCATGTCTCGAATCCTTTGACCAAACTACCCACAAGTGGTTTTCTGTTTCCCAAACTTGAAGTGCCCGGGGCCCCCAAGGTCTAAATCCAGCACGGATCATGACAGCAAAAAATTGCTTTCCTGGGAGTTTTCTATACCTATAGATGGTTCAAAATATTCCCAGTTGCTTTGAGTACAAGACATTGAATTATTTTGCGAACAGCACCTAACAAAGAACCTCACCGTTTACCATGTATGGAAAATAAATCATTTTAACAGCTTTTATGTCTTTATTGTAAATCTTTCAGGAACAGGAAGCAACAGGAATAGTCCCACTGGGGACATACACAGCAATAAAAAATGGTATCATTGTGGATGTGGCCTTTGGCCAATAGGTTTGTACCCAAGATGAATGAGCGACACACAAGTCCAGGACAAGGTTAAATACTGTATTTATGGTGATAATTATTTACAAGCAAGTCAAGCAACATGGTATACAGCAATTGCCAATCATTAGCACTAGTAATATGGCTGTACTAACTATGGCTGAACACTTGAAGTAACCATTCCAAAAACGTGGGTAATTGCAAACTAATTAACATTGACAGTACCAGGGCAGCGGCCCTGATAATGGCAGTCATAGTCTTATTGGTACCATACAGTACTTTATATCTTTCGCAACTCAGATATAACAGACATTTCCCGGGGCCACATCTGCAACTGCAAGAGAGGTTCCTGACAGGCAAAGTGGTGGCAAAGTGGCAGCACAAGTAGCTCCTGAGAAAGCTATACTGATTCCAGGTAGTTATTACTGAAAGCAGTGAACAATACACAACACAGCAGTGTACCTAATATCTCCCTTTTTGAAGAGGGACCTCTTCCTAAGACTACTTCACTGTCCTATACAAGCAGGGTTCCTTTCCCTACTCTAGTCACTCACAAAATGCATGCCAATTTCAGAGGTACACTACTATTTATTAGCACTGCCCACACTTAAAATGGCCATCTAGTGTTGCAGTGTCCAATCAGGGCCGGATTTGCTCTCCCTGCTGCCCCAAGCAAGGTTATGGATTTTCCACAGGCCACGTCACCTGCCACAAGTTGTGGTTTGTCCACAATGCAATTCAAGCAGTTACAGTTTTTTTTTATGTTTTTTCATAATTTGCCATCATTTTTGAGATTTCTATTGTAAAAAAATAGGTCACCTTTAAAAACGCCTATAAAGAAAATTGCGACAAACGCCGGTACCGCGTTTTGCCGCATTTAGCGGCGTTTTGCCGCGTTTAAAGGCGTTTTGCGTCTGAAATGTGGAAAACTTTTGCGTCTGAACCCATTTTTTTGCTTTTAGAAAAACGAGGTTAACCACTACAGATCCGCGCTATTGACAAAAGACGTCAACAGCGCGGACCTGAGCTGCCGGGGTCACGTCTTTGGACGTCAATGTTGTTGTAATTCCCCGCACGCGCCACTGGGTGGCGCGCAGTGGGGAAAAACAGTGCCGTCGCATCGCCGAGGATTCGATGCGTGTACCCGGCGGCCGCGGTGTCCGTCAGGTACACGCGATTGGCGGTGACAGAGCAGGGACATGGAGCTCTGTGTGTAAACACAGAGCTCCATGTCCTGTCAGGGAGAGGAGACAGATGCTGTTTCCCTTGTACATAGGAACACAGATCGGTCACCTCCCCCAGTCACCCCCCTCCCCCCACACAGTTAGAACACACCTAGGATACACATTCAACCCCTTCCTCACCCCCTAGTGTTAACCCCTTCAATGCCAGTCACATTTACACAGTAATAAGTGCATATTTATAGCACAGGTCGCTGTATAAATGTGAAAAAAGTGGTGAAAAAAGTGGTAATACTGCGCTGTCTATGTGAATGGTCTAGAAAAAATGCTAGCAACTTGAAATGTGAGATACCCACAAAAATAATACAACTAAACAAGAAAAAGCTGCGCAAATATGAACACTACAGTTTAGAACTCCAATAGCAGTCCTGTGTAGAATAAGTGAAAGTCCCGTATTGCAGATGATAAATAAAATAAAAAGTCCATTAATCAAGTACGGAACATATTATGCATCTGATGGAAACTGATAGCAGAAAAAATTATTCTTTCCTCCAGATAGATGGTGACATCAAATGCAAAAAACCTCAGAAACAGTGCATGGATAGATAAACACCTCCACCTTTCAATCACACCGCCCCTTACCAGAGGGGAAGATCCCAACTAGAGATCTTCTGACAGCAGATGGCTTAATCCCCAGCCAGGGGTTAACGTGGCAGGATATCCAAGAGCCGAGACTTCTCCAACAATGGACCGATGATCCGTGTTGTAATGAAACCAGTGTGGAGAAGAAAAAAAGCTACATAGTGTCAACCCATATAACTTGTTTAATAAAAAAATTTAAAATCACACTTACAGGAAAGTAGATAAAATTCGCATGTGAAAATATAGCCGGCCGGCTAGCACACCCGTTCACTCCGGGACACAGTTTGCGGTTTAAAGGACGTCAGCACGCCGCCACCCTACGCCGTTTTGTCTCAAAAGGACTTCGTCCTGGGGGCGTGCTGACGTCCTTTAAACCGCAAACTGTGTCCCGCAAACTGCACATTTAAGTTTGAAGAATTTACTCAAAAACAAACATATGTTATTTTTTTTTAAAGTCGTAGACAATAAACTGGTGGGTTTTGCAATTTTTTTGTTGTTGTTATGACTTTGTAGCAATGTGGACTACAATTGCAAAGCATAGCGATTCCCTGTCATTTTTACGTACTGTATTGTCCCTCTAGTGCCCAGCATCATTATCTGACCTCATATCTTTTATAAATATCTCAAAAAAATCCTCATTATGTCCGAAAGGCCAACAAGGAGAGGCAGACGCTCACGGGCCACTAAAATAGGGCAAGCAGCTTTTATATCACAGTGAAAAGTGGTGGCGCATCCTCTCCAATCAGGGCACGCTTCTCCTTTTTTTCTGGCCATGTTATTGAGCCACAACGTGTAGAAGAGGCCCAATTTTTTGGCACCTGTTTAACCACTTAAGGACCGCCTCCTGCACATATACGTCGGCAGAATGGCACGGCTGGGCACAAGCACATACAGGTACGTCCTCTTTAAGTGCCCAGCCGGCCGCGATCCGGTCCAAAGCTCCGTGACCACAAGACCTGCAGACCCGATCGCCGCTGGAGTCCCGCGATCGGTCCCCGGAGCTGAAGAACGGGGAAAGCTGTGTGTAAACACATCTTCCCCCTTCTTCACTGTGGCGCTGTCATTGATCGTGTGATCCCTTATATAGGGAACCACAATCAATGACGTCACACCCCCCTACAGTTAGAAACACAGATGAGGTCACACTTAACCCCTTCAGCGCCCCCTAGTGGTTAACTCCCAAACTGCAATTGTCATTTTCGCAGTAAACAATGTATTTTTTGCTCTGAAAATGACAATGGTCCCAAAAATGTGTCAAAATTGTCCGAAGTGTCCGCCATAATGTAGCAGTCACAGAAAAAATATCGCTGATCGCTGCCATTAGTAGTAAAAAAAATAATAATAAAAATGAAATAAAACTATCCCCTATTTTGTAAACGCTATAAATTTTGCGCAAACCAACCGATAAACGCTTATTGCAATTTTTTTACCAAAAATAGGTAGAAGAATACGTATCGGCCTAAACTGAGGAAAACATTTTTTTATATATATTTTTGGGGATATTTATTTTAGCAAAAAATATTGCATTTTTTTAAAAATTGTCGCTCTGTTTTTGTTTATAGCGCAAAAAATAAAAACCGCAGAGGTGATCAAATACCACCAAAAGAAAGCTCTATTTGTGGGAAAAAAAGGATGCCAATTTTGTTTGGGAGCCACGTCGCACGACCACGCAATTTTCAGTTAAAGCGATGAGTTGCCAAATCACAAAAAAGTGCTCTGGTAAATTCTCCCGGGGCTGAAGTGGTTAAATTGTATCAGTTTGTCCCAAAGTGATACCAATATCTGCAATGGTGTTCTCCAAATCTCTTACCAAATTTCGGACATCTCTTATCCAGAAATTATATCATTTACTTATGTCAAATATGTTATTATTACTATTATAATTATTATGGTTTTCTTCGTATACCCCATGGATTGTATATTTATATACTATGCATTATATATCATATTTATTTATCAATTTATTAAACTATTAATTTAATATATTATATTTCTATGGACTACTCCTCGGGGATTGTGACATTCAACCAATTTATAATTAGGTACTTCGTTCATTCATTATTCACACGAAAGACATGCCTCATGTAAAGTCCCAAATCCATTTTTTTCTTTGTTTTTGTATATATATATATATTCCTTGCTGTGCTTGGGTATTAATAGATCACTTTCTATTTTTAGTTTGTATACAGAACATAGTTACATTTGTTAAAGCTGGATCACTGTAACTATGTATTCTATATCCACACCTGGAATTTTGTTTAAGCTAATTATTATCCAGTCCATCACACTTCTCTACATTTTAATTGCAGCTCTTTATCATCTCCTTTGAGTGATCACGAAACTCGATCAGTGGTCATAAATCTGTTATGACAACCTAATTATTGTGCTGTACAAAGTGTTTTCCCAGAGGTAATTGTGGGGCACAAATCGAGTATTTATATTTAACGTACCTGTCCTTCATATTTTGTGTATTGTCGTCCGCATGATACAATCCAAAAAAGGTATTTTATTTTGTGCACCACAAATGCACTTTGGCAGACAGGGCTGATCCTAGGGTCACAGGCGCCTGGGTGCAGAAATATTTCTGGCGCCCCCACATGGGTGTGGTCATTTAACTAACTCCTCCCCTTTACACATGTTTCTATGGCAATGACTCAACCGCAGATATGTTCCCCCACAAAATCTTCATTAACCATGATCAGAGACTGCAGACTTAGTACAGGAGATGGTCAGAAACTGCAGACATAGTACAGGAGATGATCAGAGACTGCAGACATAGTACAGGAGATGGGCAGGGGCTCTGTATCCTATGCAATCTATCATGCCATAAAGCATCTAGAGCAGGGGCAGCCCAGAGCACATGTAAAGGGACGCTAGGGATGCCATCCCCCAACACACAGCACACTGAACACTGTGACTCATCTCAGTTCTCTCTCTGTGCAGCCCAAGATAGAGATGGGAGGGGGAGGCAGTGCTGGATGCCAGATTTCCAGTGTGAGGAATTCATTCCTGCACGCAGCAGCCACTGAAAACTAGAACCCTTGTGTCAGGAAGAGGAGTGGACCCTCCCCCGAGCACTGCCAGGCTGAACAGGCTGCCCTATGCTCACACATCAGTTCTGGACGGACACACACCTATGCTCAGAACACTAGTTCTGGACGGACACAAACATGGAGAGAAGGAGGGAAGGGAGAACTCTGGCACATCGGCGCCCCCACCTCTGCAGGCGCATGGGTGCAAAGCACCCTGCGCACCCTGTCTAGGATCGCCCCTGTTCGTCAGGTAAAGTATCCACTAATATTGATCATCTTTCCTGTTTGTGATCCAAAGAAAAAAACGTAGCCACTTGTAAGCCACTTGTAAGCAGGTGGTACTAAAGTGTTCCTTGATTTTATTAAAATGTTTTTTTTTTAAGGAGGGTAAATATCATAATGGTAATTATTGTTGTGTTGCCCTACAGAGCTGGTACTCCTTGAGAGGTAAGAGCTAACACTGCTTTCCAGGTTTTCCATAATTTTTTTGGGATACAGCGTTGCATGACCGTGCAATAGTCAGTTAAAGTAACGCAGTGCCATATTGCAAAAAATGGCCTGGTCATGAAGGGGGTAAATCGTCTGGAGGTCAAGTGGTTAAAGGGCTTTCTCATGTTTCAATATATCTTTATTGAAGTTTTAATACATAATTACCGCAACTGCAGAGCAGGTGAACAAAAACAGGGGAAAAACAATTAGAGAGCCCCGCAGGGCAGCACAGTGGCCATAGTGTCCTGCGCACATAGAGAACATTAGCATAGGTGTTCAGGACATCAGAAACACACATCAGGTTTTCACAGTAGTATAGTGTAGGGCAGTGGTCTCCAAACTGCGGCCCAGGGGCCAGATGTGGCCCTTTACTTGCCTTTGCTTGGCCCTTGGGGCACTACTTTTCCCACTTATATGAGGAACTATTCCTCATAGACACCAGCAATTGGCCATAATTACTGCCACTGACAGCAACGATAGAAGGAATTATTCCTCCCGCTGACACCAATATTGGGGCATGATTCTTGCCACTGACACCAGCGATGGGGCACTATTCCTGCCACTGACACGAATGAGGAAGTATTGTTTTCTCCCACACTAGGATATTTTCTACTCACGCTGACCACAGTCCAGACCCCCTAAAGCCTGAAGGATAGTATACTTTGTTTAGCATGTTTAGAAACCCCCCGGTGTAGGGAGTAATCAATCTTGCTAAGCAGCTTCAAAAGACTTCATTGAGTCTGACCTATATGCTATAAGTTTCTTAAAAGAATATATTGAGTGGATGGTGGTTATGACCTTAAATAGAATGGGTGCCTGGGTGCCCCTCCAGTGCCTGGTGATCGTTAGACAAGCTGCCAGTAAAATGCCAGTAGTCCCTCTTCGGTGCAGCGCAGGGAAATCATCTATATCAAGGTTTAGTATCGCCAAGTCAGGCAAAGAATCTGTTAAGATACCTGTAATGCCTCGTACATACGACCATTTTTCTCTGCAGGAAAAAAAAAACAACGTTTTTCCTGACGGGATTCCTCTCAAGCCTGCCTTGCATACACAAGTTCCGTCCAAATACCGCCCGTCCAAAGCGCGGTGACTTACAACACGTACGATGGGACGATAAAGAGGAAGTTCCATTCAAATGGCACCACCCTTTGGGCTGCTTTTGCTGTTCCTCGTGTTAGTAAAAGTTTGGTGAAAGACGATTCGCGCTTTTCAGTCTTCGTGCTTTTCAGTCAGTTACAACATGACGAATGTGCTATCTCTATTCCGAACGCTAGTTTTACCAGAATGAGTGCTCCCATCTCCTAACTTGTGTAGCACTACCCCCGAAGGAGCTGCTGGTTTGTTTTGGGTGGCGTGTTACCTCAATGGCTCCTCCGCCGTCTTAGGGGTGTACTGTGAATGTAGCAGTAACGGAATGTCACAATGTAGAGTATACAATTTCCTATCATCTGTGCCCAGCCTTGCCATACAGAGTTAACCCAGCTCTGAGCAATCCTCTTTTATTGTTCAGTGAGATAAAACTGACTTACAGAGAAAAACCTTAGTCTGTTCCGCCCCCCTTGCTGTGAGTGACAGGTAATTTACATATCTCATGCGTTAGCCTGGAGACAGGCATTATTTTTTTAATTCCCACCCCCACTCCTTTTCTGAAGTCATGTGGTTACTTTTCTGGATTTTGACTGGATGTTAGGGATCATAGCAGAATTCAGTGTAAGGGGAGTGTAGAGGAGGGCGGGGAGTTTACTGACATCACGACTCCACCCACTGAGCTCCAGACAACAGATCCACCCACAGAATCTGCAGTTTTTCAGTTCTTATAACAGACAGAGGGGAGACATTTGACAGGTAAGGATACATGCAGGATACATCTATATCCTTATAGATCAGCAACATGGCAGTAGTTGAGAAAGGATGAGAGTGGGGTTTACATCCACTCTAAGTATATTGTGTAGACTGAGTATATTCTCTGTGAAACCTTTTGGCCTATTCTATATTTTGTCAATTTATTTTAGATGCATCAATGTATTTATTTGTGTGATTATTAAAAATGTTGATAAACTTTTATGTGCCTGCAAAGTCAATTTTATTGAAATCTTTTTCAACCTCATCACCCAAGCAACAACATGCGCACTTGAAGAAAACATCACCCAAGCAGCAGTGTGTGCACCCCAAAAAGACAGCAGTGTGTACACCCAAAGAAGACATCACCCAGCTAGCAGTGTGTACACCTATAGAAGACATCACAACAGCAGTAGGGTGTAACACTGTAACCTAAAGAAGACATCACCCAGCTAGCAGCGTGTACACCTGAAGAAGACATCGCCCAGCTAGCAGTGTGTATACCTGAAGAAGACATCACCCAGCTACCAGTGTGTACACCTGAAGAAGACATCGCCCATCTAGAAGTGTGTACACCTGAAGAAGACATCATCCAGCTAGCCGGGTCTACACCTGAAGTAGATACCACCCAGCTAGCAGTGTGTACACCTGAAGAAGACATCACCCAGCTAGCAGTGTGTACACCTGAAGAAGACATCGCCCAGCTACCAGTGTGTACACCTGAAGAAGACACCACCCAGCTAGCAGTGTGTACACCTGAAGAAGACATCACCCAGCTAGCAGTGTGTACACCTGAAGGAGATACCACCCAGCTAGCGTGTGTACACCTGAAGAAGACACCCAGCTAGCAGTGTGTACACCTGAAGGAGATACCACCCAGCTAGCGTGTGTACACCTGAAGAAGACATCGCCCAGCTAGCAGTGTGTACACCTGAAGAAGACACCACCCAGCTAGCAGTATGTACACCTGAATAAGACAATACACAGCTAGCAGTGTGTACACCTCAAGAAGACACCACCCAGATAGCAGTGTGTACACCTGAAGAAGACATCGCCCAGCTAGCAGTGTGTACACCTGAAGAAGACATCACCCAAGCAGCCGGGTGTAATCTGAAAAAGATATCACCCAAGCCATAGCTCCCAACTGTACCTGATTTTGAGGGACTGTCCCTCTGTCCCTCTTTCCTCCTCATTTGTCCCTCATGTTGGTCTGATCTATATAGTTGTATATAAAATGCACTTTTTATCTCTCAAAAGGTGTTTTCCAGAGCTAAACCTTTCATCTGATTTCTAAATTGATGCATTTGTAAATTTCAAAAGCCAATATAAAGGAATAGTGTTGGTAAAAAAAAAAAAAAAACCTTGTGGGTTTACCTAATCTTTATTTTGGTTAATTCTCGTTTAAAGGGGGCGTGGCAGGGGGCGTGTCCTATGCCTACATGCTTTTGCTAGTAGGTGTCCCTCATTCCCATTTCAAAACGTTGAGGTGTCGCCACATGTGAGGTGTCGCCACATGTGTTACAGCGTGTGCAACAATTCTAGCACTACACCTCCTCTGTAACTCTAAACTGGTAACCTGTAAAAAATGTAAAGCGCCGCCTATGGAGATTTTTAAGTAACAAAGTTTGGCGCCATTCCATGAGTTTTCGCAATTTTAAAGCATGACATGTTAGGTATCTATTTACTCGGTGTAACATCATATTTCATATTTTACAAAACAATTGGGCTAACTTTACTGTTTTGTTATTTTTAAATTCATGAAACCATTTTTTTTTTTACAAAAAAAAAAGGCGTTTGAAAAATTATTGCGCAGATACCGTGCAAGATAAAAAAAGTTGCAATGACCGATCGTTTTATTCCCTAGGGTGTCTGCTAAAAAAAAACCATATATAATGATTGGGGGTTCTGCGTAATTTTCTAGCAAAAGAATGATGATTTGTACATGTAGGAGAGAAGTGCCAGAATAGGCCCGGCATGGAGGTGGGTTTTAAGGCCCGGTATTGAAGGGGTTAAAATCCCATAATTCCTGTTCTGGGGATACTTGTTTTTTCCTCTTGTATACATAGCAGGATTGGCAACCATCTATGGCTCCTTATTGCTGGATATACTTTCATATGCCATATACAAGTGAGTAAAAAAAAAATTTAAGATTTTTTTATTTATGTTTTTATATTAAAGGCAAGCTGTTAATAAAAAGTTTGTTTTTAGGGTGGACCTCCGCTTTAACTATAATTCCCACTCCAATATTAACCAAATCGCAAATTGATCTTAGCCAGTTCTTGTTTTCTGCAGAGAATAGAAAGTTCTGCACAGCCAGGTGGAAAGATTACTTGGGCAAGAAATAATGATTTATCATACTTAATTTGTAACAGCGCTTTCACAGTTCGCAGTTTACAGAGGAAATAGTCAAGCGACAGGCATTTGTTGTGGGCTGTACTTGTTTTTTTTATATCTTTAGTGCATTCCTGCCACCTGTAAATCTCTTGAACTTTATCTTCAGATAGCAGAAATCTGCCGATCCCTCTACACAAGCCGGGCACTCAAGGTATAGAAATTGTTACTTCTTTTACTAGATTTAAATAGAATCTTCATGCAAATGTTAATCCTCCTATAGTCTGATTAACCTTTTTTTATTGCCGTGTTGTTTTTCATTTTAATACATTTTT
The DNA here is from genome assembly GCA_029574335.1 of Rana kukunoris. NCBI lineage: Eukaryota > Metazoa > Chordata > Amphibia > Anura > Ranidae > Rana > Rana kukunoris. Next base: position 201,593,552 of record CM056057.1, read on the forward strand.
ATAAAAAAAATGTAATCTTGTGCAGGATCTGTTGGCAGTGGAATCAATACATTGTTTTTAGAGTATAAGTACTTTATAGAGGTGTCATAAAAGTGCATTAAATATTACAGAGGATCATGTAACATACAGGGGTGGACTGACCATTCGGGCACTCGGGCACTGCCCGATTGCCCCATGCCACTAGGGGGCCCCATCAGGGTGGTCAGCCTCAGCAAAAACAGGGACAGTATGTAAAAATCTGTGTTTGTTCACATCTGTCCCTGTAATGTCCCTCACCAACATCCTTTCAGTCTAAAAATCCCTAGATTATAGCTGCCCCGTCTCTCCAGTACTTTCTCAGTGTGTGTATGTATACTGGGTGTGTATGTGTATTCTGTATGTGTGTACTGTGTCTGTATGTGTATTCTGTGTGTATGTACTGTGTGTCTGTATGTGTATTCTGTGTGTGTGTGTGTGTGTATGTGTATTATGTGTGTATGTATACTGTGTGTGTGTGTGAATGTACTGTGTGTCTGTATGTATGTGTATTCTGTGTGAATGTACTGTGTGTCTGTATGTGTATTCTGTGTGAATGTAGTGTGTCTGTATGTGTATTCTGTGTGTATGTATACTGTGTGTGTCTGTGTGTGTACTGTGTCTGTATGTGTATTCTGTGTGTATGTATAATGTGTGTGTATGTATACTATGTGTCTGTATTTGTATTATGTGTGTATACTGTGTGTATGTATACTGTGTGTGTGTGTATACTGTGTGTCTGTATGTATGTGTATTGTGTGTGTATACTGTGTGTGTATATTGTGTGTGTGTGTATACTGTGTGTATGTATGTGTATTGTGTGTGTGTGTGTATACTGTGTGTGTATATTGTGTGTCTGTGTGTGTATACTGTGTATGTATAGTATATATGTTTGTGTGTGCGTGTGTATACAGTACTGTGTGGCGCCATAATCTTCTTTTGCCCAGGGGCCCCATAATCTCCTATTGCCCAGGGGCCCCTTATTCTCCTATTGCCCAGGGGCCCCATAATCTCCTATTGCCTGGGGGCCCCATGAGTTGTCAGTCCCCTGGAAACATATTAAAGCATAACTAAAGGCAAAATATATTTTTTATTTAATTTCATGTAATTGATTTATTTTTAGTTTTGGATAAAGTGAAGACGTGGCGTCCTTTTTTTCCCACAAATAGAGCTTTCTTTTGGTGGTATTTGATCACCTCTGCGGTTTTTATTTTTGCGCTATAAACAAAAAAGAGCGACAATTTAAAAAAAAAATATATATATATATATATATATATATATATATATTTTTTTTTTTTTGCTAAAATAAATATCCCCCAAAAATATATATATAAAAAAATGTCCTCAGTTTAGGCCGATACGTATTCTTCTACATATTGTTGGTAAAGAAAATCGCAAAAAGTGTAGATCTTAGGGTCACAGATGCCTGGGTGCAGAAATATTTCTGGCGCCCCCACATGTGCGTGGTCATCTTACTAACTCCTCCCCTTTACACATGTTTCTATGGCTATGACTCAAACGCAGAGATGCTTCCCTAAGAAGTCTTCATTAGTGTCCCCCTCAGGAGGTGTCCCCATCAGAGCCTCCCAGCAGGTGTCCCCATCAGAGCGCCCCACAGCAGGTGTCCCTATCAGAGCCTCCCAGCAGGTGTCCCCCCATGAGAGCCCCCCACAGCAGGTGTCTCCATCAGAGCCCCCCACAGCAGGTGTCCCCATCAGAGCCTCCCAGCAGGTGTCCCCCATCAGAGCCTCCCACAGCAGGTGTCCCTATCAGAGCCTCCCAGAGCAGGTGTCCCCATCAGAGCCCCCCCACAGCAGGTGTCCCCATCAGAGCCCCCCCACAGCAGGTGTCCCCATCAGAGCCCCCCACAGCAGGTGTCCCCATCAGAGCCTCCCCACAGCAGGTGTCCCCATCAGAGCCTCCCAGAGCAGGTGTCCCCATCAGAGCCCCCCCACAGCAGGTGTCCCCATCAGAGCCTCCCCACAGCAGGTGTCCCCATCAGAGCCTCCCCACAGCAGGTGTCCCCATCAGAGCCTCCCCACAGCAGGTGTCCCCATTAGAGCCCCCCACAGCAGGTGTCCCCATTAGAGCCCCCCACAGCAGGTGTCCCCTACCAGAGCCCCCCCCACAGCAGGTGTCCCCATCAGAGCCCCCCACATCAGGTGTCCCCATAGATCAGTACTTGTCCAATAGATCCCTGTAGCTCGGGCGCGCTGGGAGCAGAAGCACATTACAGGGGGCTGGGCATACGTGGCATCTTTGGTCACTTGGAGGGTGGCACTCTTAAAGCATTTCTGGGAGTGCACGGGATGATTGGCAGCAGCTCCAACCAACCCAGAAGCCTCTAATCACACCGCCTATGGGAGAAGAGCCGACACACGCAGAGGGGGTGGGGCAGACAGGAGACTGCTCCATGCACCCCGGACAGAATTAATTAGTGGAGCCTTGTGCCGGACCGTGTTCCAGTATTAGGCTACGCTGCGGTACCCGGGGACAGCGGGAGGTATGCCCTCTTGTCAGTTGCCAGCGGTGAAAGCAAGTGGGATGGGGAACTGCAGCACCCGCTACATGCACTCTGCCTCTGGACACAGACAAGATGGAGGGAGGGGAGCACTTTGGAGCTTCAGCGCCCCCACCTTTGCGGCGCCTGGGTGCGGAGCACCCCGTGCACCCTTGCCTAGGATCGACCCTGCCACAAAGTTTTATCCAATATGCGATAATCCAGCATTGTATCAAAAATGAGTATAAACGAGGAGGGACCCTGACCCTGAGCAGTGTGTGCATAATAGGGCATTCGCCACGTTGACTGATGAGGGGGAAGAAGCATGGATAGATGTGAAAGGCAAGGGGAAGGAAAAAAAGAAAACAAATGGAGGGAGGAAGTAAAGAAAAAGGGACGCAATAATGAAGATCTAGGAAATATCCAAACATTCAACCCCCACCTGATATAAAGAACATATAATTAAAGGAAAAGCAAAAATGGGATCATACCGTCCAAGTGAGACAGTATGACTCTGTTCTGCCTTTTTTTTTTTTTTTTTAACCTACCCATATTGCTTTGAGTTAATCCCTTATTTTTGCACACCTTAAATTAGAGATGCACAATTAATCGTTAAAAAATCGTGATCTCGATTCAACCCCCCCTGACATCTCCAATGCAGAGTTTGCCGATTGGAGAGACTTATTGCCGCTCACTCAGCTGGGCAGTCTGCCACGTTTTTAACAGGAAACATTGTAACTAATGGTTCCTTCTTAGATCAAAGGGATAAACTTCTGTGTGTAAAGAAAAAATCTGGACAGTCAGCCAAGTTTGTAACAACATGAAACATTGTAACTAACTTCCTTCTTAGAGCAAACTTCTGTGTGTAAATGCAGGAAGTTTAACCACTTAGGGCCAGATCCACAAATAACTTAGAGTCGGTTCACACTGGGGCGACTTGGGATCCGAGTCGCTCCGACTTTTGAAAAGGTTCCTGTACGACTTCAATCCGACTTGTAGGCCATTTGTACCCATTGATTTCAATGGAAGTTGCTTCCAAGTCTGATCACTGTCTTAACTGAAGCTACTTTCCAGGAAGATAACATACATTTCTCAGGCAAACCCCTCCCTCCCCCTCCCTCTCCCAGAGCTGATTGTTGTTTTATTGGCCACTGGAATGTCTCCTGTCCTGTTGTAAATCTCCCCAGATCGCCCTGTGGTTCATGCTCAAGTCGTATTGGAGTTGCTTCTGAAAGTCGTGCTGGAAGTCGTGTTGCCATAGTGTGAACCGACTCTTACGGCGGCGTATCTATTGATACGCCGCGTAAGTTCTACGATGTGCCGTCGTATCTTTGTTTTGTATTCACAAAACAAGGTACGCTGGAATTTTGCTAAGATAAGACCGACGTAAGTCTCTTACGCCGTCTTATGTTAGTTGCATATTTACGCTGGCCACTAGTTGGCGCTTCGAATATGTGAATGAGCTAGAAACGCTGATTCACGAACGTACTTGCGCCCGGCGTATCAATATACGCTTTTTACGGAAGGCGTACGACTGGCGTAAAGTTACCCCTGCTATATGAGGCGCAGCCAATGTTAAGTATGGACGTCAGAACAGCCGTCGAGTTTTACGGCATTTGCGTAAGACGTACGCGAATAGGGATGTGTGTAAGTTACGTTTACGTCGTAGGCAGTGTTCGACGTATCTTAGGCATTCTATCCGACACATGCGCACTAGGATATGTCCACGGACGATGCATGCGCCGTTCGTTCGGCCATGCATATACATGGGGTCACGCTTCTTTTAAATACAACACGCCCCCTACCTGCCTACTTTAAATTGCGCGGGCTTACGCCGGCCGATTTACGTTACGCCGGTGCACATATGGGAATAAGTGCTTTGTGGATACCCTACGAGCCTCTCAAAGTTACGTTGGCGTAGCGCATATCAGATGCGCTACTCCCGCTTAAAGATCCGCCCGTTTTTGTGGATCTGGCCCTTAAAGTCCAAATCTTTTTCTGACACTTGTTTCTTAAAGCCGTTGTATACCCGCGGTAATATATATATATATTTTTTTTACCCCTGTAAGGCAAAAGGCATAATAAGCTTCAGTAGTATGAGGCGACGGTAACTCACCTGTTCCACGCTGGAGCCGCGATACCCGTGTCTTACGGGTATCGCGGCTCCAGCCCTCTGAGTGGTCGCAGCCGCAATGTTGTCACTCCCGTGCATGCGCACGGGAGACTGCTTTCAGGCAAGGTCCGGCGCCTGCCGGGCTTTCAGACAAAAATCCCCTGTGCGCATGCACCGCTGCAGTCAGCGGCTCATTGCGAGGGGAAAATCTCTTAAACCATACAGGTTTAGGAGATAATTTTTTACCTACAGGTAAGCCTTATTCTGGACCAACTATTCTGGAATGGAAGAGAGAAGTTAATTTAATTATGGAGGCAGAGAGATGGATTTCTAGGGTTAAAGATAGAAAAGATAAATTTAAAGAAATATGGTCAGAATGGGAACAACGCTCACCAGATAGAATAATATGGGGAGCTGCAGGAAGAAAATAAGGGAAAAAAATAAATAAAAAATTTAAGTGGAATGCTCATGGGGGAGAGAGGGGGAGGGGAGGAGGTGGAGACTAACTTACTTGTTTTTTTTTTTCTTCTTAGCTCTCAATATGAATGCTCGTGTGGCTCTGCCCCTAACTCCCGTATAGGTATAAGAGAGGGGGGGGGGGGCACTGAGGGAAGGGTGTGGATATTTTCACCTTTTTTTTTCTTCTTTTTTTTTGGAACAGGAAAGGGAAAAGGGGAAGGGAGATAAAATGGGGGGGGTAAGTTATAAATGTGTTTTATGGCTTTCTAGAGGCCTCAGATTTTTTTAATTATTTTTTTTTGTAGGGAAGGGTGTCGGGGTAATAGGAGTAATGAATGACAAGTTATAAAGGGGTTAATGGCTTTATAGAAGCCTCTTATATAAGGTGTTCCCACTTTTTTTTCTATGTAGGGGGGGTGGGAGAGAGCCTCTGGGAATAAGTGAGGGCGAGGGGGACAAATTCCCTTTCCTTCTTTTTTTCCGTTCTCATCGGATGGACTGATCGTGTGTATGAGGCTTTAGATGACTCTCATTCACTTCAATTGAATATATTTATGTCGCGCGACTTGGGGCGACATGACTTTGTTGCGGTAAAAATTCGATATAGAGAGATTCGACATTATAGGGAAAAGATTCGACATTATAGGGAAAAGATTCGGCATTATAGGGAAAAGATTCGACATTATAGGGAAAAGATTCGACATTATAGGGAAAAGATTCGACATTATAGAGAAAAGTTTCGACACTATAGAAATAATAGATTCGACATTACAGAGAATAGATTTCGATTTATGAGAAAATAGATTTGAAAATAGATTCGACATTATTACTAGTCATACAACATTAGAATTCTTGTATGCGGAATATTTGAACAGAAATGTACGATTCGACGTAAAGATTCGACGTTCCGTCGAATATTCTTTTGACCATTCGACAGAAACCAAGTATTATTGGATTTTCGGACGAAAGCTATTCCCGAAATAAATCAAAACAATTTTCGGGAGTAACTAAATACATTTATTTTCCAAACAAAAACTAAAAAACTAAACAAAATATTCCAGTCTGCACATGTCTAAAAACTACTAGCTATACCTCAACCTGGATGAATGGTAACCTTCAAAGATATATGCGCCTTGGTTTCCTCCATGCATTATAGTTGTTTAGCTTCAAAGCCTTCTCACCTTTTATTATTTTACTTAACGTCTTCCTTTTTCTTTTCTCACCCCTAGGTTCAGTTAGACCATGTCCATTCGCTTAATTTTCTTCTTCTCCCTCTTGTTCTTCTTACTTTTCTTCCTTTACCAGTTTGTCCATGTCAGCCATAATTCCTATATCTCCGCTTCCCATAAATACCAGAAGAGGCCTGTGCACCTCCTCATATTATCTTCCTGGCGCTCTGGTTCTTCGTTCCTTGGGCAGATCTTCAACCACCACCAAGATGTCTTCTACCTCTTTGAGCCTGGACGTTCCGTGTGGATGAAGTTTAGGAAAGAGAGTGTTGAGCTCCTACACTACCTGGTCAGGGATCTCTTCCAATCACTTTTTACTTGTGATGTGTCTCCACTGAAACAATACCTTCCTGGAGATGGGCAGCAGATTTCTGAAATGGGTTTCTTTGCAGAGAGCCGTGCTTTGTGTTCTCCGCCATCTTGCTTTGGTTACATGCCATCTGAAGGTTTTGATCGTCAAAAATGCTTGTACCGTTGTAAAAACACGTCGTTGGATAGAATGGCAGAGGCATGTACCATATACAGTCACGTAGTGATTAAAACAGTTCGCATCCTTGACTTGTCTGTCCTGCTTCCACTTTTCCGAGACCCCGCTCTTGACCTACGCATTCTGCACCTTGTAAGAGATCCTCGAGCTGTTGCATTGTCAAGGAAATACTTTAGTCTTTTAATTGAGGACCAAATCATACTTAAGAAGGAAAGTCAAAACAACAAGATTACTGCCAACCAGGTCATGGCAAAGATCTGCAATGCTCAGGTAGCCATAAACAAACTGGCCAAGGCAGAAGGACATTCACTGGATGGGCGATACATGCTTATACGTCATGAAGATCTGGCATTGGAGCCCATTAAAAATGTCAACGAGATTTATAAATTTGCTGGTCTAAAAATGTCTGATGATCTGAACCGATGGATCTATAACATTACACACTCTGAAGATAGACAGAAAAGTGGGTTCTTGTCGTTTTTAAGGCAATCCTCAAAAGTTGTACAAAAGTGGAGAACGATAATGGACTTCAAAAGGGTGAAGGAGATTGAACAGGTTTGCAGAGACGCCATGGAACATTTTGGTTATTTGCCAGTGAAATCCGTAAAGGAGCAAAAAAACATGACTGTCAATCTAATTTTATAATGTGCTACAAAAACTGTCCATAAAACAAAAGCTTTTAAAAATTAAAATTTTTACAACTTTTACAACTTCGAAAGTAGAAGCAAAAGTAGGTTTGTACAGTATCTCATAAAAGTAAATACACCCCTCGCATTTTTCTAAATATTTTATTCTATCTTTTCATGTGACAACACTGAAGAAATTACACTTTGTTACTAGGGATGGACTATCTGTTCGAGTCGAACGTGAGTTTGAATCGAACATTGCAAAATCGAAAAGCAGCAGAAAACCATTTAAAAGTCTATGGGAGAAATCAAAAGTGCTAATTTTAAAGGTTAATATGCAAGTTATTACCACAAAAAGTGTTTGGGGACCCGGGTCCGTAAATGGGGGATGTCTATAGTATGCCTGTAAAATAGCGCATGTTTCCCATGCTTAGAAAAGTGCCTGCACAAAATGTATTTTCTAAAGGAAAAAAAAGGAATTAAAAATTTTCTCGCCGATATAATGAATTATCGGGTCCCAGCAATACAGATAAAAGGTTTTGAAAAAAAAAACAGCATTTAAAATTAAAAAAAAAAGCATGTGGGTCTGGTATGTGCCATTTTTATTTTTAAATAGCGTGAGGTACCCCCCAAAAATCCATACCAGACTTCGCACCAAAATAAAAAAATGGCGTGGGGTTCCCCCCAAAAATCCGTACCAAACCCTTATCCAAGCACGCACCTGGCAGGCCGCAGGAAAAGAGGGGAGCGAGAGAGCGCCCCCCCTCCTGAACCGTACCAGGCCACATGCCCTCAACATGGGGAGGATGTCCCCATGTTGATGGGGACAAGGGGCCTCATCCCCACTACCCTTGCCCGGTGGTTGTGGGGGTCTGCGGGCGGGGGGCGTATTGAAATCTGGAAGCCCCCTTTAACAAAGGGGAACTCCAGATCCCGCCCCCCCCCATGTGAATTGGTAATGGGGTACATTGTACCCCTACCATTTCACAAAAAAAGTGTTAAAAACCACAGGAGACAGTTCGGGACAAGTCCTTATTAAAAAGAAAAAAAAGGTTTCAACAATGTAATCCTGTCTCAAAAGATCCAAAGAAAAAAAAACAGACGATATGAACAATACCACCTCATAGGCGGCTCCCGGCTGAATGATGCTCGCTTGGTGTGACAGCTCTTTTATAGCTGAGGGCGGGGCCATCTGTCACATGCGCGTGTACGGGTGACCCTGCCCCCTCTGGCACATCGCGGATTTCCCCAAAGGGCTTGGTACTGGACTAAGGGGGAAACCCAGGCTGTTTTTTTTCAATGACTTGTATCTGTATTGCCAGGTCCCGGCAATTCATTAATAGCTACGAATAGTTTTCAATGATCTTTTTTCCTTTAGAAATATGGGCCTGGCCACCGTGCTGCAGCTCAGTTTCAGGGTCTTGGAAATCTTCTTATAGCTTAGGCCAGTGGTCATCAACCCTGTCCTGCAGGGCCCACTAACAGGACAGGTTTTATGTATTACCTTGGGGAGATGCAGACTGGAACACTGCAATCACTGAGCAGCAAATGACATCACCTGTGATGTATTTCAGTTATCTTGCAAACCTGGCCTGTTAGCGGGCCCTGCAGGACAGGGTTGATGACCACTGGCTTAGGCCATCTTTATGTAGAGCAACAATTCTTTTTTTTTTCAGATCCTCAGAGAGTTCTTGCCATGAGGTGCCATGTTGAACTTCCAGTGACCAGTATGAGAGAGTGAGAGTGATAACACCAAATTTAACACACCTGCTCCCCATTCAAACCTAAGACCCTACAACGCTAACGATTCGTATGACATTGGGGAGGGAAAATGGTAAATTGGGCCCAATTTGGACATTTACACTTAGGGGCGTACTCACTTGTGTTGCCAGCGGTTTAGACATTAATGGCTGTGTGTTGAGTTATTTTGAGGGGGCATCAAATTTACACTGTTATATAAGCTGTACACTCACTACACAACATTGTAGCAAAGTGTCATTTCTTCAGTGTTGTCACATGAAAAGATAGAAGAAAATATTTACAAAAATGTGAGGGTGTACTTACTTTTGTGAGATACTGTAGGTGAACCATTAAAAGGGAGAACCTGACTTTTTTTTTTTTTTACCTTTGTTATCTGTCATATTGTTACACTACTAGTTTTGTTTATACTGCAGTATGTTTTTTTTTGGATTTGGATAGAATGGAAAAAGTTTGGAAACCTTGCTTTTGTTCTGTTGTCTTTGTCTCTGAAGGAAGAATTTATTTTACTTTCTGCTCCCGGGGAACCAAGAAAAGAGCTGGGGAGATTCTCTTTAGCAAAAACACAACCAGAAATAAAAACATGTTTTAGCTGGAGGGTGAAAAGGGCATTTGAGATGAGAGAGAGATAAATAGAGAGAGAGAGAGAGAGAGAGAGAGATAGATAGATAGATAGATAGATAGATAGATAGATAGATAGATAGATAGATAGATAGATAGATAGGCCTGGATTCACAGAGAGTGGGCGCACATTTACGCCGGCGTATCGCGCACACATATGCTACGCCGGCGTAGCGCGGAGAGGCATGCACTGTATTCAGCAAGCTATTGCTCACCACGATACGCCAGCGTAGCCTATTTTCGAAGGCGCAGGCCAGCGTAAGTGGAAGTGGGAGTGACCCCATGCAAATGATGGTCTGAGCATGGTGCAGTGTTTGGAACAGAAAAGCCTATGGTGCATGTGCCCCTGGAGTGGCAGTCCAGGGGTGTCTGAGAATCACTGTGAGTGAGGGTCACTTTGATTTAACGACACCATGGTCACTGCACCAGCGCTTTTTTAGCATTGGCCAGGACCGGAGGCTCAGGGCCTGGTCATTGTTGATCACGACCACTTCTTCACTCTCCTCTTCACTATACGCCCAGCGTGCACGTTTCGTACACAGTGTGATTAGTAGCCAGCCCTGAACGTCGACAGCTTAGTTCACCTGCTCTCAGGCTTCGGGGGAGCTAGTACTTGGAAGTCTCTGGAAGTTGGGTCCGAGTCGGCTTCGGTTGCTCGGACCATAGTAACTCAGTCCCCGTCTGGAGCCTAACCCCAGGGTTTGGGTCCCTTCTGCACAGAAGGACCACTTGACGTTGCATGCATGTGAACACTCTTTATGTGTGTGCACATTTTTTCTGCACCAGTGTGTTTCACACGCCATAGGCTTTTCAGTGTTTTACGTGACGTTTTACGTTACGTGACGTAGTCGTGACGTGGACTCATGAAACTGCACCCTTATGCACATGCTCACAACTACGCCGGGACAACTGCCTAAGCTACGCCGGATCACTACGTACGCCGTGAACGTAACGTACGGCCAATACGCCGGCCTGTGTTCTCTGGGGCAGACCTTTGCATGTCTATCGCTGGGTTGCGCCTCATCTATGGGGAATAACTTTACGCCGGACGTACAGTTACGCGCACCAGCGCGTAGCCTACGTCGGGCGCAGCTACATTTGTGAATCGCCGTATTTCCCTCATTTGCATATTTGAATGCCTAATCAATGGTAGAAGCAACATGCGTCCAAACCATATTTGCGCCCACGCTACGTAAGTAAGATACGTCGGGGTAGGATGGCCTGTTTTTGGACGTATGTTGGTTTGTGACTCTGGCGCACACATAAGCCGGGCGCACATTTGCACTACGTCGGCGTAAAGTGATTTACGTTGGCGTAAGTGCTATGTAAATCCGATAGATAGAGAGATAGATAGATAGACAGATAGATAGACAGACAGACAGACAGATAAACAGATAGATAGATAGATAGATAGATAGATAGATAGATAGATAGATAGATAGATAGATAGATAACTGAATATCTTTAGAAAAAAATACAGTTCTAGAAATTGGTAGACATGTGCACAACAAAAAAAATATTTTTTTGTTTTGTTTCGTCTCGTTACGTAGATTTGTAAAGATTCGTAATTTCGTAAGATGCAAGTTTTCCTATTCGGACCCGTTCGTATTTTTGTAAGTTTTATTTTCGTTTATACTGAATGATTCATAATTCTGTCTAATTTATTTTCGTTGATTCGAATGTCGTAATTTTGTTAGATAATAATTTTAGTTTAATGGATTCGTAATTTTTGTACTTTCCTAAATACATCACGGCGCGGTCATTCGCAATCTCGAATTTTAGTTTCATTTTCAACTCGCGACTAATCCATATTAAGACAGACTTTCTCTTAAGCCCACGTACACACGATCAGACTTTTTGCCAACAAACTTCAAAATGAGCGTTTTCCAAAAAATCCGACCGTGTGTACGCTCCATCGGACAAACTCAGTTTCAGTTTCAAAAGTCCGGCCAACTCCCTTCGGACAAAAATCCATGGAAAAGTTTGTTTGAAGTCCAATGGTGTGCACAAAAGAGATAAGCTCAAAGCACCATGTCCCCATGTTTATGGGGACAAGGGCCTCATCCCCACAACCCTTGCCCGGTAGTTGTGGGGGTTTACGGGCGGTGGGCTTATCGGAATCTGGAAGACCTCTTTAACAAAGGGGACCCCCAGATGCCGGCCCCCCCATGTGAATTGGTAATGGGGTACATTGTAAAATTCCAGCGGTGGCAATCCACTCTCGTTCTCCGCTCCAACACTTTTGGTATCCTGCGATGGGTGATCTCCCCTCCGGGGTCCAGGGATGAGAAGATCTCCTCTTCATCCAAGTCCAGTGATGAGATATCCATCCAGCGCACGCATCACCTGTCTCCACCAGAGACAGCCCGGAAATGATGCAGCTCTTATGTAGGTGAGGGCAGGGCCACCCGTCATGTGACCCCCGTCCCCCTCTGATGCAAGGGAAAGCCCAGGCTTTCCCAGTGACGTGACAGGTGATGTAACGGCAAACCTGGTACGGTTCAGGAGGGGGGCGCTCTCTCGTCCCCCCTCTTTTCCTGCGGCCTGCCAGGTTTCGTGTTCGGAAAAAGGGTCTGGTGTGGATTTTTTACATTTGGGGTGGACTTCCCCTTAAAATCCATACCAGACCTGAGGGGCCAGTAATTGAATTTGGGGGAACCCCCACGCTTTTTTTTATTTTTTATGAATGACTTTTCTCTGGCAATTAATTATAGGCGCGCGTGTTTCACTTAAAGGAATTATTAAAATCACTGCTGCCAAAAAAACTGCAGTTTTTAAAACTTTTTTTTGCATTGATACATGTCCCCTGGGGCAGGACCCGGGTCCTCAAACACTTTTTAGTACAATAACTTGCAAATTAACCTTTAAAATTATCACTTTAGATTTCAAACGTTCGAGTCCCATAAACTTCAATGGGGTTCTAAAGTTCACACAAACTGTGAACTTTAGGGTCTGAGCCAGAGGTGGTGGAACTGAGTTCCCCCCTAAAAAAAAGCCCTGGTTAGGATACCCCTATCCTTGAGGGCAGCAAGGCCTGTGACATTGTCCATTACAAGCTCCAGTCCATTCCGGTACTCACTCGTGCGCTGGAGGGTTTGTTTTTTAGCACACAACCTGTGATTGACAGCCTTAGCTCTGTTCCTGTGTGCTGTGTGAAGGAGAGGGGGGTGTTTCTGTTTTCTGACAGCTCAGACAAGCTCTAATAAATTCTGGATGGCTGTAGAGAAGAGAGAACTCCAAAAAACTGTTCTAAGACATGCTTGCTCCATCCAAATAAAAAAAAAGTTTGGTTGGAGTTGGTGCATCGTGATGCTTTCCTTATGAGTTTCTGAATCAAAAATGTTGCAGGTGAGGAGTTTCCGACTTTTGGGCAAACTAAAATAACTAGGAAGCCTGGAGTAGTTCCTAATGGAGGTGTGGTGACCTGGGAACCAATCCAAAATGATGGCAAAAACAAAGAGCAATCAATGTCCCGAAACCACACCCCGGGTGCTGATCTGTGAAGTGGAAACACAAAGAAGGGGGCACATTCCAGATCTCATGAGTACCGGCACAGGTAATGGATAATCTGAGCATGTGACCACCTGTGAAAAGTCCATACCTGCCCCATACAGCAGCAGCTGGACCCATTGTTAATTCTTATTACGCCCGCATCCTGAACTCCCATTCTTGTGAACAATCCTAGTACATAAAAAATAGACTGTGTCCTTCAGACCGTATGACAGGTTTGTTTTAGAGAGAACGCATTGTAGGTCTGTACATGTTTTCTTTTGTTATTAACCACTTCCATACTGGGCCTATTTTGGCACTTCTCTCCTACATGCAAAAATCATAATTGGAATGGTTTGTGACAGGTCCTCTTTATGGGGAAAAATGTGGGGTCAATAAGACCCCACATCTCTCCTCCAGGCTGGAAAGCATGAGATCGTGAAAAAAAATCACTGATGTCATGCTTTCAGCCGCGATTCCAGCTTTGTTTACATTCCGGTACCCAGGCGTGACGTCACAACATCGTGCCCGGGGATCCAACGATCATAGAGATGACTGGTGACCATCTGGTCACCAGTCATCTTTATGCCTCCCATCTGGCGCCGGCAGATCGTTTCTCCAGGTCTCCAATGACATGGAAAAGCCCAGAGAAGCACCGGATGGTGGCGGGAGGGGGGGGGGGGTCCGCTCCTATCGCCTATAAGAATGATTGTAATGGAATGGCCCGTAGGACCCAGAGGCTCTTGCAGGGTGTGGTGCTGTTTCAGCTTCACCGATAACTCTTGTGTCTAAAGTCATCCTATGTCCACTCTGGGCATAGGATGACTGATAAATGATATCTTGGATTACATGAGATGGGGCAGTAATGATAATTCACAATGTATTCCAGGATATCTTGAAACATTACAGGTTGTTTATTCTAAACCCAAACAGTCAATAGAAAGAGTGACTCATTCAATGTGGGAACACCGACTGTTAAGGTGTTAATGTCGTCCGCTACTGTCATGTAAATGAATCTTAGTCTAGCTCCTAAGATCATGTCATTGTGTGAAGTTCTATTGATGATAAATGTGGATTGTGAGTTAACAAGACAGTCTAAAGGTCAGATGTCTAATTTATAAGCTGTAGTTAATTAACTCATGTAGATTAGATCAAGAGCTGGTGCCAGAAGGTCTACCAAAAGATGTGTATTGAGGGGGGCTCGTTGGTATCCATTGTATAATGTTGTGCGTGGAGTGTGTCATTGTCCATTTGATTACTGCAGAATTCTTTTTGGTGTATATAAGAGCCTGCCTTCTAAATAAACAGTGTCTATTCCTGTTGAACCAGAGAACAGAGCTGTGTCTCATTTCTGGGGGGGGGGGGGATCCGTGTGGAGTGTCAATAAGCTGTCTTGGGTTCGGAATGGAATATCATAAACGGCGTTAACCCCTGTCCCATTTGGGGTTCCGTTAAAACGATCAAGCGGCGGAACTTCTTATGGTGCATAGAATCGTCGGCTAAAGAGATGGATATCTGAATGATGCCTGTAGCTGCACCCATCTTTCAGATATCCCCACTGAAAGTCCAGGACGTCATATGTCGTCCTTGGGCGGGAAGTGGTTAACCACTTCCCACCCAGGCATTTCTCCCCTACATGTAAAAATCATATTTTTTTTGCTAGAAAATTACTCAGAACCCCCATACAATATATATACAGTTGTGCTCATAAGTTTACATACCCTGGCAGAATTTTTAGAGAATATGAATGATAACACAAAAAATGTTCTTTCCCTCATGGTTAGTGTTTGGCTGAAGACATTTATTATCAATCAACTGTGTTTACTTATTTTTAACTCATAATGGCAACAGAAACTACCCAAATGACCCTGATCAAAAGTTTGCATACCCCAGTTCTTAACCACTTCCCTACCGCTGGACGTCATATGACGTCCTGGATATTTGGGCGAGGATATCTGAATGATGGTCACAGCAACAGCCTTCATTCAGATATCCTTCTTTTCAGCCGGCGATTCTGCGCACCATAAGAACAATCATAGCGGCAGTTCCGCTGCTTGATCATTATTATTGGTGACAGGAGGGGACGACGTTCCCCCTTCTCGCCGCCATCCGGTGCTTCTCCGGGCTCTCCCCCGCCATCGGGGGCCGGGAGAACGAATCGGCTGGCGCCGGATGAGGATAAAGATTTCCGGTCACCGATCATCTCTATGACCGTAGGAGGCCCGGGTGCGATGTTATGACATTACGCCCGGGTACCCAGAAGTAAACAAAGCAGCGTTAGCGGCTGTCAGCATGAGATCTGTGAATTTTTTTTCCCAATCTCATGCTTTCCAACCTGGAGGAGAGATGTTGGGTCTTATTGTCCCCGCATCTCTCCATAAAGAGGACCTGTCACACCCTATTCCTATTACAAGGAATGTTTACATTGATATCAACAATGAGGTACTATTCCTTCCATAATAACCAATGATGGGGCACTTTCTACTCCCAATAGCCACAGTCCGGTCACCCTAAAGCCTGATGGACAGTAAACTGGCCCTTTGCCTAGAAAGTTTGGAGACCCCTTGTCTCCCTGGTCAGCGGGGTCTGCTGTGCTGTCATATAAGTTTGCCTATATTGCTTTGGGAATTCCTTGTCATGGCCCACAAAACTCATCAAACCATATCTTTGTGGAGCTGGCTTTGTACACAGGGTCACAGTCATCATGGAACAGAAAAGGGCCAAAACACAAGGTTGGAAGCACGCAGTTATCTAAAATGGCTTTCCATACACTGCAAACACCTGAACTATGTAATTTAGAAAAATGTCCACATACTTTTGGCTATATAGTTTATCTAGCTAATACACCACTACAAGATCATGATTAACCACTTAAGACCCAGACCATTATGCAGGTAAAGGACCTTGACCCCAGTCGTGCGACGCAGCTCCCAAACAAAATTTACGTCCTTTTTTTGCCACAAATAGAGCTTTCATTTGGTTGTATTTGATCACCTCTGTGATTTTTATTTTTTGCTCTATAAACAAAAAAAGAGCGACAATTTTGAAAAAAAATCAACATTTCTTACTTTTTGCTATAATAAATATTCCCCCAAAATATATAAAAAAAATAATTTTTTTTTCCCTCAGTTTAGGCTGATACGTATTCTTCTACGAAATTTTGGTAAAAAAAAAATATCGCAATAAGCGTTTATTGATTGGTTTGCGCAAAAGTTATAGTGTTTACAAAATAGGGGATAGTTATGGCATTTTTATTCATTTTTTTTTTTACTAGTAATGGCGGCGATCAGCGATTTTTTTCATGACTACGACATTATGGCAGAAACATTAGACACTTTTGACACATTTTTTTGACCAGCGAAAAGTGCTATAAAAATGCACTGATTACTGTGGAAATAACAATGGCAGTGAATGGGGTTAACCACTAGGGGGCGCTAAGAGGTTAAGTGTGCCCTAAGGGAGTGATTCTTACTGTAAGGGGGCATGGCTGTAGGTATGATGTCACTGATCGTCGTTCCCTATATCAGGGAACAGACGATCAGTGTCACTGCCACACAGAAGAATGGGGAAGGTGTGTTTATACTCACCTCTCCCCGTTCCACAGGTCCTGTGATCCGATCGCAGGACAACGGCGGCGATCGGTTCCGTGGGTCCCACGGACTCGGTCACGGAGATTCGGACTGGGTTAGGTGCCCGCGCATGACCCACACTGAGCTCTTAAAGGCGATGTACCTGTATGTGCCCGTGCCCAGCCGTGCCATTCTGCCGACGTATATCAGCGTTATCTGGTCCTTGAGTGGTTAATGTTGCCTTCCAGACACCATCCTTACCAACCACAAGTCACCTACAGCACTCCTTTCTCACCACTAGATGTCACCAGCTTCACAAAAAAAGCATTTATTGAAGACGTTGCTGCAGACAGTTAGGGTCCATTCAAACAAGATGCAGTGGGATGCATTTTTGACTGAACCCCTACTGCATAGACAGCAGTGGCGACCCGTTCATTAGGGGTGCCGCCCCCCCCCCCCCCATCCATGTGTCCAGGCCCCTGAGCTACATACAGGGCATTGGACACATGGATTCCAATGGCGGGGGTGTTTTTTTTAAAGGACGTGATTAGAGCCAAGAGCTCTAATAGGCTTCAAAAAAGGGTTGGCTCGGAACACCCCGGTCCCACCCAGTTGTGTAGAATATTCGCTATTGTCACACTGATTCTCCTCCCGACCAATCAGGAAGTGGATCTGAGACCCTTTTCAATCCTCTTTTAACTCTTCAAGGACTGGTGCTATGTGATCTCTGCTGGAAACCGCCCAATTAATCTTCTTCCATCCGTTCCCAGATTGAAAAAATCTGAAAAAAATAAGCATTCCGATTGGCCGGCAAGGAGGACTGAGAAGATGTAAGCTGTCCGTGATGCCCACAGAGGAGGCAGGGAAAGCCGCCTGTGATGCCAAGGAGGAGAGCAGGGGAAGGAGAAGATGCCACCCATCACCGCCATAGATGGAGCATGCAAATGTGCATAAAAACAAACTGCAGTAGACATATTTTTTTTTTTACTAGTAATGACGACAATCAGCGACTCTCTGCCTGTCGCCGCCCGCCTCACAGCCTCTCGAGTCTCACTCTCCAGGCCTCGGCTACTACTGGGTGGGGAGCGGAGGAAGATCACTCCGCCAGGGAAGGCAAGGAGATAAGCAGGCAGGCGGCTGGCCAGGATTTGAGCCAGAAGAACATGCGAGCAGAGCTGAACGGGCATACACCCGAAACTGAAGAAATATTCCCTCCGCTCCGACCAGCACATGATCATCAGAAAGGGACACCGATAATGGAAAAAATACACTCCTCCCCTAAGATAGTTGGAGCGGCGGAGTGGGGGTGTGTAATTCAGATTTTTGTTTTTATTATTATTCTGCACTGACTGTCTTTGAAATTGCCCCAGCCCCTATTCAAATCCAATCCGGGGAGAAAACCGGGGACAGACTTGGTCTGGGGAGAGTGTCCTAATCCGGAGACTGTCCCTTGAAACTGGGGATGTCTGGTCACCCTACCTTAAGGGCTACTATGTAAATAGGATTCTGCATTCTGATAGCTGAATGTGGCAGGCAATGATAGTATTGGGTATATGGAGTCTCCTTTTATTTCACATATCTTTATTTATACCTATCTCTACATTTATATGCAGATCAAGCTGTCCAGTGGGTAACAACCGGGGGGGCGCCAGTGCGTCTGCCCTGGGCGCTGAGCTGAGGGGGGGCGTCGAAGCTGGGGGGGTATCAGGCCGGCGCCCCCTCCCCCTCCATGACTGAAGCGGTGACAGGGCTGAGCGGGCGGCCGTGGGTTTAAGCAGCGCAAGTAAGAACAACGCAGCCAGCCAGTACAGTACCACACACATGGAGAGCCTGTAGCTGTAGGGGGAGGGGGTGTTCGCTGCACTCGAGTGACACCGGTCTCTCTTGGCCGCGCTGCCGCTCTGTCCAATATGTCTTGGCTGCAGAGTGAAGCCGCTGCTGCCGCCTCCCCCTCCCTCCTCCGTGTAGACTACACATGCTAACTGCCATGCATCATGTCCTGTCCCGCTCTGATCATCTGAGCCGAGGTGAGGTGACAGGCGAGGGGGGGTCTGTAGTGTATTGTAGGGGAGGTCTGGGTCTGCACTGTAGGGGGGACTGACTACACTGTTGGGGGTGTCTGCACCGTGGGGGGTGTCTGCACTGTATGGGGGACTGCACTGTGATGGGTGTCTGCACTGTGGTGGTGACTGCACTATGGGGGGTGTCTACACTGTAGGGGGGACTGACTACACTGTAGTGGGGTGTCTGCACTGTGGGGGGTGTCTGCACTGTAGGGGGACTGCACTGTAGGGGGTGTCTGTACTGAATGGGGGCTGTCTGTACTGTACGGGGGTTTAACATGCTGTGGTGCTGTGTAATGTAAAGGGTGTAGAGGTGCAGGGTGCTGTGTAATGTAAAGGGGTCCACAGGTGCAGGGTGCTGTGTAATGTAATAGAGCTTTCTTTTGGTGGTATTTGATCACCTCTGCGGTTTTTATTTTTTGCGCTATAAACAAAAATAGAGCGACAATTTTGAAAAAAATTGCAATATTTTTTTCTTTTTGCTATAATAAATATCCCCCAAAAATATATAAAAACATTTTTTTTCCTCAGTTTAGGCCGATATGTATTCTTCTACCTATTTTTGGTAAAAAAAATCGCAATAAGCGTTTATCGGTTGGTTTGTGCAAAAAATGTATAGCGTTTACAAAATAGGGGATAGTTTTATTGCATTTTTTTTTCATTATTATTTTTTTACTACTAATGGCGGCGATCAGCGATTTTTTTCAACGACTGAGACATTATGGCGGACACTTCGGACAATTTTGACACATTTTTGGGACAATTGTCATTTTCACAGCAAAAAATGCATTTAAATTGCATTGTTTATTGTGGAAATTACATTTGCAGTTTGGGAGTTAACCACAAGGGGGCGCTGTAGGGGTTATGTGTTCCCTGTGTGTGTTTACAACTGTAGGGGGGTGTGGCTGTAGGTGTGACGTCATCGATCGGGTCCCCCCTATAAAAGGGATAACGCGATCGATGCTGCCGCCACAGTGAAGCACGGGGAAGCCGTGCTTACACACGGCTCTCCCCGTTCTTCAGCTCCGGGGACCGATCGCCGCACTCCATCGGCGATCGGGTCCGCGAGTCCCGCGTTCCCGGTCCTGGAGCTTCGGACCGGGTCACGGGAGCGCGCAGGTGACCCACGGCTCGGTAGTAGTACAGGACGTACCTGTACGTGGACCTGCCCAGCCGTGCCATTCTGCCGACGTATATGTGCAGGAGGTGGTCCTTAAGTGGTTAAAGCCTCCTAATAAGGAGCACAGGTGTGCTAATCAATAGGCAGGAGTCAGGTAGTGTCTATCATATGCCTCATTCAAAGTCCCAACCCTATCCCCCCTTTTAAACTGTCACATGGTATTATAAAAAAAAGTATCAGTAATCGGTATCGGCGAGTACTTGAAAAAATCTATCGGTACTTGTACTCGGTCTCAAAAAAGTGGTATTGGGACAACCCTAGTACTAGGCATTATGAAAAAAAAAGCGGCCGTGTGTTCAGCATTGTTCCCTGGTAGCATGGTAACACAGTGTGAGTCCATCAGGTTTCAGGATAGTTAGACAATTATTCAATGGACACAAACAAATCCCAAGTCCATTCAACTGAATACGTCCATCCAGTTCAACCAGTTTCCAAATTTTTACCTTCAAATTTGGAACTGGTGTTTTTGTCGCTCTTATTGTTTGGTGGTTGTTGTTGGGTTGCTGGTATTGTTGGTTGTCTAGTCCATGCTCGACTTAGCATATAAAAGGGAGGTAATCTTTTCTCCTAATTCATGTCTTATGTAGTGTAGTAGATGTGGAGTTTACTTATTGTGGATACATCAGGACAGGAGTGCAAGGATTTAAAACCCATCGGGAGTTTGGAATTAGCCGACTCTCTTCAGTAAGTACCTATTTTTGACTTTCCTAAGGGCTCGATCAGGCCCCGTACACACGGCAGAGAACCTCGTCGAGGTTCTCTGCCGGCCGTCAGAATCGGTGACCCGCCGGGAAAGGCAACCAGCCATTCTTCCCGACGGGCGGGGCTCGCCGAGAGCGTACACACGGCCGAGGTTCTCGGCAGAATGCGGCTCCCAGGTTCTCGCTGGTTTCTGCCGAGAACCTCGGCCGTGTGTATGGGGCTTAACACGGCAGTGCCTGGCTGGAGCAACCTAATTTCCTATGTTTAATATTGCATTGCTGTTCACTGAAAAGGACTGGCTGCATGGGTGTCCACTCAATAGGGCAAGGGGGGGCAATTCACCCCCCCCCCCCCTGGAAAATCAAGAAGGTGTTGAAGAGTTTTGCGGCTGCAGGCTGCCTAAGCGGTCTCGGGCCGGATGTCACACAGGCACAGCGAGCAGAGTGAAGCTGTTTCCCCCTCCAGTGTTTATGTGTACACGTTCATGGCTGATCTGAGGTATTGAATGGGATGGGGGAGGGGGGTTTGTGCTGAATGGGGGGTCCATCTGGGCTGAAGGGGGGGTCTGTGCTGAAGGGGGTCCATTTGTGCTGAATGTAGGGGTCTGTGCAGAATGGGGGGTCCATCTGTGCTGAATGGAGGGGTCTGTGCAGAATGGGGGGTCTGTGCAGAATGGGGGGTCCATCTGTGCTGAATGGAGGGGTCTGTGCTGAAGGTGGGGTCCATCTGTGCTGAAGGGGGGTCTGTACATTCTCTAGGCTATATTTATATGGGCGTGTAGTGAAGCTGAATTATCTCAAGAGCTATTTCACACTGCCAGCTGGCTCATTATCGGTAAAGCGCACTTTACCATCGTTTTAGCTGCGCCATTCGGCTGCTAGCAGGGCACTTTTAACCCCCGCTAGCATTTGAAGAAAGGGTTAAATGGAACTGTGTATCGCGGCTGCCGAAACACCCCTCCCTGAAAAATTTCAGCGGACGCCCATGACTGGCTGCCTTTATGCACAGAGCTTTGCGATGAGCTGCAATGTCATACACTGAAACGACAGATTGCGAGTTAAACCGTTTAACGGTTATCAAACATGTCATACTTGCCTCCACTGTGCAGCTCGTTTTGCACAGAGTGGCCCCGAACCTGGTCTTTTGGGGTCCCTCGGCGGATGAACTCTTGCATGGTGGTAAGTTCTTGCGGGCGCACTCCCGTGATACAGCCGGCAGCTATAGTCGCTCACTGTATCACTCGGCCCCGCTCCCTTGCGCGCCGCGTCATTGGATATGATTGACAGCAGCGCGAGCCAATGGCTGCGCTGCTTTCAAAAAAACAATTAATAAGCCGACCGAGAAGCCAGCGTGTTCACGGTGCAGGACTTTCAAAGGGGTCAGGTAAGTAAATGGGGGCTCGAGGGGGCGCTAATGCTCAGAATTTTTTTCACCTTAAAAACATTTACCTTTACAACCCCTTTAACCACTTAAGTCCCGGACCATTATGCATGTTAAGGACCTTGCCACTTTTTGCGTTTCGGCACTGCGTCACTTCAACTGACAATTGCGCGGTCGTGCGACGTGAAAATGTTTCTCAGTTTAGGCCGATACGTATTTTTCTACATATTTTTGGTAAAAATAAAAATCGCAATAAGCGTATAGTGAATAATTTGCGCAAACGTTATAGCGCCTACAAAATAGGGGATAGAATGACTTTTTTTTTAATTATTATTAATTTTTTTACTAGTAATGGTGGCGATCTGCGAATTTTTTGTCAGGACTGCGATATTGCAGCGGACACTTTTGACACACTTTTGGGACCATTCACATTTATACGGCGAACAGTGCTATAAATATGCACTGATTACTGTATAAATGTGACTGACTGCCTCCTGGCAATTAAGAGCCACATTGTGGCCGTAAAAACCTGTCGGGCAGGCGGGAAGTGGTTAAGGACCGAGCCTCTTTCTGAGATTTTGTGTTTACAAATTTAAAAACATTATTTTTTGCTAGAAAATTACTTAGAACCTCCAAACATATATATATTTTTTCTAACACCCTAGAGAATAAAATGGCGGTCGTTGCAAAACTTTTTGTCACGCTGTATTTGTGCAGCGGTCTTACAAGCACATGTTTTTTAATAAAAAAAATAAGACAACAGTAATATTAGCCCATTTTTTTTTTTTTATATTGTGAAAGACAATGTTACAACGAGTATATTTATACCCAACATGTCTTCAAAGTTGCGCCTGCTCCATAGGCGGCGTTATAAAAATCCTACAGGTTGCATGTTTTGAGTTACAGAGGAGGTCTAGTGCTAGAATTATTGCTCTCGCTCTAAAGATCGGGGCGATAACCTCACATGTGTGGTTTGAACACCGTTTTCATATGCGCTGCTCATGTATGCCTTCGCTTCTGCGCGCAAGTTTACTATTTTGACACTGTTTTAAAAAAAAATGTCTCACTTTTTTTCCTATTACAAGGAATGTAATGCATGACAGGTCCTCTTAAATATGAGATCTGGGGGTCAAAAAGACATCAGATCTCATATTTAGACTAAAATGTAATAAAAATAAATATATATATTTTTTATATAATAAAAAAAAAAGATAAAAAATGGCCCTTTAAGAGCATTGGGCGGAAGTGACGTTTTGGTGTTGTTTCCGCCTACTGCACATTGGTACGTCGGCAGACAGTGGCACGCTGGGCACATCAACTTCCCCTATATATACGTTGTTGATTTTAGTACCCAGGCCACTGACGGAAGAGGATCCGGTGGCCTGCGACAGCTCCGGTAAGCCGCGGAGGGCACTGGAGAGTGGTGGAAAGGGGGCCCTCTCCCGATAAAAGTGATCTTGCGGCGTATCCGCCGCAGAGACCACTTTTATCTGAAAGAGGACCGCGCGCTCTTGAAGAGGGATACAGGGGTTATGGTAGCTAGCTGCTACCATAACAACAATACTCCTCTTGAAAGTAGCGACGTATAACGGCGCTGGGCGGTCCGTAAGTGGTTAAGTCCTGACTCAGTTTGCGAGCGTTGTCTCGCAAGATGAGCAGGATTTAAGCCGCTGGGGTGTGCAGTACCACATTTGGCCAGAGTTGCGGGGGCGCCGGTGTGGCTCCGTTCATGAGTGTCTCAGAGCGTATCCGGCGCTGCCGCACCTCTGACCACATACAGGACCGCATATGCCAGCAGTCACTGTGGAACAAATTATTTGAGTTTCCATTGATTCCAAGTGCTTTGGATTACAAGCATTCTTCTGGAACAGATTATGCTTGCAATCCGAGATTCTACTGAAGTAAAAAAAAAAAAAAAAGTAAAATAATTGACTGCAATGCAAGCTAACTCCTATTCACACCTGAGCATTTTGTTACACATTCCTGCACATTCTCCTCTGCACCATTACACTCAACATCAAGAATGCATTATTTTCTTTGGTGGCTCTTCACGTTCCCACGCTCAGTCGCTTGAAAAACAAAAGATACATAAGCTTTATTTTTTTTGGAGCTGCGTTGTGTTTTTGGCCCCATTGCCGACCGCCGCACAAACGTATACGTCGACAGAATGGCACAGACAGGCAAATGGGCGTACATGTACGTCCCTTTAAATTTGCCGTCGTGTGGTGGTGCGCGCCCGACCCTGCCGCGAGCTCCGTGATCGTGCCCGCGGGACCCGCGCACTCGATGTCATCTGGTATCCTGTGGTCGAGTCACGGGGCTGGAGAACGGGGAGATGCCTATGTAAACACAACGGGCCAGATTCAGAAAGAATGTACGCCGGCGTATATCCTGATACACCACCGTAATTTCAAATGTGCGCCGTCGCATCTTTACGCCGATTCAGAAAGCGAGATACGTCGAAAAACATGGCTTAGCCGTCCGACGTTACTTGCCTACGCCGGCGTATTGTGGGCGCATAGTTACACTGGACGCATTCGGTGTTCCCATTAAAAATATGCAAATGAGCTAGATACGTCGATTCACGAACGTAGTTGCGCCCGGCGTATTGATATACGTCGTTTACGTTAGGCGTTCGGCCGCCGTAAAGTTACCCCTGCTATATGAGGCGCGGCCAATGTTAAGTATTAGGCGTCGGAACAGCTTTGAATTTTACGTTGTTTGCGTAAGTCGTATGCGAATAGGGCTGTGCGTAATTTACGTTCACATCGTAGGCAGTGTTCGACGTATCCCTAGCCGACGTGATTTTGGAGCATGCGCACTGAGATACGTCCACGGCCGGCGCATGCGCACTGGGATACGTCCACGGACGGCGCATGCGCACTGGGATACGTCCATGAATGGCGCATGCGCACTGGGATACGTCCATGGACGGCGCATGCGCCGTTCGTTCGGACACTCATTTGCATGGGGTCACGGCTCATTGTAATACAACACGCCCACTACAAGCCTACTTTGAATTACGCGGGTTTACGCCGCCCCATTTACACTACGCCACCGTAACTTAGGGCGCAAGTTTTTTCTGAGTACGAAACCTTCCTCTCTAAGTTACGGCGGCGCAGTGTATATGAGATAACGCCGAAACTTAGACAATTCTTTCTGAATCTGGCCCAACATCTCTCCATTCTTCCTAATGACAGGACACTAATCGTCTGCTCCCTTTCATCGGGAATACCGATCAGTGACGTGTCACTTGTAACCACGCCCCCTAACAGTTAGAATCGCTCCCTAGGACACACTTAACAACTTCCCCGCCCCCTATTGTCACTGCCAGTCACGTTTACACAGTAATCAGTGCATTTTTATAGCACTGATCGCTGTATAAATGACAATGGTCCCAAAATAGCGTCAAAAGTGTCCGGTGTGTCCGCCATAATGTCGCAATCACGATAAAAATCGCTGATCGCCGCCATTACTAGTAAAAAATAAAATATTAATAAAAATGCCATACAACTATCCCCTATTTTGTAGACGCGATAACTTTTGCGCAAACCAATCCATAAACGCTTATTTCGTATATTTTTTTTAATCAAAAATATGTAGAAGAATACGTATCGGCCTAAATTGGGGGGGAAAAAAAATTCATACATTTTTGGGGGTATTTATTTGAGCAAAAAGTAAAAAATATTGCATTTTTAATAGATCGCTACACCTGGATAGAGCGCCCTCTTGTGTTTGTTTTCATATGTGCATGAGGATCTCAAGACCTAATTTGAGAGGAGCTGCATCCATTTTACCTGGTGTTCCCAACACCCCCTCCTGGCCGTTTTATGTGCCCCGCTCAATGACGGTTGGGTTCCAGTCAGCGCAATAGCGAATTCTTTTTCTATAGATGTGATAATGCCGAGGGACAGTCCGCCAGAACAGCATGTGGAGCGCCATCTGCTGGGTGAGTGGAGAATTGGGGAAGTAAGAGTGCTTTTGCTCTCCCCTGTATCTAAGTGTAGCACTAACCCCCGAAGGAGCTGCTGAGTATTTTGGGTGGCACGTTACCTCTATCTACTCGCTGTCCAGGGTGGTAAAGAGAGTTTGAAGAATTCCAATGTCCACATGATACACTACTTTTTCTAGGATTTTGTAGAACTTTAGTAGAAAAGAAGAATGAGGGGTGGAAGGGTAGGTAGGTTCAGGTGTATAATCACAAATAGGAAACACTCCTGTTTCCAGCAAACAGTTCTCATCGCCACTCTAGCCAGAGTGGGTATTGCTCACCCGGATAGGTCCCTCTCACTGGCCTAGCAGGCGGGATGGTGCACGGAATAAAGTACAGTCTCTGCCACAGACCTTCCTCTATCAGGAGACACTTTTGGTCCAGAGTCCTCTGCCACAGGATTCAGCACCCGATCTCTCCAGATTAACTTTTGTAGAACCTAGATCTGACAGGCGATCACCATCAAGCCTCTCAGTGTACGGTGCATCCTTCGATGAAGTCCCCAGGCCTTTTCTCAAGATAGCAGCCTCTTGCATGGTCCTCTCCAGGATAGGTCCTCCCCTGGCTTCCTTCATCAAGTGGCCTCCTCCCGCAGGACAGACAGCACAGGATCACCTTGCAGATGCAGCCCCAGTCTGACTACTGGGCCTACCAAGCGAAGCCGCAACCCCGGACCAACGTGGTCCCGGAGTCAGGATTCAGGAACACGCACACCAGACCAGGTGGGACGACAGACCGACCTCTGCCAATGGCGTCTGTCCCTTAACCACTTGCCGCCCACCCTATTACAAAATGACGGCGGCAAAGTGGTTTCAATATCCTGACCCGACGTCATATGACGTCTTCAGGTTATTGAGCCGCTGCGCACCCCCAGGGGCGCGCATCCCGGCGATCGTTGTTGCGGGGTGTCAGTCTGCAACACCGATCTAGGTAAAGAGTCTCTGAAGAAGAGTCTTTACCAGATGATCAGCCGTGTCCAATCACAGCTGATCACGACGTAAACAAGAGCCGGCGATTGGTTTTTCCTCACTTGCGTCTGTCAGACGCGAGTAGAGGAGAGCCGATCGGCTGCTCCTCTGACAGGGGGGGTTTGTGCTAATCGACTATCAGCGCAGTCCCCCCCCCCCTCCAAGGATGCCCACACTAGGCCACCAGGGATGCCACCAGGAATGCCCACCACCAGGTATGCCACCCTAGACCATCATGGATGCCAATCAGTGCCTACAATGGATGCTAATCAGTGCCCACAATGTGCATCACTGATTGCCAGGCATTATTGTTTGGCACTGATTGGCATCCATCAGTACAATATATTACAGTACATCCTTGCTACCTATCAGTGCCCATCCGTGCCAGCTATCAGTGCCCATCCATGCCAGCTATCAGTGCTCTTCCATGCCCACCCGTGCCATTTATCAGTGCCCATCCATGCCGCTTATCTGTGCCCATCCATGTCGCCTATCCATGCCCATCCGTGCCACCTATCTGTGCCCATCTGCGCCACCTATCTCTGCTCATCCGCGCCACCTATCTGTGCCCATCCGTGCCCATCCGTGCCGCATATCAGTGCCGCCTATCAGTGCCCCATCAGTGCTGCATATTAGTGCCCATCATCAGTGCCCATCAATTCCACCTCATCAGTGCCACCTCATCAGTGCCCATCAGCGCCGCCTTATCAGTGCCCGTCAGTGCAGCCCCATCAGTGTCCATCAGTGAAGGAGAAAACGTACTTATTTACAAAGTTTTGTAACGGAAACAAAAAAAACATTTGTTTTTCAAAATTTTCGGTCTTTTAATTTTTTTTTGCAGAAAATAAAAATCCCAAAGGTGATCAACTACCACCAAAAGAAAGCTCTATTTGTGGGAACAAAATGATAACAATTTAGTTTGTGTACAGTGTAGCACGACCGCGCAATTGTCATTCAAAGTGCAACAGCGCTGAAAGATGAAAATTGGTCTGGGCAGGAAGGTGTACAAGTGCCCTGTATGGTAGTGGTTAAGTACCCCTTCCCAGCATGCACAGCGGGCGATCACTCCCACTGATTCGCTGCCGAGGGGGACACCCACCCAAGGGGGACACCCAATACACCCTGACTCTACTGCTGCCACCCTTGGCCTGGGACAGTAATAAAACCCCCAGGCGAACAATGGTGGTTACTCCCAGCACAGCCATGGCTGGAACAGAGGCTAAACTGGACAACAAAGGACGATTCTGATAATGGAAAGCACCGTGCTTATCTTAGTTGCAGTCTCTGAATTCAGCATTGCAAAACGGAGTGTTTGTACTTTGTACCACCATATGGTAGATGGGAGGTTACCAGAAAGAAGATCCGGTACACTCCCAGGACACAAGAGATAGACCCGTCCTAAGATAATTATACAAACCGGCAGTAGGGGTAAGACGTGTCTCTTCACCTTATTATTTAACAAAAAATTATATTTCTATATTCATTTATTTCTTGAACGATAGAAGATATACAACAAGGGACGCATTTCTCAAGCAGTGAATCTGACATTCAACCAACAGTCACTGCAGATGAATCTTCCAGGTGCATGAATCCTAAAGTATAAGTTCACCGTCAGCAAGATTTTCCCAAAAATCCCCCTATGCAATGCCATATGCGCTTTGAACATGCTTTATATATACCGCATTTATCGGCGTATAGCACGCACTTTTTTGCCCTTAAAATCAGGGCAAAATCGCGGGTGTGCGATATATACGCCGATACTCGCTTCCCGCTGTGTTTGAATCCGCCGCCGACATATACCGAGCGTAGTACACTCGGGTACACTCAGCCAGGCTCGGCTCCCCTCGCGGTTATGCGAGAGGAGCCGAGCGTGCCCGAGTATACTGCGCTCGGTATATGTCGGCGGCGGCGACGTTCAAACACAGCGCGGGAAGCGGGGAGGACTTCAGAGACAGCGCAGGGGAAGCGGGGAGGACACCACGAAGGCCGCAGACGGACGCCAGACCGGACAAGGCCGCCGATGGACGGCGGGCAAGACACCAAAACTGTAAGTAATAAAACATTTTTTTCCAGGAATTTCATGGCTAGATCAGGGGTGCGCGCTATAGGCAGATACATTTTTTTTTTTTTTACTTTTTAATTGAATTATTTCTATTGGCAAAACTAGCTGTGTAACTATGGGATCAGAACAAGCAAGCAGTGAAAAGGGACTGAAATATACCGTATTTATCGGCGTGTAACACGCACAGACGGATAACACGCACGCACCCTAACTTTAAAGGAGTTGTAAATAAAATAAATGTATGCTGAAATGACTGTTTACAGGGTATAGAGACATAATAGTTTACTGATTCCTTTTAAAAATTATTAAAAAAGATAAAAATCAATCATATAATTTACCTGTAGTTTCTAGTTTCGTTTTTGCATGTTGTTTCCTGCTTCTCTGATGTACAGAGCATCCAAAGGGGGGAGGTGCTGTGTGGTTTTAGACACACAGTAATTACACCACCTTGATTAGTGACCACAGAGAGAAAGCTCCCAGTACTGTGGTCATCAGGAAACAGACAACCAGGAAGTGTGGAGATCAGAGAAGGATTACAGCAACTTGAGAGCAAAAACGAACAATGAGGACATGAAAACAGCACTGCATTAAGGTAAAGGAAGCTAAAAAATTCCTTTACAAACCCTTTAAGAGGGAAATTTCAGGGAAAAAAATTCCACAGCCCCCTGCGTATATCAAGTGAGTGTTATACGCCAATAAATACAGTAATAGTGACAATTTGTGCAAAAAGAGATTTTCACAAAAATGACAAATCTCTTATCTAGATAGATAAATTAATGATCTTACTAAAAAAAAGTACACAGCCGTAGCTGGGAGCAGCCGGCTATATAATCACCAACTCCCCCTACCCCCCCCCCCCACCCGCTGCTGCAGGGCTGCTGTCTTCAGAGCAGGATGTTCGCTCTGTAAATCATTGAGATAAGTCTACTCACGAACGTACGCCCGGCCGTCGCAGTAAAGATACGCCGTTTACGTAAGGCGTTTTCAGGCGTAAAGATAAAGCTGCAACAAGATGGCGCAGCCAATGTTAAGTATGGACGTCGGGACCGCGTCGATTTTTTCAAATTTTGCGTTGTTTACGTAACTCGTCCGTGAATGGGGATGGACGTTAATTATGTTCACGTCAAAACCAATGAGTCTTAGCGGCGTAATTTGGCGCATGCGCACTGAGATACGTCCACGGACGACGCATGCTCCGTTAGTAAAAAAACGTCATTTACGTGGGGTCACACTTAATTTAAATAAAACACTCCCACATCAAACACATTTGAATTCGGCGGGCTTACGCCGGCCCATTTACGCTATGCCGCCGTAACTTAGCTTGGTGAATACAGCACTTGCCTCTCTAATTTACGGCGGCGTAGCGTATCTGAGATACGCTACGCCTGCACAAAATTATGCCGCTCTACGTGAATCTAGCCAATAGTGTGCACACAAGGACTCTTAGTTGATGTCATTCTAGAGAGTCTAGTTGCATCTGTTCTAGTTCAATTTAACCATGCTGCAGTTCCTTTAAGTGCCACTTAGTGGGTCATTGACCCTCCTATGTATTATCGTTCATTAAAGTGGTTGTAAAGGTTGACGTTTTTTTTTTTTACCTTAATGCAGCCTTAGAATGTATTATTTTTACCAAAAGAGTGGTTGATACTTGGAACAGACTTCCAGCAGAAGTAGTGAGTGATTTAACAGTAAGTTGGTTCCAACATGCTTGGGACAAACATAGATCTATACTCAGACAAAAAAAGTAAAAAAAAAAAAAACAGATATGATGCATGAATGGTGATCCCTTACATTTAATCAGTGCATTACACTATTTTCTGCCTAAAATATTCACTGGCGACAAAGCTGTGCCCTACCTTATGTGCCCCTAGTTGTATTATCCCTCTTTTGGTCATTTGGATGCTTTTATTAACTTGTTCCCGACCGCCCACCGTCATATTACTGTGGGACGATGGCGCGGTCTCGCGGGAGCATGTAGCTCTACGTCCTATTCTTTTTGGCCACTAGGGGGCGCGCGCGTGCGCGCCGCCGGCGCGCGCGCCCCCAGACGCCCCCGAGTCCCGCGCGCGTGCCCGGCGGGCACCCGCGATTGCTCGTTACAGAGCGGGGGACGGGAGGTATGTGTGTAAACACATACCTCCCGTTCCTGTCAGCGGGGGAAACGCTGATTTTCTGTTCATACAATGTATGAACAGAAGATCAGTGATTTCCCCTAGTGAGTCCACCCCCCCATACAGTTAGAAAGTTAGAACACAAATAGGAACACACTTAACCCCTTCCCTGCCCCCTAGTGTTAACCCCTTCACTGCCAATGGCATTTTTATAGTAATCCAATGCATTTTTATAGCATTGATCGCTATAAAAATGCCAATGGTCCCAAAAATGTGTCAAAAGTGTCCGATGTGTCCGCCATAATATCGCAGTACCGAAAAAAACGCTGATTGCCGCCATTACTAGTAAAAAAAAAAATATTAATAAAAATGGCATAAATGAATGAATGAATGAAAACTTATATAGCGCGGCACATGCGAACTGAATCGCCTCTGGGTAAACGCCCTACCCCCTTTTGGGTAAACGCTATAAATTTTGCGCTAACCAATCAATAAGCGCTAATTGCGATTTTTTTTTATGAAAAATATGTAGAAGAATACGTATCGGCCTAAACTGAGGAAAAAAAAAGTTTTTTTATATCTTTTTTGGGGATATTTATTATAGCAAAATGTAAAAAATATAGCATTTTTTTCAAAATAGTCGCTCTATTTTTGTTTATAGCGCAAAAAATAAAAACCGCAGAGATGATCAAATACCACCAAAAGAAAGCTCTATTTGTGGGAAAAAAGGGACGCCAATTTTGTTTGGGAGCCACGCCGCACGACCGCGCAATTGTCAGTTAAAGCGACGCAGTCCCGAATCACAAAAAGTGCTCTGGTCTTTGGACAGCAATATGGTCCGTGGTTAAACGTTGTAGCATTGGCCTTAATGCGTTGTCCACGAACAACATTTAATACAATTTTATACTTTTTTGATAACATAATTGACGACCACTCAGTTTTTTATTTTTACTCATGAACCAACTCAAAAGTCCCACCGAGGAAATACACCCCACCTTTGGGGTATACAAATCTCGTACAACTCTTGTGTCACCTCCACTGTTGCATTGATTTCAAAACACAGTCCTTGCTAATAACCTGCTTTAGTTTTGGCATCTGCTTTTCAACCTCAATTGTCCCCAATTACATAGTTATATAGTTACTTACTGTATTTATTGACGTATAACACTCACTTTTTTACCCTGAAAATAGAGGGTAAAATGTGCCTGCGTGTTATACGCAGGGGTGGTGGAAAGTTTTTCCCCTGAAACTTCCCTCTTAAAGTTAGGGTGCGTGTTATATACGCCTGTGCGTGTTATACGCTGATAAATACGGTAGTTACATAGTTAGTCAGGTTAAAAAAAAGACACAAGTCCATCCAGTTCAACCACAAAAAAATAAACAAGCAAACAAAAAAACACAGTACAACTCCATATCCACAGTTGATCCAGAGGAAGGCAAAAAAAAAAAACAGCAGAGCATGATCCAATTTGCTACAGCAGGGGAAAAAAATCCTTCCTGGTCCCCTGAGAGGCAATCAGATTTATCCCGGATCAACTTTACCTACAAATCTTATTACTCTGTTTCATTATGTACATTTAGGAAAGTATCCAGGCCTTTCTTAAAGCAATCTACTGAGCTGGCCAGAACCACCTCTGGAGGGAGTCTGTTCCACATTTTCACAGCTCTTACTGTGAAGAAACCTTTCCGTATTTGGAGATGAAATCTATTTTCCTCTAGACGTAAAGAGTGCCCCCTTGTCCTCAGTGTTGACCGTAACGTGAATAACTCAACACCAAGTTCACTTTATGGACCCATATTATATGTGTACATGTTGGTCATATCCCCCCTTATTCTCCTCTTCTCAAGAGTGAATAAATTCAGTTCCTGTAAGATTTCCTCATAGCTGAGCTCCTCCATGCCTCTTATCAGTTTGGTTGCCCTTCTCTGCACTTTCTCCAGTTCCCCGATATCCTTTTTGAGAACTGGGGCCCAAAACTGAACTGCATATTCCAAAGGAGTATCAGGAAGCTTTAGTTGACCCGATCAAATGGTTTGTCTGCGTCTGGGGACAACAGGAGCAATGGAGTTGAGGAAGTAGAGCAGTAATGCATGAGATTAAATGCTCTACTAGTATTGTCCCTAGCCTCTCTACCATGCATAAAGCCCACTTGATCAAGATGGATGATATGGCAAAAATGTAAAGTCAGTATTGAGTAGCGAACTGAACCTGTAGCTTGGGCACAAGAAAGGATTATTGTTGGGTTTTCGGACCACTGATATGTGTGCTAATCGTATTTTATTTGAATGTGTTTTTAACATCTTCTCTTATTTCTTATAGAATGGCCCTCCGGATCAAACTGCATCGACTTATGATTGGTTCTGTTCTTGTGTTCACCTGGCTTTTATATCTGAGAT
Organism: Rana kukunoris; assembly: GCA_029574335.1. NCBI lineage: Eukaryota > Metazoa > Chordata > Amphibia > Anura > Ranidae > Rana > Rana kukunoris. Next base: position 201,627,272 of record CM056057.1, read on the forward strand.
CAAACATGGACGACAGAAAGGAGAAACAAATCCACATACTCATCCTAACATCTTGGCGCTCTGGCTCTTCTTTCCTTGGCCAGATATTAAACCATCACCCTAATGTTTTCTATGTCTATGAGCCAGCAAGGATGGTTTGGGTTAAATTTCCTCAGGGGAAAGCAAGTCTTCTCCACTTCCCCGTACGAGATCTTCTTCACTCACTTTTTAACTGTGAAATGTCTCCTCTACACGAATACCTTCCCAGAAATGGGCGATACATAACCGATCTTCCCTTTTGGTCAGAGAGTCGGGCTTTATGTTCACCACCAGCCTGCAAAGCCTTTACCGTAGATGCAGAGTATGATCGACCCTCGTGTTTCCAACGGTGTGGTTATGTTCCCTTGGAAAACATGACCCAATCCTGTAAAATCCACAAACACGTAGTACTAAAAACTGTTCGAGTATTAGACCTTGGTGTTCTTCTTCCGCTCCTCCAGGATGATAAGCTTGACCTTAGGATTATCCACCTAGTAAGAGACCCTCGAGCTGTGGCTTTTTCAAGGCTTAACTTTAACCTTTTAATGAATGAGGATCTCATAGTGGTCAGAGACACAGAAAACTGGAAAAACAAACTAGGTGTGCCCAATGTCACCGATGTTATGACCAATATCTGCACGGCTCAGGTTGCGATTAATGAGTTTAGCAAAAAAGCAGACATATCGTTGTCAGGATTTTATATGTTGGTACGGTATGAAGATCTGGCAAGAGAACCCTTGTCAACGGTTGAGAAGATTTACAACTTTGCGGGTCTCAGCCTTACGGAAAAAATTAAGAATTGGTTGTACAATGTCACTCACCAAAGCCAACCAAAACAAGGTAGCTTCATGAACTTTGCTGCAAACTCCAAACAGGTCATTCAAAAATGGAGAGGTGGCCTCAAACACAACGTAGTGTTGGAAATTCAAGAACAATGTAAGAAGGCCATGGAAGTTTTTGGATACATACCAGTCAGGACTATGAAAGAGCAGCGTGATCTAAATTTTAATGTAATGGCAGATTTAAAAGGCATTAATTAGCACTTGTACGTGTGTACCTAATAGATGCTGCCCTTTTGTGGGCCAGAAATTTTTTATCGTATATACTTGAGTATAAGCCAACCAGAATATAAGCCAAGGCACCTAATATTACCACAAAAAAATGGTGAAAACATATTGACTCGTATAAGCCTAGGGTGACCATCTGCATGCCTCACTGTGTCCATGTCCATGCCTCACTGTGCCCATGACTAGACTGACATTTAACATAGGAGTCTATGGAAGGGGTGGCCGGCTTTGAAAAATCAGTGCTCCCCAGACGTAGGTGCCCCAGACAACAAACTTTGCACACTTGTAGAGGAGAAATGGGGCTACATGTGTGCCAAGTTCTGGGTCCAGTTAACCTACGACCGGACGGTACCGAGTCCCCAAATTCACCGGAGAGATGACCATTTAACATGGGTCTATGGAAGGGGTGCCCGGCTTTGAAAAATCGGTGCTCGCCAGACGTAGGTCCCCCAGACAACAAACTTTGCACACTTGTAGAGGAAGAGTGGGGCTACTGGCCGGTGCCGGGTCCCCAAAGTCCAGGAGATCAGGCGCAAAAAGGTGACTTGAGTATAAGCCGAGGGGGGCATTTTCAGCACAAAAAAATGTGCTGAAAAACTCGGCTTATACTCGAGTATATACTGTACACAGAATGCAAAAAAACAAGCCTGCTTTGATATGTTCTGATTATTGCTTTTGTCCAATGGTACCCAAAGACTTTCTTTTGGTGGTATTTATTTACCACTGGGGTTAAAAATGTAAACAATTTAGTTTTATTTAAGTTATAAAACTTTGTAAATAAGTCATTTTTCTCCTTCACTGATGTGCGCTGATGAGGCTGCACTGATGAGGAGGCACTAATATTCAGTGCTGATGGGCGCTGATAGGCAGCACTCATGGGCACTGATGGGGCTGCACTGATCATCAGTGCTCTGAGTGTCAGTGCTGATGCCCCTGCTGAAGAATGCCACTTACCGGCTCTCCTGTCTTCACGTGCTGTCAGTGTGGACAGATGGCTGCCGATAACTGGTATTTCCTGTTTACTTTGTGATCAGCTGTGATTGGACACAGCGGATCACATGGTAAAGAGCCTACATCAGAGGTAAACAACGCACCACTGATTGCCTGGGCTTGCATGCATGGCAAGAATGCAAGGACATTATATGATGTCCTCCCAGATCGAGAGTGCTCCAGCCTATCCCTCATTTCACTATACAGTGTGTGGGAAGCAGAGGGGTTGTATGGGTTCAGTTTTTTTTTCTTTTAAACAAACATGTTATACTTACCTCCACTGTGCAAGTCGTTTTGCACAGAGCGGCCCCCGATCGTCCTCTTCTGGGGTCCCACAGCAGCTCTTGTGGCTCCTCCCCGTAAGAGCTAACCCCCTCTGGGAAGCGTTCTCTCGAGGGGGTTACCTTGCAGGGGCGCTCCCGTGTGATACACTCGTGATTTATCCAACTGTACAAAAAAGTGGCAACCACCCTGAACGGATGCTCCATGTCCATCCGTAAAAAAATGCACAGCCCCGTGTGAAAAAGACTCTTAACTGTAACTCGAGGCAAAACATTTTTTTTAAAGCTTTCGGGTTAACACTCCGGTTTGCTGTCTGTGCATCTTTACAGAAGTGTCCGGACACTGCCACTACCCCCACCACACACTACTATATCTCTTAGTACCCCATTAGGGCTATCTAATTAGGGGGGGCTGCAGTCCTTCAACCAACATCTTTCCTAAGCGCAGTTACCACCCATTGTCTAGAAGATTTCATCTCACTTTCTGTCCCTGTGACAATTGTATTTTGTAAATTTTGGGTTGTCGTGGAACCTAGGATTTGGTAATAAAGCTTCTGTGGAGACCCCCTTTTGCCATACAGGAGTGAATGTCCCTTCCTAGTGGTAGATTTCTTCTCATTTTCTGTTGTCTCCCTCTGTTTGGAAATATAAGTCGTATGCAAGTCGGATGTTTGTAACATAGGGACTGCCTGTATTGGCCCTTCTAAGCCAGCTGCCCACATCTGAAAGGTCATGTCTAGCAGGGCATTATAGGTCCTTAAAAATTTCATCCAGTGAATTTCTAAAACTACACTACACTACACTGGAACTACGAACCCCACAAACCTACCGTACCTACTGTATGGCGAACCTCGTGCCTAATGACCAGTAACCTTTGTACCCCAAAGAAGAGTTTCTACAAAGGATGAATTACTTAACTTACATAGGTTGTTCAAATTTCACATTTTGAGTAAAGCCTCGTACATATGATCAGATTGTTGGCCAACAAAGCGTCATGCCTCGTACACATGATCAGTTTTCCCGACGGAAAAACTGCCATGTTTGGAGCAGGTAACCCGTCGGCTCAGATGCCCGAACCAGACTCGGGCGTCTGAGCCGACGGGTTACCTGCTCCTAAGTAAGCGACAGTTCCTAGTCCCCAACTCTTATTATTGTATATGTTTGTTCTTGCTGGTGGGTTGACCAACATGAACTTAATTATATGTGTTTCAACCTGTTTATATCGTGTGTTTCTATATTAATTTTCAGAACTTCTGACGAAGCGATGTAATGTCGCGAAACTAGTAGAGACCCCTTGTATCGTGACTCCAACACTCACCAGGATTCCCCTTTCTAGGGACTGCAGCTTCAGTGATCTGATCGGTTGTCACGATATGTGCATTGTTTTAATTGTCTTTGGTGTTTTTTATAATTTTTTTGATATTATATTAATAAATGTATCAATTGATACATTTGCTCTCTTCTGAGTTTATCTACTCAACTTATACCGGAATAGTCCTCCCTGCCTGTTCTTCTTTTTCTGGGTCTCTTGGGTTTTGGGGTTCCCTGAGCCCTCTCGCTATTCAATTAGATTTTGGATGATGGTACTACTTATAACTTAATGCTATGTATCTTATTGAAGAGGCTAAAGATTAATTCCTGTGGAAAACACTGCAGTGGAGCATACACACGGCCGGTTTTCCTGACCAAAGCGGTCATGGCAGTTTTCCTGCCGGGAAAACCGGCCGTGAGTACATAGGGAAAAGCAACCAAGCAGGTTCTCGGTTTTCCCCCTCGATATTCCCGGCGGACTTTTGACCGCCGGGAAAACTGATCCTGTGTACGAGGCATCAGATTTTTGTCCGAAGGGCGCGTCTGGATTTTGACTTGCATACTAAACGGCACACAATTGTCGGCCAACAAACACCAACGTAGAAACGTACTATGAGGACTTTCCGCTCTTGAGCACCACAATTTGGGCATCTTCTGCTAATGTCGTGTTTGGTGAGCATTGATTCCGAGCATGGGTGTTCGTACTTTCAACTTTTGTGCGATGGACTTGTGTACAGACGATACGAAAATCTGACAACAGACCGTTGTCCGCCAAAAATTTACTAGCCTGCCACCCAACATTTGTTGGCCGAAAGTTGGACAACAATTGTCTGAAGGAGCGTACTTTTTAGAGAGATGACACTAGTGACAAGACATTGCTCTTGTCTAAGGTGCCATCTCTGTAAAACATTCCAGCTGGAGAGCGACCATTGTCCTGATGTATTGCACAGCATGAGTGGTCATTATGTTATAGCTCCACACTGCATGATTTCAGTCAATTGCTGGCGCCCCTGCACTGATCTATGTCTACAGAAGAGTTTTCCTGGTCTCTATATATCCCCTGTGATCACACATTGCCTTCCTTTCCGAATTCTGTGGACTTGCTCTGCGTTTTCCTCTGATGCTCCATTGAGCTGTATGGAATACTGGTGGTCTGTTTAAAAAAACCTGAGAAAGCCAATGTTGGCGAAACATGTTGGGATATGACATCAAGTATTGATCACCTACTATACTGTATATGGATATCAGTGACCATTAAACATGATTTGTATCATGCTCTGATCATTTTTACTGAACCCTATATTTATTGTTGATTCTATGTAATACATTTCAATTTTTTATATAATTTATGCGCTCCTTATTGTTCTGGGCACCGTTACAATCCCAATTACCCTGTTGCCATTATCCTCCATTGATGAGGGATGAGGTGCCGAATTTCATAGGGTCTCCTTATCTACTTTTCAATGTAGCAGAACAAATATTGGCCTAAAGTTTTATGGCAGAAAGCAAAATATATATATTTTTTAATTGTCGTTCTTTTAAGGGAAATAGCGTAAAAAATAAAAAACACAGAGGTGATCAAATACCACCCAAAAGAAAATCTCTATTTGTGGGGGAAAAAAAAAGGACATCTTTTTTATCTGGGTGCAGCGTTGCAATTTCTCAGTTTAACCACTTGCCGACCAGCTGTCTGGATTATACTGTGGTTGGGGTGGCGGCTTGTTCCCATGGACTGCCGTATCTGTACGTATGCTTGTGACTGGCGGTCGCGATGACCGCCGGCCACGAGCAGAAGAACAGGGATGTGTGTGTAAATGCCTGTTCTGAGAGTTCCTACAAGCTGAAAACCACGATCTGTCATCTCCTATAGCGAGTCCCACCCCCTTCAGTTAGAACACACATTAGGGAACACAGTTTACCCCTTGATCACACCCTAGTGTTAACCCCTTCCCTGCCAGTGACATTTACACATTAATCAATGCATTTTTATATCACTGATCACTGTATAAATGCCAACAGTCCCAAAAATGTGTCAAAAGGGTCCAAAGTGTCCACCATAATGTCGCAGTCCCGTTTACTAGTAAAATAATAATAAGAAGAATTCCATAAATCTATTCCCTATTTTGTAGAAGCTATAACTATAATCAATACACGCTCATTGCAATTTTTTTTACCAAAAATATGTAATAGAATACATATTGGCCTAAATTTAGAAAAAATAAAAAACCTTTAAAAAAAAACAAAAAAAAAATGGGGATAATATAGCAAAAAGTACAAAATATTGAATTTTTTTCAAAATTGTGCCTCTTTTTTTGTTTAAAGCGCTAAAAATAAAAACCGCAGAGGTGATTAAATACCACCAAAGGAAAGCTCTATTTGTGGGGAAACAAAAAAAGGACGTCAATTTTGTTTGGGAGCCACGTCGCAGTTAAAATGACGCAGTGCCGAATCACAAAAAGTGCTCTGGTCTTTGAGCAGCTGATTCTTCCGGGGCTGAAGTGGTTAAAGCGGAGCTCCACCCAGGAAAACAACATTTTCCCATGTTGTTTAAAAAAATAAATAAAAAAAAACCTGACAAAAAAAAAAAATACTCACCCGAAATACCTGTTGCTATGCGGAAGTCCGTAATCTGCCTCTTCCACTCCGCGGTGCCTTTTCTTCTTGTCCTTCTCCTTGTGAATGGGGCGCGCTGCTTACTGGGAACTGTGTGTGTTCTCAGAGAGCAGCGCCCCCATTCACAAGCCAGCACGAGACTCACACAGGCGCAGTAGGAAATGGGCAGTGAAGCCGTACGGCTTCACTGCCTGTTTCCCATAGTGTGAATGGCGGCGCGGGACCCGGAGCGATCGTGGGACCGGCATCGGGGGGCCCATCAGCGCGGGCAAGTAGGACAAGGTAAGTGTCCTTATTTAAAGTCAGCAGCTACACTGTTAGTAGCTGCTGACTTAAAAAAAAAAAAAAAATCGCGGCTGGAGCTCCGCTTTAAGTAATGAAAAATGGACTGGTCACAAAAGGGGGTAAATCTTCCGGAGGTCAAGTAGTTAAATCCAATGTAAAAGTATGGGAGGGGGAAGTGGCCGTTGGTCTGTGGTGTGACAATGCCACGTATATAATGTTCCTGAGTAGGACGTGGATGGCGTGACGGGGGGGGGGGGGGTTGGCATTTTTGGCTGTTATCCTAACATTACATTACTTACAGCTGTTTTTGAGTTGAGGAAGGAAAAACATTAAAATGTAATAGTCAGCTTTCCCAGAATTTGACAGGAATTTCCCACACTCTATTACAATGTAATAGTCGTCTTCTACTCCAATATGTACCCTGGACTACAGAACTCCACTAATTATACATTTAGAAAAAACATTTTTTTTAAAGCAGTTGTATACCGCTGGCTTATTTTTTTTCTTGCAAGGTAAAGTCATAATGTGCTAGTATGCATCACATACTAGCACATTATGTGAAACTTACCCCAAAACAAAGCTGTTTAACCGATTGGCGACCGGTTCACGCTGGCAGAGTGGTGCGGCTGGGCAGATCGACGTATATATAACGTTGCCTTTAAGATGCGGCATTGTGGGTGGGCGCGTGCACAACGCTGGCGGCACACGCGCCCACCGCTCCACAGGCGGTGGTCTCAGCGGGGAGCATCGATAGTTTCAAGAAACTATTAGATAAGCATCTAAACGACCACAACATACAGGGATATACAATGTAATACTGACATATAATCACACACATAGGTTGGACTTGATGGACTTTTTTCAACCTCACCTACTATGTAACTATGTCTGCAGGGGAACTGCATGGGATCAGCGATCTGCTGATCATGGGTGCAATGCTTTTCAGGCTCCTGCAACAAAAAAATATATATGACCTTTTTTTACCTGCAAAAAAACGTGCATTTTCTTTTTTTTTTTTAAAGTGAACTTATCCTTTAACCACTTAAGATCCGGACCATTATGCAGGTAAAGGACCTTTCCCCTTTTTTGCGATTTGCCACTGCGTCGCTTTAACGGACATATGCGCGGTCGTGCGACGTGACTCCCAAACAAAATTGGCGTCCTTTTTTTCCCTCACAAATAGAGCTTTCTTTTGGTGGTATTTGATCACCTCTGCGGTTTTTATTTTTTGCGCTATAAACAAAAATAGAGCGACAATTTTGAAAAAAAAAAAACAATATTTTTTACTTTTTGCTATAATAAATATCCCCAAAAATATATATAATTTTTTTTTTCCCTCAGTTTAGGCCGATACGTATTCTTCTACGTATTCTTCTACATATTTTTGGTAAAAAAAAAATAGGTGTTTATCGATTGGTTTGCGCAAAATTTATAGCATTTACAAAATAGGGGATAGTTTTATTGCATTTTTATTAATTATATATATTTTTACTACTAATGGCGGCGATCAGCGTTTTTTTTTTTTCGTGACTGCGACATTATGGCGGACACATCGGACAATTTTGACACATTTTTGGGACCATTGTCATTTTCACAGCAAAAAATGCTATGAAAAATGCACGGATTACTGTGAAAATGACAATTGCAGTTTAGGAGTTAACCACTAGGGGGTGCTGAAGGGGTTAAGTGTGACCTCTTATGTTTTTTTAACTGTAGGGGGGTGGGGCTGGACGTGTGACGTCATTGTCTGTTCCCTGATATAGGGAAAGGCGATCAATCAATGACAGCGCCACTGTGAATAACGGGGAAGGTGTGTTTACTAGGGTTGTCCCGATACCGATACCAGTATCGGTATCGATACCGAGTATTTGCGGGAGTACTTGTACTCCCGCGAATACCCCCGAAACCTAAATAGAATACTCCCGCCGCATCGCGCCGCCGCATGGGTTAAACGGCGTGCAGAAACATCACAGCTTTCATTTGAATAGCTGTAGTTTTCCCGCTGCGTACAGACACTCCCCCTTGCTCGGGATTCAATCCCAATCCCGAGCAAGTGGGAGTGTCTATACGCGCGGGCAAAACAGCTATTCAAATGAATGCTGTGATTTTCTCCATGCGGCGGCGGTGGCTTTCGGCGGCAAAGGTATGGGGGAAATGGCTGGAGGGACATGGCTGAATATGTGAGGGACATGGCTGGAGAGACATGGCTGCATATGTGCGGGACATGGCTGGAGAGACATGGCTGCATATGTGGGGGACATGGCTGCATATGTGGGGGACATGGCTGCATATGTGAGGGACATGGCTGCATATGTGAGGGACATGGCTGCATATGTGAGGGACATGGCTGCATATGTGAGGGACATGGCTGCATTTGGGGACACATTTAAAAAAAGTATTGGTATTCGGTATCGGCGACTACTTGAAAAAAAGTATCGGTACTTGCACTCGGTCCTAAAAAAAGTGGTATCGGGACAACCCTATTGTTTACACACAGCTCTCCCCGTTTTTCAGCTCCGGGGACCGATCGCGGGACTCCGGCGGCGATCGGGTCTGCGGGCCCCCTGGCCGCGGAGCTTTGGCCCGCGACCGGGCACTTAAACAAGACGTACCGGTACATGCCCAGCCATGCCATTCTGCCGACGTATATGTGCAGGAGGCGGTCCTTAAGTGGTTAAATAGAGATTTTGGTGTGTGGTGCTCAGATGCTGTGAAGATTCATTTTTGGACTTCAATCGTGTCTGCCTTTGCTCATCTCCCTTACAAGATGGATTGATGGGACTAGTAGTTTACACAATAAAGATAAGGATTTTCATGCTCTCTTTTCAGCTCACAGGTAGTTCCAAGGAGAGTGCATTTCTGGCAAGATCAACCAGTATTGTCTGTACTTGCTGAAAATATTTTTTGCCTGAAAAAAGAAAATGCAGCCACCACATCCAGGGACCAGTAAGCTGCAATATATTCAATTTTACAAAGCAATATATGACACATTAAATTACACCTATCTGGTGAGAAGATCGGCACTCAATAGGAATGAATTGAGGTATGTTATGATCCACAGCTGTAGGGATTAGATATTTCCTATTTAATAATTACCGTATTTATCGGTGCACCAATTTAAGAGAGAAGTTTAGGGAAAAAAAACTGTGTTTTTCAAATAAACCACTTTGAAGCAAAATAATGGTCAGTGCCAATCAATGCAGCCTGATCTGTGTCCATCTGCAGCCTCAATGCAGCCTGATCTGTGTCCATCTGCAGCCTCAATGCAGCCTGATCTGTGTCCATCTGCAGCCTCAATGCAGCCTGATCTGTGTACATCTGCAGCCTCAATGCAGCCTGATCTGCGCCCATCCAATGCAGCATGATGCCCATCTGCAGCCTCAATGCAGCCTCTGTGCCCATCTGCAGCCTGATCTGTGCCCATCCAATGCAGCATGATGCCCATCTGCAGCCTCAATGCAGCCTCTGTGCTCTCTGTGCCCATCTGCAGCCTGATCTGCGCCCATCCAATGCAGCCTGATGCCTATCTGCAGCCTCACCATCTCTCATGCAGTGCAGGAAATCAGGAGTCACTGAGCCGTTATCTTCTGTTTACAGTACTCAGGTCTCAGTCGGCAGGCACATACACAGTCCCGCCGCCGCCTCCGCCATTGGATCAGCTCCTGTGATTGACAGAACACTGGTCCAATGCCGGTGGCGGAGGCGGGACGTGTGTGTGACATCAGAGCCGAGTAAACAGGACATGACAGCTCAGTGATTCCAGCAGCGCTCGTCACCTTCCTTCTCCGAGGTACGCTATTGGCGTATAACACGCACCTGTGATTTCACCCCGATTTTCAGGGGGGAAAAGTGTGTTATACGCCGATAAATACGGTAAATTGCTTATCAGATCTTAATAAAACAAGCTCAGTAGAGGTAAACAACCCTCTGTCCTGTCTGAGGACCTCCGATACTGATTATGCAAAAAATTGTATGAGAAAAACCCAAAGCAGCTTGCATTACATGGTGTCACAATCCCTATTGTGTCAAACAGACAGCGAGGCGTGGTCCTCTCCATTCCTATCCCAACACCTTGCCTCTGAGCCACTGCTCAATTGGGCAATTCTGGTTGCTTCCCAGCTATGGTGGTGCTGAATGTACTGTTCACCATTAGCTGAATCCCATTACATTCTACACCTGATTTTCTTGCTTCAGCTGACGCAGCTTACCCATTTAGCCAGTGTATAAAGCCCTGCCTCACTATGAGGGAGGTGTCAGTTCATTTTGTTATTGATCTCCCTGTCTGAGCTAAAGCTACCTGCTTATATCTTCAGCTCCTTGACTGATCCCGGCTTTTGACCCTTGGCTTTGTTTTTGGACTGCTGCTTGCCTGAACCCTTGACCCCGGCTTGGACTTTGGATACCCATGTCTTCTCCAGCACCTGACCACGGCTTGTGACCCGGACTTATCTTTGATTCCTGTTTGTAGGACACCTGCAGTCATCTTGATACCTGAAGATCCTTTATATACACAGATAGCTTGCTCCTGCTTAGGACTTCCAGATATCCCCTACATCATCTGCTACTACTTCACTCTGCAGAACCGCAAGTATCATATACTACCTGCTACCTATAGTCTGTGTTTGTAGATTGGCATTAATACCTTGTCTGTATCTGAGATACTTACCTGTTTCCCCGTCAGGTAGTTGCTTATGAGGGAATAAGCTTCTACAGTCTCTCAGTTGGTTGTCCACTAGAGGTTGTGATGAATTAACCCCAATCTCTCTGTTTACTCTGAGAGAGAACTGGTGGTTGACCTGAGAGACCTCTATAGTTTTAAAAACAATTGTTTTACTGTAGTTGCACAGCAGGGATGTTACACATGGTTATCATGAATCAGACTTGTTTGGCTATAAAGGTCACTTTATTGAGGTGAATTAATAAAAGGGGAAGAGACTTGCTTCCCCCGTGCCGTGAAACATAGTTGGCTGAGATGATCTCTTCCTGAGTGCGTAGGTGTAGCTCTATCATACCACACAGTTCTTGAGGTTCAAAGGCTCCTGGTCATCTCCCAGCAAATCAAAAGTTGTTTCTGACGATCCTCATGTTGCACCTGCACCAAAGTCAGTGGTTTCTGACCTCCAACCCGGTCCCTTGGAACCTAGAACTTTGCAGAGACCTGGCATTAGATAGCACCTAAACATATTGGACCCTCTGGACCTCTCACAGAGAAAATTTCCTTATCTGGCTACATGTCCTCCCCTAAATCCAGAGGAACAATAGCTCACCTTAACTCCATGATGGGTCATAGCCTGCCCAGTCTTTAGGGGGAGCTAAAAACACCCTTCTCCCCCTATGTGTAAAAGTTACAACACCCTTGTAGGCAACTCGAGCCACACCAGACTTCAGGTCATCCATAACACCAAAGGACCTGGCCATGGCCTTAAAAGTGTCTCTAGTTGAGTATTCGACCCTCACCGTCCTTCCTCCGGGCACTTGCCCTTGAAGCACCTCTTCTGCACGGGCTTTGGGTGCTTCATAAACTTCTCCCAGAAACCAAGGGTCATATTTGTCTTTTAGAAGATATGAAAGATCCATCTTAGTGAAGGATACTGGGTCCTGATTCAGTTTGATAAACCTCAGATGCTGGTCGAAAAACTGGCCCTGGCTAACCCCCTTCCTTCCAAATGTTCGAGTGCGAGGCAACTCTGGTCTCAGGCATGCCCTCCCAAGTCTCTGCTCTGGGCGCCTGACCCAGTCATCCCAGAAGGCAGCTGGCCACTTTGGCTCCAGTTCCTCCCAAAGTTCCTGAAGCAGTAGCCAGCCAAGCCCTGAGAAGAAGTCAGAACGATGAAGAATGGAACTGCCTTTGGGCTCCACCAAGTTCTCCTTGCCGTTGTCATTCCAGGCAGAGACGCACCACAACGTGGGGTCCTTGCGGAGGAGGGAATGGGTGGCTGAGAAGTATTCATAGAAGTCTGGAGCTACTTCCAAATCGTCTTCTACTACGATGGCCGCCTTGTAACCCAACACTCTAAAGATCTAAGAGGAGAAGGAAACATTATTAGGACATTAGCCGAAAATATTTAGCCAGGCAAAGCAGGAGAAACATAACATATGGCAGTGGATAAGGTACAACAACTGGACACTCAAGGCTTTAATAATACATATAGAGTGAACCTTTTAACCACTTAAGACCCGGACCAATATGCAGGTCAATGACCAGGCCACTTTTTGCGCTTCGGCACTGCGTCGCTTTAACTGACAATTGCGCGGTTGTGCGACGTGGCTCCCAAACAAAATTGGCGTCCTTATTTTTCCCACAAATAGAGCTTTCTTTTAGTGGTATTTGATCACCTCTGCGGTATTTATTTTTTGCGCTATAAACAAAATTAGAGCGACAATTTTGAAAAAAAAATAAATACATTTTTTTAGTTTTTGCTATAATAAATATCCCCAAAAATATATAAAAAAAACGTTTTTTTCCTCAGTTTAGGCCGATACGTATTCTTCTACCTATTTTTTGTAAAAAAAAATCACAATAAGCACTTATTGTAAACTGTAAAATTGCCACTGGCAGGGAAGGGGTTAACACTAGGGGGCGAGGAAGGGGTTAATTATGTTCCCTGGGTGTGTTCTAACTGAAGGGGGAGTGGGACTGACTAGGGGAAATGACAGATCGCTGTTCATACATTGTATGAACAGACGATCAGTCATTTCTCCCCGACAGGACCGGGAGCTGTGTGTTTACGAGCGATCGCGGGTGCCCGGCAGTGATTGCGCCCGCCAGGCACGTGCGTCAGCACCAGGAGCGCACGCCCTTAGTGGCTAAAATGCAAAATGACGTAATATTACGTCGTTTCGCGCAGCCAAGCCGACCTGCCGCCGTAAAACTGCGGCGGCTGGTCGGCTAGTGGTTACGACGTGGCTCCCAAACAAAATTTACGTCCTTTTTTTCCCCACAAATAGAGCTTTCTTTTGGTGGTATTTGATCACCTCGGCGTTTTTTTTTTTTTTGCGCTAAGGCCTATGAATAAATGGTTGTGGAACGAATCATTTGAGTTTCCATTATTTCTTATGGGGAAATGTGCTTTGATATACACGTGGCTTTGGATTACAAGCATGTTTCTGGAACGAATTATACTCGCAATCCAAGGTTTTACTGTATATAAAAAACCCAGAAGTGATCAAATACCACCAAAAGATAGCTCTATTTGTAGGAAAAGAATGACAAACATTTCATTGGGGTACAGCATCGCACGACCACGCAATTGTCAGTTAAACTACAGCAGTGCCGTAACGCAAAAAATGCCCTGGTCATGAAAGGGGTGGGGGGTAAACCTTCCGGAGCTGAAGTGGTTAAAAGAGAAATATGGCCAAAGCTTTTTTTTAGCCATACTTCTCCAATAAGTCACAGGAATGCACTTAGTTCTGCACTCCTCCCAAAGCCCGCTGTCAGGTAACATCACAGAGCCAGTCCAGGCACTAGAGATCCCGACAATAATGCAAGGATCCTCCCACATGCCTGGCCAGCAGCTTGGCTTTTCAGTGGGCTGCTGAGATCCTGAGCCAGCCGCTCCCGCCACCTCCACAACCCAGTTCTCCGGTGAGTGCTGGAGGGGCACAGAACAAAGCGGAGGTGACCCGAGAACTGAATGATCAGCGGTTTTTGATCGCTCAGTTGTAGGTGTACAGCCAGCAGGGGGAGAGCAGCAGCATCAAAGCTGAATCTACATAGGTGAATATGTAGGTTTGTTCTTTTTTTCTCTTATACTTCTCCTTTAATACTGACCTCGAGGCAAACAGCTTAAAGCGGAACTTCACCCAAAAGAGGAAGTTCTGCTTGTGCCAAATTTGGCACTTTTTAGGGGGAAGTGAAAAGTGTGTACCTGGTTTTGACACTTCCCGTCAGTTGTGCTGCGGTGATCTGGGGGCACAAGTTCACCCACCCCCATGCTTTAGTTGCATTTAACTGATTTAACCACTTCAATACCAGGCTTTTATACCACCTCCATACCGGGCCTATTCTGGCACTTCTCTCCTACATGTACAAATCATAATTTTTTTGCTAGAAAATTACGCAGAACCCCCAAACATTATATATGTTTTTTTAGCAGACACCCTAGGGAATAAAACGACGGTCAGTTTTATCTTGCACAGTATTTGTGCAATCATTTTTCAAACGCCTTTTTGGGGAAAAAAAATTGTTTCATGAATTAAAAAAATAACAAAACAGTAAATTTAGCCCAATTTTTTGGTAAAGTCTGAAAGATTAGGTTACACCGAGTAAATAGATGATATCTAATATATCACGCTTTAAAATTGTGCACACTCATGGAATGGCGCCAAACTTCGGTACTTAAAAATTTCCATAGGCAAGGCTTTGAAATTTTTTACAGGTTACCAGTTTAGATTTACAGAGGAGGTCTAGTGCTAGAATTGTTACTGCTACTCTAACGCACGCGACGATACCTCACATATGTGGTTTAAACGGGATATACATATGTTGGCGGGACTTGCGTGTGCGTTTGCTTCTGCGCGCGAGCTACCAGGGACAGAGGCGTTTACATTTTTTTTATTATTATTATTTATTTATTTTACATATTTATTTATTTTTTTACACTTTATTTATTTATTTTTTTACACTTTTTTTATTTATTTTTTTATTACTTTTATTCCTATTACAAGGGATGTAAACATCCCTTGTAATAGGAATGTGTGTGACAGGTCCTCTTTATGGAGAGATGCGGGGTCAATAAGACCTTGTCTGGGTTCTCTGACAGTCATAGAGATGACTGGTGACCATCTGGTCACCAGTCATCTCTATACTTCCTGCCAGCACCGGACGATTCATTCTCCGGGCCCCCGATGGCACGGGAGAGCCCGGAGAAGGACGGGATGGCGGCAGGAGGGCTTGTAAGAACGATCTAGCGGTGGAACCGCCGCTATGATCGTTCTTTTACGTTGTGCAGAATCGCCGGCATCAAAAGACAGATATCTGGATGATGCCTCTCGCTGCAGGCATCATTCAGATATCCCCCTTCAAAGTCCAGGACATCATATGACGTCCACTCTGAAAGGTAGAGACACTTTGTGGACGTCATATGACGCTGGCTGGTATTGAAGGGGTTAATACCAGGCACACTTTTAGCCCCTTTCAGCCCAGGCCAATTTTCTGTCACACGTTGAATGAAAATTGCGCGGTCATGCAACACTGCACCCATAGGAAATTTTATAATTTTTGAGACACATAGAGCTTTCTTTTGGCGGTATTTAACCACTTGTCGACCAGCCGCTGTCATTAGACGGCGGCAGGTCGGCTCATTACCATGAATCTCCGTAGCTGTACGGCGGTCCCTTAACCGCTCAACGACCGCCTCACGTATATATACACTTCGACACAATGCCTCCTGTAGGCAGATCGACATATATATATATACGTCCCCTTTAAGATGTGACATTGTGGGCGCGCACCGCAAGCTCAGTGAGTCCGACCACGGGTCCCGCGGACTCTATGTTCGCGGGGATACCCCCAAACGTCTCACGGAGAGGAAGAACGGGGAATTGCTGATGTAAACAAACATTTCCCCAGTCTTCCTAGCGAGAGGACACTGATCAAAGCTCCCTGAAAATCGGGAGTGGTGATCAGTGTCGTGTCACACACAGCCCACCCCCCCCTACAGTTAGAAGCACTCCCTCGGACACACTTAACCCCTTCAATATATATATTAAAAAAAAACTCTGGGGCCCCTTACAAAAAAAAAAAAATATGGGGGTTGCCATCCGGGCCCCTGGGGACCTCTGGGCCCCTTACAGGTGTACTGCCTGTACCCCCCTGATAGTGGCCCTGGTCTCACTTACCTGGTTAAGTGCCCATCGATAGTGCCTGGAAATCTTATAGTAGCCTTGAAACTTCCTATGTTCTGGTGGGGCAGGCACCTCAGACAGGTCCGGCTGATTGATATGAGTGATGGCGTCTCCATACGAGTCAATGATCCTGGCCGTCTCAGCATGGCCACAATCTTGGCTAACGATGATGGGGAACTGCTCCGCGGAGGGGCGATATTTAAGCAGAGAGTCCAAACACTTTCTGACGGAAGGGCGATCGCATGCTACCACGAGGATGGGAATGACCACCGGTTCCGGGTCAGAGGCCAAGGGCGTTGGCGAAGGAATGGAAACATTAGCAAGTCTCTGGGGTACTTCGAGACCACGTGCAGCATCTGGATGAGCCGGGAGACGTTTAAGAAGACCGCTGTAGTGGTGGATTTGTTGAAGAAGTCCCTTCTGCTTCTCCAACTCTGTTTCGGCTTCTTCTGCCAGTCGGATAACATGCGCTGTGAGGTCCGCGGCATCGGGACCCTTTGGTCGGCTCATGAGGTAGAGGAGGAGAATGGCATTCCATGAGATAAAGAGGGCCGCCCCCCAGGCCGCCACGCGAACCTTGCGCGGCATTCCCCTGGGGGGTCCCAGCTTAGTTCCCGGACCCTCTGAACAACCTGTCTTGCAAAGCTAAAAGCCGAAAGGTGAGGTCTTACAGCGACCAAGCACTCTCAGTAGGTAAGGCTACACGTCGGTTCTCCACACTTCACCAAAAACATTGCAGATCTCTAGGCAACATCGGCTGGTCCAACATCAGATTAACAGATCTGCTTCGGCCAGTATCATTTTGTTCCTTCACCAACCTGGCAAGAGACATAAAAGAGGTAAAGTATTAATAATACACACACAAAATACAGAAATGTATCTAAAGCCAAAACTTTGCACTTCTAGAACTTCTGTCAGGTATTTTATACCAGGGCTTGACAAATGTGCTTGGAATCTAGGAGCCAACTAAGAAAGTTAGGAGCCAGCAACCCGCCCCGTCCCGCCGAGCACGCGTGCAGAAGCGAACGCATACGCGAGTAGCGCCCGCATATGTAAACGATATTCAAACCACACATGTGAGGCATCGCCGCGATTGGTAGAGCGAGAGCAATAATTCTAGAACTAGACCTCCTCTGTAACTCAAAACATGCAACCTGTAGAATTTTTTTAAACGTCGCCTATGGAGATTTTAAAAAGGTAAAAGTCTGTCGCAATGCCACGAGCGGACGCAATTTTGAAGCGTGACGCGTTGGGTATCAATTTACCCGGCGTAACATTATCTTTCACAATATAAAATAAATTGGGCTAACTTTACTGCTGTCTTATTTTTTTTAATTAAAAAAAGTGTATTTTTTCCCAAAAAAAGTGCGCTTGTATACGGCATGACAGAAAGTATTGTGTCGACTGCCATTTTATTCTCTAGGGTGTTAGAGTAAAAAATATATATAATGTTTGTGGGTTCTAAGAGATTGTTGGGCAATAAAAACAGGCAGGGAAGCTCCATTAGCATTGCTGGTTGTCTTGTAATACCAATGGCCACCACAAGAGGGCGCCAGATTCCAGAAAGCAGCATAGGCCTGCAGAAGGCCGCGGCCTCAATTACCGGCCGGCGCGATCGCGCAGGGGATGTACACAGACAGGTTAGCTCAGCTGTGCCGCGCCAGGTCGCCAATTCTAGTCGCAATTGCGACCTGGCGCCCGGGTATGTTGAGCCCTGTTTTATACCATCTGGTAATAGGGAGCTGTACTAGATTTCTGCTAAACATATCGTTTGGTGTTTTAGGGCCAGATTAATTTTAGTCTCATTTGGCCACCATAAACACACCTTTTTTGTGGTTGAACACTTAGTTCAGCCCCCGCCTCCTTCCTCCGCCGCTGGGCCAATAAGAAAGCACAGCACGCTTTGCACATGTGCAATAGGGAACGGCTTCACTGCCCGCTTCCTTTACCAGGAATGGCGGTGGCTGCACTCGACAGCCGATCCAAAGATCGGCTGCGGTGCCAACATTGCAGGCTCCCTGGACATTGTATTAAAAGTCATCAGCTGCAGTATTTGTGAACTTCTGTTTAATGTGAGTTATAAGTTTTTAATCACTTCAGCCCAGGAAGGTTTTACCCCCTTCATAACCAGGCCATTTATTTGTGATACGGCACTGCGTTACTTTAACTGACAATTGTGCGGCCGTGCGACATTTCACTCAAATAAAATTGACGTCTTTTTGGTGGTATTTGATCACCTCTGCAGTTTTTATTTTGCTATAAACAAAAAAAACATAATAATTTTGAAATATATATATTTTTATTTCTGCTATAAAACATATGCAACAAAAAAACTGAGCAAAATAATCTAATTTCTTCTTTAATTATTCTACATATTTTTGGTAAAAAAAAATCCCAACAAACGTATATTGATTGGTTTGTGCAAAAGTTACAGCATCTACAAACTATGGGATAGATTTAGGGACTTTTTTACAATTTTTTACTAGTAATGTTGGCGATCAGCGATTTTTTAGTGGGACTGTGACATTGCTGCGGACAAATCTGACACTATAAGTGACACTTTTTGGGGACCAGTAACAGCAATACAGTGATCAGTGCTTAAAAAATGTACTGTCACTCTATAAATTACACTGGCAAGTAAGGAGTTTACATCTGGGGCAATCAAAGGGTTAAGTGTGACCCTAGGGAGTGCTTACTGTGTGGGGGATGGACTGACTGGAGGAAAAGAGCGATCTGTGTTCCTGATTAGCAGAAACACAAGATCTCTCTCTTCCTCTCTGGCAGAACGCCGGTCTGCCTTGCTTACATAGAGGCAGATCGCCGTTCTGCCTCTCCAGCGAACGATCGGCGGGGGTCCCAGAGCTGACAACAGAAATCATGTAGAGGTATGTGATTTTTCGCTTAAGGGCCACCCTACCACAGGACATGTACTAAAAAAAGGAAGTATGGGTTTTGTTTGTTTTCCCCCCATTTGCTTAGGTGGATGCAGCATCCGACGCTGCATCTGTACCCCGCCGCCTCTACAGAGAACCGAGCGATCGAACACCGCCGATGGCTCGGTCTTCTCAGCCCCCCAAGCCGAGAGCTGTAGACTGCCAGTCACATCTCTCCGCTCTGCACTCCCGTGCTCACTGGTGCGGTGGAGGGGGCGGAGCGGTCTTCTTGGACTCACTAAAAGGCTGAGATGGGTGTCAGTCTAGGGACCTGGCGGATCCAGACTTTATTGTCGGGATGACGCAGTGCCCGGACTGATTCCAGGGACGTCAGGACCGCTCTCTCTGCTGAAAATGAGTCACAGGAGTGCAAACTGAATTTCACTCCTGTGACCCAGAGAAGCCCAGTCAAACAAGCTCAGGCTGAACTTCTCCTTTAACCACTTAAGCCCCGGATCATTAAGCAGGTTAAGGACCTGGCCCCTTTTTGCGATTCCGCACTGCGTCGCTTTAACTGACAATTGCGCGGTCATGCGACGTGGCTCCCAAACAAAATTGGCGTCCTTTTTTCCCACAAATAGAGCTTTCTTTTGGCGGTATTTGATCACCTCTGCAGTTTTTATTTTTTGTGCTATAAACAAAAATAGAGCGACAATTTTGAAAAAATTCAATATTTTTTTTATTTTTTGCTATAATAAATATCCCCCAAAAAAAAATATATAAAAAAAAAATATTTTTTCCCTCAGTTTAGGCCGATACGTATTCTACATATTTTTGGTAAAAAAAAAAAACGCAATAAGCGTTCATCGATTGGTTTGCGCATAATTTATAGCATTTATGGCATTTTTATTAATAATTTTTTTTTTTTTACTAGTAATGGCGACGATCATCAATTTTTTTTGTGACTGCGACATTATGGCGGACACTTCGGACACATTTTTGGGACCATCGTCATTTTCACAGCGAAAAGTGCTATAAAATGCACTGTTTAATGTGACAATGACAATGGCAGTCAAGGGGTTAACCAATAGGGGGCGCTGAAGGGGTTAAGTGTGCCCTAAGGGAGCAATTCTTACTGTAGGGGGGCGTGGCTGTAGGTGTGACATCACTGATCGTCGTTCCCTATATCAGTGAACAGACGATCTGTGTCACTGCCACACAGAAGAATGGGGAAGGTGTGTTTACACTCACCTCTCCCCGTTCTTTAGCTCGGGCGTGGTCACGGAGCTTCGGATCGGTTCACGAGCGTGCCGCTGGCGGCGCACTGGCGACCCCGTGGCTGGGCTCTTAAAGGCAATGTACAGATACATGCCTGTGCCCAGCCATGCTATTCTGCCCACGTATATTGGCGTGGGCAGGACTTAAAGGGTTTGTAAAGGATTTTTTTTTTTTTATCTTAATAGCTTCCTTTACCTTAATGCAGTTCTGTTTTCATGTTCTCATTATTCGTTTTTTGCTCTCAAGTTGCTGTAATTCTTCTCTGATCTCCACACTTCCTGGTTGTCCGTTTTCTGATAACCACAGTACTGGGAGCTTTCTCTCTGTGGTCACTAATCAAGGAGGTGTGATTACTGTGTGTCTAAAACCCCTCAGCACCAATCAGTTTAGTTTTCCACACCATCACTGCCCTCTATTGACTCTGTACATCACAGAAGCAGGAAACAGCAGCAAAAACAAAACTGAAACTGCAGGCACATTATATGATTGATTTTTATCTATTTTTAATCGTTTTTAAAAGGAATCAGTTAACAATTATGTCTCTATACCCTGTAAACAGTCATTCCAGCAAAAAATGTTTTTTTCCTTTACAACTCCTTTAAGTGGTTAATAAACTGCCCACTAGATGGCGCTTTCCCTTTCTTTACACACACAGGAGCAGTGGGGGAACGCGTGCGATTCATTGCACTTCGATCTGTGCCCATTTATTTTGTATTGATGCAAATTGCACTGCAAAGTATCGGTACTCGGTATTGGCGAGTACTTGACCGGAAGTATCGGTATTCGTACTCGCCGATAAAAAATAAAACGGTATTGGTGCAACCCTAGGAATAAATAATAACGTTGTGTTTTTTTCTATTTTATGTAATGGATCTTATCCTTGAGTCACCTTAGCGTGGTTCTCGTGGTTTTTGGATCTTGGGCTATTTTTAGCCAGTATGACATTAAAATTCCTGAAGAGCCGAATGCCAAAAGTATCAGAAGAATGTAAACGGATTACAGAATGATGAAAGGACAGAAAGTGGGCTGAGAGGCGCACTAATTGTCTTGTAGCTGGGCTCTGGTCTCTGACCTCCGACTCTCCGGCTATAATCAGTAATTAGCGGCAGCAACACAAACAGACGTTTTCCATCTGCAGACTCCCTACACACAGCACACGGCCTTCCGAGGGGAAAAGATAGCGAATTGGGACATATTTATAAAAAAATCCAATTAACCACTTAAGACCCGGACCATTATGCAGGTTAAGGACCTTGTCCCTTTTTGCGATTCGGCTTTGCGTCGATTTAACTGACAATTGCACGGTCGTGCGACGTGGCCCCCAAACAAAATTGGCGTCCTTTTTTCCCCACAAATAGAGCTTTCTTTTGGTGGTATTTTATCGCCTTCGGTTTTTATTTTTTGGCTATAAACAAAAATGGTGACAATTTGAAAAAAAAAGATTTTTTCTTATTGCCATAATAAATATCCCCCAAAAATATATAAAAAAACTTTTTTTTTCCCTCTGTATTCTTCTACGGTAAAAAAACAAAATTTTTATTTTTTGCGCTATAGGGCCAAACAAAAATCTCGCGTTAGAGCGACGCGCGTTTTTTCAATTTTGAAAACCGCTGCGGGCTTCAAAACGTGTTCGTAAAATGCAATTGCGGCCGCTGGGTAGTTCCCGTCGTTTTTTTTTACTTTTTGCTATAATAAATATCCCCAAAGGTTTTTGCTGGTCTAATATATAAAAAAACATTTTTTTTCCCCGGGAATAGGAAGTTTAGGCTACTCAAACCGATACGTCGACGTTATTTTCTACGGGAAATTTTGAACGGAGCATGCGCAGTTTTGCGGGGACGGCCTAATTTAATGCTTCACGCCTCCTAAATTTCGATACGCGGCGAGAAATAAACGCCGCCGTATCGTAAGCAAAAAGCGTTACAGCCCTATCGGTTGCATCTCTGTTTGCGCAAAATTTATGGCCCAGTGTTTACAAAATAGGGGATAGTTTTATTGCATTTTTATTAATATTTTTTTTTTTACTACTAATGGCGGCGATCAGCGATTTTTTTTTCGTGACTGCGACATTATGGTGGACACTTTGGACAATTTTGACAAATTTTTGGGACCATTGTCATTTTCACAGCAAAAAGTGCTATAAAAATGCACTGATTACTGTGAAAATGACACTGGAAGTGAAGGGATTAACCACTAGGGGGCACTAAAGGGGTTAAGTGTGACCTCATATGTGTTTCTAACTGTAGGGGGGCGGGGCTAGACATGTGATGTCAGTGATCGTCGTTCCCTATATCAGAGAAGAATGGGGAAGGTTTGGTTACATTCACCTCTTTCCGTTCTTCAGCTCCCGTGACCGATCGGGGGACACCGGCGACGATCGGGTCAGCAGGCGCGGTCACGGAGCTTCGGACCAGGTCACAAGCGTGCTTGCGACCCACGGCTGGGCACTTAAAGGGGACGTATATATATATATATATATATATATATATACGTCCATGTGTCCAGACGTATATCGTTGTGTGGCGGTCCTTAAGTGGTTAAAGAGGAAATAAACTCGGGTGGGTTTTACTACCTCTTTATTCCCCTGCAAAGTAAAAGCATAATGGGCTAGTATGTATCATATACCAGCCCATTATGTGCCACTTACCTGCATCCATCTTCGCCCCGCTTCCACTCCGGTGCATGTGCCGCCAGTCACGGCGCCAGCTCTGGAAGAAGCGGCACGGATCCCTGCATACTTAGATGTGCCTCTCTTATTCATCAACAGTGTGAGTTGCTAAATGTTGTATCTTCATTACATGCAACCATATTGCTACACTTGGAGGCGCCTTCTCTTCTCTTTTATACCCAGTTGTGACATGACACTGCTCTTATATCAAGACAAAATTGACAACAAAAAAATATTTGACCACCAGTGCCACCCATCAGTGCCACCTAATGCCCACCAGTGGTGCCAATCAGTGCCTCATCAGTGCCACCTAGCAGTGTAACCTACCAGTGCCCATCACTGCCACCCATCAGTGCTTACCAGTGCCACCTATAACTGCCACCTCTCAGGGCCACCCATCAATGCCCACCAGTGCCACCTAGAAGTGATACCTATCAGTGTAACCTACCAGTGTCCATCACTGCCACCCAGTGCCCACCAATGCCACCCATCAGTGCCACCTATCAATGCCCACCAGTGGTGCCAATCAGTGCCTCATCAGTGCCACTTAGCAGTGTAACCTACCAGTGCCGATCACTGCCACCCATCAGTGCCACTCATCAGTGCCCACCAGTGCCACCCATAAGTGCCACCTCTCAGTGCCACCCATCAATGCCCACCAGTGGTGCCAATCAGTGCCACCTAGAAATGAGACCTATCAGTGTAACCTACCAGTGCCCATCACTGCCACCCAGTGCCCACCAATGCCACCCATCAATGCCCACCAGTGGTGCCAATCAGTGCCTCATCAGTGCCACCTAGCAGTGATACCTATCAGTGTAACCTACCAGTGCCCATCACTGCCACCCATTAGAGCCCAGTGCCACCCCTCAGTGTAGCTTTATCAATGTACATCAATGAAGGACAAAACATTTTTTATAACAAAATATAAAACGGTTTTGTATTTTATTTTTTTATTTTTAAATCGGTCTTACATTATTTATTTTTTTACAAAAAATTAAAACCGCAGAGGTGAGCAAATACCACCAAAAGAAAGCTCTATTTGTGAGAACGTTTTTATTTGTGTACAGCGTTGCATGACCGCGCAATTGTCATTCAAGGAGTGAGAGCGCTGAAAACTGGTCTGGGCAGGTGGGGGGTTTAAGTGCCCGGTAAGCAAGTGGTTAAATATCTCAGGTCGGTGAAGGTTCTAGAAATGATTGTACGGTGATCACATGAGGGCTTTCGTTTCCTTTTTGAACCCCTCCCCCCCCCTCTCGTGATCGGCGACGCCTGGAAAGTGCTGTGAGTCAGGCTTCCTATAGGTCGTATTGTCTGCCCTCTTCCTGGTATTGTACCTCGGCCCCCCTTCACCTCGCTCACTTCCTGACTCACCACCCCCCCCCCCCCCCAGATTACCCCGCTAAGGAGATTACATGTTCAAAATAAGCAGGATTAGGAGAGGGTGAGCGATCGGACGGACGCAGGAGAATCTGGAGGGCAGAGGAACAAAAAGAGAAAAAAAAACACCAAAAGGGAAGAAAGTGAAAGCGGAGACTTACGGTTACTTTAACCACTCACCCCCCGGAAGATTTACCCCCCTTAATAACCAGGCCATTTTTTGCCATACGGCACTGCTTTACTTTAAAGCGGATCTCCACCCTAAAGTGAAGATCCGCTGATCGGAACCCTCCCCCACTCCGGCGTCACATTTGACACCTTTCAGGGGGGAGGGGGGTGCAGATACCTGTCTAAAGACAGGTATCCGCACCCACTTCCGGCCCGCAGTCTCGGGCAAAAGACGGGCTTTTCCCGTTGTGTGCTGGGAACTCTCAGCTCCCAGTACACAGCGGGAGCCAATCGCAGGTGCAGCGCGACTCGCGCATGCGCCGTAGGGAACCGGGCAGTGAAGCCGGAGCGCTTCACTTCCTGGTTCCCTCGCCGTGGATGGAGGGGGGAGCAGCAGGGTGACGAGCGATCGCTCATCCTCTGCTGCGGACGCCGCTGGACTCCAGGACAGGTAAGTGTCCTAATATTAAAAGTCAGCAGCTGCAGTATTTGTTGCTGCTGGCTTTTAATATTTATTTATGGTGAACCATCCGCTTTAACTGACAATTGCGCGGTCGTGCAACGCTGTACACAAATAAAATTGATGTAATTTTTTCCCCACAAATAGAGATTTCTTTTGGTGGTATTTGATCACCTCTGCGTTTTTTTTATTTAAGACTGACATGTTTAAAAAAAAAAAAAAAAACGCACAATATTTCATACTTTCTGCTATAAAACATATCCAATAATAAAAAAAAAAATGTCTTCATAAATTTAGGGCACAATTTATTCCGCTACATGTTTTCGGTTAAAAAATAAAAAATCTCAATAAGCAAATTGAGTGGTTTGTGCAAAAGTTATAGGCCCAAATTCACAAAGAGATGGGCGCACATTACGCCGCCGTAGCGCAAACACCCGTACGCCATGCCGACGTAGCGCGGAGAGGCAAGCATAGCATTCAGCAAGCCAGTGCTCCCAACGCTGCGAAGGCGCAGGCCGGCGTAGGTGGAAGTGGGCGTGACCCCATGCAAATGATGGTCCGAGCGTGGTGCAGCGTTTTACGCCCGGCATATCACAAACTGCTCATGCGCGCCCTGACGTGGACGCATGCACAGCACCCTTATGCGCATGCTCACAACCACGCCGGCACAACTGCCTGAGCTACGCCGGATCACTACGTACGCCCAACGCACAATACGCCAGCGTGTGTTCTCTGGTGCAGACCTTTGCATGTCTGTTGCCGGGTTGCGCCTCATCTATGGGGAATAACTTTACGCCGGACGTACAATTTACACGCACCTCGCGTAGCATGCGTCGGGCGCACGTACGTTTGTGAATTGCCGTATTTCCCTCATTTGCATGTTTGAATACCTAATCAATGGGAGCAGCAACATGCGTCCAGCCTATATGTGCACCCACGCTACGCCAGCGTGTGCAAGCTACGTCGGCGTAGGGTGGCCAGTTTTTAGGTGCATGTTAGTTTGTGGGTCTGGCGCACACATACGCCGGCGCACATTTGCACTTACGTCGGCGTAAGTGCTTTGTGAATCTGGGCCATAGAGTCTACAAACTATGGGATATTTTTTTTTTTTACTAGGAATGACAGCAATCAGCGACTTATAGCAATTTTGTTTGCGAACATTCTGACACTAACTGAGACTTGTGAGAACCAGTGACACTAATACAGTGGGCAGTGCTAAAAATATACACCGTCACTGTACTAATGACACTGGCTGGGGAGGGGTTAACGTCAGGAGCAATCAATGGTTTATCTGTGTGCCTAGCCAGTATTTTGGTGTACTGTATGGGCTGTATTTACTAGGGGAAGTTATGGAATTTATTTTCTGCTTTGCTCAGCTCAGGAACACAGGATCCAAGTCTTCCCTATTGAGAGAATGGCGACATGCCTTGTTTACATAGGAAGACTGCCGTTCTGCCATTGTAACTAATGATTGGCGGGTGACGGCGGACATCGGATCCACGGTACCTGCCCATCAGCTGCCGCTATGTAAAATTACAGTGGGAGGAAGTGGGCAGTGGCGCACACTCGCACCCGCTACCCGGAAGTGCAGGATGGATCTATAGCTAATATATATATATATATATAACACATTCACACTTTGCAAGAACACAGGATCCATGCTTTCCCTACTGACAGAACGGCAATCTGCCTTGTTTACATAGACAGTCTGCTGTTCTGTGTCTGTGCAGAATGATTGGTAGGTGCTGGTGGACATCAAGTCTGCAGTACCCTCTGATCACCTCCTGCTGTGTATAATGACAGCGGGAGCGAGCCGCCAGTGGCAGTGTATTAGCGCCTGCTACCAGGAAGAGTCAGATCATGTTTATATACGTAATCCAGCACACAGAGGCACCCTGATAAGAGGCACTGCTGGCCACTGACTGACACCACTGCTGGGGCTGCACTGATGATCAGTGCCCCGATTACCTGTACAGATCTCCCCTGCGAGGAGATGCCGCTGATGCTCTCCTCTTCTCCGCTGATGAGGCGAGGAGAGCCGATAAACACTGGGATTAGCCGCGTCATGGGTAAGAGCTGCGTCATTGGCTCTCTCCAGATCAGTGTCTAGAACAAAAGGGAATCCCGCCCACCGTCATTTTACTATACACCAGGCGGGAGGTAGTAAAAAAAATAAAAAAAATCCCCCATTCACACATTCGTGGTGGATGGAGGAATCCCCCCTGCTGCACTATTATCGGAGACGTTTCCAGAATACACTGATCAGCGTTGCAGCTGATTGGCTGAAAGTGATGATCGAGCAAAAATATACTAACAGTCCTGTTTTGGAGGAATAAAATCGCTGAATCAACTCCTCTAGTATGGGAACGGCCATACATGGATGTCATTAAACTCACCATTCTACTTGTACTCCTCCTGTCTAACCACTGGGGTGTGCACTGCTAAAGCTGGCCATACACGTATCATTGTGTGATTGGTCTAGCTACAAGCAATCACAAAACAGTGTTACATCATCAATCCGAGGATGTGTGGTTGTGTATAGCCGATGTGTGGCCTTACCGTGTATAACCAACTTCAGGATCTGCCCAGCCCTGTACCATAGGAAGAAATCTGTTGAATTATACGAAAGAACTACAAGTATCAGCAGACTCCTGGGTAGAACAACAAATCCCTGAATGCCCTCTACAATATACAAATAGAGCACCATGTGTTCTGCCAGTGCTATAGATTTTTTTTTATTCCATTATAAGAAATGTAAACATCCCTTGTGATAGGAATAAGGCATGACAGGTCCTCTTTACAGAGACATCTGGGGTCTATAAGGCTGGCCATACATTATACAATTTTCTTGTACAACTTTCCTTTAGATTTACCAAAACCATATAATAGGAGGTCACACCTAAACACTTTCAATGTGTACGCAATAAGGCAGACCTTTGCAAAAACTTTGGGCCTGGTACTTACCACGTGGATCATTTATAAGTTGCATATCCATTGTTTCTTTTAACTTTTGTGTTTTTTGATACTTTGTTATTTATAAATAAAATTATATATTTTGTATAAAACACTATAAATTCTTGTTGCCTTCAAAGCCCCACTTCGGGGGATCCCTTGAATTCTCTTTCTTTGCAAAAACTTTGACCTCTGCCCTGTACCATACGAAGAAATCTTTTGAACTGTACAGAAGGAACTACAAGTACCAGCAGACTCCTGGGTAGAACAACAAATCCCTGAATGCCTACCACATTGTACAAAGTAGGACACATGTCCCCGGCAGTGCTAATGTTTTATCCCTTTTAGTCCTATTACAAGAAATGTAAAGATCCCTTATGATATGACATAAGGTATGACAGGTCCTCTTTATGGAGACATCAGGGGTCTACAAGACTCCAGATCCCTCCTCTACCCTGGAACGCATGGGATAAAAAAAAAAAAAAAAATAGGATTTTTGTACTCACCTTAAAATCCTTTTCTCTTTTGTCCATGGACGGACACAGCTTCCTTATAATCTTGACTGTAGGGTTATGTTCCATCTATCAGGAGAGGATGCTTTCCCTTAATAGACGGAACATAAACCTAATATCAAGATTCCCGCCCCCAGTCAAAAGACAATTGACGTCCGGGAAGTGGTTCCGTTATCCTGACTGGACGTCTATTGACATCCAGCGGGATAACATGCCGTCAGCCGCCCTTGGGGGTGCGCAGCGATCGGTGATGTGGGGTGTCAGTCTGACACCCTGCATCTCCGATCTCGGTAAAGAGCCTCTGGCGGAGGTTATTTACCACGTAATCAGCCATGTCCAATCACGGCTAATCACGATGTAAACAGGAAGAGCCGTTGATCGGCTCTTCCTGACTTGCGTCTGACAGACGCGAGTACAGGAAAAGCCGATCGGCAGCTCTCCTGATAGGGGGGGTATATGCTGATTGTTTATCAGCGTAGCCCCCCGCGGATGCCCACACTGGACCACCAGGGAAGCCACCAGGACCACTAGGGAAGGGGCAACATGTAGATGGCCAGGTATGTACCCCCCATGGCCATCCAAATGTTAAAAATCTTTGCAATAGATGCCAATCAGTGCCCACAAATAGGCACAGACTGGCAACATGGGCACAAGATAAAAAAAGTGATGCCCAGCAATGCCACCATCAGTATCAGTGCCACCCCTCAGTGTGCAGTGCTACCTCTCAGTCCCCATCAATGCCCATCTATGCCACCTATCAGTGCCCATCAGTGCCACATACCAGCGCCGTCTATCAGTGACCATCATCAGTGCCACCTCATCGGTGCCCATCAGTGCGGACTTCAGTGCAGCCATATCAGTGCCCGCAATTGAAGAAGAAAACTTACTTACAAAAAAAATTAACAGAAAAAAATTAAAATGCAATTTAAAAAAAAAAAAAAATTAGTTGTTTTTTTTAGTTGTTGCACAAAAAATTTAAAATCGCAGAGGTGATCAAATACCACCAAAAGAAAGCTCTATTTCTGTGAAAAAAATGATACAATTTTGATTTGTGTACAGTGTAGCATGACCGCGCAATTGTTATTTAAATTGCGACAGCACTGAAAGCTGAAAATTGGTTTGGGCAGGAAGGTGCGTAAGTGCCCGGTATGGAAGTGGTTAAGGAAGCTGTGTCCGTCCATGGATGAAAGAGAAAATAAGATTTTTGTACTCAGCGTAAAAGCCTTTCTTCTGAAGTCCATGGACTTACGGTACTTTTAGTTCCTTTTGTACAGTTCAGAAAGTTTCTTCTTATGGTACAGGGCGGAGGTCAAAGGTTTTTCTCTTTCGTTCATGGACGGACACAGCTTCCTTAAATCTTGACATTAGGGTTATGATCTGTCTATTAGGAGAGGATCTTCTCCTGATAGACGGAACATAACCCTACAGTCAAGATTATTATATTGACCTGGGCAGGAAGGTGCGTAAGTGCCTGTATGGAAGTGGTTAAGGAAGCTGTGTCCGTCCATGGACGAAATAGAAAATAGGATTTTTGTACTAGATGGAACATAACCCTACAGTCAAGATCATAAGGAAGCTGTGTCCGTCCATGGACGGAAGAGAAAATAGGATTTTTGTACTCACCGTAAAATCCTTTTCTCTGAAGTCCATGGACTTACGGTGAGTACAAAATCCTATTCTCTTTTCGGAGTCTGCTGGTACTTGTAGTTCCTTTTGTACAGTTCAGAAAATTTCTTCTTATTGTACAGGACGGAGGTCAAGGGTTTTCTCTTTTGTCAATGGACAGACGCAGCTTCCTTAAATCTTGACATTAGGGTTATGATCTGTCTATTAGGAGAGGATCTTCTCCTGATAGACGGAACATAACTCTACAGTCAAGATTTAAGGAAGCTGCGTCTGTCCATTGACAAAAGAGAAAACCCTTGACCTCCGTCCTGTACAATAAGAAGAACATTTTCTGAACTGTTCAAAAGGAACTACAAGTACCAGCAGACTCCTGGGAGGAACAACAAATCCCCGACTGCCTCCCACATCGTACAGGTAGGACACATGTGGTCCTTCCAGTGCTATGGAATTAAAGGTCCCGGTGGACCCGAAGCACCAACCTGTTGGAACCCGTATCTTCTGCAGACGTTGGAAAACATGTTGACGGTGAAGTTCCTAGACAACTACAATTAAAGAGGACGACTACGAAAAGGAAAAAGACGAAGAAGATGAACAATCAACAGCTGGCGAGGTCTCCGGCAATCAATGCCGGGGACAAACTTCTCCAAAGTTTCCATCAAACTTTCTGTAAACTTTTCCGGGAGCTGCCAGAAGGTCCCCCACCCCCAGACAAAGGATCCCCCCCTCCGTCTTTATCCATCCTTCTCACAACACTCACCCAGGTCCCCTGAGATCCCCCTCTCTCCTCCACAGACTCTCACCAACTGCCTGGCCGGCTTCTTCCTGCTCTGTTCAGGAAGTCAGCTGAAGAAGTATTAGATTACATCGAGAGGAGAGAGAAGAGAGGAGCCTGCCCTCCAAGGGGGGGGGGGAGGAGAGAGAAGAGAGGAGCCTGCCCTCCAAGGGGGGGGGGGAGGAGAGAGAAGAGAGGAGCCTGCCCACCAGGGGGGGAGGAGAGAATAATGAGCCATTCCGAGAAGAACACGCACAGCGAGACGACGAGCCACATGCAAAACAAAACCTGGGAACACGTGTGACACCGGAGTGACACGGGACGCCTGCCAAGGCTGCTCATTGAACCCGTACGTCTCCTTAACCAGACCTATTCCACATTTTATGGCTAAATCTGTATTATCTGCTAGAAAATGACTTACAGGGCCCTGAAAAAGTATTCATACCCCTTGAAACTTTCCACATGTTGTCATGTTACAACCAAAAATGTAAATGTATTTTATTGGGATTTTATGTGATAGACCAACACAAAGTGTCACATAATTGTGAAGTGGAAGGAAAATTATAAATTGTTTTCAACATTATTTATAAATAAAATACTAGGGTTGTCCCGATACCAATACTACTATCGGGACCGATACTTGTACTCACACAAATGTCCCGATGTCTGACCCGATAGTTGGTCAGCGGCGAGCGCACTCTGGGCGGAGAGGGTGGGCGGCGTCAGTAGGCAGCGAATGGATTCAGTGGGCGAGTCTGGCGTCAGTAGGCGGAGTCATCTTGGCACACCCTGCACTTGGCCACAGGAAGCCAGGAATTGGCATCTTGTTACACCCAGCCCATGTAGTTGGGGCTGGGTGTAACAAGATGTCTGCTGATACTTACGGATGCCGAGTGCAGGGTGTGCCAAGATGCATTTCAGTGCCTGCCCGTCAGTGCCATCAGTGCCCATAACTGCCATCTATCAGTGCCCATAACTGCCATCTATCAGTGCCCATAACTGCCATCTGTCAGTGCCCATAACTGCCATCTGTCAGTGCCCATAACTGCCATCTGTCAGTGCCCATAACTGCCATCTGTCAGTGCCCATAACTGCCATCTGTCAGTGCCCATAACTGCCATCTGTCAGTGCCCGCCACCTGTCAGTGCCCGCCACCTGTCAGTGCCCGCCACCTGTCAGTGCCCGCCACCTGTCAGTGCCCGCCACCTGTCAGTGCCGTCAGTGCCAGCCACCCATCAGTGCCAGCCACCCGTCAGTGCCAGCCACCTGTCAGTGCCATTAGTGCTGCCTATCAGTGCCACCGGTCAGTGCAATCAGTGCCAATAACTGCCGCCTATCAGTACCATCAGTGCCCATAACTGCCGCCTATCAGTACCATCAGTGCCCATAACTGCCGCCTATCAGTACCATCAGTGCCCATAACTGCCGCCTATCAGTACCATCAGTGCCCATAACTGCCGCCCATCAGTGCCCATAACTGCCGCCTATCAGTACCATCAGTGCCCATAACTGCCGCCTATCAGTGCCCATAACTGCCGCCTATCAGTGCCCATAACTGCCGCCTATCAGTGCCCATAACTGCCACCTATCAGTGCCCATAACTGCCGCCTATCAGTGCCACCTGTCAGTGCCCATCAGTGAGTGCCATTTATCATTTCCCATCAGTCAGTGCCACCTATCAGTGCCCATCAGTCAAACTGCCACAGGACATAAAAAGAAAAAGTATCGGTATTGGCGAGTACATGAAAAAAAATTATCGGAACTTGTACTCGGTCCTAAAAAAGTGATATCGGGACAACCCTAATAAATACAGTAAAACCTTGGTTTGAGAGTAACTTGGTTTGAGAGCGTTTTGCAAGACAAGCTAAATTTTCAAATACATTTTTACTTGATATACAAGCGATGTCTTGATATAAGAGTAGTGTCATGTCACAACGGAGTATAAAAGCGAAGAGAGGCGCCTCTAAGTGTAGCAATATGGTTACATTTAACCACTTTGGACCGTGTCATGCCGATATACGTCAACAGAATGGCACGGCTGGGCAGATTAATGTATATATACGTTACCCTTTCAGACGCAGCATTGTGGGCGCGCACGTGCCCGCCGCAAGCTCCAATGATGTAAACAAGCATTTCCCCATTCTTCCTAGTGACAGGACACTGATCACCGCTACAGCCCATCCCCCCTACAGTTAGAAGCACTCCCTATGACACACAGTAATTAGTGCATTTTTATAGCACTGATCGCTGTATCAATGACGATGGTACCAAAATGGTGTCAAAAGTGTCCGCCATAATGTCGCAGTCACAAAAAAAAAAAAAAACGCTGATCGCCGCCAATTCTAGTAAAAAAATATATTATTAATAAAAATGCCATAAATCTATCCCCTATTTTGTAGACGGTATAATTTTTGCGCAAACCAATCAATAAACGCTAATTGCGCTGGATCTCTGGATCGCACAGCACGTTCCTGTGCGATTCATGGTGTGGACCGGTCTGGACTCCTGCTGGGGTGGCGGATTTCTGGGGATGAGAGAAAGGTCTTCTCACTTCCTGTTGGGTCAATGGGGACAGGAAGTTCCCCCCAATGTGAGTTTGGGGACCCGTACCTGGGAAGCGCCTGCACGGGGACGCACGGAATACCTCTGCGGATAAACGCAGTCCCTCATAGGGGTGGACGCGTTTTTTATTACCTAAAGACAAAAAGTGCGACGTGCAGCCGACTGCTCCCTGTACATGATGGCTGCAGGATATACGGGTTTATCTGGTCAGAAATTCTGAGCTTTTCACTTCGCCTGCATCATCGTCCCGCCCATTATTTTTTAAAGCGTGTGTGTGGGTGTGTGTGGGGAGGGGAGGGGGATTTATTCATTTAACAAAAGACAAGCGGGCAGGGCTGAAACCATTTCTTCCATTTTCAGTCCAGCAAAGGCCATGTGATATCAGCTCACATCGGGAAATTAGGAGCCGAGAGCATTTCTGGCAGATCAACCGCTATTTTCTGGGGTCTACAAAAGGGATAACATGTGGTCAAATGAGCATGTGATGTACTGCAAAGCTCAGACTGGGAGAGCAGGAATCAGCATGCTGATAGGAGGAAAGAGCAGAGTGACAGATTAGTATGCTGCTTTTCCATTCACACAGAGTGTGTGGGGGAGGGGGGGGAGGGGAAGGGTTGTTGCAAGGATTTTTGTCTACTCAGATGAAGGTGCATTTTTTTAAAGGGGTGTTCCAGACATTTTTTATGTTTATTAAAAGTCAGCAGCTACACTCACCTGCTCCATGTTCCATGGTCGGGGCTCCGCTCCTCTTCCCCCCCCCCCCTCTCCGGCCGGCGTCTTCATCCTAAGTGTGGGCACCCAGCCGTGACAGCTTTTGTCTTCACGGTCGGGCACCCACTGCGCATGCGTGAGCGGCACTGCCCTACCTGATTGTAAGGCGATCGCCTTGGACCTGTCACGTGTCCCAGGCGATCACCTACAGGGAGGGGCTGCCAAAAGGCAATATGACTATTCGCCTTAGCAGCCCCTCGGCGGAAGGAGGAAGTGGGACAGGAAGTCCCACTCCTCCTGAAGCCCCCACTCCCCCCCCAAAAAAATGACATGCCAAATGTGGCATGTAAGGGCGTGAGGAGTGGATTAAGCACAAGTTCCATTTTTGGGTGGAACTCCGCTTTAAGTGGCTGGGAATGCACATTTTACCGCCCCCCACCATCCTCGCGCCCTACGGCAGCTGCCTAAGCCAGGGGCCGTGACCGGGGGATAGGAAAGACCCTTGAAGCTTCAAAAGGGGAAGTCGTGCTCTCTTTCTCTTCCCCTCCTCTTTTACATTTGGATTACATTATTTGGGGGGGGGGGGGGGGTGATGAATATAGTGGGTACCTAGTTTTGACAGGTACTCATTCCAACTATCTGAGCAGAAGTTCTTCCCCCACCACCCTTCCCCCACAGTCTTCTGGGACACGTCAAAGGTTCAAGACAAGAAGGCTGCAGGACCATTCACAAAGCGCAGCATGCATTGCGCATGCACAGTGGGCAGCTGCCTGTGACTACTTGCAGCTACCGCAAAAAAAAAAAAAAAACGCAGAGGTGATCAAATACCACCAAAAGAAAGCTCTATCTGTGGGGAAAAAATTATATAAATCTTATTTGAGCACAGCGTTGCATGACCGTGCAATTACCAGTTAAGCGCAGCGCTGAATTGCAAAAAAGGGGGGTAAATCCTCCAGAGGTCAAGTGGATAAGTGCCTACACGGTTTAAAATCCAGTATTACGCTGTCCCACCCTGCTCTGCACATGCTCAGTTGCTCTCTATTCTTGGCACTGTGCCTAAAATGAGAGGCACTAGAGGCTGTAGACAATATAACTTTTGTGCAAAATAATCGATAAACCCATATTGCGATTTTTTTTTACCAAAAATAGGTAGAAGAATACGTATCGGCCTAAACTGAGGAAAACAAAAAATGTTATATATTTTTGGGGGGTAGTTATTACAGCAAAAAGTAAAAATGATTGCGTTTTTTTTTTCAAAATTGACGCTCTATCTTTGGTCATAGCGCAAAAAATAAAAACCGCAGAGGTGATCAAATACCACCAAAAGAAAGCTCTATTTGTGGGAAAATAAGGACGCCAATTTTGTTTGGGAGCCACGTCGCACGACCGCGCAATTGTCATTTAAATCGACGCAGTGCCGAATCACAAAAAGTGCTCTGGTCATTTGGCAGCCAAATCTTCCGGGGCTGAAGTGGTTAAAGGCAGACAGATTTCCCCCCTTAATGACTGGGCTATTTTTTGCGATACGGCCCTGCATCATTTAACTGACAATTGCGCGGTTGTGCAACGCTGTACCAAAACAAAATTTATGTTCCTTTTTCTTACGAATAGAGGTACTGAGGAGAGTTTCCAATAAGGAAGTGACTAGTCTGGACTTCAACAAAATGGCGCCCTCTGGCAAGAAGAAACAGACGTAACGTTGGGGGCAATTTACGGAACACGCTTATTTTGGCAGCATTATTATCCACTAGGTGCCCACTCTATAGTCGAATGATAGCTACGTAGCGGACCCGAATTGACGGGAGGACGTCAATAGACATCCTGCTCTTTGCGTGCGCCCCCTGCAGGGCGAGCGAAGTGCTCACCGAGTCACTGAGACTCGGGTGATCACAGATCCACGTAAGGGGCCGGTTCCGACACCTTACCACGTGCTCAGCTGTCAGCCAATGACAGCTGATCACGTGATCACAACAAAGCTTGGTAATCTTTTTTTTCCTCCTCGCGCTGACAGCGTGAAAAAAAAAAAAAAGAAGATCACCGGCTTCTGCAGTGGAAGAGGAAATTCTGCCTCATTAGTGGACACAAGTACCGCCTGCCAGTGTCACATGTCAGTGCCAATCAGTACCACCTATCAATGTCCATCACTGCCACCTAGCAATGCCCACCAGTGGTGCCAGTCAGTGCCTCATCAGTGCCACCTAGCAGTGCTGCCTATCAATGTTACCTACCAGTGCACATCACTGCCACCAATTAGTGCTACCTATTAGTGCCAATTCTCAGTGCCCATCAGTGCCACCTATTAGTGCCAATTCTCGGGCGGGGGGGGGGGTTTAAGTGCCCGGTAAGGAAGTGGTTAATGTGGAATTATGTTATTTTGTTAAAGAACAATGGTTATTAAACGGTCACAGGTAACATTCATGAATACACACGCGACCATTTGTATTTATAAAGGCACCAGAGATATCAGACATTTGTAGCATTGCCGGTAGATTCCTATTCATGTCCAGAGAGAGCCATTCATACTCCTAGGAAGATCCGATGCGGCCCGGCAAAGGGGGAATGCGTGTAAAGCCGCTCTATTATAAACAGCTGTGCGTGTCTAATCACCCGCCGACACCATGTCTACTTCAAAATCAGGCCTCTGGAATAGCAGACAAGCCGGGTTCGTTGTACTCGGGATTCAGAGATCTGGCTCATCAGACGTTGGGTGACGCAACACAAACTTTTTGGAAACGTGTACTTTCTCCTGATCTTTACCCAGTTAGTAGAGACTCGCCAGCACCGTGCTGAACGCGGCGTACAGCGCTCCGGCCTTATAATGAAGGTCAACCAGCAGCAAAGAGTCTGCCAATTTAAGTCCCAGCAGTGACTTCAGGAGGAAAATGGAGGGTATTGGTTCCTCTATATGCCACCCGCTGCCCCTCCTATGCGGGTGTACAGGGGTGAGACATTGGCCCTCTGAAGCATGGGGCTGGGATGAGTGACGCCCATCCGCCTGGAAGAAAACCATCTGGTTTTTAGGAAAAAACTAAAGACCCACCTCTTCTGAAGGATCAGGACTTCACTGGAAGGAAAGCGCCTTGAGGCGATTAAGTTCGCAGTTGTTGCGCTATACAAGTTACTGGCCCTGAAGGTTCTAGTTACACCCCTGGGCTGCGTTCACAGGCAGTAAGGCTGCATTACCGGGCAGTGAGGCTGCATAGATGGACACAGCGAGGCTGCATAGATGGACACAGCGAGGCTGCATAGATGGACACAGCGAGGCTGCATAGATGGACACAGCGAGGCTGCATAGATGGACACAGCGAGGCTGCATAGATGGACACAGCGAGGCTGCATAGATGGACACAGCGAGGCTGCATAGATGGACACAGCGAGGCTGCATAGATGGACACAGCGAGGCTTGCATTGATGGACACAGCGAGGCTGCATAGATGGACACAGCGAGGCTGCATAGATGGACACAGCGAGGCTGCATAGATGGACACAGCGAGGCTTTCATTGATGGACACAGCGAGGCTTTCATTGATGGACACAGCGAGGCTTTCATTGATGGACACAGTGAGGCTGCATTCCTGGGCACCGTAAAGCTGCATTTGATGGGCACAGCGAGGCTGCATTTGATGGGCACAGCGCGGCTGCATTTGATGGGCACAGCGCGGCTGCATTTGATGGGCACAGCGCGGCTGCATTTGATGGGCACTGATATGCTTTATGTTAATATTGTTAAAGGTGTTATTTATTTTTGGAACTGAATTCTGCTGAAAACATTTCATGAGATAATTTACAAGGCCATGTTTAGGGGTGGACTTAGGGGTGGGGCAACTGGTGGCGAGTAACTCTTAAGGTCTGGCTAGTGGCTCAGGACTTGAAATTTTGAGCCCTGTCTATGGTATAGGAAACCGGAAGCGTGAAGGATTTTTGGCACTTCCGGGTTCCCATTTTCAAATTTCGAAAGTATCTGATCACACCGATCTTGATGTGATGATATGCAGAGGAGACACCCAGGATTTATTATGCCGCGTACACACAATCAGATTTCCCATCGGAAAAACCTTGGATGTTTTTTCCGACGGAATTCTGCTCAAGCTTGGCTTGCATACACACGGTCACACAAAGGATCTCTGGACTTTCGTCCATCAAGAACACAGTACAACACTACGACGAGCCAAGAAAATTAAGTCCAAAGCTTCCGAGCATGTGTCGGAAATTTTGCATGTTGGAATTGCTACAGACGATCGGAATTTGCGATCGGAATGTTTCCCGTCGGAAAAATTGAGAACCAGCTCTCAATCTTTTGCTGATGGAAATTCTGACAGATAAAGTCCAATGGAGCAATACACACGATCGGAATTTCTGGACGCAAAGCTCACATCAGACTTTTGCTGGCGGAAAATCCCATCCTGTGTACGGGGCCCTAGGAGCAGTTGGGCATTCTTTTCAGCTGCCCCTGAACTCTCCTCTATGTTATCTTATTAGTACATGTACCGATACAATAACAGGAGAGTTCAGGGGCAGCTGAAAACAATGCCCAACTGCTCCTAAGGCCCCTTTCACGCCGGGGTGGGAGGTGCGGTGGCAGGAAAGCGCCGCCATTTTTAGCGGCATTTTACGATCGGAATTGCAATGGTATTCAGCCGATATCGGTGTGGGTTTACCCCCACTAGCGGCCGAAAAAGGGTCAATAGCTCCGGCAACGCGCCTCGGTATAGCCGCAGCTTCCAATTCCTTTTAATGGGAAGGAGTGGTGGAGGAGCGGTAAACACACCGCTCCTTCACCGCTCCAAAGATTCGGCTACCAGAACTTTTGGAGCGGCCCTGCTAGCGCACCGCTCCAGTGTGAAAGCCCTCGGTGAGGCATCAGTCTGACCCCCCGCATCTCTGATTGTGATAAGGAGCCTCTGTCAGAGGCTTATCACGTGATCAGCTGTGACCAATCACAGCTGATCATAGCATGAAACGGCATTCCTCGGTTGCGCGGACAGGGAGAGCCGTTTGGCAGCTCTTCCTGTTGGGGGGGGGTCTGTGCTGATAATCAGCACATTGATTATCAGCACAGCCCCCTCAAATGTGCCAATCACCTACCAATCAGTGCCCAGCAGTGCCACAATAATAAAGTTAGCAAGTGCCCACCACAGTGCACAGTACCTCATCAACATTGCTGCCCATCAGTGCCGCCAAACAGTCCCCGTCACAGCCGCCAAACAGTCCCCGTCACAGCCGCCAAACAGTCCCCGTCACAGCCGCCAAACTGTCCCCGTCACAGCCGCCAAACAGTGCCCGTCACAGCCGCCAAACAGTGCCCGTCACAGCCGCCAAACAGTGCCCGTCACAGCCGCCAAACAGTGCCCGTCACAGCCGCCAAACAGTGCCCGTCACAGCCGCCAAACAGTGCCCGTCACAGCCGCCAAACAGTGCCCGTCACAGCCGCCAAACAGTGCCCGTCACAGCCGCCAAACAGTCACAGCCGCCAAACAGTTCCCGTCACAGCCGCCAAACAGTTCCCCGTCACAGCCTGCCAATCAATGACACCTATCAGTGCACATCAGTGCCGCCTATCAGAGCCCATCAATTCTACATATCAGTGCCTCCTCATCAGTGCCCGTCAGTGAAGGGGAAAACATAATTTTATGACAGAAACTATTTTTTTTTTTTTAAAGTGTTGGTGTTTTTTAGTTTGTTTAGCAAAAAATAATAACCCCAGAGGTGATTAAATACCACCAAAATAAAGTTCTATTTGTGGGAAGAAAACTATAAAAATATCATTTGTGTGCAGTGTTGCATGACGGCGCAATTGTCATTCAAAGTGTGACAGCGCTGAAAGCTGAACATTGTCCTGGGCAGGAAGGGGCAAAGTGCCCGGTATTGAAGAGGTTAAGTAAAAAGACTTTCTGCGTTTAGAATCACTTTAATTTTACCATCACCGACAAGGTTCCCAGAAATGATTGTAAAGTGTTAACAAATATGTCCGCAGAGTCAGTTCCAGAACAAACACTCCAAAAATCTCTTCTACTCTTTTCATAGGAACAGAAACTCCCAGAGTACAAATAACACATCGGACCTGGAAAAGCCAGTTTGGCCGGCTACCAGCATTTCCAGTGCTTCTCTGTAATGACACCAACAATAACAGCGCCGGGACAGTCACTGGTGTCAGGGAGAACGGCTTCAGGCAAATTACAGAGTTCAAAGGGCAGATTTCATCATCATTTCTATGTGTTACTGACAGGCCCACCGTCCCCTGGGACTACAGCTGAGCCCAACCTAACCACTTAAGACCCGCACCATTATGCAGCTAAAGGACCTGGTCCCTTTTTGTGATTCGGCACTGCCTCGCTTTAACTGACAATTGCGCGATCGCGCGACGTGGACTCCCAAACAAAATTGACGTCCTTTTCTTCCCACAAATACATCTTTCTTTTGGTGGTATTTGATCACCTCTGCGGTTTTTATTTTTTGCGCTATAAACAAAAATAATGCGACAATTTTGAAAAAAAATAATAATATTTTTTACTTTTTGCTATAA
This sequence comes from Rana kukunoris, assembly GCA_029574335.1. Classification (NCBI taxonomy): domain Eukaryota; kingdom Metazoa; phylum Chordata; class Amphibia; order Anura; family Ranidae; genus Rana; species Rana kukunoris. The sequence continues at coordinate 201,668,168 of CM056057.1, forward strand.
TAATTATCCCCCCCCCCCCCTCAGTTTAGGCCGATACGTATTCTTCTACCTATTTTTGGTTTAAAAAAAATCACAATAAGCGTTTATCGATTGGTTTTGTGCAAAATTTATAGCGTTTACAAAATAGATGATAGTTTTACGGCATTTTTATTAATATATATATATTTTTTTTACTACTAATGGTGGCGATCAGCGATTTTTTTCATGACTTTGACATTATGGCGGACACATCGGACACTTTTGAAACATTTTCACAGCGAAAAGTGCTATAAAAATGCACTGATTACTGTAAAAATGACAATTGCAGTTTAGGAGTTAACCACTAGGGGGCGCTGTAGGGGTTAAGTATGACCTCATATGTGTTTCCAACTGTAGGGGGGCGTGGCTGGACGTGTGATGTCAGTAGGGGTGCAACGGATCAAAAAACTCACGGATCGGATCGATCCTCAGATCAGGAGTTACGGATCGGATCATTTTCGGATCAGCAAAAATATATATAAATAAAAAGGTCTGTTTTCATCGGTGTATGTATATATATATATATATATATATATATACACACACACACATATACATACATTTTATAGTCATTGTCAGAACTGGGGGGAAATAACATGCAGTAGTAAATAATCTTGCTGTAAAAAAATCATAATTGTACTTTTAACAAGTCCTGTCCAAACAGCCTCACCTGCTTCCTCTTTAATCCACCCCTGTGAATTGCTATTGTGCTCTTTTTTTTCCCCTCCTCTCACACCAGTGCTTCACTGTTAACATTCCCTCTCCAAGTGTGCTTGCCAGAGCCCAGTGCACAGCGTGACACGCCTTCCCGGGGAGGCGTGTCACGCTGGGCTCTGGCAAGCACACTGGGTGGAGCAAGATGGCCGCCGCTCCGGAGCTAGGCCGAAGCCGGGGACTTTCCTAGGCCCCAAGGATCGCGGGGTGACCCGTTCGGATCACGGATCGGTGACAATCCGTTGCACCCCTAGATGTCAGTGATCATCGTTCCCTATATTAGGGAACAGACGATCACTGACATTGCCACTGTGAAGAACGGGGAAGGTGTGTTTACACACACCTCTCCCCATTCTTCAGCTCCTGTGACCGATTGCGGGACACCGCCGGCGTTCGGGTCCCGCGGGCACGGAGCTTCGGACCGGGTCGCGAGCGCGTATGACGGTCCTTAAGTAGTTAAATAGAGACTCCACTCTTGTTAGGAAGAAAGGGAGATTTCATTCACTGATCTCTCCTTCCTCTTACTAACCCAAAAGTGATGTGTAGTAAAATGCCACATTCGGGTCCTGGAGTCACTGTACTCAGCCAGTATGGTGGGGGAAGAGTCTAATACCCTAAAAAATAAGACCTACCCTGAAAATAAGACCTAGCGTTATTTTCCAGGAGGGCTGCAATATAAGCCTTACCCCGAAAATAAGCCCTAGTTAAAAATGCTTGTAAAATCCTATAATCCACTCTATTACAGTAGTATATAATGTACAATGTGTGTGTTTCTGTAATATAATTACGGGGAAGAGAGCACCGGTGGGTAACAGAAGTGCAGAGCGGCGCTATAACAAATGTATTTGGCACAATTATATTACAGAAACACACTATATATAATACTGTAATAGAGTGGATTATAGGATTTTACAAGCATTTTAACTCAGTTCACACTAGGGATTCCTGACAGGCAGGGAAGGGGGGGGGAGAGAAGAAGCACATTACATGGTAAGACCTACCCCGAAAATAAGCCCTACTGTGTCTTTTGTTGGCATAATTAATATAAGACCCGGGCTTATTTTCGGGGAAACACGGTATTGGTGTGCAGCGGTCGGCAAGTGGTTAAATTACCACTAAAAGAAAGTCCTATTTGTGTGAGAAAAAAAATGATAAAAATTTAGTTTGAGTATAGAATTGCACGCAATTGTCATTTAAAGTGCGACAGCGCTGAAAGCTGAAAACTGGTCTGGGCAGAAGGGGGTGAAGGTGCCGGTATTGATGCACTTCCAATTACCTTTAAATGTGTGTTACACTTAACTTTTGCATTTCATAAACTGTTGTACAAATACCATGTGACATAAAAATTGGAACTACCCCTATTTTATTCTCTAGGGTGTCTGCTTTTAGAAAAATATAATTTTGGGGGATTTTAACCAGTCAAGGACCGCCGCACGACTATATACGTTGGCAGAATGGCACGGCTGGGCATATGGGCGTACAGGTACGTCCCCTTTAAGAAGCCCAGCCGTGGGTTGCAAGCGCTCGCGACCAGGTCCTGAGCTCCTTGTCCGCGGACCCGATCGCCGCCAGTATCCCGCGATCGGGTCACAGAGCTTCCTGTGCTTCCTAGTAAGCCTGTCACTGATCGTCTGTTCCCTGTCATAGGGAACGATGATCGGTGACGTCACATGCCCAGCCATGCCCCCCTACAATAAGGATCACTAAACCGCTTTATCGCCCCCTAGAGGTTAACCCCTTCACTACCAGTGGCATTTTCATAGTAATCAGTGCATTTTTATAGCACTGGTCGCTGTGAAAATGACAATGGTCCCAAAAATGTGTCAAAAGTGTCCGATGTGTCCGTCATAATATCGCAGCCCTGACAAAAATCTCAGATAACCGCTATTACTAGTAAAATATATATATATATATAGTCATAATTCTATTCCCTATTTTGTAGATGCTATAACTTTTTTTACAGTAATCGGTGCATTTTTATAGCACTGTTTGCTGTAAAAATGACAATGGTCCCACAATAGTGTCCGATGTGTCCGCCATATTGTTGCAGTCACGATAAAAATCGCTGATCGGCGCCATTACTAGTAAAAAAAAATATATATATATTAATAAAAATGCAATAAAACAATCCCATATTTGGTAGATGCTATAAATTTGGCGCAAAACCAATCAATAAATGCTTATTGTACCAAAAATAGGTAGAAGAATACGTATCGGCCTAAACTGAGGAAAAAAAATGTTTTTTATATATATATTTTTGGGGATATTTATTATAGCAAAAAATAAAAAATATTGATATTTTTTTTCAAAATTGTCGCTCTATTTTTGTTTATAGCGCAAAAAATAAAAACCGCAGAGGTGATCAAATACCACCAAAAGAAAGCTCTATTTGTGGGAAAAAAAGACGCCAATTTTGTTTGGGAGCCACGTCGCACGACCGCGCAATTGTCAGTTAAAGCGACGCAGTGCCGAATTGCAAAAACTGGCCAGGTCCTTTCCCTGCAAAAAAGGTCCGGGTCTTAAGTTGTTAACTTGCCGTTCTGGTGACCCTGACATGAATCTCATACAATGATTAATGTAGAGGACAATAAATAGTTCTGTGCTTCACCCCACCCCTTATAACCCGGACAGCTCCATCGTTAACAAGCCGGCATAGAAGAGTAGAACTTATTATCATTAAGTATTTATAAGGAGTGTTTTCCTGCAAAATGATGTAAAAGCCGTTGAATCAAGCTCTTATAAAATGGATTAATGAAGTCCGTAATGAAAAGCATTAGAAGAGCCATTGTTTTTAACCCTTTCACTACCAGGGCTTTTTTTGCGCTTTTTTGCACGTATTTAAAAAATAAAGTCCAAAGTCCGGCTCGCGGGCCAATCGCAGCCTGCGTTGCGGTTTCGGACGGCCCGCCTAGTCATTTTGACATGCATGTCTTTTGTTGCCCCCAACGAATCCCCGAGCGCTGGGGGCCACAAAATAAATACATGCTGGCTGCCTCGGAGGAGGTGGGACGAGCGCTGTGCATACAGGAGCATTTCCTGTAACGAGGGGGAGCCGCAGTCGGGGCAACGAGGGGGAGCCGCAGTCGGGGCAACGAGGGGGAGCCGCAGTCGGGGCAACGAGGGGGTGCCGCAGTCGGGGCAACGAGGGGGTGCCGCAGTCGGGGCAACGAGGGGGTGCCGCAGTCGGGGCAACGAGGGGTGCCGCAGTCAGGGCAACATGGGAGGGGGTGCCGCATTCGCAACAGGGGGGGGTGCCGGGGCAACAGGGGGGGGGGTGCCGCATTCAGGGCAACAGGGGGGGGGGGTGCCGCATTCAGGGCAACAGGGGGGGGGTGCCGCATTCAGGGCAACAGGGGGGGGGGGTGCCGCATTCAGGGCAACAGGGGGGGGGGGTGCCGCATTCAGGGCAACAGGGGGGGGGGTGCCGCATTCAGGGCAACAGGGGGGGGGGTGCCGCATTCAGGGCAACAGGGGGGGGTGCCGCATTCAGGGCCACAGGGGGGGGGGTGCCGCATTCAGGGCAACAGGGGGGGGGTGCCGCATTCAGGGCAACAGGGGGGGGGTGCCGCATTCAGGGCAACAACAGGGGGGGGGGGTGCCGCATTCAGGGGGGGGGGTGCCGCATTCAGGGCAACAGGGGGGGGGGGTGCCGCATTCAGGGCAACAGGGGGGGGGTGCCGCATTCAGGGCAACAGGGGGGGGGGTGCCGCATTCAGGGCAACAGGGGGGGTGCATTTTAAATGACAGTTCTTGATTTAAAATGTACGATTTTTTTAAAGTGAGGGTGCGTGTTATACGCCAATAAATACGGGATATCCAAATAACGCGCCCGAGCTCATCTCTTCACCACACACAGCCACAAAGGCAAGAGAATTCTTGTTGGGCGGTCTATTAGTTGCTCTGAGGAACACACTTACACCAAATTTTAATGGTTCACAGAATGTCAGGCAAAATGGTCGGCCCTCAGGCATGTTTACTTCATCAAATCTGGCCCTCTTTGAAAAAAGTTTGGACACCCCTGCCCAAAAGAAAAAAAATAGTGGCGATTCCAATTTTTTATGTCAAAAGTGATTACCGCAAAGGTCTAGGAAATGCAAAGTTTAAAAATGTAGGGTCCCCGTTAACCCCTTTCGCTGCCAGGTCTGTACATCATACAGACCTGACAGTTGGGGGGTTCCACACACACAATTCGATGGCTGCAGTTATCAGGATTGTGTGTGAAACTGACAGGCAGACTGTTGCCTGTCAGACGAAAGCATTTGGGCGACTGCGCTGCCTCCTGATTATCCACACCCCCCCGGTGTGGAAATATAAAAAAGACGAGGCTGCACGGAGTATATAGATACCCAGCATGTCAAACCTAGAGAATTAAATGGTGGTAGTTCCATTTTTTTTTTTGGTCACACGATATTACCGCAAAAGAAAATGCAAGTGAAAAATACGAAAGTTCTGAGATCAGAGGAAGGGGGGCTCGTCCCCCAAAACATGTCAGCCTTCCAACCGTGTGGTATTTGAGAAAATAACATCGCCTACGGCTGGAGTTGTTGTTTGATACGCCTGTTTTTATTTGCGAGTATGTAATTGTCTAGGAGATTAAATAATTGTCTATGGTGCTAATGTACTAAGAGTTTGCGCACTTCTGTGTGCGTTTTTCCAGCTTAAAGCGGAACTAAACCCTCCATATCCTTTACAGCTAAAAAAAGCTGCCATCTTGGCCTATGTTTGATTTGCAGTTGCCATGGTGCTGCACATGTGATCAGTTATAACATCAGATGTCTTGACAGTTCCGATGAGAGCACAAGCAACTGTGAGGCCGCGTAAACACGATCAAACATGTCCTCTGAAACTGGTCCGCAGACTAGTTTCAGCGGACATGTTCGATCGTGTGTACGGCCTATCGGACCGTTTTCCAGCGGACCAACGTTTTAAAACATGCTTTAAAACCTGTCCGATGGAAAAACCCGCGCATGCTCAGAATCAATTCGACGCAATGCTTGGAAGCATTGAACTTTGTTTTTTCATCACGTCGTTGTGTTCTACGTCACCGCGTTCCGGCCTGAGGGGATTTTGGTCCGATGGTGTGTACGCACATCAGACCAACAGACCACTTCAGCCTTGTCCGATCTCTCCCGAAGTCTCATCGGACCAGTCCGATCGTGTGTACAGGGCCTGACAATTGTCATGTCATGAATGTAACAGTTTTGGAAAACAGCTGAATTGAAGGGCTTAGTTCCGCTTTAGGCCTGCCATAATGTGGAAAGCATGCTGTGCATACAGGTCCTTGAAGGGAGTGTTTAACCACTTGAGAGCCGCGCTATAAACGAAAGACGTCTACAGCGCGGCTCTCAACTGCTGGGCTGGAAATCTTCCTGCTTAACATTCCCCTGTGCGCGCTGCCGAGGGTGCGCGGCGGGGAAAAGCTGTGGCCGATGTGGCCGCTGTGTCATGTGATTGCCGGTGCGCATGCCTGGCGGACGCGATGTCCGCCGGATACCCACGATTGGCAGTTACAGAGGCAGGACCTGGAGCTCTGTGTGTGTAAACACAGAGCTCCACGTCCTGTCAGCGAGAGGAGACGGATTGTGTGTTCCTTGTACATAGGGACACAGATCCAGGAGTGGGCTGGGCTGGGTGTAAATTTCCCCCCAGGCTGTTCCAACTTATAAGCCAAACGGCCGGCGGTCGCCCGCTGCCAATTACATTTTTTTTTTTTTGTGAGGAAGTTAGCCAGTGGCATGGCCGCGGCGTCCGGCCGCATGCTGTTGCTTCTGGGAATTGTAGTCTACTGTCTACGCAAGCGCCGACCAGGGTAATTTTCGGCCGCATGCTGTGGCATTCTGGGACTCAGTGTTCACGCGAGCGCCCTGCGATTGGCTTAGCGGAGCTGGTCGTGTTTGGATGCGGCCAGGCGGGGCTGGTCTGTGGGTGTCGGGTGATCGTAACCACTTGCTGCCGGAGTCCCGGATCTCTGCCTGGTGCGTTGAGTGTTTTCTGAGGATTCTCTCAGATCGGTCACCTCCCCCAGTCAGTCCCCCCCCCCACAGTAAGAATCACTCCCAGGGAATACATTTAACCCCTTCCTCGCCCCCTAGAGTTATCCCCTTCCCTGCTAGTCACATTTCTACAGTAATCAGAGCATATTTATAGCACTGATCACCGTAGTATAAATGTGAATGGTCCAAAAATAGTGTCAAAAGTGTCCGATATGTCCGCCGCAATATCGCAGGCCTGACAAAAATCGCAGATCACCGCCATTACTAGTAAAAAATAATAGAAATGTCATAAATCTATCCCCTATTTTGTAGACGCTATAACTTTGGCGCAAATCAATCAATATACGCTTATTGCAATTTATTTTACCAAAAATATGTAGAAGAATACATATCGACCTAAATCGAGAAGAAAATATATATATATTTTTTTTAAATGGGATATTATTATAGCAAAAAGTAAAAAAAAAAAAAAATTTTTTCAAATTTTTCTCTCTTTTTTTTTTGTTTACAGCACGAAAAATAAAAACCGTAGAGGTGATTAAATACCACCTAAAGAAAGCTCTATTCATTAGTGAACAGTGATGTATGACAGCGCAATTGTCATTCAAAATGCGTCAGCGTTGAAAGCTGAAAATTGGTCTGGGCAGGAAGGGGGTTTAAGTGCCCAGTAAGGAAGTGGTTAATAACATATTCCCAGAATTGGGTAACAAGTTGGGAAATAGCTAAAAAAAAAATGTAAAAAAGGATTGTGGGCAGAAAGGGGTTAAGGGGGTCTGCAACATTATTAACCAAAATCACATGTGTGCAGAAAACGCCGATATACGCCAAATATTGCATTCCTAATAAATTGTAATCTGATGTCGGCGCCGTTATGTTTATTGTAGTTGTCTCATGAACAGCAGAGCGTTCCCCTTGCCCCGTCATTCAGAGACAACTGTCTACTAACTTCCTATGACCATTCTCTCCTGGTAACAAAGCCCACCCCCTCCCCAAAAAAAAAAAAAAAAAAAAAGATACAGAGAGGGTGATCATTCTTTGAGGGGAAATCACCAGAAAAAAAAATATATATATGTATTTAACTACTTCCATACCAGGCACTTACGCCACTTCCTGCCCAAGCCAATTTACAACTTTCAGCTCTGTCGGTGTTTAAATGACAATTGCGCGGTCATGCTACACTGTACCCAAACACAATTTTTATAATTCCGTTCCCACAAATAGAGCTCTCTTTTGGTGGTATTTGATCGCCTCTGCGGTTTTTATTTTTTGTTATACAAATAAAAAAGACCGAAAAATTTGGAAAAAATGTTTAGTTTTTCTTTTTTTTTCTGTTATAAAATTTTGTAAATAAGTAACGTTTCCTCTTTCACCGACGGGCACTGATAAGGCAGCACCGACGTTGGGCACTGGTAGGCGGCACTGTTGGATGGCACTTATAGGCAGCACTGATAGGCGGCACTGATTGGCACTGAAAGGCTGCAATTGTGGGTACTTATGGGTTGCATACATAGGCGGCACTGCTGGGCACTGATAAATTGCAGATCGCCGCCATTACTAGTAAAAAAAATGCCATAAAACTATCCCCTATTTTGTAAACGTTATAATTTTTGTGCAAACCAATCGATAAATGTTTATTGCGATTGTTTTTACCAAAAATAGGTAGAAGAATACGTATCGGCCTAAACTGAGGGAAAAAAAAATATTTTTTTTTTTTAAATATTTTTTGGGGATATTTATTATAGCAAAAAGGAAAAAAATATTGAATTGTTTTCAAAATTGTCGCTCTATTTTTGTTTATAGCGCAAAAAATAAAAACCGCAGAGGTGATCAAATACCACCAAAAGAAATCTCTATTTGTGGGGAAAAAAGGACGCCAATTTTGTTTGGGAGGCACGTTGCATGACTGCGCAATTGTCAGTTAAAGCGACACAGTGACGAATCACAAAAAGTTGCTCTGGTCTTTGGCCAGCCAAATGGTCCGGGGCTGAAGTGGTTAATAATTTAGTATGCACATACTGTGTGTGTGTGTGTGTGTGTGTGTGTGTAAAAATCCCAGTACTTTTAGCAGGTGTGTGTGTGTGTATATACACACACACACACACAATGAATAATTCATTACACAATATCACACTTTCCATTCTAATACTCACTTGCTCCAAGCTTCCATCTTGACAGCCGCCTGTGTGATTTATTTCGGATTTCACCTTCATATATCTGTGAAAGAAAGAAGAAAGCATGACGTCATGCGATGTCCATCTATTATACAGATGCATTAAAATGGGTGACATTAAAGCTGACGTTAAAGCGGAGCGCCACGCTAAAGTGGAACTCGCGCTGATCGGAACCCTCCCCCCCTCTGGGGGTCACATTTGACACCTTTCAGGGGGGGGGGGGTGCAGATACCTGTCTAAAGACAGGTATTTGCACACACTTCCGGCCCAGCATTCTCGGGCAGAATGCGGGCATGTCACCGCCAACAAATGTCCGATGGAGCCTACACACGTTCGGAATATCCAACCAAAAGTTCATATGGAACATTTGTTGTCGGACACGGCATTAGGTGTCCTCCAGCCAAATGAGGGGGCTCTAGCTTACTTGCTGCAGCTTCTAACGCACGCCGTGGGAAGATCTGGAAACCCCAGCTTATGCTGCAGGGCAGCTATTCCAAACCGCACCCCAAGAGGATCTGTATCCAGGAAAAAAAAGAGGGAGTTACCCGGCGTAATCTTCAGGAAGTACACTCCCAGGGACCCTGTGAGGTGATGTGTGAATTAAGCAAACCTTAGATTAGGGTAGCCTGGGTGACCTTCCAGAATTTTTGCACAGTTGCAGTGTTTGCAGGATGACAATAGTATGTGAAGGTTCTCATTGATCCGGGACATTGTATATCTAGTAGTAGTTAGTGACAATGAACTGTGACTTGTTCTGTAATGTTGACAATGAATGTGACCAATGACTACTAGATATCAGAGGTTGGTTGCCTGGAAGTCCTCGATTCCCAGTGCCGATTTGCAGTTCCCTGGGTGACACTCCTCAGTTCGATCAGCAAACACCGGCTGGCATCAGCAACTGTCTGCTTTCCAATGAGCTTCTGACACCTCGCCAGACAAACTGAGCAGCTGTGAGAGCAATGGAGGCCTTGGACGCCCTCAGCGGGGTCCCCCTCAGCGTTATTAACCACTTCCTTACCGGGCCTATTCTGGCACTCCTCTCCTACATGCAAAAATCAACATTTTTTTTTGCTAGAAAATTACTCAAAACTGGGGCTGGGGGAAGAAAAAAAATTTAATTTAAACCTTGAATCGAGTTGCGACGGCAAATGGAGTCAGATTTTGACCAATTCGATATTTTTTTCCCATAGGACCAGCGCTCCGCCGACTAGGCTGAAGCCGCGGCCTTGCCTAAAAAATCCTGCCCGCAGCTCGCCGCGATCCTAGGAAAAGGCAGCGAGGCCGGCCCCCCCTTGCGGCCTTATCCCAGTATCGCGGTGAGCTGCGGGCAGGATGTTTTAGGCGAGGCCGCGGCTTCGGCCTAGTCCTCGGAAGCGCCGGTCCTACGTTTTTAGGCGAGGCCACAGCTTCAGCCTAGTCTGTGGCTCTTTCCCAGGATCGCGGCGGACTAGGCCGAAGCTGCAGCCTCACCTAAAAACTTAGGTCCGGAGCGGTGTCTATCAGGAAAAAAAAAAAACTTGATTCGAAACGTGAAGAATTATTGCTCTCGCTCTAACATTCGTGGCGACGCTGAGTGGTCTGAACACCGTTTTCATATGTGGGGAGACTTGCGTATGCCTTCGCTTCTGCGTGCGAGCACAAGGGGACAGGGGCACTTTAAAAAAATAAATAAAAATTATTGTTAATTTTATTTTCACATTTTTACTTTGACACATAAAAAATGTGCTCACTTTTATTCCTATTACAAAGAATGTAAACATCCCTTGTAATAGTAATAAACATGACAGGTCCTCTTTACAGTGAGATATGGGATCAATAAGACCCCACATCTAGGCTGGGAATCCTGAAATGAAAAAAACGATCACCGCTTCCCAGCCGAAGCAGCGCCGTTTTTTTTAATGCAGAGGTCGGGCGTGACGTCATGACGCCCGGCCTCCGAACGATCATAGAGACTCCGGCGACCATCTGGTCCACCGGGAATCTCTATAGTAGGCATCCGGGGGGCGGCGGATCTGTTCTCCAACTCACCGATCACAGTGGTGAGTCAGTAGAAGCACCGGAGGGCGGCGGGTGGGGGACGTCCCCTCTCGCAGCCCGTAAGAACGATCAAGTGGCGGAACAGCCGCTATGATCATTCTTACGGTTCACAGAATCGCTGGCTCTAAAAGACGATATCTGAATGATGCCTGTAGCTGCACCCATCATTCAGATATCCCCCCGCAAAGTCAAGGATGTCCGTCCGGCGGGAAGTGGTGAACCACTTCAGCTCCTAGAGGTCCCCCCCCCCCCTCCCCCTTAATGACCAGGCCATTCTTTACAACGTTGTTGTCGGAAATTCCGAACGTGTGTACACAATTCAAAACACGAAAATTCGACACGCGCTCGGAATCATTGAACTTCATTTTTCTCGGCTCGTCGTAGTGTTGTACGTCAGCACGTTCTTGACGTTCCGATAACATTTGTGTGACCGCCTGAAATCGGGGCCCATTATATTGGGGGACACCGGATACATACAATGAAGGGGACACCTCCTGAGATCGGGGGCCCATTATATTGGGGGACACCGGCTACATACAATGAAAGGGACACCTCCTGAGATCAGGGGCCCATTATATTGGGGGACACCGGATACACACAATCACAGGGACACCTCCTGAGATCAGGGGCCCATTATATTGGGGGACACCGGCTACATACAATGAAGACACCTCCTGAGATCAGGGGCCCATTATATTAGGGGACACCGGCTACATACAATGAAGACACCTCCTGAGATCAGGGGCCCATTATATTAGGGGACACCGGCTGCATACAACGATTGGGACACCTCCTAAGATCAGGGGCCCATTATATTGGGGGACACCGGCTGCATACAATGAAGGGGACACCTCCTGAGGTCAGGAGCCCATTATATTGGGGGACACCGGATGCACACAATCACAGGGACACCTCCTGAGATCAGGGGCCCATTATATTGGGGGACACCGGCTACATACGATTGGGACACCTCCTAAGATCAGGGGCCCATTATATTGGGGGACACCGGCTGCATACAATGAAGGGGACACCTCCTTAGGGGCAGGGGCCCATTATATTGGGGGGCTGGCTACATACGACGGGGACACCTCCTGAGATCAGGGGCCCATTATATTGGGGGACACCGGCTGCATACAATGAAGGGGACACCTCCTGAGATCAGGGCCCATTATATTGGGGGGCTGGCTACATACAATGACGGGGACACCTCCTGAGATCAGGGGCCCATTATATTGGGGGACACCGGCTACATACAATGATGGGGACACCTCCTGAGACCAGGGGACCATTATATTGGGGGACACCAGCTACATACAATGACGGGGACACCTCCCGAGATCAGGGGCCCATTATTTTGGGGGACACTGGATACACACAATCAGGGGGACACCTCCTGAGAACAGGAGCACAATATATTGGGGGGCACCTCCTGAGATTAAGGGCCTATTATATTGGGGGACACCTATAATCAGGGGCCCATTATATTGGGGGACACCAGATACACACAATCACTTGGACACCTCCTGAGATCAGGGGCCCATTATATTGGGGGGACCGGCTACATACAATGACAGAGACACCTCCTGAGATCAGGGGCCCATTATATTGGGGGGACCTGCTACATACAATGAAGGGGACACCTCCTGAGATCAGGGGCCCATTATATTGGGGGGACCTGCTACATACAATGAAGGGGACACCTCCTGAGATCAGGGACCCATTATATTGGGGGGACCGGCTACATACAATGAAGGGGACACCTCCTGAGATCAGGGGCCCATTATATTGGGGGGACCGGCTACATACGACAGGGAACCTCCTGAATCAGGGGCCCATTAATTGGGGGACACCGGCTACATACAATGACGGGGAAACCTCCTGAGATCAGGGGCCCATTATATTGGGGGACACCGGCTACATACAGGGGACACCTCCTGAGACGGGGAAACCTCCTGAGATCAGGGGCCCATTATATTGGGGGACACCGGCTACATACAATGACGGGGACACCTCCTGAGATCAGGGGCCCATTATATTGGGGGACACCAGGTACATACGACAGGGACACCTCCTGAGATCAGGGGCCCATTATATTGGGGGACACCGGCTACATACAATGAGGGGCCCATTATATTGGGGGGGGACACCTCCTGAGACCTCTGAGATCAGGGCCCATTATATTGGGGGACACATACAATGAAGGGGACACCTCCTGAGATCAGGGGCCCATTATATTGGGGGACACCGGCTACATACGACAGGGACACCTCCTGAGATCAGGGGCCCATTATATTGGGGGACACCGGCTACATACAATGACAGGGAACCTCCTGAGATCAGGGACCCATTATACGACAGGGACACCTCCTGAGATCAGGGGCCCATTATATTGGGGGACACCGGCTACATGAAGACACCTCCTGAGATCAGGGGCCCATTATATGGGGGACACCGGCTACATACAATGACGGGGGACAGGGACACCTCCTCACCCCTGACAGATCAGACAGGGCCCATTATATTGGGGGACACCGGCTACATACAATGACGGGGACACCTCCTGAGATCAGGGGCCCATTATATTGGGGGACACCGGCTACATACAATGACGGGGAAACCTCCTGAGATCAGGGACATTATATTGGGGGACACAGGGACACCTCCTGAGATCAGGGGCCCATTATATTGGGGGACACCGGCTACATACAATGACGGGGACACCTCCTGAGATCAGGGGCCCATTATATTGGGGGACACCGGCTACATACAATGACAGGGACACCTCCTGAGATCAGGGGCCCATTATATTGGGGGACACCGGCTACATACAATGACAGGGACACCTCCTGAGATCAGGGGCCCATTATATTGGGGGACACCGGCTACATACGACAGGGACACCTCCTGAGATCAGGGGCCCATTATATTGGGGGACACCGGCTGCATACAATGAAGACACCTCCTGAGATCAGGGGCCCATTATATTGGGGGACACCGGCTACCAATGACACCTCCTGAGATCAGGGGCCCATATTGGGGGACACCGGCTACATACACACCTCCTGAGATCAGGGGCCCATTATATTGGGGGGGGACATTATATTGGGGGACACCTCCTGAGATCTGAGGATCAGGGGCCCATTATACGACAGGGACATTGGGGGTCACCGGCTACATACGACAGGGACACCTCCTGAGATCAGGAGCCCATTATATTGGGGGACACCGGCTACATACAATGACGGGGAAACCTCCTGAGATCAGGGGCCCATTATATTGGGGGACACCGGCTACATACAATGACGGGGAAACCTCCTGAGATCAGGGACCCATTATATTGGGGGGACCGGCTACATACAATGAAGGGGACACCTCCTGAGATCAGGGGCCCATTATATTGGGGGACACCGGCTACATACAATGACAGGGACACCTCCTGAGATCAGGGGCCCATTATATTGGGGGACACCGGCTACATACAATGACAGGGACACCTCCTGAGATCAGGGGCCCATTATATTGGGGGACACCGGCTACATACGACAGGGACACCTCCTGAGATCAGGGGCCCATTATATTGGGGGACACCGGCTACATACAATGACGGGAACACCTCCTGAGATCAGGGGCCCATTATATTGGGGGACACCGGCTGCATACAATGAAGACACCTCCTGAGATCAGGGGCCCATTATATTGGGGGACACCGGCTACATACAATGACGGGGACACCTCCTGAGATCAGGGGCCCATTATATTGGGGGACACCGGCTACATACGACAGGGACACCTCCTGAGATCAGGGGCCCATTATATTGGGGGACACCGGCTACATACAATGACGGGGAAACCTCCTGAGATCAGGGGCCCATTATATTGGGGGACACCGGCTACATACAATGACGGGGACACCTCCTGAGATCAGGGGCCCATTATATTGGGGGACACCGGCTACATACAATGACAGGGACACCTCCTGAGATCAGGGGCCCATTATATTGGGGGACACCGGCTACATACAATGACAGGGACACCTCCTGAGATCAGGGGCCCATTATATTGGGGGACACCGGCTACATACGACAGGGACACCTCCTGAGATCAGGGGCCCATTATATTGGGGGACACCGGCTACATACAATGACGGGAACACCTCCTGAGATCAGGGGCCCATTATATTGGGGGACACCGGCTACATACAATGAAGACACCTCCTGAGATCAGGGGCCCATTATATGGGGGGACACCGGCTGCATACAATGAAGACACCTCCTGAGATCAGGGGCCCATTATATTGGGGGACACCGGCTACATACAATAATGGGGACACCTCCTGAGACCAGGGGCCCATTATATTGGGGGACACTTTGATGGGGACACACCACACACATTGATGAGGGTCTCAGGATGCTCTGACAGGTGATGATGGACTCCAGACACACAGACAGAGGGGTGATGACGTCACATAACACAGAATTGCCTCACAAGGAGTGTCATGGACCGGGTGATGACGTAACACGTCGGTCAATGACATCAACAGCACCTACCCTGCCGTCACGTGACTGTCAGTCTCTTCTTTCCCTGTCTCAGGTGTCTGCAGCCTCTGCCTCCCCCTCTCTCTACTCGCCCCCCCCCTTCTTCCTCCCCGCTTCCACTTCCGCCGGAAGCCACTATTGGGACGCCGTCGCCATAGCAACTGACACCCGCACTCTCTGACAGCGAGCTCGGCAGTTTCCCCGCACCGGCCGCCGACACCTTCGCCACCTTCTAGGCAGCTCGGCGCGAATTCATCAACACAGGAGACACATGTTGCTGGGAAAGAGCCGAAGGCACGCTGATTGGTGGAAGGGGGTGTCACGTGGGCAGCTGGGGACTCGTCATTGGCCTGTTCATTTGTCGCTGACTGTTCGCTAGAGCGCGTGTTCCGATCCTCTGGGTGTCTTCTGTAGGCGGACATTTTTCCTGAGTCTGACTGGTCATTTTACTGCGTGTTTGTCTTTAATAATATGGCTGACACGCCTCACTTACTGAAGAGTAATTAACGACATATATATTCCTTCTCTAATGCCTGACTACCAATGCTATATTTTATTATCGTTGTATAAAATGTAATCTTACAACAGTGTTGGTAACGTGTACCATTAATAAATAAGAACAATATTTTCACATTTGTAAATCGTGTGATATAGTTATATAGTAGCCTCCATTTTTCTTTATGGCGGAAGTAAATAGAATTTCTAGTCTCTTTGCTCGTTTTAACAGTTGAACCGTTCTTTAATTATTCATTTACATTATGTCAGAATTACGCAATAAAAAATATATTTTTTTTTAATTCAACATTAACCGGAAGACTCCTTCATCTATATCATAGAGGCGGGCGGAAGTGATGGGATAGAACGCCGGAAGCGGTTGTTTGGACGCTCTGTCCTCACACACAGGAGAGCGGACGGTTCCTGGGTGTCGTGCTGTGCCCCGGGGGGAGCGTAACGTCACGTGACATGGCAGAATCCTCCGCGACGGCGGTAGTGGTGGGAGGAGCCGCGTCCAGTACGGTGACCACCGAGAGCGAGGTCCAGCCGGTGAGTGACGTCACCTGACACCCCCATGACATAATCACCCCTCCCCCATCCCAGTACACCCCCACTGACATAATCACCCCTCCCCATCCCAGTACACCCCACTGTCATATACATCCCAGTACACCCCACTGACATAATCACCCCTCCCCATCCCAGTACACCCCACTGTCATATACATCCCAGTACACCCCCACTGACATCACCCCTCCCCCATCCCAGTAAATCCCACTGACATATACACCCATCACAGTACACCCCTCTGACCTATACACCCCTCCCAGTACACCCCACTGTCATATACATCCCAGTACACCCCACTGACATAATCACCCCTCCCCATCCCAGTACACCCCACTGTCATATACATCCCAGTACACCCCCACTGACATAATCACCCCTCCCCCATCCCAGTACACCCCACTGACCTATACACCCCCCCCCCCACCATCCCAGTACACCCCACTGATATAATCACCCCTCCCCCACTCCCTCATCCCCCATCCCATACAAACACCCCTCCCCCATCCCAGTACACCCCCACTGACATAATCACCCCTCCCCCATCCCAGTACACCCCACTGACATAATCACCCCTCCCCATCCAGTACACCCCACTGTCATATACATCCCAGTACACCCCCACTGACATAATCACCCCTCCCCCATCCCAGTACACCCCACTGACCTATACACCCCCCCCCCCCACCATCCCAGTACACCCCACTGATATAATCAGCCCTCCCCATCCCAGTACACCCCCACTGACCTATACACTCCCCCCACCATCCCAGTACACCCCACTGACCTATACATCCCCCCCCCACCATCCCAGTACACCCCACTGATATAATCAGCCCTCCCCCATCACAGTACACCCCCACTGACCTATACACCCCCCCCCCCCCACCATCCCAGTACACCCCCACTGACCTATACACCCCCCCACCATCCCAGTATACCCCACTGACCTATATGCCCCCCCCCAATCCCGGTACACCCCACTGACCTATTCACCCCACTGACCTTTACATCTCGATCCCAGTACACCCCTCCCCCATCTCATTACACCCCACTGATGTGTGTGTGTGTGTGTGTGTGTGTGTGTATATATAATTAGGGATGTCCCGATACTGAGCATTTCCCCGAGTACTTGTACTTGGGGAAATGCTCCGATGCTTCACCCGATACCTGGGCAGTCGGGGTGATCGGTGCGACAGGGGAGTTACAAGCACTGATCGGCCCCCTTTTCAGCTGTTTTAGTTAGTTATACAGCGGTGATCGGTGCTTTAAACTCCTCCCCAAAGCCGTACCGATCACCACTGACTGTCCCTGTGCTGTCCTCAGTGCTGTCCACCCTCAATCTGTCAGGATGGAGAGCGGAGGTAGGAGACGCTAAAACCGGCTCCTACCTTTTTCAGAATGAACACCGACTCTGCCCATTCACATTACTGAGCATGGTAACCTCCTGTGTTTACAATGCTTCAGTTTATGAATGGAGAGAAGCTTCTCTCCATTTATTTCAGCTGAGGCCCCTGAGAAAGGGACTGGGGGATCTGTGTCCTTAGTCCCTTTCTCTGTCCTAAAAGGGAGATGTCAGAGGTCTGTTAAGACCACTGATATCTCAACAAAGACCCCCAACAGGGCTGGTAAAAAAATGAAAAAAAAATTGCTATAAATAAAAAGAATGAAGTTTAAAAATAAAAATAAAAATGTAAATAAAAACACTGACAATCCACTCCCCCCCCCCCCCCCCGAAAAAAAATAGAAAGCACTGTAAAAAATAAAAAAATTTAAAAAAGAGAGAATCGGTACTTGTACTCTTTCTCAAAAAAGTGGTATTGGGACAACCCTACTATAATTTTATATATAAATATCTATTCATATATATATAGTGGGGCGTGTGGTTCGGGGCGGTTCTGTGGTCCTGTGACGGGCGGTTCTGTGGTCCTGTGACGGGCGGTTCTGTGGTGGGTGGTCCTGTGGCAGGAGGTCCAGTGGTTGGTGGGCGGTTCTGTGGTTTGGGGGTGGTTGGCGGGCGGTTCTGTGTGTTTTTGTGGCGGGCGGTTCTGTGTGTTTTTGTGGTGGGCGGTTCTGTCCGGTCAGTCTCAGCCGTATTATCTCCTCTCATCCTCGGTCGCAGAAGACATAAGAAAATGGCGTGTCATTCAATGTCTGATTGCAGCTTGTTGTTGTTGCAGGAACCGCGCTCACTGACACTGAAGCTCAGGAAGAGAAAGCCGGATAAGAAGGTGGAGTGGACGTGCGACACCGTGGACAATGAGAACCTGGGGAGGCGCTCTTCCAAATGTGAGGACCTCGGCTTTATTTTTATTTCAGATCCTCATTGATACCTTTTTTAAGAGGTTTCCGGGGCCGGGAGACGGGGGGAGGTTTATAATTGTGTGACTGCTGTGATTGGCTGTCATGAGGGTTTTCCTTACCCGGGGGAAGGTAACTGGGAGAACGCTCTCTCGGCACTGCTGTATTCAATCCAATTCAGGCAGCCAGCGCCAAGGGGTTAAAGTGGATGTAAACACTCGCATGTACCCAGTGAAGTGACTGGCCACCGGTGATACACTGAGATGAAACAAATCCTCCTACATAAGTTGTATCTGTTTATCTGCAGTCTTCTTTACAGCAGAATTTTTATAAAGCTTATCTGAGCTATCGGGGGGGGGAGGGGGCAGAGAGGAGATATATATATATATAGACACACACACACACATAATTATATATACACACACACCCCCCCTCCCAGTGAATATGCTACTGATCTCATCATGCATCCATTGATAAACACTAGGGGGGGGGGGGGGGGAATGGATGAATGGCCACTTACTCCGGATGGACGTCAAAACTTTGTTGTTCCATATCCCAAAATAAAAAAAAACAGCACAAGGAGATAAATTAACATAGAATAACTTTGTATCGCCTTTATTATTTTTTTAATGCAACAATAAAGTTTTGCTGTCTTCCGACATGTGCGACCATTAATCCTTTTTTTTTTTTCTGATGCGAGCCGGATGGCCGTCTCTGTTTTGGATGTTACATTTTCCCAATGAATGCAAAGCCTGGTTGGATGAAGGGGAGAGGCGGGCCAATGACCTCATGGACGCCACCTCGTCCAATCAGAGAAAAATGAAAAGCCTTCTCTGAATGGCTCCTGTGTTCAGAACGAAGCAGGGCAGCTGCTTGGCGCCGGACCCGGAAGCGAGTGGCGATCACTTATCCATATCGTATATAGATGGATAGCGGCCATCTCACTTTTTTTTTTTTTTTAAGGAGAACACAGCAAATACTGACACCTGATTGGAGGAAGGTTTCAGATTTTTTGTTTTTTTAAGCACGTGGTCTGTTGCTATGGTAACTCACCTTTCTTCTCCTGCCAAATATGTCAGAAGGGCCATTTAAATGGAAATAACATCCTGAATTCTCCTCTCCTAGTCACTCATTCCCTATGACTCACTCCTCTGGGCTATATTGGGCACGTGGATATTTGGGAGCGCAGAGCGGCATCTGATAGTGGGTGGTAGTGACAGATCTCCATAACGTTACCGTGGTAACCGGTACTTGTAGGACTTGGATCTTCCGTGTGTTAGGTTGTCAGCACTGATTAGAAGTACCGAGGCCATTATGGTGGTTATCATTTCATGGCCAGGACTGGATATCGCCGTGCAGAGAATCAAATCTCCACTTTTCGTAGGATGTGAGGAAGATATTCGTCTTTGTTGGTTTGATGCGAGAACCCGCACAGGAATCGCGCTGGTTCCCAAATCACACAAGGGTGAACCAAGCCTTAACCACTTAAGGACCGCCTCCTGCACATTAACATCGGTACAATGACACGGCTGGGCACATGCATGCACAGGTACGTCCTGTGCTAGTGCCCAGTCGCGGACAGGCGCCCGTGACCCGGTCCGAAGCTGCGGGACCCGAGGACCCAATCGCCGCTGGAGTGCGGCGCTCGGTCCCCGGAGCTGATGAATGGGGAGAGCCGTGTGTAAACACGGCTTCCCCGTCCTTCACTGTGGCGGCATCATCGATCGTGTGATCCCTTTTATAGGGATACACAGTCGATGACGTCACACCTACAGCCACACCCCCCTACAGTTGTAAACACGCATTAGGTCATACATAACCCCTTCAGCGCCCCCCTTGTGGTTAACTCCCAAACTGCACTGTCATTTTCACAATAAACAATGCATTTTTATAGCACAATGGTCCCAAAAATGTGTCAAAATTGTCCGAAGTGTCCCCCATAATGTCGCAGTCACGAAAAAAAAATCACTGATCGCCGCCATTAGTAGTAATAAAAATGCAATAAAACTATCCCCTATTTTATAAACGCTATACATTTTGCGCAAACCAACTGATAAACGCTTATTGCGTTTTTTTTTTTTTGTTTTTTTTTTCAAAAATAGGTAGAAGAGTACGTATCGGCCTAAAGTGAGGAAAAACATTTTTTTAAATATTTTTGGGGATATTTATTAAAAAATATTGCATTTTTTTTCAAAAATTATCGCTCTATTTTTGTTTATAGCGCAAAAACTAAAAACCGCAGATGTGATCAAAAGAAAACTCTATTTGTGGGGAAAAAAGGACGCCAATTTTGTTTGGGAGCCACGTCGCACGACCGCGCAATTGTCTGTTAAAGCGACGCAGTGCCGAATTGCAAAACCTGTCCGGGTCCTTTAGCTGCACAATGGTCCGGGTCTTAAGTGGTTAAAGTGACACTAAAGGTTCAAGTTTTATTTTTTTAAATAACGAACATGTCATGCTTGCCTCCAATGTGCAGTTTGTTTTGCACAGAGTGGCCCCGATCCTCCTGTTCTGGGGTCCCACAGCAGCTCTCGCGGCTCCTAGATAACCCCCTCTGGGAAGCTCTCTCCCGAGAGGGTTACCTTGCAGGCACACTCCTGTGTCATACACTCGGCATCCATAGCCATCAAGTGTTTGGGGGGGGGGGGGGGAACACGGGAGCCAATAGCTGTGCTGCTATCAATCTATTTAATGAAGAGCCAAGAAGCCGTGGAGAGAGCAACGCAGGATCGCGTCCATGGAAATTCGGGGCTCAGGTAAGTAAAACGGGATGGGGGGGCCGCACAATGCAAGGTGTTTTTTCACCTTCATGCATAGGAGGTGAAAAAACACAAACCTGTACAACCCCCTTTAACCGCTGAGATCTCCGAAAGGTTTTACCCCCCCCCCCCCCCCCCAAACACTGTGCTACTTTAGTTGCATGGTTATGCAATGCTGTCCAAAAAACTTAGCCAGAGTTGGGTAACCAGGACAGGTAGTCGGAAGTCCAGAGATCAGTGAAGTCAGGTGCAGCAAAAAGGATCAAGAACCCAAAGGGAAGTCGGCCAAGCAAAAGTCTTTGACAGATAAACACAGTGGAGAGAGTCCGGATATGTTGACCAAGGCGAAGGCACAGAAGATCTGATTCATGTGATTTAAATAGCTAGCAAGGCTATCTGACGGGCAGGCAATGATGACCAGGTGAGTCACTGTGAAATGAAGAGTGCTGGGAATTAACTGACAGCTAAACACAGAGCTCTGAGCCCAGCCCTGACAGTGCCCCCTTCTCAATGACCCCTCCCCCTCAGAGGACCACCAGGTTTGAGGGAAAAACTTCTATGGAAAGCACAAAGGAAGACGGGAGCATATACGTCTGAGGATGAGACCCAAGAGCGTTCCTCTGGACCGTACCCTTTTCAATGAACGGCGCTGTATGCGCCCATGGGAATTAATGATGGATTGTATCTCGTACTCCTCCATGGTTCTCAACCTGAACTGGGGGAGGACGTGGTACCGAGGTGGTGAAGCGGTTGCATACCAAAGGTTTTAATAGGTAGACATGAAATACATTTGAAATATACATATTGGGAGGAAGGTCTAATGTGTAAGCTACTGGGTTCAGCCTACGGAGAATACGGAAACGCCCAATAAACCGCGGTACCGGTTGTAATGAGGGAACACGGAGACGGAGGTTGCAAGATGACAGCCAGACCCCGTCCCCAGGTAGCATGGGCTTCTGATTAAGTGACCACTGTGACAGCCAATCGCATCTGGGAAGTCCATGAAATGCCTTTAGTGTTAAGTAATCCACCCCCCCCCCCCCCAAACCACCTGAAGACCGTCCCATGTACATGTACTATGGCAGTGCGAAATCGTGTCCTGTACCTGACTTTGCACATATTTTTTGGGGGTCTGGGGTGGACGCACGCCGCCGTCCCCCTCGGTCCCGCTGTAATTGGACACATCGGGAGCCAATCGCCGGGTCTGCCAGACCTGATGTCCGCCAGAACCCGACGATCATTCTAGAGGCAGACAGAATGGCCGTAAACAAGGCAGATTGCCGTTCCTTGACAAAAGACGACAGATCTTGTGTTTCTGCTGAGCCCACACAGGAAGCACCCCCTAGGAACACATTTAACCCTTTAATTGCCCGTGATGTTAACCCCTTCCCTGTCAGTGTCATTAGTACAGTGAATGTGCATATTTTTTTTATCACTGATTACTGTATTCGTGTCACTGGTCCCCAAAATAGTGTCAGTGTCGGGTTTGTCTGCCGCAATGTCGCAGTCCCGCTATGAGTCGCTGATTGACGCCATTTCTAGTAAAAAATAAAAATCATAAAAATATCCCAGTTTGTAGACACAATAACTTTTGCACAAATCGGTCATTGTTTTTTTTTGGATGTTTTATAGCAATCATTTTAAAATTGTCGGTCTTTTTTTGTTTATAGCGCAAAAAATAAAAACCGCAGAGGGAAAGAAAGAACTTCAATTTTATTTGGGTACAGCGCTGCAACATCGTGCAATTGTCAGTTAAAATAACGCAGTGCCGTATTGCAAAACAATGGCCTGGTCCTGAAAGGGGGTACATTTTCTGGGGCTGAAGTGGTTAAAAGACCAGCTCCCACTAGAAGAAATGGTGTTAAAAATGTCAAAGTAGTGTAAGTGAATCACTTCATCTTTACAACTTTAAAGCAGCAGGTGGCGCTCTAGGCTTTCTTTATACATATTTACAAGGCAGAAGGTATTTTATGCATTAAAAATTTTTAAATCGTGCTCGCCCCCTCCCTTGGATTACAGGAGAGTCGGGACACCGACTAACACAGCTCCTTTCTCTATCTGCAACGCAGAGAGCGTACAGGAGAGACTCTCGGGACACCGACTCAAGGGAGGGGGCGAGCACGCTCCTTTCTCTATCTGCAACGCAGAGAGCGTCAGGGAGAAAGCCTCACATTCAAGGGAGGGCGAGCACGACACGGTGTGGAGTTACAGACAGAAGAACAGGAAGTGAGGATTTCTCAGAAGAAATAAGGACATTTAAAAGCAAAATGGAAGGATGAGGTAAGTCAGGGCTTGACAAATTTGCTTTGAATCTAGGAGCAAGCTAAAAAAAAAGTTAGGCGCCTTTTTTTTTTTTTTTGGTATGACTCAGTGATGAGCCCCAGTGTCGTTACTAGGGTTGGTATCGCCCCCCTCTCTCATTAAAGACCCACCAACTAAGTACAGACCCCCCTCCCACAGTATAGATCCCCCTCGCTAAATACAGACCCTGCTCCTGCAGTATAGATCCCCCTCACTAAATACAGACCCTGCTCCCGCAGTATAGATCCCCCTCACTAAATACAGACCCTGCTCCCGCAGTATAGATCCCTCTTACTAAATACAGACCCTGCTCCCACAGTATAGATCCCCCTCACTAAATACAGACCCTGCTCCCGCAGTATAGATCCCCCTCACTAAATACAGACCCTGCTCCCGCAGTATAGATCCCCCTCACTATATACAGACCCTGCTCCCGCAGTATAGATCCCTCTCACTAAATACAGACCCTACTCCCGCAGTATAGATCCCTCTCACTAAATACAGACCCTACTCCCGCAGTATAGATCCCCCTCGCTAAATACAGACCCTGCTCCCGCAGTATAGATCCCCCTCACTATATACAGACCCTACTCCCGCAGTCTAGATCCCCCTCACTATATACAGACCCTGCTCCCGCAGTATAGATCCCTCTCACTATATACAGACCCTGCTCCTGCAGTCTAGATCCCCCTCACTATATACAGACCCTGCTCCAGCAGTATAGATCCCCCTCACTATATACAGACCCTGCTCCAGCAGTCTAGATCCCCCTCGCTAAATACAGACCCTGCTCCTGCAGTATAGATCCCCCTCGCTAACTACAGACCCTGCTCCTGCAGTATAGATCCCTCTCGCTAACTACAGACCCTGCTCCTGCAGTATAGATCCCTCTCACTAAATAAAGACCCTACTCCCGCAGTATAGATCCCTCTCACTAAATACAGACACTGATCAAAGCCCAGGTGCCAGGGTGAAATTTCTAGTCGCATTGGCGACCTGGCGTCTGGGATTTGTCGAGCCCTGAGGTAAGTGAAGGAGGACTGCACTAAGGTAAAGGAAGATATTTGGGGGGAAAATTGTATCTTTTTACAACCCCTTTTAAAAAATATATATATATTTAGCAGAGAAAAAATGGCGATTGTTGCAATATTTTATGTCGCACTGCATTTGTGCAACTTTTTGGGGAAAAAAATGAAAAAGTAAAGTTAGCTTTAGTTTTTTGTATAATGTGAAAGATGATGTTATGCCGAGTAAATAGATTCCAAACATGTCACGCTTTATAATTTCACGCACTCGTGGAATGGCGACAAACTACTGTACCTAAAAAAATCTCCATAAGCGACGCTTTAAATTTTTATACCAGGTTAGAGTTACAGAGGAGGTCTATGGCTAAAATTATTGCTCTCATTCTGACGATCGCGGCGATAACTCACGTGTGTGGTTTGAACACTGTTTACATATGCGGGTGTGACTTCCGTATGCGTTTGCTTTGCTGTGCAAGCTCGCGGAGATGGGGGCGCTTTAACATTTAATTATTTTATCATATAAAATTGTGTTTTAAAATATATATTTTTTTTTTTGATCACTTTTATTGCTGTCACAAGGAATGTAAATATCCCTTGTGACAGTAATAGGTGGTGACAGGTACTCTTTATGGAGAGATTGGCGGTCTAAAAGACGCCAAATCCCTCATTTGCACTTCAAAGTATTCAGATCGCCGAAAACTGCGACTCTGAATACTGTATTTTTATTTATTTTTTAAAACCGACGCCATTGGCAGCCGAGTAACCCGGAAGTGACGTCGCTTCCATGTTTACACTGAAGAGACTAGATCAAAGCCGTTCGCAGCTTTGTTTCAGTCTCTAGCTGGGCACTGGAGGCGAGGGATCAGGGATCGGGTCTTCCGGTGGGGTGGGAGGCCCGGTCAGAGAGGGTCTCCGGGATATCAACCGAGTGGCTTTTAGCCACGTGGGTTCTTATCCCTGGAAAGCCAATCGACGACTCTCTAAAAAATTATACTGGGACGATGCCTGCAGCTGTGGGCATCATTCTGGTATAACCCCTGAAAGCAGAGGACGCATATATGCGTACGTTTGGTGGCAAAGGGTTACATTTTTCTGTCTTTGTGCCTCTCTAGGCAATGCAGGCAGATTTTGGCTGGCAGAAGGGGCCAGCAGGGTGTTGTATGTAGCTAGTTCGCGGGTTATCCAAAATATCAGAAATTCCTTGATGAGTGGATATCGCTCTGGTAGAGTTTGGGAGTTTCTAGGCATTGACATGTAGTTTGCCCTAGGCAAAGCCCACATGTAATGCTGAACCTCCATAAGTAACGACTTCCTTACTGCGCCATAGCCGAAAGATGGCTACAGAGTGGCTCTGCTGTTCATGGGACATCACCCGGGACCGCGCCCCTTGGGGCATGCATACAGCACACTCTCTGAACATAGCAGATCACAGGTCGGGGTAAATAGCGGGTCACAGCGGACCTTTACAATGTGATCAGCTGTATCCAATTGCAATGTAAACAGAATTGGCTGTTATTGGCAGTCACAGCGTGAGGAGAGCCGGTAACTGACAATCCTGACAGGGGACGTGTACACAGATAATTGGCACAAGTCTGATCATTAGAAGAGAGCAGGCTGAGTTCCCAGAACAGCTATAGAACTGACCACGCTGTAGTCTCGTATCTAGCGTGGTACAGTTTTTAATAGAAAAGCGGAGGGACTGGCAGGAACACCGGGGATTTCACACAAAGGAAGCAAAACAAACTTTTTGTACATGGTACAGCAGGCATATAGAGCGTTGGAGTAATACTTTCCTGAAGAGAATGCTGGTGTTCACCTTTAAAACATCTTCTGGCTCCTAGAAAGGATGCACAGGCCGCTGAGTTCTTCTTCAGAGTGACTCCCCTTTCTGTCCTTGGTTGAGTTCTTGGACGTTGACACCCATGGCTTAATATCTCCTTTTATTCCACAGGCTGTTGCGTCTACGAGAAGCCGAGGGCTTTTGGGGAAAGCTCCACCGAGAGCGAAGACGACGATGAAGACGGCTGCAACAGCTCCCACTGCATCCGAGGCCACAAGAAGAAGACACCCGGGTCCGGAGACGTGCCGCCAAGCCACGAGACCGCCGGCGCCATGCAGCACTGAGAAGACCGAGAAGGAGTGACGGCGTGCCTCTTAAACACTCAGAAACATCATTGTAATATCTCAGCTGCTGGCTCCCATCTCTTCCGAAGCGGGAGAGTCAAAGCAGCGCGTTTCCGGTTAAGTGTTTTGTATCAGGGTCACCATTGAGGAATACCGGGGCTATGACACCGGGGGGGAAGATGGCGCGTTCATCCTGGCGCCTCATGGGATGGCGTTCGTATTCACTGAGCGGGCCGACCGCTGTTGAGCTCAGGCTTATCGCTACCCCATGTTTAATGCACAGTCCTCTCTTCTTCTGTACTGGCCCAACATCTCCTCCTCCACCAGGAACCGTATCTCCATGAATGTACATGCATGGAAGCCCCTCTTCCTCCAATGCTGCTATCTGTCTCTTGTCTAGTCACTGGCCGCCCTCCAGTCTCATGATAACCTCATCCAGCCACCTCTCGTGTCTTCCCCTCGATATTACCATTCCTCTTCCCCGTAAGATATAATCTAATGAATGTATTTTGTCAATGAGATTCCCCAGGGGAGGGAAATGCCCTGTTTGCGTATGCTCCAGAATCGGTATAATTTAATAAAGCGTGAAAGGCTTGCTTGTGTTGCATACTCTATTATCGCCAGTATGGAAGTGCAGTATCCTGTAGATAAATAAAATGTAATATATTCTATGAAAAATAGTGCAGAATAAGACATGGTTGGCAACAGTCCCGAATTTCCCGGTATTTAGACACTTGTCCCAGGAAATTGTCGGTTTCCCTTTTTTCTTTCTTTCTTTCGCATTTTCTCCGCCACCATTTTCTAGAAAACCAGCTCTGAGGAAGAAACAAGAGGCGGAGCCCGGGTGGCTGCTCCAATTCTATTGGCAGCCAACTCAGGCACCGCCTCTTTTTTTCTTCAACCTCCACGAGAGCTGGTCTTCTGTAACGGGTGCGGAGACTGAATCACTGATTCACACACCGCATTTTTTCACCCCCCCCCCCCCCCCCCCCCAGCTACACCATGCCTACAAATGAATGCCACTCCCCCTAATTATAAGACTCCGCCTACAGACAAATATGTCCCTATAATTTTTTAGGAGAATGTTTGCAACTATAAATAAGTTGAAGCGTAGAACTCGGATGGATGCTGCCAATTCTGTAGGTCCGATTGGAAACGGCAAACATGGATGCGTAGGGCAAGGCCACCAATGCCATATTTTTGTGCCCGTTTGTCACGTGTTGAGGTCAAATGTTTTTTCACCCACAGGTTGGGTTTTCGTATTGGGTTTGGATCTGGAGTAGCCTCCTAGTAAGCCCTGGTTCACACTAGAATGCAGTGCTGGAAACCCACGATCCGTGCGTTTCCCATGCTGCGTTCAAAATCGCCCTGTCCGTGTGATCTATTAAAGAGAAGTATGGGAATGATTTTTTTATTTTCTTACTTTGGCATTATACTTCCCTCCCACCAGCTCTACGACTGAGAACCGAGCGATCAAACACCGCCGATCGCTCAGAGCTGGTCACTGTCAGTCACCAGCTGTCTGCTCTGCTTCCCCGTGCTCAATGGAGCGCTAGGCTGTGAAGGGGGGGAGCAGCGGTTGGCTCGGCTCATAGTGGCTTGCTGAAAGGCTGAGGCGAGTGCCGGTCCAGGCTTGTGGGCGGATCCCCTTTATGGTTGCTATCTTTCCCAAGCCTGGACTGGCTCTTTGCTGTCAGCAGACTTCAGCCCCCTGTTTGCTCTGCTTCCCCATGCTCAGTGGAGCGCTAGGCTGTGAAGGGGGAAGCAGTGGTTGGCTCAGGCTCTTGGCAGCTTGCTGAAAGGCTGAGGCGAGTGCCGGTGACGCGTCATATTCGGCTCCCTATCGCACAATGCTCCGGAAGTAACGAAGCGGCCAACTGCGCATGCGCGATGCGTTCCAAACGCAATTGTGATGCGTTCCAATGTATTTACGACAGTACACACCAGCGAAGCCGTCATTCAGGGCGACGTGGACTTAGGGGAAAGTGGTCAGTCGACCTCCTGGCTTTTTTTTTTAACATCCTCCAATCCATGGGGATGTTAAGGAAAGAGCCTGGATGCCGAACGAGGTTTCGCTGGTGTGTACTGTCGTAAATCCATTGGAACGCATCGCAGATGCGTTTGGAACGCATCGCGCATGCGCAGTTGGCCGCCACAGCACTTCCGCAGCATTCTGTTATAGGGAGCAGAGTATGACAAGTCACTGGTCCAGGCTTGTGGGCGGATCCCCACTATGGTTGCTATTTTTCCCGAGGCTGGACCGGCTCTGTTCTGTCAGCCGGGAGCAGCAGACTTCAGCCCGCTGTCGGCTGAAAATGGGTCACATAAGAGCAGAACGCACTGTGATCCATAGAACTGCAGCCAAAGGAGCTTTGGCTGTACTTCTCCTTTTAACTGCATGCACTACTTTAATGCAATGCGATTTGCATATCGCCATACTGAATCGCATGTGAATTCCACAGTAATGCGGTGCACTTCCTGTGCGATTCTAATGTGATTCAAAGTGTAAACCAGGTGAAAGCATAGTCCCTCTGAGGAGCCTTACATTAGCTGTGAAGAATACATATGTATTTTCTGGGGGGGGGGATCCGCTGCCTTGCAGCTGGATAGGGAGACGACCTTCCCCACAGAATGGGATAAGGTGCTTACACCTGCTCCATTGGTTGACCACCATACGAAATCTGTTGACGACAGTTCAGCACAGGGAGATATGTTCCAGCTCAGCCAATCGGACTTTATAATTGAGAAAGCCAGAGCTTTATTAAAAAATGTAAATAAAGGGAAAAAATATGAATGCCCAGTGTGTGCAGAGGAAGGAGGACAGGAGGGGTGGATGGGAGTCAACATGTCATGGAAGGTGAAGATCCTAATCTCCCAGATTTTTTTTTTCTTTTCTCCATTATTAGATCCCCCCCCCCCTCTCCTCCTGTATATAAAAAATGCCAAGCTTCACTTGCCTTCTACGCTCTACTGCTGACCCAGACTTCCTGCTTAGCCCAATGCCCGAGGTCTTCTTCGGAGCAGAACACCTTTGTCATTCTGTTCATTGAGCACAACCTATGCCAAACTACTCCCCTAGGGGGCACACCATCACACTGCTTAGAGCCGGTTCACACAGCCGTGGCGCGACTTCGGGGGCGACTCTGCAAGTCGTCCTGAAGACGACTTTAGAGGCGACCTGCAAAACGACTTCTGAATAGAAGTCAATGCAGGTCGCCCCGAGCCGCCCCCGAAGTCGTACAGGAACCTTTTTCTATATCGGAACGACTTGCGTCGCTCCTATTAGAACGGTTCCATTGCATTGAATAGGACGCGCCCCAGTGTGAACCGGCTCTTAGGCTCACAATACTCCAGGACAGAGGTGTTAATCAGTCCTGGAAGAATGCTTACCCTGTTGTTACCGGATGAAAAGCAGAATAAGCCAGGGGTTGATGTAACGGGGCTGGCAAGAAGTAATTTAATACTTATATATATATATATATAAGTATGTATAAAAAAATTGGTGGGCGATGTGGGGGAATCCTGGAGTTTTGCTTTAAAATGCAAAGTCTGCTTAATTGGCCCCCCTATGTAAAAATGTGGTATTACATCTAAAAAATATCTTTTAAGATTTGGGATCCCCAGCTTTCTCTCAAATCCATTGCCATTCGCAGTTAACGAGCGGTTCGCAATACGAGCACAGTATTTAAAAAAAAATAGTTACTCTGTTTGCGAGCTTTGTTTTACAAAACAATCAAGATTCGGGCCAAAGCGGTGTGCAGTACCACTTTGGGCCTGAGGTGGGGGGGGTGCCAGAGCCGAATGTAGTCCATCGCAGCTGTTCGGAAAGGCCCGAGGACAGCACGCCTGACCTGTGCAAATCTTGCGTAGAAAGTCTTTCCGAGATCAGGCCAAGTGTCCTCGGGGCGTATCCGAGGCTTTCCAGTGACATCCCCCCCGCCTCTGGCGAATGCAGTATTGCATCCCATTAAAGTCAATGCAGAACAAATTATTTTTATTTACATTGACTTCAATGGGGAAACTCGCTTTGATATATGAGTGCTTTGGATTATGAGCATTCTCCTGGAACGGTTTATGCTCTTAATCCTAAGTTCCTCTGAATGCTGATTTATTTTATTTTTTTGGTAACGTGGGGGCCAGGCTGTAAGGAGTAAATGAACCATGGATTTTGTGATTGTATAATACGATTCTGTGATTTTATCATACGATTTGACAGTTCCAAATCGCATAACAAGCCGAACCTTTCAAATGACCGCAACTCAAACGGGTTCCTGCACTACTTTTTGCCGATTTACCATTGCGACATGCATACTGTTCTGCATACAGTTCTGTGGAGGTCGCAACCCGCAATGAAATCGGCAGTGCAGATCGCACCGATGGACAGCTTTGAAATCGGGCTAAAGTAGCATGATTTCAAGGCTGCACCGGTTAATGAGGAAAGCTCCTAACCCGAAGGTAACGAGGGACTCCCTTTTTGGGGTACATTATCATTTTATAGGAAAGCTTTCCATGACTTTTATACTAAAACGAAACCTGGGTGAAGGACCTGTGGGGTAGATCTCTTGTATGAAAAGTGAGTTGTCTGTGGCAGCCAATCGGATTCAGCCAATGCATCCTGGGTGTTGCATTGCAGATACATTAAAGGCCCAGTGTTCAAAACAAATAGTATTTTAGCAAGCCATCGTGTGTGCTCTGTATCATAACCACATAAAATGCATACAAATAACCATTTCATTGGCTTTGTTTTATGATTTTCCTTTTGATTTGTACACCTTTCCTCCTCCCTGCGCTCTCATTGGGCAGATATTGTGAGATGCACGGCAGATGTAAAGTTGGGCTTTAATGACCCGATTTGCATGGGTCCTATATGATTGTTCAGTTTGCTCTTTATAGAATCTGTATATTGTGTGTTTTTTTTTTTTTTTTTTTTTGAGAATTAAACTATTTTTGTTTGGTATCTGTGTCTAGAAATTGTTTTTTTTTTTAATACCACACAGGATTTGTATTTTTTAGGTGGCAGTTGATGAGAGATCGTGTGACTGTTAACTAACTTCTGTGCTCTATCTGCTGCAATTAAAGTGATACTAAAGTCTCCTTTGTTGTTTTTAACAAAAAAATAAAAATGTTATACTTGCCTGCTCTGTGCAGTTGGTTTTGCAGAGTAGCCCCGATCCTCCTCTTCTCGGGTCCCTTGCCAGTGCCCCCAGAGAAAGCAGCTTGCTATGGGGGCAGCCGAGCCGTAGCTTTGCATGTCTATTCAGACATGGAGCCCCTGTATGTTTCTCATCTTTCTCCTTTTTTTTTTTTTTTTTTTTATTCTTTCTCTCTTTTTTTTCTCCTTTATTTTTTTCTCCTTTCTCTCTTCTCTTATATTTTTTTTTTCTTCTTTTCTCTTCCTGGACAGTTGAGTCTCCTGTGAAACATTGCTATATTGCGAAGGAGCTTGGGTAAGTATTAGGAGAGCTTCTGCACACTGCAGGCTTTTTATCTTCATGCATGAAGATAAAAAAAACCTGTGTGCAGCAGCCCCCAATACTTACCTGAGCTCCTCGAGGGCTTTCACTTACCCGAGCTCCCTGAGGGATTTCCCACTGAGGCGATGTGCTGGTGGGGGCCCATCAAAGCAGCCCCTGTGCCCCAAAGGTTGCCACTGTGCCTTAAGTACTGCCACTGCTGGCGGCAGGCAGTGTCCGGTGTCCTTAATTTTTTTTTTTTTTGACACCAGTTTCTTCTCCTGCCCCATCCTCTGCTATGATTGAATGCTTGATAGGCGTCCAATAACAGCTCCTGTCATTTCAGCCAATCATTGAATTCAAAACTATTTCCAGGGTCTTGGTTCCGACTATTTTCCTTGGATTGGATTACTTTCAGCTCACATTTTTTCTACTTCTTTATGATTAGACATATTGGGATTGATTTACTAAAACTGAAGAGTGCAAAATCTGGTGCAGCTCTGCTTAGAAACCAATCGGCTTCCAGGATTTTTTTAAAGCTTAATTGAACAAACTGAAGTTAGAAGCTGATTGGCCACCATGCACAGCTGCACCAGATGTTGCACTTTCCATTTTCGGTAAATCTCACCCAATGTATCTCAGGGCCTTCTGGAACGTTATATGAGACCATTACCTACACTCACCGGCCACTTGCTAGTACCAGGTTGGACCTAGGGTGACCACGTGTCCCGGATTGCCCGGGACAGTCCCGGGCACCTTCTTTCCAGGACAATTCAGTGTCCTGGAATGAAACTGACACAGCCACCCCCTGGGCCAAACTAATACCCCGCCAAAAAAGGCCGCCACATCACCGCTTTACTCACTGACAGTACTTGTCCTGGATGGGAATGCCTGGAGGAGCACAATCCCCGCCCCCTGCTTGTTAATGGACACAAGAGGTGGGATTTATGATTTCTCCAATGACTGTGCTGTGATTTGTTACAGCACAAGCTGATTTTTGAGAAGGAGGGTGTCCCTGAATGGTAGTCTGGAAATGTGGTCACCCTAGTTGAACCCCCTTTTGCCCTCAGAACTTCCTTCATTCTTAGTAGCAGAGATACAACCAGGGGTGGCCCGGTCATTGCCCCCCCCCCCCCCATGAACAATGCACCATGCCACTTTCAGGATGCTGGAAGTATGGATTCCAATGGGGGGGGGGTGGTTTTTTGAAGCACCAATTAGAGCCAGAGGCTCTAATAGGCTTCAAAGTGGGATGAGCTTGGGGTGCAGAGAATGCATTCAGAGCAAGGTAAAGACAGGAAAAGCTGCTCATGATGATGGACAGGGAGGAGAGCAGGGGCGGTGTTTGCCCACCATGGATGGGCTGCAGGTGCACTGTTTGCCGCCCCCCCCGGAAAAAACCCCACCACCAGCCACTACTGGATTCAACAAGGTGCTGGAAATGTTCCTCAGATATTTTGCTCCATAGTGACATGATAACATCACACAGTTGCTACAGATTTGTCGGCTGCACATTCATGAAGCGATTCTCCCATTCCACCACATCCCAAAGGGTCTCTATTGGATGAGATGTGATGACTGTGGAGGCCATTGAAGTACAGGGACCTCATTGTCCAGCGGTAAGATGATTGGATTTTTTGTGACATGGTGACATTATCCTGCTGGAAGGAGCCATCAGAAGATGGGGACACTGTAGTCATAAAGGGATGGACATGGTCAGCAACAATACTCAGGTAGGATGTGGTGTGTAAACAATGCTCAATTGGTACTAAGGGGCCCAACGTGTGCCAAGAAAATATCCCCCCCACCATTACACCACTAGCCTGAACCGTTGATACAAGGCAGGATGGATCCATGATTTGAGGTTATATACACCAAATTCTTACCCGACCATCTGAATGCTGCAGCTGAAATCGAGACTCATCAGACCAGGAAACGTATTTCCAATCTTCTACTGTCCAATTTTGGTGATCCTGTGTGGATTGTAGCCTAATTTTCCTGTTTTAAGTGCAAATTTCAGTATTTAGTCTACAAACAATTATGATATACAATCAGCAATGTGATTTAAAGTAGATATTAGGGCACAAAAACATATTTCTAAAGCCCTGTACACGATCGGATATCTGATGGAGTCTAATCCGATGGATTTTTTCATCGGATATCCGATGAAGCTGACTTTCATCAGTCTTGCCTACACACCATTGTCAAAAATTTGACCGCGTCCAAACGCGGTGACGTAAAACACTACGACGTGCTGAGAAGAATTAAGTTCAATGCTTCCGAGCATGCACGACCTGATTCTGAGCATGCGTGGATTTTTGACTGATGGACTTCCCCACAGATGATTGTTTTTTTCTATCGTTCTTTTTATTCAAAGGAAAAATTTAAAAGATGTTCTATTTTTTTTCACCGATGGAAAAAAAAAAAACAATGGGGCCCACACACGATCGGTTTGTCCGATGAAAACGGTCCATCGGTCTGTTTTCATCGGACAAACCGATTGTGTGTATGCGGCTTTATTTAATTTTCAAAAAAGCAAAAAAATTAAAATGGGCAGGCACCCTTGCTCCCATCTTGCAGACCTTCACACGAGGGTCCGGCCGCGCCACCTAGGTTCCCTGGCGCCATAATGTCACGCAACACGCTCAGGCACCGTCTCTGCCAGACCTGCCTCTGCTTCCCTAACACACTATAGCAGGTACTCGGATGGTCTTGGCTGGGAGTCACAGCCGTATTTTTTACTGACAGCCTTTTCATGTCACTGGCATTTAATGGCAGGAGAAAAGTGCCTGTTTTTTTACTGACTGCCAGTAAAAATACTGACGGTTGGCAACACTGCACACCACAAACTCATTTTGAGGTTGTGGAGGTCCCAACTAGTATATATAGCACCAAATCCCCAAACTTAGAATGACAAAGGCGACAAGAATGGGATTTTAGGGTGCATGAATGCAATATATCAAATAGATTATTTAACCACTTGCTTACTGGGCACATACACCCCTCTTCCTGCCCCGGCGAAATTTCAGCTTTCGGCACTGCGTGGTTTTAACTGACAATTGCGCGGTTGTGCGACGTGGTTCCCAAACAAAATTGACCTTCTTTTTTTTCCCACAAATAGAGCTTTCTTTTGGTGGTATTTGATCACCTCTGCGGTTTTTTTTTTTGCCCAAAAACATATGTATCCTACTTCATATTTTGGGAAAAAAATCGCAATAAACGTATAGTGATTGGTTTGTTCAAAACGTTATAGCAGCTACAAAATAGTGGATAGAATTCTGATTTTTTTTTTCTTTTTTTACTAGTAATGGCGGCAATCTACGATTTTTATTGGGACTGCGATATTATGATGGACACATCGGACACTTTTGACACATTTTTGGGACCATTCACATTTATACAGCGAACAGTGCTATAAATATGCACTGATTACTGTATAAATGTGACTGGCAGGGAAGGGGTTAACACTAGGGGGCGATCAAGGGGTTAAATGTGTACCCTGGGAGTGATTCTTACTGTGGGGGGAAGGGACTGACTGGGGAGGTGACCGATCTGTGTCCCTATGTTGACAGGATGTGGAGCTCTGTGTTTAAACACACAGATCCACGTCCCTGCTCTGTCACTGCCGATCGCGGGAACCTGGCGGACATCGCGGCCACCAGGAACGTGTATCGGCATCTCAGTGGCGCACCTGGCACAGAGGACCCAAGGCCGTAAAAAGACAGCCTCCCGGACCTGTAGAGTAAGGTGACCAGATTTTTTTAATGAAATCCGGGGACATTTTTTTTTCACTAGTAATGGCGGCAATCAGTGACTCTCAGACCGTCGCCCGCCTCACAGCCTGTCAAGTCTTACTCTCCGGGCCCTGGCTACTACTGGGTGGGGAGCGATGGAAGATCACTCCGCCAGGAAAGGCAAGGAGATAAGAAGTCAGGCGGCTGGCCGGGACTTGAGCCAAGGCAGAAGAAGATACGAGCGGTGCGGAATGGGCATGCTCCCGAACCTGAAGAAATATTCCCTCCTCTCCGGCCAGCACATGATCATCAGAAAGGGGGACAGATAATGGGAAAATCCACCCCCCTAAGCTAGTAGGAGCACTGACTGTCTATGAAATTGCCCCAGTCCCTGTTCAAATCCAATCCGGGGACAAAACCGGGGACAGATTTATTCCAGGGACAGTGTCCTCAATCAGGGGACTGTCTCCTGAAACCGGGGATGTCTGGTCACCCTACTGTAGAGCCACCTTGTGGCCATCATTTTACTATGGCCCGGGTCTGAAGACATAAAAATAAAATAAAAACAGGGATAAAATTAAATAAATGGAGAGTGCACAATAACAATTAATAGGACAGTCAGATGGAATATATTCCCGACATGTTTCGCCCATAAATGTCCAGTGAGTGGTACAAGCCTTCTAAAGAATACAAAAACATACATATGTGCATCAAAATACAGACAAACAGAAGAAATGTGTGTCAATAAATATCATTTAACACCAATTTTCCTTTAATGCATGCGCCACCCCCACAGGTGCAGCCCCTTACCTCTCCCAGGACAGCCATCACAAATTTTGGGACCCCTTACACAGCTTTAGGCAGGGCCCCCCTGTGTCACGATCCCTATCGTGTCAAACAGACAGCGAGGCGTGGAATTGAACCCAGGAACTCTCCATTGCTATCCCAAACCCTTACCTCTGAGCCACTGCTCAATTGGGATTTCTTGTTGCTTTCCAGCAATGGTGGTGCTGAATGTGCTGTTCACCATTAGCTGGATTTCATTACATTCCACACCTGATTATCTTGCTGATTATCTTGCTGATTATCTTGCTCCAGCTGATGCAGCTTAACCAGTTAGCCAGCGTATAAAGCCCTGCCTCACTATGAGGGAGGTGTCAGTTCATTTTGGTATTGATCTCCCTGTCTGTGCTAAAGCAACCTGCTTATATCTTCAGCTCCTTGACTGACCCTGGCTTTTGACCCTTGGCTTTGTTTTTGGACTGCTGCTTGCCTGAACCCTTGACCCTGGCTTGGACTTTGGATACCCATGTCTTCTCCAGCACCTGACCACGGCTTGTGACCCGGACTTATCTTTTGCTTTCTCTATTGCGCACACCACTGTAACACCACCTTGCTGTACCCGCTCTGAACCTCACTGCACCAGTGGACCCCACAGTTCTCTCTACACTCCCTCCGGGACCACCAGCATACCAGGCCTTACTCTCCTAACCGCAAGTATCATATACTACCTGCTACCTATAGTCTGTGTTTGTAGATTGGCAGTAATACCTAGTCTGTATCTGAGTTACTACCCTGTTTCCCCCTCAGTTAGATGCT
The DNA here is from genome assembly GCA_029574335.1 of Rana kukunoris. NCBI lineage: Eukaryota > Metazoa > Chordata > Amphibia > Anura > Ranidae > Rana > Rana kukunoris. The sequence goes on from CM056057.1 coordinate 201,705,994, forward strand.
TATGAGGGAATAAGCTTCTGCAGTCTTCAGTTGGTTGTCCACTAGAGGTTGTGATGAATTAACCCCAATCTCTCTGTTTACTCTGAGTGAGAAGTGGTGGTTGTACCTGAGAGACCTCAATAGTTTCAAAACTAATTGTTTCACTGTAGTTGCATAGCAGGGATGTTACACCCTGGGGCAGAGAACCGGGGGGGGGGGTGCTGACGAACACAAGTGTAATCTCTTCTCTCCTGACGTGAGATAATAAGCAGGGGGGGGGGGGGCCTGGGGACCATTGGGCCACTTACAGGTGTAATAAAAAAAAACGTGAGGGGGCCGGCCGGGCCTGTAAGGGGTCAACTGGGTTCCCAATCCTGAAAATCCCAAGCTGTATAGCTATTCCGTGGGGAGTCCACCTGAGGAGAGCCAATGAGAGGCTGGCAATCCAATAGGGTCTCGACAAACCACCGGGGGATCGAGATATCCAGACACTGAGAGGCTGGTCACCTGTAAGTCGGTACCTGAAAGTAACTTGAAGGAGATCCAGGTGTAATTCTACCAAGGAGGTTCATCTCCGTAACCACAATCAGGAGGGCCTGTGGCAGATGTTTCTCACTCAATCCATTCCAGGAGGGTCTGTGGCAGAGACTTTTCCTCGTCCAGGTACGCTATTCCCACTCAAGCAGGAGTGGCGCAAGAAGTGTTACACGTGGGAGCAGGATTGTTTCCCTATTGCTACGCCTGAATTTGCTATTCTTCTTCTCCTTTTAACTCTACCTTCTTCACCACAAGTTTTATTGTTCTTACCCGGCTGGGTAATAAAAAACACAGCAAAAGACACCTGTTGTGGACATTCCGTTACTACTGCTATATGCACCACACACCCCTAAGACGGCGGAAGAGCCACAAGGTAAATGTGGCACCCAAAGCAAACCAGCAGCTCCTCCGGGGTAGTGCTACATTGGATACTACCAGGGGCGGACTGACCTTTCAGGCTCTTGGGCTCTGCCCGATGGCCCCATGCCACTAGGGGGCCCAATCAGGGTTGCCAGCCTCAGTAAAATCGGGGACAGTATGTAAAAATTTGTGTTTTTTTTTACATCTGTCCCTGAAATGTCCCTTAGTGACATGCTTTTGGTTTAAAAATCCCAAGATTTTAGCTGCCCTGCCTCTCCAGTACCTTCTCAGTGTAAGTATGTGTATTCTGTGTGTATGTATACTGTGTGCCAGCAGTTCTGATAGGCTTTCTGAGTACAGCCCTCGGGTCCCCGGAAGCTTATCCTCAGAACGCACGGGGAGTGCGTTTTTTGGATAAGACTGACAGGCGTCTCAGCCAATCAGGTTGGCCGGTTCTGGCTACCGGTAACCTGATTGGCTGAAGCATCATCGAGGGCGAGAGACGTGGGTGGCTGACTCCAGTAAAGGTAAGTGCCGAGTGGGGGGGAAAGGGGCATTTTACAGGGCAAATCGGCGACGAAGGGCACAGTGACATCAATGGGCACAGTGGCGACAATAGGCACAATGGGGACAATTGGCACAGCGGCATGAATGGGCACAGTGGCAACAGTTAAAGGGCACAGTGACATCAATGTGCACAGTGGCGACAATAGGCACAGTGGGGACAATGGGCACATTGGGGACAATTGGCACAGCGGCATGAATGGGCACAGTGGCGACAATTAAAGGGCACAGTGACATTAATGGGCACAGTGGCGACAATTGATGGCACAGTGGGTGCGTTTGATGGCATGGCACAGTGGTGCGAATTTATGGCACAGTGGCCGAGTTTGATGGCATGGCACAGTGGTGACAATTGATGGGCACAGTGAGGCTGCAATTTTTTTTTCCGTTTGCGCCCCCCCAAAAATTTTGAGCACCAGCCGCCACTGTTTTATACCAATATTTAGAATGTGTGTCATTTTAGTAAACATTTTTGTGATTTCATCTGAACAAACATATTGGGCCAGATTCTCAAAGAAGTTACGTCGGCGTATCTCGAGATATGCTGCGTAACTTCTAGGATGCGCTGACGTAACTTTTTTCTGTATTCAGAAAGCAAGATACGCTGGAATTTTGCTTAGATCTGACCAGCGTAAGTCTCTTACGCCGTCGTATTTTAGTTGCATATTTACGCTGGCCGCTAGGTGGCACTTCCGTCAATTTTCCACGTCGAATATGCAAATGAGCTAGATACGCCGATTCACGAACGTACTTGCGCCCGGCGCATTTTTTTTTTACATCGTTTGCGTAAGCGTATGTCCGGCGTAAAGTTACCCCTGCTCTATGAGGCGTAGCCAATGTTAGGTATGGACGTCGGAACAGCGTTGAATTTTTCATGTTTTACGTCGTTTGCGTAAGTCGTCCGTGAATGGGGCTGTGCATAAATTATGCTCACGTCGAAAGCATTGAGTAGTTGCGGCGTAATTTGGAGCATGCGCACTAGGATACGTCCATGGACGGCGCATGCGGCGTTCAATAAAAGCGTCAATTACGTAGGGTCACGAGTAATTTACATAAAACATGCCCATCTCTTCCACATTTGACTTAGGCGTGCTTACGCCGGTACATTTACGCTACTCCGCCGTAACTTAGGACGCAAGTGCTTTGTGAATACGGCACTTGCCTCCTAAGTTGCGGCGGCGTAGCGTAAAGAAGATATGCTACGCCCGCACAAAGATACGCCTCTGTACGAGAATCTACCCCATTATTACTAACTAAATCTATGGCGAATGGACCCGTAATGACGTTTAATGTTGCAATGTAACTAGTGCATGTATATTTCCTAACACCTTCTATTGTATATCATCTCTTATGTACTTTACTCTCACCTTTTTACTCTGTTGCACCGTTGGGGAAAAAAAACTCTATGTGTAAATACCTAATAAACACTGATTATACATAAAAAGCCATTGTATTTACTCAATGACGATACCGCGCCCTTATCAAAGGATCCCTCCCTAAAATCACACCAGTAATATGCGATAGGGTGGGGTTTATGGAGTCTTAATTATAAAGACTGATACATTTCCTCGTACTGGAAATCTGAGGATTATTTTTCCACCTGTGCGATTTTCCCAGCAAAGGAGAATCTCATGACAGCGCAATGGGGTTCTGGGGAACTGCCGCCTGCGGAGGTCTGTTGCTTCTCGGGATGTTTTATTTATACGATTCCTCCAGTAAGTACAAATGCTGTTTATGATGTATTATGGATTTTTCTTATGGTGTCTGTTTGAGGGTCTTCACAAGAAGGATTTGGGCACGAGGGGCTCCCAACCAAAGGAGAGGGAGTTTGTTCTGAAAGTCCAGGGCAGGGAACCTTTCTGTACATTGCATAAAAACGTATTCAGTATGCTGGACTGTGTGTAATAATTAGGCCTGGTATGGAATTTGGGGGGGACCCCCACACAATTTTTTTATTTTTTTTAAGCCCCGGACCATTATGCAGCTAAAGGACCTTGCCCCTTTTTGCAATTCGCCACTGCGTCGCTTTAACTGACAATTGCGCGGTCATGCAACGTGGCTCCCGAACAAAATTGGCGTCCTTTTTGCCCCACAAATAGAGCTTTCTTTTGGTGATATTTGATCACCTCTGCGGTTTTTCTTTTATAGAATAGAGTGACAATTTTGAAAAAAAAATGTATATTTTAAAATTTTTGCTATAATTAATATCCCCCAAAAATATATAAAAAAAAAACATGTTTAGGCCGATACGTATTCTTCTACATATTTTTATGTAGTTTTATGGATAGTTTTATGGCATTTTTATTAATAATTTTTTTTTTCCTAGCAATGGCGGCGATCAGCGATTTTTAGGGTTAGAGTTAAATGTTAGGGTTAGAGTTAAGGGCTAGGGTTAAATGTTATGGTTAGAATTAAGGGCTAGGGTTAAATGTTATGGTTAGAATTAAGGGATAGGGTTAAATGTTAGGGTTAGAGTTAAGGGCTAGGGTTAAATGTTATGGTTAGAATTAAGGGATAGGGTTAAATGTTAGGGTTAGAGTTAAGGGCTAGGGTTAAATGTTAGGGTTAGAGTTAAGGGCTAGGGTTAAATGTTAGTGTTAGAATTAAGGGCTAGGGTTAAATGTTAGTGTTAGAATTAAGGGCTAGGGTTAAATGTTAGTGTTAGAGTTAAGGGCTAGGGTTAAATGTTAGGGTAAGGCCTCGTACACACGATCAAATCTGTCTGCTGGAAACGGTCTGCTAGACAGACGGATTTGGCCACCCGACAGATTTCAAAGCGTGCTTTGAAATCTGTCGGCTGGGAACCCGTCCGCCCGACATGTCTGCTGGTTAGTACGCTAACCAGCAGACATGTCTTCTCGCACACACGCCAAATGGTTTCAACGCATGCGCGGAAGTGTTTTACTTCCTGGTGCGGTGACGTGGCGGCGTCAACGTCACCGCCACGTCAGCGCGCTGTCTGCTGGTGGGGATTTTGGTTTACTCGTGTATACACGCGAGCAAACCAAAATGCCAGCAGACAGATCTGTTCAAATCGGTCGGTCGGTCCGACCGATTTGAACAGACACATTTGATAGTGTGTACAAGGCCTTAGAGTTAAGGGCTAGGGTTAAATGTTAGGGTTAGAATTAAGGGCTAGGGTTAAATGTTAGGATTAGAGTTAAGGGCTAGGGTTAAATGTTAGGGTTAGAATTAAGGGCTAGGGTTAAATGTTAGGATTAGAGTTAAGGGCTAGGGTTAAATAGAGTAAGGGCTAGGGATTAGAGTTAAGGGCTAGGGTTAAATGTTAGGATTAGAGTTAAGGGCTAGGGTTAAATGTTAGGGTTAGAGTTAAGGGCTAGGGTTAAATGTTAGTGTTAGAGTTAAGGGCTAGGGTTAAATGTTAGGATTAGAGTTAAGGGCTAGGGTTAAATGTTAGTGTTAGAGTTAAGGGCTAGGGTTAAATGTTAGGGTTAGAGTTAAGGGCTAAGGTTAAATGTTAGGATTAGAGTTAAGGGCTAAGGTTAAATGTTAGGATTATAGTTATTCCGCGTACACACAATTGGACATTTCGACAACAAAACCGTGTATTGTTTTCAGACGGATTGTTGGCTCAAACTTGTCTTACATACACACGGTCACACAAATGTCGGAAATTCCGAATGTCAAGAACGTGGTGACGTACAACACGTACGACGAGCCAAGAAAAATGAAGTTCAATAGGCAGTGCGGCTCTTCTGCTTGATTTCAAGCATGCGTGGACTTTTGTGTGTCGGAATTGCATACATACACAATCGGAATATCCAACAAGAACTTTTCTTGTCACAAAAATTGAGAACCAGCTCTCAAATTTTTGTTGTCAGAAATTCCGATAGAAAAAGCCAGATGGAGCCTACACACGGTCGGAATTTCCGACCAAAAGCTCACATCGAACTTTTGTTATCGAAAATTCCGAGAGTGTGTACGCAGCATTAGAGTGTTTTACTTATTAAAAAGTATGACAGTTTTGTTCATTGGGTTTAACTTTGATGCAATATTGATGCAAATTTACACTCTCTGACACTCAAGTAGCATCAAAGTAGTTCAGGAACCTTTATGTTTCCAAAGTTGCCTATTAGGGTTATGGTTAAATGCTAGGATTAGGGTTAAATGTTAGGGTTAGCGTGAGAGTTAGAGTTAGGGTTAAGGGCTGGGATTAGGGTTAAATGCTCGAGTTGGGCTTAGAGCTAGGGATAGGGTTGGTGGCAATCGTTAGGGTAAGCAGGAATTGTTAGGGATAGTGTTCTAACCCTAACAATTCCTGCTAACCCGAACGATTGCCACCAACCCTATCCTTAACTCTATCTCTAAGCCCAACCCTAACATTTAACCCTAATCCTAGCTTTTAACCCTAACATTTAATACTAACCCTAACATTTAACATGGTTTCTTATGGATCTAGTTCACATCTGTGAGTTTTGAGCCTGCACGTTTTTTTGGAAAGCATCAGGACTTTTTTCCCCGCGGTAGACTGCATTTTGCGTGTAATAGTGTTTTTCTTTCGCTTATAGGAAAGTATGTCAGTTCTGTTAATGGAGTGTGTCTTTGATGTGACGTTACACTCTCTGGCACTGAACTAGAATCAAAGTAGTGCAGGAACCTTTATGTGTCCAAAGTCACATATTAGGTTTAGGGTAAATGTTAGTATTAGGGTTAAAGGGGTTGTAAACCCTCAAGGTTTTTCACCTTAAAGTGATAGTAAAGGATCACATTTAAAAAAATAAAATAAAATAACAAACATGTCATACTTACCTCCAGTGTGTCATACTTACCTCCACTGTGCACAGAGTGGCCCCGATTGTCCTCTTCTGGGGTCCCACGGCGCCTCTCTCGGCTCCTCCCCTCTATAGCTAACCCCCTCTGGGAAGCTCTCTCCCAAGGGGTTACCTTGTGGGCGCGCTCCCGTGGCATACAATCGACATCTATAGCCGCCGATTGTATGACTCGGCCCCATCCTCCGGCGGCCGTGTCATTGGATTTCATTGACAGCAGCGGGAGCCAATGGCTGCTATGTTATCAATATATCCAATGAAGAGCCGAGGAGCCATGGGGGAAAAAGACACGGGATGGCGTCCACAGAAGTTCGGGACCCAGGTAAATAAAACGGGGGGGCATTAAGGTGAAAAAACACAAGGCTTTACAACCCCTTTAATGCTTTCTATGCATTAAGGTGAAAAACCTCCGGTGATGCAGCAGCTCCCCAGAACCCCCCTTTTACTTTACCTGAACCCGGTCTTTCCGGGGACGAGCGCTCCAGCCGGTGTCTCAGGTCCTGAATGGATAGATAGCGCAGCCATTGGCTCCCGCTGTTGTTAATCAAATTCAATGACGCTGGGGCGGGGCCGAGTCTTGCAGTCTGTCAATGGACGAGGCAGCAGGACACGGGAGTGCGCCTGCACTAGTTCACAGAGGGAGAGCGGCTCTCCAACGAGCCCTTAACCCCAACATTTAACCCTAACCCTAGCTCTCAACCCTAATTCTAAAATTTAGCCCAAGCTCTTAACCCTAACATCTAACCCTAACCTTGCCTTCTAACCCTAGCTCTTAACCCTTACATCTAACCCTAGCCCTTGACTCTAACCCCGCCCCTAAATCTAACCCTAACATGCGAACTTTGGACACATAAAGGTTCCTGCACTACTTTGATGTGACTTTGATGCTACTTGAATGCAAGAGAGTGCAAAGTCGCATCAAAGTCTCACTCCTTGAACAGAACTGTCACACTAGCCCCCAAAAATAAGTGAAGAGCAAAAAAGTATAAAAAACGTGTCCAAAAGTGCAAAATGCACCAGAAAAAAATGCATCAACTGTTCAAAAAACAATAATTTTACTTTCGGCCCAGCCTATTGCACACGGTGCCTATCTGATATTACAATTGCACAATTGTTTATATACTCTGCCCAGCTGATATAGTTCTCTGCCAGCCTGCCCAGCCTTCTGCACACTCTGCTCTGCTGGTATTAAAACAATAATTGTCCTTTTCTACAGTCTGTAAGGAATATGTCGTTTTCTGCTCCTTTTTTTCGCTGGAGGTCTAGACTACATATCTCACAATAGCCTTCTTCACCATTGGTGGTCAGTAGTATTCCCCTCTTTCAAATTGGAATGCCTATCGCATGCCAGGTCTTCTTCCAACATCAGTATTCGAGCCTACAAATGCTTTTTTTGTCTGAATGGGCACACATTCCAACACACAGCCTTCAAAATATAGTGGAAAGTATTCCCAGAAGAGTGAAGGCTGTAAAGGCAGATGAGGGTAGGGAGGATTCGTATTTATGCTCATGGCATAACGGCGGCATTGTGGTTCTGGAGTTGGGTTCTTCTGAATTAGCTCAGTTGACCAGAACAACTTTGCCCATGGGCAAATTAATCTTTGGTAAAGAAATCTGACCTTCAAAAGCCAGATTCAGCTGAGCAGTGGCACCTTTTACTACGCTAAGGGGCAGTGGCGGTGCGTTCCTTTAGGGGGCGCACGGTTGCCGCCCCCTCTCTCTTGCCACACCTCTATCACCAATAGATAGATTAATGCAATGCATGAATCTATCTATGGTTACCGCTGCCACCCCCTATTCAGGTGCCCGGTGCCTTTTTTGGGCACCGGGAACCTGAATTACAGTGGCAGTGTATTTTTTGGAAGCACCTGATTAGAGCCAAAGGCTCTAATATGCATCAAAAAAGGTGAACAGCTGAATATTCACTTTCCTAACATTAAACCGCCTCTCCACCAACCAGGTGCTGAGGTCTGTTACCTGTCACCTGATTGGCTGAAACGACAGGCACTGTGATTGGATGCCTATCAGGCGTCCAATTATAGCAGAGGACGGGAGAAGACATTGAGGAGCGTGGAGAACACCACCACCCGCTGCTCCACCGGGACAGGTAAGTGCTGGGCGGGCAGGAGATTCACACTGTCAGCATTTGATGGGTACAGTAGCGGCAATTGATGGATACAGAAGCGGCAATTGATGTGCACACTGGCAACAATTGATGGACACAGCACAGTAGCGCCAATTGATGGGCACACTGGCAGCAATTAATGGGCATAGTAGCGCCAATTGATGGGCACAGTGGCGGAAATTGATGGGTACAGTAGCTGCGTTTGATGGCACAGTGGTGGCAATTTATGGGTACAGTGGCTGCGTTTGAAGGGCACAGTGGCTGCGTTTAATGGGCACAGTGGCTGCAATTGATGTTTTTTTTTTTCAGTTTGTTTGCACCCCACCAAAAATGTTGAGCACCAGCCGCCACTGCTAGGCGGATAGGTGGTTTAAAGCTGTAGCTTATCTACCTCATTCTTGCTGCCTAATGACTTAAGGATACAACTTGATAACCAGTGGACTAGATTTGGTGTCTTGAAAATCAGAAGCTCTTGTTTAATTTCAAAAAGGTGCCCACCCAATCCCAAATCAAAAATGTATTTGATTGCATAAAGATTATTCCCATCATTGCTTACACTGCTAAGTCCATTGCATTGGCTTTAAATGGTTTATTCATGGATGAGAGAGTCCATGTAGACTGGGTAGTCTTCTGCCTTTTCACCCAATACAGCTGCTGTATGTGAGGCATTGTGTGTTCTGATAATGGTTGTCGTGTCCCAAAGGAGAGTAAGTGATAATATTTGGCCAACCAACAGCTAATCATTAGGTATTATGGCAAACCAACAGTCAGTCACCAAGCACTACTATAGTAAACTACTGTGGTATATATACAGTGCCTTGTGAAAGTATTCGGCCCTCTTAAACTTTGCGACCTTTTGCCACATTTCAGGCTTCAAACATAAAGATATAAAACTGTAAGAAAATAATCAACAACAATGGGACACAATCATGAAGTGGAATGAAATTTATTGGATATTTCAAACTTTTTTAACAAATAAAAAACTGAAAAATTGGGCGTGCAAAATTATTCAGCCCCTTTACTTTCAGTGCAGCAAACTCTCTCCAGAAGTTCAGTGAGGATCTCTGAATGATCCAATGTTGACCTAAACGACTAATGATGATAAATAGAATCCACCTGTGTGTAATCAAGTCTCCGTATAAATGCACCTGCACTGTGATAGTCTCAGAGGTCCGTTTAGGGCTAATTTCCACTGGCGTTTTTACAGCCACTTTTCTGGGCGTTTTTTGCAGCTTAAAAACGCCTGTCCATGTTAGTCTATGGCCTCATGCCCACCATGACGTTTTTGAGCTGTAGATGGCTAAGCTGCAAAAAAAACGCGGGACCAGGGCGTTCTGAAGCTCCAGCAATAGAGCTGTAAAAACGCCAGGCATTAAAAACGCTCAAAAACGCGCTAAAACGCCCTAAAGTAAACATGGACAGGCGTTTTTAAGCTGTAAAAAACACTCAGAAAAGTGACTGTAAAAACGCCAGTGGAAATGAAGCCTAAGGCTGCATTCACATCTGAGCGACAAATCGCCTGTCGCCCGACGCTCATCCCCATTCATGTCTATAGAGACAGTTCACATCTCTGAAACGCCGAACGCCTGTCGCCTGAAAAATAGTCCCGGACCCTTTTTTTCAGGCGACATTGGCGTTCGGCCATAGACATCAATGGGGATGATTTAAAAAAAAAAAATGAATGCGTACGCGGCTTTACTTGTCGCTCAGATGTGAATGCAGCCTTAAAGCCCAGAGAGCATCATGTAGAACAAGGAAACACACCAGGCAGGTCCGCGAGATACTGTTGTGGAGAAGTTTAAAGCCAAATTTGGATACAAAAATATTTCCCAAGCTTTAAACATCCCAAGGAGCACCGTGCAAGCGATAATATTGAAATGGAAGGAGTATCAGACCACTGAAAATCTACCAAGACCTGGCCGTCCCTCTAAACTTTCAGCTCATACAAGGAGAAGACTGATCAGAGATTGATCACTCTGGAGAACTGCAGAGATTTACAGCTTGGGAGACTCTGTCCATAGGACAACAATCAGTCCCTGTATACTGCACAAACTGCAGAGATTTACAGCTGAGGTGGGAAGACTCAGTGTGGTATAATACAGATACTGTTGTGGAGAAGTTTAAAGCCCAAAAATATTTCCCAAGCTTTAAACATCCCAAGGAGCACCGTGCAAGCGATAATATTGAAATGGAAGGAGTATCAGACCACTGAAAATCTACCAAGACCTGGCCGTCCCTCTAAACTTTCAGCTCATACAAGGAGAAGACTGATCAGAGATGCAGCCAGACTGATCACTCTGGAGGAACTGCAGAGATTTACAGCTGAGGTGGGAGACTCTGTCCATAGGACAACAATCAGTCCCTGTATACTGCACAAATCTGCCCCTTATGGAAGAGTGGCAAGAAGAAAGCCATTTCTTAAAGATATCCGTGAAAAGTGTCGTTTAAAGTTTGCCACAAGCCACCTGGGAGACACACCAAACATGTGGAAGAAGGTGCTCTGGTCAGATGAAACCAAAATCCAACTTTTTGGCAACAATGCAAAACATTATGTTTGGCGTAAAAGCAACACAACTCATCACCCTGAACACACCATCCCCACTGTGAAACATGGTGGTGGCAGCATCATGGTTTGGGCCTGCTTTTCTTCAGCAGGGACAGGGAGGATGGTTAAAATTGATGGGAAGATGGATGGAGCCAAATACAGGACCATTCTGGAAGAAAACCTGATGGAGTCTGCAAAAGACCTGAGACTGGGACGGAGATTTGTCTTCCAACAAGACAATGATCCAAAGCATAAAGCAAAATCTACAATGGAATGGTTCACAAATAAACATATCCAGGTGTTAGAATGGCCAAGTCAAAGTCCAGACCTGAATCCAATCGAGAATCTGTGGAAAGAACTGAAAACTGCTGTTCACAAACGCTCTCCATCCAACCTCACTGAGCTCCAGCTGTTTTGCAAGGAGGAATGGGCAAAAATTTCAGTCTCTCGATGTGTAAAACTGATAGGGCCAGATTCAGGTAGATGGGAGCATCTTTGCTCCAGAGTAACGCTTCTCATTTACGTTACTCTGCCGAAATTTTAGCAGCAAGTGCTGTCATTCACGAAGTACTTGCTCCTAAAGTTGCGGCAGCGCATCGCAAATGAGCCGGCGGAATTCAAATTGGGCGGGTACGGGGCGTGTAGTATTTAAACGAAGCGCGATCCCGCCGCGAACGTACTGCGCATGCGTCGAGTGTCAAAACATCCCCGTGCGCATGCTCCAAATTCTGTGAATGAACGTCAATGACGTCACATTCCCATTCATGAACTTTTTACGCAAGCGACGTGATTTTTTTTTTTCCCGACGCGATGACGACGCCTATACCTAACATAGGATACTCCAACCCCATGTAGGTATATCTTCGCGCCGCGTATCCCTTCCGGAAACGTCGTACCGTCATTGCGTCGCGCCGGAATTCGATCGTGAATTGCCGATTTCCGCTCATTAACATATTTTTTGAGCGTAAATCGGCGGGAACGCCCCCGGCGCCATTTTTAAGTTGAAGTAACGATGCGATGGCGAAACTCAGTTACGCTGATCGCATCGGAGCTTCAACCCGGCGTTTCTTGTTTTCTGGATACAGAAAACAGAAACGCCGGCTCAAAGTGACAGTTAGGCTGGCGGATCACTGGATCCGCCAGCCTAACTGTTCCTGAATCTGGCCCATAGAGACATACCCCAAGCGACTTACAGCTGTAATCGCAGCAAAAGGTGGCGCTACAAAGTATTAACTTAAGGGGCTGAATGATTTTGCACGCCCAATTTTTCAGTTTTTTATTTGTTAAAAAAGTTTGAAATATCCAATAAATTTTGTTCCACTTCATGATTGTGTCCCACTTGTTGTTGATTCTTCACAACAAATTACAGTTTTATATCTTTATGTTTGAAGCCTGAAATGTGGCAAAAGGTCGCAAAGTTCAAGGGGGCCGAATACTTTCGCAAGGCACTGTATAGGCAGTCCCCAAGTTACAAACAGGCTAGGGACTGTAGGTTTGTTCTTAAGTCGAATATGTTCGTAAGTCGGAACAGCATGCGCAGAATGGCAGAGACGTCATTTTCCGATGTTCTGTCGAAAGTGCCCCCCCTTAAAAAGTGCCTGCGCATGCGCAGAACGGCAGAGACATCACGCCGCCTCCCGTTCGTAAGTAGGAGTCGTTCGCAAGTCGGATGTTCGTAATATATATATAAAATATACAGGGGCGTTTAAAAAAAAAAAACATTTTCATTTTATTTTACTTAATTTTTTTTATTTTTACACTTTTTTTTATTTATTACATTTTTGATCACTTTTATTCCTATAACAAGGAATGTAAATATCCCTTGTAATAGGAATCACTGTGACAGTTCCTCTTTATGGAGAGATGTGGGGTCAATAAGAGATCGTGAGATCATGAGATCGTGAAAAAAAAATCACCGATCTCATGCCGACAGCTGTGATTGCGGCCTTGTTTAATTCCGGGTAGCCAGACGTCGCGCCCGGGCCTCCGACGATTATAGAGATGACTGGTGACCATCTGGTCACCAGTCATCTCTATGCTTCCCAGCCAGCGGCGGGCAATTCGTTCTCCGGGCCCCTGATGGCACAGGAGAGCCCGGAGAAGCACGGGATGGCGGCGGGAGGGGGGGGACATCCCCTCCCGCTGCCTATAAGAACGACCAAGCTGTGGAACTGCCGCTATGATTGTTCTTATCGTGCACAAAATCGCTGGCAGAAGACGGTGATATCTGAATGATGCCTCTAGCTGCACCCATCATTCAGATATCACCGCACAAAGTCGAGGACGTAATGTGACGTCCTCGGTAGGCAAGTGGTCAATCAGTACAGTTGACGTCCGAAAATACAATAGAAATACACTACAACACATGACATCACTTTCGATTTTTTTTATTCTGTCGTATGAGAATTTTCGTAACTTTATTAGCCTCCCTATTTTTGATATGCGACTATCATGCAAAAAAAGGGATGATTTTTCGTCCAATTTTCGGGTCGTGTGTATGGGCCCATAAGTGAATTTATAATTTTATCTTGACTGTATTCCTTAACCACTAGCCGACCAGCTCACGCAGATATACGGCGGCATGTCCATGTAAAAACTATAGCTGGAGCGCACGTGTTAAATTACATGTCAATGTGAACCAGGGCTTATGATTAGTATCTTTGCCTTGTGTCCTGTTGCCTAGGCCTGGACAAGGGGTGGGCAGGAGGGGAGGCTGCCCTGGGTGAAATGGTTTATTGCAGCAGGGATGGGGGCGCCCTAACCCTAACACTAAGGGAAGGGGGAGGGCACAGTCTGGCATCCTTGTCCCCAAACTGCACGTTGCAATGCAATCTTGCAGGCTTATAAACTAGGAATCCAAAAAAATCTTGCAAGTTTGCTCGAGCTTTATCTCTGTTGAGCGTTAATCATACTTTTGTTTCTGATTGCTTTCCTCCACCCAGTACGATCTCTGTCGCTACACTCGCTGCATTCCGGCTTGGTTAATCAGTCTGTCCTAGTAACCCCTAGTGTATCCTGCTTGTACACGTCAATCTCATTTCGGTGCTTTTTATTACCCCCTGTATGTATCTCATTGCCAGGACTGCTATCAGGGGGGTACATCTGAAAGGATGGCAATCCCCTATTTTTTTTTTTTTTGTTCATCAGCACCCAAAGCCCTCCCTGACCTGTAAGGGGCCAGGTGGTCCCCAGGGGCCTGTATGGCAACCCCCTTTTTTTTGTCAGCACCCAAAGCCCCCCTCCCCTGACCTGTAAGGGGCCCGGATGGCTACCCCCCCTTTTTTTTTCAATCTTTTTCTTGCAGGCCCCCACGCTTCTCAATTCAGGGGCGCCACCCCCCCCGCACTTCTCAATTTGTGCCACTCCCACCCTGCTTCTCAGTCAGCGCCACACCCGCCTCTCAAATTGTGTCGGCCCCCCCTTCTTTACTCCACCTGGGGGCCCGTGAAGCTGTGTAAGGGGCCCCCAAATTCCTGATGGTGGCCCTGCTCATTGCCCATAGCTGCCAACTGTCCCTGGTTTTGAGGAACTGTCCCTAATTTGAAATAAGGTCCCTTTTTCTTCCTCATTTGTCCCTCATTTTGGTCTGATCTGTATAGATGTATATAAAGCGGAGGTTCGGGCAATTTTTTTTTTTTTAAAAGCCAGCAGCTACAAATACGGCAGTTACAGACTTTTAAAAAATTGACATTTACCTGTCCAGCGCACCCGCGATGTCAGCAGCTAGAGGCTGAGCAATCGCTCTGTCCTCGGCTGCTTCCGCCGCCATCCTCGGTGAGGGAATCAGGGAGTGAAGCCTTGCGGCTTCACTGCCCGATTCCCTACTGCGCATGCGCGAGGATCGCGGTGCACCGTCACTGGTCCCCGCTCTCTCCTGGGAACAGTGTTTCCCAGAAGACAGCGGGGGGGGGGGGGGGTGACGTGCCAGGCTGGATTCCCCGCGGGGATCCGAACCCGGAAGTGGTACAAATACCTGCCTCAGACAGGTATCTACACCCCCCCCTTCCCCCTGAAAGGTGCCAAATGTGACACCGGAGAGGGGAGGGATCCAAAAAGCGAAGGTTCACTTTTTGTGACAATAGAGCAGCACTTTAAGGGCAGATTGCAGGCGCTATTTTTAACGCTACAGCACCTGCAATACGCCCTCAGTGTGAAAGGGGTCTAATGCCGCTACACACGATCATTTTTCGGCATGAAAAAAACGTTGTTTTTAAAAAATGTCATGTAAAACGATGGTGTGTGGGCTTCACATCATTTTTCGGGTTCTGAAAAACTACAATTTTATTTTTAGAACATGCTGCATTTTTTAATGTCATATTAAACAATGTCGTTTTTCAGGTTGTAAAAAATTATCGTGTGTGGGCTAAAACGATGTTAAAATCCTGCGCATGCTCAGAAGCAAGTTATGAGACGGGGGCGCTCGTTCTGGTAAAGCTACCGTTCATAATGGAGTGAGCACATTCATCACGCTGGAACAGACAGAAAAGCGCAAATCGTCTTTTACTAACACGGAATCAGCTAAAGCAACCCAAAGGCGAATGGAACTTCCCCTTTAGAGTGCCGTCGTACGTGTTGTACATCGCCGCGCTTTGTTCTACACTTTTCAAAAGCGATGGTGTGTGGGCAACATCGTTTTTAATGATGAAGTTGGAAAAACTTTGTTTTTAGGACATGATGAAAAACTTTGTTTTTTTTCATGCCGAAAATTGTTTGTGTGTTCGCGGCATTAGTGTCCCGCTGATCCTGAACCTTGTAAATAAAGTATGTCATCCTAACATTTTTGCCTCCAAATCCTGTCCCCTCTTCATTAAATCGCAGACTGTTTATCTACATAGATAAGACTTGGCCTGGTTTCCAAAGAATGGGTGAAGTAGATTACATGTCACAGACATTACAAATGACCGAGCCGTCACCTTATTTTTGTTGGGCGTTCAAAGTTGATAAAAATAAGCTGAATATATTACTCATAGAGCAATCATACCAAAGGTATAAACAGCTTTTAATTCCTGGTGCAATGGAAGGTTATGAGGAAAGAAATATAGAAGCAGCTGTTGGTGACCTCCCTGTTTCTAGACATGTGCAGTTCGTTTCCTTCCAAATAGAATTTTTTTCCGGAAATTTGGATGTATCTGAATTTCCGAATCACAATAGTAATGCATGTAAACAGATCTGAAATGATGAAGCAACATTTTGAGCGAAATTGCAATTGGGATTGTTTTCGAATCGAATTTGAATGGTTATCGAATTTGAATTCAAATCGTTTTTCGAATTTGAATAATTTTTTCATCGAATTTGAATTTCCGAATAAAATATAATATACAATAAAGGAATAGAATAGAACATAAGATAAAACATTCGAATATAATAGAGTAAAACAGAACATGATATAAAATAAAACAATAGAAAAAAATAAAACAAAATAAAGGGATAGAATAGAAAAGAATATAAAACAGAACAAAATAGAATGGGCACAGGTCAGGCTGAATTGATGGGAAACTGGCTGCATTTGGGGGGAAATTGGTTGCATTCGGGTGGGAAACTGGCTGCATTTGGGGATGGAAACTGGCTGCATTTGAGGGAGAAACTGTCGGCATTTGGGGGGAAACTGGCTGCATTTGAGGGGAAACTGGCTGCATTTGAGGGGAAACTGGCTGCATTTGAGGGGAAACTGGCTGCATTTGAGGGGAAACTGGCTGCATTTGGGGGGAAACTGGCTGCATTTGGGGGGAAAACTGGCTGCATTTGATGGGAAAACTGGCTGCATTTGATGGGAAAACTGGCTGCATTTGATGGGAAAACTGGCTGCATTTGATGGGAAAACTGGCTGCATTTGATGGGAAAACTGGCTGCATTTGATGGGAAACTGGCTGCATTTGATGGGAAAACTGGCTGCATTTGATGGGAAAACTGGCTGCATTTGATGGGGAAACTGGCTGCATTTGAGGGGGAAACTGGCTGCATTTGAGGGGGAAACTGGCTGCATTTGAGGGGGAAACTGGCTGCATTTGAGGGGGAAACTGGCTGCATTTGAGGGGGAAACTGGCTGCATTTGAGGGGAAACTGGCTGCATTTGGGGGGAAACTGGTTGCGTTTGGGAGGGAAACTGGTTGCGTTTGGGAAGAAACTGGTTGCATTTGGGGGGGAAACTGGCTGCATTTGGGGGGGAAACTGGCTGCATTTGAGGGGGAACTGGTTGCGTTTGGGGGGAAATTGGTTGCATTCGGGTGGGAAACTGGCTGCATTTGGGGATGGAAACTGTCTGCATTTGGGGATGGAAACTGGCTGCATTTGGGGGGAAACTGCCTGCATTTGAGGGGAAAACTGGCTGCATTTGAGGGGAAAACTGGCTGCATTTGAGGGGGAAACTGGCTGCATTTGGGTGGAAAACTGGCTGCATTTGGGGGGGAAACTGGCTGCATTGGGGGGGGACTGGCTGCATTTGGGGGGAAGCTGGCTGTATTTGGGGGGGGGGGGGGACTGGCTGCATTTGGGGGGAAAGCTGGTTGCATTTGGGGGGAAACTGGTTGCGTTTGGGTGGGAAACTGGCTGCATTTGGGAAGAAACTGGTTGCATTTGGGGGAAAACTGGCTGCATTTGGGGGGAAACTGGTTGCGTTTGGGAGGGAAACTGGCTGCATTTGGGAAGAAACTGGTTGCATTTGGGGGGGAAACTGGCTGCATTTGGGGGGGAAACTGGCTGCATTTGAGGGGAACTGGTTGCGTTTGGGGGGAAATTGGTTGCATTCGGGTGGGAAACTGGCTGCATTTGGGGATGGAAACTGTCTGCATTTGAGGAGAAACTGGCTGCATTTGGGGGGAAACTGCCTGCATTTGAGGGGAAAACTGGCTGCATTTGAGGGGAAAACTGGCTGCATTTGAGGGGAAAACTGGCTGCATTTGAGGGGGAAACTGGCTGCATTTGGGTGGAAAACTGGCTGCATTTGGGGGGGAAACTGGCTGCATTGGGGGGGGACTGGCTGCATTTGGGGGGAAGCTGGCTGTATTTGGGGGGGGGGGACTGGCTGCATTTGGGGGGAAAGCTGGTTGCATTTGGGGGGAAACTGGTTGCGTTTGGGTGGGAAACTGGCTGCATTTGGGAAGAAACTGGTTGCATTTGGGGGGAAAACTGGCTGCATTTGGGGGGGAAACTGGCTGCATTTGGGGGGGAAACTGGCTGCATTTGGGGGGGAACTGGTTGCGTTTGGGGGGAAATTGGTTGCATTCGGGTGGGAAACTGGCTGCATTTGGGGATGGAAACTGACTGCATTTGAGGGAAAAACTGTCTGCATTTGGGGGGAAACTGGCTGCATTTGAGGAGAAACTGGCTGCATTTGAGGAGAAACTGGCTGCATTTGGGGGGAAACTAGCTGCATTTGAGGGGAAAACTGGCTGCATTTGTGGGGAAACTGGCTGCATTTGGGGGAAAACTGGCTGCATTTGGGGGAAAACTGGCTGCATTTGGGGGGGAAACTGGCTGCATTTGAGGGGAAAACTGGCTGCATTTGTGGGGAAACTGGCTGCATTTGTGGGGAAACTGGCTGCATTTGATGGGAAAACTGGCTGCATTTGATGGGAAAACTGGCTGCATTTGATGGGAAAACTGGCTGCATTTGATGGGAAAACTGGCTGCATTTGATGGGAAAACTGGCTGCATTTGATGGGAAAACTGGCTGCATTTGATGGGAAAACTGGCTGCATTTGAGGGGAAAACTGGCTGCATTTGAGGGGAAAACTGGCTGCATTTGAGGGGAAACTGGCTGCATTTGGGTGGAAAACTGGCTGCATTTGGGGGGGGGGGAAACTGGCTGCATTTGGGGGGGGACGACTGGCTGCATTTAGGGGCAAGCTGGCTGTATTTGGGGGGAACACTGGCTGCCTTTGGGGGGAAACGGGTTGCATTTGGGTGGGAAACTGGCTGCATTTGGGGAGAAACTGGCTGTATTTGGGGGGGAACTGGTTGCATTTGGGTGGGAAACTGGCTGCATTTAGGGGGAAACTGGCTGCATTTGAGGGGGAAACTGGCTGCATTTGGGGGGGAAACTGGCTGCATTTGGGGGGGAACTGGCTGTATTTGAGGGGGAAACTGGTTGCATTTGGGTGGGAAACTGGCTGCATTTGGGGAGAAACTGGCTGTATTTGGGGGGGAACTGGTTGCATTTGGGTGGGAAACTGGCTGCATTTAAGGGGAAACTGGCTGCATTTGGGGGGAAAACTGGCTGCATTTGGGGGGGGGGGAAACTGGCTGCATTTGGGGGGGAACTGGTTGCATTTGGGTGGGAAACTGGCAGCATTTAGGGGGAAACTGGCTGCATTTGAGGGGGAAACTGGCTGCATTTGGGGAGAAAACTGGCTGTATTTGGGGGGAAACTGGCTGCATTTGAGGGCAAAACTGGCTGCATTTGAGGGGGAAAGTGGCTGCATTTGAAGGGAAACTGGCTGCATTTGGGTGGAAAACTGGCTGCACTTGGGGGAAACTGGCTGCATTTGGGGGGAAACTGGCTGCATTTGAGAGGAAACTGGCTGCATTTGGGTGGAAAACTGGCTTCTTTTGGGGGGGAAACTGGCTGCATTTGGGGGGAAACTGGCTATATTTGGGGGGGGGAAACTGGCTGCATTTGAGGGGAAAACTGGCTGCATTTGGGTAAAAAACTGGCTGCATTTGGGGGGGGGGGGGGAACTGGCTGCATTTGAGAGGAAACTGGCTGCATTTGGGTGGAAAACTGGCTGCATTTGGGTGGAAAACTGGCTGCATTTGGGTGGAAAACTGGCTGCATTTGGGTGGAAAACTGGCTGCATTTGGGTGGAAAACTGGCTGCATTAGGGGGGAAACTGGCTGCATTTGAGGGGAAACTGGCTGCATTTGGGTGGAAAACTGGCTGCATTAGGGGGGAAACTGGCTGTATTTGGGGGGAAAACTGGCTGCATTTGGGAGGAAACTGGCTGCATTTGGGGGAAAACTGGCTGCATTTGGGGGGAAAACTGGCTGCATTTGGGGGGAAAACTGGCTGCATTTGGGGGAAACTGGCTGTATTTGGGGGGGAACTGGTTGCATTTGGGTGGGAAACTGGCTGCATTTAAGGGGAAACTGGCTGCATTTGGGGGGAAAACTGGCTGCATTTGGGGGGGGGGGAACTGGCTGCATTTGAAAGGAAACTGGCTGCATTTGGGTGGAAAACTGGCTGCATTAGGGGGGAAACTGGCTGCATTTGAGGGGAAACTGGCTGCATTTGGGTGGAAAACTGGCTGCATTTGGGTGGAAACTGGCTGTATTTGGGGGGAAAACTGGCTGCATTTGGGGGGAAAACTGGCTGCATTTGGGAGGAAACTGGCTGTATTTGGGGGGAAAACTGGCTGCATTTGGGGGGAAAACTGGCTGCATTTGGGGGAAAACTGGCTGCATTTGGGGGGAAAACTGGCTGTATTTGGGGGGGAACTGGTTGCATTTGGGTGGGAAACTGGCTGCATTTGGGGGGAAAACTGGCTGCATTTGGGGGAAAACTGGCTGCATTTGGGGGGAAAACTGGCTGCATTTGGGGGGAAAACTGGCTGCATTTGGGGGGAAAACTGGCTGCATTTGGGGGGGGGAACTGGCTGCATTTGAGAGGAAACTGGCTGCATTTGGGTGGAAAACTGGCTGCATTAGGGGGGAAACTGGCTGCATTTGAGGGGAAACTGGCTGCATTTGGGTGGAAAACTGGCTGCATTAGGGGGGAAACTGGCTGTATTTGGGGGGAAAACTGGCTGCATTTGGGGGAAAACTGGCTGCATTTGGGAGGAAACTGGCTGTATTTGGGGGGAAAACTGGCTGCATTTGGGGGGAAAACTGGCTGCATTTGGGGGGAAAACTGGCTGCATTTGGGGGGAAAACTGGCTGCATTTGGGGGAAAACTGGCTGCATTTGGGGGAAACTGGCTGCATTTGGGGAGAAACTGGTTGCATTTGGGTGGGAAACTGGCTGCATTTGGGGGGGGGGGGGAACTGGCTGCATTTGAGGAGAAACTGGCTGCATTTGAGGGGAAACTGGCTGCATTTGGGGGGGGGACTGGCTGCATTTGAGGGAGAAACTGTCTGCATTTGAGGGAGAAACTGTCTGCATTTGGGGGGAAACTGGCTGCATTTGAGGGGAAACTGGCTGCATTTGAGGGAGAAACTGTCTGCATTTGGGGGGAAACTGTCTGCATTTGGGGGGAAACTGGCTGCATTTGGGGGGGAAACTGGCTGCATTTGAGGGGAAACTGGCTGCATTTGGGGGGAAACTGGCTGCATTTGAGGGGAAACTGGCTGCATTTGGGGGGAAACTGGCTGCATTTGAGGGGAAACTGGCTGCATTTAATGGGCACAGTGGCAGCAATTGATGTGTTTTTTTTTTTTTTTACTTTTGTTTGCGCCCCCACCAAAATGTTTTAGCACCAGCCGCCACTGCTCTCCTCTATGTCAAGGCCAAGCAGTGTCCAGCAGGACCACGTTAGGATTTAAGGGGACACAATAAGATGTGATATGATGGATAAAATGTAAATTCTGGGATAGGCTCATCACAATCGGGATGGCTTAGGGGTTTGAATCATCTAATACTCTCACTCTGTGTCACTAATGACTATTTTGTTGTAGCAACCCTAAATAATCCCAATTTACAATTATATCTTCCTTTCCAGCCAACATAAATGATGGACAGAAAGGGATATGGATGTCAGATCATTTTGTTTGGAGGGAACATAAGAACAAAACGAGATACCAGAAGAGAAGTTTAATGACTGAATCTGAGGAACCTACTCCAACTGTATCTGAGAATTCACACTATACAGAGACTGGGGGGTCTACTCCAACTGTATCAGAGAATACACACTACACTGAATCTGAGGGACCTACTCCAACTGTATCTGAGAATACACACTACACAGAGACTGGGGGGTCTACTGCAACTGTATCAGAGAATACACACTACACTGAATCTCAGGAACCTACTCCAACTGTATCTGAGAATACACACTACACAGAGACTGGGGGGTCTACTCCAACTGTATTCGAGAATACACACTACACTGAATCTGAGGAACTTACTCCAACTGTATCAGAGAATACACACTACACAGAGACTGGGGGGTCTACTCCAACTGTATTCGAGAATACACACTACACTGAATCTGAGGAACTTACTCCAACTGTATCAGAGAATACACACTACACCGAATCAGAGGAACCTACTCCAACTGTATCCGAGAATACACACTACACTGATTCTGAGGAACCTACTCCAACTCTATCCGAGAATACACACTACACTGAATCTGAGGAACCTACTATAACTGTATCTGTGAATACACACTACACCGAACCTGAGGAACCTACTACAACTGTATCAGAGAATACACACTACACTGTATCTGAGGAACCTACTCCAACTGCATCCGAAAATACACATTACACAGAGACTGGGGGGTCTACTCCAACTGTAACCGAGACTACACACTACACTGAATCTGAGGGACCTACTCCAACTGTATCCAAAAATACACACTACACAGAGACTGGGGGGTCTACTCCAACTGTATCCCAGAATACACACTACACCAAATCTGAGGGACCTACTCCAACTGTATCCAAGAATACACACAACACTGGATCAGAGGAACCTACTACAACTGTATCCGAGAATACACACTACACTGAATCTGAGGGACCTACTCCAACAGTACCTGATAATACACATTACACAGAGACTGGGAGGTCTACTCCAATTGTATCTGAGGATACACACTATACTGAATCTGAGGGATCTACTACAAGTGAACTTGAGAATACACACTACACCGAAAATGGGGGAACTATTCAAACTGTATCTAAGGATACACCTCACTCTGAATCTGAGGGACCTACTCTAACTGTTTCGGAGAACACACACAACACTAAAGTTGGGGGAACTACTTCAACTGTATCTGATAATATTCACCACATTGAAACTGAGAGGTCTACTCTAAATGTACTCAAGAATACACACTACTCTGAATCTGGGGAACCTTCTACAACTGTACCTGAGTATACACACCACACTGAAACTGGTGCAACTACTCCAACTGTACTTGAGATTACACACCACACTGCATCTGAGGGACCTACTACAACTGTATCTGATAATACACGCTACACTGAATCTGAGGGACCTACTCCAATTGTATCTGAGAATACACACTACACTGAATCTGAGGGATCTACTCCAACTGTCTCTGAGAAAATGCACTACACTGAATCTGAGGGACCTACTCCAACAGTTTTTGAGAATACGCACTACACAGAGTCTGGTGGAACTATTAAAACTGTATCTGAGGATACACCTCACTCTGAATCCGAGAGACCTACTCTAACTGTGCCGGCGAACACACACAACACTGAAGTTGGGGAAACGACTTCAACTGTATCTGAGAATACTCACCACACTGAAACTGAGAGGTCTACTCTAAATGTACCCAAGAATACACACTACTATAAATCTGAGAAACCTACTACAACTCTATCTAAGAATACACACCACACTGAAACTGGTGCAACTACTCCAACTGTACCTAAAATTACACACCACACTGCATCTGAGGAACCTACTACAACTGTATCTGATAATACACACTACACTGAATCTGAGGGACCTACTCCAATTGTATCTGATAATACACACTACACTGAATCTGAGGGACCTACTTCAATTGTATCTGAGAATACACACTACACTGAATCTGAGGGACCTACTTCAATTGTATCTGAGAATACACACTACACTGAATCTGAGGGACCTACTTCAATTGTTTCTGAGAATACACACTACACTGAATCTGAGGGACCTACTACAACTGTACCTGAGAATGAGCACTACACTGAATCTGAGGGATCTACTCCAACAGTATCTGAGAATACTCACTACACTGAATCTGAGGAACCTACTACAACTGTACATGAGTATACACACTACACTGAAACTGGGGGAACTATTCAAACTGTATCAGAGAATACACACAACTCTGAATCTAAGGGACCTACTCCAACTGTACCCAAAAATACACACCAAAGTAAAATTGGGGAATCTACTCTAACTGCATCTGACAATACACACCACACTGAAACCAAAGGGTCTACTCCAAATGTACCAGAGAATACATACCAAACTGAAACTGGGAAAACCACTCCAACTGTTTCTGAAAACATCCACACCACCAATACTAGGGGAACAACTTCTACAATAAATGGGAAAACATTCTACAGTACAAATGAGAGTTCTACTCCCACTATAAGTAACAAAACATTCCCCACAGCAAAGGAGAGATCTACTCTTACCACAAGTGAGAATATATTCAACACTACAACTGAAAGACCTACACTTACCATAAATCATAATACCTTTCCAGCCCCAACTGAGGAAATCCCAAGTACAATAGATGAGAATGGATTACACACCACAACTAAAAGATCTACTCCTAACATAAGTGACGGTACATTACACACTGTCACTGAGAAAGTTACTGCAACTATTAGTGAGAAAACATTTCACACTACAAATGAAATATCTACTCCTACCATGAGTGAGAAAACATTCCACACCACTGTGATATCCATTCCTACCATAAGTGAACATACATTCCACAACACAAGTGAGGGATCCATTCATACCATAAGTGAAAACATATTCTACTCTACTACTCAGAGAGATAGTTCTAACATTAGCAAGAATAAATTCCACTCTACAACTAAGAAATCTATTCCAACCACAACTAAAAATGTATTGAACGCTACTACTCAGATTTCTAGTTCTACTATGAGTGAGAATACATTCCACACCGCAACTGAGAGATTTATTCCTACAATAAGTGAGAACACATTCCACACTACAACTGAGAGCTCTACTTCTACCTTATATGAAAATACATTCAACACTGCAACTGAGAGACCTACACCTACTATAAGTGAAAGTATGTCCAATTCTACTATTCAGAGATCTACTCCTACCATAAGTGACAATACATTCCATTCTACAACTGAGAGATCTACTCCTACCACAAGTGAGAATACATTTCACTCTACAACCGAGAGATCTACTCCTACCACAAGTGAAAATTATTATATATCTACTATTCAGATGTCTAGTTCTACCGTAAGTGAGAATACATTCCAGACCACAACTGAGAGATCCATTCCCACCAAACGTGAGAATACATTTCGCACTACAACTGAGAGATCTACTCCTACCGTAAGTGAGACTATATCCCACACCAAACCTGAGAGATCTACACCTACCATAAGTGAGCCTACATTCTACACTACAACTGAGATATATACTCCTACCATAACTAAGAATACATTCCACCCTACAACTGAGATATCTACTCACACAATAAGTGAGCATACATTCCACACCATAACTGAGAGATCTACTTCTACCACAAGTGAGAAGATATTGCACACTGCAACTGAGAGATCTGCTTCTACTATAAGTGAGAATACATTCCACACCACAAGTGAGATATCTACGCCTACCATAAGTGAGAATACATTCCACACCACAACTGAGAGATCTACACCTACAATAAGTGAGAATACATTCCACACCACAAGTGAGATATCTACGCCTACCATAAGTGAGAATACATTCCACACCACAACTGAGAGATTTACACCTACCATAAGTGAGAATACATTCCACACCACAACTAAGAGATCTACACCTACAATAAGTGAGAATACATTCCACGCTACATCTGAGAGATCTACACCTACCATAAGTGAGAATACATTCCACACCACAACTGAGAGATCTACGCCTACGATAAGTGAGAATACATTCCACACCACAACTGAGATATCCACACCTACCATAAGTGAGAATACATTCCACTCCACAACTGAGAGATCTACACCTACCATAAGTGAGCATCCATTCCACGCCACAACTAAGATACCCACACCTACCATAAGTGAGAATACATTCCACACCACAACTGAGAGCTCTATGCCTACCATAAGTGAGCATACGTTCCATACCACAACTGAAAGATCTACTCCTACTATAAGTGAGAGTACATTCCACACTACAAATGAGATATCCACACCTACCACAAGTGAGAATACATTCCATGCTACATCTAAGAGATCTACGCCTACGATAAGTGAGAATACATTCCACACCACAACTGAGAGCTCTATGCCTACCATAAGTGAGCATACGTTCCATACTACAACTGAAAGATCTACTCCTACCATAAGTGAGAATACATTCCACGCTACATCTGAGAGATCTACGCCTACTATAAGTAAAATTACATTCCACACCACAACTGAGAGCTCTATGCCTACCATAAGTGAGCATACGTTCCATACTACAACTGAAAGATCTACTCCTACCATAAGTGAGAATACATTCCACGCTACATCTGAGAGATCTATGCCTACCATAAGTAAGAATACATTCCACACCACAACTGAGAGCTCTATGCCTACCATAAGTGAGCATACGTTCCATACTACAACTGAAAGATCTACTCCTACCATAAGTGAGAATACATTCCACGCTACATCTGAGAGATCTATGCCTACCATAAGTAAGAATACATTCCACACCACAACTGAGAGCTCTATGCCTACCATAAGTGAGCGTACGTTCCATACTACAACTGAAAGATCTACTCCTACCATAAGTGAGAATACATTCCACTCCACAACTGAGAGATCTACGCCTACCATAAGTGAGAATACATTCCACACCACAACTGAGAGATCTACGCCTACCATAAGTGAGAATACATTCCACACCACAACTGAGAGATCTTCGCCTACCATAAGTGAGAATACATTCCACACTACAAGTGAGAGATCTACTCCTACCATAAGTGAAAATACATTCCACGCTACATCTGAGAGATCTACACCCACTATACGTGAGAATACATTCCATACCACAACTGAGAGATCTACTCCTACCATAAGTGAGAATACATTCCATGCTACATCTGAGAGATCTATGCCTACAATAAGTGAGAATACATTCCACACCACAACTGAGAGATCTACGCTTACCATAAGTGAGAATACATTCTACACCACAACTGAGAGATCTACGCCTACCATAAGTGAGAATACATTCCACACCACAAGTGAGAGATCTACACCTACGATAAGTGAGAATACATTCCACACCACAACTGAGAGATCTACTCCTACCATAAGTGAGAATACATTCCACACCACAAGTGAGAGATCTACTCCTACCATAAGTGAGAATACATTCCACGCTACATCTGAGAGATCTACACCTACGATAAGTGGGAATACATTCCACACCACAACTGAGAGATCTACTCCTACCATAAGTGAGAATACATTCCACACCACAAGTGAGAGATCTACTCTTACCATAAGTGAAAATACATTCCACGCTACACGCCTCGATAAGTGAGAATACATTCCACACCACAACTGACAGATCTACGCCTACCATAAGTGAGAATACATTCCACACCACAACTGACAGATCTACGCCTACCATAAGTGAGAATACATTCCACACTACACCTGAGAGATCGACGCCTACCATAAGTGAGAATACATTCCACAGCACAAGTGAGAGATCTACTCCTACCATAAGTGAGAATACATTCCACACCACAACTGAGAGATCTACGCCTACGATAAGTGAGAATACATTCCACACCACAAGTGAGAGATCTACTCCTACCATAAGTGAGCATACGTTCCATACCACAACTGAGAGATCTACGCCTGCCATAAGTGAGAATACATTCCACACCACAACTGAGAGATCTTCGCCTACCATAAGTGAGAATACATTCCACACTACAAGTGAGAGATCTACTCCTACCATAAGTGAAAATACATTCCACGCTACATCTGAGAGATCTACACCCACTATACGTGAGAATACATTCCATACCACAACTGAGAGATCTACTCCTACCATAAGTGAAAATACATTCCACGCTACATCTGAGAGATCTACGCCTACGATAAGTGAGAATACATTCCACACCACAACTGACAGATCTACGCCTACCATAAGTGAGAATACATTCCACACTACACCTGAGAGATCAACGCCTACCATAAGTGAGAATACATTCCACAGCACAAGTGAGAGATCTACTCCTACCATAAGTGAGAATGCATTCCACACCACAACTGAGAGATCTACGCCTACGATAAGTGAGAATACATTCCACACCACAAGTGAGAGATCTACTCCTACCATAAGTGAGAATACATTCCACACCACAAGTGAGAGATCTACTCCTACCATAAGTGAGAATACATTCCACTCCACAACTGAGAGATCTACGCCTACCATAAGTGAGAATACATTCCACACCACAACTGAGAGATCTACGCCTACCATAAGTGAGCATACGTTCCATACCACAACTGAGAGATCTACGCCTACCATAAGTGAGAATACATTCCATACCACAATTGAGAGATCTACGCCTACCATAAGTGAGAATACATTCCACACCACAACTGAGAGATCTACTCCTACCATAAGTGAGAATACATTTCACACCACAACTGAGAGATCTTCGCCTACCATAAGTGAGAATACATTCCACACTACAAGTGAGAGATCTACTCCTACCATAAGTGAAAATACATTCCACGCTACATCTGAGAGATCTACACCCACTATACGTGAGAATACATTCCATACCACAACTGAGAGATCTACTCCTACCATAAGTGAGAATACATTCCACGCTACATCTGAGAGATCTATGCCTACGATAAGTGAGAATACATTCCACACCACAAGTGAGAGATCTACTGCTACCATAAGTGAGAATACATTCCACGCTACATCTGAGAGATCTACACCCACTATACGTGAGAATACATTCCACACCACAACTGAGAGATCTACTCCTACCATAAGTGAGAATACATTCCACTCCACAACTGAGAGATCTACGCCTACCATAAGTGAGAATACATTCCACACCACAACTGAGAGATCTACGCCTACCATAAGTGAGCATACGTTCCACACCACAAGTGAGAGATCTACTCCTACCATAAGTGAGAATACATTCCACGCTACACCTGAGAGATCGACGCCTACGATAAGTGAGAATACATTCCACACCACAACTGAGAGATCTACTCCTACCATAAGTGAGAATACATTCCACTCCACAACTGAGAGATCTACGCCTACCATAAGTGAGAATACATTCCACACCACAACTGAGAGATCTACGCCTACCATAAGTGAGCATACGTTCCATTCCACAATTAAAAGATCTACGCCTACCATAAGTAAGAATACATTCCACACCACAACTGAGAGATCTTCGCCTACCATAAGTGAGAATACATTCCACACTACAAGTGAGAGATCTACTCCTACCATAAGTGAAAATACATTCCACGCTACATCTGAGAGATCTACAGCCACTATACGTGAGAATACATTCCATACCACAACTGAGAGATCTACTCCTACCATAAGTGAGAATACATTCCACGCTACATCTGAGAGATCTATGCCTACCATAAGTGAGAATACATTCCACACCACAACTGAGAGATCTACGCTTACTATAAGTGAGAATACATTCCACACCACAACTGAGAGATCTACTCCTACCATAAGTGAGAATACATTCCAGGCTACATCTGAGAGATCTACGCCTACCATAAGTGAGAATACCTTCCACACCACAAGTGAAAGATCTACGCCTACCATAAGTGAGAATACATTCCACACCACAACTGAGAGATCTACACCTACCATAAGTGAGAATACATTCCACACCACAACTGAGAGATCTACTCCTACCATAAGTGAGAATATATTCCACACTACATCTGAGAGATCTACGCCTACCATAAGTGAGTATACATTCCACACCACAAGTGAGAGATCTACGCCTACCATAAGTGAGAATACATTCCACACCACAACTGAGAGATCTACTCCTACCATAAGTGAGAATACATTCCACACCACAACTGAGAGATCTACTCCTACCATAAGTGAGAATACATTCCACACTACATCTGAGAGATCTACGCCTACCATAAGTGAGTATACATTCCACACCACAAGTGAGAGATCTACGCCTACCATAAGTGAGTATACATTCCACACCACAACTGAGAGATCTACTCCTACCATAAGTGAGAATACATTCCACGCTACATCTGAGAGATCTACGCCTACCATAAGTGAGAATACATTCCACACCACAAGTGAGAGATCTACTCCTACCATAATTGACAATACATTCCACACCACAAGTGAGAGATCTACGCCTACCATAAGTGAGAATACATTCCACACAGCAACTGAGAGATCTACTCCTATCATAAGTGAGCATACGTTCCACACTACAACTGAAAAATCTACTCCTACCATAAGTGAGAGTACATTCCATACCACAACTGAGATATCACCTACGCTAAGTGAGAATACATTCCATACTACACCTCAGAGGTCTACACCTACCCTAAGTGAGAATACATTCCACACCACAACAGAAAGACCTACTCCTACTATAAGTGAAAATTCATTGCACACTACAACTGAGAGATCTGTTCGTACTATAAGTGAAAGTATATTCCACTCTACTACTCAAACATCTACACCTACCGTAAGTGAGAATACATTCCACACCACAAATAAAATATCTACTCCTACCATAAGTGAAGCTATATTTCAGTCCACTAATCAGAGATCTATTCCTACCATAAGTGAGAATACATTCCATACCACAACTGAGAGATCTACTCCTACGATAAGTGAGAATACATTCCACGCTACATCTGAGAAATCTACGCCTACCATGAGTGAAACTATATTCCAGTCCACTAATCCGAGATCTACTCTTACCATAAGTGAAAATACATTCCAAACTGCAACTGTGAGATCTTTTAATACCATAAATTCAAGTACATACCACTCTACTACTCAGAGATCTACCCCTACCATAAACGAGAATACATTCCCAGCCACATCTGAGAGATATGCCACCATAACTAAAAATACATTCTACACTACTTATCAGAGATCTACTTCTGCTATAAGCGAGAATATTTTCCACACCACAACTGAGAAACCTAATCCTATCATAAGTGAGGATACGTTCCACACAACGACAGAGAGGTTTTCTCCCACCATAAGTAAAAGGACAGCCCACCCTACAACTGAAAAATCCAAAGCTACTACGAGGATGATTACCACTGAGAGCAGTGGTACCACCAATCAAGATACATTCTATTCTTCAACTGTGGAAAGTGGAACTATACACACACTCCACACCCCACCAGGAATATCATCTTCAGCTTTAATTTCTGGATCTTCCCATATAACAACTGAAAGCCAGAGTACTGAGATATCGAAGACAACAGAGTCTACAACCCTGCCACATACGAGTAAGTATGACTATCTGTACACTTTTGTAGCGCTACCACCATAGAAGCTGTTTAGTAGATGCCAGGATCCTTTTCCCAGTAATTTCCTCACAGCCAGGCATACAGTACAGTTACAATCACTCTTCAGATTCAATAAACTGTCTTAAGGCTCATACACACGGTCCGACTTCAAACAAACTTTTCCTTGTATTTTTGTTTGAAGGGCGTGGCCGTGAACTTGGTATGCATACACACGGCAGGACTTTTTCAATAAACTTTCCCAAAATCACGTGTTTTTTTTCAGCTCTTGGTCAACTTCTGCTATTGTTGGTTGTTTGTCCAATGAAGCGTACACACGCTCGGATTTTTTTGAAAACGTGCTCATTTTGAAGTTTGTTGTCAAAAAGTTTGACCGTGTCTATGGGCCTTAAAGCGGGGGTTCACCCTAAAAAAATTATTACATCCAGCATACTAAGCACATTTACTGTATGCAGGTCTTTTTTTCTTTTTTTTATCCGTACATACCATTGTATTGTCAGTTTGTCCAGGGCTTCCGGGTTCTGACTGCGGGAGTGGGCGTTCCTATCCTTCGGTTAGATGATTGACAGCAGGAGTGGGCGTTCCTATCCTTCGGTTAGATGATTGACGGCGGGAGTGGGCGTTCCTATCCCTTGGTTAGATGATTGACGGCGGGAGTGGGCGTTCCTATCCCTGTCTCAGGGTTCTGATGACAGTGGGAGTGGGCGTTCCTATCCTTCGGTTAGATGACTGCTGGCGGGAGTGGGCGTCCTATCCTTTGGTAAGATGACTGACGGCGGGAGTGCGCGTTCCTATCCTTCGGTTAGATGACTGCTGGCGGGAGTGGGCGTTCCTGTCCTTCGGTTAGATGACTGACGACGGGAGTGGGCGTTCCTATCCTTCGGTTAGATGACTGCTGGCGGGAGTGGGCGTCCTATCCTTTGGTAAGATGACTGACGGCGGGAGTGGGCGTTCCTGTCCTTCGGTTAGATGACTGCTGGCGGGAGTGGGCGTTCCTGTCCTTCGGTTAGATGACTGACGGCGGGAGTGGGCGTTCCTATCCTTCAGTTAGATGATTGACAGCAGGAGTGGGCGTTCCTATCCTTCGGTTAGATGATTGACGGCTTGTGAAACAGTTCCCCTGTCGCACAACGCACGTCAACAGATTTCCGGAAATAGCCGAGCACTATACGGCGCCTGTGCAGTCAGCTCTACACGGCGGGCACAGGTGCCGTATAGTGCCGACTCGCAAGTCGGCTATTTCCGGAAATCTGGTGACGCGCATTGTGCGACAGGGGAACTGTTTCACAAGCCGTCAGTCATCTAACCGAAGGATAGGAAAGCCCACTCCCGCCGTCAATCATCCAACCGAAAGATAGGAACGCCCACTCCCGCCGTCAGTCATCTAACCGAAGGATAGGAACGCCCACTCCCACTGTCAGTCATCTAACCGAAGGATAGGAAAGCCCACTCCCGCCGTCAATCATCCAACCGAAAGATAGGAACGCCCACTCCCGCCGTCAGTCATCTAACCGAAGGATAGGAACGCCCACTCCCGCCGTCAGTCATCTAACCAAAGGATAGGAACGCCCACTCCCGCCGTCAGTCATCTAACCAAAGGATAGGAACGCCCACTCCCGCCGTCAGTCATCTAACCGAAGGACAGGAACGCCCACTCCCGCCAGCAGTCATCTAACCGAAGGGTAGGAACGCCCACTCCCGCCGTCAGTCATCTTACCAAAGGATAGGACGCCCACTCCCGCCAGCAGTCATCTAACCGAAGGACAGGAACGCCCACTCCCACCAGCAGTCATCTAACCGAAGGGTAGGAACGCCCACTCCCGCCGTCAGTCATCATACCAAAGGATAGGACGCCCACTCCCGCCAGCAGTCATCTAACCGAAGGATAGGAACGCCCACTTCCACTGTCATCAGAACCCTGAGACAGGGATAGGAACGCCCACTCCCGCAGTCATCAAAACGCGGAAGCCCTGGACAAACTGAGAATATAACGATATGTACAGATAAAAAAGAAAAAAAAGAACTGCATACAGTAAATGTGGTTAGTATGCTTAGTATGCTGGATGCAATTATTAGAAATTTTGATGCTTAAACCACTTAAGGACCCCGTCACGCCGATATACTTTGGCAGAATGGCACGGCTGGGCACAAGCACGTACCTGTACGTCCTCTTTAAGTGCCCAGCTGTGAGGTCGCGAGCGCGCCGGCGCGCTCACAACCCGGTCCGAAGCTCCGTGACCGCACCCGTGGACCCGAACACCGCTGGTGTCCCACGATCGGTCACCAGAGCTGAAGAACGGGGAGAGGTGAGTGTAAACAAACCTTCCCCGTTCTTCATTGTGGCAATGTCAGTGATCGTGTGTTCCCTGATAAAGGGTAAGACGATCACTGACGTCACACGTCCAGCCCCGCCCCCCTACAGTTAGAAACACATATGAGGTCACACTTAACCCCTACAGGGCCCCCTAGTGGTAAACTCCCAAACTGCAATTGTCATTTTCACAGTAATCAGTGCATTTTTATAGCACTTTTCGCTGTGAAAATTACAATGGTCCTAAAAATGGGTCAAAATTGTCCGATGTGTCCGTCATAATGTCGCAGTCACAAAAAAAATCGCTACTTGCCGCCATTAGTAGTAAAAAAAAAATTATTAATAAAAATGCAATAAAACTATCCCCTATTTTGTAAACGCTATAAATATTGCGCAAACCAATCGATAAACGCTTATTGCGATTTTTTCAGTGTTTGTAGCTGCTGATTTAAAAAAAATAATTTTTACGGCTGGAACGCAGCTTTAAAGTTACAGCTACATTCCCCAACAGGGGGACAGACAAGTCGCCTCAAACTCATAGAGCTTAGGGCTCGATTAACATCTATGCATGTTGCTTTTGAGCGTTTCTGCAGTCCTTTTTGCTGTGTTTTTTATGTTTTTTTACAGGGATTTTACCGTGATTTTTCTGCTTTTTTTCATTTGTTGTTGGGCAGATTTAATACCTTAATTCACGACAAAACCAAAATTGCGGTAAAACACAGTTAAAACACACTACATGCTTTTCTGCAGCTTCTCCTTGACCACCAATGTAAGGGGACATTCTTCTCCTTGACCACCAATGTAAGGGGACATTCTTTTCCTTCACCACCAATGTAAGGGAATATTCTTCTCCTTAACCACCAATGTAAGGGGACATTCTTCTCCTTGACCACCAATGTAAGGGGATATTCTTCTCCTTGACCACCAATGCAAGGGGACATTCTTCTCCTTGACCACCAATGTAAGGGGATATTCTTCTCCTTGACCACCAATGAAAGGGGATATTCTTCTCCTTAACCACCAATGTAAGGGGACATTCTTCTCCTTGACCACCAATGTAAGGGGACATTCTTCTCCTTGACCACCAATGTAAGGGGATATTCTTCTCCTTGACCACCAATGCAAGGGGACATTCTTCTCCTTGACCACCAATGTAAGGGGATATTCTTCTCCTTGACCACCAATGAAAGGGGATATTCTTCTCCTTAACCACCAATGTAAGGGGACATTCTTCTCCTTGACCACCAATGTAAGGGGATATTCTTCTCCTTGACCACCAATGCAAGGGGACATTCTTCTCCTTGACCACCAATGTAAGGGGATATTCTTCTCCTTGACCACCAATGTAAGGGGATATTCTTCTCCTTGACCACCAATGTAAGGGGACATTCTTCTCCTTGACCACCAATGTAAGGGGACATTCTTCTCCTTGACCACCAATGTAAGGGGACATTCTTCTCCTTGACCACCAATGTAAGGGGACATTCTTCCCACTGATCACCAATGTAAGGGACATTCTTCTCACTGGTCACCAATGTAAGGGACATTCTTCTCCTTGACCACCAATGTAAGGTAACATTCTTTTCCTTGATCACCAATGTAAGGGAACATTCTTCTCCTTGACCACCAATGTAAGGGACATTCTTTTCCTTCACCACCAATGTAAGGGGACATTCTTCTCCTTGACCACCAATGTAAGGGGACATTCTTCCCACTGATCACCAATGTAAGGGACATTCTTCCCACTGATCACCAATGTAAGGGACATTCTTCCCACTGATCACCAATGTAAGGGACATTCTTCCCACTGATCACCAATGTAAGGGGACATTCTTTTCCTTCACCACCAATGTAAGCGACCTTTTTTCGTCTTGAACACCAATATAGGAGGCATCCTTCTTCTTGACCACCAATTAATTAATTGAACAGGAATTCCCTGAGACCTGACAATTATTTTAAAGGGGTTGTAAAGGTTCCGTTAAAAAAATAAAATAAAAAATAACAAACATGTTATACTTACCTCCACAGTGCAGCTCATTTTGCACAGAGTGTTCCCGATCCACGTCTTCTGGGGTCCCTCAGCAGCTGTCTCGGCTCCTCCCCACATCAGCTAACCATCGTTCTGGGAAGCACTCCCCAAAGGGGGTTAGCTTGCGGGCGCGGTCCCGTGATACAGTGATACAGTCGGCGGCTATAGCTGGGGGGGCTGGAGGGCCGCTAATCGTCAGATGTTTTTTCACCTTAAAGGGGTTGTAAAGGTAAAAAATAAATCCCTAAATAGCTTTCTTCACCTTAGTGCAATCCTCCTTCACTTACCTCATCCTTCCATTTTGCTTTTAAATTTCCTTATTTCTTCTGAGAAATCCTCACTTCCTGTTCTTCTGTCTGTAACTCACCACAGTAATGCAAGGCTTTCTCCCTGGTGTGGAGAAAGCCTCTTGAGGGGGCGAGCAGGAGTGCCAGGACACTCTCCACTTTGCAGATAGAGAAAGGAGCTGTGTGCTAGTGGGCGTCCTGACACTCCTGCGCACCCCCTCTCCCCTCAAGAGGCTTTCTCCACACCAGGGAGAAAGCCTTGCATTACTGTGTGGAGTTACAGACAGAAGAACAGGAAGTGAGGATTTCTCAGAAGAAATAAGGACATTTAAAAGCAAAATGGAAGGATGAGGTAAGTGAAGGAGGACTGCACTAAGGTAAAGGAAGCTATTTGGGGATTTTTGTCTACCTTTACAACCCTTTTAAGGCCGCGTACACACGACTAAATAAATCCGATCAAATCGGTCTGACAGACCGTTTTGATCGGATTTGTCTCCTGGAATATGTTGGTTTGATCGTGTACACACGATCAAACCAAAATCCCCGCCGGCAGACAGCGCGGTGACGTGGCGGTGACGTTGACGCCGCCACGTCACCGCACCAGGAAGTAAAATACTTCCACGCATGCGTCGAAATCCAATCGACGCATGTGCGGACAGATATGTCCGCTGGTTAGTGTACTAACCAGCGCACATGTCGGACGGACGGGTTTCAGCAGACAGGTTTTAAAGCATGCTTTAAAATTTGTCTGCTGGAAAAACCTGTCTGTTCGCCCGTACACACGATCGGATTTGTCTGCTGAAACGGTCCGTCGGACCGGTTTCAGCAGATAAATTCGAATGTGTGTACGCGGCCTAAGGGTTCCCCTGGGATAAAAAGATTGAGAAAGGCCGGTGTAGATAGAGCTAATGTTTGTTACAATTCCTTTATCTTTATTTCCCTAGGTGGATTTCTTTTATTCTTATTTTTATTTCAGCTTGTTCAAATGAAGGCCACTGGAATGGAACCTCATGTGCCTGCCGCGCTATGTTTTACGGCTCTCGATGTCAGTATGCACGCCCCACTGTCAGTATAGGTAAGTTGATCTTCTCCTAAGACTAATGTTTCAATGATGCAATGTACGGGCAAAGCACAGGTTTAAGTTTTATCTAAATCTACCGTAATAAAAATGTAAAATATTGCAGTCTTATGCCGCGTACACACGATCACTTTATGTGATGAAAAAAAACGACGTTTTCTGTGAAGTAAAAAGCGACGTTTTTGAAACTTCAATTTTCAAAGACGATGTTGCCTACACACCATCGTTTTTTTCACAATGCTCTAGCAAAGCGAGGTTACGTTCACCACTCTTTTCCATTGAAGCTTTCTTCACAACTAGCTTTTGGGCATGCGCGGGTTGAAAAACGTCGTTTTAAACAACGTTTTTTTTGCTACACAGTCATTTTTTTGTGAAACAAAAAACAACGTTTTGAAAAACGACACAAAAAATTAAAGCATGCTTCAATTTTTTTTGGTCATTTTTCACAAGACATAAAACGACGTTTTCCCCCACACACGGTCATTTAAATTGACGTTTTTAAAAACGTCGTTTTTTTTCATCCCATAAAGTGATCGTGTGTACGCGGCATTAGGTGTGGTGACTGCAATAATTTTCTTTTTTAAGCCAAGTACAGTGGAACCTCGGATTTCAAGCATTATTACAAATTACTCGCAAAGCGTGTTTCCCCATTGAAGTCAATGGAAACGAAAATAATTTGTTCTGCATCGGCTTCAATGGCATGCAATACTGCATGCGGCCAGAGGTAGGGGAGCGCCAGAGAGCCTCAGAAACGGCCAGACAGGCCTGAGGACAGCTCGGCTGACCCCGGCAAACCGGGAAAACGGAAAGGCTCGGGAACTGAGTATTTCGTGTCTTTCCTAGTCTTTCCGAGCATTTCCGAACGGTGCAGATCAGCGCCGTTTGGCTCTGGCATTTTGCTTTCGAGTTTAACTACACTTCACATCCACCCAGAACACCTTTGCTTGTCCGTTCCTTCAGATCTTTAAATCTGCCGAATGTGTATTTGATCTGTTGGAAAGTTGCTTCAGATATGACTCTTACGGGTTAAGATGAAACTAAACACAGGGCTAAGCCTTTCTTGTTTTATTAGAAACAACAGGAAGGACAATACATTATGAAAGCAGAACATATATGAGAATTGTTGTTGCGCCTATGTCTATAAAAACAGCATGTTAACATAATCATTGTATACGACTGTAGACAGAGGCAGCTCTCTAATTAAGGCCTCGCACTCACAGGGGCCTCGCAGCTGCCTAATTTGCCTAACAGCCACCTCTGAGGATGAGACAAAGCCATGCCTGTCACTCTCTGGCTCCTGTCTCATTTGTAAAGACACAGACACACGCGGGCATGGATTATCCTCTCTTTCAGCTCTTTCTGGCACTGCCGCTCAGTGTGCTCTAATGCTGTCTGCAAAAATCTTACAAAGGAGGAGGTGGAGCTGCAGCTGGGATGGGAGTGAATGCTCATGGAGTGATGCTGAGTGTTCATTGCCCGAGATTGGAGATCCCCCCGTGCCCCCCTCCTGCACAGCACATACCACCCACCCCTATTCACTCCCTGCCACCCTCCTGCACATACCGCCCACCCCTATTCACCCAATGCCCCCCTCCTGCACATACCACTCACCCCTATTCACCCAGTGCCCCCCTCCTGCACATACCACTCACCCCTATTCACTCCCTTCCCCCCTCCTGCACATACCACCCACCCCTATTCACCCCATGCCCCCCTCCTGCACATACCACGCACCCCTATTCACCCAGTGCCCCCCTCCTGCACATACCACTCACCCCTATTCACTCCCTCCCCCCCCTCCTGCACAAACCACCCACCCCTATTCACCCCGTGCCCCCCTACTGCACATACCACGCACCCCTATTCACCCAGTGCCCCCCTCCTGCACATACCACTCACCCCTATTCACTCCCTGCCCCCTCCTGCACATACCAACCACAACTATTCACTCCCTCCCCCCTCCTGCACATACCACCCACCCCTATTCACCCCGTGCGCCCCTCCTGCACATACCACCCACCCCTATTCACCCCGTGCCCTCCTCCTGCACATACCACCCACCCCTTTTCACCCCGTACCCCCCTCCTGCACATACCACCCACCCCTATTCACCTCATGCCCCCCTCCTGCACATACCACCCACTCCTATTCACTCCGTGCCCCCCCTCCTGCACATACCACCCACCCCTATTCACCCCGTGCCCCCTTCCTGCACATACCACCCACCCCTATTCACCCCGTGTCCCTCTCCTGCACATACAACCCACCCCTTGTCACTCTGTGCCCCCTTCCTGCACATACCACCCACCCCTATTCACCCCATGCCCCCTCCTGCACATTCCACCCACCCCTATTCACCCCGTGCCCCTCTCCTGCACATACCACCCATCCCTATTCACCCCGTGCCCCTCCCCTGCACATACCAGCCACCCCTAGTCACCCCGTGCCCCCTTCCTGCACATACCACCCACCCCTATCCACCCCGTGTCCCTCCCCTGCACTTACCAGAAACCCCTTGTCACTCTGTGCCCCCCTCCTGCACATACCACCCACCCCTATTCACCCCATCCCCCCTCCTGCACATTCCACCCACCCCTATTCACCCCGTGCCCCTCTCCTGCACATACCACCCACCCCTATTCTCCCCGTGCCCCTCCCCTGCACATACAAGCCACCCCTAGTCACTCCGGGTTCCCCTCCTGCACATACCACCCACCCCTATTCACCCCGTGTCCCTTCCCTCTCCTGCACATACCAGCCACCCCTTGTCACTCTGTGCCCCCCTTCTGCACATACCACCCACCCCTATTCACCCCATGCCCCCCTCCTGCACATTCCACCCACCCCTATTCACCCCGTGCCCCCCTCCTGCACATACCACCCACCCCTATTTACCCCATGCCCCTCCCCTGCACATACCAGCCACCCCTAGTCACTCCGTGTCCCCCTCCTGCACATACCACCCACCCCTATTCTCCCCATGCCCCCCTCCTGAACATTTCACCCACCCCTATTCACCCTGTGCCCCTCTCCTGCACATACCACCCACCCCTATTCCCTCCATGCTCCCCTCTTGCACCCCTATTCACCTTGAGGTGGAGGATCTCACTACTGCTGCTGCTTGCATGGATGGGATGTGTAATGCGCCAATCCTTGCTGACCCTCCCCTCTCCTATTGATTTCATGTAATTGGCGCAGTACACATCCCACCCACACAAGCAGCAGCAGTAATAAGATGCTTGGCCTCAGGGTTCTTCCTTAACCCCTGCAAAGGGTGAGAGTGGGGCCCCATGTCTAAATTTTGCTTAAAGCCACACAAAGCCTAGAGCCGCCTCTGACTGCAGAAATGTGGTGTAAAGAACATTAGGTAGATTCTGACATTCCTCTAACTTTTCATTTTTCAGTTGAAGTAAAGGTGATAACAATTTTTCAACTGAAAATTACCAACCTCATTTTTAATAAAGATCTCTCTAACAAAAGCTCCGTTCAGTATCACACGTTGGCTAACAGACTGACTATAGAGGTGAGTAATATATCATTTTGTGTTTCAAGTTAGCTCTTTGTAAAAAAAAAAAAAATCCAAATTTTCACACCTCCCAACTTTTTGAGATGGGAATGAGGGACACCTATCAGCAAAAGTATGTAGGCATAGGACACACCCCTTGCCACGCCCCCTTAACCACTTAAGGACATGTGCCCGCACGGCTGGGCACAGGCACGTACAGGTATGTCGCCTTTAAGAGCCCAGCCATGTTTTTTTATATCCTTTTTGGGGATATTTATTATAGCAAAAAGTAAAAAATATTGAATTTTTTTCAAAATTGTCGCTCTATTTTTGTTTATAGCGCAAAAAATAAAAACTGCAGAGGTGGTCAAATACCACCAAAAGAAAGCTCTATTTGTGGGAAAAAAAGGATGCCAATTTTGTTTGGGAGCCACATCGCACGACAACGCAATTGTCAGTTAAAGCGACGCAGTGCTGAATCCCAAAAACTGGCCAAGTCCTTTACCTGCATAATGGAGAGGAGAATATTGGCTTTTTGAATTTACAAATGTAGCCATTTAGAATTTGGATGAAAGGTTTAGCACTGGAAAACAGTTTTTGATGGATAAAAGGTGCATTTTATATACAACTATATAGATGAGACCAAAATGAGGGACACATGAGGAGGAATGAGGGACAGAGGGACATTGTTCCAAATCAGGGACAGTTGGGAGCTATGCATTTGCTGGACAAAATTTAGGCCACCAAGGATTTATCTAATAGGTGAGGGTAACACTTCTGATCATTTCAAGTTATTATGCATGGAAATACAGGTGGTTCTCGAAAAATTTGCATATTGTGATAACGTTCATTATT
This sequence comes from Rana kukunoris, assembly GCA_029574335.1. Lineage (NCBI taxonomy): Eukaryota > Metazoa > Chordata > Amphibia > Anura > Ranidae > Rana > Rana kukunoris. The sequence continues at coordinate 201,747,394 of CM056057.1, forward strand.
TTCTGTAATATACTGATAAACATTAGACTTTCATATATTTTAGATTCATTACACACAACTGAAGTAGTTCAAGCCTTTTCTTGTTTTAATATTGATGATTTTGGCATACAGCTCATGAAAACCCAAAATTCCTATCTCAAAAAATTAGCATATCATGAAAAGGTTCTCTAAACGAGCTCTTAACCTAATCATCTGAATCAACTAATTAACTCTGAACACCTGCAAAAGATTCCTGAGGCTTTTAAAAACTCCCAGCCTGGTTCATTACTCCAAACCACAATCATGGGTAAGACTGCCGACCTGACTGCTGTCCAGAAGGCCATCATTGACACCCTCTAGCTATCAGGAGATTTTGGAGCACTTCATGCTTCCATCTGCTGAAAAGCTTTATGGAGATGAAGATTTCATTTTTCAGCACGACCTGGCACCTGCTCACAGTGCCAAAACCACTGGTAAATGGTTTACTGACCATGGTATTACTGTGCTCAATTGGCCTGTCAACTCTCCTGACCTGAACCCCATAGAGAATCTGTGGGATATTGGGAAGAGAAAGTTGAGAGACGCAAGACCCAACACTCTGGATGAGCTTAAGGCCGCTACCGAAGCATCCTGGGCCTCCATAACACCTCAGCAGTGCCACAGGCTGATTGCCTCCATGCCACGCCGCATTGAAGCAGTCATTTCTGCAAAAGGATTCCCGACCAAGTATTGAGTGCATAACTGAACAGAATTATTTGAAGGTTGACTTTTTTTTTATTAAAAACACTTTTCTTTTATTGGTCGGATGAAATATGCTAATTTTTTGAGATAGGAATTTGGGGTTTTCATGAGCTGTATGCCAAAATCATCAATATTAAAACAAGAAAAGGCTTGAACAACTTCAGTTGTGTGTAATGAATCTACAATATATGAAAGTCTAATGTTTATAAGTACATTACAGAAAATAATGAACTTTATCACAATATGCTAATTTTTTGAGAACCACCTGTATACCTACAGTCGTCTTGGCGTCATCTATGTACTACCTTTCCTATAATTACATTGCCAGTCTCAATTAATAACAAACTGCATCTAGCTGAACTAGTGATTTAGTGGTACATACGGCTCTCTGGTTCTGGGACGACATCATGACGTCACCCCAGTCTCACCATGCTTGTGCGCCAGCGGGGCCTGCTGTGTCCCTGGGACATGGCTCAACTCTGATCTCAGTAAAGAGCCGTTGACAAGGCTCTTTGCCCATGTGATCAACTATGTACAATCACAGCTGATCACATGTAAACAAGGGAATGCAGGTTATTGGCTTTCCTCTCCTCACACTGACAGTGTGTGAGGAGAGGAGAGCTGATCAGCAGCATTTCCTCATAGGGGGACCTGTACAGATAATAAGTGCCCTGATTATCACTGCAGCCCCAACAGTGCCCAGCAGTGATGCCAATCAGTGTTGCCTATCAGTCCCATCAGTGCCTGCTCTTTAGTGCCGCCCATTAGTGCCACCTAACAGTTCCCACTAGTGCCACCTATCAGTGCTCATTAGTGCCGCCTATCAATGCTGCATATCAATGCCCATTAGTGCCACCTATCAGTTCCCATAAGTGCCACCTATCAGTGCTCGTCAGTGCCGACTATCAATGCTGCATATCAGTGCCTATTAGTGAAGGAGAAAAATTACATTATTTACAAAAATTTCTGGCAGAAACTAAGAAAAACTTATTTTTTCAAGATTTTCGGTCTATTTTTTTTTTTTTTGCAGAAAATTAAAAAACCCCAGAGGTGATTAAATACCACAACAATAAAGCTCTATTTGTGTGAATAAAATGATAAATATGTCATTTGGGTACAGTGTAGCATGACTGCACAATTGTCATTCAAAGTGCGACAACGCTAAAAGCTAAAAATTGGCCAGGGCAGGAAGGGGGTAAAAGTGCCCGGTATTGAAGATCTTAAAGTTGTTATAAACCCTTATATATACCCAGTGAAGTGACTATCCTCGGGTGATACAGAAACAAATCTTCCTACATACGTTGTACCTTTTTATGGGCATTGGACAGGCTTCTCCTCTCTACAGCCATTCAAAGTGCTACATTTATAAAGCTTGTCTGAGCTGTCAGAAAGCAGGGGGTGGAGAGATGAAGTTACACACTACAGAGCTCAGTAAGGAGAGGTCGGAGAGCTGATTGGAGGGAAGGGTAACATCCCCCTTCACACTACAGCTCACAGGATCAGAGCGGAGGTCCCTCCACGTCACGATTTTCTCTTGTCGTCAGGAAAACTTGCCAGTGATTTATGCTGATAGCAGAGGAAGGAGGCAGCAGACAGAAAGGACACTCTTAGGCCTCGTACACACGAGCAGACAGATTTGTTCAAATCTGTCCGTCCGACAGATTTGAACAAATCTGTCTGCTGGGATTTTGGTTAGCTCGCGTGTACACACGAGCAAACCAAAATCCCCGCCAGCAGACGGCGCGCTGACATGTCGGTGACGTGGCGGTGACGTTGACGCCGATACGTCACCGCACCAGGAAGTAAAACACTTCCGCGCATGCGCCGAATCCATTCGGCGGCGGTGCGGCGGCGGTGCGGGACGACATGTCTGCTGGTAAGTGTACTAACCAGCAGACATGTCGGGCGGACAGATTCCCACCCGATAGATTTCAAAGCATGCTTTGAAATCTGTCGGGTGGACAAATCTGTCCGCTAGCCCATACACACGATCGGAGATGTCTGCTGAAACGGTCCATCGGACCGTTTTCAGCGGACAAATTCGATCGTGTGTACGAGGCCTTAGACAAAATCGGATTTTCCGACGGAATTCCGCTCAAGCTTGGCTTACATACACACGGTCACACAAAAGTTCTCTGAACTTTCGACCGTCAAGAATGCGGTGATGTACAACACTACGACAACACACAGCTCCTTTCTCTATTTGTAACGTAGAGAGAGTCCTGACTCTCCTGTAGTCCAAAGGAGGGGGCAAGCACGACACTCCACACCAGGGAGAAAGCCTTGCATTGCGGTGTGTAGTTACAGACAGAAGAACAGGAAGTGAGGATTTCTCAGGAGAAATAAGGACATTTAAAAGCAAAATAGAAGGATGAGTGAAGGAGGACTGCACTGAGGTAAAGGAAGCTATTTAGGGGAAAAATAATTGTACCTTTACAACCCCTTTAAATTCGACAATAATTAAACACAGGATCACTCACAATATGTAGATGGATTTTTTTTCTTGGGGAGAATAAACAGATCATGGTTGAGAATGTGTTTTTCTTTGCAGATGCAGCTCATTTATACCGACATTCCAGAATTTTATATTTCAAACATTGTCTTCACGTAAGTATGTTCTCATTCTTGTGCCATGGGTAACACCAAACATCTGGGGTCTATCATCAAGTTCCCTCAACCGTCTTCACTAAAATAACTAATGAACTTCTTTTAATTGCCATTTGGGTGGCAAACATATGAATGCAATTTATACACTGGGGGGGAGAACCTCTGGGGGAATCTAGGATGGAAAAGGACCTGGGGGTCCTAGTAAAGTGGAACCTCAGATTACGAGTATAATCGGTTCCAGGAGAATGCTCATAAAGTACTTGCATATCAAAGCGAAATAGAGATTTTAAATTCTGAATCTAAAATCTTTTTGGTTGGTGGGACTTTAGATAAGGCCGTGGCCAACCGGCATACAGGTCTCCATCCCCAACAATATGGAAGAAGAGGGACTAATAGGGACAAGGGGAGAAGGTGGGACTTTATATGAAACATAACACTAAGGGCAGAACGAATCAATCAAAATAGTATAATAAAATATTTATTAATAACACCACGCGTTTCGTGGACAATCTCCACTCATCAGGAGCATCTAGGAACTGGGAATACCTATGATAAGAGGTAAATAATGATAAATTACTAATTAATGATAATTAATTAGAAAGGGAAGAGGGAGAGCAGAACTCAGTGGTCCTAACACTCTTACCTAAAGGTAGATTGTAGCAATATTAATAAGAGGCAAAGGGGGAGGGAAATGTCTCCCCGGGAGCTGAAGTGGCAGCAAAATGGCGGCGGCGCAGACCCAACCTCAAGGTGTTAAATTGGGAAACTGGCTTCATGTTTCTGTGAAGTAGAGAGACACACAGAACAAAAAGAAACAAATGCAGGGCAGTGTTTTGTTTTTAAAATGAATCTGATTGGTTCTGAGGAGTATTAGACACACAGTGATGACAGCTTGGACCACAGTGAAAAGCTGCCATGAGATTTTTCATAAGGAGCCAGACAACCAGGAAGTGTGGAGATCAGAGCAGAATTACAGCAACTTCAAAGCAAAAACGAACAATGAGGACATGAAACCAGGACTGCAGTAAGGTAAAGGAAGCTATTTAGCTAAAAAAAAAAAAATCCTTTAGTGATCCTTTAAGACCCGGACCAAAATTTTTGTGATTCGGCACTGCGTCACTTTAACTGACAATTGCGCGGTCGTGCGATGTAGCTCTCAAACAAAATTGGCGTCCTTTTTTTACCACAAATAGAGCTTTTTTTTAGTGGTATTTGATCACCTCTGCAGTTTTTATTTTTTGCGCTATAAACAAAAATAGTGCGTCAATTTTTGAAAAAATTCAATATTTTTTACTTTTTGCTATAATAAATATCCCCCAAAAATATAAAAAAATCTTTTTTTTTACTACTAATGGCGGCGATCAGCGATTTTTTTCGTGACTGCGACATTTTGGCGGACACATCGGACACTTTTGACACATTTTTGGGACCATTGTCATTTTCACAGCAAAAAATGCATTAAAAATGCAGTTTACTGTAAAAATTATAATTGCAGTTTGGGAGTTAACCACTAGGGGGGCGCTGAAGGGGTTAAGTGTGACTTCATCTGTGTTTCTAACTGTAGGAGGGCGGGGCTGGACGTGTGACGTCATTGATCGCCTTTCCCAATATCAGGGAACAGACGATCAATGACATTGCCACAGTGAAGAACGGGGAAGCTATGTTTACACACAGCTCTCCCTGTTCTTCAGGTCCGGGGACCGATTGCGGGACTCCAGCGGCGATCGGGTCGACGGGTCCTGCGGCCGCAGTCACGGAGCTTCAGACCAGGCCACGGGCACGCGCCCACCACCCACGGCTGGGCACTTAAAGAGAACGTACAGGTACGTGCTTGTTCCCAGCCGTGCCATTCTGCCGACGTATATCTGCAGGAGGCGGTCCTTAAGTAGTTAAACCCTCTCTTACTCAGGGTGTCGTTACAGTAGGATAGAAAGAATAGAACAGATTAGAATAGAATAGGAAATAATACAATATAATAAAACTGAATAGGAAAGAATAGAAAAAGTCCTCAGAAAAGATGTGCTGGAGAGAGTCCCGAGAAGGGCAACTAAATTAATAAGGGGACTGGAGTACCTTAATTATGAGGAGCGACTACAAGCGCTAAATTTATTCTCAATGGAGAAGAGACACACAAGAGGGGACATGATAGCGATATACAAATACCTCAATAGGGATCCTAGCGTAGGAAATAAATTATTCAGTGTCAGAGAGTGTGAGGACACGGTTTATCCAAAAGCGGTTTATTCAAAAGCTGCGCTGAGAATTTTTATACTGTCAGGGTGGTGAGAATGTGAAAAACTCTCTTCCACAATTGGTGCTATCAGCGGGGAGTATTGATATTTTTTAAATGACTCTTGGATGTATATCTTAGGCCGTGTACACAGGACCGAGGTTCTCGCTGGAAACCAGCGAGAACCTCGCTGGAAGCTGCATTCCAGCGAGGACCTCGGCCGTGTGTACACTCTTGGCGAGTTTCCTGTCGGGAAGCCCGTCGAGCAGAAATAGAGAGCACGCTCTCTATTTGCTCGACGGCCCGCCTGGATGAATGGCTGGTTGCCATTCCCGACGGGCGGGTCGCCGATTTCGACGGCCGGCAGAGAACCTCGACGGGCGGAACGATGTGTTCTGCCTGTCGAGGTTCTCTGCCGTGTGTACACGGCCTCAGTGAACCTTATGCAACCTTATCTGCTATGAAACTATAAAAAGAATAGACTAGAAAAAAATAAAGAGATATGCCTCATACACATAAGCTGAATTTCCGATGGAAAAAGTCAGACGAAATTTTTTCATGAGATATTCCGACTGTGTGTGCCCCATCTGACTTTTTCCGTAGAAAATTCTGTTCGTCTGTATGGAACTCATTATTCAGATGGCCGGCGCCCGCCAGGGGGCCGGCCGTCTGAATAGTGGGCGGCAGCGACAATACATAGGTTCATGCAATGCATGAATCTATGTATTGTATATCAATGGCGGTGCGAGAGCAAGAGGGGGCGGCGCTCTGGCGCCCTTTATGGACGCACCACCACTGCTCTGCCGGGAATCCCGAAGGGAAAATAGAAAGCAGGTTCTCTTTTTTCCAGCAGTTTTCCTGTCGGGAAAACTGCTAGGGAGCATATACATGTCCGGCATTCCCAGCCAAAAGCTTTCCTGGCAGTTTTCCTGTGGGGAAAACCGGTCATGTGTACGAGGCTTTAGTCTCTTCTCACCCTAAAGCCTCGTACACGCGAACGGTTTTCCCCGCATGCTCGATAACAATTCAAAGCATGCGCGGTTGCATAGAATGTAATTTAGCCGGCTCGTCGTAGTCTTTGACGTCACTGTGTTCTTGCCATTCAAAAGAACGGCGGGTCTTTTGTGTGGCCGTGTGTATACATGGCTTTTCAAGGCAAGCTTGGCAGGAATCTCATAAGGAAAACTGACGGTTTTAAACAGACGGGATTCCAAGCCGTGTGTATGGGGCTTAACCTGTCTGCCTTTTCGGTCTTGCTGTGTTCCAAGCCCTACTCCATAGAAGCCATGGTTTCCATTAGGGATAAGACGAACACCCCCTTGTTCGGTTCGCACCAGAACCTGCGAACAGACCAAAAGTTTGTGTGAACTTTAGAACCCCGTTAAAGTCTATGGGACTTGAATGTTTGAAATCTAAAGTGCTCATTTTAACCAGTTGAGATCCGCGCTACAGTCGAATGACGGCTCTAGCGCGAATCTAATTTGTCAACAGGCCGTCAATTGACGGCATGTCTTTAAGACGTTCCCCGCGCGCGCTCCCGTGCACGCAGCGGGGAAATTCTGTACTGGCCGTGTCCCTTGGACACAGCCAATAGCAGATCGCGGCGAACGGCCAATCAGAGTGGCCGTTTGCTATGCGATCGGAGTGGCCAATGAGAGATGATCTCAAATGTAAACATATGAGATCATCTCTCATCTCTCTCTCTCTAAGACGTTCCCTGCGCGCGCTCCCGAGCGCGCAGCGGGGAAATTCTGTGCTGCCTGTGTCCCTTGGACACATCCAATCACAGGTCGCAGCGAACGGCCAATCAGAGTGGCCGTTTGCTATGCGATCTGTGCGGCCAATGAGAGATGATCTCAAATGTAAACATATGAGATCATCTCTCATTGCAGCTTCTCCCTCCTCACACAGAGACAGCGTGTGAGGAGAGAGACGGATCTGTGAGTGAAAAGTCAGTGTCAGTAAAAGAAAGTTATAATTTGTGCCATCCCAGTACTGTCCCAGTGCCACCCCAGTACTGTCCCAGTGCCACCCCAGTACTGTCCCAGTGCCATCCCAGTACTGTCCCAGTGCCATCCCACCTGTGCCACCTCATCAGTGCCCACCTCATCAGTGCCAGCCTGTGCCGCCAATCAGTGCCAGCCTGTGCCGCCAATCAGTGCCAGCCTGTGCCGCCAATCAGTGCCAGCCTGTGCCGCCAATCAGTGCCAGCCTGTGCCGCCAATCAGTGTCCGCCTGTGCCGCCAATCAGTGTCCGCCTGTGCCGCCAATCAGTGTCCGCCTGTGCCGCCAATCAGTGTCCGCCTGTGCCGCCAATCAGTGCCCGCCTGTGCCGCCAATCAGTGCCCGCCTGTGCCGCCAATCAGTGCCCGCCTGTGCCGCCAATCAGTGCCGCCTCATCTGTGCTGCCTCAGTGCCACCTGTGCAATTAGTCAGTGCCCATCTGCTCCGCCAATCAGTGCGCATCTGATTCACCTCATCAGTGCCTGTGCCGCCAATCAGTGCCCGCCTGTGCCGCCAATCAGTGCCCGCCTGTGCCGCCAACCAGTGCCCGCCTGTGCCGCCAACCAGTGCCCGCCTCATCTTTGCTGCCTCAGTGCCACCTGTGCAATTAGTCGGTGCACATCTGTGCCACCTCATCTGTGCCCATCTGATTCACCTCATCAGTGCCTGTGCCGCCAATCAGTGCCCGCCACCATGTCAAAAAAAACCTATTCCCTGGAGGAGGCATACCAAATCCTTTCCGCGCCCAACGAGAGCAACATGCAGCTCACTCTTTCTGATTCTAATTCCAATTCGGATTCGGATTCGGACGTCAATTATGAGCCAGCCCCCAGTAGTGGAACACTGAGTGAATCCGAGGAGGAAGATAGCCGGCCCGCTAAGCGAAGGCGTTCTGGTCAGGCAGTGCCATCCTCCAGTACTCCAGTGCCATCCACAAGCACCGCAGTGCCATCCACAAGCACCGCAGTGCCATCCACAAGCACCGCAGTGCCATCCACAAGCACCTCAGTGCCATCCACAAGCACCTCAGTGCCATCCACAAGCACCTCAGTGCCATCCACAAGCACCTCAGTGCCTCAGCAAGAAAGGCCAAGGACCCATGCCGGCCTTCCCTATGCCCTTCAAAACCCCTTGTGGCTTCCTCCAAATTCTGGAGAAGCCAACATTCCCCCTTTCACGGCCCAGCCAGGAATCCAGGTGGACACGGAGAATTTTTCCCCAATCGATTATTTCAACCTGATGTTCACAGAGGACATGCTATCCGAAATTGTGGCCCAGTGCAACCTATTTGCACAGCAATTTATTCAACAAAATCCCACATCCTATTATGCCCGTCCCTTCCAGTGGAGAGAGCTTACGGTGGAGGAGTTGAAAATTTTTTTAGGCCTCACATTATGTATGGGACTCAACCCAAAAAACGCTTCACGTGCCTTTTGGTCCAAAATGCCAATCTATCACATGCCAATCTTTTCCAGTGTAATGCCCAGATCCCGATACTACCTCATCATGAGATTCCTACATTTTAACGATAACACCCAGTGCCATCCCCGAAATCACCCAAATCACGACAGGCTTTTTAAAATTCGGCCCTTACTGACTTATTTTTCTGAAAAATTCCCCCAATTGTATACCCCGGACCAACACATCTGTGTGGATGAGTCGCTTGTGAAATTCACTGGCAGGCTTCAAATCAAACAATTTATCCCCAGCAAAAGAGCCCGCTATGGCGTGAAGATCTACAAATTGTGTGACCGAGTCACAGGATACTTGTATGCCTTCAGAGTGTACGAAGGCAAGGACACCAAGCTGAATCCCCCTAATTGCCCAGACTACTTGGGATCAAGTGGCAAAATTGTTTGGGAACTCATCACCCCCCTATTGGAAAAGGGATATCATCTGTACGTGGATAACTTCTATACCTCCCTTCCCCTGTTCCACAACCTGCACCAGAAGCAGACGCCAGCATGTGGCACCGTCAGAAATAATCGGAAGGGCTTTCCTCAAAGTCTTGTAAAAAAAAAACTAAAAAGAGGAGAATCAGCAAGTATGCGAAATAAAGAGGTCCTGGCAGTAAAGTGGAAGGACAGAAGAGACGTCTATATGCTATCCACCATCCACAATGACACCGCTGTTGAAACCCGCAGAAGGCGTGGCACCACCATCCGAAAGCCAACATGCATCCAGGATTATAATTTGTTTATGGGCGGAGTTGACTTCAATGACCAGATGCTTGAACCCTATCTCGCCATAAGGCGGACGTACCATTGGTACAAAAAAGTTGCCATTTATTTTTTTCAATTGGCCATATACAACTCGTATGTAATATACCGCAACTCCACCCAAAACCCCAAACGCTTCCTTGGCTACCAAGAGGACCTTATCACTGCCCTTATTTTCCCGAACGGCCCACCCCAAACTATCCGATCTGATGTTTTAAGTCGTCTCGCCGAGCGTCATTTTCCCGGTAGAGTCCCTCCCACAGAAACAGGCCGACGACGTCAAAAAAAATGTAAGGTGTGTACCAGTCAAGGAATCAGAAGAGACACATCTTTCCAATGTGCTGATTGCCCTTCACAGCCTGGCCTCTGTCTAATTGACTGTTTTCGGATTTACCATACCAAACTAAATTATTAATCCTCCGTTCCTGCCTTCATACACCTTTACACCCCTTATGCCTGCTCTGTAACTGACCCCGGCTTGTTTTTTGACCACGATTCTGCCTAACGATTTTGTAATATCTCTGCCTGAACCGGAACTGACCCCGGCTTGTTTTTTGACCATTCTTCTGCCCAACGATTCTGTAATGCCTCTGCCTGATCTGGAACTGACCTCGGACTGTTTGACCATGCCTTTTGCCTGCCCCTTGGACTGATCTTGTACCCTGCTACTGGACTAGTGGGATTCAACACAGGGGTCTCACATATGTGAGGGGCTCCAGAAAAGTTTTTCTGGATGAAGAAAACATTTTTTTTTTGTTTTCTCATTCTAGATTAGGGTCTGGTTGCCCGGAGGCTTCAAAGAGATTTGGGTGGGAGAACCCTCTACCCCTGTCCCCATTCTGTCCTGAACGAGGCCCTACTTCTGCCTGCTGCCTGTAGGACCTATGCCATCATGCCTCTGCCTGATGCATGAACTGACCACCTGCACTAACCCTGACGGGACTGTATCCCTGCCTGGACATTTGTGTATGCAGTTGCTGACCTGGACCAGTGCTATCCTGCTGTGTAGAACTGCGCTACTATTACCACAGGTAATCTTTTGTTTACGCTTTGCTCAGCATAATGTATTTTGGGGTGTAATTCTTGGTATGTGCATGCTATGTGTCTCTGGAACACCTGACGGTGTTCCTTGCATGTTGGGTCTCTGTATGTGGTCAGACTGTGTAGAAGTCTCACACATGTGGTATCGTTGTACTCAGGAGTAGCAGAATGTATTTTGGGGTGTCATTTTTGCTATGTACATGCTATGTGTTAGAAATATTTTATCAATTGACAACTTTGTGGGGAAAAAAATGGGTTTTAATTTTTTTTCTACATGTTCCAAAAACTTCTGGAAAAAAATGAACCGTTCAAAAGACTCATGCCTCATAGATTATACGTTGGGGTGTTAGATTTCCAAAATGGGGTCATTTTGTGGGTAATTCCATTGTCCTGGTGTTCCAGGGCTTTCAAAAGTGTAATAGGTAGTCAACTAGTTAAATGTGCAATTTATGCTCTTAAAACCCCTGATGGCGCTTCCTGCATGTTGGGCCTCCGTATGTGGCCAGGCAGTGAAAAAGTCTCACACATGGGGTATCGTTTTACTCAGGAGGAGTAGCCGAATGTATTTTGGGGTGTAATTTTTGCTATGTACATGCTATGTGTTGGAAATATCTTAGAAACTGACAACTTTGTGTAAAAAAAAATGCGTTTTCATTTTTTTCCACGTGTTCCAAAAACTTCTGGAAAAAAATGAACCGTTCAAAAGACTCATTATGCCTCATAGATTACACGTTGGGGTGTTAGCTTTTCAAAATGGGGTCATTTTGTGGGTAATTCCATTGTCCTTGTGTTCCAGGGCCTTCAAAAGTGTAATAGGTAGTCAACTAGTTAGATGTGCAATTTATGCTCCTAAAACCCCTGATGGCGCTTCCTGCATGTTGGGCCTCCGTATGTGGCCAGGCAGTGAAAAAGTCTCACACATGGGGTATCGTTTTACTCAGGAGGAGTAGCCGAATGTATTTTGGGGTGTCATTTTTGCTATGTACATGCTATGTGTTGGAAATATCTTAGAAACTGACAACTTTGTGTAAAAAAAAATGCGTTTTCATTTTTTTCCACGTGTTCGAAAAACTTCTGGAAAAAAATGAACCGTTCAAAAGACTCATTATGCCTCATAGATTACACGTTGGGGTGTTAGCTTTCCAAAATGGGGTCATTTTGTGGGTATTTCCATTGTCCTGGTGTTCCAGGGCCTTCAAAAGTGTAATAGGTAGTCAACTAGTTAGATGTGCAATTTATGCTCCTAAAACCCCGAATGGCGCTTCCTGCATGTTGGGCCTCCGTATGTGGCCAGGCAGTGAAAAAGTCTCACACATGGGGTATCGTTTTACTCAGGAGGAGTAGCCGAATGTATTTTGGGGTGTCATTTTTGCTATGTACATGCTATGTGTTGGAAATATCTTAGAAACTGACAACTTTGTGTAAAAAAAAATGCGTTTTCATTTTTTTCCACGTGTTCCAAAAACTTCTGGAAAAAAATTAACTGTTCAAAAGACTCATTATGCCTCATAGATTATACGTTGGGGTGTTAGATTTCCAAAATGGGGTCATTTTGTGGGTATTTCCATTGTCCTGGTGTTCCAGGGCCTTCAAAAGTGTAATAGGTAGTCAACTAGTTAGATGTGCAATTTATGCTCCTAAAACCCCGGATGGCGCTTCCTGCATGTTGGGCCTCCGTATGTGGCCAGACAGTGAAAAAGTCTCACACATGGGGTATCGTTTTACTCAGGAGGAGTAGCAGAATGTATTTTGGGGTGTAATTTGTGGTATGCACATGCCATGTGAGAGAAATAAGCTATTACATTGACAATTTTGAGAACAGTTTTAAATAAAAAATAAAAATCTTAATTTTGCAAAGTATTGTGGGAAAAAATTACAACTTCAAATACCTCACCATGCATCTTAATAAATACCTTGGAATGTTTACTTTCCAAAAAGGGGTTATTTGGGGGGCATTTGTACTTTCCTGGCTTGTTAGGGTCTCAAGAAATGAGATAGGCCTTCAGTACATCGGGTGTGATCATATGTGATAATTTATTATGATTTGCACTATAGCTTGTAGACTCTAAAACTTTCACACAGACCAAATAATTTCGAAAAAAATTGGGTTATTTTTATCAAAGACATGTAGCAGTATAAATTGTGGCCAAAATTTATGAAGAAAAATTAATAATTTGCAAAATTTTATCACAGAAACTAAGAAAAAATCATTTTTTTTCAAAATTTTCGGTCTTTTTTTATTAATAGCGCAAAAAATAAAAAACCCAGAGGTGATCAAATACCACCAAAAGAAAGCTCTATTTGTGGGAAGAAAAGGACAAAAAAATCATTTAGGTATAGTGTTGCATGACTGAGTAATTGTCATTCAAAGTGTGAGAGTGCTGAAAGCTGAAAATTGCTCTGGGCAGGAAGGGTGTTTAAGTGCCCAGTAAGCAAGTGGTTAAAGGCAAGTTATTGTCCTAAAAAGTGTATGGGGACCCGGGTCCTGCCCCAGAAAATATGTATCAATGCAAAAAAAAAGTTTTAAAAACTGAAGTTTTTCGGGAGCAGTGTTTTTAATAATGCCTGAAGGGTCTGGAATGGATATTTGGGGGGAACCCCACTGCATTTTTTTTTTATTTGACAGGGGGTTCCCCTTAATATCCATACCAGACCTGAAGGGCCTGGTAATTGAATTGGGGGGGGGACGCCCACACTTTTTTTTTCTTTATAAATGACTTTTCTCTTTTTTTTTCGGGAGCCGACAATTCATTATAACCGCGAGTAATTTTAAATTACTTTTTTTTTCTTCAGAAATTACACTTTGTGCAGAAACAGTTCTAAGCACGGCAAACAATCACTACTTTACAGGCATACTATATACACCCCATAGGTACGAAATTTAAAGGAATATTTCACTTTTATTGATTAAGCATTATTAAAATCACTGTTCCCGAAAAAACTGCAGTTTTTAAAACTTTTTTTGCATTGATACATGTCCCCTGGGGCAGGACCCGGGTCCCCAAACACTTTTTTATGACGATAACTTGCATATTAGCCTTTAAAATTAGCACTTTAGATTTCAAACTTTCGAGTCCCATAGACTAACTGGGTTCTAAAGTTCACACAAACTTGCTGCGAACACCCCAAATTGTTCACTGTTCGGCAAACAGGCAATGTTCGAGTCGAACATGAGGAACTCAAAGCTCATGCCTAGTTTCCATGCACTGCACTGAAACAGCTGTATGTAGTTAATGTAAATAAATGCCTCTATAATATTCAGTTATATTTGCACCATATACTGGCAATACTGCATGTGCATCTGGCTCTTGGGACAAAAAGAAATGATTTACATAGCTCCACCCACTGTCCTAAAATGAGGGATAATCCTCTTTTTTTGGATATGTGATGGAGGGAGAAATGGGAACACTTTCTGTTCTTAGAAGACTTTACTATTTTATACACTGATCCGTTTTGAATAATTTTTGAGTCCTTTAGTCACTTCTCACCATAACCTGTATGGTTAAAAATGTCTCTCAATCCATATGATAGCAATAACCTAATAACAATTTGTCTCTGTGACAGGAACGGAAGTGTCAATGCGAGCTTTGAGGTTCATTTCACTCTAAAGAATGCTCCCAAGGATCAGTTAAATAAAGACTTCAATGACACAGTGATAGACATGGTGGATAGGCTGCAAACGGCAAACCAGTCCCAACACTACTGCCAGCAGCAAGGTAATGTATTACAATGAAGAGTATTTCACAAGACAAGCCAGAGCTGTGTACTCATTACATGTGAATCACAGGAAAGATTGTTGCCACTCAGGATGGCAACCAGTAAATATCGTCCTTTATTGAAAAAGCAAGTACAAATAGCTGTAAATCAGCCAACGCGTTTTGGCCGTTAGGGCTCAATCATGGCATGATTAAGGCCTGGCAGTCGAAAAACACCTTAGTTATTGTGTTATAGAGGCACCGGCAGCCTCAGAGTCTAAGAACCAGGGCGCAGCTTCGATGCATGAAGGTCGAAGTGCCCATACATCTGTTTCCAGGAGAAGAGAATAGGAGCAGGAACTCCCCTTTCCGAGGCACCCCTTTTCTCCACGCATCATTCCTTGGTTCAGTCCCCTACCCACCACCTAGTACATCCCTGTTAAACAATACAGAACCAAGTATTATTTAGTGGTGCTAAGTAATTTGTATGGAATGTGGTATTGATAACAAGAAAAGTAGTAAAACATATCCCCTGCAACCAGCAACATTAGATCAACCTAACAAAAATTAACCACCTGCAACAACCCCCCCCCCCTCCCAGCAACAATAGACTCCTGGCAACCACAACAGATCTCCCCACAGCCAGCATAAAAAGACTATTCGGCAGCCAGCAACAATTGACCCCTCTCTCAACAGTAGATCTCTCCCAGCAACAACTGGAGAGGCCTCCATCATCTGTAAATTGAAGAAGCTTGGAAAAACCAGGACTCTTCCTAGAGGGGTCTGCCAAGCCGAACTGAGTGATCGGGAAGAAGGGCCTTAGTCAGCGAGGGGACCAAGAACCTGATGGTCACTCTGGCAGAGCTCCAGTGTTTTTTCTGTGGAGAGAGGAGAACCTTCCAGAAGACCAACCATCTCTGCAGCACTCCACCAATCAGGCTTGTATGGTAGAGTGACCAGATGGAAGCCACTCCTCAGTAAAAGGCACAGGACAGCCACATGGAGTTTGCCAAGAGGCACCTGAAGGACTCTCAGACCACCAGAAACAAAATTCTCTGGTCTGATAAAAACAAAAGATAAAACACTTTGGCTTAAATGGCAAGCATCATGTCTGGAGGAAACCAGGCACCGCTCATCACCTGGCCATTACCATCCCTACAGTGAAGCATGGTGGTGGCAGCATCATGCTGTTGGGATGTTCTTCAGCGGCAGAAACTTGAAGATTATTCAGGATCGAGGGAAAGATGAATGCAGCAATGTACAGAGACATCCTTAATGAAAACCTTCTCCAGAGTACTCTGGACCTCAAACTGGGGCAAAGGTTCATCTTTCAACAGGACAATGACCCTAAGCACACCCAAAATAACAAAGGGGTGGCTACGGAACAACTCTGTGAATGTCCTTGAATGTCCTTGAGTGGCCCAGCCAGAGACCAGACTTGAACCCAAATAAACACCTCTGGAGAGATCTGAAAATAGCTTTGCACTGACACTACCCATCCAACCTGATGGAGCTTGAGATGTTCTGCAAAGAATGGGAAAACCGGTCCAAAAATATGTGTGCCAAGCTTGTAGTATCATACTCAAAAAGACTTTAATTGGTTTAATTGGTGCCAAAGGTTCTTCACTGCATCTCTGAACCCCTTTACATTACACAGCACCCTGCCACCTCACATTACACAGCACCCTGCAGCTCTGGACCCCTTTAAATTACACAGCACCCTGCATCTCTGGACCCCCTTTACATTACATAGCACAGTTCCTGCAGCTCTGGACCCCCTGCATGTTACACAGACCCCCCTTAGTGCGGTGTATGGATTACGCTAACTCTTATGCCGCATACACACGACCGTTTTTCATGACAAGAAAAATTCGATTTTTTTTTATTGCTCATTGTAACGGTCACCATTTACGATCTTCCATCAACCCAAGACAGCTTATTCCATTTCCCAGAATAACGAGACTCAGCTCTGTTCTCTGGTTTCAAAATGTATGAATGAACAAATGCTTTAATGGTTAGCTCTCTTATATACAGTACAGACATGTTACAGTAATCAAAGGAACAAAGACACACTCCATACACACAATGGGGCTTCAATCACATTATTTTAGATAATGACATTCAGAGGAGTTAATTATCCCCCAGACCTTCTAACTCCGCCCATAAGCGATTCACCTGCATAATACACGTTCCTATGTCAGACGTTTTGGCACCGGTCTGACATAATTAACGTAACCTAATTACTACACCTGAGAAATCAGACATTATGACTCTCACCTGCTATTCCCATCACATATTATCATCAAATAGACTTTAACCACTTAAGACCCGGACCAATACGCTGGCAAATGACCCAAGGGGTTTTTGCGATTCGGCACTGCGTCGCTTTAACAGACAATTGCGCGGTCGTGCGACGTGGCTCCCAAACAAAATTTTTTTCCCACAAATAGAGCTTTCTTTTGGTGGTATTTGATCGCCTCTGCGATTTTTATTTTTTGCGCTATATACAAAAATAGAGCGACATTTTTGAAAAAAAATCAATATTTTTTACTTTTTGTTATAATAAAAAAACAATAAACTAAATTTTAGTCAAACATTTAGGCCAAAAATTATTTAGCCACATGTCTTTAGTAAAAAAAAAATCTCATTAAAAAAAAATTAGCTACCTAGCGGGAACAGCGACACTAATACAGCGATCAGAAAAAGGATCGCTTAGTGACGCAGGCAATAGGGAGTGATAGGGTTAACTAGGGCAGTGATCAAGGGGTTAAAACTTTATTGGGGGGGGTGGGGGGGCTACCCTGACACTAACACTGACTGACTGTCACACTGTCTGTCACACTGACACTAAATACAGTAATCATACATGTATGATTACTGCATTCAGTGACACTGTGACAGGGGGGAGGGGGGGGGGGGGCGATCGCGGGGGTTAAATGTGTTTGTGTCTGTGTGTAAGTGTGCTGTTGGTGCAGACTTACTTGGTGTGTTGTGATCTCTCCTCAGCGGCGCTTGAAACAAACGCCGAGGGAGAGATCACGTCGCTTCCTCCTTCCTGTGTTTACACAGGAGGAGGAAGTGACAGGGCGGGCGGGCGCGCGCATTGGCTGGGAGCGATCCGGAGGGGGCGGATGAAAACGGATAGCCGCCCCCACTTGTCGGATCGCTCCTGCAGCCGCGCGGACCGCCGCATGTACGGGGGGGGGGGGGGGGGTCCGATCGGACCCCCGATCCCCCCCAAGGCACCAACGTATATATACGTTGATGTGCCTGTCGGTGCCATTCTGCCGACGTAAATGTACATGCGGCGGTCCTTAAGTGGTTAAACAGTGTTATTAGCATTCACAATGAAAGGTCTTGGAAGCAGACCTAATTAACACAATGGACACAGAATGCAATCACAGCAAAGCACTTTAACATCCCATAACAGCCTGGTACACAGAGGAATGAGTCACTATTGACCGGTAGAGTCAGAATAGGCCAACAACTTGTAATATCTCAAGATATCCTGCAAACATGAATTATCATTTCTCAGTCACCCTATGCCCAAAAGGGGCACAGGGTGACCCTAGACCCAAGAGTCATTAGTGACGCTGGCACAGGAGTACCCGCCATCCTTCAAAAGTCTCTGGGTGTCATGGGCCATTCCGTTACAGTCAGGTGTGTGTTAGAGCGCCAGCAACAGATCGAGCACTAGACCTCCTCTGTAACTCTAAACTGGTAACCTGTAAAAAAATTAAGCGTCGTCTATGGAGATTTTTAAGTACTGAAGTTTAGCGCCATTCCATGAGTGTGCGCAATTTTAAAGCGTGAAATGTTAGGTATCTATTTACTCGACATAACATAATCTTTCACATTATATAAAAAAAATTGGGCTAACTTTACATTTTTTTTTTTTAATTCATAAAAACGTTAATTTTTTTTAAAAAAAAGGCGTTTGAAAAATTATTGCGCAAATATCATGCAAGATAAAAAGTTGAAATGACCGTAATTTTATTCGCTAGGGTGTCTGCTAAAAAAAACATTTATAATGTTTGGGGGTTCTGAGTCATTTTCTAGCAAACAAATGATGATTTTTGCATGTAGGAGAGGAGTGCCAGAATAGGCCCGGTATGGAAGTGGTTAAGAAGGAGGCACTAGGAGTATTACCCACAAGGATCCCCCACAACAAACAGGGTATATACATAAAACCTTAAATTTTATATATTTTTGGCACGATAAGAAGTGGTATGATATAAATTGTTATAAGAGTTAGCGCAATTCATACACTGGTTATCAGGGCCGCCATCAGGGAGGTACAGGCAGTACACCTGTAAGGGGCCCGGATGGCAACCCCCCCTTTTTTTTTTCTTATAATTTTTATATATATATATTTTTTTTGTTTTTATTAAAGGCCCCAGAGGTCCGGGGATGGCATTTTCATATAAAAATTTTCATTAAATTTTTCTTTTATATATTTGTTTTATTTCTTTTTTCTTCTTTTTATTAAAGGGCCCGGAGATCCCCAGGGCCCCGGATGGCTATACCCCGTTTTTTTTTATAATTGTTTTTATATTTTTTTTGTAAGGGGCACAGAGGTCCCCAGGGCAACCCCCCTCTTTTTTTTTGTCCGTCAGCACCCAAAGCCCCCCAATTCCCCCGCTTCTCAATTCGTGTCAGCCCCCTGTTTCTCAATTCACGCCCCCCCCCCGTTTCTCTGCTCCAGGGGGCCCATGCCTAAAGCTGTGTAAGGGGCCCCACCCTGCTGGTTATAAAAAAGTTCCATATCACAACGCAAAGGCATCCAACTAACTGAAATGCTTTTAGAAGTTTAGAAGCATCTTCCATGTACATCATTTAAATATATATCTATTTCTTCTTCAGATCTTCTTTGCTTCCGTAAATCCTCCATTTCTGCCGTCCAAACTATTAACTATACTGGTAAGTGAGAATAAATGATAGTTTTACTTTTCTAGAAAAACTCCAAACACTTGTATGAAAACAGCATTTGTTTCCAGAGCTCTTTTGTTAAACTAGCTCATTATGAAATGACCTTAGATCGAAGCCCCAAAGCGCTCCTCGTTCCCCTACGCTGTCACCGTCATCTCTCCTCCGAGTGCCTTTTGGGTATCACCGCTCCGGCGCTGTGACTGGCTGGAGCTGCGATGACGTCACTTCTGGCAGATTCCCGGCAGATCCCATTCAAAACCCGGCACGCTCAGTGCGCCTGCACCATTGTCTACGGCGCGCATTATTTTTGGCAAATATCTCCTAAACCGTGTAGGTTTAGGAGATATTGCAAACACCTACAGGTAAGCCTTAATCTAGGCTTACCTGTAGGTAAAAGTAACCAGAGAGGGTTTACAACCACTTTAAAATGTACAGTTTAGGCTTAAAAACTAGTGTTAATTTTGGCAGCAAATTTCAATATAGGGCCAGATTCAGGTAGATGAGAGTATCTTTCCTCTGGAGTAACGCTTCTCATTTACGTTACTCTGAAGACCCTTTCAGCGCAAGTCCTGTAATTCACATAGCAGTTGCGCGTAAACTTGCGCCAGAGTAACGATAATGCGCTGGCGTAACCCGACGCAAGTGGAAGTGGGTGTGATCATATGTAAATGATGGGCGGAGCCCAGCGCAGAGGCTTACGTTCAGGCATCAACCACGCTGCGCAGTGAGTGAGGCTCCACTCGCCCCCTTTGTGCGCATGCTCACAACTTCCGT
This sequence comes from Rana kukunoris, assembly GCA_029574335.1. Taxonomy (NCBI): domain Eukaryota; kingdom Metazoa; phylum Chordata; class Amphibia; order Anura; family Ranidae; genus Rana; species Rana kukunoris. Next base: position 201,767,613 of record CM056057.1, read on the forward strand.
CGGCACCACTGCACGGGAAACGTCAGCGCAATGCCTTCCGTTGGGCGTGTAAATGCGCCCGTAGAAGCGCCATTCTGGCACTAAAGTACATCCTGCTCCCCCTCCCCGCAGTGATGTTACTTTTGTTCTGAGATGGCTGCTCCCGTTCCCCGCAAACACACAGGAGAAAGCTGAACTTTAATGGCCAGGAGCTGTCAGCCATCATCTCGGCTATGGAGACCTATGATGTCTTCCTCCATGGCTGTAAAATTTGACAGACAAGCATGGACAGAGGTGTTGTCCTGCAAGTTGGGGTGCTCAGCTAGCTCTTATCGTCGGTAACGCTGCTGTAGCTGCTCTCCTGCTGACCTGTGGCCATCTGGAGTAAAGATAAAGCAGCCTTTTGTAGAAATAACTTTGCGCCGGACGGACGAGATACGCGCGGCGCATGTAGCCAGCGTATGGTGCTAATCCGTTCGTGAATTGGGAAAAATCCCTCATTTGCATATTTGCAGGGGAAATCAATGGGCGCGACTGATGCGCCCAGCGAAAATAAGCGCTGACGATACTCTGGCGTCGGAACGTTCCGCCGGTCGCAAATGACCCGTTATTGGGCGCATCTAGTTTGGTGGGTACGGGCACATAGAAACGACGGCGCATCATCACAGTTACGCGGCGCATATCGAAATACTCCAGCGCAAGTGTTCCTGAATCTGGCCCATAGTTTTAGTCTTATGCCGCGTGCACACAACCATTTTTCGGGTTCTAAAAAATTGAAGTTTTAAGGGTCTAGAAAAAACAACGTTGCCTACACACGATCATGAAAAAAAATTCTCTAGCAAAGCGATGTGACATACAACACGTACGACGGCACTATAAAGGGGAAGTTCCATTCGGATGACGCCACCCCTGGGGCTGCTTTTGCTGATTGCATGTTAGTAAAAGACGATTCGCGCTTTTCGGTCTGTTACAGCGTGATGAATGTGCTTACTCCATTATGAACGCTAGTTTTACCAGAACGAGCGCTCCCGTCTCATAACTTGCTTCTGAGCATGCACGGGTTTTTAACATCATTTTAGCCCACAGGCGATAATTTTTTACAAACCGAAAAACTGCATCGTTTAAAACGAACGTCAAAAAATGCAACATGTTTGAAAAATAAATTTGTCGTTTTTCAGAACCCGAAAAATGACGTTAAGCCCACACACGATCATTTTAAATTACATTTTTTTTTAAATACGTTTTTTGAGGGGGTCCCCTCAATAATCCATACCAGACAATTATACAAGTATGCAACCTGGCAGGCAGCAGGAAAAGAGGGCCAGGCCATGCCGAAAAATGATCGTGTGTATGCGGCATTAGGACTAAAATTGCATTTTAGTTTTAGTCTTCTGCAATTGTTTTAGTTTTAGTCATATTTAGTCGACTAAATCTCCAGTACATTTTAGTAGACTAAAACAAATTTTAGTCGTCTAAAATCTAATGAGTGTAATTAAATTGTAATGCATTGGATAACATTTCTCTACAGTTTCCAAACTCATTATATACTGCTGGAGTGAAGAATCGAATATGTTATTATTTATGGTATTTATGGTATTGAGGTATGAACATTTTGAAGTCAAATTTCAATTTACCCGTATGTACTCGAGTATAAGCCGAGGCACCCAATTTTACCACAAAAAATGGGAAAACATATTGGACTCGAGTATAAGCCTACGGTGTCCCTCTGCATGCCTCACTATGCCTCACTTTGCTTCACTGTGTTCATGTGCATGCCTCATGTGCAGAGATCAAGAGCGCACTACCTGGAGCAGAGATCAGGAGAGTGCACTAAGTGCAGAGATCAGGAGTGCACTACGTGCAGTAAACCATTGTGCCCAGGGCAGTTGTTTCTCCTGCCCACCCCTTGTCCCCGCCCTGCCAGCTCCTGTGCCTGTCACTTTATGTATGTCTTGATTACATTGTTGATCTTACAAAATGTTCTTTGTTTTCAGACATTTGTGGTCCATATGTGCCGGAAGGATATTCCCAGTTCTATTCTCCTAGTTTTACAGACTCTGACCTCACATGTACTTCTGCCTGTTCATTGGGAGCAAAAAATCAGTTAAACTGTCACTATGGGGAATGCAGATTAACCCAATCAGGACCTGTGTGTGTGTGAGTCAAAAAAAATTTTCATTATTTTCTATATATTTAAAAAAAAAGTGCAATGCATATTATGATTGTCTGTATTTGTAAGCTTCTATTTATTTAGGTTGCTGGCAGAAGTTTCACAATTGGGGTTGAGCCAAACACCCCCCAGTTCGCAGCAGAACATGCGAACAGACCAAAAATTTGTTCGAACATGTGAACACCGTTAAAGTCTATGGGACACGAATGTGAAAAATCTAAAGTGCTAATTCAAGTCTGGTATGGAGTTTAAGGGGAACCCTGCACCAAAAAAAAAAAAAAAATGTGGTGCGGGGGGTCCCCTCAAAAATCCATACCAGACCCTTATCCAAGTATGCAATCTGGCTGGCAGCAGGAAAAGAGGACCAGGCCACATGCCCTCAACATTGGGAGGATACTTTGGGGTCATCTCGGCTGCTAGGCCAGTGAGAGGGACCTATCCGGGGGAGCAATACCCACTCTGGCTAGAGTGGTGACGAGAACTGTTTGCTGGAAACAGGAGTGTTTCCTTACTTTGTGACTGTGCACCTGAACCTACCTATCCTTCAACCCCTTACTTTTATTTTCTACTAAAGTTCTCCAAAATAAACCCAAAGAGAAAAGAGGTACATTGTGTGTGGACATTGAAATTCTTCGGACTCTCCTTTCACCCTGGACAATGAAAATAGAGGTAACGTGCCACCCAAAATCTAAACCAGCAGCTCCTTCGGGTATAGTGCTACACATGGGAGCTGTAAACATTCCCACAGTGGTTCTGGCATCAATACAGATCTGCCCCATGATTAAAGTTTACTTCAAAATAGACTCAACCAGCGTCAGTCTGCCCTAGTCCACTCTTTAGAGCGGGCTGCGGGAGTACTTACACTGGGCGACACTATGACAATACATATTAAATACATCTTTATAAAATTTCCGCAACAACGGGAGCACTAAACAGGTTGACTTTAAACAGTCCACAGATTTCCAAATAAGTAAAGGGGACAGCCTATGCCGCTTATAGCAAAACATTTTTAAGTCTTCTGTATCTTCTACATTGATCTAGGGCAGTGGTTCTCAACCTTTCCAGTGCCGTGACCCCTTGATAAAATGTCCCAAGTTGTGGGGACCCTTAAGAGTAAAATTATTTTCCTAGCGTGGGTTGTCAGCACCCAAGGCACGACAAGTAATTTGCGCCCCTAACCCATGGACATTTAGCGCTCCCTGAGTCCCTTCCACATATACAATATTAAAACCCCTTATGATAAATTTTAGGATGTACCACTCTCTCTTTGTTTTCCTTTCTTTCCCTGGTATCTCTCTCTATCCTAACTTCTTGTTTTTTCCTCCATCCCTCTCTCTAGCCATCTTTCTTGTTCTTTCTCTAATGCCGCGTACACACGATCGGAATTTCCATCGGAAAAACCTTGGATGGTTTTTCCAATGGAATTCCGCTCATGCTTGGCTTGCATACACACGGTCACGCAAGTTCTCTGAACTTTCGACCGCCAAGAACGCGGTGACGTACCACACTACGACGAGCCGAGAAAATTAAGTTCAATGCTTCCAAGCAGGCGTCAAATTGTTTCCGAGCATGCATAGGAATTTTGCGTGTCGGAATTGCTTCAGACGATCGGAATATCTGATAGGAACTTTTTCCATCGGAAAAATGGTGAACCTGCTCTCAAGCTTTTGTTGGCGGAAATTCCGACAGCAAAAGACCGATGAAGCATACACACGGTCGGAATTTTCGACCAAAAGCTCACATTGTGAGTCAGTGAGTGAGAAACTTATATAGCGCAACACATGCGAACTGAATCGCCTCTGGGCGCTGTATCCATTCTGTGAGTGAAACCCCTTGACCTCAGAAGAGATGGGTTTTAATATTTCCCCTGAAGGCCAAGTGGTCCATCTCCAATCGAGCGGTGATAGGCAGAGCGTTCCACAGTCGAGGTCCCTGGACTGCAAACCTTCAATCTCCTTTAGATTTGTATCTGGCTTTGGGTATCTGGACAAGGTTTTGATTGGTGGATCGCGAGAATACGATTGGGATTGTGAGCTTTTATTTTTTCGCATAGATATATGGGGGTGTTTCCATGAATGCACTTATGCATTAGACAGAGTGCCAATGAAGGGATCTCAGTAAAGGTGAGATTGATTCCCATGTTTTTTTGCCGGTCACGAGTCATGCGGCTGTATTTTGAACGGCTTGCAGGCGAGCAATTTGGTATTTGGGACCACGACTGTTCCCACCACGACTGCAACGTCTTCTTTCGGCATAAAGGGGGTAAGTCTGCGTAGTAGGCGCAGCAGATGGTGCGATCCGCTGACTACTGACCCTATTTGTGCATCCATTGTCATGTTGGTGTCAAAAATAACTCTGAGACTTTTGACTTTGGCGCTAGGGGTGATGGTTTTTCCCAGAATGGGTGGGGGTGTCGATGTTGTTACTGGATGATTTTTCTGGTTGGCGTGAAACAGGAGAAGTTCTGTTTTCGAACCGTTGAGTTTGAGAAAAACATTGGGTTTTGCTTGTCGGAATTTCCGATCGATTGTGCACGCAGCATTATTCTTTCTCTCCCTCTTTTCTTTGTTCCTCCCCCTCTTTCCTCTCCCTTCCATGTATCCTTTATTTTTATTCCTTCTCTTAGTGCTTGGTGGGGGGGGGTTAAGTGGCAGTGTTGGGGGGAGAGGTTCTGATCAGCCAACTTAGTTGCTCTTAAAAAAAGTCATTTGCTGATCTGAGAACTGTAGTGGGGACTTTTAATGGCAACTATAATCAAAGGTCTCCGGCTTCACTGTGTCTCTGACTTTGTGGTATCTCATAGCAGTGACACCTATGCCGAAAACTTCAGCCTCTCCCACTTCACATTCCTCACCAATCAGCTGACCTCTAGTCTCTGCCCCCCAGCCATGCCTTGAACTGAATGGGCGGCTGCGAATAGGCCAAGTGGGCGGCCGCAGGCTCCAGGAACAGCCCTGCTGTTCGGCCGCAGAAAGGCTGAGACAGTGGTGCGGGCTTCAGGAACAGCCCAGTATTCAGTGACCCCTGGCAAATCATCATTCACCCCCCGAGGGGGTCCCGACCGCCAGGTTGAGAACCACTGATCTAGGGATTCTTCTGGTTGCCAACTGTGGTCAGTAAGGTATTATCTCCCTAGTACATAGTGCAAAAATGTGCACATGATTTTAAAGGCATTTTAGTCCACCTCTATTGATAAACTAGAGTTTCGAACAAACCCAGTCAGACTGTCTTTTTAAAAAAAAGAACTAGGTTGAACATAGTAGAACCGTCTTTTTTCATCAAGCTAACCCACTGTATTACTATAAATGAAGGTGTGACAATATGCTTTCTCTCGCCACAGCTGTCCTGATACAAGTTATTTTTGGTATTCTGGAAATGACTGCCAGTCCCGGATCAGCAGACCTGGTGTGATTGGTGGAGTGACGTCTGTTCTGGCCGCTTGCCTCATCCTCATTGTCATTCTTGTGGTGATATTGACTTTTCGCAGAGTTCGAAAATTAAAGATAAGTTCCAGGTGAGTCTGTCTTCCTAAATTCCTTTTAGTGCGGTGTGTTGTACACCTAAGATTGGGAAGGACTTTGACATATGAACATAACATGCTAATGTATTAGTGATACTTTTATTTCTCATTTTACGGCTCATTTTGACCACATGTAAGTCTGTTACAGTGATTTAACTCATGCACATATTGTTGTGAATTAACATGTGTTTTATTATGATGGCCTATTTCTTTGAATAAGCTGCAATTGGACTATAAAATCATATATCCAAAAATGTTAGTAATGCAGTGCACCACAAAACATTAAAGGAGTTGTAAAGGAAAAAAATGTTTTGCCTAAAATTAGGGTTATCCCGATACCGATACTAGTATCGGTATCGATACCGAGTATTTGCGCTAGTACTTGTACTCGCGCGAATACTCCCGATACCTAAATAGAATACTTTTTTTTTTTTTTTGAGTGCGGGGTGGAGTGCGGAGCACTCAGAGGGACCATGGCTGAACTCAGAGGGACCATGGCTGAACTCAGAGGGACCATGGCTGAACTCAGAGGGACCATGGCTGAACTCAGAGGGACATGGCTGCATTTGGGGACACGTGGCTGCATTTAAAAAGTATCGGTATTCGGTATCGGCGACTACTTGAAAAAAAGTATCGGTACTTGTACTCGGTCCTAAAAAAGTGGTATCGGGACAACCCTACCTAAAATTAATGTCTGCAAGGTAGACAGACAGAATAGTGTAATGATTCTGTTAAAAAACGAGTAAATACCTATTAAATTCCTTCATCTATACCACCTCCGGCGTTCTAGTTTCTGTTCTCTTATTCACTTCCTGGTTTGCGGTGCTCATTCATGTAAGAACTACATTTCCCAGTATGCATTGCGGCACGCCCAGTAATTCACAACTCCTTGAAGTCTCTAACACGTAGAGAGCGTCGTGCCGCACAGATGTAGTTCCCAGGAGGGGGCGAGCACGTCACTGACCACCGCAGCAAAGCCTCCCTTCACGGTGGTGATTAACAATCAGTAACTTCTGCCTTTAGAACCACTTTAACCACTTAACGACCGCCGCATGTATATGTACATCCACAGAATGGCACATACAGTCAGATGGACGTACCAGCATGTCCCTGCCTTCCCGCGGGTCGGGGGTCCGATCAGGACCCCCCCGCTACATGCGGCAGTCCGTAAGTGTGTGGAAGCGATCCCGGATGAGGGGGCGGCTGTTTGTTTCTGTCCGCCCCCTCGCGATCGCTCCCAGCGAATCCGGTTTCCCCCCTCTGCCTGTGTAATGTAAACACAGGCAGAGGAAGTGATGTCACCTCTTCTCTCGGCGGTATTTTCAATCCGGCGAGAGGAGAGAAGACATCACATAGTAAGTCGCACAACACTACACTGACACCATACACATAGGCACATTAACACCTTCCGATCCCACCTTCCTACCCCCCCTAATAAAGGTTTAACCCCTTGATCACCGCCCTAGTTAACCCTTTCACCCCCTATAGCCAGTGTTACTAAGCGATCAGTTTTCTGATCGCTGTATTAGTGTCACTGTTGCCGCTAGGTAGGTAGTTTAATTTTTATAATGCAATTTTTTTTACTAAAGACATGTGGCTGAATACATTTTGGCCTAAATGTTTGACTGAAATTTAGTTTATTCGATTTCTCTTATAACAAAAAAGTAGAAAATATAATTTTTTTTTTAAATTTTCCGTTTATATCGCAAAAAATAAAAATCGCAGAGACAATCAAATAGCATCAAAAGAAAGCTCTATTTGTGGGAAGAAAAGGACGCAAATTTTTTTTGGAGCTACGGTGCACGACCGCGCAATTGTCTGTTAAAGCGACGCAGTGCCGAATTGTAAAAACACCTTTGGGCATTTAGCAGCATATTGGTCCGGGGCTTAAGTGGTTAACCACTTTAAACCCGCACGCCGTCATATGATGTCCAAAAAGGGGATCTGTTATCTCGGGTGGATGTCATATGACGTCCTGTACATAGTGCGGGGATATCTGAATGATGCCTGCACCCAGAGGCATCATTCAGATATAATTTTCTTGCGGCAGCGATCCTGCGCACCGTAAGAACGATCATAGCGGCGGTTCTTACAGGCTGCGGGAGGGGACATCCCCCCCCTCCCGCCGCCATCTGGTGCTTCTCCGGGCTCTCTCGTCCCATCGGGGGCCCGGAGAGATGATCGCCATCCGCCGGATGGGCAGCATAGAGATGACTGGTGACCAACATTTCTTATTTATCCTTAAAATGTGTTTGCCTTCTGGTTTGTCTTGTAGGGAGAAGAAAGAGTGTGGAATTCATTCATCTGTAGGTCTGCAGACAGGGTTGTATATCCCGAAATACGATGTATAATATTCTGAAACTGAAGGTGAGCCTTTTTTTAACCGTCATTATTCTTTTTTAAGCAACTTACCTCTTCTCACAACTGGAGAAAATAGGTTTTTGGCGCACAATCAACTCAAGCATGCAAAGTATAAGTCATAAATCATTGATTTAAAATCAACATAGAAAAAAGTCTCTATGGGTCACTGAGGGTCCATAAGTTTAAAAAGTTCATATAATATCCGGAGGGTCCTGGTTGATACAAATATGGTGGATTGAACGGAGGCTTTAGCGGCAGCACCTGAAGCAGAAGCAAGCCTCAAGGAGAATCAGAAAACGTAGAAGAGATGCGCCAATCTACGTGCAGTAGGTTATTTCATCATAAGTACAGAACAATAAAATGACTACTCACAAAACCAGAGTAATGAATGGCTGTCACGATCCCTATCGTGTCAAACAGACAGCGAGGCGTGGTCGCGCCTCAGGGTGGAATTGAACCCAGGAACTCTCCATTGCTATCCCAACACCTTACCTCTGAGCCACTGCTCAATTGGGGAAATCTGGTTGCTTTCCAGCTATGGTGGTGCTGAATATACTGTTCACCATTAGCTGAATCCCGTTACAGTCTACACCTGATTTTCTTGCTTCAGCTGACGCAGCTTACCCATTTAGCCAGTGTATAAAGCCCTGCCTCACTATGAGGGAGGTGTCAGTTCATTTTGTTATTGATCTCCCTGTCTGAGCTAAAGCTACCTGTATATATCTTCAGCTCCTTGACTGACCCCGGCTTCTGACCTTCTGCTTTGTACTTTGGATTGCTGCTGTCTCCTGTTCTTTGACCCCGACCTGTACCTTTGGACTTCCTCTACCGTCTCCAGCCCTTGACCCACGGCTTGTGACCCGGACTTGTCTTTGGTTCATGTTTGTTGGACACCTGCAGTCACCTTGATAGCTGTTGATCCTTTCTATAGCTTGCATCTGCTTGGGACTTCCAGATATCTCCTACATCATCTGCTACTACTACACTCAGCAGAACCGCAAGTACCATATACTACCTGCTTACCTATAGTCTGTGTTTGTAGATTGGCAGTAATACCTTGTCTGTATCTGAGATACTTACCCGTTTTCCCCTCAGTTAGTTGCTTATGAGGGAATAAGCATCTACAGTCTTTCAGTTGGTTGTCCATTAGAGGTTGTGATGAATTAACCCCAATCTCTCTGTTTACTCTGAGAGAGAACTGGTGGTTGTACCTGAGAGATCTCTATAGTTTAAAACCAATTGTTTTACTGTAATTGCATAGCAGGGATGTTACAATGGCCTTAATATAGCTGTAAGTCAGGGGTCACCCTCGTTGTTCTCCGGTAGAGTCCTCGTTTAAGGGCTGTAAGCCGCGGATGTCATACGGACGTGGATACCAGGAAGAACAAGCAGCGACGTTGCACCGGAAGTGATGCGAGAGTCCCGGACAGCCAATCGGATTACGCGTTTCACAGCATCAGCTGTTTCGTCAGATCCATAGAGTCCGTGCAAGACGGACGTATAATATAAAAGCGGGATGGCAGTGATTGGTTGGGATGCACATACAAGACGGACGGGATAACAACAGGAACTAATACAACATTACGGCAGTTTAAGCAGCTATATCAACAATTACAATTACAATTAAATATTTCAAAAATGTCAAGTTTCATATCAATATATCCAGCCTTTAACACATTTTTTAATATTATTGTGGATTTTTATTGACTGTCATCCATATTCTATCGTAATTTTCGATATATTTGCCTTAATGCTGTATTAGTTTGTGTTGTTATATTTAATCGTAATTGTAATTGTTGATATAGCTGCTTAAACTGCCGTAATGTTGTATTAGTTCCTGTTGTTATCCCGTCCGTCTTGTATGTGCATCCCAACCAATCACTGCCATCCCGCCTATATATTATACGTCCGTCTTGCAAGGACTCTATGGATCTGACGAAACAGCTGACACTGTGAAACGCGTAATCCAATTGCCTGTCCGGGACTCTCGCGTCACTTCCGGTGCGACGTCGCTGCGCTCCAAGGTGGAACGCACGCCGCATCTGCTTGTTCTTCCTGGTATCCACGTCCGTATGACATCCGCGGCTTACAGCCCTTGAACGAGGACTCTACCGGAGAACAACGAGGGTGACCCCTGACTTACAGCTATATTAAGGCCATTCATTACTCTGGTTTTGTGAGTAGTCATTTTATTGTTCTGTACTTATGATGAAATAAATACTGACCTACTGCACTTAGATTGGCAAATCTCTTCTATGTTTTCTCTTCTCACAACTACCCGAGGTATTCTATGACCCTTTAGCCATCCTCTGGGGAATGCAGTATAGCAGGATTGCCCAACCCATAGTCCGGGGGCCACACGTGGCTCGCGGAGCCCTCTGATGTGGCCTGCGACCTCTTGTTCTGGGATGGAATATAATAGAATAGAATACTGTTATTAAAGGTAAGTTTATTACTAAAATCACAGTGTATATAATATGGACATATCTGTTCTGTAGTGGTTACTGGGCTGATTTCAAACTGATCCACAGGTGCAGATAAGTGAACCTGTGGGTTACCTGCACTGACCCATAGACTTCTATTACCTGCAAGTTTGCTCTATTGAGAGTAGAGAGGGCTCTATAGAGCCGAGTGGGCTGCCACCCACGCAATGGTTGTCTAACATACATTAAACAAATATTTTTTCTATCTAAGGCACTAAAGTTGCATATAAACCCCCACTCCGCTCTCGAGCATGGCCACCTGCCCACTGCATTGCTAGCTGAGTAACATTTCTTAAATAGGTAAGAAGCGGGGGCATCCAGTGATGTCACATGGTAGCACCACCTCCTTGTGACCTCACCGACCGGTTCATGTTGGGGGGGTGGGTCCCTAAATGGCAGTTTGGAAATGTGGTCACCCTAGGTACCAATCGCTACATTGTGGAAAAACATGGAGAATGCAATATTTTCTTCATACCTGGAAGTGCTGTGTGTTTTTCTGGCATCCAATGGCATAGACGAGTGGTTACGTTTGGGGTCAGGACTCTGTTCAGGCCAATCAAGTTCTTCCACCCCAAACTCATTCATCCATGTCTTTATGGACCTTGCTTTGTGCACTGGTGTGCAGTCAGGTTGGAACAAGAAGGGACCATCCCCAAACTGTTCCCAGAAAGTTAGGAGTTTGAAATTATCCAAAATGTCTTTGCAAAGAGTTCCCTTTACTGGAACTAAGGGGCCAAGTCCATCCCCTGAAAAACATTCCCACACCATAACCCTACCTTCACCAAATGATTTGGACCAGTGCACAAGACATGGATGAGCAAGTTTGGGGTTAAAGCGGAGCTCCACCCTAAAGTGGAACTTCCGCTTATCGGATTCCTCCCCCCTCCGGTGCCACAATTGGCACCTTTTGGGGGGGGAGGGGAGTCCAGCCGTGGCAGTGTCGTCACCGCGGGGCTCCCTCCTCCTCCCCTGGCCACCGGGCTAATAGGAGAGAGGAGCGGGGCCTTGCACATGAGCAGTAGGGTTCCCGGCTGGAAGACGAAAGGCTACAATGTCGGGATCCCTAACCCGCAATGGCGGAGGAAGTGTAGCCTTTTGGCTTCACGCCGGGAACCCAACTGCCGATATCGAGGGACAACAGGTAAGTGTCCATTTATTAAAATCCAGCAGCTGCAGTATGTGTAGCTGCTGGCTTTTAACTTTTTTTCCCAGACCTCATCACCTGTGCGGTTTTTATTTTTTGCGCTATAAACAAAAGAGCGACAATTTTGAAAAAAATTCAATATTTTTTACTTTTTGCTATAATAAATATCCCCCAAAAATATATAAAAAAAAATGTTTTTCTCAGTTTAGGCCGATATGTATTCTTCTACCTATTTTTGGTAAAACAAATTGCAATAAGCGTTTATTGATTGGTTTGCGCAAAAGTTATAGCGTCTACAAAATAGGGGATAGTTTTATGCCATTTTTATTAATATTTTTTTTTTACTAGTAATGGCAGTGATCAGCGTTTTTTTTTTTTTTTTTTTTTAGTGACAGCGACATTATGGTGGACACATCGGACGCTTTTGATACATTTTTGGGACCATTGTCATTTATACACAAACAGTGCTATAAAAATGCACTGATTACTGTGAAAATGACAATGGCAGTGAAGGAGTTAACCACTAGGTGGCGCTAAGGGGTTAAGTCTGTCCTAAGCCCCGCTTGGCCTATCAATGAGCCCCGCTTGCGCCTATCAATGAGCCCCGCTTCTTAGCCCCGCTGCCTATCAATGCAGCCCCGGGCCTATCAATGGGGCGTCTATCAATGGCTGTAGGCGTGATGTCACTGATCGTCATTCCCTATATCAGGGAACAGACGATCAGTGCCACTGACGCACAGAAGAAAGGGGAAGGTTTGTTTACACTCACCTCTCCCCGTTCATCAGCTCCTGTGACCGATCGCGGGACACTGGTGGCGATCGGGTCCACGGGCGCGGTCACGGAGCTTTGGAATGTGTGCGACCCACAGCTGGGCTCTTAAAGGCAACGTACAGGTACGCTCCTGTGCCAAGCCGTGCCATTCTGCCGACGTATATGTGCAGGAGGCGGTCCTTAAGTGGTTACGTTTGCTTCCTCCAGAACTGGCCCTCCCACATGATTGTGACAGGAACATTAGAGTGTAAGCTATTTTTGTGTTATAGAATGATGTGAATGGTTCAAGGTTTTCTGCAAAATGCTGCAGAAAATGCATCAGCATATAAAAAAGCATAACATTAGTATAAAATACTAAGTATTAGGGTTGTCCCGATACCGATACCAGTATCGGGACCGATACTGAGCATTTGCGGGAGTACTTGTAACGCCGCCGCATACCGCAAAGCCGCCGCCGCCTAGTTAATCAGCGCGCGGGGAACATTACAGCTTTCATTTGAATAGCTGTGTGTTCCCCCGCAACGCCGCGTATTTAGACACTCCCCCTTGCTTGGGATTGGACGGGTGATCTGTGTATCAAAGTGCAAGGGGAAGTGTCTATACGTGGCGCGGAACACACAGCTATTCAAATGAAAGCTGTAATGTTCCCCGCATGCTGATTAACTAGGCGGCGGCGGCATCTGCATCTAGGAATGGGGGGGCATGGCTGCATCTGTGGGGGGACATGGCTGCATCTGTGGGGGGACATGGCTGCATCTGTGGGGGGACATGGCTGCATCTGTGGGGGGACATGGCTGCATCTGTGGGGGGACATGGCTGCATTTGTGGGGGACATGGCTGCATTTGGGGACACATTTAAAAAAAAGTATCGGTATTCGGTATCAGCGAGTAATTGAAAAAAACTATCGGTACTTGTACTCGGTCCTAAAGAAGTGGTATCGGGACAACCCTACTAAGTATTGCACATTATATCAAATAGAAAGTTAGATCAATCAGTCAATGATTTAATGAAACAAGTTTTTTTATTTTTTATTTAGGAAATAACTGGAGACACTGTTGGAAATGCCTTGCTAATGATCTAACTAAAATACTGAGCTTCAAGAACAAGTGTGGTGGTCATGAATAGTCTCTGAGCACATACTGTACCTAATGCTTTTCTAATAAACTATAATATTATATTCTATAAATGCAAAGTCATCTGATCCGAGTCTGATATCTTTATGATGGAGGCGGAAGATGTAAAGTGTATACGCAAGTCCAGGACAATCTGTGTCTATGTGCCCAAGGAAGACCTGCAAGCACAACCAAGCTGTGTTGACATGGCATGATGCACCTTTTGGTCCCTTACCAGCTGGAAGGTTCCAGGTAGTCCAGGACTGCACTAGCGTGGTCCTTGTCAAACTACGGTCCAGGCACAATTGGCGGTCTACAGTGTTAAGTGGTCATTTATTCTAATCTCCTAAAGGTAGCGTCATATTTGGTTATTAATTGGATGGCTATGAGGCGAATCACAGCGGTCACTGTTAAAGCTTTACAAGAACTAAATGTAGCACTGACCACGAAGGAGCTGCTGGTTTGTTTTGGGCGGCATGTTACCTCGTATTTATCCGATGTCTAGGGGTGTTTGGTGAAAGTTGTAGTAACGGAATGTCCACGACAGGTGTCTTTTTCTGTGCTCTTTATTACCCAGCCGGGTAAAAACAATAAAACTTGGTGAAGAGTAGAGGTTCAGTAAAAAATGAAGATAGCAGATTCAGGTGTCAGCAATAGGGAAACAGTCCTGCTCCCACGTGTAATGTCTCTTTCACCACTCCAGCCAGAGTGGATATAGCGCACCTGGACAGGTCTCTCTCACCAGCCTGTCACTCAAACCTTAGGAAAAAGTCTCTGCCACAGACCCTCCTGATGATTGAAACAGCGGAGACAATCCTTCTTAGCAGACTTGGCACCTGGATCTCCTTCAGGTTGATGACAGGAGGCCAACATCCAGCCTCTCAGTGTCCAGTTCCCTTGGTCCCCGATGGTTGGTCAGGCCCCTATCGGAACACCAGCCTCTCTTGGCGCTCCTCAGGCAGACTCTCCACCGTACGGCCTCCTCCAACTGGACAGACGACCCAGGACCTCCTTAGGTGGGACCCTGTCGATTACTGAGTCCCTAAGCGTCAGATCAGTTGCTCTGGGCCAACAAGATCCTGAAGCCAGGATCCTTGCGTTGCATGCGCACCCCGGCCCGGAAAGGCCATTTGCCAAGGCGGCGTGAAGTGACTACCCTAAAGGTGGGCGCCACACAAGGAGAAGACCCAGGAAGATGGCGTCTGTCTCATAAATACTCTCCCCCAGCATGCACCGCGAGTCCAAACCCTCCTGATAGGCTGCTGGGTAAGAGCACCCTATCTATGACTCCAGTGCTGCCATCTGCTTACCTGGGTTGAGATCCGCACCCCAGAAACAACAGAATGGACCCACAGCACAGCTAAAGCTGAGACAGAGACCCAAATTTAGACACATCAACATGGAGAGTCAACTAACTCTCTGACCCCCCTCTAAATTTAACATAGCACCGGTTCTAGAAAGTAACCAGGCGCTACATAAACATAGCTAACTTTAGGGGAACTCAGCAAAGGCCAATATCCACAGCAGTGGGTGATACTACAGCAATGCAACAACAAGATGTCAACCGGTGAGACATACTTTTCCCACTAAACCCTCTGTTGTTTCACTTACAAGTAGGATAAACCGAGCAGGACCTAGTAAAGAGCCTTGTGGTCCACCGCTAGTGACTGGTCCTTGTTCCCAATGAACCCCATTTACAACGGGGCTCTAATACCGTATGTATCCTTTAGACAATTGCGTATCCACCGAACCACTCAAGTGTTAAGTCCTAGCTTGCACAATTTTGTTATGAGATCATTGTGTGGAACCTTATCAAATGCTTTCCTGAAACCAAGATAGGCTATGTCCACAGCACCACCCTGTCCAAAACATTTGTGCTATAGTCAAAAGCAGATTAGTCTTGCAAGATCTGCCCTCAGTAAAGCCATGCTGCTTTGGGTCCAGAAAGTGATGTGCTTTTAAATTATCGTTAAAGGGGTTGTAAACCCTCATGTTTTTTCACCATAACCACTTATGGACCGCCTAACGCCGATATACGTCGGCAAAATGGCACGGCTGGGCACAGGCACATACCTGTATGTCGCCTTTAAGAGCCCAGCAATGGGTCGCGTGCACGCAACTCGGTCTGAAGCTCCGTGACTGCACCTGCAGACCCGATCGCCGTCGGAGTCCCGTTTTCGGTCACAGGAGCTGAAGAACGGGGAGAGGTAAGTGTAAACAAACCTTCCCCGTTCTTCTCTGTGGCAGTGACACTGATTGTCTTTTCCCTGTTATAGGGAACGACGATCAGTGACGTCACGCTTACAGCCACGCCCCGTACAGCAAGAATCACTCCCTTAGGGCACACTTAACCCCTTAGCGCCACCTAGTGGTTAACCCCTTCACTGCCATTGTCATTGTCACAGTAAACAGTGCATTTTTATAGCACTTTTCGCTGTATAAATGACAATGGTCCCAAAAATGTGTCAAAAGTGTTCGATGTGTCCGCCATAATGTTGCAGTCATGAAAAAAAATTGCTGATCGCCGCAATTAGTAGTAAAAAAAAAAATTATTAATAAAAAATGCCATAAAACTATCCCCTATTTTGTAAATGCTATACATTTTGTGCAAACCAATTAATAAACGCTTATTGTGATTTTTTTTACCAAAAATATGTAGAAGAATATGTATCGGCCTAAACTGATGAAAACATTTTTTTTTTTATATCTTTTTTGGGGATATTCATTATAGCAAAAAGTAAAAAATATAAAATTTATTTCATAATTGTCGCTCTATTTTTGTTTATAGCGCAAAAAAAACGCAAAGGTGATCAAATACCACCAACAGAAAGCTCTATTTCTGGGGGAAAAAGGACGCCAGTTTTGTTTGGAAGCCACGTTGCAAATGTCAGTTAAAGTGACGCAGTGCCGAATCGCAAAAAGGGGCAAGGTCCTTAACCTTCATATTGGTCTGGGTCTTAACTGGTTAATTTACTGTATTTTCCCTGCTCTATCCTAGCCACTTTATATGTGAAAGTTCAACTAACGGTTGGGGGGTGGAGGGGTATTTGGGCTCACATTGGTATTTTAGCTTTGAAGGCCAGAGGACTTTCTTCTGGCACTGTGTTGGTTTGTCATTCAAATAAATGACATCATAATGCACCACACAGCGGTTCACATGTTCCAAAGTTTTGGGGTAAGGCACAGTAAAACACCTATATTACCTGATGAATGGGGTCCAAAAGAGTCCTTGCCCATAGCCAACTACTCATATGTTTGCCTTTCCTATTTGTAAGATTCACCGGAAGAGTGAACGCTAGAATACTGCATTCTGATTTGTTGCTGTAAGCATCCCTTTTTTTTTATGTATGTTTTATACTTCCAACCTCCTGACGAGATTTCGGCCTCTGATACATTTACATTTTTAATGTTTTCACGTATACACTGCTCAGATGACTTGAAAAACTTTTTTTTTTATTGATTGTATTAAAGGAATAGAAACATAAATATACAATGAATATATGTGTGCCTCTATTTATTATGTATTTAATGAAATTATTCATGTGAAACAAAAAGCAAAAATACAATAAATATATATACTCTCTCTTTTTTTGTATCAGTACAGTTGAGTAATTGTTCCTTTTAATTCACTATGTGGACAAAAGTAGCTTGTATTTGGACACTAGAGATGAGTGGGTTTGGTTTTAGCTAGGAGACTATGTCAAGTCCATGAACCCCAAAAGTTAGCAGCAAACCTCATTGGAGTCTATAGGAGCTGAACCCTACTTTTTTTCCTGTCCATTTTCAAGCTATTGTTAAAAAAAGGTGTATTGAGAAGCTGGGCACTATCATGGGTTCCAATGCAAAACAATTGTTGAGAAAATACCATACAGTGGGGAGAGGGACTTTTGATGCAGTTTAAAGGGCAACATTGATAATTCAAAATTCAACTATATAACATGCTTAAGGGATGCACCTGAACGATCCCAACATACAGGGATATACAATGTAATACTGACACATAGGGATGCACCGATACCGGTATCAGTGCCAATACTAGGCATTTTCAGGGGTATCCGTTCTCGTGAAAATGCCCCGATAAGCTGCTCTTCCCTTTTTGCCATTAGAGGGAGCGACGCCTTTTAGATTGGCGTGCGCCTGCAATATTTATCTAGTGGGGACGAGCAAGGTGGAGGTCTACAGGTGAACCGGAAACGGCGGGTGGAAAGCAAACACACTCACGCTTCCTGGTGCCGAGGCTCTGTTATGCGCCGCACATTATGGGTGCTCGCGCAGGAGCGAAAGTGACGTTCCGGCCCAACCAGAAGTCGGGGCCGGGGGGAACATTTTCTGATAGACATCAATCATCTGGGCGAACTCCCAGATTACATTGCGGCTCAGCTTGGAAAAGCCTACTCCTGCGGGAGAAGTACCCGGAAGCCGGATTGCAAATATAGATTATAAGGTATGTACAGCCTAAAGAAAAAAAGTGCTGACTGTACATGTTGGTAGTATAAAGAATTTGGTCTTATATAAATGTTATTTGGGTGCACCTCTGCTTTAAAATGCAATGTTATAGTTAGGACTGCAGTATACAGAGCGCCTTGACAGGGCCTGCAGCTTACACAGATATTTGCAAATGCGTGTAACAAAACCTCTGTTTTTAACGCACACAGTTAGACAGGTGAATTTGGTTGGTTGCTGATTGGTCGGTAAGTTTGAGCCTGGATATTCTATGTTTTTGTGTGTATATCCGCCCTTTCCTCTCCTTATTCTATAGACCAGTCATATGTAGGGGCAGTGTTGCTCATCGTCCTTTAAAAAAGTAATTAGTTACAGTTAAAAATTACTTGTCCGAAAAAGTAATTGAGTTAGTGACTCAGTTACTACATTGGCAAAGTAATTAGTTACTCAGCAAAGTAACTGACTTTTTTTAATAATTATAATTATAATATTTGATAATTATAGTCCTAGACCTCCTCTGTAACTCAAAATATGCAACCTGTAAAGTTTTTTAAACGTCGCCTATGGAGATTTTTAAGGGTAAAAGTTTGACGCCATTCCACGAGCGGGCGCAATTTTGAAGCGTGACATGTTGGGTATCATTTTACTTGGCGTAACATTATCTTTCACAATATAAAAAAGATTGGGCTAACTTTACCGTTATTTTTTAATTCCAAAAAGTGTTATTTTTTTTCTCCAAAAAAGTACGCTTGTAAGATCACTGCCCAAATACGATGTGACAAAAAGTATTGCAATGACCGCCATTTTATTCTTTAGGGTGTTAGAAAAAATATATAATGTTTGGGGGTTCTACGGCCCGGGCAGCACTGATTTTTCAAAGCCGGGCACCCCCTCCCTAGACTCCCATGTTAAATAGTCATTTCTCTGGTGACTTTGGACCCGGAACTTGGCACACAAGTAGCCCCATTTCTCTTCTACAAGTGTGCAAGGTTTGTTGTCTGGAGACCTACGGCTAGGGAGCTCCGATATTTCAAATACGGGCACCCCTTCCATAGACTCCCATGTTAAAAATCAGTCTAGTCATGGGCACAGTGAGGCATGGACATAGTAAGGCATGCACATGGACACAGTGAGGCATGCAGATGGACACCCTAGGCTTATACTCAAGTCAATACGTTTTCCCATTTTTTTGTGGTAAAATTAGGGGCCTTGGCTTATATTCGGGTCGGCTTGGGCATACTCAGTTCAGCAGAAATGCAGAAATATAAACAAAGCTGCAATCGCGACTGAAAGCATGAGATCTGTGTTTTTTTTCCCCCTGAACTCATGCTTTCCAGCCTGATGGGGAGGTCTTATTGAATTATTATGTAAAAAAATAAATAGTAATAATTAAAAGGCCCCTGTCCCTAGTAGCTCACACTCAGAAGCGAACAAGCATGTAAGTCCGGCCTACATATGTAAACACCGTTCAAACCACACATGTGAGGTATTGACACGTGCGTTAGAGCAAGAGCAATACTTTTAGCACTAGACCTCCTCTGTAACTCTAAACTGGTAACCAGTAAAAAAAAAAATGTGGCGCCTAAGGAAATTTTAAAGTCCTGAAGTTTGGCGCCATTCCATGAGTGTGTGAAATATTAAAGCGTGACAAGTTAGGTTTCTATTTACTCGGTGTAACATCATCTTTCACATTATCACAACAAATTGGACTAACTTTACTGTTTTGTTATTTTTTAACCACTTGAGCCCCAGACCATATTGTTGGTCAATGGCCGGGCCAGTTTTTGCGATTCGGCACTGCGTCACTTTAACTGACAATTGCGTGGTTGTGCGACGTGGTTCCCAAACAAAATTGGCAACCTTTTTTTCCCACAAAGAGAGCTTTCTTTTGGTGGTATTTGATCACCTCTGCGTTTTTTTTTTTTTGGACAAGAATGGGGGTGGGCACTGCGCCCCCCACCCCAAAGCACTCTTGTCCCCATGTCGATAGTGACAAGGGCCTCTTCCCGACAACCCTGGACGTTGGTTGTCGGGGTATGCGGTATGCTTATCAGAATCTGGGAGCCCCCTTTAATGTGCCCCCAGATTCTGGCCCCCCACCCTATGTGAATGAGTATGGGGTACATCGTACCCCTACCCATTCACCTAGGGGAAAAAATGTAAAGTAAAAAAAACACCACACACATTTTTAAAATAATTTATTTGTCAGCTGCGGGGGTCTTCTGCCGGGGCCCCTCTTTCTTCTTTAAGCTCTTTTACAAGGGGGGCTGTAGGTCCGGTCTTCTCTCTTCTGCCGGGGGCCCCAGGTTGTGCCGTTTTCTGCCGGGGGGCGCCACACCCCCTGGTCTTTTCCATTGCCTTCCGCCGGGGCCCCCTACCCCTTTAAGCCCTTTTACATTCGGGGGGCCGCGGGCTTCGACGTTTTCTGCCGAGGGGGGGAGCCACACCCGCTGGTCTTCTCCGGTGCCTCACATTTTTCATAATTTGTATGATCTGTGGCACTAAATATTTTTTTCTAAATGCATGCAACTAGTTTCTCCATACAGGAGGCATCCTAAAGCTGTCATTACCAACAAAGGATTTTGTACAATGTATTAACCACTTCAGCCCCGCACCATTTGGCTGCCAAATGACCGGCCCACTTTTTGCAATTCGGCACTGCGTGTGTGTCGTGCGACATGGCTCCCAAACAATATTGACAACCTTTTTTTCCCCATAAATAGAGCTTTCTTTTGGTGGTATTTGATCACCTCTGCAATTTTTATTTTTTGCGCTATAAACAAAAATAGAGCGTCAATTTTGAAAAAAAAAATTAAAAAATTGTACTTTTTCCTATAATAAATATCCCCAATTTTTTTTTTTTTTTTAAATAACGTTTTCTCTGGTTTCAAGTTTAGCATACTCTACCAGAAGAATCATGTTCTTTTATTTTCTTTTAACTTACAAAGTAAAACATATATGAAAACAAGACCTATTTCATCCTTAAAGGGATTTCAGATGTCCCCAAACTGCAAGTTCCAATCTTCCTCCTGGTACTTCTTATGTATCTCATCACTCTTGGTAGTAACCTGACCATCCTTCTATTGGTTTTCCTGGATTCTCAACTCCACACTACTATGTACTTCTTCCTGTGTAATCTGTCAATTCTTGACATATCTTCTGCCACAGTCACCCTTCATAAGATCCACATTACCTTCGTAACAGGGTATAAAATGGTATCCTTCAATGAATGCATGGCACATGTATATATTTTTTCACGGCTCTCGGGCAATGAGTTGATATTGCTTACAGCCATGAGCTACGACCGTTATGCTGCCATCTGTAACCCATTGCATTATTCAACTATCATAAGTTGTAGTGTCTGTGCTGGTTTGGCCATATTCTGCTGGTCATTTAGTTTTGTACAGATTCTTCCCGCAATGATAATGCTATCGATATGTCTTGCTACTCTTCCAATATAATTAACCACTTTTTCTGTGACATTGTGCCAATAATAAGTCTTTCCTGCAGTGACACCTCCACTTTGGAACTGCTGATTTTCACACATCTTCATCATTGTGACCATAATGAAAATGAAAATCTAGTACAGGAAGATCTAGAGCAGGGGTGGCAAACTCAAATTCATCAGGGGCCGCATTAACAGTATGGTTGCCCTCAAAGGGCCGGTTGTATCTGTAAGACTATGTGTCCCCCTAACCATACACTCCCGACGCTAGGGGTGCAACGGATCGAAAAACTCACGGATCGATCCTCGGATCAGAGTCACGGATCGGATCATTTTTCGGATCAGCAAAAAAAAAAAAAAATAATTTGCGCCCACCTCACTGTAACATCCACCATTGCCCCCACCTCACTGTAACATCCACCATTGCCCCCACCTCACTGTAACATCCACCATTGCCCCCACCTCACTGTAACATCCAGTCATCCACCATTGCCCCCACCTCACTGTAACATTCACCATTGCCCCCACCTCACTGTAACATCCACCATTGCCCCCACCTTACTGTAACATCCACCATTGCCCCCACCTTACTGTAACATCCACCATTGCCCCCACCTTACTGTAACATCCACCATTGCCCCCACCTTACTGTAACATCCACCACTGCCCCCACCCCACTGTAACATCCACCACTGCCCCCACCCCACTGTAACATCCACCATTGCCCCCACCTCACTGTAACATCCACCATTGCCCCCACCTCACTGTAACATCCACCATTGCCCCCACCTCACTGTAACATCCACCATTGCCCCCACCTCACTGTAACATCCACCATTGCCCCCACCTCACTGTAACATCCAGTCATCCACCATTGCCCCCACCTCACTGTAACATCCACCATTGCCCCCACCTCATCACTGTAATAGCCAGTCCAACATTGCCCCCACCTCATTACTGTAATAGCCAGTCCAATATTAAATCTATATATTAGTTAAATCTTTTTAATTGAATTACTGAAATAAATAAACTTTTTGATGATATTGTAATTTAATAAATTGCACTTGTATATCAATCCACAATGTTATCAAATAGGGTTTAACCAGACAATGCTCCTATGTCTATTAACTATTAAACGCAGACTCATAAATGTAAAGATTCTCCATGTTGTTATCAGCAATGCATTAGGACCAACAGGGGGAATTTGCACATTTATGAGTCTGCATTTAGTAGTTAATAGACATAGGAGCCTTTTCTGGTTAGACCCTATTTGATAGCATCGTAGATTGAGATACACTAATTTTGGAAACCACACCAATGTGCAACGTAAAATACTACAAAGAAAGCTGCAAACACTAAAAGAAGATATCCTTCCAAATGTGAAAAGTAAATACAGAAAAGTGTTGTGCTCAACCATATACACCTGGTTTGATGGCTGATATGCATTGTAAGCCCTCCAAGTGGGTTTTTGACTGCCCTTTGATGTCTGCTCCTTTTTTCTAAATTAGCGCCTATAGGATAGACTGAACTTATAAGAACATAGGACCAGGCCCGTCGGAACCCGACAGGTAAAGCAAGCATTTGCCTGGGGCCCCGAGCTGGCCAGGGGCCCCGAGCTGGACAGGGGCCCCAGCAGGTAGGGCCCTTGCCGCACCGCTGCGTCCTCCAGCAGTCCGGTCGGACGTGTACAAAAACCGCACGGTACAGGAGAATCAGGTTCCTGTTCCTGGCCGGACTGACAGGAAGTGCACACACTGAGTGTTCACTTCCTTTCAGTCCAGCCCCGGGAACAGCAAACTGAATCTCGCCCGACCGGACTGCAGGAGGACGCAGTGATGCGGCAAGGGCCCTCTCTGCTGGGGCGTGTGCGCAGTGGAGGATAGAGGTAAGCCGCCAAGCCTCCCCCCCCCCCCGGTTCTCAACCTGAAATGTCACGGATCGGTCCACAAAATGTGTAGCCTTTGGTTCTCGTTTTCGTGTATTCTGTAGACTCATGTTCAAAAAATTCTGTCGATTTCCTGTATAAATCTTTATCCAATGATCTTTCGGCTGGATTGTTTTGGTACAAGTTTAGACCTAAAATCCAATTTTCTTGCACACAGATTTTGTAAGCTGTCTATCTCCATCCTGTGGAAACTTTCTGTATACCTAAGTGGCCATGGCCTTGGTTGGTAGGGGTCATGTATTTCTGGTAAGAGGCTTTTGTCTCTTGGTGGTGGTGCACTAGAGTTGGCACGTTTGGAGTATTGATCTGCACATGCAGCATTTCACTGGACACATGCGAATTGGACTTTTCTTCTCGGGTGACTGCATTTTTTTAATTGTCTTTACAATCTTTAAGATGATGCTTATTTGAGAGCACAAGGGGAAGCACAATACAGATTTTTTTTACCATCAGGTCTAGTTCCTATGATTGTCAGCTCCATCTATTGGCCATGATGCAGTATTTTCCTGAACAAAGTATTTCAGAAAAATTGCTTATTATGGCCACTAGATGGAACTGACAATCATAGGAAATAAACATTGGACACAATATAGTGATTAATCAAGACAGTTTTCACAGCTTCCAAAGTGTACAATGAAGAAATACATTAGACATAACAATGAACCAAAAAATAAGTAAATAAATCTTAATAATACTTTATTACATGTAGTGTCCTTCTTAATGCCACTTTCACATCTTTGTTGTTCAGGCTGTATATCAGAGGGTTCAGCAAGGGAACAGCAGCTGTGTTAAAGAGTGAAAACCATTTATTGGACTCTAAACTGTCCTCTCTGGCTGGATTGAGATACTGACTCACCAATGTTCCATAAAGAAGGACAACGACAGTGAGGTGTGAGGAACAAGTGTAGAATGCTTTATATCTCCCAACACTTGTACGGATCCTTACTATTGCAGCAATAATGAAAACATAAGGAGTGAAGGTGAGGACAAAGGGTGTAAGGCTTAAAAGCAATAGTCCCTCAACGAAGCTCAACATCTCCAAGGCAGAGGTGTCACTGCAAGAGAGACTGACAAGAGGAACAAGATCACAAAAAAAGTGATTTATAATGTTGGATTTATAACATGAGACTTCCAACAATAGTGCAAGATAGGGTACCACCTCTAAAAAAGACACAACCCAACAGACTGTGGCCAAGAGGGTGCAAACTCTTGGGTTCATGAGGATGGAGTAATGCAAGGGATTGCAGATGGCGACATAACGGTCATAACTCATGGCTGTCAATATTAATAGCTCATTACAGGCCAAGGAGGAGAACACGTAGAACTGTGCTATGCAACCCAGAAAAGAGACTGTCTTATCTTGTGTTAAAAAAGCTACAAGAACCTTATGCAGAGTGGTGGTGGAGGAGGACATATCCAAAACGGACAGGTTGGCCAAGAAGAAGTACATGGGTGTATGGAAATTGGCATCCAGGCAAACCAGGAGAAGAATGACCAGGTTTCCACCAAGAGTCAGAACATAAATGAGAAGAACCAGGAGGAAAATTGGAAGTTGCAATTTGGGGACATTTGAAATCCCATTGATAATAAAATAGGGAACCGTAGTCTTGTTATTTAGATCCATATAATAAAAAATACACAGTATTCTTCACACTGCTGAAAATATTGATGCATTATTAAATACCAGCAGTATAACATAATCCACAGTGGGAGGGGCCAAGTATATGGAGCCACAACACAGAGTTCAGATCCTCAGATTAGGAGAGTATCGGAGTAGTAGAACACAGCCAATCCATACACCATATGCAATAAAGGAGACCGAATCATGGCATAGTAACGTATGAACTCGGATTTAATAAAATATCAAAAAACCTACTTACAAACATCCAAGTAAACATGCACGTAAAATCGGATGCCGGCCGGCAAAACAGGAGCCCTTCCTCCTGACGTAGAACGCGGTGACGTCACTGCACGCCTTGCCAGACGCATTTCGTCATCGGTCTAACGTTTTCAATGAGGATGATCATCCCCATTGAAAACGTTAGACTTATGACGAAACACGGGGCCCCGCTGAGGAAGTTGCAAAACGTAACGTGTACGGAGGTTCAGGAGTCTGAAGACACGTCGCTTGCTGCCGTCCTTTTGGAACATTTAGTTGTCCATACACATCCTGTATGTTTTACTGCCATTTTTTATTGGCTAAAAAGTGAGTAGCCTGTGCTTTTACTACCTTTTAAATAAATGCTTGAGTCTCGCGGAGAGCTCCTAAATTTGTGATTCCTTTTTTCACATTTGGGTCTGTATGCACCGCTGACCTTTGAGGATCCGAATTGCTACCCTGCTTCCTGGTCTCCCATGCTGAGATACCTGCTCATTTGACTATCTAGTAAACTAGTGCTCTACATGCGAAGATGAGAGTACCCATCCTTATTTGTGGAGGGATCACTTTACGTTTTTGGCTTCTCATCGTCACGTTGGTGGAGAATTTTAAGATTTGTCTATCTGGATTTCTCTTACATATTTCTGTGGACTTTATTTCATCAATTTAGTATACTTATTCTTCCTATATATTGTTTGTTTCACATATACAGTGCCTTTGCGAAAGTATTCAGCCCCCTTGAACTTTGCAACCTTTTGCCACATTTCAGGCTTCAAACATAAAGATATAAATCTGTAATTTTTTTGTGAAGAATCAACAACAAGTGGGACACAATCATGAAGTGGAACGAAATGTATTGGATATTTCAAACTTTTTTTAACAAATAAAAAACTGAAAAATTGGGCTGCAAAATTATTCAGCCCCATTAAGTTAATACTTTGTAGCGCCACCTTTTGCTGCGATTACAGCTGTAAGTCGCTTGGGGTATTTCTCTATCAGTTTTGCACATCGAGAGACTGACATTTTTGCCCATTGCTCCTTGCAAAACAGCTGGAGCTCAGTGAGGTTGGATGGAGAGCGTTTGTGAACGGCAGTTTTCAGTTCTTTCCACAGATTCTCGATTGGATTCAGATCTGGACTTTGACTTGGCCATTCTGACACCTGGATATGTTTATTTGTGAGCCATTCCATTGTAGATTTCGCTTTATGTTTTGGATCATTGTCTTGTTGGAAGACAAATCTCCATCCCGTCTCAGGTCTTTTGCAGACTCCATCAGGTTTTCTTCCAGAATGGTCCGGTATTTGGCTCCATCCATCTTCCCATCAATTTTAACCATCTTCCCTGTCCATGCTGAAGAAAAGCAGGCCCAAACCATGATGCTGCCACCACCATGTTTCACAGTGGGGATGGTGTGTTCAGGGTGATGAGCTGTGTTGCTTTTACGCCAAACATAACGTTTTGCATTGTTGCCAAAAAGTTTGATTTTGGTTTCATCTGACCAGAGGACCTTCTTCCACATGTTTGGTGTGTCTCCCAGGTGGCTTGTGGCAAACTTTAAACAACACTTTTTATGGATATCTTTAAAAAATAGCTTTCTTCTTGCCACTCTTCCATAAAGGCCACATTTGTGCAGTATACAGGGACTGATTGTTGTCCTATGGACAGAGTCTCCCACCTCAGCTGTAGATCTCTGCAGTTCATCCAGAGTGATCATGGCTGCATCTCTGATCAGTCTTCTCCTTGTATGAGCTGAAAGTTTAGAGGGACGGCCAGGTCTTCGTAGATTTGCAGTGGTCTGATACTCCTTCCATTTCAATATTATCGCTGGCACAGTGCTCCTTGGGATGTTTAAAGCTTGGGAAATATTTTTGTATCCAAATCTGGCTTTAAACTTCTCCACAACAGTATCTCGGACCTGCCTGGTGTGTTCGTTGTGCTTCATGATGCTCTCTGCGCTTTAAACGGACCTCTGAGACTATCACAGTGCAGATGCATTTATACGGAGACTTGATTACACACAGGTGGATTCTATTTATCATCATTAGTCATTTAGGTCAACATTGGATCATTCAGAGATCCTCACTTAACTTCTGCAGAGAGTTTGCTGCACTAAAAGTAAAGGGGTTGAATAATTTTGCACGCCCAATTTTTCAGTTTTTTATTTGTTAAAAAAGTTTGAAATATCCAATAAATTTTGTTCCACTTCATGATTGTGTCCCACTTGTTGTTGATTCTTCACAAAAAAAATACAGTTTTATATCTTTATGTTTGAAGCCTGAAATGTGGCAAAAGGTCGCAAAGTTCAAGGGGGCCGAATACTTTCGCAAGGCACTGTAGTTGATATAAACGGATGATACGGCATGTGATAACCTGTAATGTGAAACCTCTAAAAAAATTAAGAATTTATAAAAAATAAAAAAAGAACCATGGCTGTATTTTCATCATTATGGCATGTAGACACATAGGGATTCATTATGCCCTTTACGCCGACAGTCCACATATATGTGGCCCCACTGACTGGCCTTTTTTTCCATGGAGCCACATATATGCATATCTGTCTGTGTCCTGGTTAATGTGTGGGTCAAGTAATGGTCAAGGTTTGGGTCAAAGGTCATAGTCAATGTATTTTGGGAATGTTTAAAAAAAAAATAGTATTAGTGTGTTTTATGCAGGATAAAAAAGTAAAATGCACACTATTGTTTCTGGGCTGTACTATGGGTACAAACAACAAATGACATGCACATATATGGTATTGCTTCGATCGTCGGGGAGCAGGAGAATTAATTTTGGGTTGTTCTTTGTTGGTAGGTTATGATAGAAACAAGAAATATACAGCTAAATTAATAAAATGTTGTATAAAGTTTACATATACATTAACCACTTACAGACCGGAAGATTTTCCCCCTTAATGACAAGGCCATTTATTGCGATACGGTATTGCGGCGTTTTAACTAACAATTGCGCATTAATGCGAAGGTGTACCCAAACACAATTGATGTCCTTATTTCCCCCACAAATAGAGCTTTATTTTGGTGGTATTTGATCACCTCTGCGTTGTTTTTTTTTGCGCTTAAACAAAAAAGTGTGACAATTTAAAAAAAAATAGATATTTTTTACTTTTTGCTATAATAAATATCCCCCCCAAAAAATTCTTTATCAGTTAGGCTGATATGAATTCCTCTTTTTTTTTTTAGGTAAAAATTAGCAATAAGCGTATATTGATTTGTTTGCGCAAAAGTTATAGCGTCTACAAAATAGGGGATATATTTATGGCATTTTTTTACTAGTATTGGCGGTGATCTGCGATTTTTAGTAGGACTGCGAAATTGCAGCAGACAGATAAGACACCTTTGAAACTTTTTGGAAAACCATTGACATTTATACAGCGATCAGAGCTAAAAAATAGCCACTGATTACTGTATAAATTCACTAGGAACAGCAGACCTCTCTCTAACTTCCCTGTTTAGATCTGTCTATTTACATTGACAGATCTCAGTTCTGGCTCTTGTTCCCGCGATCACGGGTGGCCAGCAGACATTATGGTTGCTGGCCACGTGCATTGGGTCCCCCGCCGTACAGCGGGCGCAAGCATGCCCCTGCTATGGCTCCTTTAATCGACATACACCTACGGCGATTTGCGGGAACGCGCCGACCTGCTGCCATATAACGACATCGGCTGGTCTGCAAGTGGTTGAACAGGATTTTCTGCTTGTCATTTACTCAGGTAAGTGAAAAATCAACCCGATAGCCCAGCCTTTCTTAAGCTTTTTACTGCAACGGAACCCTTGAAAAAATGTTAGGTTCTCAGGGGATTATTCGGGAGCAGTGGATAGAATGTCCCTGTTGCATTGGTGGTCACAATGCCACCCTAAGGCCACGTACACATGACCAGACCGGTCCGATGAGACGGGTCCGATGGACCGTTTTCATCGGACCACGCTGAAGTGGTCTGATGGTCTGATGTGAGTACACACCATCAGTCCAAAATCCCATCAGGCCAGAACGCGGTGACGTAGAACACAACGACGTGCTGAAAAAACAAAGTTCAATGCTTCCAAGCATGAGTCGACACTTCAGACCAGTTTCATCGGACCGGTCTGATCGTGTGTACGTGGCCTTACAGACAGCTTTACAGAAATCATACAGCTCTCTCTGTCAATTGGTGTTGGTCCTAGAACTATGCAGGCACCATCAAATAGGAGGTCAATCAGCCACAGATCAAGGAACCCCTAGCAACCTTTGTAGGAACCCTAGGGTTCCATTGAACACTGGTTATGCATGGCTTTGGTGCCCAATGCAACGGTCCTCTTCTATGGATCACCTCTTATTGGCTAAGACGTTATATATATGTGCAGGTGGCTTACACTGTTTATACACTCAGGTAACCACTTCTTGTGTTTTCCATTGATTACATGATCCACTGACTGGTAAGAAGATAATTAATGTTCATACCTCTGTGTGCACTTTCCAACTACGAAGATGGTTCACTGCTTAATCCCTTTGTGTCTGATCTGTGCGGAGACTTTATTTATTATCAAATATTCCCGAGGACTTGTCTCCAAAGGGCTTAACTCCCCCAGAGACCAATTGTTTCAAGAAGTCGTTAACATTATTAAATGCAGCGTTATACAATTATAATATTTAATGAGCACTAGGATGAACAAAAAAAGAATACATACTGGGACAGGTGCTAGATAATATCATTACATTATTTTTTCACTATTCGACTATTTTTTTAAAACTTTAATTTAATATAATCATTCATTGAATTAATTATTTAGAATGAAAAAAGCAGAACTTCACTCTCTCAATTAACATTGACTATTTTTAATCCTTATTACTATAATTAGTAAATAGATAAAAAAAGTATATCATATTTATTTTAAACTTTATTTTTTTTATTTTAATTTTAATGGTTTCATATATCCCAAGAGTTTTCATTAGGAAAGAAGGGGTTTCTTAGCTAAGCACATCCTCCTGTTTGCATGTCTGAGCTAATGGCAGGTGGAATCCAAAAAGCAAATGCTACATGAATGGGGGGGCCTGTCAAAAACACTTCCGAGTAAGGGTGCCATTGGTCCAGAAGACAGTGGGACCATTCACAAGGTGCAGCATGACTCACAAATGTGCAGTAGGAAACAGGTTGTGAAGCTGCAAGGCTTCACTTCTGGTTTCTCTTAGTAAGGATGCCCGTTGGATGGGTCTACTTCAGGTGCCGACATTGGGCCATATTCAGGTAGAGTTAGGCTGGAGTATCAGTGATACGCCAGCATAACTCTCACTTTGAGCCAGCGTTTCTGTTTTCTGTAAGCAGAAAACAAGAAACGCCGGGTTGGAGTTTCTATACGAGCGGCGTAATTGTATCTCGCAGTCGTATCGGAACTGCAATTTTAAAAATGGCGCTCGGGGAGTTCCCGGTGATTAACGCCGAGAATATGTTAATCAGCGAGAACCGGCAATTCACGATCGTATTCGGGCCCGACGCAGTGACTTTCCGACGTTTCCGTAAGCGATACGCGGCGTAAAGAAAAACATGCCCCCTAAGTGGAGTATCCTATGTTAAGTATGGCCATCGTCATCGTGTCTAATTTAAAATTTTATTTTTGCGTTGTTTGCGTAAAACGTCCGTGAATGGGGATTGACGTCATTGACGTTCACTGACAGAATTTGGAGCATGCGCACTGACAGTCGACGCATGCGCAGTACGTTCGCCGCGGGATCGCGCCTAGTTTAAATAATACACCCCCCCTACCCGCCCAATTTGAATTCCGCCGGTTCATTTTCGCTACGCCGCCGCAACTTTAGGAGCAAGTGCTATGTGAATAACAGTACTTGCTCCTAAAGTTTCGGCGGAGTAACGTAAATGAGAAACGTTACTCCAAAATAAAGATTCGCTCTCCTACCTGAATCTGGCCCATTGCAGTATTTTTTTTTAACAGGCTGGAACTTCTCCTTAAATAGTATTTATGGCTTGTGGTGCTCAGATGCAGTGTAGTTCCTGTAGTTTAGTGCTGCAGAGCCTGGAGACCCCAACCAGTTAACCACTTAACCCCCGGACCATATTGCTGGTCAAAGACCAGAGCACTTTTTGCGATTCAGCACTGCGTCGCTTTAACTGACAATTGCGCGGCCGTGCGACATGGTTCCCAAACAAAATTGGCGTCCTTTTTTCCCCACAAATAGAGCTTTCTCTTGGTGGTATTTGATCACCTCTGCGGTTTTAATTTTTTGCGCTATTAAACAAAAATAGAGCAACAATTTTAAAAATAAATTATATTTTTTACGTTTTGCTATAATAAATATCCCCCAAAAATATATATAAAAAAGTTTTTTCCTCAGGTTAGGCCGATACGTATTCTTCTACATATTTTTTGTTAAAAAAATCGCAATAAACGTTTATTGATTGGTTTGCGCAGAAGTTATACAAAATAGGGGGTAGTTTTATGGCATTTTTATTAATATTTTTTTTTTACTAGTAATGGCGGCGATCAGCGATTTTTTTCGGTACTGCGACATTATGGCGGACACTTTTGACACATTTTTGGGACATTGGCATTTTTATAGCGATCAGTGCTATAAAAATGCATTGGATTACTATAAAAATGCCACTGGCAGAGAAGGGGTTAATACTAGGGAGCGAGGAAGGGGTTAAGTATGTTCTAACTGTAGGGGGGGTGGACTCACTAGGGGAAATGACTGATCGCTGTTCATACATTGTATTTTTCCCCTGACAGGACCGGGAGCTCTGTGTTTAAATCTAAATCTTTTCTCTATGATGTCAAATCTTTTCCCTATAATGTCGAATTTCGGTGCCTGGTACTGCCCATGGTAGCCGTTTTTGTGAGTAATTTAAATTAATCCTTGACATTGCTCTCATCTGGGCTAATATTTTTATCACCATGTCGATATAGTGTTATTTATGCATACATATACTGTATGTTCTTTATAGATAGATGGATTGCACCTGCTCCTGAGGAAATCATGGTTCATGAAATGTGTAGAGCAGGGGTGTCCAAACTGCGGCCCGAGGGCCAGATGTGGCCCTTTACTAGCCTCTATCTGGCCCTTGGGGCACTATTCCTCCCACTGATATGAGGCACTATTGTTTCCTCTGACACCATTAAGTGTAACTGCCCTGATACCAATGACAGGATACTATTCCTCCTACTAATAGGAGAACTACTACTCCTCCTCCTGAGCACCAACCCTGATGCCGAGACCGGGACATTTTCTGCTCCCGCTGGTCACAATCCGGCCCTCCTAAAGTCCCAAGGACAATAAACTGGCCCTTTGTTTGAAAAGTTTGGAGACCCCTGGTGTAGAGCATACTGTGCTGCAATCCTTCTGGGTTTATATATTTTTTTTTTATTTGCAAATACAAAAGTTTTATTCAGAGTAGGGTTGTCCCGATACCACTTTTTTAGGACCGAGTACAAGTACCGATACTTTTTTCATGTACTCGCCGATACCGAATACCGATACTTTTTTTAAATGTCATGTGACAGTTTTCAAACCACAATACAGACTAAGGATATTTTCTTTAGAATTATGAAGAACTCTAACTCAAGATATTATAAAAGAATAAAAATGAGTAAAAATGAATAAAAATGTTTTATTTGCTTGTCACGCAGTAGTAAAAAAACTCAAAGAATTTTCACAGAACATGTTGATAAATACAAAAAAAAGTATTCTATTTAGGCATCGGGAGCATTTGCGCGAGTACAAGAATAAACAGGAGTTTGAGACTACTTGTTCAGTGCCAAAAATAGTCGGTAATCATGAGGTAGCGACATCACATGACTCTTGGGGTCCCACCCCTATCCGTTACACACAACTCCCACCACCCAGGGGACAGAGCAAGAGAAATAGGTCATGGCTCTCCTGGCTATATACACGTATCCGCGGTCTTGAGCCACCTATCCCACACTTTTTCGAATTTAGAGGGACAACCCCTGTGAGAGTACATAGATTTTTTGTACGGTAAGACTGCGTTGACCTCTGCAATCCATTGCGAGATATCTGGAGGATTAGGTCTCATCCACTTCCTGGCCACCACCTTTCGCGCAGAGAAAAGTGTTTCATGTATGAATACTGTAGAAAACTTGTTAATGTCAGGGTTAGGGAAGATTCCTAGGATACACAGTTTTGGCTCAAGGGTGACGGGAGAACCCATTGCATTGTGTAGGAACCTTACGACTGAGGACCAAAACGACTGTATTTTGGGGCAATTCCAAAGAAGGTGGTAAAAAGTGCCTAGTCCTCGACTGCACATTGGACAGGCTGTCGAGGAGTAATTTTTGTATTTTGAAATCCTTAACGATGTAAGATAAGCTCTGTGCATTATAAAAATCTGAGTCAGTCGTGGGTTTTAATATTTAATATCGGGCCAGATTCTCAATTATTTTCGGCGGCGTAGCGTAAGCCAGTTACACTACGCCGCCGCTGCGTACTGGAGCAAGTGCTTTATTCTCTAAGCACTTGCTCCGTAGGTTTCGCATGCGTCGCGTAAATCGCGCAGCGTAAACCCGCGCAATTCAAATGGGGCGGCTTGTATTTAAATTAAGCGCGCCCCCGCGACGAACGAACTGCGCATGCGCCGGCCGGGGAAAAAGCCCAGTGCGCATGCTCCAGCTCACGTCGGAAAGCGTCGTTGAAACCGACGTCAAAACGACGTGAGCGTCATTTACGCAAGTCCCTATTCGCGAATGAGTTAGTAAAACGACGTAAGCGACGGAAAAAGCCGACGCTGACCCGACGCCATACTTAACATGGCGTCCGACGGGACACGACGGCATCCGACGGGACCTCGTAAGGTTACTCCACATAGAAGCTGGGGTAACCTTACGAGTTCGTAAACGACGTACGCGACGACGGGGCGGCGTAAAAGCGATCGAGAATCGGCGTACTACTTCATTTGCATATGCAAATGAAAAAACAACGTAAAGGCCACCTAGTGGCCGGAGTTGTCATTACATCTACGATCCGAAAGTGTAATTGTATTACACTTGTCGGATGTAGAAGCGTATCTATGCAAAAGTGATGCTCAGCATCACTCGCATAGATACGAGTCAAAAAAAAAGGCGATACGACGGGGTATCTGAGATACTCCGTCGTAACGCCTCTGAGAATCTGGCCCATCGTGTATAAATGTTTTGCTCTGATTCTTTTCATGCATTCTTGCTGTATCATTGCTGCAGAAACGAATTCAATGCAATGCTTTTAATCATGTTTCAACGTGGTCACAATTGTTGACAGACATTTCAATAAAGATTGTCTTCTATGTGCATCTACCTTTGTTCATGGGTCAATGTATTCATACTTAGATCATGTTCACTACATCGATCTTTGGGCTCACACCTCATCTAAAGTCCCAACCCTTTTCCTGTTTGCTAGATCTAGGAAGGCTACCTGTACCTTGCTTACATTGTGGGTGAATTTCAAATTGTACTGATTGATATTAAGTTGTTGCAAAAATAAGCCAAGATCCCTTTCTGTACCAGTTCAGATAACCAATAGGTAGTCTATATAATGGAACCAGTAAAGAATATAGGGGAACCAAGGTGTATAGAGTTCACTTGAGAAGACTTCTCTCTCCCAGCCACCTAGATACAAATGTGCAACATATGATGGTGCACAGCAGGTCCCCATGGCTACTCCCTGGATTTGAAGAAAAAATTGGTAAATGAACAAAAAGTACTCTTAGGTCAAAATAAAAGTAAGTAGATTTAGAACAAACTGATAGTGTCCAGGAGGGCCTGTGCTGTTCCATGAGGAAGGACCCCATCACCCGGATGCCGGACTTGTACGGGATACTCGAATACAAAGATTCTATATCAATAGCAAAAAGTAGGCTGCCCGTGGGAACAGGGGTCCCCTCCACATGTTTCAATGGGTCAGGTGTGTCTTTAATGTACAATCTTGTTACATGGGGAAGAAGAAATGAGTACACAAATCTAATGGCATTCTCGGTCAAAGACCCAATGCCCAAGATAATTGGCCTGTCTGGTGGATAGTTGAGGCTCTTGTGAACCTTGGGTAATGTAACGAATGTAGGCATACGTGAATAGGGGTTAATTAGATAATCCAGAGTTTCCTTGTCAATCAGTCCTTCTAAAAATGCTTGTGTACAATGATCTAGAAAGAGATCTAAAAGATTGTTTGTTGTTAAGTACATAATAGCACATTTGTTGGTTCTGCGGGTAGGACATCAGAACGATGTTCCCACCTTTATCGGATGGTTTAATAACTACATTGGTCTGTGTTTTGAGTTGTCTAAGTGCAGTGATTTGTTAGATAAATTTGAGGAAGAAAAGTGGGATTGTCATTGTGCAGCTTTCATGTCTCTAATAATTTGCTAAAGAAACATCCAGATATAGGGACAGAGAGATAATTCAGGGAAGCTAAGTGACTTGGGCTTGAAAGTTTTATTAGGTTCAGAGATGTTTTGTGTTGACTCGAGTGGGGGATCCAGTTCTACAGTAACATCAGGTCCCTAAGAGCTCAAAAGTTCTTTATAGTGAAGTCCTTAGTTTGTTCAGAAATTTCTTTCTCGATTTTCTTCTCCTTATGTTCAGGATCAAACATTAATTCATAAGTGAGGTTACATGCAAATAAATAGAGATCTTTGTTTCTGTAGCACTACCCCCCGGAAGAGCTGCTGATTTGTTTGGGGTGGCACACTTTCCTTGTGGCTCTTCCAAATTCCTAGGGGTGAATTGTGCATATAGCAATACTAAAGGAATGTCCTCAACAAGTGTCTTTTCTGTGCTCTTCATTACCCAGCTGGGTAAAAACAAAGAACCGATGATGAAAGGATAGAATTTGGGGCGAAGAAGCAGAACAGCAGATTCAGGCGTAGTATTTGGAACAGTCCTGCTCCCATATGTAACACTTTCCGTACCACTCCTGCCTGAGTGGTATGGACAGGCCTCTCTCACTGACCTGGCAGCCGGAGTATCATTTGAACCTTTTGAGGAAAAGTCTCTGCCACAGACCCTCCTGGAATGGACTTCAGAGAGACACCTCTGCCACAGGCCCTCGGAAGAATTACGCCTGGATCTCCTTCTTAACGTCGCCCAGGTACCGACTGACAGGTGATCAATCCTTCAGTGTCTGGCTACCTTGATCCCCCGGTGGTTTGTCTAAATCCTTTTGGACCGCCAGCCTCTCACTGGCACTCCTCAGACGGACTCCCCACCGAATAGCTCTACCGCTTGGGATCTTCAAAAGTGGGAACCCAGTCGATCACTGGGTCCCCGCCGTTGCTCAAACGTTTCGGACCATCATGGTCCAGGAAACCAGGAACACCACGTGGCACGTGCGTCCCGGCCAGGTAGGGGCCGTGATGTGGTCACCTAAAGGTGGGTGCCACACTGGAAGAAGACCCAGACTCAATGGCGTCTGTCCCATAAGTACCCTCTCCCAGCATGCCCAGCGAGGACACTCCCTCCTGATTGGCTGCTGGAAAAGAACACCCAAGTCTCTATTCTGCTACTGCCACCTGTTGCCCTGGGGTGGGATAGCATCCCAGCAACAACAGAATGAACCCACAGCACAGCCAAGCTGAAACAGAGACCCTATTTGAACATTGTAATTTGGATCATTGAGTCATTAGTACTCTGATCACCCTCTAAATTTCAATAGCACCGGTACTTGGAAGTAACCAGGTAATAGATGTAATAGAATAATCATTACATAAATGTAGAGAAAACAAAAGAAAAAAAATATTTTACATATGTTTAGATTGAGTTGTATCCATCCAAACAGTATATTGAAAGGAAGTGTCAGTTTTAGCAACAATTAGGAATTGTACCTATGTTCTATCAAATTGGAGAGAAAATTAATAGAGGCTATTGTGGACTTTCATGGTACCGTACAAAGGCTTGAAATACACAGGATAAGTAAAAAATAAAAAATGTATTCCAAAAATATGTTAAAACATACAGACATTCTAAAAATTAACACAATGACCTGTGTCCTTGAAAATAAGCTTTAAAAAATCACAGATGGAATTACCTTTGGAGGACATCCAATGTCATCTTTAGAATATATCATCCGTGTTTTGGATGCTCAACATGTTTCGTGAGAGACCACTGCTTTTTCCAGAGCTTATTACATAGAGCAATCATCACATTTAATACTATAATAAAGAATAGAAAAAGAGAGAATAATTAATTACATCATAATTAGGATATTATAAGATATAAATACAATGAAGTCCCATGCACGCTGTCTTACCCAGGACAAAGTCAAAAGGCAAAAACCCTGAAAAGTACCGTAGTAAGTCTTTTTTGTTTTTACCTCCCACTGTTGGTGGCCCCCATATCTCCCAGAAGAGGCCCTGTCTCAAGCTAATCACCAAGATTAATTACCCAGGCCCAGCAACCTGCCCATGACCAGGTCCACCGGGGCCAGGCCCGGTACATCCAGCCACGCGTCCCACAGCTTCTCAAATTTCTGGGGGCACCCTCTGTGTTGATATATCACCTTCCCCTTCGGAGCATATCCCCCATTGTATTGATCCACTCTTTCAGACTAGGAGACTCCTCCGATATCCAGTGAGACATTATGAGCTTGCGAGCTAAGAATAGAGACCTAATTACCGCCACTCTAGTACCTTCTTCCCATTCCAACTCTTCCAATATAAGGAGCAGACAATGTTTTGGGTCAGGGGGCAACAAGATCTGGAACACCCTGTTAATGGTGTCCACCACTCCCATCCAATATGGATGAAGCTTTGGGCATCTCCAGAGTAGGTGAATCAGGTCACCATGATCCCTCTTACATCTGGTACATAGTGGGGTGGGCCGCAGCCCCATGGCAAACAATCTGTGGGGGGTGTAATACACCCTCAACAGTAGGTACAATTGCGACACTTTATGGGACACATTTAGAGAGCAGATTGGCACCGCCCGGAGAGCCTCCTCCCACTGCTCGTCTTCCATTGGGCCCACTTCTCCCTCCCACTTGGCCCTCACTCTCAGCGGGTGTTTGGTCAAAAAGCTGTGCAGCAGCATATTATAGCATTGTGATATAAACCCCTTGGTATTAGCTGCCCTTGCGATCAAGTTAAACAAAGGGGTAGGGGAGGGGGTCCACTCTGATGCACCACTCTGGGCCTTCACTGCATGTCTAAGTTGCATATAGTAGAACCTCATTGACTGTGGTAGCCTGAAAAGGTCCTGCAGGGTCTCGAAGGAGAGCAAGTTCCCATTGCTAAATATCTGCACCAAATGGACCACCCCATACCTCCTCCAAAGTGTCCCATGCTGTAGCTTAGCGAGTTCCGGGTATGAATCATTAGACCAAATGGGACTATAGTCTGTGAACCCTGTCACTCCCTGCAGATACCTAGCCGTGTTCCAAACTTTTTGAATAAGGTTATAGGTGGGGTATTGTTTATTCGGTTTCCCAAAAGCTAACGATTCCAGGGTAGATGTCACCGACTCCCTCCCAACTGTGTGAAGCATCACCAGTTCGGAAGAGCCGTGTCCCTCCCCCTCCCTCCCCTTCCCAGTATGGACCGTGTCTATCAAGTGCTGCAGCTGAGCGGCTATATAGTATAGCCATGGGTTGGGTAGGGCGAGCCCCCCTTCATCCTTTGGGCACTGGAGATGCTCAAACTTAATTCTAGGTGTGCAGTTTTTCCATATGAGCGAGCAAAACAGTGAGTTGACAATTCTTAATACTTTGAAGGTCACCACCGTGGGGGCGTTATGAAGCACATAGAGCAACTGGGGCAAGAGAATTATTTTGATCAGATTCAGGTGCAACCGACAGGCAGAGCGAATTCCACGTCTTAATACGGTCACAACATTTTTGTAGCAGCGGGGACACATTCAGTCTTCCATATTCACATATCCTGGGCATCACCTGGATACCCAGGTATTTGAATGAGGCAGTCAAGGGCACCGTGGGAGAGGTCGGGGGAGCTCCCCTTCATCAATAAGCATCAGTGAAGATTTTGTCCAATTTATCTGTAGCCCTGAAAATCTACCAAACTCCCCTATCAAAGCCATAGCCCCCGTCAGTGAGCCCTCCACGTCCCCAAGCAGAATCATAGTATCATCTGCATATAGCATTATTTTCTCTTGTCTGTCTCCGTACCTAAACCCCACTACCTCCGAGCTGGCTCTAATCTTAATTGCAAGGGGTTCTATTGCCAAAGCAAAAAGTAGAGGCGACCATGGACACCCCTGTTGCACGCCCCTCCCCCAAAAAAAAGTTTTCGACACCGCCCCAGACGACCAAATGGCCGCCTGTGGATTGTAGTATAGCAGACGGACCCAGGAAATGTAGGATTCACCAAAACCAAACCTCCCGAGGACCTCCCATAGGTACTCCCACTCGATGCCATCGAAGGCCTTCATAGCGTCTAGTGAAAGCAGGGCCCTTTGTCCCATATTATCTGCCGGGGACTGCATATTAAGATACAGCCTTCGCAAGTTGACAGCCGTCAACTTGTTAGGCATGAAGCCAGCTTGGTCCGGGTGGACCAAGCTTGTGATGACCCCGTTCAGCCTAATCGCTAGCATTTTGGCTAGTAGCTTAATATCACTCTGTAACAGCGATATCGGCCTGTAGGAGCCGGGTCTAAAGGGTCCTTGCCGGGTTTCAGTTTTAGCACAATATTAGCCGTAGCCATGGAAGCAGGCAAAATCTGCCGCTCCCTGGCTGCATTAAACACCGCTAAAAGTTTCGGCAGGAGGATATCCGCATAGTGCTTGTATACCTCCATGGGCAATCCATCTGCCCCCGGAGCCTTGCAGTTGGGAAGCTCAGCTAACGCAGCCTGCAGCTCCTCCAAGGTAAAGGGGGCGTCCAGGGCCTTCCGCTGCTCAGATCCCAGTCGGAGGGAAAGTCAATGTCATGTAAGTAGGTCAGGAGTTCTGTCCGGGTAAACTGCTCTGTTGGGTGGTACAGAGTCTCATAAAATCTAGCTAGTTCTGTTAAGACCAGGTCTGGGGGGTTCACTATCTTACCCTCTCTAGTTTTAATTGCCCCAATGCTGGGAGATCTTTGTTGGGAGTTGGCTATCCTGGCCAGCATGCGCCCTGTGCTTTCACCCTCCTCAAAGAAAGCCATCTTTTTTGTTTTTAACTAAACTTCAGCTTTAATGCAAGATTAGTACAATTTGTGTGCAATTCGTGAAATAAAATTTGCAACAAGTGGCACTTTTTTATTGTTACTTTAATTCAAGATTTTTTTTT
The DNA here is from genome assembly GCA_029574335.1 of Rana kukunoris. Taxonomy (NCBI): domain Eukaryota; kingdom Metazoa; phylum Chordata; class Amphibia; order Anura; family Ranidae; genus Rana; species Rana kukunoris. The sequence continues at coordinate 201,808,077 of CM056057.1, forward strand.
TTTCAGGAAAACACAATTATACATTATACAGTCATAAAAGATTGATTTAGATGATGACATCACTTTGCGATTTCAACTGGTGGGTATGAACTCCCCTGGTACCCAACACTCAAAGCAACCAATTCATTATATCCACTCTACGATACTTGTGAGTGTGCCCCTTTTTTTGGGTAACCCCTCCTCGTACTGCACTGCTGGGAACTCACCAGAATGAAAGGTGTTGGGTTACAAAGCTGCACAAGGAAGTTATCGACAATGCAACCTGGCACATGATCATGTGATCCGACATCACACATGTCCTTCACCAGGACTGTAACTTTTCTGAAGTTTTTCCATCCAGCACATGCTTTGTGGCCAGTCTGCATAATGGAGACTTGATAGCTAGTAAGGCAGTAAAGGTGATAACTTGGCACATGGCTTCTACACCTCAGAGAATCTCTACAGTCTCCGGGGCTTGACAGTAAAGGTGGCATAACAACTGGCCACACTTGGAAAAGATAGTTGAGGAGAGTGGAAAAATAGCACTGGACCTGCAAGATTATCTTAATGTTATTGCAATCCTTTTTTCTATTTATGTTGATATGTGTGGTGTGTAATACTGCGCTGCTATGAAGTGAATAAATTTGGCTGCTAAACACGGCTACTGAAAAATAAGAAGCAAAAACAAAATATGGAAAAAGTAGTGTAGCGCTCAGGAGAAAACAAAATATGACAATGAGGTCAAAATTGCATACATGTAAATAATGTGTAATACACGTGGAATGGTGATCAGTGCATTAAACAACAAAGTCCAACGTGAACCTCATAATAAATGAAAACCATAAAGTTCATAAAAAGGGTGTTCTTGAATTCCAGTGACAGAAATAAAACTTGATTTTCAAACGTGAAGAGAAATCCCACCACCAATGAAGATGCAGGCTTACCAGAAGGAGTGGACTCTAAGAAAATTAAATTTCAAGAGTCAATCAGGCTTAGTAAGTGCTCAGATCCTGATGCAGGATGTCTTCAAAGAGGGGATCAACAGATGGCTATGATACAGAATCCAGTGGCCACGAGACTAGCTGTAAATCTCTCGTTCACGGAATAAGGAGATGGTCGTCCGTGTCAAAGATTACATATGTAGATGGAAAGGAGAGGAGGGGACACCATAGTGTAACACCGTAAAATCAATATGAAAATTTATTAAAATTGCACTTACATGTTAAATGAAAATACAGCGCATATCAGATGGAATGGTGGCAACGATGGAGTCATCTCTGACGCGTTTCGTGTCATTACACGTTGTCAAAAGGGTATATAGTATGTTAGAAGAGTATGAGGGATTAATGTTACTCAATTATGACCCTACAAAGGTACCATCCCATATAAAACAATTGAGAACAAAAATGGGGTGGGACTTTACATGTACCTTGCAGGGTCTAATAAATACACATAACAAAAAGGCTTAAAAAATAAACAAATCTTTAATTTTCATATACAAATGCTTAAATTAAGGCCCCTTTCAGACGTCCGCCTCCGTTTGTCCGTTTTTATAAGTCCGTAAACCGACCTGTAATGCATCCCTATGGGATCGCGTCCGTTAGCGGATGATGCATCCGCTAACGTCCGCAAAGATCCGCGTCCGTCTGGATCCGGTTTTTCAGACGGAAGAAAACCCTGATTTTCTTCCGTCCGGCGGAACGGATCGGATGAATACGGACACACGGTCCGTATTCATCCGATTCCCCATAGGGGAAAGCGGAGGAGAGACAGGGCGGTCCCTGCACAGTGTGCGGGGACCGCCCTGTCCGCCGACAGCTCAGCGGGGATCCCCGCTGAGCCGACAAACACACACGGAGTGGACTGAAAACCGGTCCGATCCGTGTGAAAGGACCCATAGATTTAACTTTTTTAAATCTAACCTTTTGTATATGGAAATTAAGATCTGTTTATTTTTTAAGCCTTTTTGGTATGTGTATTTTCTAGACCCTGCAAGGTACATGTAAAGTTCCACCTTGTTGTTCTCATTCGATAATTGCTTTACACCCCAGAGGATCTCCACAATCTCCTGGGCTTATAGTGTAATGCAACAAAAATGTAAATTGAAGTGCCACACTACTGCTAAAAGGTCCAGATCAGGGGCGGACTGACAACTCATGGGGCCCCCGGGCAATAGAAGATTATGGGGCCCCCAGGCTTACAGATGGCCACCAAGCCAGGTGGCAGTACAGAGGCAGGGCAGCTAAAATCTCTGGATTTTTACATCAAAAGCATGTAGGTTTTGGATATAACAGGGACAGATGTAAAAAAAACACAGATTTTTACATACTGTCTCTGGTTTTACTGAGCCTGGCAACCCTGATCGGGCCCCCTAGTGGCATGGGGCCCTCGGGCAGTGCCCGAGTTCCTCAATGGTCAGTCCGCCCCTGGTCCAGATACTACATCTTTTCCTAAAATCGTATATCTGAACAGAGTTCAGCAGTGGTGTGGCACTTTAACTTACATTTTTGTTACATTACTCTTGGAACCTGTTCCATATACTACTAACCCAGTAAAAATTGAAAACACTTTGCTTATTGCATTAACCACTTCAATTGCCTTCTTGCAGCCGACTTCACATCTTTATTTTTCAAGCTGTATATAAACGGATTGAGGACAGGGACTGCGGCTGTGTTAAACAAAGAGAATAGTTTGTTGGAGTCCAAGGTGTCAGTTGACTTTGGCCTTAGATACTGGCAGACGAGACTCACGTACAGAATTATAACAACAGTGAGGTGTGAGGAACAAGTGTAGAAGGCTTTGCGTCTTCCAGTGCTTGAATGTATCCTAAGTATGGTGGCTATGATGAAGATGTAGGAGATGAAGGTAAGGAGGAAGGGGGTGAAGCTTACTACCAAGAGCCCCTCAATGAATATTATGAGCTTCAGCAGGGTAGTGTCACTGCAGGATAGTTTCATGATTGGCAAGATGTCACAGAAGTAATGATTGATCGCATTTGACTTGTAGCACGTGAATCGAGATATTGCCCACATGTGAGGTATAACTTCTACAAAACCCAAAACCCAACAAACGATGGCCAAGAGAACGCAAACTCTGGGGTTCATGATGATGTGGTAGAGCAAGGGGTTGCAAATGGCAATGTAACGGTCATAACCCATGGCTGTCAGTATAAGGAGCTCGCTGCACGTCAAAGTAGAAAAGATGTACATTTGTGACATGCAGTTGGCAAAAGAAACAGTTTTATCTCCAGACATGTAAGACAAAAGGATTTTATGAAGAGTGATTGTCAGGCAAAACACATCAAGGAAGGATAAGTTGCCCAAGAAAAAGTACATTGGGGTGTGAAGACTAGTATCCAGGCACACCAAGAAGAGGATAAACATGTTACCAGTAACTGTAATCAGATAAATGAACAGAGCAAAAAGGAAAACCAAGGCCTGGAGGCCCGGAGCATCAGTAATGCCTTTGATAATGAAATATTTAATCGGTGTGTGGTTCCACACATCCACATCTTGAGAGGCATCTGACATCTGGAAGAAGAAAACCAACAGACTTTGTGAGTAAAGGCGTATTTATAGCAAACCTTTTTTTTTTTGTTTTGTATAGAACACAGAAGAGTTAGGCCTTGTACACACGATAGGTTAAACAGAGGACAACGGTCTGATGGACTGCTTTCATCGGTCAAAACCAATCGTGTGTGGGCCCCATAGGTTGTTTAACCATTGGTTAAAAAAAATCCAACTTGCTTTAAATTTAACCGATGGATTCCTAACCGATAGGTCAAAACCGATCGTTAGTATGCACGACCGTGGGTTAAAAATCCACGCATGCTCAGAATCAAGTCAACGAATGCTTGGAAGCATTGAACTTCATTTTTTTCAGCACGTCGTTGTGTTTTACGTCACCGCATTCTAACACGATCGTTTTTTTAACCGATGGTGTGTAGGCACATCAGACCATCAGTCAGCTTCAACGATTAACCGATGACAACGGTCCATCAGACCGTTCTCATCGGATTTGGACTGATTGTGTGTACAAGGCTTTAGACTCCGTATAAATGTGGAGAGGCTCCTGAAACAAGCTGCTACATTCATGTGTACATCTCTTTTTCTATTTTTTAAGAACCATGGGAAGTACAGTAGCTTAGTGGTCCCATGCACTTGGTCAGATCATAATGCGGTAGTAACACCCCTTTCTTCCATGGTCCCAAAGCCCAATCACCGAACTTGGTACATCAGTGATAGCTTACTGGCAAATTCTTCATATCAATTGGAGTTAGAGAAAGACATAAAGGATTATCTTATCCACAACAGACCCCATATATTGGTGGGAAGCTCTCAAACCCTATATTAGAGGAGTTTGTCTTACTCAAGCATCCCATCATCACAAGAAAAAACAACACATACACAAAGGTCTGGAAGAAGCATTTTATAAAGCTTCTGAAAAATTCAAGACTACACCTTCACCATCAAATAAAATTATTTGCGACAAAACTCAATTAGAACTTGACATATTTCTATTGGAATCAGCTGAAAAAATGCTTTGTAGATCTGAACATACTTTCTATATGAAAGCTAACAAACCAGACACCTTTTTGGCCTTGGCATTAGGAAAGACCAATTATACCCCAAAACCTATCCGTTTAAAAATAACTAAAAGATGTCTATACCAGTAATCCATTAAAATTCTTAATGTAATGTACCATTTACACAGACAACAACATATATTACATATCTAGGACATAACCTTACAGCTAATCCTACAGAGCTTTATGCAACAAACTATCCATCAGTGCTAACACAACTTAAAGGAGTTGTAAAGGAAAAAAATGTTTTTGCTGAAATGACTGTTTACAGTGTAAAAAGACATAATAGTTAACTGATTCCTTTTAAAAATGATTAAAAATTGATAAAAAATCAATCATATAATGTGTCTGCAGTTTCAGTTTCATTTTTCATCTAGTTTCATGCTTCTGTGAAGTACAGAGACACAGAGCCAATACAGGGCAGTGTTTGTTTTTAAAATGAAACTGATTGGTTCTGAGGGGTTTTAGACACACAGTAATCACACCTCCTTAATTAGAGACCACAGAGAGAAGCTCCCATGACTTTTTTCATAAGGAAACAGACAACCAGGAAGTGTGCAGAACAGAGAAGAATTACAGCAACATCATAGCAAAATTGAACAATGAGGACATGAAACCAGGACTGTAGTAAGGTAAAGGAAGCTGTTTAGCTTAAAAAAATTCCTTTAGTGACCCTTTAATAAACTTCTCATAAATTGGTTAACCTTACCTCTAGCATGGATGGGCCGCAAGGGGCGTTCCCGCTGATTTACGCCGAGAATATGTAAATCAGCGACATACGGCAATTCACGAACGTATGCCTGGCCGTCGCAGTCACTTTACGACGTTTACGTAAGGGTTTTCCCGGCGTAAGGATAAAGCAACAAAAAGCAGGCGCATCCTATGTTAAGCATGGCCGTTGTGACCGCGTCGAATTGAAAAAGTTTTACGTTGTTTGTGTAACTCGTCCGTGAATGGGGATTGACGTCATTGACGTTCACTTCCAAAACACCATCATAATTTGGAGCATGCGCACTGGGATACATCGACAGCCGGCGCATGCGCAGTACGTTCGCCGTGGGATCGCGCCTATTTTAAATACTACACGCCCCCTACCCGCCCAATTTGAATTCCGCCGGCCCATTTTCGCTACGCCGTCGCAACTTTAGGAGCAAGTGCTTTGTGAATACAGTACTTTCTCCTAAAGTTTCGGCGGAGTAACGTATATGAGCAACGTTACGCCGGAATAAAGAACCGCTCGCCATCCTGAATCTGGCCCTATAACTTTTTAGAGATCTTCCCATCACGATACCATCAAATTTTTTACGAATATTACAAGGGAAAACTTTACAATATATGTGGGTTAAGACGAAACCCAGCTTACTTAAACCTACTTTATTTTCTACTAGGATCCGGGGGGGGGGGAGGGGGTCTGGGTGTATCGGACTTTACCAAATATTACTATGTAGCCTAATTGTCATTATTACCCAAATATCATGCAATGACTGAAACCCCACTATGGGTGGTATTGGAATCAGTTGATTGTGACCCTCTCTCTACTGCAAATCTTTTATGTCTCTCTTCAACTCAAAGAAAGATGGTGATAAACCCCATAACTAAACATAGCGGGCCAGATTCTCAAAGAAGTTCCATCAGCGTATCTCGAGATACGCCACGTAACTTCTATGATGCGCCGGCGTATCTTTTTTCAGTATTCAGAAAGCAAGATACGCCGTAATTTTGCTAAGGTACGAGCGGCGTAAGTCTCTTATGGCGTCGTATCTTAGTTGCATATTTACGCTGCCCACTAGGTGGCGCTTCCGTCGTTTTACGCGCCGAATATGCAAGTCAGCTAGATACGCCGAATTACGAACGTACTTGCGCCCGGCGCATTTTTTTTACGTAGATTGCGCAAGCGTAATTCTGGCGTAAAGTTACCCCTGCTATATGAGGCGTACGTAATGTTAAGTATGGACGTCGGGCCAGCGTAGTTTTTTTCCGTCGTTCACGTCGTTTGCATAAACCGTTCGCGAATAGTGATTTGCGTAAGTTACGTTCACGTCGTTTTCATTGACTATTTGCAACGTGATTTCACGCATGCGCACTGGGATACGTCCACGGCCGGCGCATGCGCAGTTCAAAAAATACGTCGTTTGCGCCGGGTCATTGATAATTTTAATAAAACACAACCACCTCTTGTTCATTTGAATTACACCCGCGAACGCCGGCCTATTTACGCAACGCCGATGTAAGTTACAGCGGTAATTGTTTGTGGATAAGGATACGCCACTGTAACTTTCAGCGGCGTAGTGTAACTAAAATAGGCTAAGCCAGCGGGAGCTCTTTGTAGATCTGGCCAATAGAATATATGTATATTGACATGCAATATTGTTGTTACCTTTCTTTGGTTGTAGTCCCCAGGAGAAAACACACCTCACACAATTAATGTAGTAAACCAAGAGTAACTTTACTTGGCATAAAAATAAAAGAGATAACAGATTAAAAAATACACATATATACAGTCGACTCTGCAAGAGCCCTTGCAGAAGTCGGTAAAAAATCACTAAAATACTAATACTATAGGTTTTTAGCCCTGGTTCACACTGGTGCGTTTTGACATGCGATTTGGCATGTCAAATCGCATGTCAAAACGGCGGATTTTGCCGCAAATTGCCGGCAATGGCACTGTCCTAATCGGCGCGACGCTGCATCTGCGGCATTGCACCGATTTCAAAAAGTAGTCTCTGTACTACTTTTTGCGATTTCAGCCCGCGATTTACATTGACATCTGTGCAGAAACCTGCACAGATGTCTCTAAAATCACGCGGCTGAATTCGGGACTGCCAGCGGGAGTGAAATCGTGCGAGTTCAGCTGAACTCGCACTGCTTCACTTCCGCAGCCGAGTGTGAACCAGGGCTAAAGGTAACTCTTAATTGTCTATGCTCGCAAGCTCCCCCTAGTGGGTAATTCCTTCTAATACAGTTGCAAATAAACCTGACCAGGCCTGGCTCAGTCAATTCCAGAATGCTCCTCAGGGGTGATATTAACGAGGAATGCGTTAGTGCACTTCAATTTGTCTACAGGTACAATCAACATTCAATGCGGGTGCTTGCGGAACGATCCTTACAGCAAGTCTGGTCACCTTGGCTAGCGTGGCTTCTAGACGTTATGGGCCAGATTCACGTACATTGGCGCATTTTTTGACCGGAGTAGCGCACCTCCTTTCCGTTAGACCAGCGCAATGTAGAGGCGCAATTACCGTATCCTCGTAGTATTTGCGCAGAAATTTGCGCCGATGCAACGTAATTTCCGAGGCGTAAGGCGGAGTAATTCAAATTGGGAAGGACGTGGGCGTGTTCCATTGAAATGAGCCGTGATCTCATGTAAATGAAGGGCCGGCCGGATTGCGCATGCGCACATGAAGCAGACCATGGTCAGCACCTCTCTGCGCATGCTCACAACTCGGGAACGGCGCAATCAGTGAAATTGGACCTAGGCCCGGTCAACTTAGTGAGCTACGCAGAGAGCTAAAATAGACAGAGACAAACGCACTTCCTTTGCAAAAGTACATCCCTTTGTATCCCTCCCTATACAGCAAGGTGCTTTTGTTCTGTTGTGTGTTAGCGTTTGTCGGTTTGTGACTTGTGTTTGATATATTTCTTGACTGTTTAGTATAGTGTTTTTGATAGTGGTTTTCAGAGTGTTGTTTGGTGACTGTTTTTGATACTTTTTTGCTGTCTGCTTTTTGGTGTTTGTTTTTTGGTGTTTGTTTTTTGGTGTCTGATTTTTGTTGTCTGCTTTTTGGTGTTTGTTTTTTGGTGTCTGATTTTTGGTGATTGTTTTGGTTCCAGGTTGTTTTCTTTAGGGGAGAAGGCAATTCTTGCCAGGGCCATTACACAATATGGCCGGTTCCTGCACGGCCGGAGAGTGCCAACACCACCCCGGCCAGGAAGGCACAGATATTGCAGCAAATTACCGACCAGGTAAACACGTTTGGGGGGAGACCCGCACACGCCAGGGGGTCGCCAAGAAGATCAATGATCTCCGGTGTGTGGTCCATGGGAAGCTGGCCAAGATTGCCGCCCATGCCAGGGGCACTAGAGGGGGCCCGCCATGCCCTGTTAGGCTGACTGAGGATGAGCGTGTGGTGGCCCAGACCTTCAACAGGCAGCAAAATACAGTATTTAGCCATGACTAAGCACTGATTGTAAGTGCGAAACGCGTCGGCCATACTGTATTTTGTTGGTTGCAGTGACTGTGTGTACAGTTGAAAAATAAAAGACAACTTATTTTAAGTGATTTCGGAGTGCGGCTGTCCAGTTTTCGTCCTTCAATTTGCTATCACCTGTACGTTGATGGAATGCCAGTGCTTCCGATTGCGGTATGTGCTCTGTCTCACGGGGGGCTGGAGTGCCACGTGTGCAATCAATGGCCCCCACGGTGCGTGGGAATCTGGCAATTCTGTAGAAATCTGTCATTGCCTTCTGCCGCAGGTCCTCCTGGGTGAGTTTGATGATTTGGTTGGCCATGCGTCTGAGAATTGCAGGGATAACCTGGTGCACACATCTGCTAATGGAGGATCGTGACATCCCAGCCACCAGTCCACTTGTTCTTTGAAAAGAGCCACTGGCAAGGAAATGGAGTGTTGCCAGGACCAGGACCTTAACCAGTGGCTGCACTGCATGTGAGCGGTGTGTTGGGCTGGTGATGTCCTCCTGCAGGGTTGTGGTTAATTCCATGATGGCAGCAGGGGTGAATCTGAAGATGTGAGACACCTCAGAATCACCCATGCCAAAGAGTGTGCGGTATATCCTCTCCCGTGCCCTCCTCCTTCTGCGCTCCTCTAAAGTCAGTAGTATAGCTATGAGCATGGATGCCCCTGGCATGGTGGCATACAGATTGTTGTCCTGCAAGTGTGGCTGCTCAGCTCCTCACTAACAGTGTTGCTTTAGCTGAAATGTAGACGGATTGTCTAATTTTAGGCAAGCTTTTATATTGCCTAATTTTAGACAGGACATGCAGCTGATGCGCACAGCACGTAGCCTGCACTGCACCAGCTTACTTTTGTGGATCGCCGTAACTCCCTCATTTGCATATTTGCCTAGCAAATCAATGGTTTGTCTAGCACATTTTTTGCGCGCACGATGCGCCGGTCTAACGAAATTACGTCGGTCTAAAAAGTCTAGCTTTATGGCGTATATCGTTTTGGGGATACACCATAACGATACGCAGGCGCATATTTCCAATTACACTGGCGCACCTCCTGATACTCCAGCGTAATGGCTTTGTGAATCTGGCCCTATGTCTCTCAGGTAAACCAATCCTAGTCTGGTATCTCAATAACGAGGCACTAAAAGTCACAAGGCTAAAATGGCATTGAACGCATTTGGGCAACTGCCCTCTCACCCAAACCGGCCTAGTCCACCTGCGTTCTTCAAGACGAACACGTTGATTGGCGATCACTCTGCGACACACACAGTCTTCGGTTTCTTGCTCGCCACTGGTACAACCGACAGCTGGCGAAAATCTCCGGCCTCTTGGAAACACAAGCTGGACACACTTGATCTTGTCTGTGTGCGGATGGGTGACCTTCCGGTGAACACAGGCCTCGGCTTCAGGCCTATGTACTTGACTGTCAAGAAGAGGATTATCAGAGTTGATTTTCTAAAGTGCCACATCCAAATGAGAAATCAAAAAGAATAAAGGCAAAGCCCCCTAGTCGGACTTTAAAGGCACTGTGGTGTGTCAAATGTAGTTAGAGAAAACATAGTATTACAATATAATTTATTGAAGAAGTATCAGATAAAAGTTGATTACATGATCTATAACAAATACAAAAAATACAAAATAATGAAATATAGTTCAACATATATTGCTGTGTGATGTGATGCCCTGTGTGGTCCCATTTTGTATTTTTTGTATTTGTTATAGATCATGTAATCAACTTTTATCTGATACTTCTTCAATAAATTATATTGTAATACTATGTTTTCTCTAACTACATTTGACACACCACAGTGCCTTTAAAGTCCGACTAGGGGGCTTTGCCTTTATTCTTTTTTATGTACTTGACTGTGATACTCTCCCTCGTTCTGCAGAGGGAGAAGTGCAGGTCCCAAGAGAGCCAGTCTGGCTCCTCCCAGTCTTTAGATAAACTCCCCCATCAGGCTATGTGGAGGTGTCATGTGTTCCAGGAAGACAAGGCATTGTGGGAAGTCTATCTCTACTAATGTCTATGGAGTCCGTTTCTCCGGGTACCTCTAATCCCACAATTCATTGCTTTAGAAGAAAAGTAAATAAAAACGCATATATATAGTGTAGCTGGAACTCCTGGAGAGAGATTTAGGTATGCAAGATTACCAAAAGTCTTTAACAGTATGACCCCCGCTACATACAGTATCACACAAAAGTAAGTACACCCCTCACATGTTTGTAAATATTTTATTATATCTTTTCATGTGACAACACTGAAGAAATTACACTTTGCTACAATGTTGTGTAGTGAGTGTACAGCTTGTATAACAGTGTAAATTTGCTGCCCCCTCAAAATAACTCAACACACAACCATTAATGCCTAAACCGCTGGCAACAAAAGTGAGTATATCCAAAAGTGAAAATGTCCAAATTGGGCCCAAAGTGTCAATATTTTGTGTGGCCACCATTATTTTCCAGCACTGCCTTAACCCTCGTGGGCATGAAGTTTACCAGAGCTTCACAGGACTGGAGTGCTCTTACACTCCTCCATGACGACATCACTGAGCTAGTGGATATTGGAGACCTTGCACACCTCCACCTAGGATTTAGATCTGGAGACATGCTTAGCCAGTCCATCACCTTTACCCTCAGCTTCTTTAGCAAGGCAGTGGTCATCTTGTAGGTGTGTTTGGAATCATAATCATGTTGGAATTTTGCCCTGCGGCCCAGTCTCCGAAAGGAGGGGATCATGCTCTGCTTCAGTGTGTCACAGTACATGTTGGCATTTATCGCATCGAAATTTAATTTTTTTTTTATTTTTGCGTAAGTTGTCCGTGAATAGGAATGTACGTAATTTACACTAGTCAAAAAAATAACGTCGTTGTGACGTAATTTAGCGCAATGCACGGCGGTAAATTTCATAACGGAGCATGCGCATTTCGATCGCCGCGGGGACGCGCTTCATTTAAATGAATCACGCCCCCTACTCGCCGATTTGAATTCCGCCGCCAGAAATACACTACGCCGCCAATTCTTCCAGTCTTCAAAGTTAAGCCAGGTAAGATATGGCGGCGTAGTGTATCTCTGATACACTGCGCCGATCTATTTGTATGTGGATCTGGCCCTATATGCCATTGGGCTCTGTCCCTTCTTTGGGGACCAAAGATTTCTTGATGGGGTAATATGTAGCCAGATGCTGGCTAGAAAGCAAGTTAGGACACTGTGCTGCAGCTGTTCTCTGTACCTCTTGAATTATCAACCTGAATAGATTAATATCATTGTACCTCCACTAAGCAGGGGGAAGCTGGCAATCAGAAGAGTTCAAGAGATTGAATGTTACTGCACTAAATCTTGGAAGATGTGGATCAGAAGAGGAGATATGTTGTGGGAGGCAGGGAGAGCTCTGTTTTTTTCTGGGCGTCTGACAGAGTGACTTCATCTTGCTGTGAGGAGGACCAGAGTGAGTACATCTCTCTATCTGGGTGTGTGCCAACTTGACTTCAGCCTGTTGCTCAGGCGCAGCGCTTGCGCAATCAAAGCCAACGGAAATCTCAGAGGCTGAACAGCTGTTCGTCAGCTGTAGAAGGAGCATGCGCAATCAACACGGTGCTCGCTCCCAATGCTCGGGGCTGGTTATACACACCACTCACCGCTCGCTCTATACAGCAAGGGGCGGATGCTTTTCTAAAAGGGGTGGATATGGTTTGAAGAGTCATGATGGCCAGTGCTTTATGATGGGCAGTGCTTTTTTGAAAGGGGCGGATGCTTTTCTGAAATATTTGGATCTGCATCCGGAGCGAGCGCCGTGTTGATTGCGCATGCTCCGTCTACAGCTGACGAACAGCTGTTCAGCCTCTGAGATTTCCATTAGCTCTGATTGCGCATGCGTTGTGCCGGACCCTATCCGATAGGGGAACCATTTTGATAAAACACCGGCATACCTACATAAGGTTTTCTAAACCAGGCTCATTGGACTGACATAATACCCAGACAACTAGTATTTTTAGGAAGAATGTTTGGCAATAGCAGCCCAAACATTTCCTTGAAGAAGATTTTATTTAAAAAAAAAGATTAAAAAAATATTGTTCTATGTTGAGCAAAATTTTAGATTACACTTAGAATAATAAGAAAGGAGTAAAGGAAAGGACGGGATTAGGTCTATCACAGGAATGGGATATCACTTACCTGCACAAATAAATCCATTGTGCACTTTTTTCAGTGGTGAGTTTCTGTTTTATAATCTTACAGGTGAGATGAAAGGTCTCTGTAGATGTAAATATTGAATCCCCAAAGAGCTGGTTAGTAAAGCAGAGCTCACATTGCTAAATTTAGGCTGTGTAAGGGGAGGAAAACTCAGAAAACAAGAACTTTGGGGATTTACTGTATGAGCAAATGTTCAATACAAGCAAATGACTGTAAAGAAAAAGTAGAACTCCAACCAAATATTAAACTTTACAGCCGGATGTAGTCAACTCTCTCAAATATTTAGGGATTGTAGTATTCTGCATAATGCTCCAGTGTGGATACCCCATTATTGGTTTGACCTCATAGATTCCCAATACACAGCGTTAACTGCAGTCGTGGTGGGAACAATAATCAACTCTAGACTCGACTAGGCAACTGCCCTTTACCTCGGACTCCCAAAGTACCAAATCGTTCGTCTATAAGTCGTTCAAAATACCCTGGGAATCAATCTCGCCCTCCCTGAGATCTCTTCACTGGTTGCCAGTAAAAGACAGAGTTATGTTTAAGGCACTTTGTCTGACACATAAGTGTGTTCAGGGAAGTGCCCCCCAATATCTATGCGAAAAATTAAAATGCCACAACCCCCATCGCATTCTCCATTCTACCAACCAAAATCTACTCCAGATACCCAAGGCCCGATACATCTCCAAGGGAGAACGAAGATTTGCAGTCCAAGGACCTAGACCAGGGATCTCCAAACTACGGCCCTCCAGCTGCTGTGGAACTACACTTCCCATGAGGCATTGTAAAACTCTGACATTGATAGACATGACTAGGCATGATGGGAATTGTAGTTCCTGAACACCTGGAGGGCCATAGTTTGGAGACTCCTGACCTAGACGATGGAACGCACTTCCAACCAGCATCAGAATAGAAGTGAATCACCAGGACTTTAGGAATACACTCAAAACCCATTTATTCTGAAGGCAAAATACATTAGGGAATGGATACCAAGTGCCCTGAGGCAATTCAGTTCGCATGTGTTGCACTATATAAGTTTCTCACTCACTCACTCACTTAATATGGAAAAATATATGGAAAAATATTACAGTACCCCAAGGATCAGGCTGTTTCTCATTCCTTTACGTCAGAGGTCTTCAACTGTTGCGAAACTACATGTCCCATCATACCTCTGCCTGTGAGAGTCATGCTTATAACTATCAGTCTTACAATGCCTCATGGGACTTGTAGTTTTGCAACAGCTGGAGGGCCACCAGTTTGAGACCCCTGCTTTACATACTTCCTGGCTTCACAGTTGCAGCACCTTTCTGGATGAGACTTGTCGGGGACATTAGACCCCTCCAGGACCTTGTTGATTAAATCTCTTGTGGAGTATTCGGCAATGTCCCAAATGGAAATGGGGCTCCCGGGGTTTCACCAGATTGCCCAACTGTGCAGCTATTTATTGAACTTTGGAAGGAGCTTAAAGCGGGGGTTCACCCTCCAAAAAATGTCTAATATCACATGGAGTCGAGTCATCCGACCGACAGTATGCCAGTGTTTTTTTTTATTCCAGTACATACCTCGTTAGGCCTGTGAGGGACATGGCTGAAGGGACATGGCTGCATATGTGAGGGACATGGCTGGAGGGACATGGCTGGAGGGACATGGCTGCATATGTGGGGGACACATTTAAAAAAAAGTATCGGTATTCGGTATCGGCGACTACTTGAAAAAAAGTATCGGTACTTGTACTCGGTCCTAAAAAAGTGGTATCGGCGCTGGCGCTGCTGTCAAACACATCCAGTAAAGCGGCGCGCCCGGGTGGGGCCAAGTAATACCCGCTCGCTGTATCATGGGAGCGCGCCCACAATTACTCACCACCATGCGAGCTCTCTTGCATGACTATGGTCAGTATTTGCGGGGAGGACCAGAGACAGCCGCCGAGGGACCCCAAAAGACATGGATCGGGCCACTCTGTGCAAAATGAACTGCACAGTGGAGGTAAGTATAACATGTTTGTTATTTTAAAGAAAATATTTATTTTTCCTTACTAGCCCTTAACTAGACTATTTTATCTAGCTAAAAAACTGATACTGGTGCAGTACTGGCTCTCACCTCAGGCACCTACGTCACACCAATGGATACAACAAGTAAATGGTATATTGATTAGAGAGAAAAATGCATATCAGCATAATTCAGCAAAATCTGGCAGGAGTGACTAGAGTCCCCTGCAGTAGCTCCGCCTCAGTTAGTCTGTGATAGATTACTCCAGATGTAGGAGAGCGGGTTGTGGAGACCCCAGCTGCAAATCTTGTAAAATTAATAGGATTGTAGAATGGTGGTAGACACAGCAGTAGAATGGTCAGCTGTACCATATACTTGCAAAGCTTGCTTTAAGGAAAGCACACAATTTATAAGTTAGTTTTATTTCAGTTTTATGTTCTGTTTTTCTAGAATATGTCAATAATGAACCCAACTGTATATTGAAGTTGTAGAGTATATACCTAGCTGTGATATACAGATACTGTATACTGGTAAGATTTCTGAAATGTATAATTACCAATTTAATGTATACAGGTGAAACTCGAAAAATTAGAATATCGTGCAAAAGTTCATTTATTTCACTATTGCAACTTAAAAGGTGAAACTAATATATGAGAGAGACTCATTACATGCAAAGCAAGATAGTTCAATCCGTGATTTGTCATAATTGTGACGATTATGGCTTACAGCTCATGAAAACCCCAAATCCACAATCTCAGAAAATATATTGTATATTCTAGGCTCAAAGTGTCCCACTCTAATCAGCTAATTAAGCGATAACACCTGCAAAGGGTTCCTAAGCCTTTAAATAGTCTCTAAGTCTGGTTCAGTAGGAATCACAATCATGGGAAAGACTGCTGACCTGACAGTTGAGCAGAAAACCATCATTGACACCCTCCATAATGAGGGAAAGCCTCAAAAGGTAATTGCAAAAGAAGTTGGATGTTCCCAAAGTGCTGTATCTAAGCACACTAATAGAAAGTTATGTGGAAGGGAAAAGGGTGGAAGAAAAAGGTGCACAAGCAGCAGGGATGACCGCAGCCTGGAGAGGATTGTCAGGAAAAGGCCATTTAAAAGTGTTGGGGACTTTCACAAGGAGTGGACTGAGGCTGGAGTCAGTGTGTCAAGAGCCACCACACACAGACAGATCCTGGACATGGACTTCAAATGTCGTATTCCTCTTGTCAGGCCGCCTGAACAACAAACAACGTCAGAAGCATCTTACCTGGGCTAAAGAAAAACACCCCTGGTCTGGTGCTCAGTGGTCCAAAGTCCCCTTTTCTGATGAGAGCAAATTTTGCATCTCATTTGGAAACCAAGGACCCGGAGTATGGAGGAAGAATGGAGAGGCACACACTGCAGGAAACTTGAAGTTCAGTACGAAGTTTCCACAGTCTGTGTTGATTTGGGGAGCCATGTCATCTGCTGGTGTTGGTCTACTGTGCTTCATTAAGTCCGGGGACACCGCAGCCGTCTACCAGGAGATTTTGGAGCACTTCATGCTTCCTTCCGCAGACGAGGTCTATGGGGATGCGACTTCATTTTCCAGCAGGACTTGGCACATGCCCACACTGTCAAAAGCACCAAAACCTGGTTCAATGACGTGGGATTACTGTGCTTGATTGGCCAGCAAACTCGCCTGACCTGATTCTCTATGGGGCATTGCCAAGAGAAAGATGAGAGACATGAGACCGAACAATGCAGAAGAGATGAAGGCCGTTATTGAAGCATCCTGGTCTTCCATAACACCTCAGCAGTGCCACAGGCTGATATCTTCCATGCCACGCCACATTGAGGCAGTAATTGCTGCAAAAGGGGTCCAAACCAAGTACTGAGTACATATGCATTTTATACTTTTTAGAAGTCTGATATTGTTATCTGTACAATCTTTGTTTTATTGATTGCATGTAATATTCTTTTCTGTGAGACAAAAAGGTTTAATCCCGTTAGTATATAGTCACATTATGGTGAACTATCAAGATATTTTGGATAGCCCAGGCAGAAAGGGTTGGAAGCTGGATCTGGGGATTATACTGGAGGAGGAATGGCAAAATATCCTGAAGAGGGCACCGTTGGTATCTTTATCCCCTACACAATGTTTATCACAATTGTTTATTATATACAAGACATATAGGACTCCAGTAAAGTTATATAACTGGAGTCGGAGGGAAACACCGGATTGTCCAAGGTGTAAGCAATCCCAGGCAGATCTGCTCCATATGCTTTGGAAATGTCCTAAACTGGTCAGATATTGGCGAGAGGTGGTGTCCACAATTAATGGGGCCTATAATACCCAAATAGAATTGGAACCCAAAACGTGTTTACTGGGTTATCTTAATAAAGAGCTATATCCGAGGGAAATGTCCATTTCAATTGGTAGACTACTATTTATAGCCCGTAAGCTAATAGCTAGAAAATGGATGCCAGTATTTGAGGAATGGCGTTCCCAGTTAAATGAGGCAATACTAATGGAACGACAGGTTTATCATAATAGGGGTACACTGGATATATTAATTAAGATGCGGGGTCCTTGGCTAACAACTCCAGGCTTGGCTTCATTCTCTTTGATCCCAAATATAATAGTATAGAATGAAATAATGGAGAGTGTGTAGGTAAAACATGGGCTGGATAGGATGTGTTAAGCAGTATGAGAGGAGAAGGTGGAGGAGGAAGGTGGAGGAGGGAGGTGAGAGGGAGAGGTTTTTTTTGTTTTTAGTTTTGTTATGTTACGTTTTGCTTTGGTATTTATATTTGTGCTATAAAGTCATTGATGGGTATTGTTTGAAATAGGAATTTAAAATATTAAATATTAAAATACTCTGCAAAATCGGTGTTAAATTTGCTGTATGTATGGATATTGTAAAACTGGTAAAGAAGAAAATTTTGAATAGAAAAATAATAAAAAAAAAAAAAATGGCTTTGATACAGCAAGACATATTCTGATCCAATGCCAAGGACAATACGGAGGGAATCAAGCAATTTTTTGGACTTCCTACAGAAAATACAACCGTTTATCAGGTAAACAGCGCTACTGTTCTGTTCTCTACTGAGGATATACAGATCGCCAAATGACCACTGAGATTTTAGGAAATAATGTTGCAAATAATTACTAGAAATCAACAGCTGGCCCCCAGAGGGTCCAGTCCTCTGAGGACTACAGGGCTTGCCAGATTATAAAATACTCAAAGAACCTGTAAATATGCAGAGCTGCAATCACACATTGTCAGGGGATTTATTCTATAGTATAAAGCACAAACAATTACATAGAAACCAATGTTATAATATCTTTACCGCAAGTCAGTGATCATTAAAAACATGAGTGTTTAGGGATCTCTGGTTCACTGTATGTCATAGTTCACTTTCTCACCACTTTCTATCAAATTGTCTTAAAATATTCTCTTTCACTTTGTCACTAGTCCTCCAAGAAAGTACATTCCCCTTTCTGCTCTAGAATTTTGTGCTTTAAAAACTGCATTGCTTCTTTTTTTTTTATCTAATATGAACCATTTTTGCGCATTTACTAGAAAATAATAATGTCCAGACTTTAACACTGTCAAAGAACCGTGGAGAACATATTCCAAACTAACAAATCAAAATACATTTTTCAATCAAATAAGTTTTTATTGAAAGTTTAACATGTTTTACAGAGAAGAAACCATCAGTTTTCAACCCTGAAAAAGCTACCCCTTGCACCCAAATAATTGCCCCAACAATGGCTACAACAACGAGCATTCAAATATAAACATAAGCCAATAGGAATTAATATAAATAAGGGGAGTAGTGGCTGTACATAGCTTACATCTTATATAAAATATATCCACAATACAAAGTGATGGACCACATAATATGCACCTGCTATGAATAATATGATATCTGGGTAAACATTAGAAGATATAGCGATAAGCCCTTCCCATAAATTTATGGTGGTGTGCCCTAATCCAGATATTTAGCATTAACCCCTCGAATCTTCTTATTTCACCAAAATAGTGAAAAGCACACACACTACATTAAGCCTGCATAGTTCTAAGGCAATTGTTAACAAGATGCGAAAACACTGCGCTTGGAGATAGTAAAAATTGGAGCTGCCTGCCAGTACTGGGAGTCTAGATACCAAAAAACTTGAATCAAATAGTAAAAATATAGTGCTAAGACAATGTTTGCAAAAATGTTTTACAGGGTGAAGAGAAGTACTCCTCATTGAGAATGTTGGGTAGTCAAATGCCAGTCAATGATCCGTTGTGGGCGACAACATTTTTGATTACCAAAATGTTTCATTACATGCACAGATCAAATATTAATCTTCTTTGGGGATTAAATAGATATTCATTTGACTGGACTACTGGAAAAAATAGTCACAGGGTTGGATTGAGTAAATGAGGAGAGAATTAATTATCCTTAAACCCCTAGTCTGGACTGCAAGTGTGTTGTACAATCTAACCTATGGACCGTTGGACAGACTGTCAGTAGGAGGTTGGCAAAGGTGTTATGTTTCCTGTGTCTGGTTGGGCATTAGTATAGTAAAGGTAATATTACTGTTTTGCTAAATTCTTAAAGTTAAATATGAATGAGAAAAATGAGACAATGGTGACCTTCTTCATTCTTAATGGGCTTTCGGATATCCCCCAATTACAAGTGCCTATATTTCTTCTGGTTCTTCTCATTTATCTTATATCTCTTGGTGGCAACATGTCCATTCTTTTATTGGTGTGCCTGGATTCTCAGCTTCACACTCCAATGTATTTCTTCCTGTGTAATCTGTCCATTGTCAACATGACTTCCACCACTGTAACACTACATAGGATCCTTGTTATCTTCGTAACAGGGAATAATGTAGTATCTTTCAATGACTGCATGGCACAGGTCTACTTCTTTGGATGGTTATGCGGCAATGAGTTAATCCTACTTACTATCATGAGCTACGATCGTTATGTTGCCATCTGCAAGCCATTGCATTATTCAACTGTGATGAATAGTAAAGTCTATGTTGGCTTGGCCATATTCTGCTGGTCTTTTAGTCTTCTACAAATTCTACCTGCAATGGGTATATTGTCAAGATTCTCTTGCTATACTTCCATTAAAATGAACCACTTCTTCTGTGATATTATAGGACTGGTGTACCTATCCTGCGATGACACCTCTATTTTGGAGCTGTTAATATTCACACAGGGGGGGTTACTTTCAGTCTTCACCCCATTTCTCCTCACCTTTATCTCCTACTCATTCATTATTGCCACCATAATGAGAATTAAGATGAGTACGGGGAGATCTAAAGCTTTCTACACATGCTCCTCACACCTAACTGTTGTTACTCTTCACTATGCAAGTCTTGTTTGTCAATATTTCACCCCAATTGGTTTGATTAAGTCCAGTAAATTTTTGTCTTTGCTTAACATAGCTGTGATTCCCATGCTAAATCCTTTCATTTACAGCCTGAAAAATAAGGATGTGAAGTCAGCTCTACAGCGGAAGCTTGAGTACTTTATGATCAATTTTTAAGGGGATTGAGTATTGAGTTCAAAGGATATACATGTATTTAATAAGAAAGATCATGCAGTTCACAACACAGACTTATGACACTAAAAAAAAGTGTTTGTTAAAACATAATGGAAAGACTGTTTTTGATAAACTCATTGACTTTATTTTTTGTAAGTACTTTTTGTGATAATGAGGTCTGATGAACCCTGAGTGAGTGGGGAGAATGAGGAAGTCATACTGAACACCAAGCCACCCTCATTTCAACAGAATTTGCAAGTCAATGATTAAAATGTTCTGATTGAAATATTATATCTGGGGTGGACAGTCAAAAACAGTAAAGACACTTCATACAGA
Organism: Rana kukunoris; assembly: GCA_029574335.1. Taxonomy (NCBI): domain Eukaryota; kingdom Metazoa; phylum Chordata; class Amphibia; order Anura; family Ranidae; genus Rana; species Rana kukunoris. Next base: position 201,828,875 of record CM056057.1, read on the forward strand.
TGCTAACCCCACTACAACACAACTCAGCTTGAGACATCGCTAACAAAAGCAGAGGCATCATAAATCCTAATATAAAAAATTCCAACTGCCTTTAGTGTCACCAAGAGACACTGGTCTTCATGAAACCTTAACACAGATCCCTTAGTTGACATTAACTGCCCAAGCCTTGAAGAAGGGGAGGCTCTCCCACCCACCCCCTCCTCTCAAATGTGTTAGCTGTACCCAATGTTCTTAACTATTAAATGTTTCAAAAAGTGAGATGAACTTTTGTAACAGGCGCCCTGTAGACAACAAAGAATTAACCATCTCTCAGAGCTCCCTTCGTTGCTATTGTTGCTATCAAAGAGATAGCAGCCTAGGACCAGAACAGGACCCACCCATACTATACTTCAAACACAAATCTGCCACTATGAAGGTAGATAAATTGGAACCAATTTTTACTTCTATTGGCCCTGCACTATCATACACACACTCTAGTTAAAGTACCTTTGATAAGACTCAAGTAGCTAAGAGAATGCAGCAGTGTTATTAAACTTCATTAGCAGAATGGTAAAAAAAACTCCATTAAGTCAAAGTCTACTTATGGAGTCCTGTTGTCTATGCCCTGCCTGGTATGTGACTCTAAAATATACACCTGCGATGTTTGGTTTCATACAATTTTCATAATCCTTGGTATGATAGAATTGGATTGATAGAAAGTGGTTATGTTAAGGTATAAGTAAATAAAAACAAAGAATAATAGTGTCCTTGTTCAATAATAAATTGAATAAAATAATAATAATAATAATGATATTGAAAAAGAAAAGTGCAAAAGAATAGTCTAAGTGAAAAAATAAAATTAGTTTCAGTTTGTGAATAAGGTGACTAGTAATGCCGCGTACACACAGTCGGAAATTCAAACAAGAAATGTCCGATGTGAGCTTTTGGTCAGAAATTCCGACCGTGTGTAGGCTCCATCAGACTTTTACTGTCGGTATTTCCGCCAACAAAAGATTGAGAGCTAGTTCTCAAATTTTCCGACAGAAAAAAATCCAATTGGAAATTCCGATCATCTGTAGCAATGCCGACGCGCAGAATTCCGACGCATGCTCGGAAACAATTTGACGCATGCTCGGAAGCATTGAACTTTCCCGGCTCGTTGTAGTGTTGTACGTCACAGCGTTCTTGATGTGTATGCAAGCCAAGCTTGAGCGGAATTCCGTCTGAAAAAATATCCAAAGTTTTTCCGACAGAAAATCTGATCGATGTTAATGCGGCAAAAGTTTATAACTTGATAGAAGAAAACCAAACATCACGTGGCCTAAGACATAGGTTTCTGAGATGGGGCTATACTAAAAAGTCCTTTATACTAACTTTGATTGTCAGGATTTTTTTTTTTTAAATGAAATTCATATATTTGGTCAGAGGCAACACATTAGATTCAAGTATTTCCTACAAGAGCAGGCTGTTCCCAAAAGATCACATGAACATAGACTGTTCCCAAAAGATGTCATCAATTCTTTTAATGTTGGCATTTAAAGCTCTGTTGCTTGTCCTAAAGCCTGAAGGCACCAGGGGGCCCTTTGGTACTTGTGTGGTCCTTGGGCTCCAGATTCTTTAACGGAATGGGAGCATTGATCTGTAAAGGGGTAATAGTAGAGATCTCTACTAACCTCATGTAACATGTCCCCAGTATCTCACTTTCTTCCACATTATGCTTCCAATCTTCAACCAAACCATTCTCAACCAGCCTTTGTGGAACCTTAGGATTCCTTCAGAGATTACTACCAGCTCCTTGAGCAGTGAGTCAGTCAAAGAAGGAGTGGTGGAGAAGGTGGCCGTCTGACCGATGCGTTCAGACAATTCTTTAGTCCGCAGCCCCAAGGTATGACCGGTTCCAGCAACCATCACCAGCGTCTGTTTTATATGGTGCGAGAATACCTAGGGGAAAGATCAGACTGACTTGGACACCTTTACCACTGAAAATCTTTTGGCTTTCTGGGTCTTGAGGATGGATCACTGGCCAGAGCTTGCACAGTATGCAATTGAGCCACTGGCCTGTCCTGCATCCAGCGTTCTTTCAGAACGCACATTCAGTGCTGCTGGAGGTTTTGTAACTGATCACAGGGTGCGCCTCTCCACTGACTCGGTCGATTGACTGACCTTCATAAACATAAATCAGGCTTGGATCACCACCAGCTATCAAGCACCTGATGCTGATGTAACTGAATATTTTTTTTGGAAATGTCTGATCCCTTCAAGACTGCCTATGCTGATGCTGAGTGACTATCCTGTTATATAGAAAAAGAAAAAGGTGCGCTAACATATAATCAGAAATTGCAAATTCAAAGTCTCATAGTGTTAATTAATCACCATAGGACAGGCAATACATTAAAACTGATAAAACTTCAAAGTCCTTAAACACAAAATGGTTCCTTCCACCAGTGAGTAAAACAAGCAGTCCATATGAGACCATAAACTGTAATGGCAAACTGATAGAAGATATCCTCCACCGATAGTGTAATAAATATCTGCTTACCAGATTTACCGTGGTCTCTTAATCAAAAGAGGACCTTAGACAGCGTGTAGATTATCACAGCAGGGTTTGGAAACATAATGTGCCAGGTACACTAACGATCACTGCTTCAATCCGGTAGATGAAAACCTTGCAGGCTGTGGGCCATGGAAAACATATACAGGACCGCAATAGTGTAAAATCGTAAATAAAATTTATTTAAGAACAAAGACAAAAACGCACTTACATGGTGACAGTGCTAGATGGCATAGTAATCTGAAGCTCCGGCCGGAAGCAAAACAGATACCCGTCCAGTAGGTATGGAAAATGTAGGTCAGAAGGGGGTGATTCTGGTGCAGTACACGTTCCCCCCCGACCGGTTTCGCGAAATATCGCTTCCTCATGGGGCACTTTTTCTATATGCTAATACTGTTTTTATGTTCCACAGTAAGGTGCAGCTTGTTCTGTGTATTTGAGCAATTTGTTTATTGCTATCGTAGTATTAGCGCAGTTGTCCTCCCAATTTTTACCGACTATCCTGTTATGCTGAGTGACTATCCTTTTCCTCCTCAATGATCATGCTGATAGTTTGTAAGAACATTCTTGGTTATGGGCACAGACACCAGTGGCTAAGGCCCAATTTTTCAGCCCCTGTTTAACAGGGGCGTGTAATTACAATTTTTGATGCAATACTTTGCAGCAAGGCTTATCCCTGGGCTCCAACTAGAGTATCTGTGAGGGGTTGCAGTGTTTTGGCACCAGCACCACTGCCTAAGGCCCAATCTTTCTGCCCCTGTTTAACAGGGGCATGTAATTAATATTTTTGATGCAATACTTTGCAGCAGGGCTCATTCCTGCGCTCCAACTAGATTATCTGTGAGGGGTTGTTGTGTTGTGAAACCAGTGCCTAAGGCCCAATTTTTCTGCCCCTGTTTAACAGGGGCATGTAATTACAATTCTTGATTTAATATTTCACAGCAGGGCCCATTCCTGCACCCACCAAGAGTAACTGTAAGGGCTTACAGTGTTGTGGCACCAGCACCACCACCACCAACAAAGGCCCAATTTTTCTGCCCCTGTTCAACAGGGGCATGTAATTACAATTCTTGATCTAATATTTAACAGCAGGGCCCATTCCTGTGAGGGCTTACAGTGTTGTGGCAACACCAACACCTAGGGCCCACATTTCTGCAGAGTGTCAGGGAAATAGGAGCAATGGTGCAGGGTTGGCAAACCTGCATAGGCAAAGGCACTGTTAGGGAACCAACAGCACCAGAAGGACTTTATGACCCAGCATCTCTGTCAGGAGAAGGACTTTAGGACCCAGTATCTCTACCAGCAAGTCACATGGGCCTATATAAGGAAGTCTGCTAGTGTCTGCATTTGCTGGTTGATCTTCAGCTTCCCTGTGTTCCTGTATCCTGAATTTCCTGCTGATCTGATCTCCTGTGTACCGACCCGGCTTGTTCTGACCCGCTCTTCCTGATCCTCTGGCTTGACCCTTGGCTTGCATCTGACCTCCTTCTGTCTGCTCCCTGCATCGGACCCGGCTTGTTTAATGGACTCTGTTTATCCTGCTCCCTGTATTAAGACTCAGCTTACCCCTGCTCATTCTGATTACGGATTGTCTTCCTGTGAATGATCCTTGGCCGCAAGGGGAGCCCTCCCAGCATCTCGGCTTCCTACCAAGTTTCTGACAGTGTCAACCAGCCATGTCAGAGGCCGACGGAGGTGTCTCCCCACTGGAAGCCACCAGCCTACAGATCACAGCCCTCACACAGGCCATCCAAGAACTCCAGAAGGAGTCCCGCCGAAAAAAAGGGCCGATTGCAGCACCTGCCTGCGACACCTTCTCCCGCAGGTCAAGGGCCACCTTTAACTAGTTCCTTGGCAACCACTTCTGCTGTGGTGATGCCCCCTCTGGAACCACGAGTGCCAACACCTGAACGCTTTTCCGGTGATCGGAAGAAATTCAGATCCTTTAAAAACACATGTTACCTGTACCTGGCTCTGCAACCACTGACTTTTTCCTCTGAAACAGTAAAAGTGGGATTCATTATTTCCTTGCTGACTGATGAACCCCAAGTATGGGCTCATGGCTTACTGGAGCAGGAGAGTCCCCTCATCAATTCTGTGGACCAGTGGAGCAGGCAGGAGCTAAATATACCGCCACTGGAACACCTGGGTTGGCAGGATCCCATACCTGCCTTCTCGGTTTCCTTGGACTCCCAGTGGCAGAAAACTCTAAGAAGAGGCGCACCATGACACCGTATGGGTATGCTGATTTCTGAGTATATCTGTCTCCATTGCACCCACCTCTGCCCACAATAATTATGGCTGTTGCACCACCACTACCTACTTGTTTCTTTGCCTCAGATCTCCCCCTGAGATCAGTTATCTAATACACATTGGAGACTAATTTATTCTGGTTCTGTTTTACCCTTTACCTCGTTGTTCAACTGTTTTGTTTTATGATCCGTTCTACATGTTTAATTATGTTCTTGTTTTAGCATTGCTAGAGTTCATTTTTGTTTACATCTTTTACATAGGCCTTACACTGACGGGGCCCATTATTCCCTGTCCCTGTTATTTCTTGTATGTTTTTTCAAGGCTCTTTTTGAATTACAAAGCCCCCCATACCTAGTTTACCTTGCTAAATGGGAATCCGACATTGACTCCTCACTCCCAAACAAGAAAAAGGATAAAATCCTTTAACTGGCAAATGTCCCCTCACTAGCTTCAAGAATGGCAGAAACCAACTTCAAGTTACTCACCAGGTGGAACCACACCCCGTCTAAGCTACATCGAATGTTCGCCTCCAGCTCCCCATTATGTTGGAGGAACTGTGGGAAAAATTCCACCCATGCCCACGTCTGGTGCCCCATAATCTGCCCTTTTTGGTCTAACGTCCTCAACCTGATTTATCGGATCACAGAGATCAACATTCCTCATGATCCGTGGACCATACTCTTCCATGCCACTAAAAAGCAAATTGGCATCTACAAATTCTCACTCATCCCTCACCTGTTAAATACAGCTGAGGCTCTCATACCTAATAGGGCCAACCTATAATCCCATCCATGAAGAAATGGCTACAAAAGGTCTCTAAAGTATATCTTATGGAAGAACTTACTCATATTGCAAGGGGAAATACTAAACGCTAGAGCTGCAACTAACGATTATTTTCATAATCGATTAATCGGCCGATTATTTTTTCGATTAATCGATTAATCGGATAAAATCATTAAAAAAACGTAATGTGGAATTTTTTCGTTTATTTAACAGTAATAATGAAAAAACATGTTGCACTCAAATGGCAGATTAAAAAACATTTAACATTAACATTACACAACTTTGCAGCAGTACTATTCCTCCCGGGAAAACCAATGCTGGGGCACTATTCCTCCCGGGAAAACCAATGCTGGGGCACTATTCCTCCCGGGAACACCAATGCTGGGGCACTATTCCTACCCGGGAACACCAATGCTGGGGCACTATTCCTCCCGGGAAAACCAATGCTGGGGCACTATTCCTACCCGGGAACACCAATGCTGGGGCACTATTCCTACCCGGGAACACCAATGCTGGGGCACTATTCCTACCCGGGAACACCAATGCTGGGGCACTATTCCTACCCGGGAACACCAATGCTGGGGCACTATTCCTCCCGGGAACACCAATGCTGGGGCACTATTCCTCCCGGGAACACCAATGCTGGGGCACTATTCCTCCCGGGAACACCAATGCTGGGGCACTATTCCTACCCGGGAACACCAATGCTGGGGCACTATCCCTCACGGCAGGGCTTGACAAATTTGCTTGGAATCTAGGAGCCAGCTAAAAAAGTTAGGAGCCAGAAAATGCGCCCCGTCCCGACGAGCTTGCACGCAGAAGCGAACACATACGCGTGAGGTATCACCGCGATTGTTGGAGCGAGAGCAATAATTCTAGCTCTAGACCTCCTCTGTAACTCAAAACATGCAACTTGTATTTTTTTTAAACGTCACCTATGGAGATTTTAAAGGGTAAAAGTTTGACGCCATTCCACGAGCGGGCGCAATTTTGAAGCGTGACATGTTGGGTATCAATTTACTCGGCGTAGCATTATCTTTCACAATCTAAAAAAAAATTGGGATAACTTTACTGTTTTATTTTTTAATTAAAAAAAATAAAAAATCCAAAAAAAGTGCGCTTGTAAGACCGCTGCGCAAATACTGCGTGACACAAAGTATTGCAACGATCGCCATTTTCTTCTCTAGGGTGTTAGAATAAAAAATATATATATAATGTTTGGGGGTTCTAATTATAGGGAAGGAGATGGCAGTGAAAAATAACATTACAGTTGCTGTTTAACTTGTAATGTCAAACGGCCACCACCAGATGGCGCCAGCTCACAGAAGGAAGAGCTTGGGACTTCACAAGGCCGCAAAGCCGCGGCCTCAATTAGCGTTTGCCGCGGACCCGCGGCGATCGCGCGGCGGAGGTGGTGGGGGCGCACAGAGACACAGGATCCTGTGCCTCCATGCTCCCCCACCTCCCCCGCTGCTCGATCGCGGCGGGCCCGCGGCAAACGGTAATTGAGGCCGCGGATTTGAATGGGCGGAAGGGCGGACCGATTAATCGATAATGAAAATCGTTGACAACGATTTTCATTATCGAATATTATCGATTAATATCGATTAATCGTTTCAGCTCTACTAAACGCCATACCTTAACCTGGGCCCCTTGGAATAAAGTCACCACCACCCCTTGCTACAAAGATATTGGGTACAACAATGGACAGGCTTATATAAACACAAGCCATAACATAAATAATTCAGAGTAGTGCGGGTACATATCTTATATCTTATATAGATTTTATCCCACAGTACAAAGAAGATCCATTCTTATAGGAGGTGTACCACATAATATGCACCTACCATAAATGATATAACATCTGGGTAAACATTAGAAAATATATTGAAAAGCACTTCACATGGTTTAATGGTGGTGTGCCCTAATGCAGGCAGGCCAGATATTTAACATTACCCCTTTGCATCTTCTGATTTCCCTAAACAAAGAAAAGACCACATACTAAATACTAAGCCTGCATAACGCTAAGACAATTTAAGAAAAATGGTGTATGATGTGAGAAAAAGATCTCTTCTTTGAGAATGCTGGGTAAAAAAAAATTCTTCAAAGACCATTCAATTAACCATTGTAGGCGAAAAAAATGTTTTCTTACCAAAATGTTGCATCAAATGTTAATCTTCTTTGATGTTTAAATATATCTTCATTTGACTTGGCTTTGCACGGGGCTAGAATGAGAAATGAGAAGGTTGATTAAACTTTAGCCCCTAGTCCGCAAGTGTGTTGTACAATCTCACCTATGGACTCATGGACATATCATCAGTACGAGGTTGGCAAATGCCCAAAGGTAGTTGGGTATTGGTATAGTGAGGGTAATATTACTGTTTAGCTAAATTAATAGAGCTAAAAATGAATGAGAAAAGCTAGACAATGATGACCTTCTTCAGATATCTCCCAATTACAGGTTCCAATATTTTTTGGTTCTTCTTATTTATCTCATATCTCTTGATGGCAACACGGCCGTTCTTCTATTGGTTTGCATGGATTCTCAGCTTCACACTCCAATGTATTTCTTTTTGTGTAATTTGTCTGTTGTCAACATTTCTTCTACCACTGTAACACTACATAGGATCCTTGTTATCTTTGTAACAGGAAATAATGTAGTATCTTTCAATAACTGCATAACCCAGGTGTATTTCTTTGGATGGTTATGTGGCAATTAATTCATTCTACTTACTATCATGAGCTATGAGCATTATGTTGCCATCTGCAAGCCATTGCATTACTCAATTGTCATGAATGGTAAAGTCTATGTTGACTTGGCCATATTCTGCTAGTCATTTAGTTTTTCTACAAATTCTACCTGCAATGGGTATATTTTCAAGATTCTTCCACTATACTTCCAATGAAATGAACCACATCTTCTGTGACCCTGTAAGACTGATGAACCTATCCTGTGATGACACCTCTATTTTGAAACTATTGATATTTACACAGGGGGCCAGATCCACAAAGAATTACGCCGGTGTATCTACAGATTCACCGGCATAATTCAAATTTCCTGCCGGCGTATCATTGTTTTGTATCCACAAAACATGATACGCCGGAATAACGCTAAGAGACGACTGGCGTAAGTATATTACACTGTCGTATCTTAGTTGTAGTCTTACACTGGACGCTAGGGGCGCTCCCGTCGGATTTCCGCGTCGAATATGCAAATTAGCGAGTTACTTTAATCCACGAACATACGAGCGGCCGGCGCGTTCCCTTTACGTCATTTGCGTAAGCGTATCTCCGGCGTAAAGCTACCCCTGCTATATGGAGGTGTACGGGCCAGCGTCGATTTTTTCGTCGTTCACGTAACCCCGTTCGCGAATAGGCAATTGCGTAAGTTACGTACACGTCGTTTTCATTGACTATTTGCGATGTGATTTCACGCATGCGCACTAGGATACGTCCACGGCCGGCACATGCGCAGTGTAAAAAAAGCGTCGTTTGCGTCGGGTCATTCATAATTATAATAAAACACGCCCCCGCCTAGTAAAAGTTACAGCGGCATTTCTTTGAGAATAAGGAAAACGCCGCTGTGACTTACAGCCGCATAGCGTAAATGGGACACGCCGCGCGGGCAGCCAACGTATGTGGATCTGGCCCAGGATGTTTTACTTTTAACCTTCACCCCATTTCTCCTTACCTTCATCGCCTACTCATTCATTATTGCCACCATAATGAGAATTAAGACAAGTATGGGGAATTCTAATGCTTTCTACACATGCTCCTCACATCTAAGGCCTTGTACACACGATCAGTCCAAACTGATGAAAACGGACTGAAGTTCAGTTTCATCGGTTCACAGACTCATGGTCTGATGGTCTGATGTGTGTACACACCATCAGTTCAAAAACCGATCGTGTCAGAACGCTGTGACGTTAAACACAACGACGTGCAGAAAAAAATGAAGTTCAATGCTTCCAAGCATGAGTCGACTTGATTCTGAGCATGCGCGGGTTTTGAACCGATGCTTTTGCGTACTAACCATCGGTTTTGACCGATCGGTAGGCGTCCATCGATCCGATTTTAAAGCAAGTTCTACATTTTTGGACTGAAGGACATCAGACTGATGGGGCGTACACACGGTCGGTTTGGACCAATGAAACTGAACTTCAGTCCGTTTTCATCGGTTTAAACTGATCGTGTGTACACGGCCTAACTGTTGTTACTATTCACTATGCAAGTCTTGTTTGTCAATATTTTACCCCAATTGGCACAATCAGCTGTGATTTCCATGCCAAATCCTTTCATTTACAGCCTGAAAAATAAAGTTGTTAAATCAGCTCTACAGAGGAAGCTAAAGTATTTTCTGATCAATTTTTAAAGGATTGACTATTGAGTTCAAAGGATATAAATGTATGTATGTAACGCAGCCTTATGAATGAAATGAAGGGAAAAAAATGAAGAGTTTATGAAAACATAATGGAAAGACTGTCTTTGATAAACTCATTGGCTTTCATTTTTGTAAGTACTTTTTGCGATAATGAGGTCTGATAAACCTTGCGTAAGTAGCGAGAATGAGGAAGTCATATTGAACACCAAACCACCCTCATTTCATCAGAATTTGCAAGTCAGTGATGAAAATGGTCAGATTAAAATCTTATATCTGGGATGGACTGCCAGAAACAGTAAGACACTTCATACAAATACTAACTCTACTAGATCACAATTCCTAGCCTCCTAGCCTGAGACATCTCTAACAAAAGCAGAGGCATCATAAATCCTATTAAAACTTTTCAGCTGCCATTAGTGTGGCCAAGAGACACTGGTCTTCATCAAGCCTTAACACAGGTCCCTTAGTTGACACTGACTGCTCAAGCCTTGAAGAAGGAAGAAGCCCCCTCTCTGCAAACGCGTTTGCTGTATCCAATGTTCTCAACCATTACATTTAAAAAAAAAGGTGAGATGAACTTTTGTACCAGGCGCTCCTCTATACACTTCAAGGAATTTACCATCCTGCGAAAGCTTCTTTCATTGCTATCAGAGAGGTAGCATCCTAGGATCAGAACATGATCCACCCATATTATACTTCAAACACAAATCTGATGCTGTGAAGATATATAATTTTTACTTCTATTGGTCCAACACTATCATATTAGTTAAAGTGTTTAATCTACAACTGGAAGGAGGGCACATCATGGATGAATCGGTGCATCCCCAAGACTCTCAATGGGCCCATAAGGAATATTGGCTCTAAACAAGAATATGTATATTAGATAGTTAGTAATAAGGTAGGTAATCATACAAAAATGCATGTATATCTAAATGTAGATGAAGGACCTGAGCCAAAAGTGGAATTCTATATTCTGAAGTAGAGATGTTTAACTGTGAAACCCATCAGAAAATTTATTAAAGGATACTGTGTACACTGCCTTCCTCCCTGTACTTCCTTTGGGGGAGGGCGATTTCTGGGGGAGAGGTTGCACCCCAACCCCCCTTTCTGCTGAAATTGAGTTTGACACCCCTGGTTTAGATCAAAGCATATTCATGTGTTAGAACGGCCCAGTGACAGTCCAGACCTAAATCCAATTGAGAATCTGTGGCAAGACTTGAAAATTGCTGTTCACAGATGCTCTCCATCCAATCTGACAGAGCTTGAGATATGCAAAGAAGAATTGGCAACAATGTCCCTCTCTAAATGTACAAAGCTGGTAGAGACATCCCCAAAATGACTTGTAGCTTTTGCAGTGAAAGGTGGTTCTACAATATTCACTCGGGGGGCTGAATACAAATGCACGCCACACTTTTCACATATTTATTTGTAAAAAAAAAAAATGATAATTTTCTATTCACTTCACAATTATGTGCCACTTTGTGTTGGTCTATCACAAAAATTCCCAATAAAATACATTTACCTTTTTAGTTGTAACATGACAAAATGTGGGAAATTTCAAGGGGTACAAATACTTTTTCAAGGCACTGTATAATGGTTTTTTTTATATCTACAAACAAATGTTTTACCTTTCATTTCTATTTTTAACTGAATGGGTTGTTTTACAAGGAGATCATTTACAATCACTTTAACCACTTGCCTACTGAGCACATATACCCCCTTCCCCCCCCCCAGGCGAAATTTCAGCTTTTGGCACTGCGTCGCTTTAACTGACAATTCCGCGGTCGTGCGACGTGGCTCCCAAACAAAATTGACGTCCTTTTTTTCCCACAAATAGAGCTTTCTTTTGGTGGCATTTGATCACCTCTGCGGTTTTTATTTTTTGCTCAAGCCTTGAAGAAGGGAGAAGCCATCTCTCTGCAAACGCGTTTGCTGTATCCAATGTTCTCAACCATTACATTTTTAAAAAGGTGAGATGAACTTTTGTACCAGGCGCTCCTCTATAAACAAAAAAAGAGAGACAATTTTGAAAAAAACACAATACTTTTTACTTTTTGTTATAATAAATATCCCAATTTAAAAATAATTTTTTTTTTTTTCTCAGTTTAGGCTGATACGTATTCTTCTACATATTTTTGGTAAAAAAAAATAAAAAATCGCAATAAGCTGCACCTGAGCGGCAAGTAACGCCGCATACGCGGCATTACTTGCCGCGATTCGATTCATTTTTTTTTTTACAAATCATCCCCATTGATGTCTATGGCCGAACACCAGTGTCGCCTGAAAAAAAGGGTCCGGGACTTTTTTTCAGGCGACAGGCGTTCGGCGCTTCAGAGATGTGAACCATCTCTATAGACATGAATGGGGATTCGCCCCTCCAGCGGCATGAGCGTCGGGCGACAGGCAATTTGTCGCTCAGGTGTGAATGCAGCCTTAGTGATTGGTTTGTGCAAAAGTTATAGCGCCTACAAAATAGGGGACAGAATTATGACATTTATTTTTATTATTAAATTTTTTTATTAGTAATGGCGGCGATCTGCGATTTTTATTGTGACTGCGATATTATGGTGCACACATCAGACACCTTTGACACATTTTTGGGACCATTCACATTTATACAGCGAACAGTGCTATAAATATTATTATTATTATTATTATTATACAGGATTTATATAGCGCCAACAGTTTGCGCAGCGCTTTACAACATTAGGGAAGACAGTACAGTTACAATACAATTCAATACAGGAGGGATCAGAGGGCCCTGCTCGTTAGAGATTACAATCTAGAAGGATAAATATGCACTGTTTACTGTATAAATGTGTCTGGCAGGGAAGGGGTTAACACTAGGGGGCGAGGAAGGGGTTAAATGTGTACCTTACTAGTGATTCGAACTGTGGGGGGAGGGGACTGACTGTGGGAGGTGACCGATCTGTGTCCCTATGTACAAGAGACACAGCATCGGTCTCCTTTCCATGACAGGATGTGGATCTGTGTGTTTACACACACAGATCCATGTCCTTGTCTGTGTAACGGCCGATCGGGGGTACCTGGCAGACATCACGGCCGACAGGCACACGCATCGGTGCCGCAGTGATGCGCTGGGCCCCACAGTGGCCGGAGGAGCCGAGGACGTCAATAGACGTCCTCCCGGCATTGTAGAGCCACCTTGTGGCTGTCAATGTCCAATGCCGGGGCTCCAAGTGGTTAAGCTCTGTCTTTTCAACATCCAAAAACCTTAATAAATTATTAATGAAAACAATTTGCAGGCAAATAAAAAAAAATAAACATTGAGTAAACACACAAGTAAATTACTGCACTCAAATGTAACATTTTATTTTTGTTTTTACTGCTCTGTACTTAACGCTGCATTGCTGATCTTTACTCAGCTGTGTGCAATGTCCCATAGATAGACCACAATGCATCTCATTGCAGATCAATAAAAAAATAAGCATTTTTTACTCCCGTGTGCAACCGGCCTTAAAGTATTAAAATGTATGCATTTGGTCTGCACTGACATTTGTTTAATGAGTCGTCAAGTGTAAACTGAAAAAAATTCTCAAAGGGAATGGCAGTTATCTCAATGGATTCTCACTATTCCCTTTGCAATTAATATAGGATGTCGAGAGGATGGTTTTTCAATATTCCTATGAGATCATTGCTGGTAAAAATGGTGTTAATTAGTTTCTATGAGCCCAATTTGTAAATTCTAATTCTTGTTTTTATAAAACTATTAGTTGAAGCATGCAATCATTCAGTCTATTCTACACATTCTGTATTTTGGGCCATTAGCTATGTTTTGGAAATAGACTGATCAAAATTGCTCTGCAATATTACAAGTGTATACAGTCCAAAATGTGCCAACAAAGCAAAGTACCTTTAGTTGCAGAATGCGCAGCCCACATCTATTAGCCACTTAACCCCCGGACCATATTGCTGCCCAATGACCAGAGTACTTTTTGCGATTCGGCACTGCGTCGCTTTAACTGACAATTGCGCGGACAGATGCAGAAACTCACCTGAGCTGTGGGTCTCTGCAGCTTCTCCAGAGTTACCATGGGCCTCTTTTGGCGGCTTCTCTTATGAATGCTCTCCTTGCCCGGCCTGTCAGTTTAGGTGGACGGCAATGTCTTGGTAGGTTTGCAGTTGCGCTACACACTTTCTATTTTCGGATGATGGATTTAACAGCTCTGTGAGATTCAAAGCTTGGGATATTTTTTTTATAACCTAACCCTGATTTATACTTCTCCACAGTTTTATCCCTGACCTGTCTGGTGTATTTCTTGGCCTTCATGATACGGTTTGTTAACTAAGGTTCTCTAACAAACCTCTGAGGGCTTTACAGAACAGCTGTATTTATACTGAGATTAAATTACACACAGGTGGACTCTATTTACTAATTAGTTTACTTTTGAAAACAATTGGTTCCACTAGATTTTAATTAGGGGTATCAGAGTAAAGGGGACTGAACACAAATGCCCCCACACACTTCTCACATATTTATTTGTAAAAAAAAAGTTGAACCATTTATCATTTTCCTTTCACTTCACAATTAGGTGCCACTTTGTGTTGGTCTATCAAATAAAATCCCAATAAAACACATTTACATTTTTGGTTGTAAAATGACAAAATTTGGAAAATTTCAAGGGGTATGAATACTTATTTAAGACACTGTATACTAGGGTTGTCCCGATACCACTTTTTAAGGACCAAGTACAAGTATCGATACTTTTTTTCAAGTACTCGCCGATACCGAATACCGATACTTTTTTTAAATGTGTCCCCAAATGCAGCCATGTCCCTCACAAATGCAGCCATGTCCCCCACATATGCAGCCATGTCCCTCCAGCCATGTCCCCCACATATGCAGCCATGTCCCTCCAGCCATGTCCCCCACAAATGCAGCCATGTCTCCCCAGCCATGTCCCCCACATATGCAGCCATGTCCCCCTAGCCATGTCCCCCACATATGCAGCCATGTTCCTCCAGCCATGTCCCCCACATATGCAGCCATTTCCCCGCAGCCATGTCCCCCACATATGCAGCCATGTCCCCCTAGCCATGTCCCCCACATATGCAGCCATGTCCCCCTAGCCATGTCCCCCACATATGCAGCCATGTCCCTCCAGCCATGTCCCCCACATATGCAGCCATGTCCCCCCAGCCATGTCCCCCACATATGCAGCCATGTCCCCCCAGCCTTGTCCCCCACATATGCAGCCATGTCCCCCACATATGCAGCCATGTCCCTCCAGCCATGTCCCCCACATATGCAGCCATTTCCCCCCAGCCATGTCCCCCACATATGCACCCATGTCCCCCCAGCCATGTCCCCCACATATGCAGCCATGTCCCCGCAGCCATGTCCCTCCAGCCATGTCCCCCATACCTAGCCGCCGAAAGCCGCCGCCGCACCGGGAACATCACAGCTTTCATTTGAATAGCTGTAGTGTTCCCGCTGCGTATAGACACTCCCCCTTGCTCGGGATTGGACAGATCACGATCACCCATCCAATCCCGAGCAAGGGGGAGTGTCTATACGCAGCAGGAACACTACAGCTATTCAAATGAAAGCTGTGATGTTCCCGCACGTTGTTTTACCCATGCGGCGGCGACGGCGCGGGGGGGGGGACAAGTATTCTATTCAGGCATCGGGGGTATTTACGGGAGTACAAGTACTCCCGCAAATACTCTGTATAGGTCCCGATACCCATACTGGTATCGGTATCGGGACAACCCTACTGTATATAGTGATTTAAGTTATTTTCACCAAAGAAATGTAGTAGAATATATTTTGGCCTAAATTAACAAAGAAAGATTATTTATTTGCAAAATTTTATAACAGAAACAAAAGAAAACATTTTTTTTTCCTGTCTTTTTTCGTTTATTTAGCAAAAAATAAAAAATACCACCAAAGAAAGCTCTATTTGTGTGAACAAAATGATAAAAATGTAGTTTGGGTACAGTGCTGCATTCAACGTGTGAGAGCCCTGAAAGCTAAAAATTGACGTGGGCAGGAAAGGGGTAAAGGTGCCCGGTATTGAAGTGGTTAATTACTACTTACTGCAGACCAGTCTTTACTGCATTCAACAGTCAAGAAAGAATATAAGAAGGGAGACCGGAACACAGAAAAAATGAAAAACTCACCAATTCAAGCTGTTAACTTGTATCAAAACCCCCAAAAAATGTAATATATTGCAGATTACCAACAATTATGCCGCGTACACGCGGTCGAAATTTCCGATAGAAAAAGTCTGATGGAATTTTTTCATTGGATATTCTGACCGTGTGTATGCCCCATCAGACTTTTTCCTATGGAAATTCTGACGGACTTAGAAAGAGAGCATGTTCTCTTTTTTTTTCAGATGGAAAAAAATCCTATCGGAAAATCCGTCTGTATGGAATTCCGACGGGAAAAAAAACATGCATGCTCGGAAACAATTTGACGCATGCTCGGAAGCATTGAACTTAATTTTCCTCAGCTTGTCATAGTCTTGGCGGTCGGAATTCGGTGTGACCATGTGTATGCAAGACAGCTTGAGCGGAATTCCATCGGAAAAACCCATCAGAGTTTATTCTGATCGAAAAAACGGTCGTGTGTACGCGGCATTAGATGCGATGGCTGCCCCCACCGCCATCCTCGGTGAGGGAACCAGGAAGTGAAGCGTTCCGGCTTCACTGCCCCATTCCCTACGGCGCACTAGCGAGTCGCGCAGCGCCGTCCTCACTGGTCTCTGCTGTGTTCTGGGAGCCATGTGTTTCCCAGAACACAACGGGCAGGGTGCGGGAAGTGACGAACTACCCACGGAATCCCCGCAGAGATGGCTCCCGGGAGTCGGTGCAAATACCTGTCTTAAGGCCCGTACACACGGTCGGACATCCAACAAAACTTCCCTTGGATTTTTGTCCTAATTGATTTGTCCGATCACACCCATAGCATACACACGCTCGGACTTTTCTGCAAACTTTTCTAAAACTTTTCCATCATCACGTGGTTTTTCTGCTCTTTTCTGCCACCCTTTGGTTAACTTCTGCTATTGTTGGTTGATTTTAACATTAGTTCTGAGCATGCGCATTTGTAATTTGTCCAAAAGTCCAATGGTTTGCTGTACATACGATCGGACTTTGCACCATTGGACTTTTGTTGCCTGAAAGTTGGTCCGTTCGCAGACCCAACTTTTTGTCCGATGAAAGCCAAAAAAGTTGGTCCGATGGAACGTACACACGGTCGGACAAATGCGAAAAGTGTCGGATTTTGATGTTGGTTGGGCAAAAGTCTGACCATGTGTACGGGGCTTAAGGCCTATTTCACACGTGTGGTCCGTTTTTTGGTCCGCTCCGTGTGTCCGTCGGCTCAGCGGGGGGTCTCCGTTGAGCTATCGGGCGGACAGGGCGGTCCCCACACACTATGCAGGGACCGCCCTGTCTCTCCTCCGCTCTCCCCTATGGGGAATCGGATGGAAACGGACCGTCTGTCCGTTTGCATCCGATCCGATGGACGGAAAAAAATAGGACATTCTTCCGTCCGAAAAAACGGATGCGGATCTTGCGGACGTTAGCGGTTGCATCATCCGCTAACGGATCCGCTCACATAGGGGCCCATTACAAGTCCGTAAACGGACTTGTAATGAGCGGACGAACGGTCCGCTAATGTGAAAGGGGCCTTAGACTGGGACCCTACTCCTGTGAGAAGAACCCAAGCGAGTTGCGCTGTTCGGTGGGGAGTCAGTCTGAGGAGACCCCCCAGGCAGGAGATCCAATAGGGCCTTGGCGAGCCATCGGGGGTCGAGGTAACTGGACACTGGGTCCCAGATTCACATACCTCGGCGCATATCGTATCTTCTTTACGCAGAGAGGGAAGCATGGAATTCACAAAGCAAATGCTCCCAACGTTGCGCCGGCGTAGCGTATAGTCGTAGGCGTAAGCTGGAAGTGGGCGCGATACATTTAAATGAAGGGTGACCCCATGCAAATGATGCCCTGAGCTTTAAACAAGTACTAAAAACGAACGGCGCATGCGTCGTACCTTGGACGCATCCCAGTGCACATGCTCACAGTCACGTCGAAACAACTGCCTAAAATACGTCGAATCACTGCCTACGACGTGAACGTAACCTACGCCCAGCCCTATTCACGTACTACGTAAAATTCGACGGCGTTCGATCACTGGTCCATACCTTTGCATGAGTTGCGCCTCCAACATGGGGAATAACTTTACGCCGGACGTAACCCTTACGCAAATCGCCGAAAACATGCGCCCTGGGGCGCAAGCACGTTCGTGAATCGGCGTATCTCCCTCATTTGCATCGGAAAATCAATGGGAGTGCCAAATGCGTCCAGCGTAAATATGCGGCCACTCTACGTCGGCCGGATAGTCAGTTTTTTGGCGTATCTTAGTTCTATGGGTACAGCGCATAGATACGACGTATCTAGATATATATGTATGTATATATATGTATGTATATATATATATGTATATATATGTGTATATATATATATATATATATATATATATATATATATATATATAGAGATGTTACATAAATAAAACGTCTGCATTTCTGCATCCCCTTCTCTCCATATCTCTGCCCACTTTCCATACATTTATATGGCTAGTCGGTAGTCGCTGCCTCGTCTGCACAGCGCCTCCTCTCACCATTCACCACAGGAGACTCCGCCGCTTTTTTTTTTTTGAGCCCATTCCTGATTGGTCGCTGAGCATCACCTGACCCCCGTCCCTCTCCAGAGAGAGGTCGCGCGCGCGCACCCAGCCATCTGCTCCGGCGTGGGGCACGCGCCTTTCCCAGCGGCCCCCGCGTAGCAGCAGCGCCTGTGCGCCGCAGCCAATCGCCTTCCGGCGCGTACGGCCACGCCCCCTGCGTGGATGACTGCTGAGTGATGGACGCTGCAGGTGAGCGGCTGCCCCGCGGTGAGCTGTGAGAGGAGCCGGAGACACCCCCCTCCGGGGGGGGAGGAGGGGTGGACGGTGCATGGCGGCAGGTGAGGCTCCTTGTGTGTGGGGTCGGTATGAAAGAATTTACCCCACCAGGGGGATTGTTTACCCCTCAGGGAGGAGAGGGGGAGCGGAGGGCACATGACACCAGCCTGTGGGGTAGCTGATTTCCGGGGCTGCATGGAGTGTGACAGAGATATGGGGGAGGGGATATAGAGGTATAAACACCCACACTCAGTGTATCCCCCCTCTCCACCCCATCATGTGACCCGACTGTCCACCACCTGGGGGGAGACGTGCCCATGGGCTGAGGAGGCTCAAGCGAGGAGATGAGCACCGGGGCAAAAAGGTGAGAGGTAGAGGAAGAGAGGAGCGCCGGGTGGAAGAGAGGTGAGTGGTGGAGGAAGAGAGGAGCGTCAGGTAGAGGAGAGGTGAGTGGTGGAGGAAGAGAGGAGCGTCAGGTAGAGGAGAGGTGAGTGGCGGAGGAAGAGAGGAGCGCCGGGTAGAAGAGAGGTGAGTGGTGGAGGAAGAGAGGAGCGCCGGGTAGAAGAGAGGTGAGTGGTGGAGGAAGAGAGGAGCGTCAGGTAGAGGACGTGAGTGGCGGAGGAAGAGAGAAGCATCAGGTAGAGGAGAGGTGAGTGGTGGAGGAAGAGAGGAGCGTCAGGTAGAGGACGTGAGTGGCGGAGGAAGAGAGGAGCGTCAGGTAGAGGACGTGAGTGGCGGAGGAAGAGAGGAGCGTCAGATAGAGGAGAGGTGAGTGGTGGAGGAAGAGGAGCGTCAGGTAGAGGAGAGGTGAGTGGTGGAGGAAGAGAGGAGAGGTGAGTGGTGGAGGAAGAGTGGAGAGTCGGGTAGAGGAGAGGTGAGTGGTGGAGGAAGAGAGGAGCGTCAGGTAGAGGAGAGGTGAGTGGCGGAGGAAGAGGAGCGTCGGGTAGAGGAGAGGTGAGTGGTGGAGGAAGAGAGGCGCGTCGGGTAGAGGAGAGGTGAGTGGTGGAGGAAGAGAGGAGCGTCGGGTAGAGGAGAGGTGAGTGGTGGAGGAAGAGAGGAGCGTCGGGTAGAGGAGAGGTGAGTGGTGGGGGAAGAGAGGAGCGTCAGGTAGAGGAGAGGTGAGTGGTGGAGGAAGAGGAGCGTCAGGTAGAGGAGAGGTGAGTGGTGGAGGAAGAGAGGAGCGCCGGGTAGAATAGAGGTGAGTGGTGGAGGAAGAGAGGAGCGTCGGGTAGAGGAGAGGTGAGTGGTGGAGGAAGAGAGGAGCGTCAGGTAGAGGAGAGGTGAGTGGTGGAGGAAGAGAGGAGCGCCAGGTAGAGGAGAGGTGAGTGGTGGAGGAAGAGAGGAGCGTCAGGTAGAGGACGTGAGTGGTGGAGGAAGAGAGGAGCGTCAGGTAGAGGAGGTGAGTGGCGGAGGAAGAGAGGAGCGTCAGGTAGAGGACGTGAGTGGCGGAGGAAGAGAGGAGCGTCAGGTAGAGGAGAGGTGAGTGGTGGAGGAAGAGAGAAGCGTCGGGTAGAGGAGAGGTGAGTGGCAGAGGAAGAGAGGAGCGTCAGGTAGAGGACGTGAGTGGCGGAGGAAGAGAGGAGCGCCGGGTAGAAGAGAGGTGAATGGTGGAGGAAGAGAGGAGCGTCAGGTAGAGGAGAGGTGAGTGGTGGAGGAAGAGAGGAGCGTCAGGTAGAGGAGAGGTGAGTGGTGGAGGAAGAGAGGAGCGTCAGGTAGAGGAGAGGTGAGTGGTGGAGGAAGAGAGGAGCGTCAGGTAGAGGACGTGAGTGGCGGAGGAAGAGAGGAGCGCCGGGTAGAAGAGAGGTGAGTGGTGGAGGAAGAGAGGAGCGTCAGGTAGAGGACGTGAGTGGTGGAGGAAGAGAGGAGCGTCAGGTAGAGGAGAGGTGAGTGGTGGAGGAAGAGAGGAGCGTCAGGTAGAGGAGGTGAGTGGCGGAGGAAGAGAGGAGCATCAGGTAGAGGACGTGAGTGGCGGAGGAAGAGAGGAGCGTCAGGTAGAGGACGTGAGTGGCGGAGGAAGAGAGGAGCGTCAGGTAGAGGACGTGAGTGGCGGAGGAAGAGAGGAGCGTCAGGTAGAGGACGTGAGTGGTGGAGGAAGAGAGGAGCGTCAGGTAGAGGACGTGAGTGGTGGAGGAAGAGAGGAGCGTCAGGTAGAGGAGGTGAGTGGCGGAGGAAGAGAGGAGCGTCAGGTAGAGGACGTGAGTGGCGGAGGAAGAGAGGAGCGTCAGGTAGAGGAGAGGTGAGTGGTGGAGGAAGAGAGAAGCGTCGGGTAGAGGAGAGGTGAGTGGCGGAGGAAGAGAGGAGCGTCAGGTAGAGGACGTGAGTGGCGGAGGAAGAGAGGAGCGTCGGGTAGAAGAGAGGTGAGTGGTGGAGGAAGAGAGGAGCGTCAGGTAGAGGAGAGGTGAGTGGTGGAGGAAGAGAGGAGCGTCAGGTAGAGGAGAGGTGAGTGGTGGAGGAAGAGAGGAGCGTCAGGTAGAGGAGAGGTGAGTGGTGGAGGAAGAGAGGAGCGTCAGGTAGAGGACGTGAGTGGCGGAGGAAGAGAGGAGCGCCGGGTAGAAGAGAGGTGAGTGGTGGAGGAAGAGAGGAGCGTCAGGTAAAGGACGTGAGTGGCGGAGGAAGAGAGGAGCGTCAGGTAAAGGACGTGAGTGGCGGAGGAAGAGAGGAGCGTCAGGTAAAGGAGGTGAGTGGCGGAGGAAGAGAGGAGCATCAGGTAGAGGACGTGAGTGGCGGAGGAAGAGAGGAGCGTCAGGTAGAGGACGTGAGTGGCGGAGGAAGAGAGGAGCGTCAGGTAGAGGACGTGAGTGGCGGAGGAAGAGAGGAGCGTCAGGTAGAGGACGTGAGTGGCGGAGGAAGAGAGGAGCGTCAGGTAGAGGAGAGGTGAGTGGTGGAGGAAGAGAGAAGCGTCGGGTAGAGGAGAGGTGAGTGGCAGAGGAAGAGAGGAGCGTCAGGTAGAGGACGTGAGTGGCGGAGGAAGAGAGGAGCGCCGGGTAGAAGAGAGGTGAATGGTGGAGGAAGAGAGGAGCGTCGGGTAGAGGAGGTGAGTGGCGGAGGAAGAGAGGAGCGTCAGGTAGAGGACGTGAGTGGCGGAGGAAGAGAGGAGCGTCAGGTAGAGGACGTGAGTGGCGGAGGAAGAGAGGAGCGTCAGATAGAGAAGAGGTGAGTGGTGGAGGAAGAGAGGAGCGTCAGGTAGAGGAGAGGTGAGTGGTGGAGGAAGAGAGGAGCGTCGGGTAGAGGAGAGGTGAGTGGCAGAGGAAGAGAGGAGCGTCAGATAGAGAAGAGGTGAGTGGTGGAGGAAGAGAGGAGCGTCAGGTAGAGGAGAGGTGAGTGCGGAGAAAGAGAGGAGCGTCAGGTAGAGGAGAGGTGAGTGGTGGAGGAAGAGAGGAGCGTCAGGTAGAGGAGAGGTGAGTGCGGAGAAAGAGAGGAGCGTCAGGTAGAGGAGAGGTGAGTGGTGGAGGAAGAGAGGAGCGTCAGGTAGAGGAGAGGTGAGTGGCAGAGGAAGAGAGGAGCGTCAGGTAGAGGACGTGAGTGGCGGAGGAAGAGAGGAGCGCCGGGTAGAAGAGAGGTGAATGGTGGAGGAAGAGAGGAGCGTCGGGTAGAGGAGGTGAGTGGCGGAGGAAGAGAGGAGCGTCAGGTAGAGGACGTGAGTGGCGGAGGAAGAGAGGAGCGTCAGGTAGAGGACGTGAGTGGCGGAGGAAGAGAGGAGCGTCAGGTAGAGGAGAGGTGAGTGGTGGAGGAAGAGAGAAGCGTCGGGTAGAGGAGAGGTGAGTGGTGGAGGAAGAGAGGAGCGTCGGGTAGAGGAGAGGTGAGTGGCAGAGGAAGAGAGGAGCGTCAGATAGAGAAGAGGTGAGTGGTGGAGGAAGAGAGGAGCGTCAGGTAGAGGAGAGGTGAGTGGTGGAGGAAGAGAGGAGCGTCAGGTAGAGGAGAGGTGAGTGGTGGAGGAAGAGAGGAGCGTCAGGTAGAGGAGAGGTGAGTGCGGAGAAAGAGAGGAGCGTCAGGTAGAGGAGAGGTGAGTGGTGGAGGAAGAGAGGAGCGTCAGGTAGAGGAGAGGTGAGTGCGGAGAAAGAGAGGCGCGTCAGGTAGAGGAGAGGTGAGTGCGGAGAAAGAGAGGAGCGTCAGGTAGAGGAGAGGTGAGTGCGGAGGAAGAGAGGAGCGTCAGGTAGAGGAGAGGTGAGTGCGGAGGAAGAGAGGAGCGTCAGGTAGAGGAGAGGTGAGTGCGGAGGAAGAGAGGAGCGTCAGATAGAGAAGAGGTGAGTGGTGGAGGAAGAGAGGAGCATCAGGTAGAGGAGAGGTGAGTGGTGGAGGAAGAGAGGAGCGTCAGGTAGAGGAGAGGTGAGTGGTGGAGGAAGAGAGGAGCGTCAGGTAGAGGAGAGGTGAGTGCGGAGAAAGAGAGGAGCGTCAGGTAGAGGAGAGGTGAGTGGTGGAGGAAGAGAGGAGCGTCAGGTAGAGGAGAGGTGAGTGCGGAGAAAGAGAGGCGCGTCAGGTAGAGGAGAGGTGAGTGCGGAGAAAGAGAGGAGCGTCAGGTAGAGGAGAGGTGAGTGCGGAGGAAGAGAGGAGCGTCAGGTAGAGGAGAGGTGAGTGCGGAGGAAGAGAGGAGCGTCAGGTAGAGGAGAGGTGAGTGGTGGAGGAAGAGAGGAGCGTCAGGACCTGTGGCACGCGCCCGTGACCCGGTCCGAAGCTTTGGGACCGCGGGACTCGCGATTGGTCCCCGGAGCTGAAGAACGGGGAGAGCTGTGTGTAAACATGGCTTCCCCGTGCTTCACTGTGGCGGGGTCATAGATCGCATCATCCCTTTTATAGGGGGACACGATAGATGACGTCACACCTACAGCCACACCCCCTACAGTTGTAAACACACACAGGGAACACATAACCCCTACAGCGCCCTCTTGTGGTTAACTCCCAAACTGCATTTGCCATTTCCACAATAAACAGTGCAATTTAAATGCATTTTTTGCTGTGAAAATGAGTTGTCCCAAAAATGTGTCAAAATTGTCCCATGTGTCCGCCATAATGTCGCAGTCATGAAAAAAATACGTATCGGCCTAAACTGAGGAAAAAATATATATTTTTTTATATATTTTTGGGGGATATTTATTATAGCAACAAGTAAAAAATATTGCATTTTTTTCAAAATTGTCGCTCTATTTTTGTTTCTAGCGCAAAAAGTAAAAACCGCAGAGGTGATGAAATACCACCAAAAGAAAGCTCTATTTGTTGGGGAAAAAAGACGCCGATTTTGTTTGGGAGCCACGTCGCACGACCGCGCAATTGTCAGTTAAAGCGACGCAGTGCCAATTTGCAAAAAGAGGCCAGGTCCTTTAGCTGCATTTTGGTCCGGGGCTTAAGTGGTTAAACGCAAACGTGGCAAAACGAACGTTTTAAATGTGGGTTACTATCTGTCATGTTAAATCGTTCAGGAGAGGTTGTAAAAACGCCCCGCGTACATGGAGCCTCACAGGCGCTATACCTCAGTGTGACAGGAGTCTATGAGAAATTTGACATTTTAAAAAATCTGTTACCTTACAGCTTACAATACTCGCAAAGGCGCAATACCATCTCCAAAATCAACAATTTTAGAAACTATTCGACAGCTCCAATGTCCTCTGTTCTCACACGCTCATTTTAAGGACCGCCTCCTGCACATATACGTTGGCAGAATGGCACAGCTGGGCACAGGCACGCGTACCTGTACGTCGCCATAAAGAGCCCAGCCGTGTCTAAAGCTCCCGATCACCGCCTGTGTCCCGCTAGCGGTCACAGGAGCTGAAAAAACGGGAAGAGTTGAGTGTAAACACGCCTTTCCCTGTGGCTGGGCACTGATCGTCTGTTTCCTGTTATAGGGAACGACGATCAGTGACGTCACATCTACAGCCACGCCCCCCCCTTAGGGCACACTTAACCCCTTAGCGCTCCCTAGTGGTTAACCCCATTCACTGTCAGTGGCATTTTCACAGTAATCGCTGTGAAAAAAAGGAGGGGCTCCTGCGCTGTCAAGGGCTACTGCTAGGGGGCACTGCGTGCAAACACCTGGTGGTCTGTCCTTGCCAGAAAAAATGAAACAATGTTATAGGTGATAGTGTTTGCGCTGTGAAGTAGGGTTGTGCCGATACCGGTATCGGGACCGATACCGAGTATTTGCGGGAGTACTTGTACTCCCGCAAATACCCCCGATACCTAAATAGAATACTTGCCCGCCGCTGCCGCTGCATCGCCCTGCCGCATCGAAAAGCCGCCGCATCAAAAGCCGCCGCATGGGTTAAACGGCATGCGGGAACATCACAGCTTTCATTTGAATAGCTGTAGTGTTCCCGCGAGTATAGACACTCCCCCCTTGCTCGGGATTGGATGGGTGATCGTGATCTGTCCAATCCCGAGCAAGGGGGAGTGTCTATATGCACGGGCAAAACAGCTATTCAAATGAATGCTGTGATTTTCTCCATGCGGCAGCGCGGCGACAAAGGTATGGGGGAAATGGCTGAAGGGACATGGCTGCATATGTGAGGGACATGGCTGCATATGTGAGGGACATGGCTGCATATGTGAGGGACATGGCTGCATATGTGAGGGACATGGCTGCATATGTGAGGGACATGGCTGCATATGTGAGGGACATGGCTGCATATGTGAGGGACATGGCTGCATATGTGAGGGACATGGCTGCATATGTGAGGGACATGGCTAGAGGGACATGACTGAAGGGACATGGCTAGAGGGACATTGCTGCGTATGTGAGGGACATGGCTGAAGGGACATTGCTGCGTATGTGAGGGACATGGCTAGAGGGACATGACTGAAGGGACATGGCTAGAGGGACATTGCTGCGTATGTGAGGGACATGGCTGAAGGGACATGGCTGCATATGTGGGGGACATGGCTGCATTTGGGGACACATTTAAAAAAAAGTATCGGTATTCGGTATCGACGACTTCTTGAAAAAAAAAAGTATCGGTATTTGTACTCGGTCCTAAAAAAGTGGTATCGGGACAACCCTACTGTGAAGTAATGGTAAAACTCACTCCTTGCGTGAGATACCATATAAAAATGAAATGAATCCTAAAGTGGTGGAGGGCAAGTGCAAAGCATATAAACAGAAATGTAAAAACAAGCAAAAAATAGGTGCAAATGGCTCTGCGAACAGCCTCATATAAAGTGACAGTGGATATCACATATCATACCAAACTGGTACAGTAATACAACAAAGGTGAAAACAAGTGAAAGTGAACAGATGCACTTAGGCAAGAAAATAAAGTCTATAAGGTGATGTTGCCAAACAGAAAATATCCAAAAAAGTGCTGAGGGCAGAAACTTCGGTGCGAGCACCTCTGGTGGTCCCTAACCGCTCACCTCACGGCTAGAGGTAAATAGCCAAAAAAGTGAGAATGGTCCTAAAAATGTGTCAAGTGTCCGGCATAATGTCGCAATAATGAAGAAAATCACTAATCGGCGCCATTACTAGTAAAAAAAAATATTAATAAAAAATGCAATAAAACTATCCCCTGTTTTGTAAACGCTATAACTTTTGCGCAAAGCAATCAATAATCGCTTATTGCGATTTATTTTTTATTTTTATACCAAAAATAAGTAGAAGAATACGCATCGGCCTAAACCGAGGGAATTTTTTATTTTTTTTATATATTTTTGGGGGATATTATAGTAAAAAATGTAGTTTTCTTTCTTCAAAATTGTCGCCCTTTTTTTGTTTATAGCGCAAAAAATAAAAACTGCAGAGGTGATCAAATGCCACCAAAAGAAAGCTCTATTTGTGGGGAGAAAAAAAAAAGACACCAGCTTTTATTTGGGAGCCACGTCGCACGACCGCGCAATTGTCAGTTAAAGCGACTCCGTGCCGAATCGCAAAAAGGGGACAGGTCCTTGACCTGCATATTGATCTGCGTATTAAGTGTTTAAACACATTGAAAGTGGATCCGGGCACTTTCTTTTTATAGGGATAATTTTACAACCCCATTTAGAAAGCAAGAAAAGACTTCTAGAAGGATGGCGCTGTTTACTGGTAAAATCCTGAAGGCTGTGCTTGTGTGTGTTTTTTTTTTGCATGGCTGCTCTGTGGCTTCAGCCTTAGCAGACGATTAACAACAAGCTATTATCCAGAGGCGAGAGGAAAGAAAGAAAGCGTGTCATGTGAAGTAGGCTGGAAAATGGATCCGTTCAATCTCTCACAGTATGATCTGTCCCTGGAAGCCAGAGGAATGCCTGCAAAAAATGGGTTGGATGAACCGCCAGCTGATGGCTTTCCAGAAATCCCCAGCATAACATGGTGTGGCGTGTTACCCAACTGCAGCCTGAGGACCTCCGATTAGCATTTTGCTGCTTTTTCGGTAGTAATGGATGTGTTATTTCAATACTGGGCACTTTCACCCCCTTCCTGCCCCGACCAATTTTCAGCTTTCAGCGCTGTCACATATTTAACCACTTGCCCACCGGGCCTATTTTGGCACTTCTCTCCATGTAAAAATCACAACTTTTTTTGTTTGCTAGAAAATTATTTGGAACCCCCAAACATTTATTTATATATATATATGTGTGTGTGTATGTGTATATATATATAAAAAAAATATTAGCAGACACCCTAGGTAATAAAATGGCGGTCATTGCAACTTTTTTTTTCTCACACGGTAGTTGCTCAATAATTTTTTAAACGCCTTTTTTGGAGGAAAAAAGACAGTTTCATGAATTAAAAAATAACAAAACAGTAAAGTTAGCCCAATTTTTTTGTATAATGTAAAAAGATGACGTTAACTAGATACCTAACATGTCATGCTTTAAAATTGCGCACGCTCATGGAATGGTGCCAAACTTCGGTACTTAAAAATCTCCACAGGAGACGCTTTACATTTTTTTACAGGTTACTATTTTCAAGTCAGTGGGGGTCTAGTGCTAGAATTGTTGCACACGCTCTAACGCACGGGACGATACCTCACATGTGGGGTTTGAACGGCGTTAACATGCGTGTTCGCTTCTGAGCGCGAGCTACCGGGGAGAGGGGCATTTCTTTTTTTTACTTAATTTTATCTATTTTTTTTTTTTGTTTATCACTTTTTTTCCTATTACAAGGAATGTAACTAGTGGTGCAACAGATCGTGACCAATCCGTGATCCGAACGGGTCGACCTGTTCGGATCGGCACAGAATGCGATCCGCGGACCGCACCGCCGCCGCGGCCTTACGAAAGGCCGCGACTTCGGCCTAGCTCCGGAGCGGTCAGCCACTACGTCGCTCCCCTCCCCAAGCGCCGTCATCGTAACTGTGGGCACCCAGCCGTGACAGCTTACGGTTTCACGGCCGGTCGCGCTGCGCTCTCCTATTGGCCAGCCTATTTTCTGGGACCTGAGTTGTGTCCCAGAAGATCGCTGGCAGGGAGGGGCTGCCTAGAGCGAGAGGAGGAGTCGCCTAGGCAGCCGAAGATAAAGAGAAAATGGGACAGGAAGTACCACTAAAAAGATGTTATGGGGCCCCTTTTTGCGATTCGGCACTGCGTCGTTTTAACTGACAATTGCGCGATTGTGAGACGTGGCTCCCAAACAAAATTGGCGTCCTTTTCCCCCACAAATAGAGCTTTCTTTTTGGTGGTATTTGATCACCTATGCGTTTTTTTTGGCACTATAAACAAAAATAGAGCGACAATTTTGAAAAAAAAAAAATATTTTTAACTTGTTGCTATAATAAATATCCCCCAAAAAAATATAATTTTTTTTCCCTCTGTTAAAGTGGTAGTATACTCTGTACTACCACTTTCACTTACAGGTAAGTCTTACCAGTAAGTATAAAGAATATCTCCTAAACCTGTATGGTTTAGGAGATATTCCCCTCGCAATGCGCCGCTGACTGCAGCGGGGATCTTCGGCTAAAGGCCCGGCAGCCTCCGGACCTTGCCGGACAGAAGTCTCTCGCGCATGCAAAAAATTGCAATACGCGTTTGATTGGTTTGCACAAAAGTTATAGCGGTTTTTTTTTTTTCAAAATAGGGGATAGTTTTATGGCATTTTTATGAATATTTTTTTTTTTTTTTTTACTAGTACTCGTCTGCAGGACGACATTGTGGCCTCCCAGTACTGGTAAGCGCCCATATATTAAAAGTCAGCAGCTGGAGTAATTGTAGCTGCAGACTTATTTTTTTGTGCGGTGGGCGAACCTCTGTTTTAACTCAAAGTTTTAGATTTTCTAGGGATTTTGTAACTGTGGCCTAGTAAAAAAGCTTCCATGTTGTTCAACAGGCCGTGTTGTATGCCAAATTGCAATAAATGGCATATTGCATGGTGAAAAGTAAAAAATGTGGGTGGAACTCCGCTTTTACTTTATTTTTCTGGTAAATGGAGTCTTCTTCCTGCTCCTTCCTTCTCGGGGGGGCCTCCAGAACTTCTAGTGCTGCTCCTTTGTTCTGAGCACATGGTTGTCCAAGTCCTCCTTCGCCTCCCCCCTACTTCCTGTAGCATCTCTTCCTGTCCTGAGCTCAGGAAGCAGTCCAACAAGTTCATAAGCACAAGAAACTAAAATGTTTATATATATATATATATATATATATATATATATAATTAGGGTTGTCCCGATGCCTCTTTTTTAAGACATTGCAGCCATGCCCCTCATACCTGGCACCGCCGCTGCTGCTGCTGCCGCCGGTGCAGTGTCATATTCTGCGGGTTAATCCCTGTGCAAAATACAGCGGGCATTACAAGCCACACCATCTATAGACACTCCCCTTCTCTGGATTGGATGGATCCGTCCAATCGTGAGCAAGGGGGAGTGTCTATACACACGGATCCGTGCATAGACACTCCCCCCTTGCTCGCGATTGGACAGATCCGTCCAATCCAGAGAAGGGGAGTGTCTATAGATGGCGTGACGGGCATTACAAGTATACAAACGAAAACTTGTAATGCGCGCTGTATTGCACGGCGATTATTGCGGATTTGCGGCGACGGGAAGTATTCTATTTAAGCATCGGGAGCATTTGCGCGAGTACAAGTACTAGCGCAAATACTCGGCATCGGTACCGAGTATGGGTATCGGGACAACCCTAATAGAGATATATATATATATATATATAGATATATATATATATATATCTATATATATATAATATATATATCTCTATATATCTCTATATATCTCTATATATCTATCTATATCTCTATTTATATCTCTATATATCTCTATATATCTATCTATATCTCTATTTATATCTCTATATATCTCTATATATCTATCTATATCTCTATTTATATCTCTATCTCATATATATATATATATAATCACCAAAGTAGCCACAGCAGCACATATTTTTCTGTGATTTCAGGAGCGGTTGGAGTTTAATGAACAACTTGCAGAATATACCACCTGAACAGAAGTCTCTTTTCAGAAGTGGCTTACACTTTAAGGAGCGATGATGGAGCATTACCATACCATCAAGCCCCTTGGTAATGACCCTATGTTCTTATGTTTTTTTTTGTCATACTGGTATTTGATCATTAGAGATTGTTATGCTAAGATGTAATGTTTCTTCTTGCAGAATGTACTGTGGTGGGGCCAGGGGTGGTGGTAAAGGTAGAGGAGGAAGAAATCTATAATCCTCAAAATAACCAGATTCCAATGACCAATACAGGTAAGTAATCTCCGTTATCAGAAATGGTGTAAATCAGGGTTTGACAAATTTTTTGCTTGGAATCTATGAGCCAGAAAACGCACCCCGTCCCGCCGAGCTCGCTCACAGAAGCGGACGCATTCATGTATTGCCTGCATATGTAAACTGTATTCAAACCACACATGTGAGGTATCGCCGCAATTGATAGAGCGAGAGCAATAATTCTAGCTCTAAAAAGATACAGAAAGTGGCGCAAAAAAATCAATCGTATATTGCAGCTACAGAGTCCACTGTTTAAAAGTCCTTCATAAAGCAAGTTTTTAAAAAGTTACGTATATAGGGATATAAACGACCTGGAGATGGGGGGGGGGGGGGGGGGTAGACGTGGGGAGGATGCTGATCTATATAGAGCTGTTGGTCCTAGTCGTTGTTCCGAGGCAAACCTTCAAAGGTGGGGGAGACAAGAGCCAAGACTCCAACATATGTAAAAAAGAAAAAGAAGAGGGCGCCACCGGGTTAGACGACAAATAGCTTTAATTTAATTATAGACAACAGCATCAACTTACATATGAAAAGGTGTGTAGATCCTGTAGGAAAGTCTTTTGTATGGCTTTTCTTCCGTGCTGGTTGTTGGCTGAAAAGTGCTCACAAGCCTCACTGTGTCCATCCGTCCGAACGAATCATAGGTAAACCACTCTTCTGGTTTACCTATGATTCGGACGGACACAGTGAGGCTTGTGAGCACTTTTCAGCCAACAACCAGCGCGGAAGAAAAGTCATACAAAAGACTTTCCTACAGGATCTACATACTGGACTTCCACCTTTTCATATGTAAGTTGATGCTGTTGTCTATAATTAAATTAAAGCTATTTGTCGTCTAACCCGGTGGCGCCCTACAATTCTAGCCCTAGATCTCCTCTGTAACTCAAAACATGCAACCTGTAGAATTTTTTTAAACGTCGCCTATGGCGATTTTAAAGGGTAAAAGTTTGTGACCATTCCACGAGCGGACGCAATTTTGAAGCGTGACATGTTTGGGTATCAATTTACTCGGCATAACATTATGTTTCACAATATAAAAAAAATTGGGCTGACTTTACTGTTTTATTTATTTTTTTATTAAAAAAAGTGTATTTTATTTCCCAAAAAAAGTGCGCTTGTAAGGCCGCTGCGCAAATACGGTGTGACAAAAAGTATTGGAACAACTGCCATTTTATTCTCTAGGGTGTTAGAATGAAATATATATATATATATAATGTTTGGAGGCTCTAATTGGGGGGGGGGGGAGATGGCAGTGAAAAACACATTAGAATTGCTGGATTGCTGTTTTACTTGTAATGCCAACGGCCACCACAAGATGGTGCACCACAAGATCACAGAAGGAAGCTTGGGCCTGTAGAAGGCCGCAAAGCCACGGCCTCAATTACTGTGGGGCACGGCGGGGGAGATGGGGGTGCATGGAAACGCAGGAATCGGTGTCTCTGTGCGGTAGGTGAGGCCGCGGCTTTGCGGCCTTCCACAGGCCTAAGCTTCTCTGGGTGCCAGGTCACTATTTCTTGTCGCAATTGCGACCGGGCGCCCGGATTTTGTCAAGCCATTGTGTTAATATATATAACAATCTGGTCATGTAGAAAAATAAGGATGAGCACCATTTCAAAGGGATGCTGTCACCTGCTCATTAGCGAAAGTGCCTTCAGATAGCCCACCCTCCCTCAGCAAAGTACGTCCCCAATACATGCTCTCACCCCAATGCAGGAATCTACACTAAGCATGCTGTAGTTTTAGAACTTACCCAGTTGGAAGACATTGTTGCGCCCCCCTAGCTGTTGGCTGCTCAGGTCCAAGCACTGGTCATGTTCTCCCTCATACTTGATATTCCTGGCTCTTCTCAATAGGGCTCTATTAGGAAGCAAAGTCGCTTTGTCCTGAATAGAAAGTAACACGTCTCTCTTAAAATTCAACTTATTTTCTACATTATCTTCATATGAGAAAAGCAGTGCCTGGCACTACCATGCTTCCCCCGAAAATAAGACCTAGCTTTATTTTCCAGGAAGGCTGCAATATAAGTCCTACCCTGAAAATAAGCCCTAGTTTTAAATGTTTGTAAAATCCTATAATCCACTCTATTACAGTATTATATAATACAATGTGTGTGTTTCTGTAATAGAATTGTGGGGAAGAGAGCTCCGGCGGGTCACAGAAGCGCAGAGCGGCGCTATAATGAAGGTATTTGGCACAATTATATTATAGAAACGCACACGTTGTACATTATATAATACTGAAATTTTGTCTCAGTTCACACTGGGGATTCTTGTTAGGCAGGGGGAGAGAAGACCGCACATTACATGTTGAGACCTACCCCAAAAATAAGCCCTACTGTGTCTTTTGTTACTAAAATTAACCACTTCCTTACTGGGCACTTAAACCCCTTTCCTACCAATTTTCATCTTTCAACGCTGATGCACTTTGAATGACAATTGCGCAGTCATACAACACTGTACCAAAATTATATTTTTATGATTTTTTTTCCCCAGAAATAGAGCTTTCTTTTGGTGGTATTTGATCACCTCTGCGGTTTTTATTTGTTTGCGCTATAAACAAAAAAAGACAGAAAATTTGGAAAAAAAAACCATAATATTTTTTTACTTTTTGCTATAATAATATCCCAATTGTTTTTATATATATATATATATATATATATATATATATATATATATATATATATATATATATATATATATATATTATTATTTTTTCCTCAGTTTAGGCCGATACGTATTCTTCTACATATTTTTGGTGAAAAAGATCGCAATAAGCGTTTATCGATTGGTTTGCGCAAAAGTTATAGCCACTACAAAATAGGGGATAGATTCATAGCATTTATTTTTTCCTAGTAATGGCGGTGATCAGTGATTTTTATCGTGACTGCGATATTGCGGCGGACACTTTTGGGACCATTTACATTTATACAGTGAACGGTGCTATAAATATACACTGATTACTGTGTAAATGTGACTGGCAGGGAAGGGGTAGAGCTGCACGATTCTGGTCAAAATGAGAATCACAATTCTTTTGCTTAGACTAAAGATCACGATTCTCAAAAGCTGAATGCCAGAAACCCCCCCAAATAACGAAACCTGTGATTTATCTGAAAATATGAATATATAAAAGAGACCAGTGATATGTCTATAATGTTAAAGACCATATAACTCCTATGAAAAAAGCAGAATCAAACGTTGATTCTGCTTTTTTCATAGGAGTTATATGGTCTTTAACATTATAGACATATCACTGGTCTCTTTTTTTTTTTTTTTTTATACATCAGAAGCAGTACCGCCGGCAACCATTGGGTGGCGCATGGATACACACAGTTGTACAGAACTGTGAGAAAGATTAATACATCGGAAGCAGTACCGCCGGCAACCACTGGGTGGCGCATGGATACAGACTACAGTTGTACAGAACTGTGAGAGAAGCCCAGACATCCATCCAGCGGCGCAGGCTGCTGACGTCGGTTCCGATATCTGCGCCCTTTGCGTTTCGTGGGCGGGGAGAATCGAGATTGCGATTCTCTCCACGATCCTGCAGCTCTAGGAAGGGGTTAACACAAGAGGGTGATCAAGGGGTTAAATGTGTACCCTAGTGAGTGATTCTAACTGTAGGGGGAGGGAACTGACTGGGTGAGGTGACCGGTGTCCCTATTTCCAAGGAGACACCATCTGTCTCCTCTCCCTGACAGGACGTGGATCTCTGTGTTTGCACACAGAGATCCACGGTCCTGCTCAGTTACTGGGCAGTCACGTGTGCCCGGCGGCCGCGCACGCATCGGGTTCCCAGTAATGCGGCACACCTGCGCCCCCTAGTGGCTCTGCAAGGCGAGGACGTCCTTCCAGAACAAGAGCACTATCGTGCTGTTGTCAATTGACGGTGGCCGGTAGTAGTGGTTAATATAAGACCCAGGCTTATTTTCTGGGAAACATGGTACATAGCCTTTACGAGAGGCTCGTGCTTTATTCATTCTTTTGGTCAGGCTTTAAAAGGAACACGCTCCGTCTGTGAAACCACCTATTTTTCTCTTATGTAGCTGGAAACTCTTCTCTTTCTATTCAAGGTGGCAATCGTATAAAGTGTGAAGTGGACATCAAGGCTGAACAAAGTGAAGAGACCTATACCCGAAGGAAGCGGAAGTCTGATCGTAGGAGACGCATCCCTGAAAATCACATCGGTAATATCTGTGTGTTTTATTCAGAGATCCCTGTGTTATGCTGTCTTGTGATCAGGAACTATTGCATATATTGTTGTCCTGAGACATGACTAATCTACTAATGCACAATAAATATTACGCTGGGTTTGTATTGGACAACGCTTTTAAGTAACTGTTGCGATATTAACATGTTTAGAAACAGGCCTCCCTGTAAGGCCCCCTTTTTTTACAGGCGTTTCAATCGGGGGCCACCTTTTAGTTTTTCAGATAAAACTGTTTGGAAGGTCCATGCATTTCTATGGACGGTTGGGTGTAAACGGGCTTGTGTCCTTTTTTGTGTATGTTAAAATTCACAACAGCGTACGCTGGCGTGTGTTTTTTTTTTTTTTTTAAAGCAGAGCTCCACCCTACAGTGGAGCTTCCGCTCATCGGAGCCTTCCCCCCCCCCCCCCCCTCCGGTGTCACATTTGACACCTTTTGGGGGGGAAGTCTAAAGACGGGTATTTTATACAGCGCCAGCGCCAACTATCTGTACCTTAAAATATTACAACTCCTTATCTCTTTATAAGAGATTAAACAGAGGGCAGCAGCTCATATCCCCAGTCCTAGCGCGGATTATTCTCCCACTTTTTAAAGACGGGTATTTGCACCCACTTCTGGCCACACAGTCTGCGGGTAGACTGCAGGCAGGACGTTCTGGGAAACACACGGCTCCCCTAACACAGCGGGGACCAGTGAGCGCGGCGCACACGACTTGCGTATGCGCCGTGGGGAACAGGGCAGTGAAGCCGCAATGCTTCACTTCCTGGCTCCCTCACCGAGGATGGTGGTGGGGGCAGCAGAGTGACGAGCGATCGCTCGTCCTCTGCTGCAGACGGCGCTGGACTCCAGGACAGGTAAGTGTCCTAATATTAAAAGTCAGCAACTGCAGTATTTGTAGCTGCTGGCTTTTAACCACTTGGCGCCTACCATATAGCAAAATTACGGCGGCAAAGTGGTTTCAATATCCTGACTTTGAGCCGCTGCGTGCCTCCGGGGGGCGCACATCGCGGCGATCGTTGTCGGTCTGACACCCCGCAACACCGATCTAGGTAAAGAGTCTGACGGAGACTCTTTGGACACGAGTGATCACGATGTAAACAGGAAAAGCCGGTAATCAGCTTTTCCTCACGTATAGGAGAGCCGGTCGGCTGCTTCTCTGACAGGGGGGGTTTGCGCTGATCAATTATTTGGACCACCAGGGATTACGATCAGAAATTAACGATAGATGCCAATCAGTGCCCACAATGGGCATCACTGATTGGCAGGCATTATTGTTTGGCACTGGCATCCATTAGTACAACACATTGCAGTACATTAGTGCCACCTATCTGCCCATTTATGCCAATCCTTGCCACCCATCAGTGCCCATCCCTGCCGCATATTGGTGCCCATCAATGCCACCTCATAAATGCCACCTCATTGGCGCCCATCAGTGCCGCCTTATCAGTGCCTGTCAGTGCAGTACCATCAGTGCCCATCAGTGAAGGAGAAAACATACTTATTACAATGTTTGTAACTAAAACAAAAAAAAGTTTTTTTCGGCGGAGATCCGCTTTAATATGTTTCCATTGATTTGAGTAGGAAGCACATCTGGAGAAAATGCATAAGTGTGAATAGGACAAGCAGAGGGATGGACCGGGTGCCAATTTATTACATGTACTGCAGTGTATAGTATATGTATGAGGTGGAAAGGAGTATTTTGTTAGGAAGTGAGAACAAAGTGAGCCAAGAGAGGATTTCACCAATCATGCATTACCTTTGCTGTCCATTCACAGGCTGGGGGCAGGGAGGGACCAGGCTATATTTTTTTGACTACAGTAGGCAAAAGTAAGGTTACCAGCCTTTCTCTGTTTGGTTAGAAAAGGATGAACAGGAAAAACAAACAGTTTTAGAATGAAAGCACTCGCATTATACAGTATGTATTTTAACCACTTCCTTACTGGGCACATATACCCCTTCCTGACCAGGTGAAATTTCAGCTTCTGGCACTGCGTCGATTTAACTGACAATTGCGCGGTCGTGCCACGTGGCTCCCAAACAAAATTGGCGTCCTTTTTTTCCCCACAAATAGAGCTTTCTTTTGGTGGTATTTGATCATCTCTGCGGTTTTTATTTTTTGCGCTAGAAACAAAAAAAGAGCGACAATTTTAGAAAAAAAAAATTTTTTTACTTGTTACTATAATAAATAGCCCATTTTTTTTTTTAAAAAACTTTTTTTTTTTCTCAGTTTAGGCCGATACGTATTCTTCTACATATTTTTGGTAAAAAAAAAAAAATTGTAATAAACGACTGGTTTGCGCAAAAGTTATAGCGCCTACAAAATAGGGGACAGAATTATTTTTTTTTTTTACTAGTAATGGTGGCGATCTGCGATTTTTATTGGGACTGCGACGTTATGGCGGACACATAGGACACTTTTGACACATTTTTGGCGCCATTCACATTTCTACTGCGATCAGTGCTATAAAAATGCACCGATTACTGTATAAATGTGACTGGCAGTGAAGGGGTTAACACTAGGGGGCATGGAAGGGGTTAAATGTATTCCCTGGGTGTGTTCTATGGGGGGAGGGGGGTGACTGGGGGAGGTGACCGATGCTGTGTCCCTATGTACAAGGGACACAGATCGGTCTCCCCTCTCCCCTGACAGGACATGGATCTCTGTGTTTACACACAGAGATCCATGTCTTGTCCCTGTAACCGCCGATTGCGAGTGCCCGGCGGACATCGTGGCCGCCAGGCACGCGCATCGGTATCTCAGGAATGCAGCGGGCAGGCACGCGCCTCGCGCGCCCTCTAGTGGCCAGGAAGAGTGTAGGACGCATATATGCGTCCAGTCAGAGATTCAGAAGCACCCGGCGGCCGCATTTATATTCGTACGGCCGTCGGGAAGTGGTTAAAGAAATATACTTCTTTACTAGGAGTTCAGCTTTTTTTGACCTAATCAGAGCTTTTGTTTGTATATTTTAGGGCCCGTTATTCCAAAACCAGAAGTTATAATCAAGACTGAAGATGATCACGAAGACTCCTACATGAGGAATGACAAATCCTTTAAACGGGACCAAAGTCCCAGAGCAGGTAATGCCATTGCACATAACGAGAAATAAGTAACGGAAGCGTTGAGTCTTGAAAGCTTAAAGGGGTTGTAAAAGATCCATTTTTAAAAAAAATAACAAACATGTTATACTTGCCTCCACTGTGCAGCTCGTCTTGCACAGAGTGGCCCAGATCCTCCTCTTTTGCGGTCTCCCTCTGTGGCTGTCTCGCCCCCCCCCCCCCCGCATCAGCTAATTATTTTCATGGGAAGATCTCTCCCAAGGGGTTTAGGTTGTGGGCGCCGGCTGTATCAGACTGTATCGCTCGGCCCAGCGCCCCACGTCATTGATTTGATTGATGGCAGCGGGAGCTAATGGCTGCACTGCTATCAATCATTCAATAGAAGAGCCAAAAAGCCCGGCCGAGAAGCCAGCTCGTTCATGACGCGGGACTTTCGAGGGCTCAGGTAAGTAAATGGGGGGGGGGGGGGTGTCAAACATCAAAACATGAACCTTTACAACCCCTTTTAATAGCATGTGTGTTTTTTTTTTCTTAATATAACCGCTTGAGCTCCGGAAATTTTTTACCCCCTTCATGACCGGATAATTTTTTTGCTAATCAGCACTGCTCTACTTTAACTGGTGATTGCACTGTCATACAACGCCGTACACAAACAGAATTTATATCTTTTTTTTTTTTTTTTTTTTTATCCCCGCAAATAGTGCTTTCCTTGGGTGGTATTTGATCACCGCTGATTTTTTTTATATATTTTTTTTGCAATATAAGGCTCCATGCACATTGGACGTTAAAATAACGTTATAATAACGCCAGTAGCTTTGCAGTGCGTCTTACAACGCTTAACGTTTTTGCAATAGCGTTTTTCCCGCATTGGCTTTTTTTTTTCTCAATGGATCAAAAACTTTAAACACTAGCGTTTTTGATCGTTTATCAGCGTTTAAAGTTTTTAAGTGCTTTTTTTTTGTCAGAAAACCAGCGATTTTTAGGGCGTTCAGACAACGGCCCATAAACTCCACTGCTGATAAATGTCAAAAAAGGTTAGACATGGACATATAGGATAACATAGAGGGGGGTTTATGGGCTGTTTAAAAAAAAAAATGCCCAAACTCCCAAAAACGTCAGTTTATGAGCTTCAAGCAGAGTTCCACCCAAAAGTGGCACTTCCGCCTTAAGCACTCTTCACCCCTTTACATGCCACATTTGGCATGTAATTTTTTTGGGGGGGCAGTGGGGGCTTTGTTAGGAGTGGGAATTCCTGTCCCACTTCCGCCTAGGAACCGCTTTGGTGGCGACTCCTCTCTCCCTAGACGGCCCCTCCCTCTAGGTGATCTCCAGGGACACGTGACAGGTCCAGGGCGACTCGTGCATGGGCTTTCACACTGGAGACAATGGAGTAGCTCTTTGAGGGCGGATTGCAGGCACTATTTTTAACCCTATTGCGTCTGCAATACGCCCTCAGTGTGCACACCCTTACACTAATGCCGCATACACACGATCACTTTTTGTGATGAAAAAAAAAAAACATTTTCAAAAACGTCATTTAAAATGATCGTGTGTGGGCAAAACGTTTTATATCTTCAAAAAAACGACCAAAAAAAAATTTGAACATGCTTGAATTTTTTGTGTCGTTTTTCAAAATGTCATTTTTTGTGTCATAAAAAGTGATCGTGTGTGGGCAAAACGACGTTGAAAACGACATTTTTAAACCCGCGCATGCTCAGAAGCAAGTTATGAGACGGAGCTTCAATGGAACAGAGTGTTGTCGAATGTGGTGTACGTCACCACGCTTTGCTAGAGCATTTTGGAAAAACTATGGTGTGTATGCAACGTCGTTTTGGAAAATGACGTTTGAAAAACGTCGCTTTGTTCCGTCACATAAAACGTAGTTTTTTTTTTCATCACAAAAAGTGATTGTGTGTACGTGGCATAATACTTTGTTGCAGCACCTTTTGATTTTATTACAGCACTCAGTCTTTTTGGTTATGAATCAGCATGGCACATCTTGACTTGGCAATATCAAACCACTCTGCTTTGCAAAAACACCCCAAATCTGTTAGAGTTGCAAGGTCATCTCCTGTGCACAGCACCCCTCTTCCAGATCACCCCACAGATTTTCAATGGGATTCAGGTCTGGGCTCTGGCTGGGCCATTTCAAAACTTTAATCTTCTTCTGGTGAAGTCATTCCTTTGTTGATTTAGATGTACGCTTTGGGTCATTGTTATGCTGAAAGATGAAGTTCCTCTTCATATTCAGCTTTCTAGCAGAAGCCTAAAGGTTTTGTGCCAATATTGACTGGTATTTGGAACTGTTCATAATTCACTCTCCTTTTTTTTAAAAGCGGACGTAATCCTGTCCATAAAACAGTTTCATTTGTGGCACATGCAGAAAATGTAACGCTCCCATTGGTTGTGCTCTTAAACCGTCAAACCATCCAATGGCTGGTGTCATAACTGATCACATGTGCAGCATCATGGCAGCTGTAGATTAAACAGAGGCAAAGATGGCTACCTCCTTGGCTGAAAACGATAGAGGGGTTTACTTTCACTTTTTAAGTTAACCACTTAACGCCCGCCGCATGTATATGTACGTCCACAGAATGGCACGTACAGGCAGATGGGCGCTGCTCAACCATTTAAAGGAAGCCTTTGATTTTTATCGAAGGCTTTCCCCGACTGGCTGAGATGGAGAGTTGGGAGGATGACGTCTTATTCTCCAACTCCACAATTCAGAGGAAGCCTAGTATTCATTCATAAAATGCATATTCCTCTAAATGGCTGAGCAGCACTCAACTCGATTTTTGTTCCAGGAACGGTACAGGAAGGAATATATGCAAAGAAATTACCGCGCTAACATACACAAATAACAATAGCTACAAGCAGCAAACCACTAAGTGTTATACACACACATACTAATAATATACAGGAGGAAAAATTGAAGTTGCGCTAATAAAGAAAAAAAAATATAAAATAAAAAATAAAGAGTGATAAACAAATGGTTTTTTAGACCATGTGCAAAAAAATGTCTTTAGTGTGGATCTAAAGTCCAGTGTGCTCAAATGGCTAATATAAACCAATAGAGTGTAAATGATGAACCAAAAATCGTTGAAGCGTCCTTAACGGGCAGTTCTAGGAAAGAAATATGCATATATCTACTATCAAACTGTGAGTGTGATAAACAATGGAGGCTTACCAGAAGGCAAGCATAAACGCGCTTGCGGCTACAACCCAGCCAGGGCCTTTAGGAGTCCCACAGTAGGTTGATAAAGCAGGAAAAAGGTTGTGGGTTAGCTCCAGATGTGTCAGCAGTTGATTGCCCAAAAAAAGGGTTTTAAATAAACATAGTGAAGTACGTCAAACAGCACATAAAAAACGGTACTAAAAAATAGGATATTACTGTCCTAAGTTGTGACTAAAATAACACCAGCACCATGTCACCAAATAAATTGAAGGCTTACCAGAAGCCAAATAAGTAACCGCATAGAAAAGAAAGCCTTGATTCAGGGATTTTAGTGGAGCAGCTGATGTCAGGGTGTATTGTAGATCCTCCAGATGTCAGCAGTGCACCGAAAACAAGTAAATAGCCCACATAGTGAAGTATGCTTAGAAAGGTCTTCAAAGGTTTAATAAAGGTTGCACTTACATTTCACTCGGATCGTCTCGTCAAAAATGTCATCACGGTCACCAGGGAAGGTGCAGGAAGGAATTCTTCATCCTGCTGCCGAAACACATCACTGTATATACTCCATGGAACTGATGTTGCATATGGTTTATACATGCCCTCCTAGAAAGTGCATCTGTTAGGTCCAAACTAACTGCAGAGAAGAAAAAACCCCATCAGGGGTTAACTCTCCTCTTTCAGTAAAGTTAAGGCATTAATGTACTAGTTGTGCATCGCATACTAGCACATTATGTGAAACTTACCTGCAAATGAATCCCGCCGGCCATATGCATCTTCACCCCTCTTTCTTCAGGGACTGCCTGGAAGCCACGTGATGTCACTCCCCCACGCATGTGCGAAGAAGCGCGCCGGTCGCGGGCACACTGTCAGAAACCATGAATCGGACCAAGACAGAAGAAGTACTGTTAAATCACACTTGTTTAATAATTACAAATTAAAAGGTAAACCGAGTAAGCGTAGTGAAAACATAGCCAGAGTTCAGGAACCAGATCGGCCAAGCCAATGTCGGAGAGCCAGCGATAAACGTAGTAGTACAGCAAGCAGGATCCTGCTTGTCAGCCCCTGCCTACTTAAAGCCTTCCAGTTCATTTGTTCTTGCTGCTCTCTGCCTTCGCCTTTGTCAAGATCACAGAGACTGTCTCCTGCGTTCCTGTTGAAGACTTGCTTGGCTTACGGTCCTCCTGCGCAGAAGACAGTCTCTGTGATCTCTGCCTTTGTCAAGAGCAAATGAACTGGAAGGCTTTAAGTAGGCAGAGCTGACGAGCAGGATCATCAACCGATGGATCACTGTGGAGAGATGGGAGCTGGCAATTAGCTGACAGCTGAGGTGCCAGCACAGAGGAGCAAGGGCTGAGCCCAGCCCTGACAGACCCGCTCCCACGGCACAGGTGGCTGTTCTTTCAAAGCACATGCGCGATGACTTTCATTGGCGCAGTGAATATCTCCCAAAACAAAATTGGGCGTCCCTTTTTTTTCCCCACAAATTAGAGCCTTCTTTTTGGTGGTATTTGATCACCCCTGCGTTTTTTTATTTTTTTTTCTTTAGCGGC
The DNA here is from genome assembly GCA_029574335.1 of Rana kukunoris. NCBI lineage: Eukaryota > Metazoa > Chordata > Amphibia > Anura > Ranidae > Rana > Rana kukunoris. The sequence continues at coordinate 201,871,377 of CM056057.1, forward strand.
TCTAAATCAAAAATAGAGCGACTATTTAAAAAAAAATTCAATTTCCCTATTATCGTACATCACGGACACAGAGAGCGCATAGCCATTACACTTGGGTTATATAGGTACCTTCAGGTGTGGACACTGGTGTAATCAATTTCACAGGAAGTTTCCTCCCTATATAACCCCCTCCCACTGGGAGTGCTTCAGTTTTTTCGCCAGTGTCTTAGGTGTTGGTCACGTCTAGCTGTCCCTCGGAGGTCTGCGGGACCCAGGATAGCTAGCCGGATCCGTCCGAAGTGCTTCAAAGCCAAGGTGTACGGTACCCGGGCCCTGCTGGAGTGGGGTTTTGCCTATAATGCCTCTCCTTGGAGGGCTGGATTCTGGGCTCCAGTGCCTTAGTCTCTTCCAAGAACTAAACGCTACTGATGCCAGGATGCTATATAGGTCCAGGGGTGTGGGTTCCTTAACACAGGACCCCGGTCCTGAAGGTCCAAGACAATACCCACGGAGATGGGGGAAGGCTGGGCCTCTTGCATTTTGCAATACCCTGCGGCGTGGAGCAGGTTAAGAGGGAACCTGCGGACTTGGTTCGACAGTAGGTATCCCCCTGGGGGTTCTGGGTTGGCTAATGGTATGCTTGTGCATCAGCCACTATCTCCACTATGTCTTTTGAGGCAGGATGGGATGTACTAATGTTTACCCAGATAACATGTAGATATATATATGCTTTTAAAGATATGTATTTTGCTACTCCCCCCAGATTTGCCTGTTAGCATGATACTGCAGCCCCACGTGTATAGAGAGGAAGTGCTGACAAAACTCCTGTTTCCTAGGAAGCCTAGGGAGACAGCTTCCTCTATGTGTGCACTACAAAGATTAGTGGCTTACCGGGTGTCTGTGGTACTAGCGCTGGTCCAGGCTTCTCCTCTCCTCTCTGCTTCCTCCATGTTGGTTTCGGGGTGGGGGGGCGGGCCAGCAGCGTCAGGTCTCAGATAAAGCAAAAAAAGCATTTCCTGGCTGGTCATTCCCTCCTGAGAGCAGTGGAGAGTGAGGACGCAGAGCGCGCAGCTGAGCCATTTCTGGCTAACAGTGACACCCAGTGGTGGTTTGTGAATCTTCAGGTCTGGACTTAGTCCACACTGACCAAAAAAAAAAAAAAAAAAAAGATTTTTTTCTTAAAGGGACTCAGCCTTAGATCTGGCAGTATCTGAGTCGGTGCAACCTTGGACTCCAGCTAACGGGCATTGGTGTGGCAATACTCACAGGACTCTCCTTGGTATTGCCGCCTTCTCAGGCGTATGAAAATGTAAAGAAAAAAAAAAAAAAAAATTTTTATTTTTTTACCATAGCCTGTCCTTATTAATGTTTCACTTCTAGCTACAACAGTTGGGTGTTGGCTGTAGGGGTGTCTCAAGGTTGTGCAATGGCTCCCAAGGGATCAGGACCAGCTAAGGCTGCAAAAAGGTGCCAAAAAAGTAAAGGGGTCTCCAACGGGGTCAGAGGATTTGGGCAGGCTCCAGTGGTCCCACCCTCACCAGATAGACCACCGAACAGCATCATGCAGGAGCCATTGAGGGTGCTAGGGGCAGAGGCGGCCCCCAATCAACCCATTCCCGTTTATGTTACGGAAGAAATGCTAGAATCCACCCTGGTGGGCTAGAGAAAAGGTTAACTGCTTTAATTGCCCGCTCTTTGCCGGGTGGCAAACGGGCTAGATCCCCGTCACCTAGAACGGTGTGTTCGGATGCAGAGGTCCTCTCTTCGGAGGAATTGGGACCCACAGGGGGATCAAGGCGGACCTGAGTCCTGACGGGTCAGACATTGAAGATTCCACTATAGATGAAATTTTTTTCGGCTTCTCAAGCAGAGAGTCTGTGGATCCAGTCTCTGACGGATATGGTTCGCACTGCTTTTAAACTTCCAGTGTCAGAACAATTAGCCCCCCGCGGTATCCTCTTTAGGTTCCTTGAAGGCACCATTGAGTGGTGCGTCTTTCCCGGTTCACCCCTTCTGGAGAGCGTGATTTTTCAGGATTGGGCTCGACCTGATCGGATTTTTATCCCTCCTAAAAGGGTCACCATTCTCTATCCTATGGAAGAAGAATTTGCAAAGAAATGGGCACTCCCTACCGTGGACGCAGCCATTTCCTGCGTAAATAAATTCCTGACCTGTCCGGTGGAAAATGTCCAGGTGTTTAAAGATCCAGTCGACAAAAAATTGGAGACCCTACTGAAGGCTTCTTTTACCACAGTAGGTGCCGTGGTTCAGCCAGCAGTGGCAGCCATTGGCGTTTGTCAGGCTTTAAAGGATCAGACTGAACAAATATTAAGCGACATACCGGCTCAGCAAACTCGTGAATTGGCTGACCTCCCAAGAGCTCTCTGCTTTGCAGTAGATGCTATTAAGGACTCCGTTCAACAGGCGTCCCGTTTATCTCTGCTGTTGGTTTCATATGCGTCGCCTTTTGTGGCTAAAAAACTGGTCAGCAGAGGCACCTGCAAAAGCTTTTAGCAGGATTTCCCTTTCATGGTGGGAGACTATTCGGTGAGGACCTAGATAAATATATCCAGACTATATCAAGTGGTAAAAGTTCTTTCTTGCCTATCAAGAAAAGATCGCGTGGGCCTGCATTTAAGCGACAGGCCTTCACAGGCTCGGCCCCTTCAACTTCCCGTCAGTATCGACGGCCTCCCGGGCGTTCAGCATTTAATAGCCGCCCACAAGGACAAGCCACGACAGGCAAGAGGCCATGGCCTCGCAAGCCGGTTAAACCAGTCCTCAAGTCAGATTCATGAAGGGGCAATCTCTTGGGTGGGGGGAAGGCTTCGGTTTTTCTCCGAAGTGTGGAAGGCCAGAATTCCCGACTCTTGGGTAAGATCCGTGGTAACCACGGACTACAAGCTAGAGTTTCGGGAAGTCCCCCCTCCTCATCTTCAGGGGTCAAGTCTTCCAAGCGACCCATTAAAGAGGGCCTCTCTTGTAAAAGCATTGGATCGTCTCTTACTCCAAGGAGTAATCGTAGAAGTACCAACCCAGGAATGGGGTCTGGGATTCTACTCCAACCTTTTCATAATACCAAAGCCCAATGGCGACGTCAGGCCTATCTTGGACCTCAAACGCCTAAATCGCTTTCTAAACATTCAGACCTTTCGTATGGAGTCCATACGTTCGGTGGCAGCCAGCCTACATCAAGACGACTTTCTAGCATCTATAGACATAAAAGATGCGTATCTGCACGTGCCGATCTACCCGGCACATCACAGGTTTCTTCGTTGTATGATAGATCACCGCCATTACCAGTTCGTAGTCCTCCCTTTCGGGTTGGCAACAGCTCCGCGGGTATTCACAAAGGTGTTAGCCCGGTGCTAGCCGTCCTAAGGACAGAAGGCATTTTAGTCTTGGCATACTTGGACGATCTTCTGGTTATCGACAGCTCAGCTTCCAACCTCAATCAGGCAGTAGGTCGCACAGTTCAGCATCTAGAGGAATTCGGGTGGATTGTAAACCTAGAAAAATCGGGTATTGAAACCCACAAAGCAGTTGGAATATCTAGGCCTTCGGCTAGATACAGACTGCCAGAGGATAAGTTTACCTCAAGCAAAGATCAGATCAATAGCTCAAGCAGTTCAAGTGATCTTAGGTAAGAAGAGGCCGACTATTCGCCTATGTATGCGACTGCTGGGGAAGATGGTGGCCGCCTTCGAGGCTGTGCCCTACGCCCAGATCCATACCAGATATCTTCAGGCAGCCATTCTCTCTGCTTGAACAAATCCATTCAGGCGTTTAGATCGTCCGTTAGTGCTCTCCCCGAAGGTCCGGCACAGCCTGTCTTGGTGGCTGGTCTCTCAAAATTTGTCAAAAGGGAAATCCTTTTGCCCCATCACGTGGAAGATGGTATCCACGGATGCCAGCCTGTTAGGTTGGGGGGCAGTTCTAGAAGAACAGACCCAGCAAGGGCTGTGGTCGGGGGCAGAAAAACTGCTTCCCATCAATATCTTGGAGATCAGAGCTGCTCGGCTGGCCCTGATCGCCTGGACTCTCCCCTTCAGGGTCTGCCAGTAAGAATACAGTCCGACAACACGCCACTGCGGTGGCATACATAAACCACCAGGGGGGCACGAAGAGCCCAGCAGCCCAAAGAGAAGTAAACCTGATTTTCTCATGGGCCGAAGCCCATGTACCCTGCATCTCGGCGGTGTTCATCCCAGGGATAGACAATTCTCAAGCAGATTTTTTGAGTCGTCAACAGTTGCTCCGGGGGGAATGGTCTCTTCACCCCCAGGTATTCCAAGAGATTTGCCAAAGATTCGGAGTCCCAGATGTGGACATTATGGCAACGAGATCCAACAAAAAATTGGACAAATTCATATCCCGAGCCAGGGATCCCTCGGCCTACGGGACCGATGCGTTGGTTTGCCCTTGGCACCAGTTTCCTCTTCTGTATGCGTTCCCTCCAAGGCAGCCGTTTGAACCTCTGACAGAAATCCCTCTTGTGCTACTAACCCGAAAGTTGGTTTTCTTGGTGGCTATGGCTTCAGCCAGAAGGGTTTCCGAGCTGGCAGCCTTATCATGCAGGGAGCCATACCTTATTCTGCATAAGGACAGAGTGGTTCTGCGGCCTCAACCTTCTTTCCTTCCTAAGGTCATATCCAGTTTTCACTTGAATCAGGACCTAGTCCTACCATCCTTCTTTCCTACTCCCCAGTCCAGAGAGGAAAGACGGCTTCCATACTTTGGACGTGGTTCGAGCCATGAGGGTCTATCTCAAGGCTACAGAGAAGATTCGGAAAACAGATGTGCTTTTTGTTCTTCCGGATGGCCCCAAGAAGGGTCAGCCGGCTGCCAAGTCTTCCTTGGCTAGGTGGATTAAGCAGCTGATTTTTCAGGCATATGGTCTGAAGCGCGTTCCACCTCCCTTATCAGTTAAGGCCCATTCTACGAGGGCCATGAGTGCCTCCTGGGCGGCACACCATCAGATCTCTATGGCACAGGTTTGCAAGGCGGCAACCTGGTCTTCCGTACATACGTTTACTAAATTTTATAAGTTGGACGTCGCAAAGGGTACGGACGCAGCTTTTGGGCAGGCGGTCCTACGGGCAGCAGTATAGAATCCTCTGGCCCGGTTCACGCCCCCTTGTTTTTTCTGTTGGTGGAGCCATGTTTTCTCCTGACAATGTTTTTATTTGGCTATTCTTGGCCTTACGGTCTCCCTCCCTTCATAGAGCATTGCTTTAGGACATCCCAAGTGTAATGGCTATGCGCTCTGTGTCCCGTGATGTACGATAAAGAAAAAAGGATTTTTAATAAACAGCTTACCTGTAAAATCCTTTTCTTGAAGTACATCACGGGACACAGAGCTCCCACCCCTCTTTTGGGGAACATTGTGTAACCTCGGAGGAATTGCTTGCTACAAAACTGAAGCACTCCCAGTGGGAGGGGGTTATATAGGGAGATAACTTCCTGTGAAATTGATTACACCAGTGTCCATCACCTGAAGGTACCCATATAACCCAAGTGTAATGGCTATGCGCTCTGTGTCCCGTGATGTACTTCAAGAAAAGGATTTTACAGGTAAGCTGTTTATTAAAAATCCTTTTATTTTTTACTATAATAAATATCCCCAAAAAAGATATAAAAACATATATTTTTTTTTTCCTCAGTTTAGGCCGATTACGTATTCTTCTACATATTTTAGGTAAAAAAAAAAATGCAATAAGCGTTTAACGATTGGTTTGTGCAAAAGTTATAGCGTTTACAAAATAGGGGATAGTTTTATTGCATTTTTATTAATACATTTTTTTTTTTACTACTAATGGCAGCCATCAGCGATTTATTTTTTTATTTATTTTTTCGTGACTGCGATATTATGGCGGACACATCGGACAATTTGGACAAATTTTTGGGACCATTGTCATTTTCACAGCAAAAAGTGCTTTAAAAATGCACTGTTTACTGTGAAAATGGCAGTAAATGAGTTAACCACTAGGGGGTGCTGTAGGGGTTAATTGTGATCTCGTATGTGTTTCTAACTGTAGGGGGCGGGGCTGGACGTGTGACGTCACTGATTGTTTTTCCCTATATCAGGGAACGGGGAAGGTGTGTTAACACTCACCTCTCCCCGTTCTTCAGCTCCTGTGACCGATCGTGGGACACCTGCGGTGATCGGGTCCGCCGGTCCCGCGGTCACGGAGCTTCGGACCGGGTCGTGGGCGCGCGCCACCCACGGTTGGGCACTTAAAGGGGACGTACCCTTACGTGATTGTGCCCAGCTGTGTCATTCTGTGGTCCTTAAGTGGTTAAGTTGCACCAATTTGAACGGGTGCCATTGAAAAGAATGGGCTGCGACTTGTAATGCGACTTTGGTGTCCAATGGCGTATAACATGTCGCACAAGCATGAATGGAGCCTGTGTTATATCAAACCTGGTGTTAGGCATTGAGCAAACTGTTACATTTTATCTTTTGTAGTTTTGGGGAAAACTAAATGTGCTGCTGTCATTTCTATTCTTTGTAGGTCACAACATGAAGACTGAAATTGAGGTGAAGCTTGAAGATGACGACAAGCGTTATGTAATGGTGGGAGATCCGAATTTGGAGGAGAGAGACAGCTCGCCTGCCGTGAGTCCAGGTACCTATGTATACTTTGTGGTCTCCCGACTATCTCACCTGTGGAGAACTCGCCACTTCAGGTGTAACTGATATACGCCCACAGGAACACACACCTGACTGCTAGCCCCGGCTCGCCTCCATAGTAAATCGTCAACATTAACGGCTGCACCTCCAAGTAAAGTTTATTGGCATAGCTAAAATATTCAAAATGACACCAGAGGACACCAGCAGTGGTCAAGGTAGATGCGTTTCACACAGCAGAAATGTGCCTAATCATTGATTAAGCACATTTCTGCTGTGTGAAACGCATCTACCATCACACACCTGTAAAAGCTTGTTTGATATCTTACTCTAAAACCATGGAAATGAATATGGATCTGGACCCACCTTTGCAGCTATAACAGCCTCCAACCTTCTGAGAAGGCTTTCATATTTGCGCAGCGGTCTTACAAGCGCACTTTTTTGGGGATTTTTTTTTTTATATTAAATAAGACAACAGTAAAGTTGGCACAATTTATTTTTTTATATTGTGAAAGATAATGTTACGCCGAGTAAATTGATACCCAACATGTCACGCTTTAAAATTGCGTCCGCTCGTGGAATAGCGACCATTTAAAAAATTCTACAGGTTGCATGTTTTGAGTTGGAGGAGGTCTAGATCTAGAATTATTGCTCTCGCTCTACCAATTGTGGCGATACCTCACATGTGTGGCTTGAACACCATTTACATATGCAGGCGCTGCTCACGTATGCTTTTGCTTCTGCGCAATTTCTGGCTCCTAACTTTTTTAGCTGGCTCCTAGATTCCAAGCAAATTTTTCAAACCCTGTGGTAGATTATTATTGACCTCCACCTTCCACTCCACAAGCTTAGGGGGTATGCGCATGTAATTCCGGACAATAACCTTACGCACTGCCATTGTCATTTACACATTGATCAGTGCACTTTTAGCACTGGTCCCCCAAAAGTGTCACTCGAGGTCAGATTTGTCCACTGCAATGTCGCAGTCCCTCTAAAAAATCGCAGATCGCTGCCATCGCCAGTAAAAACAAAAAAAGTCCATAAATCTGTTCCATAGCTTTTAGACGCTATAACTTTTGCGCAAACCAATCAATATACTTTCTTGCAATTTTTTTTATCAAACGTATGTAGCAGAATACATTTGCCTAAACTGATTAATACATTTTATATACTGAATATATTATCAATGAAGTAGTGGAAAGCCGCACCTGGTCTGTAATTAGTGCTAGCAAACGGGTTTTCCTACCGACCTTGTGTGTGTGTGTGTATATATGTATATATGTGTGTGTGTGTGTATATGTATGTGTGTATATGTGTGTGTGTGTGTGTGTGTATATGTATATATATATATATATATATATATATATATATATATATATATATAATATATATATATAAACCCGGACCATATTGCTGGTCAAAGACCAGAGCACTTTTTGCGATTCGCCACTTTGTCGCTTTAACTGACAATTGCGCGGTCGTGCGACGTGGCTCCCAAACAAAATTGCGTCCTTTTTTTTTTCCCACAAATAGTTTTCTTTTGGTGGTATTTGATCACCTCTGCGATTTTTTTATTTTTTGCGCTATAAACAAAAATAGAGCGACAATTTTGAAAAAATATTAAAAAATTTACTTTTTTCTATAATAAATATCCCCCAGAAATATATAAAAAAAAGATACGTATTCTTCTACCTATTTTTCATTAAAAAAATCGCAATAAGCGTTTGATTGGTTTGTGCAAAAGTTATAGCGTTTACAAAATAGGGGTTAGTTTTATGGCATTTTTATTAATATTTTTTTTACTAGTAATGGTGGCGATCAGCGATTCTTTTATCGGTACTACGACGACATTATGGCGGACACTTTTGACACATTTTTGGGACCATTGGCATTTTTTATAGCGATCAGTGCTACAAAAATGCATTGATTACTATAAAAATGCCACTGGCAGTGAAGGGGTTAACACTAGGGTGCAGGGAAGGGGTTAAATGTGTAACCTGGGTGTGTTCTAACTGTATGTGGGGGGGGGGGGGGGGGGGGGGTGGGAGTGACTGACTGAGGGAAATCACTGATCTTCTGTTCATACATTGTATGAACAGAAGATCAGCATTTCTCCCCTGACAGGACAAGGAGCTGTGTGTTTACACACACAGCTCCCGATCCTCGCTCTGTAACGAGTGATCGTGTGTGCCCGGCGGCGATTCGCGCCCACGGGCATGGGACTCGGGGGCGAGGGGGGGCGTGTCCAGAGCGATGTAGAGCTACGGGCTCTCAAGCAGGGGGAGCCGACCTGCCGCCGTAGAACTGCAGCGGCTGGTCGGCAAGTCGTTAAATAATTCAAGAAGAGTTACATATTCAAGTGTTCAGAAAAAGATTTCCGAAGACATCTGATGTGTTCTGACTGATCTGAAGCATGTAAGCCCGAAACAAAAATCTTTTTCTGAACACTTGAATATGTAACGCTTCCTGAATTATATTTTTACGAAAAAAGGGATTATTTTTTAAGTGCAGCAACCTCTGGACTTTCATATATTTATATTTATATTATTTATATATATATATATATATATCTATATATATATATACAGTGGGGAAAATAAGTATTTGAACACCCTGCTATTTTGCAAGTTCTCCCACTTGGAAATCATGGAGGGGTCTGAAATTGTCATCATAGGTGCATGTCCACTGTGAGAGACATAATCAAAAAAAAATTCCAGAAATCACAATGTATGATTTTTTTAACTATTTATTTGTATGATACAGCTGCAAAGAAGTATTTGAACACCTGAGAAAATCAATGTTAATATTTGGTACAGTAGCCTTTGTTTGCAATTAGAGAGGTCAAATGTTTCTTGTAGTTTTTCACCAGGTTTGCACACACTGGAGGAGGGATTTTGGCCCACTCCTCCACACAGATCTTTCTAGATCAGTCAGGTTTCTGGGCTGTCGCTGAGAAACACAGGAGTTTGAGCTCCTCCACAAGATTCTCTATTGGGTTTAGGTCTGGAGACTGGCTAGGCCACGCCAGAACTTTGATATGCTTCTTACAGAGCCACTCCTTGGTTATCCTGGCTGTGTGCTTCGGGTCATTGTCATGTTGGAAGACCCAGCCTCGACCCATCTTCAAAGCTCTAACTGAGGGAAGGAGGTTGTTGCCCAAAATCTCGCAATACATGGCCCCGATCATCCTCTCCTTAATACAGTGCAGTCGCCCTGTCCCATGTGCAGAAAAAACCACCCCCAAAGCATGATGCTACCACCCCCATGCTTCACAGTAGGGATGGTTGTTCTTGGGATGGTACTTATCATTCTTCTTCCTCCAAACACGGTTAGTGGAATTATGACCAAAAAGTTCCATTTTGGTCTCATCTGACCACTATGACTTTCTCCCATGACTCCTCTTGGATCATCCAAATGGTCATTGGCAAACTTAAGACCGGCCTTGACATGTGCTGGTTTAAGCAGGGGAACCTTCCGTGCCATGCATGATTTCAAACCATGACGTCTTAGTGTATTACCAACAGTAACCTTGGAAACGGTGGTCCCAGCTCTTTTCAGGTCATTGACCAGCTCCTCCCGTGTAGTCCTGGGCTGATTTCTCGCCTTTCTTAGGATCATTGAGACCCAGGAGATGAGATTTTGCAGTGGAGTCCCAGTCCGAGGGAGATTGACAGTCATGTTTAGCTTCTTCCATTTTCTAATGATTGCTCCAACAGTGACCTTTTTTCACCAAGCTGCTTGCAATTTCCCGTAGCCCTTTCCAGCTTGTGGAGGTGTACAATTTTGTCTCTAGTGTCTTTGGACAGCTCTTTGGTCTTGGCCATGTTAGTAGTTGGATTCTTACTGATTGTATGGGGGTGGACAGGGTGTCTTTATGCAGCTAATGACCTCAAACAGGTGCATCTAATTTTAGGATAATAAAATGGAAGTGGAGGTGGACATTTTAAAGGCAGACTAACAGGTCTTTGAGGGTCAGAATTCTAGCTGATAGACAGACAGGTGTTCAAATACTTCTTTGCAGCTGTATCATACAAATAAATAGTTCAAAATTCATAAATTGTGAAATTTCTGGAAATTTTTTTTTGGATTATGTCTCTTACAGTGGACATGCACCTACGATGACAATTTCAGACCCTCCATGATTTCCAAGTGGGAGAAACTTGCAAAATAGCAGGGTGTTTCAAATACTTATTTTCTGCACTGTTATATATATATTATTATATATATATATATATATATATATATTTGCGACATGCGAACTGCGCGCGAACACATTTTTTTTTTTATGTATTTTACAGCAGAAAGTAAAAAATAGTAGTGTTTTTTTTTTGCAAAATTGTCGCTCTATTTTTGTTTTAATAGAGCAAAAAATCAAAACTGCCGAGGTGATCAAATACCACCAAAAGAAAGCTCTATTTGGGGGGGAAGGACATCAATTTAGAGTATAACGTAACATGAACTGCGCAATTGTGCGTTAAGAGCCAAGCAGTGTGTGTATCGCAAAAAATGGGGTAAATCCTTCCAGGGCTGAAGTGGTTAAAATAAAAATAACAAACATGTTATACTTCTCCTACTCTGTTGTAGTGGATTTGCACAAAGCTCCAGATCCTCCTCTTCTCTGGTCCTTCTTCACCGCTCTATATGCCCATCCCTCCTGGTCGAGTGCCCCCACAGCAAGTAGCTTGCTATGGGGGGTCCCCGAGCCGCAGCTCCTGTGTCCCATTCAGGATAGAGTAGGGTTCGGGTAAGTATTAGGGGGGGCTGAAGGGAGCTGCACAGAAGGCTTTTTATCTTAATGCATTGAGTGCTTTAAGGTAAAAAAACACACCCCAGTTTACAACTCCTTTAACATTCCTCTGACACTACTTGATGTGTTCTGTCTGGTATTCAGTGGGCACTTTTTTTATTCTATTAACTTTAAATAGCCTATCTTCTCAGGGCTTGTTTGCATCCATGTGCTGGTACTTTTTATATTGTCTACATCAGGGGTCAGGGGTCTCCAAACACTGGCCCTGGGGCAGAAAACGGGCTCTTTGCTTGCTTTTTTTTTCTGGCCCTTGGAAACTTTTCCTTCCACCGATACAAGACGCTATTTCTCCCTCTGATACCAATGATGGGGCATGATTTCTTTCCATTGATGCCAGCGATGGGGGCACTATATAGTGTCTGGCGCTTGGGGGAACTTTTTCCACTGATAGAAGGACACTATTCCTCTCTGATACCAATGATGGGGCATTATTTCTCCCATTGACGCCAGCGATATGGCACTATAAATCTTACTAACCCCAACGATAGGGGACTATTCCTCCTATTGACACCAATGATTGGTCTCTAGTTCTTAAACTGACACACCACAATGGGGACACTAATCCCACTGACATCAATGATGGTGCACAATTTTTTTTTTACACACAATGATGGTGCACTATTCATTCCTCTGACATCAATGATGGGGCCGCTACTAGTGCCACCATCATTGGTGTCAGTGGAATTAGTAGTGCCCAATCATTGATGTAAAAAAAAAAATATGCACAGTGCACCATCATTGAACCATCAGGTCAAGTGGGATTAGGTGTCCCATTGTTGGTGTCCGTTTGAGGACTAGAAACCAATCATTGGTGTCAATGGGAGGAATAGTCCCCTATCGTTTGGGGTTAGTAAGGTTTATAGTGCCCCATCGCTGGCGTCAATGGGAGAAATAATGCCCCATCATGGGACACTGTTCCTTCCCGGCTGACGCCAAGGACGGGGCACTGTTCCTCCCGCTGACGCCAAGGAACTGTTCCTCCCCCTCCCCGGACGCCACGGGGCACTGTTCCTCCCGCTGACGCCAAGGACGGGGCACTGTTCCTTGACGCCAAGGACGGGGCCTGTTCTCCGCTGAACGCCAAGGACGGGGCACTGTTCCTCCCGCTGACGCCAGGATACTTTTTACTCCCAATGATCGTAGTTTGGTTCCTCCTAAAGGCTGAAGGATATTAAACAGGCCCTTTGTTTAGAAAGTTTGGAGACCCCTTGGTCTACCTGAAAGAATAGTCCTGTGCCCGACGTATAGTCAGACTGCAACATGTAGTAGCTGGAGAATGTATGGCTAGAATAAACTTCGGGATCCAATTTATTCTAGGAGGTTTTTGTGGATAAACTTTTTAAATGTATGCCTTCCTCCAAAAAATGACACTTCTTCTCTTCTGTTTTTATAGATTATTTTCTTGTCCAGATAAAAGAGGAAGAGGAGGCGGACATGTCATTTGGGATGGATTATCAGCAAACACGAGGATCAGGTGGTTCATCCTCAGACCAGTTCAGGTAGGCTGATGTTTGTTATTTTGCCAATCAGAATGTTAGTTTTATTTATAGACCATAAAAATGATGTGTTTTAAAAATATGTGGACTGAAATAGCATGACAAAATGAAAGAGAAAGTGGTTGCTAATGGCAACAGATCATCAGTGTGGCCAAAATGTGATTTAGAAGTGAAAGTGAAATTGTTTTTTGCAAAAAGTGCCAACAGGCTTTTTATGACCGAAGAAACTGTATATATCTTTGGTCGGATGTGCTTCTATCTGCACTTTCTGTTTGTGTACACTGAGCCGTGCATGTGTAGCTCGGTGTACAGTCTCTGCACAGTTCTGTGGTGGGATCATGTAACTCCATTATGCATGCATGGGAGTTGCCTCATTTCAGTTCAGCCAATCAAGATGCCCTAAGACTCCAAACCCAGTTGAAGATGGGTGCAGTGCTGGAGGGAAACTTGTTATTAGGTGAGTATGCCAGGGCTCGACAGAATCCGAGCGCCAGGTCGCAATTGTGACCTAGCGCCCGCCGGTAATTGAGGCAAAGTCGCGGCCTCTATTACCGGCCGTCGCGGGCCCGCATATCGAGGCAGGGGCGCACGGAGGCACAGTGTGTGCCCCTACCTCCCCCGCCACACAATCGCGACGGCCGTTAATTGAGGCCGCGGCTTTGCGGCCTTGTGAAGTGCCAAGCTTCCTTCTGTGACCTGCGCCATCTGGTGGTGGCCGTTGGCATTACAATTAAAACAGCAGTTCTAATGTGTAATTTTTCACTGCCATCTCCTTCCCTCTAATTAGAACTTCCAAACATTATATATATTTTTTTATTCTAACACCCTAGAGCAGTGGTGGGCAAACTACTACGGCCCGCGGGCTGTATACGCCGCCCCGGCGGACCTTTTAATGCGGGGCGCTGGCTATGGCATTGTAGTGGCTGGTCTCTGGTGTGAATTACATCGCGCAGCATCTCTTCCTGGAATAGTCGGAAGCCTATCTGGAGAGAGGAGACGGTTGCGCAATGTAATTTGCTAGCAGCTAGGGGGGGGGGGGCTAGCTGGAGAGAGATGTTGCGCGTTGTAATTTCGCTAGCAGCTGGGGGGGGACGGGGCCGTGGGCAGAGTACGGCTTGAGCCGTTAAGCGCAGGCAGGGAGTTGACATCACGTGAGATGACGTCAACTCTTTTCCGCGCGCCTGTGAGGAGCGATCCATGCGCCGTGGATGTGAGCAGTGACTGGCGGCTGGCCCTCCTAAGGTGCAGAGAAAAGAGAAATTTCATAGTCATTCATTACATCGGGGCTTTCATCTGTACTGATGGTGAGTGATTGTTGCTATGCTTCACAGACTGATGAATAACATCCATTATTCTATACTTCTCCTATCTATTTTCTGTGGTGTCTGTCGCTTGTCATCAGCTGGTTTATGAAATTTTAGCAGAAAATGCACCAATATATTGCAAACCAAATGGGCACAAAGCATGACAAGCGACAGACACCACAGAAAATAGATAAAAGTATAGAATAATGGATGTTATTCATCAGTCTGTGAGCAGTCCATGTGCAAGCTTGCAACATTAATCATACAATGATTTGCATTTGTATAGCTCTCGCATAAAATTGATGTATCTGATGACAGGTCCTCTTTATGTACAATGCGTAGAATGATTGTGTTATATTATCCCTGTTTCAACCCTCCCCGTTTTAACAATTTTTAGGGGTGACTTTGGGGGGGGCTGGGAGGACCAATGAGGTCTGTCCCCTGGTCCTTATAAGGATCAGGGGACAGACCTCATTAGTCCTCCCAGCCCCAAAGCAGGGCCGATACAAGGGGTTGGCAGAGTGGACGGATGCCCTGCCCTGGGCGCGACTATTTTATTGGAGGAGGGGAGGCGCAGTCAGGGGCCGTCATGCTACTCAATCGAGCAGCCGATTTCCCCCCTCTCCCCCCCACGCTCCAAGCAGTGGCCACATTATAACAGGAGAGCGGGACAGCTGCTGCAGGCTTTTCATGTGCTTCAGAACACCCGCCCACCCCCTCCCGACTGTCCCGCTTCTCCCTCTGAGTGAATCTGCGGAGCGGGAGACAGGGAACGAAGCAGAGCAGCGCTCTGTGTTTCTCTCGGCCTATCCCGCCCTGACAGACCCGTGTAGCACACAGTCAAGTGAATTGTTGTGGCTGTGTGCTGGGTCTGTACACTGTCCGGAGACTCCACTGTAATGCACCGCTAGGTCCACCATGATGAATCCGTTCTCAATCTCACTTTATGACAGGTAAAAACCATGGAGATATGTGAAGAGAAATCGGGGATACAGAGGTGAAACATGGATGGGGGTACAGATTGTGGATGGGAGGGGGCTATAGAGGTGGATAGGGGCTAGAGGGTGGAATGGGGGGGGGGGGGGGGTACAGAGGTGGATGGGGGGGTACAGAGGTAAATGTGGATGTGGGGGGTACAGAGGGTGACACCGTTCCTGGGTCCATACCTTTTGCATGGGTTGCGCCTCCTATATGGGGAATAACTTTACAACCGGACGTAAGCCCCTTGCGCAAAACCGCGTATCTTTTTTCCGTCAGGCGCATCTACGTTCGTGCATGGACGTATCTCCCTCATTTGTATATTTGCAATTGGGGGTCCAGCGTAACTATGCGCCCCAAGACGTAGGCAAGATACGCCGGCGTAGGCAAGTTACGTCGGTGTAACTGAAGCCGGATTTTAGGCGTATCTTAGGTGAGTACGGCGCATAGATACGAACGGCGCATCTTGACACTTACACAATGTATATCGAGATATGTCGGCGTCAGTGCTACTTGAATCCCGGCCAAAGTGTTTTGCACAAGCAACTACAGCTTGCAGCATCATCCGAGACTTGGCGAGGGTAAGGTGGTCAGCGGGACACGTAAAAAGATAAGGGGAATTTTGTAAATGCAATTAAATATTGATTTTTTTTTTTTTTTTAAACAATTTATTTTTTGATTGATTTTTTTTTTCCCTAGGATTTGGTGAAGTGGTAAGAGAAAAAGATGGGAGAATCCACAGAATGTCTTCCAAAATGTTCATCGACATTACCCAGCTGATTCAGTTGGTGCAGGAACGTCCTGAACTCTACAACCCCAAAACACCTTCCTATGCCGATCGGTACAAGAAGAAGAAGGCTTGGGATGAAATCTGCCGCCGTTGGTGGTTCCAGACTGGGAGCTGTGTAGTGAAAAAAGAGAAAAATATCAAAGGTGATATAATGGATATATTGAATGGACATTTCATTTTCAAGAATAACCCAGTTTGCTTTACCACATCTGTGTTTCTCACGTGATGCTCGTTGTGACTTACAAGATGGGGGATCCGGCTCCCAAATGGTATACAGTGTTACCACAAAGTATTCACTTTTTCCAAATTTTATTTCACAGCTTTATTCCAAAATTTATTAAATTCTTTATTTTCTTCACAATTTTACAAACATTACCCCATAATGACAATGTGAAAGAAGTTTGTTTGAAATAAAAAAATGAAATAAAAAAAATGTACATAAGTACTCGCAGCCTTTGCTCAATACTTTGGTGAAGCAAACCTTTGGCACACATTGCAGCCTCAGGTTTTTGAGTATGATGCATACCAAGCTTGGCACACCTATTTTTTGGCAGTTTCTCAACCCAATTATTCTTTACAGGACCTCGTAAGGTCCATCGGGTTGGATGGGGAGTGTCGGTGCACAGCCAATTTCTTAGATCTCTCCAGAATTTAAGATGTTCTATCGGGTTTCACCAGAGATTTTCTGGGCTCTGGCTGGGCCACCCAAGGACATTCTACAGAGTTGTCCCGTAGCTACTCCTTTCATTAATCTTTGCTGTGTGCTTAGGGTCATATGTCCTGTTGGAAGATGAACCCCCCCCATTTTCACCCTCAGTCTGGGGTCCAGAGAGTCTCTAAAGGCGCAGGTTTTCACATAAAGGATATCTTTGATAACATTGTTGTCAATTTACCTTTCCCTCGATCCTGACTAGTCTCCTAGTTCCTTCCACTGAAAAACATCCCTACAGCATGATGCTTCACTGTATGGATGGTATGAATGAATGAATGACTTGTATCGCGCTACGCATTCTAACTGAATCGCCTCTGGGCTCCGCTTTCTCTTTTCCAGCCAGTGTCTGCTTGGCTGGTGCAGTCGTTTTGCCCTGTAGGAACTTGACACGCTTTGGGACACACAGTCATACACACATATATACTGGGCCAATTTGGACAAGATCCAAATTACCTACCCAGCATGTCTTTGGTATTGGCCAGGTGATGAGTGGTGCCTGGTTTCCTCCAGACATGACACTTGCCATTTATGCCAAAGAGTTCAATCTTTGTTTCATCAGACCAGAGAATTTTGTTTCTGATGGTCCTGAGAGTCCTTCAGGTGTCTTTTTGGTAAACTTCAGGTGGGCTGTCGTGCCTTTTACTGAGGAGCAGGGCACGGTGCACAGGGCTGCTTTCCACCCAGGCGCCTGAGGAGGTGGGGGGCGCCAAAGTGGCAGAGTAGTTCTCCCCTCCCTCCTTTATCTCCTTGTTTGTTTGTGTCCGTCCAGAACTAGTGTTCTAAGCATAGATGTTTGTCCGTCCAGAACAGATGTGTCTCTGACCATCTCTTGTACCTCTGCACTCACCGTCTCCTCTGTCTCTACCGTCTCCTGTATGTCTGCAGTCTCTGACCGTCTCCTGTATTGTGTCTGCAGTCTCTGACCGTCTCCTGTATTGTGTCTGCAGTCTCTGACCGTCTCCTGTATTGTGTCTGCAGTCTCTGACCGTCTCCTGTATTGTGTCTGCAGTCTCTGACCGTCTCCTGTATCGTGTCTGTAGTATGTCTGGGGGCTCTTTTTAACAGACTCTCTAACAGAAGCCCTCTCTGTGTGTCCATCAGAGAAGCCCCCTCTAGGTACCAATAAAGTACTCTGCTTCTCTTCCTGTATTTTGTTTATTGTTAATGTAAGGATTCCAGGTTAATGAAGACTTTGTGGGAGAGCAGCTCTGTGGTTGAGTCATTGCCATAAAAACATTTTGTAAATGGAAGGGGTTAGTAAAAATGACCACGCCTGTGTGGGGGCGCCAGAAATATTTCTGCACCCAGGCGCCTGTGACCCTAGGATCGGCCCTGCTGAGGAGTGGCTTCTGTCTGGCCACTCTACGGTGAGCGGCGGGAGACGCCAGGTGGGGGGGGGGGAACCACCTTTCCCGTTGCCCATAAAAGTGCTCTTGTGGCAAATCCGCCACTGAGACCACTCTTATCCTAAAGTGGACCACGCGCCGTGAATAAAATTACCAGCTATCTGGTGCCATAACAGTATTTAACATCAAAGTAGCAACATATATCCACGTTGGGCAGTCCCTAAGTGGTTAAAGATGTGTTTGTGTTTTTTTGATCTATAATCAAATTTCCTAGAAAATATATATTTTATTTTCGTTTACTTCATAGCTAAAGAGAAGTTCAGACCCGATGGAGATCTCTTAAAGACTGCTTCAGGAGGGAGCTCACGGTTACAGAAGAAACTAGAAAAAAAGTGGAATACCGACAAATAGGAGGAGGAAGTATATCCACTATGATGGCCTTCTGTTCCTGGAACCCACCATGAAGCTCAGAGAGTAAGTCAAATACACACAGAGTTTTATTTATTTATTTTTGTTTTATTTTTCTCCGATTTCATAAACTGATTGTTTTTTGTTTTTCAGCTCGCTTAACACGGTGCCTGCTGCCTCCAACGTCACCAATGATCCGATTGACATCCAGCAGCCAATCGATGTCGATCAATTAGCAGCCAGCCCTACGCTACAGCCGCCGCTACCGCTGCCACTCCGGCTCCCGCCGGCTCAGACCTTGGTGCGCGCCTCGGCCCTGTCATCGCCAAAAAAAAACAAGAAAAAGGCGCCAAACAAAAATGAGAACGAGTGGGAGAAGCAGCTGCTCAGCGTCATGGGCACGCTTCGGAAAAAGACGGATGAGAAAATGGATTCAGACGAGATTTTCCTAAAAAGCTTGCTGCCGTTCGTCAGAAAAGTTCCCGAGGACAGAAAGATCGACATGCAGCTCAGCTTGATGCATGTGGTAAAAAAGTTCATGGAGCCGGTGCAAAAGAAACCACAAACTCCAAAATGGCAAAACTCCACATACGTTCCCCAGCACGGGCAGTCTTGCGATAAAAACTCAGCCACGCCCTCCCGTACAAACCTCAACCATCCCCCGACATCGCCTCAACCCTTGTGTCCTGCCTATGAACCCTCCCCCACCGCTCGGTCACAAACGCCATCATTTAATTACTCTCAGGAGCAAAAGACATTACCTGCCCCCCAGCCATATTCATCCCCATCATCCTCCTCCTCTTCCAACCGGTCTCCCCAAAGTCATCAGGACTCTCCGTACTACTTTGATTTATAGTACAGGAACCTCTCTATCGCAAACATATTTTTTTATAGATCTATATTATTTTTTTTATATTGTTATTTATATTGCCCTGACATTTCTTAGAGGTTGTTTCACTGGGCAGTTGTAGAGAAATGATCGTTTAACACCCAACCCATTGTTTGCAGCTACCCTCCTGTATTGCAGTAGGAAGGTATCAAGTAAAATGGTGTAGAATTAATTTTCCGTCTTAGTGGGGTTATTTAATGCAAAAAAAATTAAAAAAACGCTCTGAAAGACGCTCTGCAATGTCCTCCCGGACACAGCGGGAGGACATTGCAGGATCCTGTGGACAAGGTAAGTAACTTTGCCAGGATCCCGCGATGCGATCCCGAGTGTGGCTCGTGAATACCGCCAGGGAGGTTAAAAAGCATTGGATCGTTTCATAATTGCTTGTCATGTTGCAGCAATCCTGACATATTTAGCCACTTGTCCACCGCGCTGTAGCCGAATGACCGATACAGCACGGCTGTCTAGTCCTGGGACGCCATCATATGATGGTTTCCCGTGATGGCGCCCGCTGCTGGGTACTGGCATCGTTCTCTGTGCTGGACACTGATCACAGAATGAGGTGAAGAGCCAATCGGCTGCTCTTTACCATGTGATTTGGCTGTGTCCAATCACGGAACTAAACCAATGCCGGTGATCGGCTGTTAGCATGAGGATCGGAGAAGAGAGCTGATGACTAGCATCCCTAAAACGGACATCTACACTGATAATCGGTGCGCTCCCACCAGTGCTTCCTCATCGTTGTCACCTATTTATATTTATTTTAGGTACTTGTATAGCGCCGGCAATTTACACAGTGCTTTACATTTATATTATACAGTCCCTGCCTCAAGGAGCTTACAATCTAAGGTTTCTAACGCGCAGTTTTTTTACATGCAATACTAGGGCCAATTTAGACAGGAGCCAATTATCCTACCAGCATGTCTTTGAAGTGTGGGAGGAAACCCACTCAGACACAGGGAGAACATGCAGACAGGCAGGACCGGTGCTTCCACTAGGCAGCCACCTTGGGCGCACATATGCCTAGGGACACCCGGACAGTGGTTTCCCTTCGTGTCTGCAGCATGTAACTAACTCAGTCCCAGGCAGCTGATCCGTCCAACCGGTGGTGTAGTTAGAGGTGCATCGCAGAACTGAAACCAGTGCTGGAGGAAGCCGATGCTTCCTGTATAGCGCTGACTCCTCTCACATGGGTAGGATCACAAAGGTGGAGCCAATGGGGGTGACAAAATTAGGTTTCGCCTAGGGCAGGCATGTCCAAAGTCCAGCCTGCGGGCCAATTGTGGCCCTTGTGACAGTTTCATACCGCCCACTGGTAATTTGTATATATATATCTTTCGTGGCCCACAACGAATCCCAGATTTTTTTGGATGGGCCACATAAGATAGACCGTATTTATCGTTCCTTGGAGGAGACAGACGGGGCCATCAGATTACATACAGGAGAATTTCCTGTTTACTCGGCGGCCTCTGTAATATGACGTCCCATCTGCTGGGCTGGCATTGAACGACTGTTCTGCCTATCATAGGAGGCTGGACTTTGTATTAAAGAGGCGCAGAGTAAAGAGGAGTATCTCATGTACGTAATCTGTTGGCGCTGGTCCAGCCCACCTTCCTGTCCCCTCCAAGGCTGCAGATGGGCATGGATCAGTCTGCACTGATGGCACTTGTGAGGCTGCATTCATGGCAATGGTGAGGCTGCAGAAGGGCACTGATTAGGCTGCATTGATTTTACATTTTTTATTTTTCCTAAAACTTCCTTCTTGGGCCTTTTCACACTGGGGCGGTTTGCAGGCGCTATTGTGCTCAAAATAGCGCCTGCAAACCGACCTGCAACAGCCGCTGCTGTTTCTCCAGTGTAAAAGCCCGAGGGCTTTCACACTATAGCGGTGCGCTGGCAGGACAGGGAAAAAAAGTCCTGCTAGCTGCATCTTTGAAGCGGTGTGTATACCACACATTTACTGCTCCTGCCCATTAAAAACAATGGGCAGGGGCGGCTATATCCCTTTCTCGGTCGCTACCAGGGGGTTAAAAAGCTTCTGCATGAGATGTATGCCTCCACATCTGTGCAAATGAATCAAATACATAAATATGCATGCACATAAATGACATCTAAGAAAGTACACCAAATGAATATGTCCATTCAAAAAAAAATATGTTTTTTACAACATCAACAAAACACATTTTAATAGTATATCAATCTAAACATGAGGAAGGGCATCTTACCAAATTTCACTATACAGACACTGATTCGAAGAAATGAATCCTAAATAGAGGGATTGGGTCCAAACTGAACAGGAGGAAAGAATTTTCTGTCCATACTATCCATAGAGGAGGGAGCTGCTCCTCTGTGGATTGTATGGATGAAAAATTCTTTACAATCACTTTAATCTTTTTGGATCGGTGTAATTAAAATGTCTTGTTTTCTCTTTTCGTCCATGGAAGGACACAGCCTCCTTAAATCTTGACTTGTGGATTATGTTCTATTAGGAGAGGACTAGGCAGACATGTTTGATATTTAAATACATGTAACTTTAACAGAGTTGAACAGCCCCACCCGGGGGGTGGTCCCTCCGGTCATAACCCCTCACCCCGCAGCCAGCAGCTCAGTTTTTTCCTGCCTAGTGGAGGAGTAGGACCTAGCTCCCCTGGCCCAAGGTCCTGAAGAATTTGTAATTTTATTTTTGAGAATCTTTTATCAACTGCCGGCTGGGTGACAGGATGGATATTATAGATCCTTATAGTCCGGCCATCGAGCGTGAGCAGACCTTAGCTACGCTCTGGGTCAGCCATGACTCCAGGGGTGGCCGGTGGGCTACATTCTCTGGGGTCCACATATAACTGGGCTGCTGTTGTCTCAGTCACAGTGGATCGGGCCGACAGCTACTCGTACCACTCCGGTTGTAGGCTTGTCAGGGATGCGCCAGCAAGGACGGGAAAGGATGGTTCCTCCTGCCTCGGCAGGATGGAACAGCTGGGCATTCCTAGGATCAAGGGGTTCTTCTGTCCTTCCTTTCCCTGCCCTCTGTCACTTTTCCCCTCCTGCGACCAGGGTCTGCCTGTGGTGCGACTCCAGGTCCCGGTTGAGGACCGTGGAGGTGTTGGGGCCTGTTTTCTGTGGGGGGCGGTCTGCTGCATTGCAAGCCTCAGCCACGGCCTTCTCGTCCACATCGCAGCGTTTCGGCGCCATTTTGGTAGCGCTGAGGCCATTTTTTCTTATGCTGCTGTTTGCATTGGTTTTTCTGTTGTTGGCCATTTTGCCGTGGCCAGGCTTTGACATGGGTGGCCATTTTCTTGTGGTCCGTGCCCTGTTTTCTGAGGCGTCTGACCACCATTTTGAAGTGGGTTTTAGCCTCTAGCTCTGGCTGGCTTTCTAAACGGCACGAGTAGCACAATTCACCTCACAGATGTTTTTTTTTTTTTTTTCTGTCATACACTTTGTGCAATAGCTAGGCGGGCAGTGGCACGGAGCGGTCTCTTGGTGAGTCCCCTGGGTAAACCCCCCCCCCCGTTTAATGCAGCAAGGAGGGTGGCACTTTTTTGTTAAGGTGTCTTGACTTAGTTCCTGAGTGCTGTCAGTGGGCATTATGAGTCAGTAACTGGCCTTTCTTCCCCAAACACTCCAGAGGCAACAACTGGTGCCCCTGTACCTGCGGTTCCCATGGATACTTTGTCGGCACCTCCCTCTGCCATCTTCAGGGGAATGCTCTGCCTCGGATTCGGGCCTGGCTGTGGATCAGAACCTCCCTGGTGAGGAGGACTTCTCGTCCAGGTCAGGGCAAGACAGGGCACTTGTGAGTGCACTTATCGATGCTGTGAGGGACTCTCTCAAGCTGGAGGATACAGCTGAGACTTTGACGGAGGGTTCTGTCTCCTTTGGGTCACACAAATCAAACCGCTCTGTGAAAGTTTTTTTCCTTTATGTATCTTTCTTTGATAAGTTCAAAGATAAGAAATGAGAATGGCTGCAGAAGTCCTTTGTGGTCCCTCAGCGCATGGTGGTCTGTTTATCCTTTTGAAAAAAATGGACCTCTCCTCTGGTCGTGGACCCCCCTCCCCCAGTTTCTCGGCTAAATAAAGTAACCACTCTCCCAGTAGAGGGGACCTCTGTGTTTAACCGCTTCAATACCGGGCTTTTATACCACCTCCATACCGGGCCTATTCTGACACTTCTCTCCTACATGTAATAATCATCATTCTTTTGCTAGAAAATTACACAGTACCCCCAAACATTATATATGTTTTTTTTAGCAGACACCCTAGGGAATAAAATGGCGGTCATTCCAAAGTTTTATCTTGCACGGTATTTACGCAATTATTTTTCAAACGCCTTTTTTTTGTAAAAAAAATTGTTTTATGAATAAAAATAATTACAAAACAGTAAAGTTAGCCCAATTTTTTTGTATTATGTGAAAGATTATGTTACACCGAGTAAATAGAGACCCAACATGTCACGCTTTAATTATGCGCACACTCATGGAATGGCGCCAAACTTCGGTACTTAAAAATCTCCATAGACAACCCTTTATTTATTTTTTACAGGTTACCAGTTTAGATTTACAGAGGAGATGTAGTGCTAGATTCGTTGCTGGCACTCTAACGCACGCGGCGATACCTCACTTATGTGGTTTAAACGGCGTTTACATATGTGGGCGGGACTTGCGTGTGCGTTCGCTTCTGCACGCGAGCTATTGGGGACAGGGGCGTTTTAAATTTTTTTTATCTTTTATTATTTTTTTTTACTTATTTTTTATTTATCTTTACACTTTTTTTCATTATTTTTTTTTTTTTCCCACTTTTATTCCTATTACAAGGAATGTAAACATCCCTTATAATAGGAAATGTGTGTGACAGGTCCTCTTTATGGAGAGATGTGGGGTCAATAAGACCTCACATCTCACCTCCAGGCTGGAAACCATGAGATCGGTGAAAAAAAATTCACCGATCTCATGAATGGTGACTTACAGCCGCAATTACGGCTTTGTTTACATACGGGGACCCGGGCGTGACGTCATCAGATCGCGCCCGGGTCCTCCGACGGTCATAGAGATGACTGGTGACCATCTGGTCACCAGTCATTTCTATGCTTCCTACCGCCGACGACGATTCGTTCTCCGAGCCCCCGAAGGTACAGGTAAGCCCGGAGAAGCACCGGATGGCGGCGGGAGGGGGGGGGATGTCCCCTCCCACGGCCTGTAAGAACGATCAAGCGGCGGAACCGCCGCTATGATCGTTCTTACATTGTGCAGAATCGCTGGCTGAAGAAGAGGATATCTGGATGATGCCTCTGGCTGCAGGCATCATTCAGATATTCGCCTGCAATACCCAGGCCGTCAATTGACGGCCACTTAGGATGGTAAATCCCATCCCAGGCCGTCAATTGTATATGGCTGGGTATTGAAGTGGTTAAGGACCCTACTGATAGAAGGTCCAAAGCGGTGAGCCATTCCATGTTTACCATGCTTGGGTCTGCATTGCGGCCTATCTTGGCTGCAACTTTGGTGTCTCGGACACTTACTGAATGGGCAAAGATTTTGCGCCAGACAGTGGAGGAGCATCAGCTTCCCCTCTGTGTAAGGCTGGCCGACCAGTTGGTACAGGGCCTTGGGTATGTCTGTGATCTCCAGAGCCTCTGTATCTGCGGTGGTATTGCACTGCCTGATTTGGCTAAAATGCTGGTCAGCTGACCAAGCTTCTAAGAAAACTCTGGTGGGAGCAATGGTGCCCCGTCAGTGGGAGCAATGGTGCGCCAAGGTCCGGATAAAAGCAAGTAGTTTGGAGACCACTGTTCTAAAGGATAAGCTCAACTTTGTAACATGTTACACCCATATTTAGGTAGCAGTCGATGGTTTTTAATCCCCCCCCCCCAATGTTGTGTGACTGGCTGATGGGATTCCACTCAAGACATTGTTGTCCATTTAACCACTATGGAAACCATAGAGTAGACTGGTGACCATCTCTCGCTCAGAAGCGAACACACACGTAAGTCCCGCCCACATATGTAAACGTCGTTCAAACCACACATGTGAGGTGTCGCCGCGTGCGTTAGAGCGCCAGCAACAATTCTAGCACTAGACCTCTGTAACTCTAAAATTGTAACTTGTGCAAAAAAAAATAAGCAACGCCTATGGAGATTTTTAAGTACTGACGTTTGGCGCCATTCCATGAGTGTGCACAATTTTAAAGCATGACACGTTGGGTATCTATTTACTCGGCGTAACTTCATCTTTCACATTATACAAAAAAAATTGGGCTAACTTTACTGTTTTGTTATTTTTTAATTCATGAAACAGTTTTTTTCCCTAAAAAAAGGCGTTCGAAAAATGATTGCGCAAATACTGTGCGAGGAAAAACAGTTGCAATAACCGCTATTTTATTCCCTAGGGTGTCTGCTAAAAAAAAATATATATATGTTTGGGGGTTCTGATTAATTTTCTAGCAAAAAATTGTGATTTTTATATAAAGGAAAAAAGGGCCAAAATAGGCCCGGGAACAAAGTGGTTAATGGGAATGCTGAAAACATGACCTGTTGGGGACTGATATAGAGAAGCAGCGGATTGAAGCTGACAGGGCACGTTGGGCAGCAGGCAGAAGTGCCATGTGCAGAGGGAGGAGCTAGGTGTTTTTTTTTTTCTTCACTGCCCCCTTTCCACATAACGAACCATGCACCTTACACAGTCCACGCCCCTTCTTGGCATTTGTGCCCCGCCTACACTCTACTGTTGGTTCTAGACCATTCCCTCTTGTCACCGCCCATTCACATCACCCCCTCTTGTCCCACCCCCGGATGAAGCATGATTGGTCGATCAGGGAAGAGAGGGATTAGAGCTGCGCTCGATCATGGACAGGCCACGCCCACTCCCTAGTCCTTTTACCACCTGCTTTCCATCGCGTCCACCCAATAGATCACACGGGCGCCTCAAGTCTCTCCAGGATTGGTCGGTTAATAAAGGAGGGATTTAATCTATGAATAAAATTGGCAACCCACCCCCCTCAGCCTCTGTCCGGGTCGGTGACAAATCGGAGCGTTCGCTATAGTTCTGGTCACCGCCCACTACAATGTCTTTGGTCCTTCCCCTCCGGGATTGAGGATTTGGGACGCACGCTGTAGCTCGAGTCCCCATGCAGAGTAACCTGTGCCCCATGCAACGTGACCTGTGCCCCATGCAGCGTGACCTGTGTCCAATGCAGCATGACCTGTACCCAATGCAGAATGACCTGTGCCCAATGCAGCATGACCTGTGCCCCATACATCATGACCTGTGCCCATAGCAGCGTGACCTGTGCCCCATACAGCGTGACCTGTGCCCCATGCAGTGTGACCTGTGTCACATACAGCGTGACCTGTGCCCCATGCAGCGTGACCTGTGTCCAATGCAGAATGACCTGTGCCCAATGCAGCATGACCTGTGCCCCATGCAGCGTGACCTGTGTCCAATGCAGAATGACCTGTGCCCCATGCAGCGTGACCTGTGTCCAATGCAGAATGACCTGTGCCCAATGCAGCATGACCTGTGCCCAATGCAGCATGACCTGTGCCAAAAGCAGCATGACCTGCGCCCAATACAGCCTGGCCTGCCTGTGCCCCATACAGCGTGACCTTTGCCAAAAGCAGCATGACCTGTGCCCCATGCAGCATGACCTGTGCCCAATGCAGCGTGACCTGTGCCCCATACAGCGTGACCTGTGCCCAATGCAGCGTGACCTGTGCCCAATGCAGCATGACCTGTGATCTGTGCCCTATACAGCGTGACCTGTGCCAAATACAGTGTCACCTGTGCAAAATACAGTGTGACCTGTGCCCAATGCAGTGTGATCTGTGCCAAATACAGTATGACCTGTGCCCAATGCAGCATGATCTGTGCCCCATACAGCGTGACCTGTGCCAAATACAGTGTGACCTGTGCAAAATGCAGTGTGACCTGTGCCCAATACAGCCTGGCCTGCCTGTGCCCCATACAGCGTGACCTGTTCCCCATACAGCGTGACCTGTGCCCCATACAGCATGACCTGTGCCCCATACAGTGTGACCTGTGCCCCATACAGCCTGGCCTGCCTGTGCCCCATACAGCATGACCTGCCTGTGCCCCATACAGCATGACCTGCCTGTGCCCAATACAGTGTGACCCGTGCCCAATACAGCATTGCCTGTGTCCAATACAGCCTCACCTGTGGAGAGAAAGAGGTGAGCCGCCCGGATCAGCAGAGAGCGGGATTGCACACTGTAATAGCTTTCATTTGAATTTCCTGTCTTCCTGGGGCTCATCGTCACATAGCCCCGCCTCTTGGCCCAATGCCTTTGATGATGTCACATCCTGCATTGGACCGACATTCTGTTTTATCATTGTGCCCTGTTATTGATGTCAGTGAGGGGAATTATGCCCCATTTTTGGTATCAGTGAATGAAATACTGCCTCAAGGGCCAAAAAAAACCAAGCAAAGGGCCACATCTGGCCCCCGGGCGAGAGTTTGGAGACCTCTGATATAGAGTGATGGGAACTAGACGGTTCACTATGAGGGAGCTGGTTCTTTTTTGATACATATAAGAACAGACTTAGTGGTACTAACTTCACAATCCCTCATTATAGTTCTTCCACTCCAAACTACAAAGCCATGGTCTCCAGTAATTTACAACATTTTTATTTTTTGAAGGATTTTTATGCATCATGTACATTTATCTCCGTACTTTAAAGATGGATATCTCGGTAACGGCAGCAGCTGCCACAACCGAGATATACATCTTTAGTGTGAGCGGTCCTGTAAAAGATAACGGTGGTCTCCGCAGCGGATTTGCCGCAAGATCACCGTTATCGGAGGCGATCGGGTCCTCTCTCCTGCTGTGTGGGGATGCGAGTGAGGGCAAGATGGCCCCCACCCGTCCCCATAGCATAGCAGGGCGGAAGTGACGTCAAAACATCATTTCTGCCCAATGCGCCTTAAAGGCACATTTTTTTGTTGTCATTTTTCAAAGAGGGAGAGGAGAAGAGCGCGGGGGAGAGGGAGAGGGCAGGGGGGGGGGGAGAAGAGAGACAGCGCGCGTGGGGGGAGAGAGAGAGAGAGACAGCGCGCGTGGGGGGGAGGAGAGAGAGAGACAGCGCGCGTGGGGGGAGGAGAGAGAGAGAGAGACAAGGGACAGCGCGCGTGGGGGAGAGAGAGAGAGAGAGGAGAGAGAGAGACCAGCGCGCGTGGGGGGAGAGAGAGAAGCGCGCGTGGGGGGAGAGAGAGAGAGAGACAGCGCGCGTGGGGGAGAGAGAGACGAGACGACAGCGCGCGTGGGGGGAGAGAGAGAGAGACAGCGCGCGTGGGGGGGAGAGAGAGAAGAGACAGCGCGCGTGGGGGGGAGAGAGAGAGAGACAGCGCGCGTGGGGGGAGAGAGAGAGAGAGACAGCGCGCGTCGGGGGGACGAGAGAGAGAGAGGGGACAGCGCGCGTGGGGGTGAGAGCGGCACGGGAGAGAGAGAGCAGGGGGGGGGGGGAGAGCGCGGGGGGCGAGGGAGAGAGCACGGGGGAAGGAGGGAGCGTGGGGGGGAGAGCGCATGGAGAAGAGAGAGAGCGGGGGGGAGGGAGAGGGAGAGCACAGGGGGGAAGGAGGGAGCTGTGGGGGGGAAAGTGCACGGAGAGAGCG